>OZ030005.1:159854552-161167052 GCA_964023405.1 Apodemus agrarius | reverse complement strand
AGAAACAGAAAGGAGAGCATGAGAGATAAGGGGGGAGGGAGAAGAGTAGGAGAGGGAGGATCTGGTGTTGAATATGAGAAATAAGATCACTCTATCTATGAAAACATATAAGGAATTAGGAAATAAGAACAAATTAAAAAGGTCAGTTTTGCTGCCAGGAAACATTAGTAATGAATGAATGAGTTTTTAGATTGAACTGTAGTAGGAACGCATCACCATAGTTTATATTCCAACAAATGATATGATGTTCTCTCTGTATCAGTAGGAGGATCTGGCATGATTATAGCTAGAAGCCAGTACAATTCCATTTTTCAGTGAAGTCCTATTAGTGGCTTGTTCTGTGACTAAGATGCTCAGAATGGTTTTAGATTTCACAGGGCTGTTGAAGAGCCAAGACATATAGAACATGCCTATTGTGCAAACCCTTAAGTACTCTCTATTGTCTATGGAAATTTGAGCTCACTTGACTGTGTATCCATTATGTTCAGAGTTAAAAGTAACAGAGCGTACCCTTGCCCATCCCCATGCTGCTCTTTCTCATGCTTACCAGTGGATGTCTCTATGATCGCCAAGCTCTGGATATTCATGAGTGGCCCTTTCATAGCCTGAACCTTAATCACCGATGCGGTGTCACCCAGTATGGTGCTTTGAAGCTTATTGAAGGTTTCACCCTTATGAATGGGATTAGAATCCTCAAAAACATGATCCAAAGAAGCTTGCTTGCCTCTTCTAGCCTCTGGAGCCTCATCAAAAAGCCACCATTTATGAGAAATTCCCTACCAGATGCCCAGTCTCCTGGTACCTTGTTCCAAACCTTACCAACTTCCATAACATTGGGCAATAAACTTCGTTTATAAGCTACTTACTCAGTTGCAGTCCAAATTGGCTAAGATTGGACAGTAGTTCAATCTTTTTAACTGATCCAGTTAAAAAGGTCCAGTGCTTTTTTAACTGATAAAGTTTAAGAAAACATGGGTTCATTTTTATTCCTGGCCATCCTGATTTGCTAAACTGGATAAATGCCCCTAATTGCCATTTCTGTGTTTATTGATTTTAGAATCATTGTTACAAATGAGAACCTGCTATAAGGGAGTAAGTAGCAAAACCATGCTCCCAACTCACAGCAGCTAGGAGGTCATCATAGAGTCTCTCAAATTCTCAGAAAATTACAATGTTAAATTAACTTTTATCACAAACTATAATTAGAAGAGATTTCCATTCCCTGTTTAAGGTTCAAGTCATCAGGTCTTCAGTGAAGTCTCAACATACAACCAAAAATCAAAATAAGCCCAGAGAGTAACTACATTATTCTCAGAACTTTAGAAGAGGAGTAAGAAATAATAGTCATGTAATTACTAAACCCTTGGAGCTTTTGCACAAAATCATGTGATGTAGGAGAACTGCATATTGCTCTAGATTTTGAGATAATAATACAATTCAGATCTCCTCCCCTACCCCACAATAACTCCTAATCAAGTAGTACTAGGAAGCCATCTTGGACAAAGCAATAAATGAGTTTGAAGTCAGTCTTTTACTTAATTTTTATCTTCCGACATAACTGTGGAAACATTTTGCCTTTATGGGGAAAGTCTAGTATATGAATCCTTTGAGAGAAATGTAATGAACAAAATAGATTTATATAAAATGACTCAATTGGTCATTATTAAAATTAACTTCATACACAGAGGATGATGCTCTCAGTCAACCAATGGACTGAGCACAGGGTCCCCAACGGAGGAGCTAGAGAAAGGACCCAAGGACCTGAAGGGGTTTGTAGCCCTATAGGAGGAACAACAATATGAATCAACCAGCACCCCCAGAGCTCCCAAGGACTGAGCCACCAACCAAAGAGTACCCATGGCTCCTGCCACATGGGTAGCAGAGGATGGCCTTGTCGGACATCAATGAGAGGAGAGACCCTTGGTCCTATGAAGGCTTGATACCCCAGTATAGGGGAATGCCAGGTCAGGGAAGTGAGAGTGGGTGGGTTAGTGAGCAGGGGGAGTGGGGATGGGATAGGGGTTTTTTGGAGGGGAACCGAGGAAAGGAGATAGCATTTGAAATGTAAATAAAGAAAATATCTAATAAAAATTTTAAAAAATTAAAACAATTTAAAATTAAAATCAACTTCATGTGCTAAACCTCCTACCCCTGAGGTCTAGTAGCTCATTTAAAAGACTTGCTATTTAATCTAGGTCATCGGAGAGACCAGTAGAGAGAACTGTAGGAGGGGCACAGCGTGAGCTTTGATGTAGAACAGCTTTTACCACTAGCAGTTTAAGCACAGGCTACCAGGCAACTGTAATCTGTTCCCGGTACTTTTGTGCTGAAGTTGTACTAAACACTTAAGAAATGTCACAACCGGATGCTCTTTGTTGCATACGATTTGAACAAGTGGAAATGGTGGCAGGAAGAATGGTTTGTTTTGATCAAGTGAGCTGGGAACTCAGGAAGCGTGTGAATTACTCGGTGGAAGAGAGGGTGCTAAGGGAAAGAGATCCTGTGGGAACTCCGTAGCACCATGCGGCATGGCCAGCTGCACCCAGAATAAAGAGCTAGATGAGTTTGGAGACAGTGAAGCTACCCAAGCAAGGCGGGGGGGGAGGGGATGATAAAATCCGAACTGGGCTCCTAATTGTGAAGCTAGGAGAGCGATATGCAGAAAGCTTAAAGGAGGAAAAACAGGGTCTCCTCCCCAAGATCGGGAAAACACACCCTGTAGTTCTAGTGAAGGAAAGTGAGAACGGGAGATGCTGGGATCGGAGCAAAGGAGCCAAACACCAGAGACAAAAATCAAAAGGATGCCAAGGCAGCTTGGCAGTGATTGCCGATGGCGATGTAGGGAGAGGGAAAGGGAGGAGCTGAGGCTCACAGGACTGAGGAAATGATGTGAGGACTGGACGGCAGAGTGTTGTGGAAGTGTGGGAGGCAGGAGATTGTGGAGGTGTAGGACTGGGAAGCAGTGGAGGGAGTTGAGGAGACTGTTGTTTCTAGACATTTAAATTTAGAGTAACAATGGGAAACCAAGCAAGGCATCCAAAGCGAGTTTCAGTTATGCTCGTTGAGATGAGGAGAGAGAGGTTAAGGCCAGAAATAGTTTTGTGACTAACATCCAAACAGGTCATTGTTGAATCCAACAGCAAGAGGTGTGCATTGTTACCAAGAAAAGGGGGGCACTGTGTTGAAATACTCAAAGGTGAGAGTGTCTTGTTGAACGAATAAAATGTAAAAAGTTTATTTAGGGCAGAGCGCTCAGAGGACATGCAAATAGTCCAAGCTTGCCATATTAGCTCTATCTAAGTGCTATTAAAAACGAAAGCCATATATCCTGAGAAATGCAGCGAGCAGGAAGGTATAGAAAGACTGGAAATGAAGGAAAGGGCGTGGAAGCTTTTGCTTCCAGGAAAGTAGGAATTGAGAGAAGCTGATGTAATTGTATTAATACCAGATGAGCTGAAATGTGAGGCAGAGACATTGTCAGGAACAAATAAGGTTGACGAATCATGGCAGACGACGATTCACTAGGAAACAGAGCCAACTATAAAATCTTATGAGCTTAGGAACACAATCTCAAAACACATAAAGGAGAAATTTGATGGAGTTTCAAGGAGAACTTGATGCAATCTCCCATGGTAGAAGATCTTTAAATTCTCTTAAAAATGACATAAAGGAAAAACACCAAAACTGCACATGGTGTGACTCCAAGAAGGGAAGGAGGAGAGGAAATAGAAGTTTGAGAATGAGAAGAAAATGATCCCTTTGAAGGGTGTATGTGGGTGCCTTACTTCTAAGAAGTAAGAAGTGAAAAAAATGGGCTGGACAGATGGCTAAGCGATTCAGAGCACTGACTGCTCTTCAGGAGATCCTGAGTTCAATTCCCACATGATGACTTACATCCATCTGTAATGGGATCCGATGTCCTCTTCTGGTGTATCTGAAGACAGCTACAGTGTACTCAAATACATAAAAAATAAGAAAATCTTTTTAAAAAAGTGAAAAGATGGAACCCACAGATAGAATAACAAAAAGGGTTATTGAAAACAAAACAAAACAAAACAAAACAAAACAAAACAACAAAACAAAACAAGCACTCTTCCCTAGGGCAATATCACAGAGGAAGCATGATGAGAGGGGATATGTATCCATTGCTGGGAGAAGCATTTGCTAGAGAGAACTCCTTCCTCTGAGACCAGATATAAAGGAAGAAATATAGATCAGGATATTTTGCTATCCTACTGGGATGGAGGGGAAACAAGTGGATAAGTGTATCGGCCTTGATTTCTCTCAAAGGCAGGTCTCTGTTGAATATGAAGGAATAGAGTTATCAATGTACTAGCTGTTCTTATTTAGTACTGTATATGCATGTAGATTTGGCAATATGACTTTAGAATTCATGTGTGAGCAGAGGGCAGAACAGCCAGCAATCCAGGAGAAGGCTGGCTTCTGGAGATAATATTATGTTCTTAGAAGAAGACAGGTTTTAGATAAGCACAGGAGAAATGAATTTCAAGGACTATCTGAAGCTAATGGAATATATAATAGTACCTCTGTGTCAAGCAGAGATGCGTCACCTACCAGAAACATCACTGGATCCATCTAGACATGTTTTCCACCAGGCCATCCTACCCTGAGGCCCACATTTCATCAAGTAAATATGTATTTCTAATGATGCTTTTCATTATGTAAGCTAATTGGCTGTGGTCAAGAGAAAGATGCTGCATTATCCATAGAACCAGGTGCTTTAGCTGAATTGGTTAGATTTGTATTAGAACATTATATCTCATGGAGTCTTTAAAGGTTATCAATCAAAGGACAACTGAAGTATAAGAGAGGAATGTCACTTTGCAGTATCATTTTTATTCTGCTCAGTGAGTGGGGACTACTTTACCCCCAAACCCTTGTAACTGGTTCTTCAGGGCTGTATACAGGTGCTTTACTTCTGAGGCAATGCCCCAATTTATTCTTCTGACTTTGCAAAAAGAGAAATTACTGCCTTCTCTTCCCGTCATTTATAAAGAACACTGTCCCTCAGAAGTGGGAATCATTCAAATTACACATGGACTTTATGAATCCTAAACATTTCTGCCCATTTGTGGAGAGATAAAAACTGACTGCTTAGCTTGGAGTTTTGGGCATATCACATTTCTTAACTTGCCTAGAAATGCATTCAACCTTTTCCTCGGAGTTCATGATGAAATGACAATTATACAGCAGAATCCTGAAGGATGGTCTCACTAAACAGCTAGATAAATTCATCCAGTGACAATTATACAGTAGAATCCTGAAGGATGGTCTCACTAAACACCTAGATAAATTCATCCAGTCCCATTTAGTTTTGTAACTTTCAATGGCTCTTGGAATTTTTTGCTAA
The DNA here is from genome assembly GCA_964023405.1 of Apodemus agrarius. Classification (NCBI taxonomy): domain Eukaryota; kingdom Metazoa; phylum Chordata; class Mammalia; order Rodentia; family Muridae; genus Apodemus; species Apodemus agrarius. The sequence goes on along the minus strand of OZ030005.1, from coordinate 161,161,681 downwards.
AATTACCTTCATAGGAAATTTCAATGCTACTGGAAAGTCCTGTCATTGTAAGATTCATCATTAGCTTTGGCCTCGGCATCTCAACACTGTCAGTACTGGTGAGAATCCCCCCCATTGCTTGTAGAAATGTGGCAGTACCATGGCCATGGACTCTCACTGCTTGTTTGACCACTTTATACCAGATGGCAGGGTATGTACTTGCACATATTGATGTAGAGGTATTAGAGGTGTCTCCAGTTTCTCTGTTGTCATCTCGGATACTTCTGGAAACCCTGATGAACAAGGGTGTGTGAGTGTATTCTGAAGAGTGCCTTGCTTACTGAGCCAGTCATTCCATACATATTTGGTTATCTTCATCACCATATCAGTTGGCCTTTGAGAAAAGTTTGTTTTCTGAGCAGCTGATGGGAACCTTTCCAAGGTGAGCAACTCCCTCTGCCAGTTTGGGAAAGACAAAATTGCTGAATAAAAATATTTCCCATGGTGAATGACCATCACCAGTTTTATGTCTCATTTCCTTGCTACTCATCAAGTGAGTGTGAGCTCTCTTAAGGGCGAGTTAAAGTTACCAGTTGTTCTCCCTGGGAGAGTTGCAAAGATCGCCTGAGTTAATAGACAGGAAGACTTAGCTTTTTGTTTGGCATATATTAAAAGGTCCTTAGTGTTGGCACATATTATTTCTCTTTTCCCTCTCAGACAATCTCAGATTACTCCACATCTGTAAGATCCTTTATGCTGATGTAAGAAACATTTAAAGCAGCAGCAAGCTTCCAGTCTGCTTCCCCACCAAAGCCAGATCAGTGGGCCCAATGCCCTCCCACACCCTACAGCCAATGTGCCTCTCAGGAGGACTGTAGTAATCAGGGACCCAGATGAGAATCTCACCCAAACACCCATCCCAACTGATATGAGACCTACCTACCCTCCCCAGGATCACCTTTCTTCCAGTCTGCTTCCCCACCCAGGACAGATCAGTGATGTGATACCCTCCTACACTCTACAGCCTGTCTGCCACTCAGGAGGGCCATAGTAACCAGGTACATAGCCTGTCTGCCTCCCAGGAGGTGTTCAGTAACCAGGAACACAGGAGGCCTGTTTAAACCAGAGACACAAGAGGTTCACCCAAAGGAGAGACAGCACTGCCTGCCTCCCAGGAGACTTACTCTAACCCATGTGACAGAGCTCTACCTGCCTTCAAGGATGGCAGCTCTAATCAGAGAAACCCAGGCCAGCTAACATCAGAGATAACCAGATGGCAAGAGGCAAGTGCAAGATCATAAGTGACAGAACCCAATGCAATTTGGCACCACCAGAACCCAGTTCTCCCACCATAGCAGCTCTAGATACCCTAACATTCCTGAAAGGCAAGATAATAACCTAAAATCCCATCTCATGAAGATGATAGAGACCTTTAAGGAGGATATAAATAACTATATCAAAGAAATACAGGAAAACACATGCAAACTGGTAGAAGCCCTTAAGGAGAAAAAAAAAAACTTTAAAGAAATACAGGAAAATACAATCAAGCAGGTGAAGGAATTGAACAAAATGGTACAAAAACTAAAAACAAAATAGAAACAATAAAGAAAACACAAATGGAGGCAATCTTGGAGATGGACAACTTAGGAAAGAAATCAGGAGCTACAAGAATCACCAACAGAATACAAGAGATAGAAGAGAGAATCTCAGGCATAGAAGATACCATAGAAGATATTGAAACATGGGTCAAGGAAAATACAAAGTGTAAAAAGTGCCTAGCCCAAAATATCCTGGAAATTCAAGACATAATCAAAAGATCAAACCTAAGAATAATAGTAGAAGGCGAAGAATCCAATCTCAAGGGTCCAGAAAACATATTCAACAAAATCATAGTAGAAAACTTCTCTAACCTAAAGAAAGAGATGGTTATAAATGGACAAGAAACCTACAAAACACTAAATAGATTGGACCAGAAAAGAAAATCCTCTTGTCACATAATAATCAAAACACTAAATGTATAGAACATAGAGGAATATTAAAAGCTGTAAGGGAAAAAGAGCAAGCAACATATAAAGGTAGACCTATTAGAATTATATCAGACATCTCAACAGAGACTCTAAAAGCCAGAAGATCCTGGACAGATGTCATCAAGACCTTATAAACACAAATTCCAGCCCAGGATACTATATCCAACAAAACTCTCAATCACCATAGATGGAGAAACTAAGATATTCCATGATAAAACTAAATTTTAAACAATATCATTCTACTAATTCAGCCCTACAGAGGAAATCTCCAAAACAAGGAGGGTAAATAAACACAAGAAATTAAACATTTCACATCAAACCCAAAAAAAGAGAATCACACACTTATAAGATCATCTCCAGCAACAAAAATACAGGAACTAACAATCATTTGTCTTTTATATTTCTCAACATCAATGGATTCAAATTCCCAATAAAGAGACACAGGCTAACAGACTGAATACTTAAACAGGATCCAGGGGCTGGAGAGATAGCTCGGTAGTTAAGAGCACTGACTGTTCTTCCAGAGGTCCTGAGTTCAAATTCCAGCAACCACATGGTGGCTCACAACCATCTATAATGAGATCTGATGCCCTCTTCTGGCGTGTCTGGAGACAGCTACAGTGTCTTACATATGATAATAATTAAATCTTAAAAACAAACAAACAAAAAAATCAGAATCCAACATTTTGCTGCCTACAAGAAACACACTTCAATGACAAAGACAGAAACTACCTCAGATTCAAAAAAAGTTTCCCAGGCAAATATTCCCAAGAAACAAGCTGGAGTTGCCATTGTGATATTTGACAAAATAGACTTTTAACCAAAAGTTACCAAACAAGATAGGGAAGGACATGTTATATTCATCAAAGAAAAAATCCACCAAGGGGAAGTCTCAATTCTGAACATCTCTGCCCCAAATATGAGGGTACCCACATTTATAAAAGAAACTTTACTAAAGCTCAAAACACATGTTGAGCCTCATACATTAAGAGTAAGAGACTTCAACACCCCACTTTCACCATTGGACAGGTCATTAAAACAGAAGCTAAACAGAGATACAGTGACACTAACAGAAGTTATGAACCAAATGGATTTAACAGATATCTACAGAACATTTTACCCCCAAACAAGAGAATATAGCTTCTTCTAAGCACCTCATGGAACTGATCATATGACTGGACACAAAACATGATTCAACAGATACAAGAAGATTGAAATAATCCCACGTATTCTATCAGATCACCACAGACTAAGGCTGGACTTTAATAACAATAAAAACATCAGAAAGGCCAAATACTTATGAAAACTGAATAACTGTCTACTCGATGATAACTTGGTCAGGGGAGAAATAAAGAAATCAAATAGAATTCAATGCAAATGAATGTACAATGTAGCCAAACTTATGGGACACAATGAAAGCAGTGTTAAAAGGAAAATTCATAGCACTAAGTGCCTTCTTAAAGAAATTGGAGAGATCCCATATAAGCAGCTTAGCAGCACTCCTGAAAGCTCTAGAACAGAATGAAGCAAACACATCCAAGAGGAGTAGACGGCAGAAAATAGTCACTCAGGGCTGAAATTAGGAGCCTGATATAGCTGTCTCCTGAGAGGCTCTTTCACTGACTGACAAATACTGAAGTGGATGCTCACAGCCTAACAATGGACTGAGCACAGGGTCCCCAATGGAGGATGTAGAGAAAGGAGCCAAGGAGCTGAAGGGGTTTGCAGCCCCATAGGAGGAACAACAATAGGAACCAACCTAGAGCTCTCAGAGACTAAACCACCAACCAAAGAGTATACATGGAGAGACCCATGGCTCCAGCTGCATATGTAGCAGAGGATGGCCTTGTCAGATATCAATGAGAGGAGAGGCCCTTGGTCCTGTAAAGGCTTGATGCCCCAGTGTAGGGGAATGCCAGGACAGGAAAACAGGAGTGGGAGGGTTGGTGAGCATGGGGAGAGGGGCTGGGATAGGGGATTTTTGGAGGGGAAACAAAGAAAGAGGATAACATTTGAAATGTAAATAAAGAAAATTTTAATTTAAAAAAGAAACAAAGAGAAAGATAAAAAGAAGCAACAAAACCAAGAGATGATTCCTTGAGAAAGTCAATATGATTAATATACCCTTAGCCAAACTAACTAAAGGTCACAGAGGCAATATCTAAATTAACACCATGAGAAATGAAAAGAGACATAACAACAGAAACTGAGGAAATTAAAAAAATCATTAGAACCTACTACAAAAGCTTGTACTCAACAAAACTGGAAAATGTACATAAAATGGATTATTTTTCTAGATACACATACTATGTACTAAAGTTAAATCAAGATCAGGTAAACTACCTAAACAGTCCCATAACCCCTTAGGAAATAGAAATAGTCATTAAAAACCTTCCAACCAAAAAAAGCTCAGAGCCAGATGATTTTAGGGCAGAATTCTACCAGACCTTTAAAGAAGAGCTAATACCAATACTACTCAAACTATTCCACAAAATAGAAACAAAGGGAGCACTACCTAATTCATTCTATGAAGCCACAGTTACTCTTGTAGATACCTAAACCACACAAGACCCAACAAAGAAAGGAACTTCAGGCCAATTTTACTTATGAATATCAATGTAAAAATACTCAATAAAATTGTTGAAAACTGGATCCAAGAACACATCAAAACCATCATTAACCACAATTAAGTAGACTTCATCCTAGGAATGCAGGGATGGTTTGATATATGAAAATCCATCAACATAATATACTATATAAACAAACTCAAGTAAAAAAGTTACACGATAATCTCATTAGATGCAGAAAAAGCCTTCCACAAAATATAACACCTCTTCTTCATGTTAAAAGCCTTGGAGAGATCAGGAATTCATGGCACATACCTAAACATAATAAAAGCAATATATAGTAAACCAACAACCAGCCTCAAATTAAATGGAGAGAAACTAGAAGAAATCCCACTAAATCAGGAACAAGACAAGGTTGCCCACTTTCTCCCTATCAATTCAATAGTACTTGAAGTTCTAGCTAGACCAATTAGACAATGAAAGGAGATCAAGCAGATACAAATTGGAAAGGAAAAAAAAAACAAATTGGAAAGGAAAAAAGTCAACATATCACTATTTGCAGATGGTATGATAGTATGCATAAGTGACCCCAAAATTCCACCCGAGAACTCCTACATCTGATAAACAACTTCAGCACAGTGGCAGGATATAAAATGAACTCAAACAAATCAGTAACCTTCCTTTATACAAATGATAAACAGGCTGCAAATGAAAATATGGAAGCAATACTCTTCACAATAATCACAAATTAGATAAATTATCTTGGTGTAACTCTTACCAAGCAAGCGAAAGATCTGTATGACAAGAAATTCAAATCCCAGAAGAGAGAAATTGAAGAAGACCTCAGAAGGTGGAAAGATCTCCCATGCTCATAGATTGGTATGATTAACATGACCATCTTACCAAAAGCAATCTACATATTCAATGCAATCCCCATCAAAATTCTAAACACAATTCTTCATAGACACGAAAAGAGAAATTCTCAACTTCATATGGAAAAACAAACAAACAAACAAACACCCAGGATAGTGAAAACAATTTTCAACAATAAAAGATCTTCTGAAGGAATCACCATCCCTGACTTCAAGTTGTACTACAAAGCAATAGTGATAAAAACCAAATGGTATTGGTACAGAGACAGACAGGTCAATCAATGGAATAGAATAGAAGATCCAGAAATAAAACCACACACTTACTGACACTTGATCTTTGACAAAGAAGAGAAAAGCATATAGTGGTAAAAAGACAGCATTTTTCAATAAATGGTGCTGGTATAACTGGTGGTCTGTATGTAAAAGAATGAAAATGGATCCATATTTATCACCTTGCACAAAGCTCAGGTCCAAGTGGATCAAGGACCTCAACACAAAACCATATACACTTAATCTAACAGAAGAGAACGTGGGAAAGAACCTGGAACTCACTGGCACAGGGGGAAATTCCCTGAACAGAACACCAATGGCCCAGGTTTTAAGATCAACAATTGATAAATGTGACCTCATGAAACTGAAAAGCTTTTGTAAGGCAAAGGACATAGTCAATAGGACAAATCAGCAACCTATAGATTGGGAGAAAATCTCTACTAACCGCACATCTGATAGAGGGCACATCTAATATACATACATACATACATACATACATATATACGTATATGTATATGTATATATACATATATATGCACATGCTGTCAAGTGTAGAGAAAGAGGAACATTCCTTCATTGCTGGTAGGATTGCAAGCTGATACAACCATTCTAGAATTCAATCTGGCAGTTCCTCAGAAAATTGGAAATAATTCTACCTAAGACCCAGCTATACCACTTTTGAGCACGTACCCAGAAGATGCACCACCATACCACAGTGACACTTGCTCCACTATGTTCATAGAAGTCTTATTTGTGATAGCCACAAGCTGGAAACAACCCAGATGTCCCATGACAGAAGAATGGATACAGGAAAATGTGGTTATTTACACAATGGACTATTACTCCGCTATTAAGAACAAGGACATCATGAGTTTTGCAGGCAAATGGACAGAACTAGAAAATACCCTGAAAGACGTAACCCAGAGCCAAAAGGACATGCATGGTATGTACTCACTGATAGGTGGATATTGGCCAAAAAGTACAGAAAACCTAGGGTACAACCCACAGACTGTAAGAAGTGTAACAAACAGGCCCAAGTGAGGGTGCTTCAATCCCACCTAGAAGAGGGAAGGAAAAAATCATGGAAGGCAGAGGGAGAGAGGGATCTTGCTAGGAAAGGGGAGGTGAAGGGAACAGGGGAACAGGACCAGGTATGATGGGGTGGGGGGCAAGAGAGAAGCCCAGTGGGCCAGGAGAGTGAATGGAGCTATGCAGCCTCAGGGGAAGGCAGGTGGGGGGACCCTCTAGAAAGCACCAGAGATCTGGGAGATGAGAGTCTCTCAAGACTCAAGGGGGATAACCTTAGCCAAAATGCCCAACAATGGGGAGAGGGAACTCAGAGTTCACCGCCAGAAGCTAGACAGTGCCTCAAGTGGAAGGGCTGGATTACTAACCCAGTCATAATTTCTGACCCAGAATTGTTCCTATCTAAAAGAACTGCAGGGACAAATATGGAGAAGAGACTGAAGGAAAGGTGGTCCAATGACCCGCCCAATTTGGGATCCATCTCATGGTTGAACACCAAGGCCTAACACTATTACTGATGCTATGATGTGCTTGCAGATGGTAGCCTGGTATGGCTATCCTCTGAGAGATCCTACCATCAGCTGACTGAGACAGATGCAGATACCTATACCCAACCATTGGAATGAAGTCGGGGACCCCTATGGTTGAATTGGGGGAAGGATTGGAGAAGCTGAAGGGGAGGGTGACTTAGCTAACCCAGACCCCATGGAGCTCCCAGAGACTGTGCCACCAACCAGGCAGCGTAGACAGGTTGATCTGAGGCCTCTGACACATATAGTGGAGGTCTGCCTGGTCGGGCCTCAGTGGGAGGAGATGTGCTTAATCCTCAAGAGATTTGTGGCCCCTGTGGAAGGGTGAGGTATGGTGGGGTGGGGAATGGGGGGTGGAGCCCCCTCTCAGAGGCAAGGGAAAAGAGCAATGGGATGAGGAACTGTAGGAAGGGGGATGGGGAGGGAGGGGCAATGGCTGGAATGAAAATAATAATAATTAGTAATAATAATAAGCAGCAGCAGCAGCAGCAGTAGCAGCAATACAGCACCACAGGAACTTTGTACAGATGTTCCAACACTTCTGAATTAGTCAACTTACTTTCTACTTGTACTACTTAACACATTAATTTGGATGTTGTGTCACTAATGATATAGTGACAAGAAACACTGTCACCTCTTGATTTACAAGCAATGTGGAACCCTATGGCCAACAGAGGATTAACTGGGCATTCCCAGGATGAAACCAGTTTTACACTTTCCTCAGCTCATTTGATTGAGATAATCACAAGTACTTTGATGAGATGCAAGTACCTGGCTACATGTACTACACACACTTTGTTAAAGCCAAGATAACAAACGTAATCCGCAGGTACTGGAGCCAGCAGCACCTCAGAGAGTCCAAGAGAACAAGGCTAGGAGGAGAGAAAAGAGCACAGGATTGAAGAAACATTTTGGAGTGTGAAGAGGTCCCCATTCTCATGGGGGTGGACATACCAGTTCCTTCTTCTTCATGCATTCCATGAGGATGATGAACAGGTGCTGAGCTTGGGTGCGGGTGTACGTGAAGGTCTTCTGTATTGTCACCAACAGCTGGTCCCGCAAAGATTCATTGATAAGTCTGCAATGAAAACCAAGATCAGTGAGGCCAACACAACTTCTGTTCAGTGCGTGCTTGTGTGTGTGTGTGTGTGTGTGTGTGTGTGTGTGTTTGTAGTTTATCTTAATTTATACATACTTGATCATAGTTCATAGGGTACAGTGTGATGTTTCAATATGTGGACGACTATGCAATAATAAAGCCAAGGTATTGACCACATCTAGCAGTTTGTGCATTTATCACTTCTTTGCAGTGATGACACACAAACCCCTCCCTTCTAGCTATTTCAAAATGCCCAATGCAGTGTTCTTTTTACCATAGCCACCCTGCGCTGCAGCTGGAATATTATAGGCCATAAGAGAGCACTGAGAATTTGTTATTAATCAGAGTTACTTCTTCCAATGTTTTTCACACAATGGCTGGTTTGAGTGTGACACTTTACAAAGCAGTACATTTAAAAATAAATCCATGTCTCAGAACCTCTCGGGGTGAAAAAGGAAGCAGACTTAGTTATTGCTTTCCACTTTTCCTTTTCATGATTAGTGCCTGCTACCTTTGACTCTGTTATGGAAATGCTTTTAATTTCTTATCTGCATCTCAGTAGGGATTTGTAGTGTCATTTCCCCATAATCTGTGACAATATACCTAATCATGGGAAGAAAGATTACATCTCAGTAATGTATTTTTTCAGTATCAATATTCGATGTGGATTATGCTATGTATTCAAACGCTAAATACTGGCTCCCAAAATCTGGTTGCCACCAGTGAACAGATTCTCATGGCCACCAAGTGATTCTACATAAAACTTACTCTCCAATTTAAAGTTAATTGGTAAATAAAAGGCTAGAGCCCCTGATTGGGTAGTAGAGAGAGAAAGGCAGGACTTTAGAATCAAGTGCCTGGTCTCAGGAGAGACCAGGGGAGAAGGGAGAAAGGAGACAGGGAGAGGTGGAGGCCACCACAAGAGGAGATGGATCAGGACCATGTGGCAGGAGAAGTGGATCCCGAGGACAAGCTGGTTGAGCAGGAATAACCTGGGTGAAACTGAAACAGCAAGTAACAAGGGGTATGTGGCTGGGACCTAAGTTAGAATGACTCACAACCTGTCCAGTCTAGTCATATAGCTGGTACATAAAACACCCAGGATTTTGTGTCTTTTATACGGGCTAGCTAGAATATATAATTCATTTTAATGTTTGGACATGGGAATGAGGGCATGGCTCCGGTGGTAAAATGTTTACTGTATAACCATGAAAATTGAAGCCTGATTCCCAGCATTCCTGTAAAAGCCAGATGTGGCACACACCCTGTAATCCTAGCATTGGGAGGCAGGCATGGGAGAGACTCTGGGCACCCTAGCTATCCAGTGCCATTCTTGGGCTAGTAAGTCCCAGGTCCCAATGTGGGACTGTGTCTAAAAACTGAAGGTAGGTGCCTAGTGCGGAGTGAGCCTCCAGGCTGACCTCTGACTTCCATACACAAGTGCATGCATATACAGACATGAATGTGCACATATATCCCTGACAGAAACAGACACCCCCTCCTCCCAAGTGGAAATAGTTAGGTTAATACCTTCAGTTTCAGAGGAATCATCTAAGGTGGTAACCTATCTGGCTGAAGACTTGGGTTATCACTCTTTTGAAGGTTTTACTTTTTCTCTAGTAAGCCACAGTCTGATTCATAGAAAGCAACATTCCCAATGCATCATACTGTCTGTGTTATTAAGTCATAGTTTTTATACTTCAGGAAGAATAAAGACAGGGAGCATCAGCATATCCAATCAGTGCACAATTAGGTCTCAGCTTCTAATTTTCAACTCCCTTCACTAGCCTGTTGAGAAAGGTTTCATGTGTCACGCATCAAATGGCAAGGGGTGAAAACAATTTGCTGTGAAATGATAACTGTTCAAAATAAGGACAAGACCTGCTCTCTAGGACAGTAATAAAATAATATCTTTTGCCTATCATTTGTACATTTTATAGTTTGAACATTGCTTTCATTACTGAAATATCAGTAACTCCAAGGTAAAATAGAAATAATATTATTTCATCTGATGCTGGCAGGAACCCAGTAAGCAGGAGAGTTATTTAATTTTACAGGTGTGGATTTTAGGCAGATTGAATAAAAAACTTAGATCAGTTGTGAGAATTTTGGTTTCTTTAAAAATACAGAAATAATATAGAAATAGGTTTTCATTTTAATCCCAAGATATGAAACTGAATTGGATTGTTCTGTATAGGGTTGGTCTGGTGCAGCTTATGAGACAGGCTAGGCTGACTCCATGACAAACTTCAAATTGGCAGTTCAGGAGACTAGGTCTAAACCTTTGTTTCCATGAACTGGGCATGTCCAGGGACGTCTAGGCAAGCCAATTACTGAAAAAAAAACCCCAGGCCTTAGGCAGCCAGTCAGAAACTGCCCCGCCATTAGAAACTGCCAAGCAACCTGGCTTGAGGCAAGGGGAATGGGTCAGCAGCAGTTTCCAGACTTCTCAGCAACAATTTCTAGCCACCCACACCCTAGCAGTGGTTCTGGAATGTCCCTAGGGATAGAGCCAACAGATTAAGATAGATATCACCTACCCTTCCTTGGATTTCCCCTAATGTGCTTTGAATTGGGCCTTTAAGCTCACTGGGGTGCCTCCATCTTGGTAGATGGTAGACCCAAGCCTGCTGGACTTCTGCAGAATAAAATGCTCTATGCTTTTGCATACTATTTGAGTCCAGGTATCATTCTTTGACAAATCATGGAAACTTACGCTGTGTATTTGAATTCTAAACACTGGTCCCCAAGATCTGGTTGACTCCAATGGATCCTCACATACACTAAATGATGTTATGAAAACCCAGTCCCCCAAGTAATTCATAATTGGTTAATAAAGATGCCTACAGCCTGGGCTGGACAGAAGAAAGTGGAAGGAAGACAAGTTCTCTGGGGCTTTAGGGTCTCAGGCAGGGACCATGAGTAGAGGAGAGAAGGAAGGGGTTGCCATGGATTAGAGTGAATTAAGAGCACATGGCCATGAGGGTTGGCCTGATGGAACTGGAGCATCCCAAACAAAACATGGCAAGTAATATCTTTGGAATTTTGACGGAAACAGACAAAATAGTATAGAGGACTGATATCTTCCCAGCTCTTGTGATTTGAGCTAGTTATAAATCTAAAGGTCTCTGTGTCTTTTATTTGGGAACTAAATGATTTGAAGTGGGCAATAAAGGGGTATAGAAACCCCCCAAATAATATTAACCACAGCATTGTCCCCAGGAGGTGACTATGATTTGTCTCATGCTCTAATAGGCAAACAAACAAAAAAAATGGTTGAAGTGGGAAAAGGAAAGGGTTTGTTTTGCTCTTTCATTTCTGAAAGAGATTCAAGGTTGACTGCAACTGGAAAAAATTGTGGGTGGAAATGCAAGTGTTGGGGAGGTGAGAAGCACTGAAAAAGGAAAAATGAAAGACTCAGACTTTGATGGCTGAGCAAGCCAGTGGGAGTTTCCCTCAGGAGGAAAGCGGGAAAGAAACTGCTGAAAAGCAGAGCACAGCTCTTCCCAGTGCCTTGGACTTTCAGTTTCCAGTTCTAGTGTGGGGTGGGGAGCTGTGTGGGCAGCAGGGAGAAGGTAGCAGACTCAGATAAAGGATGGAACAGCCCATTTTAAAGAAAGCGTTAATCTTGAACCAACTGTTGCCAGAGGGAGAGGAGGGGCAGCCTGGGATTATGAAATCACCATCAACTTTCCCAGTAAATGTACAGCACATACCTGCTAATGGTGCAGAACAAGGTTATGATAAGATAGGGTGGCATTCTGTAGAATGATAGATCTCAGGGATTTTAAAAATCAGTTAATCCTGCATTGTTTTGCTGGGTGGTGGCACATGCCTTAATCCTAGCACTTGGGAGGCAGAGGCAGGTGGATTTCTGAGTTCAAGGCCAGTCTGGTCTACACAGTGAATTCCAGGACAGCCAGGGCTACACAGAGAAACCTTGTCTCCAGAAAACCAAAACACACACAAAAAAAGTCAGTTAATCTTTGATTTCATATGGGATGCCTTCACCTTTTGTAAAACAAATTCTATATAACTGGGCTGCTCAAAATAGAATTATTCCCCCAAGACTAGAAGGAATTAATGACAGCTGTATTAGAGGACAGTTCACAATTGCAATGGTTAAACGTGGTAGAAGGAAGGAGTCATGGATATTGAACAGTGAAATAGAGTGAGGGAATAAGTATAATCAATGATCAGTTATTGGGTGAAGGGGAACAACTATACAAGAGCAGATTCAATTTGATGAAGCTACTGTAGAACTATGTTGAGCAGTTGTGGAGCCTGGAAAAAGGTCTAGCTAGTTTACAAAGACTATATAAGGCTCTGAAGTAGCCTTCAATGGATTTTTTTTAAACAAAGATTTTAGCCTTAGTTGTGATCAAAGTCACATCAGACCCTGAAACATGACAGATGTGGTTAGAAACCTTGGTGTATGAAAATGTGAATACTGAATATAAAAAAGTTATTAGACCATTAAAGGCATGAGTGGTGGCCATGAATGGCTAAGGAATAAAACCTATATTGGTTCTAACATGTACCATACTAATATCATAGGCCAAGCTATAGCTAAAGATCTCCAATATCAAAATGTTTGGTGCTTCAATAGCAGGAAATTTGGTCATTTGCAAAGAAACTGTGACCAAACCAAAAGCTTCAGATCTCAAAATGCCTGGTGTGTTACCTTTGAGAAATATAGTACTTTCCACTGGAAAAGTGACTGTGCCTCTTCTAGGAACAATGGTTTTCTAAATCTCAACAGAAAGAATGCCAAGACTTCCCTGGGCGGGGGTGCAGGCAATGTGGCAAGGACTGTCACCGGACTAATGATATACATCCAAGAGGATGGTAGCTTCGGGGGCTGACTTGAGGCCCTGCAGCAAAAAATAAAAGCCCTTTGCCTCTAGTCAGCCAGGAAATAATAAGCAGGCAGAAATACCTCAGCCAAGTATTACAGATCTCATGTACACTACCGTAGGCAGGTCTGCTCTAGACTTGGCCACAGACAAAGACTCTAGCCACCTCCCAACACTCCAAATCCAAGGTTTCAAAATATCGACTGCAATTGATGTTCCTTTGCCCTCTGGGATATTATGGATGATCTTTGGAAGGAATAGATTGACTTCCTAAGGATTCATTGTGCATCCTCGAATTATAGATGAAGATTTCAAAGGAGAAGTTAAAATTATGGCCTGTGTAAAAGGAGAGATGCAAATTAACAAAGGTGATGTGATTGCTCAGCAGCTACTATTAAGGGCAAAGCCTCTTCAGTAGAAAGAACAAGAGGTTTTGGAAGCACTGGAAAATGTGTGTTCTGGAAGCCAGTGGCTAATGATCAGAGGCAAAAATTAAAATTGTAAGTAAATGGTATTGAAATAGAAGGCTTGGTGGATACAGGAGCTGATGTATCATATCCCAAAGATCTTGGGTACTTTAAAAGGTTTCAACACAATTTCTAGGAATTGGAATATTATCTCAGATAAAATAAAGTATGAGATGGATTAAGTATGTGGTACTGGAAGGTCAAATAGGAAAGTTAAGGCTCTATGTAGCTGACATACACATAAATTTATGGGGGAATCGATCTTTTATAACAGTGAGGTATTCAGATTAATATTCCCTCAATCCTAGAGATAACCCATGTTAAAATTAAGGGTGAAATGGTAGATGCTTTTGGGAAAGGTACTGATAAATCTCATAAAAAAAAAAAAAAACCTGAGCTGTGCCAATTGTCCAAATACAGCACATCACAGAGATTAAATTTCCAAATTTGTAAGAGGGGCCACTGCTGAAATACCAATGGCCCTACTCTTTAAATGGTTGATTGACAAGTCTATGTGTGCTTATCAGTGGCCTTAACTAAGGAAAAATTACAAGCACTTGAGCATCTGGTATAACAGCAGCTAGAGGCTCAAGATATGGAAGAGTCTACTAGCTCATGGAAATTCCCTCTATTTGTTATAAAAAAGAAGTCAGGAAAACAGAATGTTAACATCCAACCAGTGGGGTTACAGCCGGAAGTTCCTTTTCTTATTGCATTTTTAAAGCATGACCTTAGTTTTTTCCATCCTTTTTTTTTTTTAACCATCCCCTTGCATGAGTAGGATAGGGAAAGGTTTAGGAGCAGGATAGGTTGTTTTTATAGTACCTACTCATAATAATGGTTGATCTATAAAAAGATATGAGTGCAAAGTTCTTCCACAGTCAATGTTAAATAGTCCAACCTTATGTCAATATTTTGTGCAAAAACTGTTAGAAAGAATTTGTAGGCAATTTCCTCAATCCATTATTTATCATTACATGGATGGTATTTTGTTGGCTGATTCTGATGCAGATACATTAGAAAAAAATATTTAAGGAAACACAAAGAATTCTGTCATGCTAAGGGTTACATGTTCTGAAAACCTACAGAGAGAAGATTCTATTAACTATTTGGGTTATAAAATAGAACAAAAAATTTAACCACAAAAGGTACAGATCCAAGGAGATCCATTACAAACTCTTAATGATTTTCAAAGACTAATGGAAGATATTAATTGGCTATGGCTTACCATTGGGTTAACACAAGCGTTAAGTAATTTGTTTCAAATTACAAGGAAATTCATACTATGCATAGTGATCCTACTAGGAGATTAAGTTGAAGGTTAAATAACCAAAATATAATCAATCAACTTTGGGAGCTATTCAACACACATATGCATATTGCAGTCTCAATTAGAGCAGAGTTAACTCTTTCTGCTTTAGCTGTTTACTATCTTAGACTGTTTAAGTCTGAATTTCTATCATTTGGAAATAAGCCAAGGAAATTATAAGAAAATGTCCTCCTTGTTCTTGTAAAACCAAACTCTATTATCCACTGGAAGTAACCCTAGGAGTATCAAAATAAATGAAATTTGGCAGATAGATGTGTTTCATTTTGCAGAATTTTGAAAACTATTTATTTACCATATCATTTTCATGGCCAAGTTCTTTTTGTTCTGAAAAGGCCAATTCTGTAATTACACATTGTCTGGAAATAATGGTTATTTTTGGGATACCTGTGCAAATTAAGACTGACTATGACCACTGAATATATGTCCAGTATGATGAAGCAATTCTTTGCATATTATATTATTAAAGCACCTTACAGATATACCTCACAATCCTACAGAACAAGCCATAAAAGAAAAACAGAATTGTATTTTAACATAAATGCTTATAAAACAAAAAGGAAGAATAAAGACCCCCTAGAGATTAACTAAACTGTGCTTTGCTAATTTTAAATTTTCAGAATGCTAATAAGAAAGGAACAGCAGCCTAGAGACACTGGATTATAGAAAAAACAGTAGAATTAAATCAGCCTATATATTATAAATATGTGTTAACATCAGAATGGAAGCCCACAAAAATTTTGTGTTGGGGACATGGATTTGTTCATATTTGTACAGAAAATGAAATGCTGTGAATACCATCAAAAATTATAAAGATTAGAATTGAGCAGAAGCATTCTCCTGAAAACCTTGGTCACTGATCTGAAAAACAAACAACAAACAACAAACAACAAAACCCCCAAAACTGCTTATTTCATTGAAATTGTCTCTGTTTATAATTTCCTGCTACACTCAGCATAATTAATGGCTTAAAAAATCAGGGAAAACGTGAAAATTTTGGTTTCTTAAAACACACACACACACACACACACACACACACACACACAGAGAGAGAGAGAGAGAGAGAGAGAGAGAGAGAGAGAGAGAGAGAGAGAGAGAATAAGTTTCCATTTTAATTCCCTGCTTCAGATTGTCCTCAGCAGCTGACTAGGATTTGCCTAATGCTCTAGCAGAGGTGTGTTTTTGCCAGCTGCTGATAATTTCTGCTATTATGCGATGTTTGGAATTCTGGGAACTTTTCAGAGGGTATATAAGGGTTAGGTCCCTGAGAGGTGGGTTGGTCATTGTTGGTCAATTAGTGGGGTTGGTTGCTCTTTGATAGTAGTCATGGTCAAAGAAGAGACAAAAGGAGACATTAGAGTCAGAGATCTCTTTCTCTTCTACCTATTGTTAAGGGATTGAAAGGGCAGTTAAAGGCAAAGAAGGATGAACCTATAAAGTAGCAAAGGAGCATTGACATAGATCCACCAGGCAAATCAGTGATGCCAGGAGCAGAACACTGCCCACTGCTCTTCCATGCCACCATGCTGCCTCTCATTCACTCTTCCCTCAGGAAGATACGAGTCAAAGGATATGCACATTTAGAGAAGGTTCATCTGAGGGAGTGAAAAGATGTCCCTACTTTTTTCTCAATATTTTGGATGACGCCATGATCTTAGTTTCAAATCCACTTGAAATTATCTACCCACCCATCCATGCATCCATCCATGCATGCATGCATCTATACATCCATCAATGCATACATGTATCTATCTATTCACCCACCCACCTACTCATCCATCTACCCACCCATCCATCCACCCATCCATCACTCATTCATTCATTTAGAAAATTCATGTGGCTATCTGCTTGCTGATTGACACTGTGGTTTATGTCAGGAGTATATGGATAGATGTATTAATTTACTCCCAGTCTCCAGGGGAGTAGAAAGACATGAATTGGGCATTCAGCCATAATTGCCAGTGGTAGAGAAGTAAAGGAGATGGTGAGTGGTGACCTGGGGACAATGGTGCTTTGCCTGACACTGCAGAGGAATGAGCCCTAGAGATGGTTGAAGGTTATATGGGACAAAATGGCATGGATAGGCCTGCTTTGGAGAAGGGGAAAACAGTAGTGTGACTGAAGCATGTGAGCTCTGTAGTTCAAATACAAAATGACTCCTAACAATATCTCCTATAAAGGTGTGGCCTCAGTTTGGTTCTATTGGGAGGTGGTGGGATCCCAAAGAAGGAGTTTGAATGACAGTGTCCCTTATAGGCACAGATGTTTGGACACTTGGTCCCCAGTTGCCAGTGCCTGTTTGGGTAGGTTTAGGAGTTGTGGGCTTGCTAGAGGAAGTATGTCCTTCGGGCTGGATTTTGATGTATCAAAGTCACATGCCACATGTGCTCTCTGCTTCCTGTTTGTGGTTTAAGATGTGAGCTTTCAGTTTCTACTCCAGCTGTCATGACTATTGTCTGCTGCTTCTCCCCTCCACGATAGATTCAGCTCTCTGGAATTGTGAGCCTCAAATAACCCCTTCCTTTTATAATAAGTTGCCTCAGCCCAGGTGTTTTATCACAGCGACAGAACAGTAACTAACACCGATGTGCTTAGCAGAAGGTTTTGAGGTGTTGTTGGTAGTGTACCCTCAAAGGGATCCAGACTGCTTTTCATGTCCTAGTCAGGATGTGGATGGCTTTGTTCTATTCCACGCTCCTGCTAAGATCTGTCACCACACCTATGGAGCAATTATTTATGCATTCAAATATGTAAAACTGTAACTCTCCCCAAACCCTTTCTGCTTTTATAAGGTAAATATTTTGGTTGTTACAGTAGCTAAAAGCTAATGTGGATAGTAATTAAATAGTTAGGAAAAGATGGAGCTGCAGAGAGGGTTAGTCAAGACAAAACCATGGGGGACTTTGGAGGCTATGTTCGAGTTGATTTATGTTTTGATACATGATCTTACTGGACCCAGGCTAGCTTCAAATTTCCCATCCTTCGGCTTTTGCCTTCAAACTGCTAGAATCGCAGCCAAGCGCCACCATGTCTTGTGAGATCTGTGGCTTTGTCTTCATGGCAGTGAGAAGTGTTTCAGCAGGAGAGAGGCCATTTATATGTGTGGTGCTAATTAATTCTCCTAAGACTCAAGGCATGAACAGTCATAGCGGGTCATGTGTCTACTTGACAGGCAACCCAAGTAGGTAAGTCTAGAGAGTTCTGCAAAATCACGAGTGTATAATACGGCACATGATTAACTACAGAAGGGATTCGTCTGATTAGCTACTTGATAGGTTCAATCACTCATCTGCAGGTGTTTAATTTTGATAACAACTCGAAATTTGTTCTCTACTGTCAGCCATCTGTAGTGAAACCTAAATTCCCTGAGGTCATTAACTGTTTGAGAGAGCTGTCTGTCACTTCCATCCAGTCTGCCAGTTTGTGAAAATTAAAGAATAATGTATAATTGACTTGAGTCCTGACTTTCCCTGGTTAGGTGAGCTTAAAGAGTCAAAGAGTTCTACAGCTTTGAGTTCTATTTCATATCTGACGGAGGCGGTGGCTTTGGCTAAATTAGTAAGAAGAACCGTACAATGGGAGTAATCAGTTGGAGCTACAAGGTGAGCATGTTGATCACTGATGGGACAAAATGCTGGAGGACACGGCCATCACACACGGAATGGATATTACTGGGGAGCAAAGGTGACTTGGTCCACCTGAAACATCTCATTACACTCACTAAACTGCAACTGTGCTTCAACTCTTTTTTTAAAATCGCCTTTCTAATTACACCAAAAGGAAAATATTATTTTTCATGTGTGTCTGCTGTTAAAAGCTCCCCATGGTTGCCAA
This sequence comes from Apodemus agrarius, assembly GCA_964023405.1. Lineage (NCBI taxonomy): Eukaryota > Metazoa > Chordata > Mammalia > Rodentia > Muridae > Apodemus > Apodemus agrarius. The sequence goes on along the minus strand of OZ030005.1, from coordinate 161,142,827 downwards.
TCTCTCCTCTTAGTAGAGAAATAAGCAGATATGACGCAGAAATGCCTTGGTTTAATGACATTGCTAGAAGAACAATCCCCTGTAACAGTTCCTGTGACAGGAAGAATCTGGTCTAAGGTGCTCGAGTGATTTGTGGTAGTCACACAGCCAGTGTATGAGCTGAGTCTGTTCATTTCACTTTCGTCCCATGGTGTCACTTTTCCTGTGTATCACTCTGTCACCCAGTTTGTTAATCACGTATATCACAGGGAGAAATGCAAGCTCAATTAGTTATTAGTAAGTGCTTTTACTTTGTGTATATGTGTGTGTGTGTATGTGTGTGTGTGTGTCTGTGTCTGTGTCTGTGTCTGTGTCTGTGTCTGTGTCTGTGTCTGTGTCTGTGTCTGTGTCTGTGTGTGTGTTGTGAGTGTTTGGCCTGGCTTAGGGAAGATGACTCTAAGCAGGTTTGTAAGTGAAGGCACTGACGAGCGTTTCGGTGTTAGACTCTCCCCTGTGTGTTTCTCTGCTGAGCTTTTGTCTCCCGTTTGCTGTGGACGTTCATTTTGTTTCCCTGTCTTATTTTGTGGACGTACATCTTAGTGATTTTGAGATGCCTGCTTTCTTGACATTCTTATTATTTCTTTTTCATTCTTCCCATTTTTTCCTACTATAAACACCAGAGCAGAGAGATTGAAAGTTTTCTTACCACGATTTTTGAACATCAACGGATGTAGAGACAGCCCCCTCATTAGATTTCTTTTTTTATGGCACTAGAGTAGTGATCGAAAACTTCTTGACATCAAAACATGGTTGTAATATTGTGTGAAACTGTAGCTTTAGAGCCTGGTCTACAATGGAGTGATCTTATTTATGGAAACGACTAATTTGTGTCTCCATATGCATCAGTGTTATTTTGGATACACCTCAAATTAGAGGGTTTTGTGACTGAGGAAAATCTCTGCACTCTGGCATTTGCGGTTCTATTTAAATGCTGCATGTATGGTCTATAGCTGTTTAGATGAGTCACCGAGTAATTTAAAACAGGTCAGTGTTTACCCAGGGCTCGGGATAGCTAGCTATGTGCCCCACACTTTACAATTAGTGTTCTATTCGAGTGCCGTGAATGCAGCCCACATGTAGAAATACTTCTCCCAGAATAAATGTAATTATCTGCAATATCAGATTTTTGTTCCTAGATTTGAAAAATTAAAAAAAAAAGCATTTAGAATTCAGTGAGACTCCAAGAGCTAATCTGAGGTTAATTAACAGCTTTCGAGGAGAGCAGGCCTCCCGAGACCCCTGCAGATGCTGTTAGATGCTGCAGATAGTGTGAGGAATTTTACTTATATAAATAAAACTGTGAATGCCCACACTTGGTGCTTAAAAGACACCGTTTCCAGTGGAATCTGTACCTTACTAAAGAAAACAGAAATTTTTATCATTTATTTGAAGCCAAAGAAGATGCCTAAATGTTATATAAAGGACACAGAAAGTTGTCCTTAAATGAGGTTACGTAGGATGATGATCTCTACAATTGTCCCTCTTCTCTTTAATTTTTTTTGTCCTCCTGTTTTTGGTATAAGCTATCCCTTCCTTTCAGATGCTATAATTCTGTTGTCTCAAGTAACAGCATGGTCTATCCGTAGAGGCTGGACAGCCTTGACTAGGTTCTCGCCGGCCAGCTCTGTGACTTTAAACATTACTTATCTTTATTTATCCCTTTCGTATATGAAACTTGGAAGCGATAATGTAATTCTCATAGACATCTGAATTAGATGAGTTCATCCTCATAAAGGGCCTGGTGTGTAGCAATGCCATTATGATGTTTTTGTTTTATTTTTAGGAAAGGGTCCTTGGTGCTTTTTTCCCCATTAAATAGAATGGCCCGTGATGGCAGCTTGCCTTGAATTATAATTTCTGTAGAGAAATAATTTTTCCCATTTGAAAGAGATTAAAGAGCTGCAGTGTTTTCTTACGTTTGGGAAGTTGAGATATTTAGATTTATCTAAGTTTTATTAAAATGGAGATTTGCGAACATCCCATGTAGACATTTGCACATCCATTCATGCATTCATTCACTCACTCATTCACTCACTCACTCACTCATTCACTCATTCACTCACTCAATTCACTCATTCATTCACTCACTCACTCACTCATTCACTCACTCAATTCACTCATTCATTCATTCACTCATTCACTCACTCAGTCACTCATTCATTCACTCACTCACTCATTCATTCAACAAAGCATACAGATGATGCATGCTACTGCCATACACTGTTGTTTCCCTCCATGTCTTTATTCCACATTGGAGTCTGCTTCGAGTTGTAAGGCAACAACAGCACCTGCAGGCTTTAGTAACCCGTGTTAAAAACACCAGCACAGACAGCTCTGACTTTCTGAAATACTGTCCCAGCTCGCCTCACCCTCCATGGACTTTGCCTTGGGTCTGTCCCATCTTACTCAGCTGGAATAAAACAATTGCTAGTTGGGTTCTTTGCAATCCTCCTCTAGTCCTTCTTCCATGGGATTGGTTGGATGGCTCTTCTGAGGATCATGTTCTAGAACACTCTTAAAATTCTACAATAGCTCCCTATCACTCCCAGATGGCATCTTAATTTGCACATGTCATTTAAGATTACCTGTCTCTCTCCTATTCTAGGCTGTCTTCTGCTACCTTTACATATTTCTCATAAATACAGAATCTCTCAAGCCAAATCTCTCAATCTTGTATGCCTCTGTGCACTCAGACTTGCTCTGTCTACTGCAAGGAATGGTCTCTGTTTCTGAATGTATTGCTCAAAGCCCATTTAAACCTCAGTTGAAACCACCGCCTGGATGAAAATCTCTGATTACTACTTATTAGATGCTCTGGAAGCTCTTGACATTAAATACTGTACTTGATGCAGTAACTTGGTGGAAATGTTGGTTTCTTTTAGTAGATTATGAATTCTTGAAAGCAATGGTTGCTTCGTCACGTTCTGGTTCTAGCTGAGCACATGGTTTGAGGAGCTTTAGAGGAGTGTTTGTGGACTTGCAAAATGATCAAATAGCTACTTGGCTTTGCGTGCAGGTTTTTGTCCTTTTGTCTTCAAGCTGGCCTAGACTTCAGGCCTCTTTGGACAAAGGAAAGAAATGGTGTGGAGTTTAACCCCCCTCTCCAAATCTGAATTGCTTCATTTTTAAGTCCAATCAGATTCATTCCTTTCTTTCTTTTATTTTATTTTATTTTTTATGTTTTCGAGACAGGGTTTCTCTGTATAGCTCTGGCTGTCCTGGAACTCACTCTGTAGGCCAGGCTGGCCTCGAACTCAGAAATCGGCCTGCCCCTGCCTCCCAGAGTTCTGGGATTACAGGCCTGTACCACCACCACCCGGCTTCAGATCCATTTCTAAGACTTGGCCTTACTTTCTGTCTTTCTTTTTAAGTCATGAGGTATTTAGAAATGAATTCATCATTCAAATCAGAATGCCTAAATTTGGATCTATTTTTATTTTTTCTTTTCTTTTCTCTTTTTTCTTTTCTTCTCTTTTTTTTAAGAAAATTTTACATTTGACTTTTTCCACAGTTTTTTTTAAAATTGGGAACAGATTTTTATTCTCATATTGCTTAGGGCAGTTATCATAAAAATACACACAAGATTCATTCAGTATCTCAGTGATATCAAGATGATTTCCCTCACACAGAGCTTGATGGCAAATAGAAGTACTTTTATCACATGAATGTCAACACTCATACATATGTATACATATACCATTTAGATAATAGATATTAATCTGTAGAAGATGTATTTGAAACACTTTGATATGTTGCCTCTCATAGGAATCCATTTCTTTCCTTTTGTATTGAGGACTCTGAGACAGATTGTTCAGTTCTTCAAGTCTTTATCTCCTCATTTGTTTACAGATCCATTATGTCTTTAAGGTTTATGTTTGTAGCTCAAAAGATCATGTGTAAAAATACCTAGAAGTGCCCCTGACACATAGATGCTGAGTAAGTGGGTTTTTTAAAGTACCTCAGAATCTTTCACACCTTCAGGAAGGCCCAGTGAAAGAGTTGAAATAAGGCAACTAGGACACAAACCACCTATATGGTCTAATATTTCTATAAATGTCGGATGAAACAAGTCTTTGAACGAGAAAGCAAAGCACCAGTGCAAACCACTTAGCCAGGCTTTCAATGGGGGAAAGCCCAGGATCATATTCATTGGGATGACATGAGAAGATCCCCAGAACTAATCTTATGTCATTTCAAAATCAAACATGTGGGTATCAAAACTCACGCAACTGTACCCCTCCTGGTTTTATTTTTTGATACTTCGGAAGTTTCTATTTTCCAGTAAGGGCCCTAATGGAAGATTCTGCTGGAGAGATTTGAATGTGGGATAAAGGAATCATAATGACTTTATTCACTTTATGCATAAAAAACTGACTTCCTTAAAAGAGTACATAGCTTGTGAGAGTCATTCAGGCAAGGAAGATAAGAAAGTGAGAAGAGAAGAGTCTGATAATGAACTATGCTAGTCTCTATGTACAAGCTCGCTTCAGTGTATTGATGAAAAACTTGTGATTTGTTTAAATGGCTGGATGCAAGTGTTATCTTCTGCTATATACATGAGGATGCTCTTTAGTCTACATACAAGATTCAGTACTGTGTGTGACTCTACACTGTGTGTTCCCAGTGCAATTTCTCATTTTTATCAGATGTTCAATGTTCCTTTTAATTAATTGAAAGACTCTTACATATTCAACAATTAGAATCCCTAACAGCAACTCTGTTACTGTTTTCCAGAAAGCAATGCTTAGATAGAAAGTTGATATAGATTAAATGACATACATATAGGTTGACTAGATCGTTTTTTTACTGAAGAGTGAATATAGCTACAAAGTGGCCTCAATCAATCAGAGAACTAGCATTTCTGATCTTGGTTTGATGTCTATCCTAGAAGAAATTGTTCATCTGGGCTATTCCTAAGGGTTCTATCTACTTAGTAAGGTAGATCTTAAAGAAAGTGCCTGTTATGGGACATGACATATATACACTTGTGGAACAGTTTACTCTCTAAGGAGTTGCATGACTGCTACCCAGAAAAGGACCATTTCCCATTTAACTCTCTCCCTTCAGATTCTAAAAGCTGGAGCCATGGATAGTAGATGGCACAGACATATGTATCAAAGGAAACACAATTGAGTGGCATGGTGGACTGAGAGTGGCAAGCAATGACTTATTGTCATCGCTAGTACTTACAATAAGACTGGCTTTGTACTGTGGGTTCTATAGGTGGGCGTTTGTAAGGCAGGGTAAGATGGAGCTAGACTCTAAGCTCCATGGCTGCTTGGATGACATGCTCCATTACCATTGCATTGTATTCTCTTCTCCCCTGCCCTGGAATGCCAACTTAGTGGTGAGAGAAGGCCTTCCCACTTTGTCTTTGTGCTGATCCCTTAGCTTTGCATTTTCCTTCACATGTCACCCTCTAAAATGCTGGCTTTTTATTATCTATCAATCATCTCTCTATTTCTATCTATCTATCTATCTATCTATCTATCTATCTATCTATCTATCATCTGTCTATCTATCTATCTATCTATCTATCTATCTATCTATCTATCTATCACCTATCTAACTTTTCTAGACTTCAAACCTCACAGGGTATGGAATTCTGTCCTTTTGGCTCCTTTGTCTTTTTGCCAGTGCCTGGGATAGGTCTTAGACTATAATAGTGATTCAAAACGAAATATCAAGTAACACTGGAAATCTATCAGAATTCAAATACTTCCAGCTTGGTAAAAACCTACCACAGGAGCGAAGGACTGTGAAATTCAGTGTGGTTGTTATTAGCTAGGAGGGACCTTTTATGTTTAATTACAATCTAATTCAATTTCTTAGCTGTAACCCAAGTGCTCAGGGCCTGTCTGATGGAATGAAGGGAGATTCTGTCATCTCACGAAGTTCAGCTGGACGACATTGCTCTTGAGGTTAATAGCACTGGCAAATGCTCCACCTCGGGCTGTGACTAGTAGGACATCTAAGTGTAAGACTCTGAACAGTGCTAGCTTTGCATATGTCATTTTCCCTCCTCCCTTTCCTGTGGCTATGAGTGTGCCCATGAGTGAGAAGGAAGCATTCCAAGGAATACAGCAACTGTCACATGGTCAGGCAGATTTTCTGCCAAAACTGTAAGTCAAGCAATATCCTGAGTTCATTCCAAGTAAAACCAATCAGCGAACACTACCCATAGCCAGTCTAGAGGGACAGTCAGAATTTTATTATTTTTGACTCTGCATCAAAGTCAGAATCAGAGCTGGCATAAGGAGTGTATAGAATCCCTGGGGTGGCCAAGCTGTGGATTCCCCCTTGATAGATATACATCAACTGTTCACTCAAGACTTATTTAAAGGAGAAGTTAACTAGCATGTGAGAGAACAAGAGGGCTGGATGCATTCTACTTTCTTGTCTGAAATAACTCAGTTCTGGGATGAGAAAAATAAGCCTCCAGCAGTTACTGGGCCATCTTCCTAGGAAACAATATGGCATGGGCACTAGGAACATAATTTCAGTCCCAGCTTGTCTGGGAAGACCATGGTACTACTAGGAGAAAGTTAGCAAATGACATGACCTTTTCATCCTATAGTTCCTCACTTCTACAATGGAATCAATATCATAACCATGTCATATTCCAAAATACAAAAAAAATAGTTCAAGTTCTTACAAATAGATGCTTTGCAATGATATATAAGAAATATACTCATATTTATATATAAAACTAACTCTAGTGTGTCAAGCATGTTGTTGGCAATGGAACAGAAGTGCTGGGGGAAGAGTAATGTTACATTATGTCTCTCCATACTCTTTCAGAGTATTTCTTCTCACCCTATATTCTTTCAGATAGTGAAAAAAATGTGACTTCTCTATTTTTGTTACATATTCTATGATGGACTAATTCCTTGCTTAAACACTTTCAGACAACGTATCTTATTTTATGTGTATGAGTGTTTTGCCTGCACATATGTGTGTGTACCACATGTTCCTGTAGCCAAAGAGATCAGAAGAGGGCATTGAATCTCTTGGAACTGGAGTTGAAGATGGTTGTGTATCACCATGTAGATGCTGAGAAGTGAAATTGGTCATCTGCAAGAACAGCAAGTGTTCTTAACTGCTGAGCTATCTCTCCAGCCTCTAATTGCTACTTTAAAAAAATTCTATTTCTTATGTATTATCAATAGTAAGTTGTGTAGTCAACCTGTATCTCATTGCATTTCCAGCTGGTTCCCAGTAGTAAGTTGTTTCTGGTCCTTTGTCTCCCATGCCTTACATATGCATCAAAATTCTTAGGCAGCCAGGTAATTGAAACACTGATATGTTTTTTTCATATTGACCAAAAAGCAACTGTTTTCTGTATAACAAGTATTTCTGAGGTGATGTGGATTCTTATTTTTCTCTTTGTTTAGATAATTCATTGTGCCTGTCTGACAGTCTTACAAACGTGAGGGCATTTACAAGACTTCCACTTTATTCAAGTGCTAGAATAGACGTTCACAGCACATTGCCTGTGAGATCCTTTGCCTAGTTTCATTGTCAATCTATCACACTCTATCCTTTCATCTGTGTTCAGATGTAGCTTCAAAGTCATTTGTGGTGCATTTTAGGGAGCCATCACCGACTGATGTGAGTTGACACTCAAGAGGAAAATGGCTTGCAATCCTTGCCCAGAAATGATAAAACTGAAATGCATCATCAAAGGATGAAAACTAAAGTGATCACAGGCTTACAGAAATCCAAATCTTAGGCCCATTCCCAAGACACTGAATCACGCCTACTATGGGCTTATAGCAATAGATTCCTTAATGCTTATTCAAGACCTATAGGAGTTTCCCTTGTGATAAAGAGTTGTTTTATACAAACTATCCCAAGAACATATAATAAGCAAGAATATCCACTCAATGATGCAGGAAAGGCTTTACTGCAACCAAATGGAGGGGGGTTTTGTTTGTTTGTTGCTTCTTTTGGCAAGATTAGTACACATATCAGCGTTATCCTTCATTCTGTCAAAGAGAGCTTTATAGAAGGTTGTCAATGTTGTATACAGTATATGAAAATGCAGTGGTCCATGATCAATGTGACATGTGGATTCTGGGAAAAATCTGATGAGAACATTCCAGACATTTATTCTTGGTGCTGCCATTGGTAGCAAGTTGGCCCCGCGTAGTAACAGCTGCAGGGTTTGTTTGTTAAGATGCTTCAGAATTGACTTCAGGAATCAAATTTGAGGTTGTTTTGTTTATGTATTTATTTGTTCATTTCTTTATTTTATGTGTATGGAGACTGAGGAAGCTACTTTGGAAAACACCAGATGCAGCAGAGAAATCTAAACTTCATATCATCTAAATCAGCTTCATAACGTGGATAGCATGGGTTATTCTTGTTGGGATTCAGTGGGGTTCTGCTTTGAAACAGCTTGTTGAGTTCTATGCTCAGTCCATCTAAGTCATTGTGTAGACGTGTGTAGTTAATAGACAACTTTGAAGTCTTCCCCAGCATTGATGGGCATTCTGGCAACTGCAAACAGCAGTTCTCTAAAAAGAGTCCTTCCCAATAACTGTTTGGCCAGGTACTTCCTGATGATGTTGGGTTTTCATGTTCAATGACGCATTTCTCCAGGGAGCCAACAGTTGAGCAATTTTAAAGCATATTTAATGTGGGGATTGGACTGGTTAACTTAAATCAATAAAACCCTTTCCCTTCATGGTATTTTCTTCTCCATGCTTGAGATCAGTCTCTTAAAAGCTTCATCTTCCCAGTGTTGACACAGTATGGGGAAATTTAACAACACCCTGTCAGATGGAAATTTTATTATTATATTTATTTGTGCTTTCTCAAATAAACAAGAGTTTTTCTACCCACATAGAATATGGGCACTATGACAAGGTTAACTGTGTCTGCACCTTTTTATTTCTCAGAGAAAACTGTCAGTGGCTCTCTCTATGGTACCTTCTGCCACTTCTAAACTCACTAACATTACATTGGTAACTATTTGCTGTATTTGTTTATATGCAATCGAATACACATCCGTGGAGGAAAATGATGCTTCGTAACACCCACAATACTTAAAATAAGCATTTGAAAAATACCCAGTGATTAATTTGAAACGTCCTGGTATCAGTTCTCTAAGTTTTCAACTAAATCATTTGGATGTATATTGTAAAGATATAGATATTTATATGGAATTATATGTGAATAAATATGACGTTAATTATTTTTACTAAATTTTATTGCATTTAATACAGTTTAAACAGATTTGAGGGAAAGGGGAAAAAGGGAGTAGATCAATTATATTATAATTTATGGGTAACTGACACATTGTCAAACTGCTCCTGGATATACCCCACTCAGGGTTTTAGCCTGGGCTGTTTAAGCACTGTGTCCTTATCAGAGCCCACGTGATCCTGTACTCATGTATTTAAATATTCATTACAGTGTCTCTGGGTGCCAGGGCTATGCCTTGTTCATCTTCCAGCAGTTCTGTGCACCTAGTAGGCCCTCCATAAATGTTGATGTTTACAGAAGTCACAGCAAAACCACCTTCTGTTCTTTGTCTTTCTTGATTCTATGATTTTCTTTCAGGAAAAGTGAAAAAGAACCACCTTCACTTTTTTTTTTTTTTTTTTTTTTTTTTTTTAGAAAATATATCCTAGAAAAGAGATGAGGCAGATGAAATTAACACAAACTAAAATGGACACTTGAAATCAGTGTGCTTGACATCATTTCTTTCTTTCTTACTTGACATTCCAATTATGTCTATATCATGCTGGGGTACAGGCCATCGAGATCAATTACTTTCTGAAGAAAGTGATTCAGAAAAATGATAGGGTTTTTGACACCTTTCAGTGTGATCCTGAATCTTTGCAGCAGCAGGAGTAAACATTTGTGACCATTGCACAGAATGACATGCCCCAGGGAATAGCTACAGCTCCTGGGTTCCTAATATGCCTGACTTTCACATTATTTTCTCTCGTCTTTGGATATGTGATGTGTATTTGGAGAGAAACAGACTTGGGAGAGAAATTTTCAGTCATAAAATTGGGAACCATGCAATGAAGGTTTCCCTTTTTATAGCTAGTGGGTGTTCTCATGCCTTCATCCAAGCTGATTAAAAACAAAACAAAACAAAACAAAGTTTATTTTCGGGGCTGGAGAGAAGGCTCAGCTATTAAGAGCACTGATTGCTCTTCCAGAGGTACTGAGTTCAATTCCCAGCAACCATATGGTGGGTTACAACTTTCTGTAATGGGATCCAATGCCCTCTTCTGAGGTGTCTGAAGACAGCTACACTGTACATAAATAAATAAATAAATAAATAAATAAATCCATTTTCAATTAAAATAAAAAAGAATGACTAACAGTAAGAAACACAAAATCAATATCAATCAATCAACCAGTCAATCAATCAAACGAACAATCAAACCCACAGAAATTCTTAAGTTCTCTTTTTTTTTTGTTTTGTTTTGTTTTTTGAGACAGGGTTTCTCTGTGTAGCCCTGGCTGTCCTGGAACTCACTCTGTAGACCAGGCTGGCCTTGAACTCAGAAATCTGCCTGCCTCTGCCTCCCAAGTGCTGGGATTAAAGGCGTGCGCCACCACCGCCCGGCCTTAAGTTCTCTTTAAACAGAAAAGTCTCAGAAGGTTTTTAAAACACACACACACACACACACACACACACACACACACACACACAGCTCCTACTCTCTCATATCTTTCCCATACCACTCACTCTTATACCTTTCCTCCTACCCTCTACCATACACACATCCTCACTTTCATCACATGCATCTTCACCCCTACTAGACCCCCATACACTCCTCCACACACCCCACATACCCCACATACTATCCATACCCCTTCACACCTGTCACACTTCTACCGCCACACCTAACTCTCTCACACATACACATGCTCCTTGACCACGTAGCATGCACCACAAATTTTCTTCTACTCCCAAGAGTAAGACAGTGTGCTCATGTTTTGTATAGTCTGTTCCTAATTAAAATGCCACTAGAACATTAAATATGGATGCTATAGGCCTTACTGACTGACAATTTCCCAACAGTCATGAATCCCCACATGTGCCCTCACAAATTATTTAAAAATCTTTTAAGATATGTTTTTCCTTTTGACTACTAGGATTGTTCTGCTTCTTTCCCAGAGTCTCTAAAATGTGGTAAATCCAGGTGATAATCTTTGGACAAAACCATATATATATGCACATATATATGCATATATATATATGCATCGGTAATAAAACTGTGCTGGATGAGGGACACTGACTCAGAGCACACATGTACTTAGATGGCATTCTAGGCTTATGTTGATCATTGGCAGGTACTTGTTCAGGACATGACAGATGAAGGGATGAGATCCTATTTCTCTGCAGCCTGAGACTTGAGGTTGACAGTTATCAGACAAAGGCATATCTGATTTCAACATCAGGACGCTGCACCCTGAAAGGTGTTCCAAACACCAGGCAATGCTGTTCATCTGCTTAATCAAACACGAGAAGGCAAGGTCCTCATATATAAAATCGTAGGTAATTAAATCCAACAGTTTTTGGTGCTTTTAATACTTATATTTATGGAGTCTTAGTTATTGGTGATTAAGAAGTGGACTTTGAAAATATTTCTAGAGTAATGGAACTAGTTATGGAAGGGACTTAATGATTCATTCTGAACTATGACAGGTAAACAGGACATACATTATGATGTTAAGGGGGAATATTGACTTGGACCATTTCTGTCACAGAACAGATAGGGAGGGGACAAAAGATGAAATATAGTACTTAATTCGATTCTCAGAACCACATTCAGAAAAAGCATTTAATTGCAATTGTCTCCTAGTTTATTCAAATCCATTTGCGCTGTGATAGACACAGCCTGTCTGTTTCTATCTCCAGCAATCTCACTCATGGAAGATAATCAGTTTTGCCAATTATAATTCACTTCCAAAGTGATTCTCTTTTCCAATTCATATTCTCCTTCCAAGTCATATTCTTAGAAAGGAGCTCAATGACAAACTAGAAAGGTCACAAAGATGACAACGTAAGGTGAGAAAGGTCATTTCTCAAAGTTTATGAACTGAAGCTATGTAGTTGCTGGGGACGCTCTCCCAATACTTGTGACTGTTTTATTTAGCAACCCAGAAATGAAATTAGCTTTGAACATTGATAGAAATCCCCAAAGTGAAACAGATGAGTAAAAATAGTAATTTAGTCATAAATTAAACATTGTAATTAGGACGTGTATGCCCCCTATAACTAATTTTATTTGGACAATGACACACTTACTTATACAGGTTAGTTTATATAAATATGTATGTATGTGCACATGTATGTAGTAGAATGGTTAACTCGGTAGGGTCCTGGTGAATGAAGATCAATCCTTTTTATTTTCATTCTTTGCATGCAAGGAAGTACACTGCTACAAAATAATGTTCTTTAGAAATGACTTTAAATTCTATGCACATGTGTTGCATAGACAATTTGTTATCAAGTTAAATAAGCACAATTAATCCTGGAAGTTTTTCAGATGACACACAGAAACATTCTGATCATTTTGTCACAAATTTATCAGTGCTTTCCTAAGAGAATAGGTTGTCATCATAACACTGTGCACAGTATCTTTCTCTCCCTCTCCCTCTCCTTCTCCCTCTCCCTTTCCCTCTCTCTCTCCCTCCCTCTCCCTCTCCCTCTCCCTCTCCCTCTCCCTCCCTCCCTCCCTCCCTCCCTCCCTCTCTCTCTCTCTCTCTCTCTCTCTCTCTCTCTCTCTCTCATACACAGAGACTAAATGTACTGAGACACTCATACAGAAGTCTTCCCTGCAGGTTTCTATTTATTATAAGCATTGAAGTATCACAGGATACTTCTAAAGTTTTAACTCCCCCCTGAAATAAATAATGTTTAATTCTTAATATTTACCTCTGTACTAATTATGAGTGATTTCATACACTTTGATAAGTGGCCATAGTTCATGTTTATGTAGATCCTGTTTAGATTGTGATTTTTACATACTTAGACTATAAAATAAAAGTAAAAACTCCAAATGAAGTTGGAAGTGCACAACCATTTTGATTGTTAATTTAGGGATGGGCGTAGAACAGTCAAGGTGAGAATGGAAAGCATCCACAGAAGAAAGGAATCATAACTTGGACACACGATTATATTTAATGAATTGGCTTCTGCATGCTAGCAATATGCATGATAATTAAAAATTAAATATAATTATTGAAAAAAATCAGAGGAACTTCCATGCGTTTAAGCTAAAGGACTCATTGAGGCACTCCATGGGGACAAAACCTTCCTCAACGGATTTTCTAGCAACCCAGATGGAATGCTGGTCGAGCTCATGGCCTGTGTGGATTGAAGCAAAGTGTTTAACTTCTACTCTACTAGATTAAATCATGCAGGGCCCCTCTCATCTCTAAAATGCATAACCATTCCCACATATTCAAACAGAAATAATCAGAGACATTCTTATGAGAGGCTTTAATATGTTTAAGGCTCACAGCCTAAAATAATGATACAAAAAAGGCACTAGACTTAAGTTATCACAGGGCATAGTCCCAGATAGCTAGAAACACTGGAGAAAGTCTTCCTTTTTCTTTGGTCTTGAAGGAAGGAAAGGGAAAACTGCATTTCAAATACAAACCTGCATGAGTTTTGAGGATATCTGACAAAAAGAAATCTGTAAGCACCATGGAGAAACAAACAACCAAAAGCTACAAACTATCTAATTCTCTTGATTTCTAGACAAGAGGAGCGTGTCGTTGTATTTAAAGAATTGAGGACTATGGCAGCTTTTTTTTTTTTTTAAATAACAAAAATAGTTAAGGTTATCGAACACTGCTTTATTAGTTAACATAAAGATCACTAGGCAAATGTCCTCTGTTTGCAGCCTCAGCAATAAAATGGATCAGTACTTGCTCTCGAAGAAGACAATGATGGCAATTTAATTAAAGTTGCCGATGAGTAAGCTCTAACCTCAATTAGTATGTTTTTTAGAACTATCAGATCTCTAGGCATAAAATCACTGTCATGGCATCCAGTGCTAGGGTAGAAGACCCTAGCCCTCCAGTGCTTTCCACCTTCCACAAGCTGATTCCAGTATAAACTTGGTACACATATTGTTTTAGTGGGTAAATGGAGAGCCAAGCATTCAGATGGGGCACGCGCAGATGGCAGCTCTAACATGTGGAATCCCTTTACTGCCTTCTGGGGAGGAGAGCGGCGGAGGAGGGAATGCCCTCCACTGAGTTAGCTCTTCCGTAACTGCATTACTGTCATTGCACGCTTGACTTGCTCATTAGATTTGCTACAGCTCTTGAGGGTGGCAACTCCAGGTTGTTCTCTCTTCTATCTATCTCAATGCTCTGCACAGTTTGTCCCACCCTTGGACCACTCTGTATTTATAAAACGTCCTGTCTTCCATGGAACTTCTTTGTCACCCTAACTGCATGCTAGGAAAACGGGGTAAGGAAAGTTTTTTGGTGTTGTTGTTTAGAACTTAAATGACATCTCTCTCTCTCTCTCTCTCTCTCTCTCTCTCTCTCTCTCTCTCTCTCTCTCTCTCTGTGTGTGTGTGTGTGTGTGTGTGTGTGTGTGTGAGTGAGTGAAAGGATGACCATTAGGGATTTGCTAACTAATGAGAGAACTTGTCCCTGGAGAAGAATGATTCTGCCTGTCTCAGCAGTCATTGATTGTTTGATTATCTGTAGTTCTTCATATGAAATGCTCAAAAATAAAACGACAACAACAAAGCCCAAAGCTACATCAACCAAAAGCAAAAGCTAAGTGACTCCCCCTGGTTGTTGTACTCCTTAGACTCATTCATACCTTGTTTTAAATTACTTGCATAATCTGGCATACTGCTCAAACATCACTCTTCCACTGGTGCCCTGACCTCCTCCCGGGGAGGTGGGAACATTGGACATTAGAGAGAAGTGTTGAAGAGCTGGTGGTCCAAGGAAAATACATAGGGGTTGAGTGGTCGGGGATGCTTTACAAAGAAAGAGGGCTGTTACCAATTATAGAGGCTTTACCTTCTAGGCGAGTGAGTGCCTGAGCGCATAGTCTACCTTGTGTTTATAACAGCTTGGCCATGACGGTGCTTACACTCATACCTAGGAGGTACCCAGCTTATCTCACAGGCTGATCTGCACTTTTATCCAGATTCGGGTCTTTATCATAAGCCAGTTCCTCACTCTCCTTCCTTGAGAGAGGAAGTGGGAAGGAGGGATGAAGATAAATGAATAAATGAATCCCTAGACTTCTTTCCCTCATCTTCGTTATCAGCATGGTCTTGGTATAGCATTCCTGGATTTCCTCTGCTCTAGTGTGGTTAAAATTTGGGTTTTTTTTAAAAAAAATCCCACTTATGTTATATGAATATGTTTTTGTTTGGTGTGGAATATGGGGCTGCTTCAGATTGTCCGCAGCAGCTAACTATGATTTATCTCATGCTCTGGCAGGGGCATGATTCTGTCAGCTGAAGATAATTTATGTTTGGAATTCGGGGGACTCTTCAGAGGGCGTAAAAATGGCGGAGCCCCGAGTGACTGTGGCAGCAGCTGCTGCTGCTTTTGCTGTTTGCTGGATTGTTGGTTGGGGATATCCTGACTACGAAGGTTGGATTTGCCCCTAACCAGCAGGAAGGAGTCTAAAGAGACTAATGCCCCATTTTCCCTTTAGCCTTCTTTCTCTTGTTGAGGGTTTGGAAGGGGTAAAAGTGGGGAAGGGTGGGAGATATATGAATGCAATAAAATAGCCCAAAGTGCAGGGTATTTAGATGTCCCTTCTCCGTTCTTCCTTTGCACCACCCCACACTGTCTTGGCTAACTGCAGAGAACATGCTCCGATGTCCTCTTGTCCAAGCTTTAAACACAAGTTTTGTACCCAGGCGTCTCCCATGGGACCTGGGCAATTTGCTTACCCGCCTTCTTCTGAATATTTGTGCCCAAATGCCAGGATGTCGGATGCCCGTCCACTCCCATCACAGACCACGACTGGTACCGGAGGGGTATCCCGAAGGTATTCCAGTACAATTGAGATCACATTGGGTCCTCCTTCCACGATGAGGGCCACCACTGGAACTCCTTGACCGATTCCTGCATTAAAAAAAGGAAAAGAAAAGGAAAAAAAGAGAAAAGAACACAAAGCCAGCAAACCAAATAAATAAAAAGAGAAAAAAAAAAGCACAAACTAAAATTACTGAGCACGGGGGAGGTGGTGAGATATGAAGGGATAAAATACTGAGTGACATTTGTAGAGAACGCATTAGTAGAATTCCCCATCCCCAGAAAGTCCATGTGACCTTGCCCGATCCCCACAACTCACAACGGGGAGAGTTTACCCCACTTTCCACCTGAGCACCTAGGATATATGAAGAAGGGAAGTGGGTAACAGGGAAAGACTGAGCCAGCAGCCAAAACGTTGGAAGCCATATTGGGCATGTTAGAAGTGCCTTACCTATCTAGTAATTCAGTTTTCTATGTAAAAAATAAATAAATAAAATGGAAGTTAAGATTTTTTAACTTCCTGGTTACCATAGAAGGGTCTAAATAGCTATCTTTATTAAAAAAAAAAAACCAAACCAAACAAAAACCCCACTAAAACCAGTAGGGGCTTTTTGGATACACTGCTGCCTGCATTATGTATGGGTCTATGTGTTCTGACGATAGGTGATCCACTGAGCATCAGATCTCAGGGATACTCTTATCATCAAAGGTCACCACTTGGGTCCCATGATTTTCTGCATCATTGCATCCTGCTCTGTGGACTGAGGGGCGGGGTACACACTTATGCTTGGATTCATTAGCACAGTTCTTGCATTCAGCGGAATCAAGGAGATTCAGAAATATTTCCTAAGACATTTAAGTCACTTCTTTCAAGCCA
Organism: Apodemus agrarius; assembly: GCA_964023405.1. NCBI lineage: Eukaryota > Metazoa > Chordata > Mammalia > Rodentia > Muridae > Apodemus > Apodemus agrarius. The sequence goes on along the minus strand of OZ030005.1, from coordinate 161,125,906 downwards.
CAAAGCATTCATGTAACAATTTCTGTAACGTCAGCATCGAGTGTGTGATTCACCCTAACACATTAAAGAGAAGCATTGAAAGCCGATGTCCATGAGAGAAGCAACGAGCCCCAGATTTAGTTTATTTTACACGGACACCTTAAGCATTATTAGCATCACTGGATAACTCACTTTTGTTCAAGTTGGTATTGTGCCGAGTTAAACTAAACCACTTAAAAATGAGTTGGTTGTCTGGGGTGTTTACAAGTGTTTTTTCGAAAGACACAATTGAAATTCTGTCCCCTCTCTGTAAATATAAATTCATACAAAACAAAAACAAGAACAAAACTTTGGTCATCTCAGTTCTCTGTCCTTTGGTGTCATTTTATCTGGTATCAGAAAGCTGTGCCCCAGTGACAAATAACAGTCTGGGATTTGGTTGTTGCTCGGCTGGTAAGAGATTTTATTTGACTTATGTGACATGTTTTCCTTCTAAAATATGAGTGTACCAGTCGTGCAGGGTCTTATCAACTCTTAAGTCACAGAAGATAGATTTTTTTTTCTTTTCATAGTTTGATTTTACCGTTAAAGAAAGGGTTCAAAATCCTGGCTGCACATGAATAGATATTGTTTTAAATCTCCACTTAAAATATGTAGAGGAAAGAACAGTTGTTCAAGGTAGGGGCGGAGAGTCCTTAGTGTTCTCTAATGAGAACTGGGGCAGGAATGAAGCCTGGCGCCCCACTAGTTTTCTGCGGATGGGGAGGACTTGAGAATTATTCTTTCAAATCTAAGGAGAGGACAGTGAAGCATCCCGCATCTCTGCTTTCCTGAAGCCCCTTCCAAGACAGACACAGGGAAGTCCTAATAAGGAAGTCTGGGTGTCTGTGAAGGAAGGACTGTCCCATTGCTGCCTGCTGTGACAATTTAGCAAGCTCTTGAAAGGCATTTAAGGGATAAAAGATTAACCTAAGTGAGCCCTTTTCACTGTATGCTTCTTTTAGGCGAAAATTTGATGCCATAAAAACACTTACTATATGGGGATTTGTACATTAGTGTGTATTGGGAAACATGGCTTCTTATTCAGAGGACAGATCAAGATCCCAGCTCCGTCTGGGGCTGTACCTTAGCAGTACAGTATCGGCCTAGCATTCACATGGCCCTGGGTTCAACCCCAAATATGGGAGGGAAAATATTTTGTGGAAATTTCTAAATTCTCCCTCTTGAGCAAAGTATTGGTCAGTTTAACTTTAAATTTACAGACTAAGTGAACTTTCCTTTTAGATTCATTCGCAATTGTCATGGAGGGAGCAGTACTAGACTGGGCCTCTAGACTGATCCCACGTTTTAAGGTCTAGTGGAAAGAAGAGAATCACCTTTCCAAAGGGATATCCAGGTACAAAGTATCAGTTTTTATAGACTAATTTCAATTTAGTAAATTTCAAATATTTCCTGAAAATGCATTTGTCAATATATTAATGGTATAATCTCTAGAAATTCCAAAATATGTTCAGCATGGTAAGATTTCCCATATTTGGAATAAAGTTGGTAATTGATATGGTTACAAATTAATAATCCAGTTAAATTCAGTGCTAAAAAAATTGGATAGAGCAAACACTGACTGTATAAATACCTCCAAATTCTCTTTCCTTTGGTGTTAAAAGATGAAATTTGTCTTGTGGTTTAAAAAACTTACTTAATACTCAAAAGCATCTTAAGTTTCTTATGAGTGGCAGAGACCCTTGTTATGCTTAGAAATACTATACTTAACACAAATAAAATTTGTCAAATCTGGCAACATTAAGCTTTCTTTTCTTTCTGGACACACACATGCACATTGGTTTTGAATTCAGGAGGAGAAGAGTGTATTAAATACTTAGTAATGATCCAAGCTGTGAGTGTTAATCTTAGTTTATCTGTAGAGAAAGTTTCATAGAACACTTCTGGATACGTTGAAAGTGAGGAACGCTTTTTCTAAAAAGGAAGAGCGTGTCTGGTCAGAGAAAAGATCTTTCTATGCAACATCTTTCATGGTCCATGGACCTGCGAAGTTTATCAGTGAAAGTGAATATAATGAGCCTTATTTAAACATATTGAAACATTCCTGGATTCATTTATTATTTTATGCTCCTCACTGATAGATGCTCTTGCATGGGCTTTCAAGCTAGATTCTACATCTGAGGAAGCTATATTTTATTTATACTGACTGGACAAACCTTCCCGGGTAAAGCACCATGACACATCCTTTCCCTGAGCCCACCCTTATATTTTTTTCTTTCTCATTCTTTAATCTTTCTCCCTATACCTTGTTTTCTAAGCCATACTTTGGGCACATCATGTTTAAAAAAATCTGTAGAGAAATGAACCAATTACAGTCTCTAGGCTGTTGACCACATAGGATGAAATAGCCTTTTACAAGTCAAGCGTGAGACATTTTTTTTTAATTAGTGACACAAATAAAACATTTTGGGAATTTCTTGAAACTGTATCTGGTCTAGATTTGCTCGACTCACTGCTGTCTTCTTTATGCCTATCAAAAATTAACTTAAATTCCTTTAACGGTCTTTACAGAGCTGTGTCTTGCTCAGTTGAAACTGTTGGCTGCTTGCATCCCAATCACTCTCCCAAAAGCTACTCAGATTTACACCGGAGAAAAGCCTATTATTTAGGGAAAAGTTTATGTAGATTCCTGAGGGATCTCTGGATTATTCTTCTGATTTGGGAGGAAAGTAGGTTACTTGTTTAGTTAATGGTAATCATTTAAAATGTTCTTCGGTTTCTGAAGACTTGTAGTAGTTCTTAGGAGGATGCTATTAGAAGGCAAGTGGCTTAAGCAAGAAGATCTGACACACTTGCCTCATACTTCAACCTGAGCATTTCTGGGATGGGATTATCATAGCTAACAAAAATATGAGCTTAGGAAATAGATTTAGCACAAGAGTGCAGTGGGGTCCAGTTGACCTTGGCTCTCTGATTATATTCAGAATCCTACTTCTTTCCCTATAAGATAACATTTTTGATTTAAGTTGCATCCTTTTCTGGATGGTATGCAATTCAGAAAGGTTCATTACCCCCATGTGGGAAGCATCTAAAGTGGGGTAAATCAAGACTGAGTTGGGCATTGTATAGGCAAGGGTTGGGAAAAACAGAAGACTTTAAATTCCAACTCATTAAAACATTATTTTTATAATTTTGTGTATATGGATAAGTTTTGCCTGCTTGGATGTCTGTGCACCATGTGTGTGCCTGATGCTAGCAGGTGCCTGAAGAGGGCATTGTATTCCCCTGGAATTGGAGTTAGGATATTTATAAACTGTCATATGCGTTCTGGGTACAGAACCTGGGTCTCCAGGAATTGGTGATCTTAATTTGTTTGCCGTCCTTCCAGCTTTCGTGCTTTTTGCTTTTTTTTTCTTTCTTTTGTTTTTAACACCTCTTTCTTCTGCCTTTCCCTCTCTATCCCTTTGCCCATCTCTATAACATGAATCCATAACATGTAAGTAGTTTAGGTACTTATGAAAGCATTTGGTGTGTTATATAAAAATGATTGATTCACTGAGAGGAATTTGTTCATACTAACACTCTGGTTCAGTGCTAAGACTGTAGGATGGGCTCTAAAGAATTTATGAGTCTTTGGAGACATCTATTTGCTCTTGAAAGGTGGTTTATATTTACATATGGGTGGAGCACACAAGATTGATTTTGACCTAAGTCGCAAGCTTCCGATATTATAATCTGTGTCATTTACAAAGGAGGTCCCAGCTTTTTGTAAGAGATGACCTCCTAAACTCAGTGCCCAGTTCAAGACCAAGTCTGTTACTGATCATGAGCCATGCAAAGCCTGTGGCAATAACATGAACACAGATAATTTTTGCCTGTGTCACTTCTGTGAGTATGTGATTCTTAGTGTTTGCATGGAGCAAGAATGTATGTGCTATGAAATACTGCATATTGTCAGTATTTATCATTGTATTTATGTCATATATATATATATATATATATATATGTGTGTGTGTGTGTGTGTGTGTGTGTGTGTGTGTTACTATAACTCCAATTAAAAAGTTCCACCCACCAAGTAACTCAAATAGCCTGGGGCTTTATTCAGCAGTTGATTCTGCTAATAAAAACATAGTCACTATCTCTTGTGTTTAGATTATATGAGTGGCCAGGAAAACCAAGTAACCCCCTAAATGACTATACTTTTCAAACAGAATCTCCTACACATCTGAGAGGTATTAGCAGTCCCTGTAGTGCTGGAACCTATATACCATCAAAGCTCTTTTTCAGATTAGATTTTCAGTGCCTGTACCAAGATATGATATTTCTTCTATAGTCTCTAAAGTCTGAAATGGATGCAACAAAATTAGGCAAGACTGTAGTCATAGCCAGTGAGATGGCTCAGTGGGTACCTTTGATTTCAGGATCCCACATGGTGGAATAAGAGAACAGAATCCTAAAAGTTGTCCACACACACACACACACACACACACACACACACACCACACAAACACTTAGAAAGCTGTTGATCAGTGTGTGTCTAACTGAAAAAAAATCTACTCTCTTTATCTCTAGGCTTAAACTATTTCTTATAAGTTTTTCTGCCATAGAGAAACAAATATTCAGGTACAATGAAGAAAATGTTATGTACAAATATGGTACTACAGTAAAACTTTTTTCAAAATAAAACACTAGGAATCTCTGGGATACTTTAAAAAACTGAGGCCAGAAAATATTGAGGAATATTATAAGAGAAAAATGCATCTTGTTTTAAGGAGTGTCTCTTAGGTCTTCTGTGTTACTAGAGGTATTAGATATTGTCTTCAGTTTTGGAAGTACATGGAGTCCGTTCAAGATACTGTGTCTATACTACAATGCATCTGACCTTACTTGGGAATGTGTAATGAGACCAAGAATGTTTAGTGAATTGTAATGAAACTCCCAGGTAATGAATGAAAATCCCAATACAGATCATTCCTATGTTCTATTATTACAACACAATTTTCTTCAAATAACTCTACACTAAAATTGATTCTTAGGAAAACATTTGGAAATATAATGCCACATAAACTAGTAAGCAGTTAAAATAAAACCACATGTAACAAGATGTTTCACTACTAAATACATATGGGTTTTTAGTTGGAAGAAATTCCTTGTGAGATGGCTAGGGTTCGTCTTTGAGGGTGGAGTTATTCAGAGTCCATGTCTCCAACTCACTTTATGACTGAGTAGGAGGCAAAATGGCATAGACTTAGTTAGTGTCTGTTTCTGCCATTACTGGACTATAGGAATCCCTGGGTTGGATTTTAGCTTAAAGAAGTCCTTCCATAGACAACCCTCCTTGTTTAAAGTCACCATCAATCCACCTGAATACATATCTCATATATTTTATCTCAATATGTGACATCTCAGATCTAGCCAAAGATAAGGGCTTATAAAGATACAAAGATAGAGGACTTACATTGCTGGGCTGTCTTCCCCAGAGAGTGGTAAAAACTGAAAACGAACAAAGCCTAGCATTTCTTATCCTTCAGATAAAGTAAAATCTACAGATTTGGCAAATTCATTTTTCTATTTGTTTTCCTACTGTTATGCTAACCTATTTGGGATGTGATTTATGCTCCAAATATTTGCATAGAAATCCTAACCTAGCCCTTACTGGGTATCTTTCATTTAAAAGTCTTAACTCTAGTTTTTGTTGTTGTTGTTTTGTTTTTTTGTTTGTTTTGGTTTTTTTTTGTTGTTGTTGTTTTTTTACATCTAGCAACCAGAGGCTAAAGGATATAATGGTGGAGAGACTTGAGGAGAAGATTGAATGGGAAATCTGGTCAGCCAGCTTAAGTTCTGTGGAAGGCCGCCTGCAAATGTTCACCACCTTCTAAGGGAACTACCCTATATAAAGCACTGCAGAGGAGGCCTTGCCCGACTTCCTTTAAGATCAGTTGGACACTAGACTTGCATGAGGTCAGATCTACTATTCTGGAATTGGTGTGCTGAGGCAAATGACTGGCAGGTGGGGTGTGAGAGCATGCTGATGGGGGGTGGGGCAGGGATGAAGCCTTGATTAATAGTGGCTGTGAAGGAGGCAGAGGCATCATGGAGGGCAGGGATCACACGGAGCAAGTGAAACAGAGGAGGTGACAGTAGGTATAGCATTAAGTAGGATGCAGGGAGATCAGGGAATAGTTTGTCAGCCCTTCCTATAAGCATATTTCTGTCTCATAATTCTTTCTTTTTCTCCTGTTCATTTCTACAAAATACTCTATGGCAGGTTTCATTCATTTTTAACTACTCTTTACGCTGAAGAGACTAAGGGCCATTTCTAAGTATAGAAACCTAACAGGGTGTTTATAATTGTACTTGAAAGTTAATGTTTATATGGAGAATTTTGGGGTGGAGTTGTGGGACTTTTATTTGTTTGAGGTGGACTTGTAAGAAAAATATTGAGGTCAATGTTGGGTGTTTAGCTCTTGTCTCTGCTAGTATCAAGTTGGGCCTAAGTGATAACCAGGTAGGAACAGTTGTAATGGTCATGGTTTGATGATGGACTCTCTCACTGAAAAGGAGGAGTCTCCCATGTGCACATCAAGAAGAGTTACCCTATCAATAGAGATGAGAGGGGGATTTGACCCAGTCTCTCTGTAGTAGTCTAAGAACACCAGGTATGGTAGTCTAACCCTAAGGGTAGGATGCCCCTCCCCTCAGCTGGTAGCCTTAGTAGCTGATAGCCATAGAGAGCCAAAGAGAGCCCTAGAGGGCGGAGCCTATGTCTACACCCATCATAACATGCTGCTGCCTGCATAAAGCATCTCTAGGCTTGGGTCTTACTTTGACTTCAATGGCTTTTATGGAAGGACATTATTTCACATATGTTCCACTTTTACTTCGTACTATGAGAGTCTCAATTGACTCATTCTGGGAGTCTCATCTCTTTGTTCGCAGTTCCAAGGTGGACAATCTTACCCTCTACTCATCCTGGGTTTCCCATATGGTCACATTCTCTTCCACTGACTCTCAGTGTTTCCAGTCTATCCCTTCCTTCCCTAGCCACCTCTACTAGACACCCTGGGAGCATGGCTAGAGTTCATATAGCACATTAGTTCTACCTAGAAGTAGTTCTGTCCTAGCAGGTGAAAAAACTAACTTGATAGACATAGATGTAATAAAAATGTATTTTGCTATTTTGCACAGTAGGCAGTACACAGAGTAGGTCCCCAATTCCTGAGATCATCAGGCTGAGAAAGGAATTATTGTTTATAAAGCACACAGAGCAGAGCTTGGCACCCAATAAGAGCTTATTGGTTAAAGAAACACAAATGTAAAGATACTTATTTATATTTATTAAGCTTATAAAAGGTTTCTTCTTTAAATATATAAATGATTCATAGATAGAAGAAAATGAATGTAATTCTATGTTTAAGCCAAACAGATGTTTTGACGATGGACTACTCTGAAAGCTTTTCTGAAGTTTGCCTAGTCTCCTGTGCAGACCAATGATATACTGAGAAAGCCATACGTGTTTATCTGTGTCCAGAACCCTAAAACCTTCTGGTTTGAGATAGATAACTTTTAAATTAAGTTAAAATTTTAAACTAGTTCTCAAAGACTTCTTAGTGTATTAGTTAGCTTATTAAGTCTTTTGAGTGCTGAGGGTTGAAAAAAATGGATGTAAATACTGAATAATAAAACCAATAAACAAAATCCAATGCTTTCAAACTCAGCTTTTGACTTAATGGGAAAAGTTATTCCCTTATGGCCTGACAGCTTTGATTGAAATATTCTGCGATTAATGTCATTATACTCCCAGGCCATACAAGTGGCATTGCTGTGAATAATTTCAATAGAAAGGGACATCTAGTCTCATGGGATGTAAAGCGGGTATTACTTTCACAAAAAGAAAAAGCCAGCATTATTTTCTTTGGGGTCACTGTTTGAAGACTGAATGTTTTAATGTAATTGATCTAAGTCGACAAGAAAACTCATCCAAACAAAGCTATAATCTTCGTCTCAGTACTGCTCAAAACCCACATCAAAAGGATGACCTTGCCTTCTCAAATGTAGGGTAATCAGAGAAGTTTGAACTCATTTTACTTTAAAATATTTTACCAACCCTCTTTTACAAATGTGCCCAGATCCAAATACACAGTCCACGCCAGCATCTGAGCTTTGTGGTAGACTGAATAAAAAGCAGAGTAGTTAAAGAAACTATGATTGTCAAAGTAGCTATGGAAGTCCTGCGCAGGGAAGGACCTGTCCTGTGATGCAGGGAAGAGCTGAGAGAGAGAGAGAGAGAGAGAGAGAGAGAGAGAGAGAGAGAGAGAGAGAGAGAGAGAGAGAGAATGGTAGATGTAAGGGAGGGAGCTATTACTGCCAATTTGAATAACTGGCCTTGTTCAAGTTATCTTTTTATTTTATTATTATCTTACTTTTGCTTTGCATCTGTTAATGGAGAATACAATTATTTTCATTATTTTCAAGAGTTCTTCCTTCAAGGAATGCTTCTCAACACCCTACCCCTTTCTATGAAAAATTTATCTTTCTGTTTCCAGGATTAAATATGTCTTTAGTTTCTTCCTCTTCACCATTAGGCAGAATCAAACATTTTGCTGTGCTATTTTATAACTTAAAAAAAACAAACAAACAACTCCCTTCATGACTATGCCCTATAGACTTGTCAATCAGCCACAGTGGTCTAAAAAGAAGGGTTCTCCTGGTCCCTTCTGTGTCTCTTTTGGAATTTTGTTTTCTTGGCCATGTGTTGTGGCATCTTTCTTTTCTACCTGGCAGGTTTAACTTAGTAATTTGAACATGCCACACAACATTCTCCATGTAGTGGTTGACCCTGAAACTTTGGCATACAGAAGGGCAGGAAGGCAGAGTGCTTAATTACTGCCCTAGTTCTCTCCCGATGATTACAATGACACAGTACTTCCTCTTCCAGAAAAGGTTACATATTACATAACATGAGTAATTTGTCTTCAGTTATCTGAGATATGATTTCCATTGCCCCCAAGTCAGAGATGCAAATACCCATGTCCGTGTTCCCTGGTTTTCCTAAGGATTGTTGAAGACCCGTTTGGTAACTTCCAGTTCTTTGTATGTGAGCCTTTGTGTAACAGCTAGCCATTATTCATAACTATAATGCTTGCTTGAAAATCTAGTGGGTTTTCACTGCGTATAGAAACAGGACTGAAATCCTGCTGTGTATATGCATGGCGCCTCTTCTCCAAGGCTCAGCTCATGCCTCTACCTTCATCTTTCTCAGCGTTCTCTTTAACCCTATGTTCGTGTACAGCATTCTCAGGGTCCTCCATGTAGGATTATTTGTAAGCTTCTCTTTTAGTCACCCTAGTTAGGATGGCTTCCCAGGGAGAAAAGCACTATCACCATAACTGTCTTCAGGAGGAGGCATCTAAACTAAGCTGTTCCATAGACTTTTCTTTATCTCTGATAAATTTGAAAAGAATACCTGAGTTTGGTCAGCCACACCTGATACCCTGTTTTTCCTCTTGGATGCACGGAATAGGGGTGGAGTAGGTGGGGTAGGGATCTCCTAGGTCCTCCAGAGGCTCTGCCCAGGAGATGGGTATGAGGTGGTGGGCTGCAGTATGGTGTGGGGTTCTGTTTAACTCTGGGGTTCACTCCAGCCTATTTAGTCAATTGCCCTAAAGCCACATTCTTCTAATTTTCCCTCTAAGCAATAAAAGTGGTATTTTTGGTATTATACTCTACTTTTATTTCTTATATTGTCTGGAACTTGGATAAAGAAGGCGGCACTGTTTACTTTGTAGCCCCTGCCCTCCCTGACTCCAATTCAATTGTCAAAATCTGGTTCTTAAGTCCTACCCAACTCCCTCAGGCAGTATTAATTTTCTGTGCTTTGTGGTCCCACTGTTCATTTAAAAAATTGTCTTTGGGCAGTTACTGCCTTGGTTTAATTAAAGTCCCCCCACCCCTAAATTGTAAGCTCATTTGACAGTGATTTCCCACACATCTCAACAGTCTGACTCCAAACTCCTTCACACTCTGGCAGTAGTTCAAATAAATGCTTGCAACATAAAACAAAATATAAAATGCACAACTCCTTGGGACAGATGAAGGGACTGGAAGACACTGAGAGTCGCAAAGAGACTGTCACACCTCAATGCTACTAAGGTATACTGCTAGAAACACAGATGGCCCCCTTTTAGGTGTCTCTGTGGCATCCTATCCCAGATCTTTACTGCTGGGCTGAAGCAGCGGCCAGAGACCTGCTAAAGAGGCTGGGTGGGTGCTCCTACTCTACCTGTCCATCTGGATTACACCAGGAAAGCTCAGGTGTTTAGAGACTAATTAGTCAGTTTCATTCCGAATGTCTGTTCTTTTTAAGTTGAGGCTGTGCTGTTTCTCAGGATTGGACCAATCTACAGAGGCTGAGCATATGGACCACTGGGGAGAAAGATGTACACACAGGCTTGTTTATGTTCTTCCCCTTGTTAGAAGGATGCCCAGGAAGCCATTATTTGGTTGAAATGAATAGAAGCTATGTGACTAAAATTGAACCCAAAATTTCTTCCTATTAAGCTCACTCATACATGTTAGCAAGGCATCAGAACAACTAAAACCAATTAGAAAATTGGTTTTGCCCGATTATCCGTTCCTCTATGTTATACCCGGTCCGCTCAGTCTTTGGGGAAAGCCATGAGACTGTGTTGTAAGAAACTGCCTTTGCTTTGGCTCTGTGCTTCCACCTTCAGGGATTCCATCCCCACTGCTGTAACATGCCTGCCCAGAGCATGCTGTTTGTTTGCTTGCTCGCAGTAAGTTCTTACTGGGTAGTTGAGAATGGCCTCGAATTCCTCATTCCCTTCCCTCAGGCACTTGAGCGTTAGAATTGCAGAAGTGTTCCATCACACAGCTCTATGTCTGCTTCTTAGCTTGGTGAAGGCTAGCTTCTGAAAGCCCTCATAGGATGAGAGATGTCTACCTTTATCCTCTGGGGATGAATGCCAGGCAGCTCCCAAAGTAAAGGTGAGTGGTGAAGATCTTATTGTCTGCTGGGAGTGTGGGAACTGACCCCACGCCGCCTTATTATCTCCAACAGTATTATCATCAGCGCTAATAACATTTTACTCCCCGTCAGTGGTGCTGTGGTACCTGACTTTCAATATGGTTCTTGCTAAGAGTAGACAATACAGTATGTTGTTGTGTTGGACTTCCATCTCCAACACTATGAATTACGATGTTGCTATTTCCGATCAGGAGGCTGCTTTTTGACAGTGCCAAGACAACCTGAGCCCCTTTGGGGGTTCCACTTTGGGAATGGAAATCTATTTTTAAGTGGAAAATACTGTTTTTTTCTTTGTATGGTATGTTTTTCTTGATGCTGTGATAGCTCGTTACGAGCAAATGATGATGGGAATGTGCTTTGAAAGAAGGTAATTACAAATGAGTCCACACAAGGCTGCGTTTGAGCTTTGGGTTTGGAATGAAGTGCTGTCTTAGACTAAGGGGATCATTTGATTTACCATTCAACCAGGGCACATTAATACGTGTGTGCATATGTCCTCCCTAGTTATAAACTGGAACAGCTGAATCGTGGACAAGCCTTAATGCACAGTTCCTTTACTGCACTTATGGGTCTCAAGGTCATTTCTGATATTTCTTAGACACCAATTTGGGGTGTTTAAAAGAGGCCCTGGGTTTGTTCACTGTTGATCTCACTGTTTCATGGGTTCAGTTTTCCATTCCTTCTAAACCCCGGCTGTTCATTATCAGAGCTATTCCTCTGTCTGCATGAGGAGAGATGAAGCCCCAGAGAAGGATTTGATGATTAAGCAAAGGAACAGAGCAACAATACAGAGGCACCTGTGCTAATCCATCAGGGGGGAAGAGATCAGTTGAAAACTTTTCTCATGGTCTAGCATCTCCTTGATGGTGCTAGAGATGGATCCCGCTACTTCTCTTCTGGAGATGAATGCCACATCACCCTCTCATTTAAACTCATCCCATATGACGATGAGAAGTTGGGAGACAGTTATAGCCCCGAGGTATGCAGTAGGTTCTCTGGGACCTCAATCATGAGAGTATTTAATCTTACTTTCCCATTCTGTAATCTATGTGAAACGGCCTTTTGCAGCTTCTGGCACCAAAAATCTATGTGGCTTCAATAATAACTCCCAACCTTATTATCTAAGAGAAGGCCATCTTGAGATGATTAAATAAAAATATGGCCCTTTCAGGGACGCCCTAAAATTGCAATCCTAATGTAGAGAAGAATTTTGCTCATTGAAAATGATCGGGAGAAATGGTGTGTGTGGAGATTTCTTGCCAGTGTCTGCAAGGACAAAGGCTGTTGTTCTTTTAGATCCATCAGAATCACCTGTGGGGGAAATCACTGCTTGAAAACACACACGGGCCCCTCTTTGGGAGTCTCAGATCAGTGAGAATGTGTGTTTCTGCAGTTTCCAGGCGCCGTTGCAGCTGCTGGTCCAGGGAGCACACTTTGAGAGCTAGTGGCTTAGCTTAAGCTTGCAGGAGGAGGTAACAGAACAAAACAGCTGACATCTAAAATGTGCTCCACTCAAGCAAATAAAGAAGTTCGCAGGGAGAGACCCAAATGTCCATCCACAATGTTACTAGGAGTCTACTTAATAGTGTGAGCCATCAGCAAACCTTTTCCTTAAAGGGCCAGAGAAGCATTTATTTTCAGCTCTGCCGTTTGGATGGACTCTGCTGAAGGCTTGTGATTGTGGCATGGAACCATCGAGACATATTTTATGCAGAACAACATGTATGTTGCAGTAAATCTTTATTTATGAAAATAGATATGATGGATTTGACTTCTGGGCTGCAGTGTGTGCACCTTTGGGCCTAGATAGTATTCTAAAGAAATTCGTGGCAGGAAAATTCTGTTAGTTCATTTGTATGCAACGGTAAATGACTAAGTTGGAAACATGCATGTGAACAAGCCTAGTGCGGATGCACACTCAACTGTGTCAGTGAACACGGCTTTTGCTGGCAGATGAACTCCCTAGCAGCTCAACCCCTGGACCTGGCTACTTGGGACTGTATAGGAAACTCCCATTGCTAGTGAACATTTCTCATTTATCCCCACGTTTTCTATTTGGTGGCTTGCTTGTGAGCAGAGAATATACTTGCTAATGTCTTTTTCCTGTTTAGGAGATGGTCCGGAGTTCTGAATTAGGTTTCATGTTTCCATTTGTCTTTCCCTCTCCTCACGACACAAAGAGTCGTTCAGGTGTGTTCCTTCCACTTTACAGTGGGTTCGTGCTGTTGGCTAGAGCTGATAAAAGCAAAATCATTTGAAGATAAGCTTTCTAGGTGGCCTTTGTGAAAAACCAAACTCACTTATGCCCTGAAGCGCTTAAGAGAGAGGGATGTGCCTTTGATGGAGACATTTGTGGACAGGCAATATGTTGAGGAATTGTATAACGCTGGGACCAGGAGAAGAGAGTCATTCCCCAGATGAGAGCTGGTTCCCAGGATCTCTATTTGGCTTGTGAGCCGTGTGAGCCTAGTGGCCGGCCATCCTGCTGATGGAAGGGCAGTCTTTACTTGGCTTCAGACAGTCTACTTCTCACCTCACTAGGCCCGCTCCCTCTCTTGTGCCGATTCCTTTTATTTATCTGATATGTGTTACTAGGGCTGTCCTAAGACCAGTTTTTTATTCTCTTCTCGGTTTTCTTTTTTCAACTACCACAGTCTCCTTGTTCCCCACCCATCTATTTAACATTATAAGATTCCCACAGGCCTTACCTGGCATGATAGTGCCAGGGTTTCCTGTTTTGGAGGGATGGAACAGATGTGAACAACCGCTGTATCATGGGTGAGACCTTGAGTGAGGGGAGTTGAAAGCCCTTTGCCAATTTTCTAAGTTGTCTGTAAGCAGGAGAGAAAGTCAGGGTGTGTGTGTGTGTGTGTGTGTGTGCTATAGCTGTGATCTACATATGAATGTATTAAAGGCTCAGTCTCCAGGATGGCACTAACTGGGACATTGCAAAATAATAAGAAGTCAGGGCTGCTAGGAGCTCTTCAGTTCTTTGCCAGCTTGCTCTCCAAAGGGATTGTGGGAGCCTCATCTTCTCTCTCCCCCTCTCCCATGAGATGAACAGTTTTGCTTCGTCATTGATATACTGCCTCTCTCTGGGGCCCAGCACAATGCAAGCTAATCACTCAGAGACTGCGTATTCAAAATTAAATGGAAGGAAAATATCCTAAGTTGATTTTCTTAGGTTCGTTGTGTTTCTGAATGGGGTCTTGCCCTATATCTCAGGCTTTCTTCAGACCTGTGATTCTCCTCTCAGCCTCCAAAGACCTGGAAGTACAGGTGGGCACCACCGTGCCCAGCTCAAACGCTTCTTACAGTGATAGAAAACTAACTAGCACAGGGCCGGGGTAAGGTGTGGGACTAATATTTACAGCAAGTTTGAACTTAAAAATGATATGAAGGGGAGACTGGAATCTATTCGAATTAAGGATAGTGTTATTAGGTGACATTTCCTAAGTATCTAAGTCTATGAACAATTTCTACTGAAACAGTTCTTAGTGTTTGATTAATTGGAACATATAAACCAACAGGGCAAAAACAAACGCTGTTGTGTTTCAACAGGCCAGGGACTGGGGCTGGAAAACAAGGTGCAGGGAAAGGCTGCCTGGTCTTTCGGGCAGGCATGCTGTGCTCAGTTGTGGCTTGCCTCCCAGCCTCCCCCAGGATTTCATAACAAATCCTAATGTGCAGCACAGACGGTGCACACTTCCTGTGTTCTCCCTCTGGGTAGAAGAAATGCTGCTAATGAGGCAGGGCTCAGCTCAGATTTGTTTGATGGCCAGGAAAGCTGACTCTTCAATCTTCACCCTCCCTCATTTGGCAAAGGCACACACCTATTCTTTTTTTTTCCACTCTGCTTCTTTCCAGCAGGAATTGCCCACACATCCCCATGTGGACCCAGAGATGCCAAGGCTTGTTAGGGTCGAGCCTTCCCCTGCCTGCGCTTTAGGACTTGAGTGTTTGCCTTCTGGGCTGCGGCATATTGACCTTTGCTGAGTTGGGGAATCTGGCCTCCAGTGTGGAACAGGGACAGCCTGCTTGTTGAGGGAAAGAATGCTGTTTCATTTCAGCCATGGGTGCCAGAAGAGAGAGGAAAATCTGCTGCTTGTCTATTTGGCCATTATTAAGGCATGAAATCTCTTGTTTTCCTCATTTTGTTTCAGGGGCTAATGAGTTGAGCGTTTAAGGTTAGAACGTTTTTTTTTTCTTGTTAAAACAATCATAGTGTCATTAGTGTCATTTCTAGTCATTCTTCAGAACTACATGAATTACATTTTGCGTTTACATCCATTTGTTTCAAGAGCTTGAAATGTTCCAAACAACATTTTGCAAGGATTAAACAAATTATTTGCAATTCTTAAAGGCACTTTGGAGGGCCCTGTGATGAATTCTTCAGATCTAGTCATCTTAAGCAAATGAGAATCTTAATAGACAATTCTTTGAGACCCCTAGTGAATGAAATACCATCTCTTCTAACTGCGAGTTGATGATTATGGCAGAAAAGCACCCACTCAGCACAAACTTTTTCCATCTATTTTCTGTTTGTCTGACTTTCTAGGGTTTGCTATGCATTACTACCAAATGGACTGATCCTGATCTATACTGAAAAGAAGACACGGGTGACTATTACTTTCAGTAAGTGGGGAGAAGTCAATAGATAATTCCTTTTCTGAATAAGTCAGGATAGACTTGGCTAGTGCAAAAAAGTATTTCTTTTAGATCTTCTAAATGCATTGATTTAGTTGGAAATTGTTTGATAATAATCACAATAACAACAAACAAACAAACAAACAAACAAATAAACAAAAAACAATGGAATAGGAGCACACTCAGATTTCCCAGACTGAATGTTCTTCTGCACCAGTCATGGTAGTCACGGTTATCTTTGTCTAACTCTTTTCCCATTCGGTTTTCTTCTTTGAGTCTCTCTGCTATGTTGTTACCTCATTTGTCTTTCCTTTCTAGAGTATATCATCTAAGCCTTCCTACTAAACTTCGATGTCAAGCTAGAAACCAAAGCTGAAAATAAGTCTAGGAAAAATATGCATTGCCATTGGCAACAGTGATCTATAGGATACTCATTTGCATGTGCCAGGGAACTGTGCTTAGTTCTCAGGCTGGTAGAAATGGTTAAGACACAGATAGATTCTGCTTTCTATAGGCTTATAGTTTACAGGTGATCAGCAACTGAGTGGAGAAAAGAACACAATCACTAATGACTAGGAAGTGCCACCACAGAGTTTTAGACAGTAAAGTGGGGGTGTGGAAGATGTGAGGGACGTGGCCTCTGAGGTTCATCAAGGGAGGGAAATACTTGGATGGAGGTGGATTCTTAGACTGGGAGATTAAAAGACCGTTGCCATTAGTAATAAGAGAGACAGAATTTAAGCAGGTATCAAGAAGAGACAAAACATACACAGTGGGATATATTAAATCAAGGAAATTGTAAGTATCTTGGAGTGAGTTGACCAGAATGTCCATGTGGCATTATGGGAAAAAGAAGCTTGGGAAGAAATGGGAATACTCTAGGGGGCCTTTCACTTAGCAATGAAACAAGAAGGGAGCCAAGTCCCACCAGGAAGATCCTGATACCCTGAAAATAATCTACTTTAACTGACCACCAGAAGGAGGTTTTACTGATCTTGAGAACAAAAGTCTAAATGATTTGCAACCTAAATCTTTCTAATCTGCAAAGAATTTTCACAGTTCTTAACTCCATGGAGCAGAGTATTTAGGAGATCACATTTGAATGCTGGGCAGATGACCTGGTCAGACTTGTTTAAAAGAACTGTCCCATCCCTGAACAAGTAATTCCAAAGTGAAAAAGTTCTTTTTCTCAAAAAGTGAAGGATCCTGGTTTGACTGGGGCAAGGGTCGGATGAACGAGACAGGCAAACACCAAGAAACCATTTCCCTTAAAATTTCTTCTATTCCCCAAAGTTGTTTTGACTTCATTGTCTTGATTTTCAAAGTCACTTTTAATTAACAAGGATGGCTAATGCTTCACATACACAAACAACTTGTGCCAAGTCATTTCACCAAATAGAGAGCTAAGAATTTTTCAAAAAAAAATGATTTTTACAAATCATTCTTTAGATCAGTGGTTCTTAATCTTCCTAATACTGTGACCCTTTAATTCAGTTCCTCATGTTGTGGTGACCCCCAACTATAAAATTATTTTCATTGCTACTTCATAACTATCATTTTACTTCTGCTATTAATCATAATGTTAGTTTTGGAGACAAAATTAGCCAAAGCAGTCATGACACACAGGTTGAGAACTGCTGCTTTAGATGGAAGGCCATCTAAAAGGCAGAGGAAAATTTGAATAATTTGAAGAGTTATTCAATCCAGTTGAGAGCATTTGAAAAATGACATAGTCATCACATATCCCAGGACCTGCCCATGTCTTTGGTGTTTATGATTTTAGTCAGTGTTGGTCTTTGGTTGAGACAGAAGAAAGTCTGTATGATTGGGCTAAATAATCCAGAGCATCCACAGAAGGTAGTAGGATGTTCTTGATATATGTGCAACCTTCTTGGAGGAAGTTCAGTTTCCTTTACCAGTTAGAATTTGAACATGGGGTCGATAGTGTGGGAGAGTCTGATTCACTCTTTCTCACTTCTTGAATTCCCTGGGTAAGGTTCTTTGGTTTCAAAATTGTCACCCTTGTCTTAGCAAAGTTATGGGCTCAATGATGGTAATTTTCATGTTATGGTTATCCAAATGCTTTTGATGAGGGTGTAATGATCAAAAAAGATGCCAGTGATGACAATTGAACGTCCCTTTGCCTTCCCAGCCTCCTTCATATATTCTCAGGCATAGGATGACAAAGGGAAGCCCACGAGTCACATGAAGAAGGACTGTAGCCATGGCACACGGTCAGGAGCTCCTCCACCTGCCTCCACCTGCCCTCCTAGCCACCCTCTCCGTTTCCTGCTCATCTTGATTCTCCAGCATCTTAGCCACTGACCAGCACTCTCTCCCCCTTGAGTCCTTGTTTGATGACTCTTTCAAAGGAATGCTTAACCAAGTCCTGAACAGAGTCCTCAACTAGGTGCTGAGTGAAGTAATGCCCCCAAGCTTTCAAAGGGAGTCAACTTTTAGGAAGTCTTTTCTTAATCGAGCTAATGCTTTGCATGTAGCTGGAAGGAGCACTAAAGGTTTGGGAATTACATCTGACTAGGTATGTACTCAGGTGCCTAAGTAGGTGGATATACGATTAAAGGTAAAACCTATCTATCATTTTATACCTGTAAAAAGCCATGTAATTTCTACCTTGAATGGATTTGTCAAGTACTAAAAGAGACGGTTTTAATGACGATGTCTTACATAGTATCTGGAGCTTGAATAAATGCTTCCTTCCTTCTAGTCATATCTTAGGATGTTGCTATGCTGTCATAAGTGGCATCTTCAGGGTGACAGGTAAAAAGGAATCACTAAGGTCTGATGGGGATGGGTGTCTTAGAAGAGATAAGCAGCAGTCAGAAGAGTGACGTGGTTAGGAATTTTAAAAGGAAATTATAGCATCTATGGTTAATTTTCTTGGATGGGGTTTAAGAGGAAATTCAAGACTTTTGTCAATTATACTTACCAATTGGGTCTAATTGGCAACTACCCCAAAATGAATAAAACAAGCGGGAGTCAAGAGAGAAAAACGGCAGGCATCCTGTCAAAAAACAAAAGCTTTGAAATTTCTACAACCCAATGGTTGGATACACATTTTATTAAAGCAGATGGACCACCCAATTTGTATAAGTCTCAGTGTGTGACTGATCCCACACCACACAGGCAGAGCTGTGCAAAGTATCACACAGACATCTCAGAACCAAACACAACATCCCTTCTACTGGAGGGAGTGTATTTTATTCTGTTTTAATCTAGGACAGATGTGGGAAATGAAGGAATTGAGATACATTATATTAAGTGCTTCTTCCAGTGTTTAGCATTGGGAAAACCCAGAAGCCTTGCTTGCTGGTCTGTTAGATAGAAAGATAATTACGATTCTTTCAGTTCAGTGTCTTCAAGGACAGACCAAGAATCAACTTCATGCCTATCTTTTTATAACCATTTCTGTGATTTTTTTGTTTGATTATTTGTTTGAGACACATACCTTTCATTGTCAAATGATTAGCATATGAATTAAATTTTAGCTGGTCACATGATAATCTATTTGATTTGTTACTAAGCAGGAACATGATATTTTTTGAGGATTTTCCTTTTGCTCTCTTCTTGCTCCCTCATTGGGTAGCCAGAGGGGTATCTGTCTCCTCAAACACCCTTTCTGTGTCTTTAATAGTCACTAAAGTTATTTCAGTGTGCTAGGTTTCCCCTCGAGCTGGTATTGCTGCCTCCCACTTGGGAAAGACATTCCCAGGTAAGATCCTGTCTGGGGAACTGCTCACTGGCTAACTAAGCCAGCTTTTGTCTAGATGAGGCAAACAGCTCCTGCTATTAAACCTGGGCCAAAGGGAGCGAGTCTGCATTTGCCTTCCTGATAATCTTATAGCGTCAGAACAATATTTAGTGGAACTGCAGACCCTCATGGTAAAACTTCTGACCCCAGCGTTTTAGGACTGAGCTAGACTTCTGGAGAAGCTCCGGTGGCAATGTTAGTGGCAGTTGTTGGGACCACAGGCTGGGCAAGGGCAGGTGGTTGGTGAGAAGCAGTAGGCATGTTTTCATGGGTCACCACTGAGCCCTTCCTCAGGTCTATGAGCTGATAAAGCTGCATTGTTAGAACAGTGAGCGCATTGAGAGGACCGTGGAGGAGTAGCCCTCAAAGCACCAGACACGCAGCATCCCTCAACGCACAGGACATGGGGTCACTTTCTTTGGATTCTCTATTGTTCATCAAATAACAATCCGAGTAATGACAGTGTATTTCCCAGAGTGTCCATAATTAGTTCACTTCTGAGGACAATTAACTTACAAGAACATACTCTGTGGGCTATTCCACAGTTGTGTGTGGCAATTAGACCACTTGCTAAATACGATAATCAACGCTTCTAATAGATAGCAACTATTCAAGACCCCAATATTTCTTGTATTTGGGGAAGGAATTGAGCAATAAACAAATAAATATCAAAATTAAATAACTCTAGCTTTGTTACTTCTTTCCTGCAGAGTGAACCACATGCTTGTATTTTGGTTTATTCTTCCCTAGGTATATAACATCTTCATGAAGAAAAATCTCAAAGGACGCCAAATAAAGGAGGGGAAAATCATGGCAGTACAGTTAAAAAAGTAGGCAAAGGGATACATTGGTTGTGTACCTGATTGTCTTGCTATTTCCTTAAGTGTCCCCAGGACACAGTACAGAAGGTGAGGAGGGGGGAGGTACAGGATAAAGGATAAAGATTTTGTTCCAAACCAAGATTGATTCCACTGTACCAGTGCACATTGTTGAGGTGTCTAGGGAGGCTTTTTATTCTTGTTTTCTATTTGTTTGGTTGTTTGTTTTGTCTCTGAGTTATTAGGGTATTGTACCAAACAAAGAACCATCCTCAAACTAAGACACTGACATTCAGGGAACAACAGGCTGTGTGTAGTTTGGGTTCAGGTAGAAGCATTGCCAATTCAATTCCTTGTGAAGTTAGGTAGAGCATTTGGCCTTCTTCAAGTAGCATCTCTATATAGAGAATGAGAGAGCAGTTAGCTAGATGAGATCTACAGATCATCTGGATGTCTGGGCACACATATAATCCACACTGTATTATTTATGTTCAGTTTCTATATTCTATTTTAGTTCCTCCCTAAGACTCTCTGTTAATAAAAGAAGCTATGAAACATACATGCCTCTCCTTATGAGTTGGATGATTATATGTTTTAAAAAACATTTGAGTCCACACCTTCCCATTCCTGTTTGCAGTGGAAAATTTCCCTGTGCCATTTGAAGATAAAAATGAAGAGAAATGAAGCACTCGGCGACTGTATGCACTGTGCTAACTTTCTGCCTATTGAGAGCTTTCACCTGTGTGGCATGTAACTGGATTGCCCCCTATTATGCCTGTCAAATTTTGCTTGACAGGCATCCCCATAAATATTCTACCCGCAAATGTTTTTGTCTGAATTGCCACTGTACTTCGTGTTACAAAGGACACAGAACACTTGCTGTTCTACAGTGCAGTCCCTGCACACACAGCTAGCCTGCTGCTGGGACAGGCGTGGGCTCAGACTTCCTGGGTCTGTCACTTCATTGCAGTCTGACCTTGACCATTCCTTGGCCTCTTTGTGTTTCAGCTTGCTTACTAAGGAGCAGATGAAGAATGGCTGTTGTGGGGATTAAGTCAGCCATTCCTTGTAAATGATTTAGAGTAGCACTTTAGAATAAACACTTTTAGAATGGACACGAGCTTTGTTGACTTCTTCAAAGACTAAGGTATTCGAGCACAAAGCTATGCCTTATGTACTATGTGACCTCTACAGTGCTTTCTATAGTATAGGCACTCAGGCAAATGCTTGTAAAGAAGGAACTCCAAAGAAGCAATACTATGGGAAAAGGAACGATGCAATCACTGTTTATTTTAAATGACAGATATTTTAAATGACAGGTTTTGCTACATTTTAAAAAGCTGAAGAGATTATATATATATGTATATATATGTAATATGTATATATATCTATATATATATAAAATAACACATATGCATACCTTCATAGAAAACATCTTAAAATTATAGTAAAATAAAGAGTATACTGAAGCTACAGTGAGCATATGGATAATATTCAACATGAAACCACTGTTGAATGAGCTACAACTTAATAGAGAAAAGGGAGCTGGACTTTGGGGTATCTTGACTGTGATGAAAGAGAAATGATTAGTTGTCGGCCACATATTCTTGTCTTGGAAGGGACACAGATGTGGGGTGTTCCTAGTCTCTGCATTTCAACAAGACATCTATTTATAGTTTAGTACTGGGATCATGTTTAGGCTGTATTGTAATCTGCCATCTCTAGAGAGGGACCATGACTTGTGTTCTGATTTTAGCCATTATTAATCAAAGCATGAAATCTGTTATATTGGCCCCATCACTTTTATATAACCTCCACAAGGTGACTTGAGAACACTGCTCATGTTTCTCTAACCAGCATCTTTTCCCATACATTTCCTGATGGGACTCTCATGATTCTTCATTCTGAATACTGAGCCAAGAATGCACGGGCCACGGAGGAGCTGTTTTGAATGCAGTGAGACAGGCTTGTAGTCACTGCTGAGGAAGGATGGGAGTTAGCTCGGAGCTGGGGTAGGCAAGCAAGGAAATGAGGGCTAAAGGATCTGACAGTTGGAAGAACAATTTAAAATTTAATGTATAGCACACAACATGAGAACTACAGTAGACAGTGGTGTGCTGTAGTTAGGATTTTTGCCAAATGAGTAGGTTGTAGCTACTTATCCCAGGGAGGAGATGGGGAACTATGTGAGATGGTTTTACTGGGTGTGTCTTACAATTCTAATTTGTATATATTAATTATACATAGTAAGTATTTTCAAGCATGGTATGTATGTGCACAGGAAGAAAGGTTTCAAAGTTCTGTGTTACAGGGATGGGGAAATACTGCCAAAGGTTTATTCACATCCTCTAAGAGAAAGAATATCTTTGTTTACTGTAAAAATCCACACTGGGCTAGTTAGTCTTATGTCTACTTGACATAAGCTAGAGTCATCTGAAAGGAGAGAACCTCAATTGAGAAATGCCTATAGAAGATCCAGCTTAAGACAATTATTTCCTTAATTAGTGATTGATGGGGGAGGGCCCAGCCCATTGTGGATGGTGCCATCCTTGGGCTGGTGGTCCTGGGTTCTATAAGAAAGCAGGCTGAGCAAGCCATGAGGAGCAAGTCAGTAAGCAGCACCCCTCCATGGCTACTGCATCAGCTTCTGTCTCTGGGTCCCTGCCTTGTTTGGTCCCTGTCCTGACTTCCTTCAAATGATATGGAAATGTAAGACAAAACCTTTCCTCTCCAAGTTGCTTTGCTCATGGTTTTCCATCATAGTACTAAAAACCCTAAATCAGACCGAGAAATCTTAAAAGCATAAAGTGTAGGTGTTACTTCCTGCCTTTCTCTCCCACCTGGCTCACAGTCAGTAATATTTATCTACTAGAATACTTACAGGTATTGTACAAGCATATAAGTATAAAATGTCAAGCAATCCATTAAATTATAGAATAGATTTCTGACTTAAAAGATACCTTTAGTTATCTTTCTATATGACCCCAAATGGAACCATTTCATTATCTACAGTGATTTCAGTACTTCACTCCATGTCTCTCTATAATTTTTAAATTATCAAATAATGGTTAGGTTATTTCTGTTTTGTTACTATGAGCAATATTATAGTAAATACATACAGAGTAAATTCCAGATAGTGAAAATACAGGCTCAAGGGGTTGATACACTTAAAGGGGATTCCAAAGTATTTGCTAAATAAGGTTTCGACATTATTTAACATTACACACATAACAAAGATGTTACAAGTTCATATTTATGTGACATTTATTGACATTAGATTATTCTAATCTTTGAGTTTTTCCAATTTGATTGAAATTCTTTCATTGTTGAATAATGTTGAATCTTTATTTTTTTCCCTATAATCGTCCAATGGATATGCTTTGTTCGGTTTCCAATAGGGCTTTTCACATTTTTCTTTTTGATTTATAAATACTTTATATATTATGGAAATTAGCTATTACAGTGGTGAATATATTATTCATTTGACTGTCTTTTGAAATTATTATTTTTTCTAATGGGATTTATGAACATTTGTTTTCTGTAGGAACCTGTGTTGTGTGAATGAGAAAGTCACAATAGTTATGATTTTGGTATTGGTAAAACATTCCTAACCTGAAAATCAGGTAGTCCTAAATCGCCAAAATCTATAACACAGGCTCCCAAGCATTTTTTTTTTCCGAGACAGGGTTTCTTTGTGTAGTTCGGGATATCCTGGAACTCACTTTGTAGACCAGGCTGGCCTCGAACTCAGAAATCCGCCTCTGCCTCCCAAGTGCTGGGATTAAAGGCATGCGCCAACACCGCCCGGCTGCATTTTTGATACTAAATAATCAAGATTTTTAAAATAATAATGAGAAAGGATACACAGCCAGGAGTGGGACAAAAAATTGTTGTGACCAATGGAGTATAAGAGAAAAAGGGAAGGTTTATTTTCAAAGTGCTTGCTGTAGTTTCATTAAATGTGTAAGGTGATAACACACCTTGAATTTGTTCACCCACTAATCTAGAACAGAAGCTGCATCTACACATAGATTTAACACTTAGCTTGGGTTGAATAGTGAAGTTAAAAATCAAAGGAAAATCTCGGGTTGAATTGATGATGACATGCATATTGATCTCTCAAGAAGGAACGCAGTAAACTAGCTCGGAAGATTAATTATCGTCATAGATTTTTTTATAACTGCCATTATCAGACATACTCTTTCATAAGTTTATTAGTCTCATACCCCAATGGCTTCATCCTGTATAATCACTAGTTATCTCTTCAGGTTTACTCAAGTGAAGTAAAACCAGCTTAGATAATTGACATGAGGATTTAGGCCACTGTCTCTTCAGTATCCTCAAAGATTCCCTCCACTGAGTCAGAGAATGGGCTTCTCTCCTTCTCTAAGATAATATACTTCTAACAAGAGAGCCAAAGCCTTCCTGTTTCTCTAGTGCCTGCTGCCAGGACCATAGCCATGTGCAGGTCACATGAGGATTGCTCTCTGGGATTCATCTTTGGGTTGTTCCCATCAGGAGTACGATGCTATGGAAGGAAGCATGGATTCTGCCCTTCTATTTTTATGATCTTGTGATTTAAAATGTTACCTAATAATGTGTAACAACACACTTATGCATAGAACAGTGTAGATGATTATTTTGAAACTAAGAGGATATTCTGTTGCATTAGTTAGCTTAAGAGGTCAATGAAATCAGGGTTGAGGTGCAATCTAATTGTCCTAGGACAGCTTAGTCTCAATATGATTTGTATCACATGATACTTAAAAGCCCAACTGTGAAACAGGAAAGAGCAAGCCTGATTCCTATGTTACAGGTGTTATTCAGAGTAATTTCCCCCAGTGAGCTCTTGGGTAAGCCAGACATATGTTATTTCTGGAAGGCTGACAGGCTCTCTCCATATGCCAATCAGCTAATCTTCAGTAGTTACTTGGAATGTTAGATTTAAAAGATGTAGTAAAACTTCCGTCCGTCTTCTAATAGTTTTCCTGCACTTAGCTTGCTGCCTATTTCCCAGATGAAGACTGAATTCTATTATTAGTGGCTGACACAAGACAAATATAAAATACAAACCAAATGTTATAACTTTCTTTTTGAGCCCCCAAGGTTTGGAATTGAGCAGGCTATGGGGTGGCTTCTTTACAATTCTGACTTGTTCTTTGTTTCTGACTTACTCTGGACAATAATACAATGAGGACTGCATAAGCAGAACAAACCAAAGAAGGGTTTTCAGTCCTGACACCATGATGCTCTCATTACATCTGGATCTGTATTGGGAATGACCTGAAAGCAGGAAGTCATCTCTGATCCCATGTATGCATCTTTGCTTTGGGTCACTGTTACAGCAGAAGGGTCTGGGTCCTAAGACCAATGGTTGTAAGATATAGCAAGACACATCAGAAGAAAATGACCTGTGAGGTATGGGATGCAGGTCATCTTTATTTCAATTATCATGATAATTGGTCAAAAACACAAAAAATACTTTTTTTTTTGCCAGAAAAATAGCTAAAAATTAGCAACATTCTGGCTACTTTTATGTTGACACAAATTAGTGTCACATGGGAAGAGGGAGCCTCAATGGAGAATTGTCTCAACGGTATAGGCTTGCAGGGCTATCTATGGGCATTTTCTTCATTGCTAGTTGATTCAGGAGGGCACTACTCATGCCATTCCTAGCCAGGGAAACCTGGGCGGAATACAAAAAGACGTTGAGCAAACCAGAAGGAGCAAGACAGTAAGTATGCTACTGTGGCTTCTGCCTTGAGTTCCTACCTTGGTTTTCCTCAATGGTGGAATGTAAACTGTGAGATGAAAGGAACCCTTTCCCCCCACAAGCTGGCTTTGGTCAGTATTTTATCACAGTAACATAAATCAAAGAACGTGTAAGATATTGGGTAGCATTTCTCCTTCATGTCCCAAGTGTCTTTTTGCTCTGTCTCCTTCCTGAGCACCTTTTTACTTTCTTTTGGTCTCCTTTTAATTTAGGCTTTACTAACTATTATTCTCATTTATATATCACATGTATATATTACAAGCTGGGATCCAAATATGAGAGAGAACACACAGTATCTTTTGGAGCATTCAATACAATACTTTTCAGAGTTGCCTATTCTCTGCAAATGTCAATTTTATTTGAAGATTAATGTTTCACTGTGTATATATACCAAATACAATTTGTCCATTCATGTATTGATGGACATCTAGGCTGCTTCTGATCTTGCTTTCAGGAATAGGGCAACAATAAACCTGAGTGTACAAGTATCTCTGTGGTTGGGTATGAATGGATTCCCTGAAGCATATGCCCAGGAATAGAATCAACCAAATGAATTCACTGCTGAATTTTATAAAACTTTTAAGGAAGATATAACACCAACACTTCTCAGTAGTTCTGCAGAAGGGATGGAAAATAATACTGCCAAATTTCTTTTATGAAGCTACTCTTATTTTGATATCAAAGCTAGATAAAGACAATGAAAGAAGGCTACAGATAAATCTTCCTATTGAACATAGGTGCAGAAATTCTCAACAAAGATCAAAATCACTTTTAAGGAGATCATATATCGTGATCAATGGTTCTTTATCCCATAGATACAAGGATGGTGCAACATATGCAAATCAATAAATAAAATGGGCCATACAAATAAACTTAGGGACAGAATCCACACAATCATCTTGTCAAATACAGAAAGGCACTTGGCAGGGTTTACCAAGCCTTCATTATAAAAGTCCTAAAGATAGTAGGTATAGATTTAACATAACTTAAAAAGTAAAGGCTATAGCCAACAAACATATAGTCAACATTATACTGAATAGGAGAAAGGTGGTGAGAACCTTTCTTCTCATTGGTAATGAAAGAAGGATATCTACTCTAATCTTTCTTATTCAATATAGTACTTCAAGTCTTAGCTTGAGAAATAAGACAAGAGAAAGACAAAGTAACAATGCTAGGGAAGAAAGAAGTCAAATGATTCCTATTTGTAGACAGCAAAGCTTGTACTCTACCAAACAAAGTAAAGTTGCGAGATGCAAAATCAATGAAAAAAAAAACTCCATAGCTTTCATATATAACAACAACGAGCCCAGAGTCTATCTCACTCAGAATAATATTATAATACAAAAAGTACTAACAAGGCAGTGAAGGACGTCTACATTGAAGACTTCAAGACATTGAAAAAGGAAACCAAAGAGATACAGATGGTGGGAAGACCTTCCACATTTCTGTAATGGCTAGATTAACACAATGAAAATAATGCCATATTAGGAAAAGTGAGCTACAGAATCCATGCAGTTGCCATCTAAATTCTAATGTCATTCTTCACCGAATTAGAAAAATAATCCCCGACATTGGTAGTTTTCACATTTCTTACTAATATAACCGGACAGGTCACTAAATGTCCTTCATAGCCACATGCTGGCTATTGCTCACCCCTGACACACATCAGTATCAGTGAGACTGATATGAGTACTGTCAAAGCCAGAGGTTCTTTGATGTCAACCTTTCAGGGAGAATTGGCTCCATGGTTTAATAATAGAAATTATGAATATATATTTATGTATATATATATAAATATATATGATCTACTACAGTCAAGGGATATGAAATATATATGCTACTAGGCTAGATATGCAATGTAAATTTTTAGAAAAATTGCCTCACAGTGCTTGCTTCATGAATTACTCATTCGCTCAAGATTTACATTCCTTTCCTGCCTCTAACTTCTAGAATAATTCTCCGTAATTTATAGATAAAAAAATTAGCATTACGTTGGTATTCACATCTGATACCTATTCTTGTAGAACCCTGATGTATTAGAATGTTTCCTGGGCAATGTCATCTGAAGAGTAAACTTGGCAGGGTCTCAGGGGTAAAGTAATTGCCTTTCTGGGCTTTGTTTGATTCCCGTGTTAGTTGACAACTGTAGACTGTGGGATTTCTCTGGACACCAAAAACTGTGACAGGAAAGCTCCCAGCCCGAAGCACTAGAATCACTGAGCCTGAAACATCTAAAGCAGTGGTCTAGGAGTGAGCGCTGCTGAATTGGTAATTCTGATTTGATTTACATCATGGGCTGGTTCTGCCTGTTAGGCAGGCCAGTGTGTCTCTTCAAATAAAAAGACTGCAAAATAAAAATTCTACAGCTATGATGGCCCAAGGGTCAACTCAGGTTCATTCCCTGACTCCAAATGCATGAAGGGTTCTAACACAGAGATGCCACTGGGTATCTCGAGGATAGAACAAGCTTCATGCACAGCACTGATGCAGTTACTTATTACAGAGAATTTCCCACAAAGAGTGATGTCAGGATGTATCAGAGCTGGCATCCTTCTTGTGTTATGGATTTAAGGGCACCAAAGTCTTTAAAGAGTGTTAAATATCTTTAATCTCACCACTATTCCTCAGTGATTTCTTCTGCATGTACTCAAGTAGCAAGCACACTCTAAGGGATGACATTGGTTGGGAAGCAGGACTTGTCTTACATATCACAGGATGCTAGTATTCTTGCCCCTCTCCCACGTCGTTAGTTCAGAGATCGGGATAACTCCAGATTCCTTCTCTCATTTTAAGTGTCTATTCAGGGAGGCTGTACCACCATAGCTGAGAATTATACAAAATCCATCTTTCAGAGTGATCACCAAGTATGATAGTAAAGGAATCAGAATGTAAATGATACACTCATGAGTGGTTACTTCTAATTATAGGAACCTGGCTGTCATAAATTCCTTTGAATTTGTGTGTGCCTCCTAGACACACACCAATGTCAAATCCAACTTAATTTCAACTAACTGGCTTTTTTATAGCTTTGACTTCCTGGTGGACCAGTGCGTTTCTAAGATTCATGTCAGTGGAAAGGGAAAATGCTTTCCAAAAAAAGCTGGAATGTATTAAAGGTGCCAGGCTGACCTACTGAGACACACCTGCCTTATCACTGTCTTCTTTGTGGTTTGTACAAAGTCATAAACTAATGGGGGTGTTGCAGCAAGAACTTTATAAGAAAAACTCCCCCAGAGGCTTCTAAATGCCAATATCATGTTTAGGAGTTCTACAATCATTTCTGCTCCCTGTTTACTTAAAAAATAAATGTCAAACTCATTTGAATCTGCTCCTTTAGAGAAAAGTGCTCTGGGTAGCCGCACAAGGCAAGGGCACGGTTGAATGTCAGATGTTATTCTGGGGCCAGCAACATCAAATTATCTCTGTAGCAAACTTCAAACGTGGCAGGAGTGTTGACTGTAGAAACCTCAATGCACTCAGTGACACCACCATTAGCTAAACCTCAAAGCACATGAATCCGCAGCGGGCTGCTGTGAGAGGATCTCTTAGATTGGATTTAGACTGACGGAGAGGTCTCATTTAAGCACAGAGGAAAAGCCATGGAACTCTAGTTTCATAAAGATGTCCTAGACAGATGTGCATAATATAATGATGTGTCCAAGCCAAATAAAATTTCCATTTGGTGAAATGTAACATCTAAAGTGGGGAGCCACCACCACTTCAATCAAATGGATCCGAAGGACCATTGGTCTCTTTCTAACCTAAGGACTTAGGGTATTCTGGGTCATTTTGCATTAGCCCAAGTTCTTGCCCTGACATAGGCAGAATACATATCAAACCTAACTGACATTCGTGATCACTTTTACACAGGAACGTAGCTTCAGCCTCCAGTGGCTGCTCTCTGGTCTTTCCTGTACTGTTGACTCAGGCCCTAGTGACAACTAGGTTTTCAATTATTCAGGGAAAATTTCAGGTTTCTGGTCAATACTGCAGAGACCAAGAGATTCTATCAATTGCCACTTAATAATTAGTGTTAATAGTTACTCGATGATACATGCCAGGATATGATTTTTAGTCTCCTTTCTCCCTCTGGACCCTCTCTATAACTTACGGGAGTTGCAGACACTTAATTAGCAGAGCCAGGCTGAAAAGTGGTAAAGATATTCTAATGAACGCCCTGGCTCTGACGGTCTGCAGGGCACAGGATCAGTTTTACAATTAGAACTCAGGCAGCGAGGCTACATAAATGTGGTCCATGGGTTTCTACTGAAGGGGCTAGAAGTGAGCCAAAGGTCTGATCTCCCTCACATCACAATACTACTGTGTGAATGGTGGGTACTACCATCCTGGGTTCGCAGATCCACAAACACTAGTAAACAAACAAACAAACAAACAAAACAAAACAAAAACAAAAAACTCAGCAAGTTTCCGAAAGTTCTAGGACTATGATAATCTGCCCGCCCACATTTATCTGGCACTGTACTTTCTTCACACTTGAAATAGGCAAAGACTTCCTTTCTTCCCTAAAGTAACATTCCTTCCTTCAAACTTCTTGAATGAAAGTTACCGCTTCTGGGAATGTTCTAACTCTAGTTACTGAGAAGTACAATACCAATATTGTTTTAAAGAGGTTTTTTTTTTTTTTTTTTTTTTTTTTTTTTTTTTTTGGTAAGCTAAGGGTAGAATTTGGCATTGGGAAAAATGATTGTCCAACTTTTAAGATAATCTTAACAGCAAAACAATATATTTAAAATACTATTTATGCATTCTTTGAATATTTTTAGGTATGTATCCATGTATCTTGACTATAACCATGGTGTAGTCGTGGTCAAATAGTTCAGGAGATAGACAAGGAAATAGTGTAGTTTTCCCAAGAGTGTGTCTTTGTAGAGTGCATTGCTGTCAGCCAACACAGGCGCTCCTTGTAGTAATCGAAGGAGAGTAGTAAGGATTTTCCTGTCTTCCAACATTAGTTATTTTTCTGTGGTAGGATTCTCAGATACCTCTTCCACTCATTTAAAGACATAAGGTGAGAAGAAGTATTATCTAAGAGTTGTCCCATGGCACAACAGCAAACCAGAATGAATTCTCCTCCTACCTGTTTTGGTGGCCTTGAATCTACTGTTATTCTTTATCTTTTTTTTTTCCATGAAAAAAGTGTGAATTCTTAAGGATTTCTAGGTCACTGTTTACTATTGTGTTACCACTCAGTTCTAGCCCATGAGTGGCCGACATAAGATGCAAACATTTTGGTGCTAAGGAATTTCTGAGTGGAATTGTGTGCTGTCTGGATGTCATGCAGAGGTGTCCAACAGGTGGGATGAGTACAGAGGGAACAGGGGTGTTCTTGAGCTGGTGAATGCAGATAATATGTAGTATGTATTATTGACAGAGCAATGTCATGCCATCAAAACACACTCTGATTTGTACATGTTTGGAACTTTTTCCTGAAGTGTATCATGAAGACACATAGATACTCCTGTGTAGACACAGCCCTTCTGTATTTTATATCCTGCATCTGACCAGGCCTTACCATCTTTCCAGCTTTCCAGTCAAGCAGCACTGTGTCTGCCCTGCCTTACTGGAAGATCCTCCTAAATGCTTCTCTGGCTTTTAATCTTGTCCATTCCCCCCAAATCTAATCTTTACATATAGTTGGAGTAATGTTTTAAAAGCACAGTAGTGATCATCTTTAACTTCTTAGATGCAAATTCCTTGTAATCAAATCTGAGTCTTTGCTAAGCTTTTTATGTCTTCATCAAAGACTCCAAGATCTGTCCCTGCATGTTACCCAGAATGCTCCACCCACCGCCATCCCTCTCTTCAGTCAGTCCCCTGTTTCAACATAATTCTTTCTATAGGCCACCTAGTTACCTAATCTAAATTACCCTCTAGAAATATACACGTGTGTGCCCACAGATACCTTCTTTTAGCTTTATTTTTCTTAATAGCACTCACTCATTACAATCAGATATTACAATGTCACTTGTTTTTCCATTATTATCTTTGTCCTTTACTGAAGCTCAATGACTGATTTCTGCTTTCCCAGATCTTAACAATAGTAGGTATATCCTAAGACTTCACTAGATATTTATTTACCAAAGGAACAATTAGCATTGTCCCCGGTAGGTTAAATTCGCAGTTTGAAAAATTGCAGAGAGTTGAGTATTCTCAGGCAGGCAATTTCTCATGTCTAAAAGAGTTCTCTTTTATAAACAGAGCCCTTGATAATCCCTGAGAGTGCCTTCCTACTGACTGGTAGAGAGGGATGTGAGTGGGATAATGGATGTCAGAGTGCATGTTAATGTAAACACACTCAGTGTTTCTGTTACTAATAATTGGCATGCTGATGAGAAAGGGCTCACAGGTCTCCTGAGCAGGATACACTTTATGTTTAACAGTCGTATTCTCCACAAGGCGATGATGCCATTTGTGTAAGTAAACAGGCTTGTGAATAGGTTACTGCTCTGAAACTTGTCTCCCCTGATTGATGAGGCCTGGTATTTCAGTGAGGAGAGCCCCGTGTGTGTCCTAATATCCCAAGAACCATTATGGGTGTAAGAGGTGGTGGGCAGGATTGCTATGGTAGAATGCCTAATTTTCAGGCAATTGAGTTCTTTGTAATTTCCATTTTGAAGCAGGAAATGAAAGTGTACGTAGAATTTTTAGAACAGACTCAGAATAAAACTTAAGTGTTAAAAGGATGAATCACTAATTATGCTAATTATGGTATAAAGCAAAAGGTATGCTCAGGTAAGAAAGTAGAAATGCTGTTTCCAGCAGGGAGCAGGGTTGCCTTAAATGTCGATATTCTTAGGTTAATCCATGCTCTGACCTGCTCTACTTTGGGTCCCTTCCCAGTTCTTCTCTGGAGGTGTCTGTGATTGCTATGGGCAATTTTCCATGCTGCAAGGTGAATGGAAACGAAGCATGGGTCACCCTTCCCACCTGACAGACCTGCTGTTTTCTTGCCCCTTTGAGTCTGAACACAGTAAGAAGTGCAGTCTACCTTAGAAGGTAGGAATCAGTCACCCAGTGACTTTTCTAGATGGAGCAGATCCAGAGACAGAGTCAGGTAAACTCCAATGTGTTTAAGGCCAGAATGGTAGACTCTAACTTACAGACCCCTCTCTTCTTAGCTTCCTTGACTTTTGGGGTCTACTGGGCTTCTGTCTTTCATTTCTTACTCGTGCTCATACGGGAGCCTGTAGGTTTCTGTAATGTCTCAAATTCCATTAATACAATAAACCCATCAGTAGTTGGGCCCATGCTCCATCTCTATACCCACATCCCTGGCATGGGTCCCCATTTGTGAATATGAACCCAAACTGATACTTTCTTTGATAGTAAAACAATGGTCCAGTGTCTCCACAAATAAGATATGATGGCTTCCTGAGGAGTTATCACTCCAAAGACTGCCCCTTGTTGGGTCTCCTCTGGTGTCCCCAAACCATCTGCTGTGGCTGCCCTTCACTCTCCAGGTGTCTGGCCTCTGCTGTTCACTGGCATGAGGTGGCTGTCCAGGAGCCTTCCTGCCTGCCCCTTGCTCCTTCCCTCCTTTCCTGAAAGGCCAGTTGTAATACTCAGCACTTAAAAAGCCTTTGGAGAAAGGCATCCTTCTAGGCATGTGAATTACCTAACCAAAAGTGTCCCCTCTGGAATGAACCAAAGGCACCGATGTCTGGGCAGCTCTCAAACACAAGGCCCAGCTAACAGTCTTGGCTGGTCTAACTTGCATATCCTCAGCTCATGCCTAACACATCCAACCACACATCTCACTCTGCTTTATAACTCACTGAATAGCCATCCAATAGCACATCTAGCTTCGCTTTATAAATGGCTCAGGTGCCACCAGGGCCTGCAGAGTGGTGGGCTTTGCTGGTCTCTAGAGTGTTTCTCATTGTCCTGTACTAATTTTGACCTTGGATTATGTCTTGTATCCTTGCTCTCCTGTTTTCTAATTTCTAGCTAATTTCTCATGAACTCTCATATTTAATCCAGTAGTAGGGGAAAAAAGAAAAAGCAACACTATATCCTAAAATAACTTAAAATAGTACTAATTATATAACATCTCCCCATTCATTCTCTCAAATACTGAAGGAGGCAAATACTGAGAAGAAGGAAAGTGCTAGAATTTTCAGTGAAGCTTACCACCTAGCTGATGACAATGCTTATGTCTCTGCCAGCCTCTCTCTCTCTCTCTCTCTCTCTCTCTCTCTCTCTCTCTCTCCCCACCTCCCCCTATCCCACCCCTGTGGTGTGTGTGTGTGTGTGTGTGTGTGTGTGTGTGTGTGTGTGTGTTTACTGCATCCCTTCTCCCAGTGCTCTTCTTGGGCCACAGTTGCAAAGATTCAAGAGTGGAGTTTCCTAACATGGCTTTTATTTCAGACTGGAGCCAAATTTGTTATTCCAGATTTCAGTCAGAATAGGACGAAGGAATAAAGCTGGTCTAAGTAAGCAGCCAGAGAGACAACTAGAGAGGAAGGTATAGGAACAGGAACAGGAAGCTGAGACCACAAGGGCCTGCCATCCTAGCTTTGCCAAAAAGGTGGCTGGAGCCAGGAAGATCTAACAGGGACAAAGACAGAGACGAGAGGTGGGATTTGAAAAAGTTAAACCACATGGTGCAGAGCTTTTGAAGAGTAGCCAAAGAGAATCTAGTTATTCTTGCAATTATAGGCTATGGAATTTTAATGTAATATGCAAACTTCAATTATATATGTACATATATATATTACATAAGGCACACATGTGAATACATATATATGTATGTTCCATTATATATATGTATATATGTATATATATTATATAAGACACACATGTGTGTATACATATAAATAACATATAAATAATGATTTTTTTCTTGTCCCTCATGAGTGAGAGACATACCTTTACTCATAAACATCTATATGTATATATACACACGTGTGTGTGTGTGTGTGTGTGTGTGTGTGTGTGTGGTGTGGTGTGTTTATGTCTAAACTAGCTAGTCACTGAAGCCTCACATATCACTTTGTGGAAATGAAATTTTTTTTTTTCTGAGAGGATCCTTAGAATATGATCAGGAGAGCATCCTTTTGTTGTACAGCCAAATGTTTATATGACAACTTCTGTATAGAACTTCAGGGAAATCTTAGAGCCATCAGATATGTAGCACACAGCACACATATGTACTCATATCAAAGTGCACGCCTATCTGGAGATGACAAATACATATATACTTAAATGTGAAACAGTGGTAGAGTTTAAACAAGATGCCTGCCCAAGTACGCTTTAGTTTAAAAAACATTCAACTCCTTTGAGACCCCTCTGTGCTAAGATCAAAGCCTGATCTGTTTTGCTTTTTTTAGTCACACACACAAAAAAGGCTTACTAAATAGCAGCCATTTCTCTGGGGTTCCTTTTTCCTCTAGGGTACTGTGGAAGGAAGTAGGAAAAGTTTTAGAGAAAGCTTATATGCATTCCTGAGCCCCAAGTGGGGATGAATCCTCTATGTGTGAAGAAATGAGCTTGAACCCATTAATTGTGTTAGCATTCTCAGACTTCCTCTTGTGTTTCCCTGGATAACTTCCCCTCAGTGCACCCTCTGGCCCAGGAGGAAGGATGGCTGGTGCCTACAGCTTCCGTGAGGTTTCCTCTCCTTGCTGTACAGGATACACAAACACTTAGCATTAATTTCTAGGCGGTGCGGCAGTCACAGAGTGGCTTACTTACTTGTGTTTATTTTCTGGAGTGAAATGTGCTTTTCCAGTTGTCTGCGGAGTTTGACCTCTGCTCCGTATTTTCCCGTGGTCCCATTGTCAGCCAGGATGAAGTGGGAGTGCATGCTATTGAGGACGGTGAGCTTGCTCATAGGGTTGGACATGGTCTGGTATGGTCGGACTACCTACAGGCAGCAAAAGGAAGGCAGAGTCAGAAAGGAGGAAACAGGATGAGAGAGGATGAGAGAGATGGGAAGGAGGCATGGTGGCATCAAATCTGAGGTTATGCCTTCATTGTGTTAAAACTTATGTGCTGATGACTGTTTAAGTGGAGTTGATATTTTGTAACTGAGACAAACATAATTTTTTAAGTTTAACAAAGATGTTTCTTTTTTCCCTTCATCTGGCATACCTATGGTTTAATAGGTACTGTAGATGTCATTATTCAGGAGATCAGTTTCAGGAATTGGGAGATGGGGGTAGGCTTCTTTCTTTCTTTCTTTCTTTCTTTCTTTCTTTCTTTCACTCTCTCTTTCTTTCTTTCTCTTTCTCTCTTTCTTTCTCTCTTTCTTTCTCCCTTTCTTTCTTTCTTTCTTTCTTTCTTTCTTTCTTTCTTTCTTTCTTTCTTTCTTTCTCTTTCCTTCTTCACTTTACATCCCCATACCAGACCCCCCTGGGTATCACCACACCCTTGCACATCAAATCACTGCAGGACTAGTTATATTCTCTCCCACTGAGACTAAACAAGGTGGCCCCGTTAGGGGAATTTGTCATACCTCACTTAGGAACCAGAAGCTCTGTTACTTAAAACCAACACCATCCTTGATAGACTCCTTAAGTACAAAACAGCTTGAGTATAACATAACAGTCTCGTGAGATGAAAATAAGTCAGGCCTAAAAGTTTCTCTATTGTGTTCTCTCACTGTCTGTAAAATAGAGCAATTTCAATACAGTCCTTGACATTGTTTTGCTATTAAAAGCCATATTCACCATGAGCTAGATGCTTTTAATATAGCATGTGCGTTCCATGTTATAATCCTACTTTATACATTATGTTTATTTTTTTTAGGTCGGAAAGTAAAGAAATAGATAGGCAAGTTATCTAAAAATTAATCAAACAATCAGAACTTGTATCCAAGCCCTATCCCAAACTCTGAGATTATTATTTTTTCCCCCTGCTTAGACACGCAGTGTATTGGCAAACCATTGCCAAAATATCTAGGTTGGAGCTTCAGTCCGAGAGGATGGAGAGAGGTCGTTCAGAAGGCTCAGCGTTGCAGTCTCAGCCTGGCTACTCCTGCACAAAAGTCACTGAAGTTGACAGGATGGAAATAGCAGGATGGAAATAGATGACAGTGGGCTCTTATTTTCGTGCTTTCGTATACTGCACCCATTAATTACACAGATGAGATACGCTTGCCTTTTCCAGCATGTAATAACTCACCATGCAATAGAAGAGTAAGATTGAGTCGTGCATTAAACACATTACAGCGTGATTTAGTAAGGGCAGTTTTCAGTTGTGAAGAGCTCATGTAAGTCATTTTTTAGACCTTGATCCTGATTCACAACCCACACAGCCCCATGTGCCTGGAAGATGAAATGTACTCAGCACATGGAATGAATAGGCAAACCGGAGACAGGCGTGCTTTTGTTCAAACCTGGGAAGGCAATGGATCCTTTCTTTACAGAATTGTTAGGGCACTGATCTGATTTAAATTTAAAACATGTATATGAGTCTGAGCTTTTGAAATGGTTTTCAGTCCTGTTATATGTGTTCTGGTTCTTAAACATAGCGTTGATAGGATGCCAATGCGGAGTTTCATTTTAATTGCTCCTTGTTGATTTTGGACTCTGATAAGCTTGATTATTGCCTCTAATGTCCCCGTGGGCAGTGGTCAATCGTTGCCTTGTCCAGAAGAGTGAGTGGGATTCACCCAGAGTGGAGAGGTCTGTATTGCAAAGCCTGTTCTGCACGCCCCAGCGCCAGAAGAATGGGTGGCTTGTGGTTGAAATTCCCATGCGTTGCCGCTCATAGTTGATCATAAAACATTCATCCTACAGGGGAGTGCACGCTAATAAATATTAATGCTTTGCTGAAAGGCTGAGCAGAAAGACTCTCCTCTTCTGAAAGTGCCCCTGCACTGTGCATTCGGCACAGGAAAAATGCTACAGTTGCTGTGCTGATTTTCAGCCGCAGGTCCTGAGGACTCGGTGCAAGGGGGTGGGGAAGGCACAGCAGTTCTATGAGGAGAAAGGTTGACTGGAGTTTTGGAGATTAAACGATGTGTGACAGTGGACACTAGTCATTTATGTTGGTTTCCTGTCTATTTGCTTTCTTCCTTCCCTCTCTCCCCTCCTCTCCCTTCCTCACCTTATGTTGTGGGAAATATTTAAAAAAAAATGGCACCATCCCGCACTATACCCAGTTACTCTCTGCCCACAGTCTTGCTGACCCTAGGCTAGCCCTAAGCTGTGGTCTTCCCTTCTCTGGTTGGTCATTGACCACAGGGAGTGGATGGCTATGAATGTGAACAGAATCTGCCACAAGATGACCGTGAGATGGACAGACACTACTTGGGGCTGGCCATGGAGGCAGAGGGGTCATCGGGCCTGAGAGTGGCCGGTGATAGCAGGAGATGGTGTCATTTTTAAATATTTCCTGCAACTAAATTAATTTCTGAATCTACTTAATGACTATTAGTAAAAGTATAATTTTCAAGTGGGGGGGGGAATGAAGATCACTGGGAACACAACTGAGTAAGTAGTTCATCAGAAAATGCTCGGCAGTTCCACTGTCCACCTAGGAGAGTCACATCTCTTTCTTCCATTACTGATTCCTGATTCCACTGGTGCTTCAGTCTCCAGACATGTGACAACCCCCGTCTTGTGAAACACAGCTCCGCAGTGCCTATAGGATGCTGAACATTTACATCAGCCAAGGCACAACTGTCAAATTTGGATTTCTTCATTATCCGGATCCCTTTTCTTTTGATCTTATGTGTAGCAAGTTATAGGCCGCCATATTTTGGCAGAGAGGTTGTCTGCTGAACAATAGAGTATAGAAATCTGAAACATGAGTAAATGTCTCCTGTATTTCTGTCCTCTTTAGAGGAAGCTTTTACAGAGTCCTGGAACATCCCCAGCAACATAAATCAAGGATGGAATTGCAGTTCTGTCTATGGCTGTTGGAACCTGAGTCTCTTAATTTGTAAAAAGGACATGATAAAACTACTGACCTCAGGGGAACCGGTTTCGATTACATGTGCAAAGTACCAGGCACAATGCCCAGCTCCTGATGAGCATTGTAGAATATTAATTCCTTATCCAGCTCTACTCTGTCTTACCAACTATATGATTCCAGCTGTAAAACAGTGATCAGAACATAATGTGGGATAGACCAATCGCCTTTGTCTTACCCAAGAGATTTAGATTGATGTAAAGGAAAGGGGCGGGGGGAACCAACCATCTGCTGGCAAAATGTGCAAAGTATGGTTTGTCTCATCTCTCCAGGCATCGAAGATGACGGCTTGGAACTATTTGCTGATTAACTGAAACTTTAGCAATAACTTCCATCCTTCCAAGAAACATATTTTGGTCTAAGTTGCCTACCAAATCCACTTAATATTCCTCATTACAAACATGCCTGCAGTCTTTTCTATTCGAGCTAACAGTCTCTCTATATACAAAGATTTCCCTAGCCTTCTTGTGTATTTTCCAAATCGAGCAAACACAGCTTGTTAAATAACAGGAATACAGATGAACTTCTCCTCCTGACAGGTTTTGGAGGCAGCACAGCCATTTTTGCTGTTAAGAGCTTATAGGGGGAGGGGCGACGGCTGTCTTTGGAAGTGTGTGTTTTGTGTGTTGGTACACTGGGTGTACCATGTTTTCATGGTATACTGGGTGACTGTGCAAGCTTCTTAGTGGGGATTTGGGGAGACAGGTAAGCCACAAAGCCCCACAGCCTCTACCAGGTAAGGTCTTTCGCCTTTACTCCCTAAACAGACAGGAAAATGGAGGTCACATACTCCTCGGAAGCACCGGAAAGCAGACATCCATATCTTATCTTGTGTTTCATCTTTGAGATTATAACCTGAACTGAAGAATGTTGAATAGTGTCCCAAAGGGCTTTTAATCGGTTTTCATGATGAGCAAGTAAATCAACTTGTAAGTGGACTTTAGCACCTTTCTATTCTCTGGCCATCACTGATCACAGTGTGTGTAATGCATTTTTTCTCTTGTCCCTCAAGAGTGAGAACATACCTTTACTCATTAACCCATTGCATACTACTTAGTATTGCACCGATTATTTGATAGAATTCTGGTTCATGCCTTTCTATACCTTAGTTATAAAGAGAACACCTCTGTGGAGTGGGGGATCTTGCAAGGGTTTATACAAGGCATTATTAGCAGGAAGCCTCCTTTATGTGTTGGTCATAGACTGATACATTTGTAATCTGTGCATGGGCTTAAAGTAGCCATTTACAGTTTGGTTTAGAATAGCTGCTGGAGTTTTTCTATGTATTTCCAGGCATGTCTTGGTCTCATTTAGGAGTATTTCAGGAAACTAGCATATAGGGACTATAGCTTAATTTCTATAGCTACTACCTTGTAACCTTGGGCAGATATCTAAGTTCCCTGCCCATTAATTCATAAACATCTTGAGGAAATGCAGCCTGTGATGGCACTATGCTGATCTGAGAACATGCGTGATCATGTTTCAAGATGATGTCTCCTAATCAATGTTCAAGATTCAGTTTTCTTTCTTTGTTTTTTGTTTGTTTCTTCATTTGTTTCTTTGTTTCTTTCAAGATTTATTTATTGTTATATGTAAGTACACTGTAGCTGTCTTCAGACACACCAGAAGAGGGTGGCAGGTCTCATTACAGATGGTTGTGAGCCACCATCTGGTTGCTGGGATTTGAACTCAGGACCTTCAGAAGCAGTCAGTGCTCTTAACCTCGGAGCCATCTTTCCAACCCCCATGTTAAGTTTTCTTGTCTGTAAAGTACAGGACTTATAATTTCTGGAAGCTTCCTGCCTCTAACATCAGAGTCTGTCTAAGCTGTGTTAAAAGTACAAAATTACAAAGTTTCTGCAAAGCAAAGGACACTGTCAGAAGGACAAAACGGCAACCAACAAAGTGGGAAAAGATCTTCACCAACCCCACATCCGACAGAGGGCTAATATCCAATATATACAAAGAACTCAAGAAGTTAGACCGCAAAGAAACAAATAACCCTATCAAAAAATGGGGCACAGAGCTAAACAAAGAATTTTCACCAGAAGAAATTCGGATGGCCGAGAAACACCTTAAAAGATGTTTAACATCATTAGTCATCAGGGAAATGCAAATCAAAACAACCCTGAGATTCCACCTCACACCAGTCAGAATGGCTAAGATTAAAAACTCAAGAGACAACAAGTGCTGGCGAGGATGTGGAGAAAGAGGAACACTCCTCCACTGTTGGTGGGATTGCAAAATGGTAAAACCACTCTGGAAATCAGTTTGGCGGTTCCTCAGAAAATTGGGCATGTCACTTCCAGAGGACCCTGGCATACCACTCCTGGGCATATACCCAGAGGATTCCCCTGCATGCAATAAAGACACATGCTCCACTATGTTTATAGCAGCCTTGTTTATAATAGCCAGAAATTGGAAGGAGCCCAAATATCCCTCAAAGGAGGAATGGATACAGAAAATGTGGTATATTTATACAATGGAATACTACTCAGCAATTAAAAATAATGAATTCATGCAATTTGTAGGTAAATGGTTAGACCTGGAAAATATCATCCTGAGTGAATTAACCCAATCACAAAAGAATACACATGAAATGCAATCACTGGTAAGTGGATATTAATGAGCCCAGAAGCCCTAAATACTCAAGACACAGATAGCAAGTCAAATGATTCCCAAGAAGAGGAAAGGAGAGGACCCTGGGCATGTAAAGATTGCATCCAGTTTAGTAAAGAAACCGAGGGGGGAGGGGGAATGATTGGGGGAATAGTTGGGGGGGAGAGGAACTATGGGAACTGTGGTGGGTGGGAACTGGGAAAGGGGAAAGCCTTTGGAATGTAAACATAGAATATAGAAAATAAAAATAAAAAAAATGCAAAAAAAAGTACACTTCTTAATTCAATGACCTAAGATGGGTGTTGGCTACAAAAGCAATGTCTCACCCTTTCTTATACATCGAAGCCTTTTCTGTCTTCTGGTGCTTTGTGCAGTGCAGTGACAATTTGGTCACCTGAGATTCCTTTTTCTAATAGAATTGAGTTGGGCTAAATTAGGTTTCTGTGCCATCAATCAGAGGCCCTCTGCAGTTCCAAGTCCATTGCTTAATGACTTGGGTATCGACATGTTCCAGGCACGCATCGGAGTAGGGCACACGTGGCTTGAAAAGTTATTTCCTTCTCCTAAGACCAACCTAGCCTTATGTAGACCAGAAGAACACGAGCATTCATTGACCATGTCTAGCACGCCATGCATGGTGAGGACAAGATCTCAGGGAGTGATATGTTATGTTTATTTTATCCAGGGAACTGTAAGGC
The DNA here is from genome assembly GCA_964023405.1 of Apodemus agrarius. NCBI lineage: Eukaryota > Metazoa > Chordata > Mammalia > Rodentia > Muridae > Apodemus > Apodemus agrarius. The sequence continues at coordinate 161,083,617 of OZ030005.1, read as the reverse complement.
TTTGAGATAAGGCGTCTTGGCCTAATGTACTCCATCAGCCATGTGTCAAGTGAAGTTTCTATATAAGTGAGTGCGTGTTAGGAAGGAAAACCAAGAACCACCTCATTTTGAATTCATAAAGGATGGTGTGGTTGGCCTTGCTGCTGGGCATTTTGTTAATGCCTCATTCGACAGCTGAGCAGTGTTTCCATTCCACTATCTAGAATGGTTATGGTTATTTATATGAAGGCTTTTTAAAAAAGGTACTAGCAGGGAGCCAGATGGGGTTGGACTTCGGTGAGAGAGAAATAAAAGGTGGATGGAGATTCTCTACTATCTGGCAACTTCTCTGCTAGGGGGAAAAGGGGGGACTTCTGAGAAGCAGGAAACAACCTTTGTGTTAGAGACAAAGGAGCATAGGGATTGAGAGAATTAGAGGAGAAAAAGAAAGGCTTAGCACAAGTCTTCACAATCAGAGAGGCAGCAAGCCAGCAAAAGCAAACCAGCAAGAGCAGCTCTGAAGTTTAGGAATAAAGGAAATGACCCTGAAAACTAGGTGCTACCTCCTGGCTCACCGGTCCACACAAGGAGCCAATAAAAACCCAAGGACCCATTTCAAAGAGCGCTCAGATCCCTGAGCTGTGGTATCCACACTAAAAGCCATGGGTGTATCCATTTCATCTTTCTGAAACACTTTGAAAAATGTGTTCCTCCGCACGCGAGTCATAGAGAGTGTTTGTGGCCCTCACTTCATACTTTACACTTGAATAGACTTACCTCCCCTTGGCCCACCCTTGAAGGGAGCCAACTACTAGCCATGAGGAAAGGCTCTGAAAAGAGGTTCCTGTCTCCAGCGGGTCACCATTGGTCCTGATGGGGATGGATTCAAACCGTGCTTAGAAGTTCTTTGAAACTCTCCTCTCAATGTGTGCCACGACTCACTTCTAAGGGATCACGTAAAAACTGTGTGCGTAACCATAAAAGGAGTTTCTCTTAGCTTTCTCTCTGCCAGCTCATTTACTCCAGAGGAAGCTGGCGCCATGTTAGGAAGATGGTTTCACAAGAAGCGAGCTACAAAGAGGGCGTAGTAGCTGCAGACTATGGAGCTGCCCAGGTTTCACAAGACCGATACCTCATGGGACCTAAGCTTCATGGGTAAGGCATTAAAATTCCTCCCCCAGTCACTGAGAAATCAATCTGTTACTTAAGCCATTAAGTAGGAAGGTCATTTTTTTGTTTGTTTGTTTTTGTTTTTGTTTTTGTTTTATGCATCCATAGATGAAACTCTCTTGCCTTTCCTTTCCCTCTTTTTCTGGACTGGTTGTTGTAAATAGTCTCATGACTGCTGGTACCCCCTGGCTCTAGGCATGAGCTCCCCGTGCTGCCTGTAATTCATGCCCACTGCTTTTGATCAGTTTGGATGTGTGTTCCACTGGGTGACTTTCTTCCTGCAGCCTCTTAACAAAGCTCACTGGAATCCTTCCCCTTTCTATTTGGCAGATGATCTGACTTCTGTTCTTGCTAGTCGGTTATGGTAACCCTATGCATTATGTATTTTCTGTGTCTATATACATTGAGGCCTGTTTTAAAATCAATGTATTAAGATAAAATCTCCCACATACAAAAGGTTCAACTTGTCATTTTTTTCAACTTTACAATGGTATAAAAAAAAAAAAACAATACATAGTCAGTAGGAACTACTAAGTTTGTTATTTTTCCAGGTTAGTGATTTTTCTGTCATGATGTTTTATAGTGGTAGAGAACCATAGCATCCAGGTGTTCTAATCCATGATTAGAAAGGGTTAGTACTCTGTAGTACTCTATGGCAATATAGTACTATAGTAATATGTACGAACTATTCAGCACCTTACTTCAAAATAGACTCAACTGTAGGTTAACGTCAGTATCCTGAGCAGTTTAAGGTTGACTCGCCATTAAATGATGTCCATTGGGGTAGGCATATTAAACACATTTCAGGTTACACTATTCATGACTCTCAATGAGATTATGATCCATAACTCCACCTTAAGTACCACGGTCTGTACTCTACAGAGTAGCTGAGACACAAACCTAAAGAACCATGCACTCAAATCAACGATAGCTGCTATGCTAGAAATACAATACTGATCGGCGGGTAATCTATTTTTCCTCATTCCCTGAAGCATCAATACCATGTGTTGTTTAATCCCTTATATCCTGCATCCTACTCCCATAGACTACCCATCTTATCTCCATGTTCCCTGAAACATCAGCACCGTCTACGCTGCGGTAACTCCTCACACTGACTCCCGCGGATAGCCCATCTCTCCTTGGGGCCATCTATGCTGCTTTTCTTCTTGTGAACGTGCTTGCCTTCCTGTTTCTCCACTAAAGCAGTTTTGACCAATATTCCAGTGATATCTAGTAAATAGCCCAAGTCCCCACCATCCTCATGGGGCTCCCTTTCCAAAGCACCACAGCCTTCCCTTGGCCTCCATAGCTCGCTGTTCAACTCCTACATCTCAACCATTTATGCATCCCCTTTGCTGGCTCTTCCCTCTGGCTTGGCTATTAAATCATGGAGATCGTCAGGGTCTCAGCCTTCCCATGGTGATGCCAACTGCTGGGATGGCCTGAGTGTCATCTATCTGAGATGACTTCCAAACCTAAGCGAACCTTTCTGCTTCTTCCTTACATGCTGAGTAGCGTTCCAGAAATTCTCTTGGAAATCTCTCAAAGGAACTTCAAAGGGAACACTCCCAAGTCCAAACTCATCATTACTGTCACCAAAAGGGCCTTTCTGAAGGAAGTGACCCTAACTCTGCCTTGGCAGGTCGCCCAGAATCTGTGTGGTCCAGGCTCAGCAAGCATTGGCTCTCTCCTATACAACTAACAGATGTATGTGGGTTTCCTTGCCTCTGACCTTTTCCTCTAGCGTCTACTGGGTACATCCTATCTAACACACTCCAACAAATCTCATGCTGAGGCCACTGTTTGTTGGGAGGGTTTTTTTGTTTGTTTTTTGTTTTGGTTTGGTTTTTTTTAGTTTACAGTATGAAGTCATATTTGGCTTGCCCCCAAGATAACGGACAAATGTGTTGAGTTGCTAACCACATCTAATCATCCAAATGTAGCAATCAATTATATTATTGACCTTGGCTTAAAATGCAAAGATAACATTAAAACAGACACGTTTCTGAGAATTCTTCAAAGCGTTAAAAGTTCCAGGAAATGAACTTGTAATTTATTGATGTAAAATATTGAATAGAAAAAATAGATTAGTAATTATATTGTCAGAAAATTGCCAAATATAATGTTCATCCTTAAGTTAAGATGAAAACATACCTTTGCACCTGATTATGGATATTTAATTTGGTATATGTCTGGTTAATCTGGTTTAGCTGGAGACAAAGATCTTAGAAAATTTTCAGTCACCTCTTATAATTCTGGCTAAGTTGTTTTCTAAAAGTAAGGAATATAAATTTAAAATGTGTTAAGTGAGAATGAGAATTTGCTAGAAGTTCTTTCCTGGCTTCACACTCCTGGTACTTTTATAATTATCTGTCTAAGCCAAGATTTTTTTTTCAGGACAATGAAAAAGTTTTAGTTATCTACTGAGAATATTTTCAAGTTTAATTTGTAGGTGTTAAGATATTTACCAGTGTCCCAAATAATGGCCAAAAAAAAAATTCCACTATTGAGTATTTTTTCAGGCCCCCTGATATAATAAATATTATAACAGTGGTCTCTGGAAAGAAACGGTTGGACTTTTGGTTTTAGTTTATGGTTCATTTACTTAACCCTGGGAAGCTATTCCTTTTCAGGGCACACTCAGTAAATTACACTTAATATCATCATGATTCTACTGTGGCAACAGAGAAACTATTTTTATAATTTAGGGATAAAGAAATGGTAACATGAAGCATTCATATTATCATTTCTTATTCTATGCCTTGAATTCTCAAGCAAAGTATTATGTTAAGGTTTAACAACAAGCTAAACCAAATTGTTTTTTCTAGGCACTCTCACACTGATGAAATGAACTAAAAGTTTATGTCCCTTCCCACTCCAATTCTATCATTGAAATCCCTAATCTACAAGGTAATGGTGTGTCAGAGGCAAGGTCTCTAAGAGCTAATTATGTCATGACGGTGGAACCCTCAAGTATGGGGTCTACTTGAATTAAAATCCTAATAAAGAGGGACCCCCCAGAAAGATTCTCAATGTCTTTCATCAGGTAAGATCCCAGCAAAGGGGAGCCCTGCAGCCGCAGAACTTCAGGTGTGCTTAGAAATAAAATTGTCATAATGTGGGGAGCAGAGAAAGAGTTATTATGACATTTTCCTCTATTTCCCCATATAGTCTAGATTCCACCATTCCCAGTTCATCTTCATGATGGAGCGTTTAGTAAGACTATGGATCTGGATGAAGGTCTAAGAATTCTGCCCCTGATATATACTGCCCAGGCCTCTTTCAAATATGAGATTCTCCAGCACCATATCTGGCCTTGTCTTTTAGTAAGAATAGTACTTTTATTCTAATAAAAAAAAAACAAACACTATTATAACAAAAGAGCCAAGTAAATTCTATGCATATTGCAGCTCATCAGATCAAAATTCAATAAACCTTGATGACAGATTTATTGACTAACTAGACTATAATTATGTTTTCAGTGTATTATGTAATCTGCCATTTTAATTTCCATTGCTATGTTCATAGCAGCCCTATTTATAATAGCCAGAGGCTGGAAAGAACCCAGGTGTCCCTCGACAGAGGAATGGATACAGAAAATGTGATATATTTACACTATGGAATACTACTCAGCTATGAAAAACAATGCATTCATGAAATTCTTAGGCAAGTGGGTAGAACTGGAGAATGTTATCCTGAATGAGGTGACACAGTCACAAAAGAACACACATGGTATGCACTCACTGATAAGCGGATATTAACCCAGAAGCTCAGAATACCCAAGAAGCAATTCACATATCAAATGATGCCCAAGAAGAAGGAAGGAGTGGCCCCTGGTCCTGGAAAGGCTCAGTGCAGCAGTGTAGGGGAATACCAGGACAGGGAAGTGGAAAGGGGTGGATTGGGGAACAGGGGGAGGGGAGAGGGCTTATGGGACTTTTGGGGAGGGGGGTGATCCAGGAAAGGGGAAATCATTTGAAATGTAAATAAAGAATATATCGAATAAAAAAACAAAAAAGAGAAAAAGATAGAAAAAATAAACTGAATAACAGTATCTATAACAGTGTTTGTACAAACTGAAAATTTAACCCAAATAAACACTGAAATAAAAAGGTTAAAAAAAATAAAAAAGAAAAAGAAAAGAAAAAAGTTTTGAATATTTATCTTTTTAAAAATGTAATTGATTCATATAAGTTGCTTATACATACTAGTGGGGCTGAGCATGAATTTATGTGTGTGCATACAGCACAGATCAAATCCAACTCCTCCTTTTCAAACATCCATTCTTCCTGATCTTAGTGGTCATTCTTACACCAACGTTTTAAAAGCTTGTGCATATAAGAGAGACCATGGTGTGCTTGTTTACCTGTGACTTGCTTATTTTACCTAATGTCACCAATTCCATTTTACTATTAATGACAAGATCTCCTTTATGGCCAGGTAGTATTTAATTAATTATATGTGTGTGTGTGTGTGTGTGTGTGTGTGTGTGTGTGTATGTGTGTATACATATTATGCATATATGAATATATAATGTGTTTACAATATCTTTACTGTACACATATACACACACATATATAATCTCTATTCAATTATTTATTGCTGGGCATCCAGGCTAGTTCCTTATGTATTGTGACTAGCACGGCGGGCTTTGGTGTGCGGCTTTGCCTTTCTTTGGATATGTACACAGAACTGGTATATCTATTTTTGGTTTTTGAGGAATCTCTATATTGTTCTACATAATGGCCAGAATAATAGGATACTGTCACCAGTATCTGAGTTTCATTTTTCTGCGTTTCTTTGCCAGAATTTGTTACTTATTTTATAATACCTGTTTTCATTATAGTTGGGATTTCTAGTTCCCTGATGGCCAATGCTATTCAGTATTTCAATATAGTAAACAACTAGTTTGTTTTCCCACTTTAGAGTTAGGTTTGTTTAAATTGTTTTTAGCTTCTGCGTCCTTAATTCTTTGTCAGACAAGTGATGGCAAATATTCTGTCTCATTCTCTATGTTGCCTCTTCATTCTGCTGCTTCTTGTGCAGTGCAGTCAGGAGTTTGATTTCAACCCAACTAGAAAGGCTTCACTTTTGTCTCCTGACACTATAGGTCCTCTGCAGAAAACCACTGCCCCTTCAGGGGGCTTGAAGTGCTCCCCCTTTTCCAAGTTCTAGTGGCTTAAGATATCACATTTAAGACTTTGCTTACCTCCTCTCTTCCATTTCAATGATTTTTTTTCCTCTTACTGAAAATCGGTTCTTTTCTCACATACTATATCCTGATTACCGTTTCTCCTCCCTCTACTCCCAGTTTCTCCCCCATATCTCCTTCCATCTGGTTCGATCTCAAGTACAGAGTGAGAGATGCGGGTCCAGTTTGAATCCTATGGGGACGTGCATCATTTGTACAGTGAGCATTTTCAATGACCCTGTTAAGCATTGGTTGCATATGGAGGCGTGGCATCTCTGTTCAGTTTTGTTGGCCACTTGTGTCTTTTTCTGCCAATGCCATACTGTCTAGGAAACTGCTGCTCCACAGTAGTTCTTGAAATCAGATTTGGTGACATTTCCAGCTTTTATTGCCCTGGGATTCTTTTGGTTATCTGGGGTCCCGTGGTTTCTAGGGTCATTATCCCTGAAGAGTGTCTTTGACAGTTTGATAAGGATTACTCAAGTAGAAGGGACATTAAAAGAATATTAATTATTCCAATCCATAAACATGAGAAGCCTGTATATCTTAATGTCTTCTTACATATATTTCATCAGTGTCTTGTTATTATTATTGAGTTTTTATCCATGTCCTTGATTTATTCCTCAGAATTAGCCTTGGCAGCTGTTCATTGCTCCTTCCAGAGTCTACCTATCTCTTGGACTCAGAGTTGAAGTACCTGATCAGGCTCTTTCTGTGTTACAATACTAATCTTTTAAGGAATGTCTGGTACATTTAGGTCACAGTCAGTTTGGAATACTGTCCCTGGTTGGGAGAATTGACAGGTAGTTTAAATAGATAGAGTTTGGAAACCAAGTAATCATTTAGTAAACCTTTCATAATACAAGTTTGACTTTGAAAGATGGACCTAAAAGTATCATGCTGTACATATTGCACATGCTAGGAGAAGTCACACAAGAGAGCACTGCCCAGAACTCACATCTCTTCCAATCAGGTCTTCCTGGTTTTCCACAATTCCCCAGGGGGCGATACCTATGGTACATATCTTTCCTCGAGACTTAGAGGCATGGTCTTTCAAGGCATCTCCAACATGACGAATGACACCTAAGAGCAGAGAGAGAGGGTGGGGGGATTAACTTTGTCTGTTAAGGGCAGTGACCTTTCTATCATTCTGCAGAAAATTAATTAATGTCTTTAACTTAGGGTGGGGGAATGTCAGATATACAATTTTCACATACTTCTATAAAAACTACACATTTAGAAGATACTCCATAAGACTGGTTATAATGCAGATATATATCTCAATACAAACTTGAACAATACATTCCTTCAATTCATATATATATATATATATATATAAATATATATATATTAGCTATAAAGATTATCTAGTATCTATATAGAATAAATATAATTGGAGAATGCTTTGCTTGTAAGCATAGTAATTTATTAGCATCTTGAATCCTTGGAATAAAAAGTACAAGCGTTAATTGATTCTGTAGTCTGTGAAGGGATTAGAATAATTTCAATAGTTATTTACCTAAGATATTTAACCTTGATTTCCTCTTCCTATTTATAATCACATAATGCAGAAAGCCTAGTAATAATACTGTCCTACCCAATGGCAAATTTATGCTAAAATGTGTAAGTACACCTTTAATATTCATCATTTTATTTGTTTCCTTCTTCTGTTAATGAGTGTCTCACAGTTAAAAGCAAGGAATTTCAGATTACAACAGTAGGGGACCAGATCTTGACTTTAAGAAACCATTTAAGGAATAGACAATTTCTAGTCTTTTAGCTTCCTTCTTGGGCAGTTATTTCTATATATGACTTGTAAGGTACATTTTCTAAGCATTTACACTTATCCACATCTCCCTCATTCCCCATGACACACCCCATCCTCTGTGCCATCCCTTCTATGAACTTTAACCTGGATGTAATTCCTTGAACATACAGTAGCTTGTGTGTTCCCAACGGGTCCATATTTCACTGCCACATCCTCCGGTGATGCATAACAGAATGTGACACATGTCCTCAGACAGGGGTAGGGGATGGTTAGTATATTACTCAGCTTGTGGGCCTCAAGGGACAGTCTAACTTCAAATAAGGACCCAGAAGTACATCGAACTTGAGAACTCACTAAGTAGTCTCACCACAGAGACAACATACATGTTTCAATAACTCAATTGTAAAATAGACATGAGACCAAATGAGCACTAATTCACAGTGTGCCATACTGGGAGCCTGGAAAGATGCCCCTTTTCACCTGTCACCTTGTCAGCGTGACATCTAAGTGAAAATATTGCCAAGTGAAACTTTCAGACAAAAAATGAGTAAATCCATAAATATTAATGTTAATATGCAAAACATATCAGGACTGGGTTGGACAAGACATGTAACTGTATGCAATGCTTCTCTGACACAATTTTCTCTACATGCTACCAGTTTTAATAGCCATCATTAAAGTTTCATACTCGGAAGCAGAGACGAGCTGTTTGGTTTACAGTATTTAGGATGCAAATTATTCCTTTTTCTGCTTTTGAATGAATTTTATAAAAGAAGAAAAACAACTATCAATCCAACTTTCTAAATCTAGAAAATTGGTTAGAAGTTCTTTTGAGCCTTGTGTTGGATGGGTTTCTCTACATCAGAAAGCAAAAGGACTAAAAACAATGACAAGCAAATGCCTTCTACTTAGTGAAGAGGAAAATGTGTAGCTTAAAATCTGAATTGTTGCTAAAATTTCTCTTTATAACATCAGTGGTACAAGCTAATTGTGCAGGTCAGTTGAAGCTGCTGCCAGCTGATGGAATGCGTTGATATTGTATAACACAGCATGAGGCATGGGCCATCTACACAGACCGCTGCTAAAACATGCCTGTGTAGCTGTGTACTCGCTGCTCACAAATTCTAGCTATGTAGGAGATTTCACAGTTTTCACATCACCTAAGCTAACACTCAACTATTCTTTAATAAGGACAAGATGTTAGTAAGACTAGAGTTATACTCAGGGTGTCCCACTAGCTTCCAGTGTGCCCATGTGTACAGGCTCTGAGCCTTCTGACAAATTTCCATCAGCTTATAGACAAGGCTCTCCTCAAACTCACAAAGATCCACCTACCTATGCCTGCTGAGTTCTGGCATTAAGGCCATATGCCCCCATACCTTGCATTGGTATACGTTTTAAGAATTTCTAACTCAGGGTAACAAAGTTTACTCCATTATCTGTTGAATACGAATCATGTTATACAGATAAGCACCTAACTTAGAATTGATTTGATAATTATGCTTGTATCATAATATGAAAATTTATATGGCAGACAGAAAAAGATGTTTGGAATCCATGAAGGATTGGAATTAATCATCTACTGGTGTAGAATGTTTTAAGAAACATTTAACATTATAAGCACACATGGATCTGAAGGGATGTTCAGTGACTAGGAACATTATTACTCTTGCAGAGAATCTGAGTTTGTACCTATGTTGGGCAGTTTGCAAGTGCCTGTATCTCGAGATCCAAGAAGGATCCAATGGTTCTGGCTTCTTAGAACATTACACTCATGTGCACAAACTCACTCAAACATATACATGTATAAATATTATTAAAAATGAAATATTTTGAATAAGTATAATATTTTGAATAATCTAGACCCCTGATAGAAATGGTATTTAAGAAAACTAGGGCTAGGATCATGCCCAATGGATAAAGCAACTATCATACAAGCATAAAGACCTGAGTTTGAATCACCAGAACCATGTAAAAGCCAGGTACAGTCGTAGTAGTATAAGCATCTGTAGCATGCCTACAGAGGTGATCAGAAGAGAATGGAGAGCCTGGGAGGCTCACAGGCTAGCTAGCCTGGTGTATACAGGAGCGAACAACAGAGAAATCCTGCCTCAACAAGGTGAAAGACAGGGGCTGACACCCAAGGTTGTCTATGTGTAGTAGTCATGTCATATATTAGTTATGGCATGCACATGCTCCTTCCCACTCTCCCTCCTTCTAAAAATGTTACTTGGTACAAAGCTTAAAATTGCCTGAATAAAAAGTCAGATATTTCAATTTAAAACAAAAAGTTATCTTCTAAAAAGCTAGTGGATACTTATGATAATTTGACCTATTAAAAGCATCCTGTGAATTTCTATTAGGCATGCATACAAATTCTGCAAGTCATTAAACAGTAAAGCCATTCCCATTATGTGGTTCTTATTAGTTGAAACACATCTATATAGTTCTCACTAAGGCAAAGGAAGGAGAAGAAGAGGAGGTTGGTGAGCAGGAGGGTGGACACATATGGGCAGAGGTGAGGTGGAGAAATGTGGATATTTTCAACTTGAAGCAAAATTATTCTGGCTGTAATGTGGTTGCAGCTGTCTTTCTCCATCCTACACTGATTACCTGTGTTGACGCCTCCAGTGAAGATCCACGCTCCTGTTGTCATGGCTGCTTTGATGAGACCCTTCCCGAAGACTTGCTTGAGTTTGGGCTGGAGTTCAAAGTTCTGCAGCCCTCCGTGCACAGAGATGAGAAGTTTGGGAAGCTCCAGTTGCCATTCCTTGGTCATCAGGTGTAGCAAGAGATCAGGTTTCGTATCAAAAGATACTCGGACATACTAGAATAAAGAGCGACAATTAGGGAGATGGGCAGTGCTACCTGAGGCTGCTTGTCACGGTGACAGTTATATGTGTCCCTACTTTAAGAAATGTCTTATGTGAAATCAGAACGGTAAGGAGAAGGACTCATTTCCTTTACCAAAAGAGGCCCAAGGACATAAAGGGGTTCCAGTTTTAAAGGTTTGGTTGAAGTTCTGAGTTATTGGCAATTTGGAAATTACTTGATTTTTATTAAATGTAGTTTAAATAAACTTTCTTGGTGAGCTTTTTGCCCAAATCAAATCATGGTGGTATTTTACCTTTGTTTGTATTTGTACAACAATTTAGACAGTCCTAATATTTTCAACATGATCAATTCCTTTAAATAAACCAGATGTAGACATAACCATGTCTCTGTGTTTTTGTGATCTGGCTGTATTTTGAGGTTCCATAAGACTCTAAAGTTCTACATAATACAAAGAAAAATTTAAAATCAGGTAATAGAAGGTTATATCTAGCTGTAAATGTATCTTAAATAGTCTGTTATATACCTACCTACATAATATCTATCTAATCTAATTATCTATCTATCTACCTATCATCTATCATATTTCTCTATCATCTACCTATCATCTATCATCTCTCTCTATCATCTATGAATGTATCAATCACCTATGTATCATATCTATTTATCTACCTATGTATGTATCATCTATCTATCTATCTATCTATCTATCTATCTATCTATCTACTTACCTCATCAGCCAATCATCTATCTATATTTATCTAATTTTTATGAGACACTGTAGTTATTCAGTTCAAGGTGACTGCAGACTCAGTGATCCTGCTCTCTCTCTCTCTCTCTCTCTCTCTCTCTCTCTCTCTCTCTCCCTCTCTTTCTCTCTCTCTCCCTCTCCCCCTCTCTGCCTTCTCAGTACTGAGACTACAGGTGTGTGGAACTGTACCCAGCTCAAATGCTTTACCTTTAAAAGACACATCGTGTGACAGAAGACATGCCAAATAGTCTACAGTTAAAAATGAAAATTTATAACAGGAATCAAAGTTCAGCTAGATTCAACAGGAAGTTCAATATACAAAAAAGTATATATAGCAAAGGCTATAAATACAGTGATGACCATATACATAGACACACAGCTTTCAGTTCAACTACATACTTGATATACTAGGCAATGGTAGAAAATCTTTTGAAATATACCATTGACTTGGCATGAAATGCAGTGATATTTAATTTCTAAAGAAAATCTGCTTGTGGGCACAGAGCAGGGCAGGATCTAAGAAGCTCTCCCAAACCCTGCAGCTCTTGGACATCCGACGTGATGGCTTTCTGCAGTGTGGGGGAGTCCTGGTGGAGCCCCACAGAAGCTGGCCTACATCAAAGTGCTCACTTATGAAATGTTAGGAGGAAAAACTACGAAACTATATTAAAGAAAGCTTCAGGGAAACTTGCTTACCTCAACCATGGAGGGCTGAGGTAAGCTCTGGAAAGACTTAAAAAAGAATTCCATTTGATTATTTCTAAACACAAGCCGGTCCCTACACAGGTTTGCCATCAGTCCTCTTAGTGTCGTGTGAGACCTAGAAAGTGGTATGCTAATGTCAATTATTTTGGATGAGCGATGACTCCAGATTAAAGGCAGAAGAGAACACAGACCTTCTGTGAATGATTGTATAATAAATCTAGATTGGAAATAATTCCCATGGGAACAGATATCTGAGCGGACCGCCCAAGACAATGAGATGGTCATAGACCATAAAACTGACACATTTAGCATCTTCTGTGTGGATATCAACACAAAGAAGAAAAAGAAACTGTAAGGAATGACCATGGATGTTTGAAAACCTAGGACAGAACTCCTAAAACCTCGGAGCGATTAAAATGTATTATTGTAAATGAAAATCAGCATGCAAGAAGGACTTGTTGACAATAGCTCTTAAAAAGTCAGCCCAGAAAGAGGAAGATTTGGAAAGTACACACAGAAACAACAGCAAAAACTAATGAGGACTGCGAGAGCGAGCTAAAATTCTCAATAAACGTGAAAGAGGCACTGCTTGAGAGGCACTGGCAGACTGTTTCTCAGAGGTCCTGAAGGACATCAACTCTCAGGCCCAGGAGCTCAATGGATCCTAGGAAGGATAAATAACAGGAAACCTCAGTTGTGATACATCACAGATAACATTCCTAAAATCAGCTTGGAGAAAGCACTACCTGTTAAAACTCTAGACTAGAAGCCCACTCCTCAACAGCAACAATGGGAACTAAAGCCCAAAGAAATGGCCTGTCGCTCTAGTGCTACACTTTCTCAGGAAAAAGAGTGACATATTTTTTCTTTTCAGTAGTGGGAGAAAAGAATAGCCAGTTTTCACGAAGGCCAACACTGAGTTTCCCTCCTGACAGTTTTCCCTGAAGTAACTTTGAAGTTCAAACTATAAAAACATGAAAATAACAAGAACAAAAATATATGGTGGGTCCTTGAGATGGCTCAGTGAGTAAAAGCACTTTCCTGATACCAAGCCTGAAAACCTGAGTTCAATCCCTAGGACCACACGGTAGTTCAATCCCCACAAGTTTTCTCTGACCTCTGTATGCCCAGGATGGCCTCCACACATATGCACACATGTACACATATATACACACACAGATGTAAAGCTAATTAATGTAAGGCTAAAATTAAAATTATTTTAAAAAGTGTTGCATGGGAGAGAAAAGAATTGATTAATGAGGTTTGTGGCCCATTACTGTAATCAGGACTTATAAGGTAGAGGCAGATTAGGAATTTAAAGGCTAGCCTTGGATATACAGAGAATTTGAGGCTACTAGCCTGGACTTAATGAAATCTGGTCTCAAAAAACAAAATCCCAAAATTATTCACTACTTTTGGACATGAGTTTACATTCAAGTCTATTCTTTGTGTGTGTGGTGTATGTGTGTACATATTTATTTGTGTCTATACAAGTGCATGCAAGTGTGGACCATAAGTCAATTTTGATTGTCTTCCTCAAACCACTATCTTTTTATTTATTGTATACATTCATCAAATTATTTTGTGTGTGTGTGTGTATATGTGTATGTGCACATGTGTATATGTGTGTATGTTTATATGTACCTGCATGAATGTATGCATATGTGTGTGCCTGCATGCATGCATGTGTGTGTGTATGTGTGTGTGTATGTGTGTGCACACACACATGTGTCACAGTATAGGTGGAGAAATTAGAGGATAGCTTGGCATGTAGGTTCTCTCCTCCCACCATGTGGATCCCAGGTATTCAATTCAGGTCATCAGACTTGCTGGCAAGTTCTTTTACCTACGGATTCATCTTGCCCACCCTTTAGTGAAGAGCTCTCTCAGAACCTCCCTTGAGGCTCACTGGGCTGGCTATTCTAGCTGGCCAGTAAGCCTATCCCATCCCTTTGTCTCTACCTTTCCAGTGCTAGGCTTTCTGGAGTGTGCTATTCCAGGCGTGTTACATGGGTACTATCAAACTTGGGTTTTCATATTTGTGTAGCTTAATGCTTTACCAATGGAAACAACTCCCCAAGTCCTATAGTTCATTTTTTTTTTTGATGTTAGTACCAAGGCCAAGTACCACATATATATTCTCTGACTCTCATACTATTTTCAGTCAACTCTTAAATAATCTTCTAAAATAATGACAAATGCATAGCACAGAAAATACGCACAGCAGTAAAATAGCCAGTTATTAAGTATTATCTCTGACATATAACTGCAGATTCTTTGCTGTTTTAAAACAGGCTGGATGGCATAACACATACACACATAAGCAAGGTGTTGCTTTCTGGCATTTATACCTCATCCAGGCCACTAAGTGGTAGGAGTTTTTGAGCTCCATTGGGTATATACATGGTTCGCTGATACCTAAAAGGTCACTTGTGGGGTCTGACTCCTGAACTCCAGGTACAGGAGTGCTAAGTGCTTTATGTGTTCCATCTCATATTGTCAATATTTGCATTGGAGACAAAAAGGACCCATAATGTTCCCAAGTTCATGCTGCTAGTATGGGGACCACCACGAGAGGCTCTGTTCTCTAGCTTTGACTCTACAGCCTTCTTTTCACCTCAAAGATGCAACTTCCTCTTCCTCCTTCTCCTTTATATAAACTGACTACCGAGTTCTAAGGATCTCTCAAAATAGTGTTTCCCCCAAGACCTGGTCTTTGTTCCTTCTGCTATTGTGTTAGCATTGTATTTGCTTCAGGAACGTCAGTCTGGGTTCTGGTCCAGCCTCCAGGCTTCTCTGGCCCTCAGATCCCTCTGAGACAACCACAGGCCAATGGGCCGACTTCTTCCTGCAGTGCACTTTGATCACACTCTTTCTTAATTTAAATCATTCCGTCTTTTGTAAACTCCTTATTCCTGCAAGTTTCCCCTTAATTTGGCCTTGTCCCCTCTATTGACAGTTTTTCCCACTTGTCTGTGCATTTGGGTAATGCTGATCCCCAAGTCTTACATAACACATTCCATCACTCACAGAAACTGCACTCATCTTTCAAAAGCTTGCTTCAGTCCCACTGACTGCCTGAGACTGCAAGCCCATGCTGATCCAATGAGAGTCTTGATGAAGCCCAGCGTGATATTTCTTTCTGGATGCTTCTTTTATATAGCATTGTATCCCTTGCACTACAGGCCTTTGAATTCAGGGCCTAGTTGAGGAGCCTGTGCTTTCTGGTAAGGCCTCTTCAGTATTGGCTATAAATGAAGTAGGCACCGTATTGGGAGAGATAGTTACACAGTCACTGGCCATTGAAGATCATCTGTTTCGCCTCTTCTGTTTCCACCCCAAGGGAGGGAGTCCCAGGGATATCACATCTAGTTATCCAGCAGACATTTACTCCACTATTACAGCCATATTGTTAACGTTATGATGAACCCTGAAGGCTATAGATGGGCCATGCTTCTTAACCTTTAAATGTCAAATAATCATATGATGTATTAGTTAGTCAAGAGTGCAGGCTCTGATTCAGTAGGTCTGGGATGGGGCTTGGGTGTCTCCATTTCTAACAGCTGCCTGGGGTCCATATGTGTGTAACTCTTTCCAGATTTAAAAAAAAAAAGACCTAAATAGTATGTATATAGGTTGAAAATGTTGTTAAATTATTTTTATGTTGAAAATGTCACCTTCAATGCAGCCGTTTGGAGATGTAGGGCCTTTAAGAGATAGTTAGGTCAGGAGGAGACTGTCCTCCTCATTCATGCTCTTAGCAGGAGTGAAGGCCTGAGAAAAGGATTGATATACACGCGGACACATTTTCTTGCCCTTATACATACGTCAGCAGGACGATACTGAAATAGGGGCTTCCCTGGCAGCAAGGTTCCAGATCAGAAGCACCCATTGTCTAGAGCTGTAAAATAGATGAGTCTGTGGTTTATAAATGTCTCCTTCTCAGGTACTGTTACAGCAGCACAAGGAAGGGCTAAAGCAATGTGTGTGTTATTTAGCTTGGAGCCAATACGAAGTAAAATATACTTAACTTTGATATGGACAACAGTGAGATGGTGGGGAAAAACTTAGGCCACGATAGCTGAGAAAGCACAGCTGGTGAGCTGACCAAGGCATCTCCACCAATAGGACCCTCTCGGCCAGGACCAGTGCTTATTTGGAGAAATGCGAACTTCTGTACAGACCACAGCCAACTATCATGCATCTCAGATGAAAACCACAGGTATTCACTGCCTGGGCTTTTAAATATTGCACATCACCTGTAACTTATTGTGCTCTTCTCTAGGAGCACAAAAGGCAAGTATTCAAGTAAAGTTCGAAAACTGAATACATGGTTTGGGAGGTAAAATTGTTATTAAAATCACGGGCTAAACACCATTTTGATGTTATCTAGAAATTTCAATTAAATAGAGTTTAAATTAAATTAAATAAATGTAATGTTATATGCCTACATAAAATAGAAACTGGACCTGCAGAGTCAGCAGCTTCACACTCAGAGATAATTGTGCCTAGAGCAATTAATCAATTCCTATTAAATTGTTAATGTGATTTGAAATTAGGAGCTATTTGGGTTGTCACGATGAGTCATTAATTTTTTTATTACTTAGGGGGCAGGGATGGACAGACACATGCAATGAGGTATGTGTAGAGGCTAGCAGGCAGCTTGAGAGTGAGATGAGAACTCTTTTTACCATGTGAGTCCCAGGAATCGAAGTCAGGTTGGCAGGCTTGGCTGCAAGTGCCTTCACCCACTGAGTCATCCCATCAATTGAAGTGATGACAAGCAGTTTTGATGTCTATTATGTATCTAGCAATTGCTAAGGGATCCTATTGCTGATAACAGGAGATTTTCCTAATGTATATTTCAAATGTGGTCACCTAGGCATGGCTCTGGCTTGGTGCTCTGTTTAGAAGTTTTTCAACTCATTTTACTATCAGATGCTAAGAGTACTGGTCACTTAAACAATGTGAATAAAACCAATCTAGACCACTGAAGAGGATACTATGGGAACCAAACTGTGGAAAGTAGAATTTCCAAGAAGTTCCAGTAAGTGCAAAGTGGGCAGATAGAGCATGCCTGTGTGTAATTGATGCAAGTCACATGCTTTTCAAAATTGTCCTATTTTTTACTCTAGTTTGGTGGGGCATAGGAGACCTTGACCACCCATTACTACAGGCCTTTTTAGGTCCCCAGTTGATCAAGAGAGAAGCTGAGACCAAGGAAGGTGTGCATCTCTGTAATGACCTGTCCCGTTTTGTGCTGTTAGCTCTCCTGTCTGAAATTAGAAGCCACGTGCCTGGCATGTGGATGACTTTCAAAGTGCTCTGTATAAGACAGAAGCTAGATTTAGTTGAAATCATATGATTTTTATATGTACTTGAGTACTGCGGAGGTATGAATCCAGCATTATTTTCACATGAAGATGTACTTTAATTTCCAGACAACACACTAGAAATTACAGTGTGTAAATAGGAAATGAGGGCTATTCCTTCAGTTGAGTGGAGAGGTTGCTGGTAGCCAAATCTTTAGGGGGTTCAGCTGTGCCTGGTCTTGGGGTTTCATTGCTGGATTTGTAGGAAACCCCTGATTTTCCTACCAAATTGGCAAATACCTTGCCATTATTCCAAATGCATCTGTTCACTTATCAATGCTATGGGGCTCACAGGGTGTCACCAGGCACAGGCTATTGTCAGGTTGAGTTCTTCCATTAGATCTACAGGGGGGCAAAGGCTGGAGGCTGTGAATGCAGCAATCACTACTTAGAGCAGATGGAGAGAGTTTCTTCAAACAAAGAAACAGACAAACAAACTCCTTAACCTTCCAGTGGCATTCTGGACTTGAGCTTGGCAGACAGAGCGTTTGGTTCTGCTAATTCATCGGTCAGCTCTTTAGCCCTAGATTTTTACGCACGTAACTTTGCCCAACTATTTTAATGAAAATGAAAATGGGTCGCCGTGCAATAAATCTGGCCGCCCTCTTGGAAATGGGCGATGACAGATCCTCTCTTTTCACTGCAGAACCATCGTTTTACTTCTTACAAAGAGCCACTTGGTACTTTGTAAGCAGTGTTTGTTCTCATGCATGGACCTACCATTGTGAAATCTGTTGTAACAGTCTTGGCAGTGCCTTTCTTTCAAGCTCATAGTGGGAAATTGTATTCCATTCTTTTCTCTGTTGAGAAATGTGACAAGCACCATTTCATTTCCTAATTTTTGTAGCCACATGTAAAGGGGGGTACTTGTAATTAAAGCCGCAGCCAAGTACAATATGTCACATCCGAGATCGTTCTGCTGGTAGCAGCTTTCCAAGCCCACGGAGCTTTCGCTCTTCATCCAGAGCTGAATGCTTATGGTGGCTCAGTAGACATACAAAGAAAGAAAATGTTTGGAATTGCATTTAATGCATTCAAACAAATTCATTCAAATTTCTAGCTTGATTGCCCTCAAAACTTTGGAACTAAAAAAGTGTCATTAACTTTGCAGTTTCCCAGTGTTAGCTATCGGGTAACATTATTGGATAAATGTTGATAATGGGGAAGCTCGATAGTGAATATTAATTGTCACTAAGCACATGCAAGGGTCACGGAGGGTAGTCTAGAATTTCTGTCAGAATTATTTAGCATAGCATTTTCCAGAAGCAAGGGAGTGGAATGGTCTTCTGGAAGAGGCGTGGCTTCTCCTGCTTTATAGACCTATGATTAGAATGGAAAATGTCAACCATATAGTCTACTTTAACTCTTAATTTCAGACAGACCGTCTGTTCCTGTTGCCAGCTCAGCAGCCTTCAGACCACAAGGTGCACACCGGAAACCAATGGAGCATGCTGTAGGAAGCTTCACGGTAGCCACAGTGCAGCGACTATGTGGCTGATCAGGCGTGTGAAGAGGAATCATCTAGTCATTCCCTACTTGGTGTGTGTCGGTCAAGGATTCCCAGATCAAACTGGGAGGCAAAGAGAGATCATTTTTGAAACCTCAAATTCAAACCCGGAAGGTCTCTAAGAGTAAGTGTGTACACATGCCACGCCAACAGGGGCAACCTCCCTACTGTGTGCTACCTTCCCCCACAAAGCAACCGCCCTACTGTGTGTTCCCCTCCTCCAAAGCCCAGAGAGCAAGGCTCTTTCCTTTGTGGGCTCAATAGTTAAAGCTTTCAGTGTCAAGCAAGGGCTAAGGATAATTTTCTAAATTGTATGAAAACCGTCCTAAGTGACTCCACATGATCTAATAGGCAGAGTAAATGGCAGAGGAGAGGCGGAAGAGATTTATGTGCCTGGCTTGAGAGGTTTAACTGCATGCTCTTAATTAGGTTTCTTGTTTCTTACCTGGCCCACAAGCCAGCTCTGCATTAATTACAAGAGATGATTTGTAAACAAGTAAGTCTATACTCTGCTCACTTTGTAAATCATGTGGGAGCCCTCAATGGATAGAGTCTTCAAAAAAACCTCACCGAATCTGCTGACAGAGCCATCTTGCCGTGGCTCTAAGGTAGTTTGTAAGTTAGGAAATGTCCCTATGAGCGATCTGGTCTTCCGAGAGTCTAGGGTGGTTTAGGGCTTCTCATCTGGTTGGAGGCAATCTGGGAACAGGAAGAAAGTTGGGCTCCTTCCTCACTATCAGCTTAGACTGGTTCCTTCCTGTGTCATAGTTTCTCTCTGCAAAGTGTTGATTTTCCTGGGGCTGGTTAGGCTTGGACACTGAGTTCTGAACACCAGGAAGCTCTTGAAAGAGCTGGGCAAATGGTTCTAATAATTGAGGATGTAATTTTACAGAGACTTTTCCCTGCTCAAAGCTTCCAAGCTTAATTAACCTCATTAAATATTAGTGATTTAAAAATTCGGCTACAAAAATTATTAAACCTATATAAAAAGGTAGAAGCACCATCACAATTAGTTTTCTTTCAATCACCTCAAATCATTTCCAAATAAAACAGTGGCTCATCTATTCTAGGCACACATGACAAAGAAGGTAGAGAGCAGAAGGGGAGGTGTTAGGGGGCCGGGCTTGAGAACTTCCACTGGTAAAATACCTTACTTTCTTGGAGCTTCAGTTCACTCATCTATAATCTAGGTAAAGGGGATGGAGATTAATTTTTCCAAGGATGATTACACAGTGGGATAACTGTGCTATTTATATATGGAAAGTTCTTTGGATACCCATGTTGTCTCCAAGGCTAATGGATGAGACTCCAGATGTAAATCAGATAACAACAGCAATTTGTGATGGCCTTCTGGTTACGATCCTTCAAGTGTCTTTGCTGCTTAAAACTCTGTGATTTACTGCTGTCCCCAAATATGTGGCAGAGCAGATACCTAGATATGGCTCTCAAAGAACCGGAGGCATTTTACTAATGAGGCTGCTCCCCATACTGCTTGCCTCACTGTGTGCAGTCCACCTTGGCATTTGTAAAATGCTAGAGCTATATCCTAGGCTGCCTTCAAGGAAAAAGTTAATGGTATATCCTACCTTAAAAAATCTTTTTCAAATAAAAGACAATCTTGCCCCTAGAGTGTTTTGATGATTTTGCTAAAAACCACTTCAAGGACTCCTTTCAGAAGTGGGGACCCAAAGGCACACGAAGTTTACTGGCTGGTCTAACTGTAGTTTTGGAGAGAAATTAACAATACAGCGCTCTCATGGAGACTGGCTTCTTTAGAAGGCATTGGGTGCCAAGTCCCTCTGTCCAAACTGCGTGCCCAAGAGGTTGAGAAGCAAGGGCGGCTCAGGCTGGCAAGCATCCATCCTGCTGCCTCTGGCCTGACAGGACCACGTCTTTGTTTAGACAAGAGAAGCAGAGTAACTCCAGGGCAAGTTTTCAAAGTACACAAGATGCTCATTTGTGTCGGAATGAATGCTGGGGATTTTCACTTGATAAATACCCAGTAGTAATGAAAAGAAAAACTGGTCTTCATTAGGCTAATTAGCTTTGGACAGAGAGAAAGGTTTACCCTTAGAGTGACTGCCCTGAGACCAACTGGGGACATTCTAACCTCAGGGTCAGCATCATAGTGTGTGGACAACACTCACCAGTGCGGAGAGGGTAGTGCTTGGGACCCACTTCCCAGTGTTCTTAACATTTGAGGACTGGAATATACCCTGGCGGGATGCACTTGCGGAGACCAACCATTCATGAGGTTCTGTTTAATTACAGCTCTAAAAAATTTCTTGAATATATATGGGGGGGGGAATTGAAACCTGACGGGATTGCCAAATACGGGGTTGCCCATTTATGATCATAACTGTTATTCATTAAGGAAATTGTTGAAGTATTTTGCTGAACACTTTGAAGGGCACATACATATAAACTCACATTGAGTTTTGCTCTCTGGGTTGTCAGGGGGTCTTTCAAACTCACCGGAAATTTTCAGGCAATGAAAAGACTTTCCTATAGAAGAAAGTTACACAAAAGAAGAGCTCTTGGCTGTGCTCACTCTAAAGTCACTCAACAGTAGCTGCTTAGCAACTGAGATAGACAAGGACTAGTGTTGGAAGGACCCAGGTAATATGGCCCACTCTGATTTGCTGGGAGGAGTGACTGTAAAGGCCAGAGTATGAACATCAGCTCCCAAACTTCGAGGTAGCTTTCTGGATGGTGATTATCGCTCACACAGTTTTCACAGAGCAGGCTGTGGACATGTGAAGGCTGATGCCCCTATGGAAATACTCTAATGGATCTTTAGGCTTCCAGGAAGAACAGGAAGCTATTTCCCTGTCCTATCTTTATCATTTGCATACATATATTGAACACTAGATATGTATTAAGTATTTTTCATCTTCACAGACATCACAGGAAAAAATTTTACTGGCTTTCTAGGTAGAGCAGTTGAGGTTCCTGTAAATTAAATGGTTTAACAAAGACAGGGAGAATTTACCTAGTCCTGTGACTTCAAGAGTATACATCTATTTTGATTGATTACAGTTTCCCTCGGAGCAAAACTTCGGTTAATTTTAGTATCAGACACCATTCAAAACTCTTAGCACACACAGATACTGTTAATTCCTAAGACACTCTTCTGAAGTAGCAGTTACTGCTTCATTTTATGCTCAAGGAAACTAAGGCACTAGACTTAAATTGGACAGTCATCCAACTGTCAAGTGACAGCACCAGGCTCTGAATAAAAGGCCAATGGATTTCAATTCCAAGGTCAGAGAGAAAGCTACAGAGTTTGATCTTTGAGAATTATTTAAAGTATTGACTGAAAATGTAAATTAAAGTATATGAACTAATAGAGTCATACATCAAAGGAGCATCCTTTAAAGGATGAGTCAAATGTCTTTTCAATTTCTTTTAGAGCCTAGGGGAAATGAGTATATTAATAATGCCAGCTAAATTAGTTCACACCCACTGACATGTCCAGCATCGGGTGGATACCTCACACCTATTATCTAACTCATTCAACAGCCAGAAGCAAGCTTGCTGAACTATAAAACATCCCAAATTCTCAGAACACATGCTATACTTTTTATTCTTTGAAAAGTCCGTTAGTCACCGCAAGAGTATTTCATGGAAACTATAGTTTCGATATGACAAAATTCTATATGTTTACCGATTGCTCGATAAAGATATTTTCCTTTCCCACTGAGACCATCACTAGCCCAGCTGCTTGGAGAAAATGTACCTGATATGGATTCTCAGATCTCTGTCAAGACCAGGGAGGAAAGATTCTGGGAAATGCAGCTAATAAAACAAAACAGAAACCTAAAAGAAATATTCTTTCCTCTCCAAACTTGGGATAAAGGATTTAGAAAAAGGCCAAGTAGACAAGACACAGAAAATAACATTGAAAACAACATTGAAAACTATAAAAATATATATAGAAAAAAAAGCCACATTAGAAATGACAACTACAGTCTTTTTTCTCATATGTGAAGGCAGAGAGCAGTGGAACTGAATAATAGAGTGATTGTAAGATGATAAATGTGCAGGAGGCAGGTGAATAAAGAAGTGATAGATTTGGTCAATGCCTGTGTACACACATATGGAAACAACATTGAATCACATGGTCATATGCAATGATATATATTAACCAGAATAAAAAAATCAGTTAATCATCCGTGCTAACCATTTAAAACGTCCCAGGGAAAGTGTTCTTTTTCCTATTTTATAGACACTCTCCCAGGAAGTGACAGAGATCAGGCAAACCTGAAACCTACAACCCAGGCACCCAGCTGTTCGCTTACAGGAGGATATGATACTATGTCTGGGAATAAGTGACTGGCTTTCTCATTACCATGGCTTTGTTGGAATGGCCGCCTCCTTGGAACTCAATGGTCCCAAAAGCATCTGTTGGGCTGAGCTGAGTGTGTTTGCTGATAGACCACTTCTCAGACTGGATGTCATTTCGGGAGAGGCGACTCTCATTTTTCTCGTTCTGAAGCACAGAGATACTGGGAGTGAGTCCGACATGCTGGCCTATGAGGCGCCCACAGCAGCACCTGTAACGCGAGAGGTTAAAGTGAACCTTTTTCATCAGCCATTGCTGGAACACACACACACACACACACACACACACACACACACACACACACATACACAGAGTCCATTATAGAAACCCACAGACCACGCTGATGGTGGAAGGCGGTTTCTGGTGACACCTATCTACCGTTCTTCCTCACCACCCAGGTTGTCTATATCAATAGCTTCCTGCACTTCTCCACCTATACCTTTCAGCATTTGGTGTATTGCTTGGGACAGGGCAATTACGAACAAAAGTTCTCTAGATTTTTCCACTTTTAACTGCTCCAATCTGTCCAATTATCCATGGAAGACACTAAAGAGCTTGGAAGGAAGAATTGTAACATGTACATTTAAGTGAGGACTCTCACATATATGTGAGGCACAATCCAACCTGTCTCCCTGACTGATATTTGCTGTCCAAATATTCAATTTTGAGAATGAAAATCTATAGGCTTTTCTTTGGAGAAGAAATGAAAAAAAAAAAACTGGAAACTTAAAATTTGTTCCATCTGTCATCAGAATGTCCTTCATGCCCTTCCAACAGTCCTCATCACAATTATTAGTAATGATAGTTACATACACAGCCCCCATTCTCTTCAACACTAGCAATTGAGGATACTCTGATGACAAAACAATCAGAGCTCTGAAGGTTACAATATATCCAAGGTTATGTGTCTAGTCTATAGCTGTGAGATCTGCATTTTAAGCCATCTTTAAAATTGCCCATTCAAAAAGGCATTTCCAGAGGACGAGGTACTATTTTAGCTTCCTGCTTTATATATCACTGATTTTCAGAAAGGTAACTACAGTGTCACCCCTACCTCCCCCAAAAATGTGCACAAGAATTTGAAGGTCTGAACCCTAATTAAGACAGTCTTTCATTCAATACTGTCCTTTTACATTAGCAGGGCATGTTGGTACAAATGAAACAAACATTTAGATCTGACAAAATATTTAGATGAAAAAAAATAAGTATTTGTAACAAAAACATAGAATTCTGTCATATATAGCAATCAGTTATTTCTATGATGGTAATTGTATACAGACACTTTGCTGATGAATATTAGGGTAGCCAACACATACTACAGTGTAACATACATAACTTCAAAAATATGTTTAATCTGACAGTGGTAGTGGTTCCATTGCAGTATGTGGTATAATATTAATTGTACTCTATCACCATAATTATTACTTTACATTTTTAATACATTCAAGTCAACAGGATTACCTATGGGGGTCTTTGGTGCTGGGTATGATGTGAACACATTCTCTTTTATAAAATGCTCTTTCAATCCAGGATTTCTGAGCCTGAAACAAAAAGAAAGAGAGAAAAGAAAGATAAACATAAATTTTAAATCTTTTTGGCTAGGTAGCAACATTGTGTAATCACACAATACACTAGTATATCATAAATGAATTCCACGTTGAAGATCATCTAACCAGCCAACCTGCTGATTGGGTTATTATTATACCATTTAGATAAAAGAAATACGAAGGCTGGAAAAGTGTTAATAATGGGACTGTAGACATGTTCATTGTGATTTGTAAAGGACAGAAACACAAAGCTATTCAGAGAGAAAATGAAATTGAAGGAATAGAATATGACATTTATAATCTTACATGAAAAGAAGATTCAAAGGCCAGAGGAAACACATGTAGCTCACTATCAGGTTCTCATGGTCAAGGCTTCCATTAGATTTTCCTTATGGAAGAAAAGCAAGACAGTAGAGGGATTGCGATTGCATGGCTCAACACTCCTACATCACTAAGGTCCCTGAAATCCAAGTCTGTGATGCAGAGGAACTGTGAATTGTTCAAGGAAGTAGGAAGGCAAGGAGGACAGATGTAAGCAGAGCCCTGATGTTCCCAGGTAATGCTTAGAAAGAGAATTGCACATTTCCCCTCACATCCTACATACATGCAAAAAAAAATGCCTTCCTAGGAAAGACATTGTTGAGACCATCCACTCAGAAACCCTGCCATCAAGATGGACAAGCAGTGTCCCATCAAACCAAAGGATCTCCCCACATCCCCAAGTAGTGCTTATCCTGATAATACAAGCTATGGGCTGTAGACCATAGTACCCCATCATAAGTACGAATGAAGCCCCATACATTTAGATGAAAAACATCATGTCACGAAACCAAAAGACTGTAGACCCTGGAACCCTTCCATCAAAAGCATTTGAAATAGTAGAGAAATCTCCACTAAACCCAAGCTTCTCAGATGGTTCTTTTCCTAACTATTTAGGATGGAGGTTACTGGGGGTAAGCCTTAGCTATTTCATGGTACTATCTCACTGTCACCCCTAAACTTACATTCTTAAAATATAAGACACAACTGAGCTGTTCACTTGACCTGGGTTAATCATTGATGGGAACTGTTACCAGCTCCTGCTTACAGGATGTAATTAGTCCTGATTCCCTGAACATAAAATGCTCTCTGAGCCCTTTGCGGTCTAGTGTGCACTCATTCCTTTGATCTCAAACAATGGAGGTCTATTTGTGCACATGACATCCATAGCAATAGTTCTTTAATACTAACACAATAAATATTCTAAATATGGCCACACAGAGGATGGTTGAGGGCCATCAAGAGACTATTCTGTTACAGCAATGCTCATAATTGGGTCACTTAAATTTTGTTTTCCCTCTATTGTCTTTTTCTTTAAAGGAGCAACCCTCACTGCCTTGAGGGTCCCCAGGTTCAGTTGAACCCCTGCAAACTCACACACACACACAGAAGGCATTTATAACTTCGTTTGCAGCTAGACATGGGGGGAAAAAAAAACAAAAAAAAAGCAACTATTCTCAAAGAGCTTTCCAACCAGTAGGAAAAACTACTGGCTCCATCTCAGCAGCAGAAATGAGCTCAGCAGCAAAGATAACCAGTCTTTATCTTTGTGGGAAGCCCGTAAATTAAACTATTCATACATAGCCCATGGTGCTGAAACACTGAATACTTTTGTTGATGTTATCTCTTGGCAGAAAGAGGTAAGACGTTCCTCACGGGACATTTGAAACCCACTTTCCCTACACCTTGGGGAACAGCAAAGAAAGAATGAACTTTTGTATCCTGTCCTGGCCAGCCTTCAAAAGGATCTTTTGGGGGAAGCATCTGCCTGCTTCAGTAAGTGCTGATTCATCTTCCAGGACAGGGAGCAGGGAAAGCAGCCTGTGTGGGATGCAAAGTCTGCAGCTGAGAAACGAGCTTGAGTGCAACCCTGTTAGATGAGAACAGGAATTCTTTTATCCTCAGTTTTTCCTATCTGTATACTGGGTACAATGATAATGCTTGACACACTGAATTGTTATTTGGGGAGTACTGCCAATGACTACAAGAAGAGACTGATCTTGGCTTGCTTGTTTGTTTGTTGAGATGGATTCTCAATCTGTAGCCCAGGTTAGCTTAGTAATCATTCTGAAATCTAGCTGGCCTTGAACTTGGAGAAATCACTATCCTGAGCCTCCCAAGTACCAAGAGTAAGACATGTACTATCATGACAGACTTCTGGGCTAATTCTGATACTATAAATTCATATGAAAGTTCATATGAGGGTTCTATAAAATATTTGTAGCAGTAGCCACTTCTATGTTTGGACCATAGAGCATTGGACTGGCCACTAATGAGATATAAAGAAAAGTTTCTTACCTTCTCTAAATCTCATGTATAGCATATAGATCGTAAGTTACTATGGAGGGTTTTGTGAAAATCAGAACAAGTAGTTCATCTTACATATCTAGCACAAAGTAGGAGCTCGCCAGGGTTCACAATGGCTAACATCTGTTAAGGGTCCACCGTGTGCTTGGATCCACTAATGAACATTGATGGGGAAGGCCCACTACTACATCTGTTTTATCAATGAAGAAATGGAGTCATAGAGAAACAGCGTGTGAGTTCCAAAGCCACAATATGAGTTTGAAAAGCCTTGCTCTGGGATCTTTCCTCTTACCCCGTGGGTACACTGCTTTGCCAGAGGAGACTGTAATGTTTCTGAATGTCCTTTATGTGTACAGAACCTTCTGAGATGTCTGGGGCTATTTCTGTGTTTGGACCATACTGTACTCCTAGTGGCACATGGGAAACCTGTTCAGACTCATTCCTTCTTCTTCCTCCTCACTCCAGTCCTCACATATGAGGGGTGAACTCTCTACCAACTATTTTTCCTCTTCCCTTAGAGTAATGGATGTGATACTGCTTTAGAAAGACCCCAGTGTATAAGCGTTAGGGAAGGGGTGAAGGGTATTATTTCTGCTGCAACAAAGAAATGGGATTACAAAAGAACCTTAAACTTGAGAATATTGAGGGGGGGCGTGCCAGAATGAATCCAATTCTTCCAGGACATTATTATTAGTTTCAATTTGGGGGTTCCTTCAGGCCTCAGTGAGATGGTGTATAGAAAAATTATTCCATATAGATTGTCTGTTTGTTAGTCTTTCAGTGGAAGGTGATTTGGAAGGTGTGCAGTCTAACAACTTAATTGCATTTTAAAGAATAAAATTCATAAAAGAAGAGAAGCAGCCTCCTTGCAAGTGAATGGATGAGAACATACTTGTGCCCCTTAGTTTTAGCAGATTAGTCAGTTCCCTTGCCAAAGCACAGTTGGGAGGAAAAGTGAGGTGAGGTAAAAAAGATCTTCCCATCATTCATAATAAACTTCAACACTTTGTATTTATGAGAAGAGTATAATTCATCATAGGAAGAATTCATGCATAACAGACCACTTAGGAATTCTCCAAAATATGCATAATTGACTCTGCTCCTTTGTAGGATTGGCTTTATTGTGCTTTTATTTAGGTTATTAGTGTGGACAGATACTCAATTATACAAATTATTTTTTTGGAAAGGACATATTTTGACATCCAATCTTGATTTAACTTGTTGCCTAAATGAATTCCTTTTTCTTTTGTTTAAGGGCTTTGAACTGCTCTGCATGAAGCTTTAGACTTTGCTCCACCACCCAACTAAGTTAGCACAGAACGATTATTCTCATTGTTAGAAAGCATGAAATAACTCTGACATGCATTTCCTGCTGACCTTTTAATTCTCTTCTAATGCAATACGTCAGTGGAGATTTTTCCCTAGTAGCTTTGTTTTTTAATTATGCCACAGAAGTCTCCTGTCCTCCTAGGGACAGTGGGTCCTATCGGCCCTCAACAAAATCACTTCTGGACAGTCTTTTTTGGAATTAGAATGGTCAGGTAGCCATACCAACTTTGTCAGGGCCTGATTCTTCCTTGTCTTTCTGTACTATTATCCATATGCAATATGTCATAGGGAAGTTTTCAAAGACTAATAATTAAAGGACTTTTTTTTTTTTTTTTGCAAAATTGAAACAAGGGTGTCGTCTGCATTTTGAACAAGGTAAAATGGCTACCCTGCCATAAAGAATAAAAGTAAGAGCTAACTTTGAAAATTAAACATGTAATCAATAAAACATTAAGATAAAGAAAGCGAAACAAACCTGTAAATATTGCCTTATACAAAAGAAACATTAAGTCATTTCACTGAAACTCTATTTTACCCAGGCTCTGCTACTGACATTAAACCACAAGCAGCTTCGCTCTGTCTTCCCTTTGCCTCCCCACTAGCTGCAGACTCCAGCCTTTCTCCAGGAGGGAAGAGTTGTAATACAAACTTAGCAGCTCAGTAACCCAGACAGGTAATCCTAAGATTAAAAAGGAAGTCTATGAACTCTCTCCAAAACAATTGCGAGGAATAGCTGCTCTGTGCACTGCTTGCCATTCAGCGGAGTTTCCAGTTTCAAGAGGCCAACCAGTCTTCATTAGAATAAAATACCAAAATTTATGTTCATTTCCCCCTGTTTTCTCTCTGCCTGCCTTCACGCGTTCCTTTAGTCTTCCTCTAAATCCCCACATCCAACACGGACAAGTCAAACAAGAGAAAAGTTAGCTGGAATTGTTACCTGCGCTCTGACTCTGGCTGGTAGCAAGGCGGCCAGTCCCCCTGCACAGCTTCTGTTGCTTTCTTTTTGCTGTGACTGGGGCTGGCCATCCCGTTAATAATGCTCGGATGACCGCCCACTGGAAAAAAAAAGTCACTTGCCAGGCTCTTCCCCCAGAGACATTTCAAGTAAGCAATGAACTTGGGCAGACTGGCCCCTTGGAATGTCCTGTTGCTCCAGGATTAGCCTCACTAAGAGCCCCCATGAACATTCCCTCCGAGTCTTCACACACTGCTTGATTTGAACACCTAATCTGAAGCCAGGAGAAAAACAAATCCCCGGAGAGATCAGGTTTAACAAGCACAAGTCCTAACTGCTCCCTACCCCACCCCCACCTTTTCTTTTTCCACTTTCAGAAAAAAAAAAAAAAAGAAAAGAAAGAAAGAAAGAAAAAGCAAAAAGCTTGCAAGAGTGTGATAAGGTGCTCCGAGTCCTGAAAGTTCAGCTTTGGAAAGCAAATCTGTCCAAAGAAACAGTGTCCTAATGCTCCCAGTAGTTCCAACACACAAGAGGCATTGTTCCCCCTCTGCACAGAATGGAACGATAGTGTTTCTTTAAAGAGAAACTGCTAAAAACCTCAGTGTTTCAAAGCAACCCTTTGGTTCCCGAACATGAGTCTGAGCAGAATGCAGCTGGGCTTGGCCAAGGAGCTTCCACAACTAGATGTCAACAAAACTTGCCTGGTCACACGTCTCGTCCACAGCCTTTCTTTCCCTTGTCCAGGCCAAATGCACAAGAGACCTGCATTCCCTGGTTCTGTATTGAAAAGCAAGGAGCCGGGAGCTCCAAGGCCATGTAAACAGTGAATGACTGAGAGTTGTATGTCTTTCCAAGGGTGACAGTCAACTGGGAGGTGGCGCCCTTCAGCAGTAAAAGATCAATCAGTAAGGGTGCCTGAGCTTTGATTTTCATTGTCCTGTTGTTCTGTGTCAGAATGAATGGTACGTGTTGTGCGCATATTAAAAAGGACAATGACGACTAAGTGACTTATTCACACGTGAATGGATTAGCTCCCGGGTCAGCCAGCCATCTTTACTGTCTGCTCGCTTTCCGGGACTGAGCCCTGAATTCTCTGGTCCTTTACTCAAGCATAGTTTCCCAGAGAGACAAGAGGCCTAGTAACTTTCAACAGCTGAAACCTGGTAAAACAGATTTAAGTGAAAAATCGCACCAAATTTTTTAGCATGAAACACAAGAAAGAAGGCTGGAGAGATGGTTCAGTGGGCAAAGTGTTGGAGTCCCCAGAACCACTCTAAAGCTGGACACCTTGGTGCTCATCTGGTAACCCAGCGTTCCTACAGCAAAACTTGAAACAGGTAAGGACAATCCCCAGACACTCCTTGGCCAGTTAGTCTGGGATATGCAGCACACAACAAAGAGAGTTTGTCTCAAACAAGGTGGAAAATAGGGACTGATGCTCAGGCTGTTCTCTGACCGCCACAGAGGCACAATAGCCTGTGCATGAGTTCTATGGTTTTCTCTCTCTATCCCCTCACAGCCTGTTGTTTTGTAAAAGGGACAAATGTTCTTTATCTGTCACAGGAATTGGCTACAACCTTAATACACCTGTGATAGCCTTAACTATTCTTTCTAACTGAACCATCAGAAATTATCTCTACAGCATTGTTTAGACCACAGAACTGAAAACCAAATCCACTGAAACAAGACTAAGTAAATTATGGTTTATGCCATTTGATGATCACAGAAAGGTTTCAGGGAGAAGTTTATATTTTCCTGTTGCTATGTTTAAAAAAAAAAAGTAGGCTATAGAAAAATAGGAAGAAAAAAAAGCAAATTTTAAATAAAAAGATGATAGGCGACTATTCTAGGTATCATTTTATCCCATTTGTATTTCAGCTTCCCCTTGTTGCCATGGTGCACATCTGGAGTCAGAAAAGCACACATATATTTGCTTTTCGGGTATCGAGTTCTGTCTTGCGTTCACAGGAGGGCATGGGTGAGGAAGGTGCTCAGAGAAGCATTATTTAGAAAGAAGCTCATGAAGACTGAAAAGACCCTCTGAGGGGGAATCTGGAATAGAAAGGTTTTGCTTTGCTTTTTGTTGTTGTTGTAATGTATGGGGTGAGATTTCTGGAGAGACACAAAGAGAGAAAAGAACAGTGAGAGGAAGCAAGAAGGAAGTGGAAGGGAAAGGAGAAGGGAAGAGATAAGTGGGCAGACACTTTCAAAGACAGAGATGACAGCGTAGCAGTAGTCGGCTGTGAGACTACATCAACTGGCTTTCAGTAATTTTCCGGATGTGATGTAGAAAGACTTCAAATTTCACCTCTTCCAACACCCTTTGACAGTAAATTCCCTCATCTTATTACCATAAAGTTCAATTAAACAAATAGTCTTTTATCACTTTTCCACCCATGCATTTTTATTTTTTCCAGCCCTGTTTCATTTGTTTGGCTTTGCTTGCTTTTCTTTTCTAAAGAGAAACATTCAATAGACCATAAGGTGTGAGTTGCTGTCCATGAAATTTACACGAGAGATGGAAATACCACCACAGAACCCTGGGCCTTTCATGGGAGTTCCAGGGGAAGGCAAGGGGAGTTGGAGCTTTCACAGGAGACAGGGAGAACCTTTTGATTGAGGAAGGTAATTACCTCCAAAGATACTTGCATCTCAGAACTACTGCACATAAGGATGATGCCCTCCACACCCAGAGCACCATCACCAGAGATGCAGCTCCCAGAAGGGTCCATTTCCACGCTGCTTCAGATGAGGGTTTGAAGACCACTTGAACTCTAACAATGGAAGACCACATGCACAGTCATAACTGTGGTTATGCCCTGCTTCCACTTTCAGACCATAGCAGAATCCCTTATTCTCCAAACTTGTCATCAGTGAAATGTTACATTTGAGAAGATGACACTAAAAAGGCTTGTTGACCCACAATTCTTTAAAAAGTAAAATTGGGGGGTGGTGGTAATGGGATAGGTGTTTTTGGAGGGGAAACAAGGAAAGGGGATAACATTTGAAATGTAAATAAAGAAAATATCTAATTGGATTTTCTGTCAGTAGAAACTGGATTTTAATGTGTAAAGCTAGTATTGCATTGCCGTAAGTACCTGAAAAGATTCTGTTTGATGCCTATATTTGGTAGCAATGACAAAGAGCATGGCATAGGTTAGGGGTCAACAAACATTTTCAGCAAAGGGACCAGCCAGTATGTATTAAAGGATATTAGAGAACAGTAAGTCCCTGCCTTAATACTCAACTACTTGGTTACCATGATGTAGCAAACATGATCATAACTGAGAGTACTTTATTTTAATGAAGAAGGTAGTAGGCTGTACCTGATGTGTACTGGTTAATCTTTGGGACAGAAAAAAAAAAACAGGCGTGTGCAATGGGGTGTCAGGAGAGACGGTAGTGCGTTGCCAGGCTTTGTGGCACCAACCCTCGCTTGTCTCTGCTCTTCCTCCAGCATGGCATGCGACTGCTCTGCAGGCACCTTTGCCTGTTTTGCTTTTCCCTGTGATAGGTTCAATCTCAGATAGCTCAGTCCCTGGAGACCCTGAGCATCCTAGCCAAAGGAACAGCGTGCCGTTCCATCAGGTTATTGCCCCCTATCTTCTTGTATGACCTGTGCGAGGAAGCAGGACCCCAAGAGCAGCAATGGCAGTCTGTTACTACTGGAAGCAGACCACTCGGAACTGCGGCACTGGGGAGGCACAGAGAAACCATTCCATTTCCCGAAGAATAAAATCCTGCCTTAGAAATGAACACTATTAGGTAGACTTACAGCTATAGAAAAGGAGACTTGAGGGCTAACTAGGTAGGCATATATGCTGGGTTCATAGCAATGTTGTAATGTACAAGGAAGGGATATATATATATATATATATATATATATATATATATATATATATAAAAATCTAAAAATATCATCATCTGGGGATTCAATTTTTTTCTTAATTAGAAGTGAAAAAAGAACCCATCAGTTATATTTATCCAAGCCCAGTAGTGCAGACCTGTAATCCCAGCTGCTCAGGCTGAGGCAAGGACATCTTAAGGGTTACCTGAGCAACAGTATAAGTTCAAGGATAGCCTTGACAACTAAGGGGGGGCATCTCCACATAAAAAGTGAAAAGAGTGATGTAGGCAGAACTCACTGATTGAGTCCTCTGTCTAGAATGCATGAAACACTAGACTCAATCCCCAGGACTACAAGAAACGAAAGTGATGTGGAGACGAAAGTCATGATGACATCATGAAAGTGACTGTCATTTAGGAAACACTGACGGCTCCTCTTAAGGGCCCAGGAAACCTTGCACTCCTTGTTTGTATTCCAATGCATGAAAATAAATGTGAGTTGCTACCGACTATAACCAACTGACTATAACCACCACCTACATGTCCATCCACAGCGACTGGTCACACCATTCCCTATTCCTTTACATATCCTCTGTGCCCAGTCAAGATCAGCTCAGTATTGGAAGGCGTCAGGATCTGAGTCCAGAAGTATTTTAATCAAATCTCTTAAGTTCTTTGCACACCTTAACACTCTTTCTGCTCAGGTCAAACAAATATTTATAGCACCCCTGATCTACCAAGAGGTCCCACACTTAGTCCCACACTGGGTGTTTCATCATTTCCCTCAGAAGGTTCAATTATTCCTTTGCTACCAAGTGAATGCCTTTGTATTCTTAAGTCTGCATAAAACACTTTGTTCTTTGAGAGGCTTGGTTGGCCACCGCAAGTGAGAACAACCGTGACCTGGTTCTACACCCATACTTTGCTCCCACTCCCAGCAGGCTCGTGTACTCTTCTAATGACTTATTTCCAGTTCAGTAGGTACTCTCATCCACTTGCAATGACTCTTCTCTCCATGTCCTTCTGGGTCTACTATGGCTCTGCTAGAGCTTGGACTTCTCCAAGAACAATTCTTTTCTTCCACATTCTAGTTTCTCTTTGTCTCTGGAGGATTGCTACGCCCTCATTTCTAGAATTAACTTTGGAGAATAGTGTGCCTATGGAGTGAAATTATTTGAAATGGAACTTACTTTGTAGCACCTAAATTTACATGATGCATTTCCTTTTTTCTTTTCTTTTCTTTTCTTTTCTTTTCTTTTCTTTTCTTTTCTTTTCTTTTCTGTTCTGTTCTGTTCTTTTCTTTTCTTTTCTTTCCTTTCCTTTCCCTTTCTTTCCTTTCCTTTCCCTTTCTTTCTTTCTTTCTTTCTTTCTTTCTTTCTCTCTCTCTCTCTTTCTTTTTTTTTCTTTTTTATTTTTTCAAGACAGGGTTTCTCTGTAGTCTTGGCTGTCCTGGAACTCACTCTGTAGACCAGGCTGGCCACCAACTCAGAGATCCACCTGCCTCTGCCTCCCGAATGCACCACCACTGCCTGGCCATTATGTATTTCTTTTTTTCTCTCCCCCTCCCCCATTATGTATTTCTTAACATACAACAAAAAGATGCATTTTACCTATTTATCTGAAAATATTTAGTAAGTTACAGTTTCCATTTATAAATGAAGCTCATCTTTTATCAACAGGTCTTGCAGTGAAAATTACATTTAAATAGGCTCATAACTTATGTGCATGTAGAATGGTCATTCTACATAGTCTTCCTGGAAATAATTTCTCAATAAATTTATATGTAACATTGGAAATTTCTTCATTGTGAAGCAATTAATAATTGCTTAGCCATTACACATTATATTTTCACAGCACTCTATTACACACAGAATGTTTTTGAACATAGAATTTCATGTAACCTTTAAGTTTATAAAAGAGACACTACAATAGTTTCTTCTATAAAGGAACACTGGGGTTTATACAGGTTAAGCATCATGCCAAAATTATATACCAGTGACGGCCTAATGCCTCTATTTGTACTGCGGTCTCTGCATTCTTTATTATGTCATTGATTTTAGTGATGCTAACGGATGCTTTCCATTTCGGTGTGGTGGATTAATGGCATTGGAGTCAACCTGAATTTGTTAAAACATCCATTTATTTCATCATGCCTAGAAGACTCTGATGAAAAAGTTGAAATGGAGGTGTTGGTCTCTACTTCCAAATTATCCCATAGTCATAATCATCAAGGATTAGCCACAGGCTTCAAAAGAGTACCCATGTCCATACTTAAACACTTAACATTCAAATGCTCACATGGGGGCATTTTTCGGAAGGCACTGCCTCTGTGAAACTGGTCCACATACTAAAAGGTAACAGAACATAAATTTTATCTTAAGAAAGAGAAAGTGAAAGATGAGGTTATGATCAAACAATCCTATGAGACTGGAGCTTGGCATCTGCCTCAGGGGCCAGGAACTTTAAAATGATGGCTGACTGTTAGGAAACAGTATCACTGTGATAACATCAGCACACACCTGTGATGGGGGAGGCGCTCTGTACTCAGAGAAGCTGTGCCAGCAGCTTTGTCTTCAGGGGCAGAGACAGTCGTGCAAAGCCATCTTTTAACTGTTCAGTTCTTTATCGTAGCTCATTTTCAACATTCTGATTCTGTTAGGAGCTGCCCCCTCCCTGTCCCTCTGATGCCATTGTGGTGAGTCATAAAATTAGAGCATTTTACATTAGGTAATAATGTGGATAGAATTTATATGACAAGCCATATCCGGTTCAGAGGCCGATTTTAATTTTGTTTTAACTCTTTTGTCTTGGAGGTAGGAAGATGCTGAGAAAAGCAGAGAATGAGAACAGATGAATCACTGCAGTCCATCTTTGGAGACTTGTCTTAGCAAGACCAACTCCCAGGGAAATCTCAGTTTCTGTCTGCCTGCCTGCCTGTCTGTCAGTCATCAGTCTATCTGTCTCATACAAGTTTTATCTTACCATAGTAAAACAAATTCCCTTCAAGTATTCTGGATCCAATTTTAAAGTGAAAGTCTTTATTTACAAAGTAGAGTCTAATTTGATCGTAGGATTTTATTTCTGAAATCCTGATTTCTGTGTCCATTTAAAGTACTAAGGCAGAGTCTAGTGCAGGCATGACAGATCAGGAGTTTTTTGAGATATGAATCTTGGCCATGACTTTCTTATAACTAGGTGCCTGACCTTGGAGAAGAGTGGTCCACTTTTAGAGACCTTCAAGGTCAGTTGCCAGTCTTAAGGCTGAGGATTCTGGGACACAGAGGCCCACAGCCTTGTTTTTAGTGCCTCATTAATGTGTACAAAGACGATGGTAGAGAGGCTTTTTGGAAAAACAGAGATTGTGAAATCTTTACACATTCATGGAATTGTTATTCTTTTCATAACCAAGCAATGAAAACATTGCAGAGTGCAAGGTTTTGGGTCTATTTAGCGCAAAGTACATAAGAAGATTTGAATTAATAAATAATCCCCAAAAGAATTCTCACCAGGCTCCATCCATTCTGAAAAATGTCCCCGGCTGAGCTATTCAACACATATGAAGAACTGTAATTCTGTTTCAGTGAGACTCCAAATGTTACTAAGACATTGTTATGATTAAATGATAACTTGGCATTTTTTATTCTGCCTTCGAGAGAGTTCCTAAGACTGGGACATGGTGTTCCCTTGCCCTCTTTCTTTACCAGACAACAAAGCAAAACCCAACATTCTAGCCATAATAGGCAGAACCTTTCCAAGATTTACAGTTTTTCCTCCCTGCAAATCTATCAGTTATGAATAATTGAACTGGAGGGTAACAGCAACCCCATTTGTATCATTGGAATCAACATACAAGCATACAGGCCCAGCAAGTTCTACGTAGTGTTCCTAACATCCTATAAGAAATGAAAAACATTTGGGTTTTAAGTTAATACAATGTAAGCATATCTCTGTCTGCTACCCATCACTGTCTATCAAGTTGCTTGCTTGTTGGGTAGAAAAAAAAAAGCCTCTGGTGAAGTGTTAATGTAACAGCTCTCACACTGTTGAAGGTTGCCAAGCCTGCCTCCAAAACACTGTTGCCGCCCTCCCTAAACACTGACCACAGGGGTCTGAATGGATTGTGTCTGCTTCTTTGTTTGCTCATATAACACCTCTTTGGATGACTTAATCCTGGATAGATTCATATATATATATATATATATATATATATATATATATATATATATATATCTCCTTCTCTAAATATATTATATATTACATGTACAAGGAAATGAATATGAATTCAAATGTATGCATAAAGAATCTTAGAAGGTAGCACAACAAATACAAACCAAGATTCATATGCAGACCCTAGTTTACAATGTTTAAATGTAGATATTTATATAAGTAGGGGTGAGTCTGGGCATAGGTTATGACATTAGAGAGTAGCTCATGAGAGGGAAAAAGAGGAGCTGAAGATGGGATGGGAGAACAAAACACATGAAAGCAGAAAGGAGGCCGTGGGGAGAGTGGAGAGTAAGCAGAGGTAAGAGAGCTTGGGAGGGACGGAGAAAGGGAATTTGCTAAAAGCAAATTTTGTTTGAAAATGCGCAATGAAACTTATTTGTGTATATACAAATTAAAAAAATTAAAGAGGAGAATACAAACAGAGGCTCAGATGAGAAGGTCTAATTGCGTATTCAATACGTTTTAAAGCCAGTGTTACCTGGAACATGGCTTTGAGTCGGTGCCTAGAGAATTTCAAAATGGCGCATGGGTGCTGGACTCACTTTATCTTTTAAAATTGTATTGTTTGGTTCATGTGTTTTGTCTTACGTGTATGGAAGTTTTGCCTGAATGTACATATGTAAGTCATATGTATGTCTGGCACTTATGGAGGTCAGGAGAGGGCATTAGATTTCCTGGAACTGGAGTTACAGATAGTTGTGAGCCAGCACGTGAATTGCTAGGAAACAAACCCAGGTCCTCTGTCAAACTAGCTAGCGAGGCTCTCAATTGCTGAGTTCTCTCTTCAGCTCCAGCTCAGTTTACTTTTCAAGTACTTCATTTTCTCCCCATCCCACCCCCAACCCCCACTGACCATCCACTGTGTAAAGCTTCCTTCCTTCCTTCCTTCCTTCCTTCCTTCCTTCCTTCCTTCC
The DNA here is from genome assembly GCA_964023405.1 of Apodemus agrarius. Lineage (NCBI taxonomy): Eukaryota > Metazoa > Chordata > Mammalia > Rodentia > Muridae > Apodemus > Apodemus agrarius. Next base: position 161,044,833 of record OZ030005.1, on the reverse strand, counting down.
CTTCCCTTCCCTTCCCTTCCCTTCCCTTCCCTTCCCTTCCCTTCCTTCCTTCCTTCCTTCCTTCCTTCCTTCCTTCCTTTCTTTCTTTCTTTCTTTCTTTCTTTCTTTCTTTCTGGAAAAGCTTTATATATTTAAGTTTCTGAGGCATAAAACTTTAAAAGGTGTTTGTATCCATTTTTTAAATTCATTGTTTTCTGATCAATGTTTCCATTATCCTGCGATGAAAGATCATTGAAAACTTTTTCAATATTGTCACTTATACCCTCTGGGAGAGAGAAAATCAGCTTTCCCCAGTGGGGTGACACGGGGGATATCAACCACTCGAGGACAGGCCTCATCCTCAGAAGTAACTGACCAGCGTACAATGGACTCCACGGGGTTTTGTGTGCTTTTATTTGGTTACAGTTCTGTGTTTTGTTGTTGCTGCTTCTTGGAGGTATGAGATTTTATTTTGTCTTCTTGTTGCATTAAGGTTTTGTTGGGTTTTTGAGAAGAATTTAGAGTTTGGTGTGTAGGGAGGGGGAAATGATCTGGAGGGCCTTGAGGGAGGGAAAGAATATCATCCAAACATACTTAAATTTAACATGAAAAAATTCATGAATAAGAATAATGTCTGAACTAGAATAAAAAAAATCATTGTAAACCAATAGTTTCATAGCACACTGCAACATGATCCTGCACTTGGCTTTGGACAATGTTAAATTGCTACGGATGTTTCAAAATGTTTATTCCCAACCTGTGTGCTCTGATCATTCACAGGTGACTTAAGGGATGACATCTGACTGTGGACCAGTAGACATGAGTCTGTGTGCAGTGGATGGTCTGGCTGCAGCCACTTCAGCAGCATTGGAGAATTTTTTAGAGATGTAATGCTTATGTCCCTCAGGCCTACTAAATAGCACTGAACTAATGGAATTCTCAGATGACCACTTCTCATTAAAGTTGGAAAAAATGTGTTCTGGGGGAAAACCAGGTACAGTAAAGACACATTTAATAAGGGCAGCACTAATGAATGGTTTCATTGTTCTTGAGATAGGCCATTCAGTGGTCTAATTACTGTCACAAGTTTACCAACTTGAGCCTTCTCACAGTCCTGTGAAACAAGGGTTTATGTTACATTCACTTTGCAGGTATAGACACTGAGGCAGCAGAGATAAGAGGTTCAAGGCCATTCAGCCAGAAAGTGGACTACATGAAACACCTTAAGAGACACCGGTGGCTATGAGGGGCCATCCAATCAGGGGAGTCTGGTGGCTGGAAGGTGTATTTGAGCTAGCCTGGTCCATGGATGGTGCTGGGAGAACAGGGTGGATCCACATTCTAATTTTTTTTCTGTGTCTCATTGAAAAAAAATATGTTCTTTCTTAATTACATAATTAAGGGAACATAACTTTGACAATTACCTGTCCTAAACCTTCATATTTTTAGCTACATATTTAAATTTTTCTTCCCCCTCCTCTTTTTCTTCTAAGTCTACAATGGAAAGCATTGGCTTCCAAGTGCTTCCTCCTTTCCCCTGCACATTAGCATTGTCCTGAGCAGTATTGCTCACAAATACTTACCATCATGCTAGTCTTCAACTCTAGGCTCAGGACCATAGCTATCTACCTTTTGGCTGTGTGTGTGTGTGTGTGTGTGTGTGTGTGCGTGTGTATCTGTAATAACCATCCTGCTTTAACAGGATGTGAACCAGCATGCCACGCTGTCTATTTACCTCATAATTCTCTTTCCTGATTTTAGGTGCTTGGCACCTGGTGAAAACCCAATAACCATTTTTTTTTTAAATAATGAATAACATTACAGATATCTAGAAAATAAATCATTCAACCATAGAAGGAGTATTCTGTAAGATGCTCATTAGTGGACCAGTTCGTTCTTATATTTTCCTAACACATTCTGTACAAATAGACCTGTCAGGCCTTAAAATACCAGGCTAAATGTAACTGTCAGCCTTAAAGCATTGCCATTGTGTAGTAAAGCAGTTACTATGAATCACGGGTACGTGCATGCTGTGTGCACACACTAATGATTTACTTTCTGTTGGTTTTTGACAGACATTTAACAAGTTTTGTGTTTTCTAATTCTACAATATAGGTAACATGCTGGAAACCACCAAAAAAGATTACACACACACACACACACACACACACACACACACTCTCTCTCTCTCTCTCTCTCTCTCTCTCTCTCTCTCTCTCACACACACACACACACACACACACACCACTGTTCCTTTTGCTGGCATTATAAGTTGGTTAATTCACTTGAAGGATAATGGGTCCTTACACTCACATTCACATACTTACATGATTAAAATAAAACAAAAACTTTAAAAAACTAAAAGAATAATGGATCCATGCAAAAATTATTGAATGTTATCAAATAAATATTTCATGCCCTAAGACGAAAATAATCTTCAGAAGGCTCCAGATTACCAAATGCTATTTGGGGAGGGTTAGAATTCTTTTCTTGAAGATCATCGGTGTTCTTATTCCAACCCAACCACTTAATAAGCAGCAGAATTGTTTATTGGTTAGGTTTCCTCCCAGTTTGAATCACACTGTATTTTTCACTTGTTTCCAATGTGTGTGTGTGTGTGTGTGTGTGTGTGTGTGTGTGTGTGTGTATGTGTGTGTGGGGGCAAACTCATGTGTAGGATGTGGTGGTACATGTGTATTTATGTGCACATGAGGCCAGAGGAGGTTGGTAGGTATTTGTCATATTCCACCTTATATTTGAACCTGGAAATATACCTAAATTAGTTGGCTTGTGACCCCCTAACATTCTCCTGTTTGTGCATTCCCAAAACCTGGATTTCAAGCATATGCAGGCTAGGTCTGGCTATTTAACCTGGGTGTTGGGGATTGGAATCAGGTCTCGATGCTTGTATGGCAAAGCACTTTACTATCTGTGTCATAACCTGAACCCCACTTTCAATTTTTCAAGCTACGCTTAATCCAGATTGGTGCAGACTATTTTAAGATTAATTTTGAAAGTCTAAAGTTTAATATAATTTAATATAATATAATAATAGAGGAGAACAGGTCTTTTTTTAATCTCTTAGGTGTGTTTTAAAAGATGGTCTATAAATCAGGCTGGCATCCCTTTCTTCAGAATGGTATATTAAAAATTGCTTTGTTTCACAAAGAAAACAAACAAATAAGCAAACAAACATTTGATCATCTCTGTTAGCTTTACTTTATCCAGATAGAAATCTGTGTATATTCTATGTTAAAAAGAATTATGCCAGGCGAAAAGTCTTTGTTTAGCTCTTTACCCCATTTTTGGATAGGGTTATTTGGTTTTCTGGGGTCAAACTTCTTGAGTTCTTTGTATACATTGGATATTAGCCCTCTGTCAGATATGGGGTTGGTGAAGATCTTCTCCCAATTTGTTGGTTGCCGATTTATCCTTTTGACAGTGTCTTTTGCCTTACAGAAACTTTGTAATTTCATGAGGTCCCATTTGTCTATTCTTGCTCTTAGAGCATAAGCAATTGGTGTCCTGTTCAGGAATTTTCCCCCTGAGCCAATGTCCTCAAGGGTCTTCCCCAGTTTCTTTTCTATTATTTTAGTGTGTCTGGTTTTATGTGGAGGTCCTTGATCCACTTGGAGTTGAGCTTAGTGCAAGGAGATAAGAGTGGATCAACTCTCAACATCATTAGTAATTAGGGAAATGCAAATCAAAACAACCCTGAGATTTCACCTCACACCAGTCAGAATGGCTAAGATTAAAAACTCAGAAGACATCAGGTGTTGGCGAGGATGTAGAGAAAGAGGAACACTCCTCCACTGCTGGTGGGAATGCAAGCTGGTACAACCACTGTGGAAATCAGTCTGGCGGTTCCTCAGAAAACTGGACATGATACTTCTGGAGGACCCAGCCATACCACTCCTGGGAATATACCCAGAAGATTCCCCAGCATGAAATAAGGATACATGCTCCACTATGTTCATAGCAGCCTTATATATAATAGCCAGAAGCTGGAAAGAACCCAGATGTCCCTCAACAGAGGAATGGATACAAAAAATGTGGTATATATATATATATACATATATATATACATATATATATATATATATATATGTATATATATATATATACATACACACAATGGAGTACTATTCAGCCATTAGAAACAATGAATTCATGAAATTCTTAGAGAAATTGATGGAGCTGGAGAACATCTTACTAAGTGAGGTGATCCAGTCTCAAAAGAATACCCATGGTATGTACTCACTGGTAAGTGGGTATTAGCCTAGAATCTTGGAACACCAAAGACATAAATCACATACCAAATGATGTCTGACAAGAAGAAAGGAGTGGACACTGGTGCTGGAATGGATCAAAGCATCATTGTGGGGAAATACAAGAACAGGGAAGTGGGAAGGGGTGGATGAGGGAGCAGGGGGAGGGAAAAGGGCATGTGGGACCTTTGGGGGGTGGGGAACCAGAAAAAGGGAAATGAATTGTAAATATAGAATATATATATATTAATAAAGAAAGTAAAAAAAAGAATTATGCCAGCAGAATCTCAAATAAGTAGATATTAGTTGGTATCCACACATCTTATGTGTATCTCAGGGTGGATAAGTTTACATGACTAATTTACTCTACAAGTTTGAGGGCACAGTCTTCAAACACTGTGGCTCTTCATTCAGCTGAGTGTCAGGACTCATCCGTCATGGTCTTCGACGCAGGCATAGGCATCCTACCTGTCTCTGTGCAGCGTTGTTAGCACATCACAGCTGCCTGACGAAGCCCTTCCAGCACTGTCGCTGTGAGGTTTGTTTTTGCATCAGATGTAAGTACAGATAAAGAGGAGAAAACGCACTGAATCCCTGAGCGACACTGCCAACAAGTCTGTCTCACTTGGAGTACAGGGAAAGGACCCTGTGCTAGGGCGGTGGCCTACCTAAGCTCTCAACTTTCTCTGGGGAAAACTCTTTTGTTATCCAGGTACCCCTTTGCAAATAGAGTATGGTCTCTATTTTGTTACCACCAGGACTGTGGTTTTAAAACTGATCAAGCCTATGACTTCCTGAAAAATTTGAGTGTCACATAAGGACTTGTTACTACAGACAGGCTGGCTGGTGGGCTGACCAATGCATTCTTTCAAGCTTTGTTTTTGTAATTACGGGTGGCTGAAATTTAGCAGTTTTAATTACATTCTTCCCTGATTTATACCAAAATGTTAATTTCTTTTGGATTAAGTAAGCTCTATATGAATTAATTTGACCCTCCTCCTTCTTTAAAAAAAAAAAAACTATTAGGAATTTCATTAGATTTAAGTAACATGGAATTTGATTACACACAGTATTCTGGGGCTCAGCCTCAGCAGACTGGGGTTCTAGGCAGCTGATTACAACTTAAGCATTGTTTCAATGTGATCTTGCAAAGGATTTCATTAACTGCAGATTAGTGCATTTATTAAACTGTTGATAATTGAAGCCTCTTTGGTTTGGTAAGTACCATCCGGTGAGGTAGATTAGTGAGGTTTAATTTGTTGCTCTCAAATAGTAAATGAAGACTTAGCAGAATAATTACATCTCCTCTGTGGGCTAATAAAGATGACATTGCAATGGCACTTCTGTCTCCTTATGCATTTGTGTGATTTCCATTAGAACACCACAACTGGGGGGCTTCCTCTTATGCCTCAAGAGAAACCCAAACCTTATCACTTGTAAATGATATAGTCAGTTGGAGCACAAGTGTAAGATTAACTTCAAGTTTGGATAGTGTAAGACTATAAGGTACCTGCATAGCCCAATGGGCAGAGCATAGGCCATCTTCCTTTTCTGCATACCTGCACTTTTGATGACAGTCTGCCTTCTAAGCATAGACTAGGGAAAAACTGAAGATGTAGTCCTCTAAGGTGTGAACGACAATGATCAGAAGTCAGAGTCAAAAGTATGACAGTGCAACTGATAAGAAAGAAACAAATGAACGAAAAAAAATGATGTCTTGTTCCCTCTGCATTTCTTTGTCCCTTTCCTCTTCAGTATATGCCATTCTTTATCAATGTTTCATGCATCATGTTGGTATGGGGATGAATCTGAAGGCCAAATATCTAGGCCTGACATAATTCTTGTTTTACAAGATAACGTTCGAAAGCATTTATATGAAGGTGATCATTAAGTGACTAAATTCAACATATATAATACTCATAGTAACCCCTGCAATTTCCCCTCCAAAGATACTGATTCTTGCTTATAAAAACATTCTCTCCATCTACTTAATGTCCTTCCCAAGAACATATCATGTCTTGAATGCACTGTTTGCATAGGCTGGAACAGAACATCTACAGTTCATTTTAGTCTATGCTTAGAAATCATATTGTCATCAAAAGCACAGGTATGCAGGCAGGCCAATGCACCAGAAAAGGGAGATGGGTTATGCTCTGTTTTTGGACTATACAGGTGCCTTATATTCTTACACTGTCCAAACTTCAAGTTAATCTCTCTCATGTTCCCACCCGTGCTGTACTGCTGATCATAAGAGCCAAGCTTGATAAGTGCTGAGAGTTTTCCATGAAATAGTCTACCAACTAGCTTTACAAGGATGCTTGACTAGAGTTCATGACAACTATTCAAAATAATTTCACAATCTGAAGAACAAAGGGCAGCGAAGGCTTACTTCTTCGCTGCCATAAGTGGGTGCTATTTCATTCTTGAGCTAATTTCCTGAGAACGTAGCTCATCACATTTGCTCACTACAACATAATAATGATAGCAAATAAGCAGACCTCAACATGATGTGCATGTAAGGACATTAAAGCCAGGAGCTGTAGATAAGTATCAAAACCAGTGTGCTTTTCTGCTGATCATAGCCTATGTCTCTCTGTACTTGTGATTATTTTCAGTGTGGTAATATATTCACATTTACCACAATGTTATGACTGAATAGACACTTATTCAGTTTGATAGTAAAAAAAAAAATCCCCAGTCTGGCCTTTACTTTGGACTTACACACTACTCCTAGAGACAAGTTGACTGACTCTATTCCATTTTTTTCAAGTCTAACCTTAGATACATAAAAAACTGAACCAGGAAGCATGGAACAGAGAAGTCCATGAGGTAGAGAAAATTACAAACAGAAAGCATTAGCAGAGATGACCTGATTAGTGCAGGCGTTAACGGTGCATCCCGTAGACCTGTGCAGTTAGAAGTATGAGAAGCACTCTGGTGAGCTTTGAGAGATAGACTTAGAGGAAAGAGAGCCCTGCCCCCAGACTCTACTCAATTTCTGGGTGCCAGCGATAACTTATCTCCTTCAGTGACCTGAGTGGCCCTCATCAATACATCTAGGAAAAGTAATAATGATATTTTAAGAGACAAAAGATACCTAATGAATTCATAGTTCCTTAGTCCAGTTCCTTTGAGAGCATCTCATTTGACCTATTTGACTTTGACAGAAGAAGAAAGTGCCACCAGAGAAGGGATTCAACTTACTCAAGGTCATAGCACTAGCACCTAGCAAAGCCAGTGCTCAGAGGCTCGGAAGCTAGCACTTGTAACACTGAAGCCCACATGCTCTGGTCCTATCACACACACTCCTCGATGTGGAAGACAGGCTCTGTTGGCCTCTAAGACTCAGCATTCTTATTTCTAGAAAGAGACTGAAAGTGTAGGAAATGTACAGAGAGCCCATGTGCTCTAAGGCGGGCGGAGAGCGGGATCCTAGAAAGCATTTGGCTGTTAGGATTGGCTGCAGTTTTTGCAGTGAGTATCCTTGGGTCTTGGATATTCTAATGCTTCACTTAATAGGATTCATCTAAGGAAATTTGACCTTTGGCATTTGTGTAGTTGTTTTCTAGGCTGGCTTTAAAAACATAGCCTAGAAATCTCAGGTCACATGAGACCACTTATTTTCAGATTCATCCCCTACCTTCACCCCTTGTCACTTAAAATGAAGGACTTTCTGGGAATTTGTCTGTGTTAGAATGTTGTTGTTTTTACCACTTGTTATTTAGTGTCCAAATACAGACTCCTCCATTGCTTTTTTTTTTTTTTAATTTTTACAGCTAATTTTGTATATTCTTCATGTATGGAGGGTCAATGTTCCCTTTAATCTGATTCTCACTGAGAAGGAGCTCTGTAACCCACTGGCATTTTCTTGTGGTCAAAAAGTGTAGACTACTCCAGCCGCTTACAAAGCAAATGCCGGATTACTCCCTGGAATGGAGTGCCCTGACAGAAGAATGCAGAACTGAACTGACCATTCATCTGTGAGTGTGCTGACCTTGAATGGGCAGGGTGTGTGTGTGTGTGTGTGTGTGTGTGTGTGTGTGTGTGTGTGTGAATGGGAATGGCCCCTGTATTGCATAATGTGTGTCTGCAGAATGTGGCCAACTTGCCCCTTACTATAGGAAAGACATGGAATCCTAAGTAACTCCCACAGTTTCCAGGTCAGAAGGAGGTAAAATGTTTTTGGTGTTACAATTCTTCACATGCTTGTATTCTTGCATCACAGAGCAGGAGGGCATGTATGTTTATAATTTAAGTGATGAAAACTTCATAATGGCCATGCCTGAGATAATTAGTAACATCCTAGTATACTAGAAAGCAGATGTGGAATCAACTTGTAGCGATACCAAAATCAACTCCGAAGTCTGTGACAAACACATGTGATAGATTCCTCCTCACAGGTTCTGAGTCTGTGAATGGGTGTGTCTTAACTTCTTTTTCCCATTTTATTATAAATATATTTCTTACAATAATATATCCAGATTACATTCTTCCCTCCCTCTATTCCTCCCAGTTCCTCGCCTCTTCTTCTCCCATCAGATCCAATGCCTTTCTGCCTCTCACACCCTTCTAAGGAATAATAATAAAACAAAATATAATAAAACCAACCAAACACTAATGCATTCGAATTAGACATGACAAACAAAAAGAATAAAAGGAGCCCAAGAGGAGGCATAAGAATCAGAGACTCGCTTATTATCTACACTTTATTCCTGGCCAAGTCTCTGGCACTTAATAAAGAGCCAGCACTAACTGCCTTTAATAGTTTCAGCCGAAATAGTATGACAGTATTCATAAGTGACCCTAAATACCCCACTGGGAAGCTCCTATAGTCAGCAAATACTTTCAGCAAAGTAGCTGGATACAAAATTAGCTCACAAACATCAGTAGCCTTCCTATTTACAAATGACAAACAGATTTGAGATAGAAATCATGGAAACAACACCTTTTACAAAAGTCTCAAATAGTATAAAATAACTTGGGGTGAGTCTAAACAAGCAATTGAAAGACTTGTATGATAAAAATTCTAAGAAATCACAGAAAAAAATTAAGACCATATCTAAAGATAGAACAATCTCCTATGCTCATAATTTGGTAGGATTAATATTGTAAAAATGGCCATTCTACCAAAGGAAGCTATAGATTTAATGTAATCTCCATCACAATTCCAACACAGTTCTTTAGAAATCTTGAAATGACAATTTTAAACTTCATATGGAAACAAAAAATCCCAGGATAACAAATAAAATCCTGAATAATAAAAGAATTGCAGGAGGTGTCACTCTCCTTGATTTTAGGTTATACTATAGAGCTATAGTAATAAGAACAGCTCAGATGGGCACAAAAACAGACATGTTGATCAGTGGAATCAAAGGACAAGAAGAGAAAAACCCAAGATAATAAAATTAGATACAAAAAGGAAACATTATAACAGACAACAGTGAAATTCTGAAAGTCATCAAGACAGACTATCAAAACCCATATTCCACTTAATTGGAAAATCTAAAAGAGATGGGTGAATTTCCAAATGCATATGACTTACCAAATTTAAACCAAGATTAAATAAATAAACAGATCTACAACTAGCAATGGGATCAAAGCAATAATTAAAGTATCCCAAATACAAAATAGCCCAGGACATGGAAGATCCACTGCAGAGTTCTACCAGACCGTCAGAGCAGAACTAACATCCATACAACACAAGGAATGTGGGACAAGATTAACCAAAACAAAGGGTTTATGAAAAAGACACAGGAAAACCTTCTATCCTACAACCCAAAGAGATTGAAGAGAATTACCCAGCACCATTAAATAAGACAGCTCCTAGAAGAAATTGTTTGCTATTAAAAAGCACATCCTAGATGTAATTGACTTCAGGAGATGGTAAATCCTTCCAGAGTCCTACAAAAAATTTAGGCTTATGTCAGTACTCTTGTTGCCCAATGGAACTAGCAGATAAGATCGTGTTACTGGGACTGGAGAGATGACTGGTTAAACATGCATACTGCTCTGGCAGGGGACCCTAGTTCAGTTTTTACCATCCATGTCTGACAGTTTATAACCAATTGTAACACCAGCTGCAGGGGATCCTATGCCTTTGTTGTTGCTATGGATACCTCCTGCTCATGTTGCACAAACCCACACAAAGATGCATATGCATACACATAACTTAAAAAAAAAACTCCAAAAACATTTAAGATATCCATCCTATGGCTGAAAGACACCACACATTGCAGTTGTAAGATATAGAGAAAGCAAGGTGGAAATGAGCTGTGGATGTCCTCCTGGCTGTCTAGATTTCAAAACACCAGAAGGTGATATATAGGCTATTGGGGTACAAGAAGCATCAGTGCCATCACTCAACTGTGAATCCTCTGAACCAGAAGTAAGCCAGCTGGACAAGGTGTGTCCACCAATGTACTAGTAACATGACTCTTGGGGCAACAAGCACACACTACTCGATTTGAGGCTTGCTCTATGGAAGGGAACCCACTTCTGGTACTGTAAGTCCAGTTAACAATCCAAGAATGAAGAAACCATAGAACTGGAAGGTTGAACTTATGACCATCTCCTTACTAAATGGCCATAGCTTCAAACCGCCTTCTAAATATTTATATCTGTAGTTAGAGGGGAAAAAAAAATCCTATTGTCATTTTCAAGCAGTGAAGGTTTCTTTTTGTTTGTTTGTTTGTTTTTTGTTTTGTTTTTTGTTTTTTTGGTAACAAGTTGTGGTGAATTCAGAGGCTCACAAATGCTTCAGAATTCAAGAATAAGTGGGGATTGAGAGTTCAGCTCCAAACCATTTAGTCTTCCCCCTCTAAGGTTATTTAAAGAGAAGTGAGCGCTAAGGGGCAGGTAGTATGTAAGCATGGGAGTGGGCACACACACACACACACACACACACACACACACACAATATGTATGTGTGAGAAAAAGAGAGGAGGGGAGAGAGGTAGTGTGGGAGAGAGAGAAGGACTGAGGAAGGGAGAGGAAGAGAGAGTCACTGAGGGGAGAGGGCTGAGTGAGGGCAGAAACCTAGAAGCAGAAATTGTTTTCCAGGCCGCAGAGGAATGGTGCTTGCTGGCTCGTTTCTCATAGATTATTTGGTTTGCTTTCTTATATGCCCCAGGACCACCCACATCAATCATTAATCAAGAAAATGCTCTGTAGACTTGCCTCCTGGCCATTCTGATGGAGGCATTTTCCCAAGTGAGCTACCCCCTTCCCAGACGACTCTAGCTTGTGTCAAGTTGACACAAAATTAACCGCCACAGGATGTTAGCTGGGATTTTGGAGTACAAATAAAAATTAATTTGTAGTGAAATGGGTTCATTCTCTGTCTTAATGGTTTCCATTGATGGGAGAGGAAATTGCCCTAGGACAGAAATTCTTATATTCATTAAAAACACATAACTGTACTTTGCTTCTGAATGGCAATGTGTCTTAACTTACTTTGCTTCCAATCAAATTTCAGGATTCCACAACTGCTCTGAACCTTGGTGTCTCTGAGACTAGTGCAGTCATTGGGTCCCCTGAATACAGTCTTGTGTATGGAATGAAAAACACTCCAATACCTCTAGAACGATAAAATATCTGTATTTAATATTTATACTTATTATGGATTGTATTGTTTCTCTAAATTCATGCCTGAGTCTTCTGGCCTGGGACTCAAATGAGACCGTATATGCAAAAGGACATATAGCTATATCTAGTTACAAAGAAACAGTGAGAAAGATCCAGTAGAATACGATTACTGCCTTTATCCAGAGATGGAGACAAACATCCAGCAGAGAGATGTGAGAGAAAGACAAGAAGCAACCACTGGTAGGGAGTGAACAAACCTTCCTTTAGGGTTCTCAGGAATGATGCCTGCCCTCGCCTGGATATCACCTTCTACTGAGGCAACATATTCATTTTAAGCTACGTACGCAAAATATGTCTAAATATTAAGCTGCTCTCTTCTTCACTTTCAGAGCTTATTGGAAAGCACAGGTAATGAGCATCAAATAGGTAGGGTTTTGTGCTCTGCTACTGGTGCTATGGTGGTGGATGGCTATAGAAACAGGCTCCTTTACTGGAACAAGAGTAGATTGTTGGCATATGGCTGCGTGTTTCTTGTTAGAATAGTTAGGATTCTTTTCATCTGTGCTTAGTTGTGGAGAATGTCCACATAAATTTTGTGTTTTCTGGGGTTTAGGGTATCTGGGGCTCTTTACACACCAATCATCAACATCAACTCTCTTCAGCTCAAGAGAATGGTTTACTCTCTTTCAATTATTAATGGACCCGGGTACTATTCTATTTCTGAAGACTTTAATTTAGGCAGAGGCAGAGGTATTGTAGAGTCCACCAAGTGCTTCATCCCTCCCATAACTGTTAGCCATATTCTGAAAAATAATGTCAACTGTTGTGTAACTGTGGTATGACAAGTGTGAATGCTCTAATTGGTTAACTGGACCAGAATGATGAGATGCTCTTTTTTTTTTTTTTTTAAACCAGTGTCACTGCTAATCTATTACAACTGTAATGAAGAGCCAAGCAGCCCAGTTCCCACGGATATCTTCAAAGCTCTACAGGCTGCCTCTTGAACCATTCTTTAATTTCATCTGGCACGGATTGTAGCATGCTCCATAGAACTAAGGAGGCATATTAACTGGATTTGGCTACTCCTGGGTCACTGTAAGCACGCACCTGCAGCTGACTGGGGAGGATTGCCTTTGGAATTTGCTGTGTCCCACCATAACTACTCAGCACACAGTAGGCAACTGACATTGTGAATTTTTATGAACTCTATTCCCTATTCACTATTTTTTCTTTTTTGTTTGGTGACTACGTGCTAGGAACACCTTTGGCTCTGATTTTTCAGGGCAGATGTTTTATCCACAAGAATTCCTAGATAATAAGGTAAAATTGGAAATTATCTGATACTGCATGTGTTCTAAGAAAATTTCAGAAATGTTTGTATTTTATTTATTATATATTTTACTTATAAATATTTTTAATGACATTTGTTTTGCTTTCAACATTTACTTATCACCTTACTTCCACTGTTAATATATACTGATTCCACTCCCTGCCCCCCACAAACACAATTTAGTGGTGGTAGTATAGAGAGACCAGTTTCATACCCTCTTGTTGAGATAGTAAAAATTCATTGTTTTGACACCTGTCTGGCTCAGTAGAACAATGGATGACTCCTGGACTTGTGCTGAGAAGAGAAATGGAGTGGAGTATACTTCTTGCTAACCTTCGCCTAGTTTAGATTTTTAATCATGTCCATTTAATCATGACCAAAAAGAAGGGCTCTGAGATCTATTAGCACTTCCAGTCAAACATGGACAATTACATGTTTATGTATTTCCTGGTTGTTTCCCAATATTTTCCTAAATTGATAATAAAGCAACCAAAATCCAACAAAAAGATGTGATCCTCAGGGATAAGCTCACGGGAGAGAAGGCCTGAACACACAACGGATGGCAGCAAGCTTTCGGGATGCTTTGCAGTGAATGCATAGGAGAAGGGGGCGTGGTTGACTGGAGAATGTGAAGCTGAGGTGCCTGATGGGAAAGCACTGGTCAGGACAAAATGAGCTGAACAGCTGACCCCTGCACTATACTTCCAAAGACCTAGGAACAGAAGCTGACAAGCTGAACCCAACACTGAACTCTCAGAGGTTTAGGACTAGAGAGGCATCAGATGGTTTTGAAGGTTGGGGAATTGATGGAGCTGTAGGGCAAAATTCATATGGGATTCTCTTTAAGAGAAGCAACTAAATTTGCTTCTCAATCTCACAAAACCAGGAAACCACCCACTTAGACTTCTGGGAAAGACTATCTTCCCCTTGACTCCTTTGTGTCCTGCTACCCAACCCCAAAGACCTCTTTGCACAGACATTGAATGTCTTACTCTGGAAATATTAAAGAGCAACAAACAATGACCCAATTATCTTGCACTTGGGGGGGCCTTCTAACATATACATGGAAAAGATCACCTGGCAATAAATATTATGTGAGGACAAAGAATGCACAATTTGCATCTTAGAGTGTGATGAAGGATGCTTCTTTTTTATGAATGATTGATGTCATCAAAACCAGCAGTAAGTAGAGCAGAGAAAAGGGTGATAATAAAGACTCTGAAGGCTAAAGACGCAGGCAAGGAGGATGAGAGGCTGTGAGAACAAAGGCCATCTCCAAGACGGGAAGGAGTGCTAGGAATTTAAGTGGTAGGGCAAGAAAAAAGGAGGGAAAGGAGGGAGGAGGAAAGGATGGAAGGAGACAAGTATGGCGGGAAGGAGGGAAGCTAATAGAAGTACCGGTGATAAGATAACTAGAAAATTGAACAAGGAGAAAATAGAAAGCAAAAATAAAAATATTGAAGAATCGGTAACTGAAGGTTTGGGAGTAGACAGGGTTGGTGTTTGGACTCAAGATGTGTGTTGGTGTTAGTCACAGGTTTGCCTAGCGTGCATGAGGCCCCTAATTTGATCCCTAATACAGAAAAATATAAAGTAAAATTGATTTAAGGAAAAATATTTGAGAATTGTAGCACACAAAGTTGTAAGTTGGAGACTCCCTCAATGTTTACTGCCATTGCAAAGTAGATCTATGGAGAAGTATAAAATGGAAGGACTTTCAAAGAATGAGAAAGGAAGTTTTCCAGGCTCTAGTGGGGGAGTAGTTTCATAAACAGAAGAAGGAACAGTGATATCTAGGAGGCAGGGGCGTATCCTGAAATCATGAGTATAAGTCACTTTGTTTGTTTTTGAGACAGGGTTTTTCTGTATAAGAGCCCTGGCTATTATAGAACTCTCTTTATAGACAAGGCTGTCCTCAAACTTATAGACTCACCAACTTCCACCTCCTGAGTGCTGGGGTTGAAAGCACACACTCCCACTGCCTGGCTAAGTAATTTTAAAATAAGTATGAAAATAAGACAAATTTCAAAACATAACTGCATATTCACCCCTTTCTAGAGTGCTACTGGAAAACATATCCCATAAATGTGAAGTAGGAAATGTGAAGAAGGAACAGATGTGGAGGAGAGTTATAAAAACACAGTAAAGCAGGCAGAGGTGGCAGCTGTCGCCAGTCTCCCACAGGGGTCTACACTAGAGCAGAGAACCAGCAGGCGCAGGGACAGAAACTTTTCAAAGAGCTGCGGAAGGTGTGGGAATGTGCTGAAACAACCCCACAACACACAAAGACAGCAACAAAAACTCAAGCACATATAGCCTGAAATATCCTTTGGGAGAAGAGATTTCATAATATCATAGCTGGACTTAGTAGTGAACAAAAATTACAAATAAAGGTAATTGAAAAGGCAGATTTTGAAGTCTATATTGGGAGTGAAGGGGGAGAGGAACTTGCTAGAGAAGAAAAAATTCTAAACTCCACCTTTTACCTTAAAAACATCGGTCGCAAAACCGCCTTTTAAAAGTGGGACATATGGTGGGGGGTAACTGGGAAAGGGGAAAGCCTTTGGAATGCAAACATAGAATATAGAAAATAAAAATTAAATTAAAAAAAATGTAACTCAAAAAAAAAAAAGTGGGATTCCCAAGCTGCTGTTTAGAACAGAGTTAAACACCATAAAGAATGTGGCAAGAGTCAAAAGGACAAGCAAAAATGTGGGGTGGAGGGGTGTAGAGCAGAGACTGCCTTTGAGCCAAAGGCCTGTCTATACTCGTTGGCTTTCAATGTTCTATAATAAAACTGTTCAGCATAACCATAGACCACTAGGTATCTTCCCATCTCCTTCTGAGTGGCTATATAAGATGAACTCATATTATTTACTGTGAGCCACTGGGTTAGGTATCTTCTCATTCAATCTTAATGGGAACCGTAGGAGGCATGGCAATTTTGCCTTCACATCCTAGACAGAGAATTTGGATCCAGAGTGCTAAAAGATTGCCCAAGACCACAAAGAGAGACAAATGAGAAGCAAGATCTGAAACTTTTAGTCTCAGAATGAATTGCCCACCCTGTTTCTATATCTCTGTCTTGAAACTCTGAAAGGGTGCATGTAGAAATTAATTATTCATGGATTATAAAATGTAGTTTTAAAGCCACAAGGGTGCTCACACTATCAAAACCGGGATGAATTAACATCTAACAACCATCAGTGAAAGAAACCTGTTCTGGTCAGAATACCATAGCATACCTGTAAATTGGTAAAAATACACAGAAATAAGGTAATTCTCCTAGATTGATACTTCTTGTCCTTTTACATTGTCCTTTTACATTAAGGGGGTCAGAGTCTGAGTTTTGAGGTCATATAGGAATATTTTCTAGGGGACAGTTTAAACTATGGGGGAGGGGGTAAGCAGAAGAACTTCATATTCTTTAACCAAATCTTTTAAAAATGACCATAGTTCAATTCAATTGGTTTTGGTTATTGAACTCTTTTAGGTTTTGGAGATTAAAACAAAAGTCCTTACTTAATACTGTTGATTTACCAGCTTTGCAGATATTTGCTTACTTACTGACCCCTGACCCCAACCATTAAAGAAGGAGGAGGAGCAGGAGGAGGAGAAAGAGGAAGAGGAGGAGGAGGAGGAGGAGGAAGAGGAGGGGGAGGAGGAGGAGGGGGAGGAGGAGGAGGAGGAGGAGGAGGAGGAGGAGGAGGAGGAGAAGGAGGAGGAGGAATTAAATGAATGCAGCCTGCAAGCATTTGTAAGAATCCTCATGTTTTGCAAGTTGAAACCACTTTTAAGAAACCATTTCTGCACATGACTAAAGGTTTCTAATTGAAGTAGCTATTCTGATTCCCAATGAACACTGGGTCCGAGAGATAAAAGTGGTGATTGTGATGCTGCCCATTGTTCGTAGTAGAATGGAAAGCACTTGAAGAAAAATGAATAGTATAGGCTTCATGTTCTGGTATGTCCATCTTCATATAAGGTGTCTAGGAAGGGTGCAAATCTCTGTATGACCAAACATGCACAGGAATAAAACTGAGAAAACTCTTACTGTCTTTGTAAAGTTGTTAATACACTACAATATGAGAAGGTATCTTGAGAAGTCTGCCTGCCTACCTTCTTCTTTTCTTTCCTCCCTCCCTCCCTCCCTCCCTCCCTCCCTCCCTCCCTCCCATGCTTCCTCCTCCCTTTCTCCCCCCTTCCTTCTTTCCTTCTTTTCTTCCTTCCTTTTCTCTTTTACCAGTGCTGGTGAATGAGACAAGGGCTTTATATATGGCAGGCAAGTACTCGACACATTCCCCAGCCCAAGATGGTGCTTTAAATAGGCACAAAATACTATCATTTACAACATAGTCTGAAAAAGAGCTGATAGTCATCTATTTTCCAAATGGGGAGTCTCTTGAAGTGAACTACTACCATAATAACTGGGGAAAGCATTGCTTAAGTTAGTAATAATGTGTTTGCTCAGAAAATTATCCCTGGAGGTTCCCTAATTCGTAGGACAACATAACCATGTTGGGGAGTTAACTTGGTAAACTGTGGACACTGCCAGAACCTTTGGTTAGAGAACTGGCATTGTCACAAGGAATCTCGTCAACTCATTCAAACACCATTAGCCAAAGTTTTCTCAACTATAGAAATACAGTCCTCTCTGCTTCAAAGAGTTTTTGTTAGTTTTAAGCAAGTGAAGACTATTAATGAGGAAAGAGTAAATATTTTTATTAATGAGAAATACCACTGAAATATAAATCATGATGCTATTGCAACTGAGACAAAAAACAGTATAATCTGAATATAAAAAAGTTCCAGTGGTAACCCACAGATGTATGGTATATCACATATATTTTTAGTAGCATCTTGATTATTTTGTGGTTGAAAGCACACCTTGTAAACCAGGAAAGGTCTTGCCCTGTCCTACTATAAACAGAACACAGTAACTCCTGGAAAATCACATTTCTTTGGAGGAAAAGTACCTTCTCCCAAATCCCACACGTGGGCAGATTAAAGGACTAATAGTAATTAAAGATTGGCACTGAGTGAATAAGATTAATATTAGAGAAGGATTACATCAAAAAAGATTTACATCAAAGGGTCCTTTCTCTTTCCTCCTGTAGAAAGCCTAGCACACTGAAAGAGGTCTTATGCAAAGCATCCTAAGCCTCTCAGTGCTTTCAAAGAAGCTGAAAATATGAAGAGGTAAGCACAAATGGATTCTACTGGAAAAATGTCAGGACTTATAAGATGCTTAGGATTTTACCCACAGAAAGGAATCAATCCTGCACTGGAGGGTGAACTGGGTTAGGGATATCCAGGAATTTGGGAATTCTGTTTGAAAGCTGGGAATATTATTTGGGATATTTCTAGTTGAGAGTAGATAGCATAGACAGGATGAAAAGGTGCCATTTCATCACATCGATAAAAGCCAGTCAGAGAGGTATCTAACTACACAAAGGTTTGCTCATGTGACCAAATGCCAGCCTGTGCTATGTCTATGAAATGAAACTGTAGACTGTTTCACGAGCAAACAAAAGGATTATTTTCAGGGTGGTTGTTTGACTGCAAGCTAGAAGCAGAATGGAAGTGAGAATTCCATGGAATTTGGCTCTGGGTATAGGGTGAACGGATTCCTGGGTTTGGGAGATTGGGGAGCATCATATGGGCTGTTCTCATTTCCTGCATTTAGCATTGATATCCATAAAACAGCTTTTTATAAGTGAAGATTTATGCCTTAAGTACAAAGTCCCAAAAATACTATTATCATTTTTCTTCCATTCAGTACAAGGGCCCTTAAATGGCAACAGTGTCAACCAAGTACTAGCCTCATTTTAGCACTTGGGTGTTTAGTACAAATAAAGTATTATACAAACGTATGAAGTGCAAGGGTGTATATACTTCAGAATGTATGAAAACAAAAAGCATAATATCCAACCTTTTCAGGGTTCAGATCTCTCTGTCTGTCATATAAAATCATTATAATATTACCAACACTGTTACAGCCTTTGCCCATTTGCTACATAACTCAGTAGTATTCTGGAAATCCTACTTCTTCTAACAGGCTACGAGAGAGCTGTCTTCAAGGGCATTTCATTCAATGCTATTATGCTGATCACAACTGGATCTAATGTGTGATGGGACCTTGAGATTAACTCCTGAAAATGAATCAAGGAAGAGAGAAGATTTTAAATAGCCATACAACATTTATGTGTGGTGACTATCCTGGGTACCCCAAGGAATGGCATTAGTTCCTCTTCTAGCTGCAGTGAGCATCAGATGAGAATACACAAAACAGCATTCTTCCAAGTATCAAGTGCAAACTCAACTATGCGGAGCTGATCTTTGAAGGTGCCTACTGCATTCTTTAGAGTTCTTAGGTATACAGAAACTTATATTTTATATTTCAGTGTAATGAAGCACTTAAATGCTTAAAATTTCCTATAACTGGAGAAGACTAGCTAGATCAATCCTAATAAATACAACTCTGTGTGAAGCAGCTTACACTGCACTGTGCACTGAATGTAGAGGGACACAGTATAGCTCGAGTGTTCTTCCTCACCAAATGATGATGCTCTTTGGGGAGATTCTGGAAAGGTTCAGGCTAGCTGGGGAAAGTAGATTACAGGAGGCATGCCTTTGAAGGTTATGCCTGGACCCTCACTCTCTGCTTACTGTCTGTCTGAGGTAGAAGCTTCCTTTTTCATACACTCCCACTACTGTGATGTTCTGGTTAGGCAATCACTAACAAACCCCTCTGAACCTGTGAGCTGAAATAAATCTCTATGTTGTTTCTCAGGGATTTGGACACAGAGAGTGACTAACATAGACACTATAGAATTTTACAAATGGAACAAGATTATTAATATAGTCTTAGAATCCATAATTTTCTTTCATGTCTGATTTCACATTAGAATTATCTAATACTAGGAACCAATCACAGACTACTTGTGACAATGTTCATAACCTAAAATGTATAGATTAAAGAAAGGCCCTGTATTTATGAACAAATGGAATTGTTGCATAGTTACTTGCTATATCTTTTAGAAAATATTCTTTTCAGTGACTCTAGCAGACTACAAAGTATTTGAGGTAAACTTGTGCTAAATATGCATTTTCCTGGTAGAGAATGACATCAGAAGATAAATAATCTTAAGTTATAACAATAGACCATAGTCAAATACTCAATGCAAGCCAAAAATACCAAGGATGTCTCATTGGGAATACATCTGGAAGACAACACATTTAACTAGAGAGACTCAGGTATTAGATAACTCTAAATTAGGAATCAGTGGACAGGGGTATTAACTGGAGGTGATTCAGTGAAATTTCATCACAGAGAGAAAATGTCTTCTTTCATAAATTTCCTTTCTAGTCAGCTGTCCCAGACAAACAATAGATGACCTCAAGGAACAAAAGTGATCAACAGTACAGATAATTGATAACTGATCACACAGACACTTAGAGAATAAGAATATAAGGTCTGAAATGCAGCTACATGGGAAGAGTCAGTTCTAATGTTCTACATAAAAAGTGACTATCATACATAGTGCTTTATCATACACAATAAAACGAGAATTCCTTAAACACAATGAAATGTTAATCACACCTCAGAGATACACATATGCAATATCAAATGAAACAAAAATAGTATTTAATAACAACAGATGTCCACAAGGGAATAAGGTATTTTAGCATTCATCAATAATACTCTATTCTCTTTGGTTATATTGCCTCATTCGGTTGGATTAGGCAGAAATCTTTCCTTATTAAAAACGTCAAACATGCATATAATATATTTTAAATCCATTCTCTTTTCCTTTTCAGTTCTCCCCTATTCCCTTACTGCTTTAGCTCCCAACTTCATAAGTTCTTTTCTATAAATAAATAAATAAATAAATAAATCCATGGAATTCACTTAATGCTGATTGCATGTACACGGATATGAGCTTCATTCCAGAAGAAAATTTGCTCTGCCTCCTACCAATTGCCAATAGCTTCTCCGTTAAGGGTGGGACTTCACTGGCCCCTTTCCTTTTCATGTTGGCCTTTGTCTGGTTTGTTCTTGTTATGTTTGTGTGTGTGAAATATCCTTTGTAAGTTTATATATGCAACCACTCTACCATGCCCAGCAAATAATGTTCCTCTTCTTTGAGCCTCCTGTTTGTTCTCCAACGATCCCTGTCCCTTGAGGGGAGAAAGGAGATGTGATACAAATCCCACAGTTAAAGTTAAGCACTCCACAATCTTTTATCACTTAGCAAAATTATAGTATTAGGTTCTCTAGGGCTTACATGAGCTAGCCAGTCATGGGCTTTTGGCCCAGCTAATGGTACCACGCATGATTTCTGTTTTGTGGAATAGTATTTACATCAAGGCTGAAAGTGTTTGGTTACTCTCATAACTGTTGCACCACTACTACATGAACATAATTTGCCAAGCCAGCCATTATTATAGCTCATAATATTCACAGCTGGGTAGGATTACTAATAACAATAGTGAATTTTCACAGGAGAAAATATGGAGACAAAGGGTGGAGCAGAGACTGAAGGAAAGGCCATCCAGACCCTAGACCACCTGGGGATCGATCCCACATACAGCCAACAAACCCAGACATTATTGTGGATGCCTGGAAGTGCTTGCTGATAGAAGTCTGATATGGCTATCTCTTGAGAGGTTCTGTCAGAGCCTGACAAATACAGAGGAGGAAGCTTGAAGCCCACCATTGGACTGAGCTTGGGGGTCCCCAATGGAGGAGATGGAGAAGGGACTGAAGGAGCTGAGGGGGTTTGCAGCCCCATGGAGGGAGCAACAGTGTCAACAAGCCAGACTTCCCCCCTGTAGCTCCCGGGACTGGACCACCAACCAAAGAATACACATGGAGGGACCCATGGCACTGGCCACAGATGTGGCAGAGGATGGCCTTGTTGGACATCTGTGGGAGGAGAGGTCCTCTGGCCTGAGAGTGTTCAATGCCCCAGCGTAGGGGAATGCCAGAGCGGGAGGTTGGAAGTGGGTGGGTGGGAAAGCACCCTCATAGAGACAGGTGGGGGTAAGGATATAATAGGAGGTTTCTGAAGGGGAATCCCAGAAAGGGGAAAACATTTGAAATGTAAATAAAGAAAATATCCAAGAAAAAAAAGAAATAAAGAAAAACAAACAAATAAATAAACAAACAAAAACAATAGTGAGTTTGCTATGAAATAATATCAAGAGCCAGGAGATGTGTGCCTTATGAGAAAGAATTTCTGTAATTTATAAGTTTTCTCTTTGTCATTGTGCCATAAAGTGCTGCCCACTATCAGAACAGCTGGGCACCAAGAAATCCTTTTGGCAGTTGTAAAAACTGAAGATCACCAAAGATAGTGTATATGGGGTTGGAGTTGAACCGTGGTTTCCTAGCGAACACACTGATAAAGAATTTTTTTTAATTGGATTGGACAGTGCTAAAATCTTCACAAAATCTAGGCTGAATTTTCCCAGAGGACAGTTCTTATAAAAATGATAAGAAGTTTGTAGTTAAATGTCCCCAGCTGGGAAAGGGAAATTATTTCATTTAATAGAGAACAGAGACACAGGATGTTAATGGCCTAAAAAATTAAAGAAACAATAGTTGCTAAATTATGCCAGTTAATATAAGAGAAAATTCTCTTTATTGCTGTGCACCAATTCACTGGCCATTAAGGGCATTTGTAGTTGAAGTTTAAGAAGGGCGGGATGGGCAAATCACACCGGGGTTAAAGCTGTCTATTAGGTCACAGATACACAGCAGTTTATGGCAAAACAAAGCATCTTTACTTCCTCTCCTGGATTTTGCTTTGTTCTGAGGATTCCCCGATTGAATAAGATCCCTGACCAGTGCTATGCCCCGAGTCACTGTGGAATTAGCTTTTGAGTATTTATATACCTAAATTATCAACCAGGAGCCTACCAATCTAAAATTACAGGTGTTTTAAAAAAAGACTCTGACTTTCTGCTACTTTTAGTTTGAAACACATCTCAAGACACCACTAATGCTGATAAACCGGGAACTGAGCGAGCCTCTCAAGTTTGAACCTCTTTGGAAAGAAGGGAGTGCAAATGGCCACCTTCGGGAGGGAACTTTTCCCTAGCTGGCTATATTGCCTGTATTAAATTGATCTGTGGTGATGATGGGAGTCTGCCACAGTAAGAGGAATGGAAGCCAGGACCAGAGTTTATGTAACGTGTTCAGAGAATCTGAGACTTATGGGCGTGGGGGAGGAGCCGAACAGCAGGCTGCTGGAGCCAGAACCTATAGCAACAGGGCAAACCAGCGTTCACAAAGGAAAAGAGATACTTCTTTTGGCAGAGGGACAAGCCCAGCACCGCGCTGACTCTGGCCTTAAAGATGACTTGCTATCCCTGGAGGAAGCCCTATCGTCTATTTTACTAAGATCCGTTTGTTTTATTGTAGGCAAAACTGATCATATCCTCTAGATATCCCCCATTCCCTAAGACTTTTTGTCTAATTTTTCTATGGCGTCCATCTTTTAAAATTACATTCTCACTCTCGTCCCACTGCTGCGTCTCTTCCCCATTCTCATGAGTGCAGAACTGGTCACTCCCAAAGCTGCCCACATTGGCTGTGCTCTGTCTGTGGCCTCAGCTGTCCCTTTGGTCTCTTTTAGCTTCTTATGGCCTGCTGTTCTGTAAGACTCAATTAAATCATGGTGTCATCTATAAAGCTTCCTCCACCTGGCTCCTCAGGGTCTCTGCTCATTGCCTTTGCCCCGAGGATGCTTGGACCACAGGGATGAGTTCACCTTATGCTCCTCTCTATTTGCATTCTGTCTTCTAGACTAAGAACTCCTTTGGATTAGGAACACTCACTGATAGGTTGATGTACACAGTGCTTAGCATCCTGTTTGCAAAGCAATATTCTAATTTGATGAATGAATCAATGAGTAAATTAACCAGCCAGCCAATGGTGAGACAAACACACTTGATGAGATGGTTGCATTATTACACCCTGAAGCTCCTCACCAAGTATAAGAATAACTCCTGCACACGGTTCACTTGCTTGGGCAGAAATATTTAAGATAACCTCTCATACATTAAAAATCAAGGAAAAATCTCTAGAAAACCAAGTGAAAGAGGTACAACCAGAGGCCCTACTTTTTTTTAAAGACTTTTTTTTTTCAGAGATTACACACTTAAAGAAAAAGAACAAATAATCATTAGGAGTTCAGTGTCCAACGAGGAATAAAGCTGAAAATGGACCAGTGCATTGATGACCAAATGCTCACTACAGGAAGCACACACTATATACCCTATAGCACCCAACCAGGAGTACCAGTCATCCTGTAGAACACATGGTACCACCTGGAGTATGAGCAGTTCATTTGCTGTGATCAACCTTTATCTTCCTTCCTAATTTTCTCCTGGAAACACTTCACATCCTGACTGGAGGGCAGGACTTCTGAGTTTACTTTAAATCATGGTGATGGTCTGACCTATTCCGTGGTTTCTGGTTCATGGGATTGACAGAGGGCCAGAAAAGCCAGTGCACATGGAGGTGAGCTTGGCCTCACCTGGGCAGACCTTCACGATACTTTCAAAAGAGCAGTATTTTCCTGCCGGTTTGAGATACTCTAAAGCATATGCCTTTGAGGTTCAGAAAAGGCTTCTAAAACCATTTTTCTATTATTTGTCTGGTAGGATACAGAGGGTGACTTTTCGCATTTGTCTTCAACATAAATCACCAGTTGGTTTGCTTTAATATCCCCCTTTCATTGTATGCTATTTATATACTATCATGCTCTAGGAAGAACCACATTGCCCCAAATGAAAGCAACATACAAAGAAAAGAAGAATCGGGGTGTAGGTCTCATATGTCATTAGGAATTAGGGAAAACTGCTCATTGAACTGGCTTATTGGGTCCTCTGGAAGTGTCATGCCCAATTTTCTGAGGAACCGCCAGACTGATTTCCAGAGTGGTTATACCATCTTGCAATCCCACCAACAGTGGAGGAGTGTACCTCTTTCTCCACATCCTCGCCAGCACCTGTTGTCTCTTGAGTTTTTAATCTTAGCCATTCTGACTGGTGTGAGGTGGAATCTCAGGGTTGTTTTGATTTGCATTTTCCTGATGACTAATGATATTGAACATCTCTTAAGGTGCTTCTCAGCCATCCAAATTTCTTCTGGTGAAAATTCTTTGTTTAGCCCATTTTTTAACAGGGTTATTTGGTTCTTTGGGGTCTAACTTCTTGAGTTCATTGTATATATTGAATATTAGCCCTCTGTCGGATGTGGTGTTGGTGAAGATCCTTTCCCAATTTGTTGGTTTCCATTTTGTCCTTCTGACAGTGTCCTTTGCCTTACAGAAACTTTTTAATTTTATGAGGTCCCATTTGTCAATTCTTGATCTTAGAGCATAAGCTATTGGTGTTCTGTTCAGGAACTTTTCCCCTGTGCCCATGTCCTCCAGGGTCTTCCCCAGTTTCTTTTCTATTAGTTTCAGTGTGTCTGACTTTAGGTGGAGGTCCTTGATCCACTTGGAGTTGATCTTTGTGTGTGTGTGTGTGTGTGTGTGTGTGTGTGCAGTGCACGGACCACAAATGGGACATCTATACCGTATCACCTCCTGAAAGGTTCAGGAACCATTGTAGAAGGTGAGGCTAAATGTTGTGAGAGCTTCCAGATGCGTGGAAGTGTTTTGTAATGCGGACAGCGGGTGTTCGTCACTTTCCCACCCCTAGGAAATGACATATGTGCTTGCTGCTCACCTGGGTCCCATAGAACAAGCTCTCTGCACAGACATTCTTTTTCTTTGGTGGCTGAGGGCAGGGGTCACACTGAATGAGGTCCACATGGAATATCTCCTCCGTACACACAGCACACAGGCATATGCATGTCATTTTCTTTCACTAAGGCTGCTACTTCCAACCTCTCTAGCTGATCAAGAGGCAAACTCATCACACAGAAATCAAGTAACAGTGAGGCCGGACAAGATCTGAGTTGTCTAAGGTACCAATGAGAAGAAACTGGCAGGTCCCAGGGCTGCTCCAGCATGGCTGGGGTTTGAACTTTCACCTAGTCCCACTCCACACTCAGCAGAACAGTGGTTCAGGTTGCCATCACTCTACTCAAAGTCTGGGAAGGCTCATTCGCTCCGTGTCAGACTCTGTGCAGCGAATGCCGCCACCGAGCAGGAACTGCTCGTGACATGTCACACTGAAAGAACACATCTTCATCTGGGGGGAGGTTGAACGAGGGGTTGGATTTTGACCTGGAAAGAAACCCATTGTAGTTGTAAGAGTCATTTGGTTTTTGTCGTCATCTGTCACTTTGAGTAGTCATCATGTCAACTGCTTTTTAGTTTTTCTTCTTGAAATACTAGGATGAGCAAAAGTAGATTTTTGTTTTGAGGGTTTCTTTTTTGTTCTGAGTATAGCAACGGATGCCTGGGATCCTTCATGCAGAAGTCACACAGCTCCTGGCACCTAGTTCAGCCTGTGTGGGTACGGCAGGTGAATGACCTGTAACTTGATCTTTAACAATGTTGGGGTTGGTGGGAGAAGGTTGTTGTCTGGCACCTCAATAAACCTTAGATGCTTCAGAGCAGGAAGATCATTCACAGCCCCTCCTGTCCCATGTCTTCAGCTTCCAGCCTGGCAAAGTGTCTGTCACTAGTATTCAGAATCCAATACAAGGCACTGTGTGTCTTTCTGGAAATGTAGAAGAGAAGGCACAGTGGACAGGGGGATGTAAAGATGTTATCTCTTTAGCTGGCAAGAGAAAAATCACAGCGGAACTCTTTCCCAGGAAGGAAGTCAGAAACCAGATCCAGGACAAAGGAAAGATGAGCCCTGTTGGTTGGGAGCTCACCATCATTTCCTGTGTTGAAACATTAACATTTTCAGATATAATGGGCCTCTCTTTTTTTTTCCAGGCCAGTAGGCACAGACAATGTGCCCGGGGAATTACACAAAGCTGGCCCAGCAGCAGGGCTTTGCACTTGAAACAAAGATCTGGATGTTTCTGCCTGTTCAGAGAGAACTGGGCATGAAGACACAGATGACTGGCATGTTTGGTTGTGAGGATTAGCCGGCTTCTGTGGAATGCCACGTTGGCACCCTGAGCTTGCATTCTGCACCTCTTCATGCCACTGCCTTAAAAGGAATGTCCCCCTTTCTGTCAAAAGCACTTTGCGGGGTACTTATCAAAATAAAAGAAGTTGCAGTAAAACGGAAGAGATTGCAGTTAGGACTCAGCACATTCCTTAACAAGCAACTGAAATGGAAGCAGCTTGCCTTTTTCCTGAGGTTAGTTACCCTAGAGACAATGTAAGATTGAAATTCTGAAGAGGAAATACTGAAGAGTGATCGCAGAAAACCATCGACTAAGCATCAAGAGCCAGGCTTGTGTTTGTCGTAGTTTGGGGCATATTACTGGCACCTAGAAGGTTTCTCCTATGTAAGTCCACACAGGTGTAAGCAGACATGACAGATGAGCACACATTGCACACAATCAAGGAAACAAAGTATGAGATGCTATTTCCCCTGAAGTGTAGGATTGGGCAAAGATTTAAATTCTCAGAGGTTTTAATTGTTGTATTTTATTAGATTATTAAGCTGTTATTAGCTTAATAAAAATATAAGGATACTTCCTTCTCTTTGAAGTCCAACTCTCATAAAACATCCTCAAAAGTTATATTTACTGACTGAACATTTGCTATGAAAGGAAAAACAGAATCTGGAGAGGTTAACTTATTTCTCATCACAGCTCTGCCAGCCAGGAGCTCACTGGGATTTGAACATAGAAGCAGCTCCAGGAGGGAAGAGGTCTGAAGAAGAGGAGGGATAAAAACAAAGGATCTTAGAGGAAGATAGAAAGTAGGCTTTCCTTCAGAAAGCAGAGCTTGCAGGAGCCCTCTGAGTCTTACATTGATGGGCCTGGAGCAGACTGGCTGGGGTTCCATACAGTTCTCAATGGTTCTAAGATAGGAGGCCCCAAGGAGGGGCTAAACTGGATTTAGCATATTCTGAGTAGGCCAGGTGTTCCTGCAGAACACTTTCTTTTCAAAAGGAGTAACACAGACTTTTAGTAACCTAAAAGCATTGTTTAGAGTGACACTGGTGGCTAATCTTTTCACTGAAGAGTTTTAAATTTTCTTTTAGATTTATTTATTTTATGTTACATGAATGACTATTTGTTTGCAAGCATGTCTGTGCACCATGTCGATGCAGTTCCACAGAAGTCAGAAGAGGACATTGGATCCTCTGTCACTGGGATTATAGATGGTTATGAGCCACTATGTGGGTGCTGGAAACTGAACCTGGGCCCTCTTCCAGAGCAGCAAATGCTCCTAACCACTGAGGCATCTAACCAGTCCTCAGTGTTCTATTTTTAATATTATCTAATCTGTAAGAAGCCTTTCTACTATCCTGTTGATATTCCAGAATGCAAAGTGATCTTATGCTGGGAATGCCCTCACAGTGATCTCAATCTCTGCCACACCCACCTCACTCACGGTAAGCAGACGAGCAGAAGTCCACCGGCCTTGACAGGTTTCAAGGTGCCTGGAAAGATGCCTGTTAACCTGAAGTACCACTTCCAGACCATCAGTAGCAATTTGACAATTAGCTATAGGTCCCATCAGTCAATGACTAATTATTCATTTTATCACTTGAATCTCTACACCTACAAGTGGATCATGTTCCAGAAACGTATATCCTGAATCCACATCTTCCAGTGTACTGTCTCTGCAAGGTAGTGCTTCCAAGGGTTGCAGAATTAAACAATTGACTGACGCTGCTTTCTACTGATAGCAAGGGGCATCGCCATATTGAACGTCATGTCCATGCCACTGGAGAAAGCCCTTTCATTTTGTTTATGCCATCATTCCTCAAACTACTTAGTTAAAAGTTCCTTAATCCTTCATTTGGAAACCAGAAACCACAGGAAATATCTTATGGGAGACACTGAAGTATCCATAGTAGAATTTTCACCAAGCACCATAAACAGAGGGGATGGCATCCTTTACCTGGCACTTTATTCTATTTTCTCTCAATAGCATCTACTAAATTTCTCTGAAGAGCAGCAGCATGGTATAGACCGGTTTTCTAGCCATGGACAGAAGCAACACCACCTTTAAATATCTGGAAAGCACGAATGTAACAAATGGACTTTGGCCATCTAATGGACACACATCTCTAAGGGGATGAAAATGAAGGCTGAATCATGTTTTCTTGTAGGACCTGGATTTGGATGGGGAGGCCCTCTTCTATTTCACAATCCTCACTTCTGTGGTCTCAAGTCAACAGCGAGTATGGGCGACACTAGAGCCAAATGAAAGAAGGCCTGTTCCGCCACAACTTAACCCTTTCCTTCTGCTCCACTATCCTTCCTATGACAGTATTTAGGGGGAGACTGTGAGCCACCAACTATCTTACACCAAGTCTCTTAATGCAATAGGCAGGAAGTTTTAGGTTTCCACCAACCTCAGAAAAGATAAGGAGGAATAACAGAAGAAAATGTACAATAGGTTGGTGTAACATAAGGTTCATTTTCTGCTGATAAACTTATGAGAGGAGGAAGTTGAAGGATTCAGAATGGTCCTTCCCTCAACCTGAACTAGAGGAAGAGGAGCAGGAGGAGGAGGAAGAGGAGAAGGAAGAGGAATAGGAGGAAGAAGAGGAGAAGGAAGAGGAAGAGGAGGAGGAGGAGGAGGAGGAGGAGGAGGAGGAGGAGGAGGAGGAGGAGGAGGGATACGGTCAGAAATGGAGAGGGCCAGGGACTCCAGAGGGGTTAAACTGGTATCACCCATTCCCTAGATTCTAGGGAAGTAAGCACCAGGGGTGGGGTAGGGTGGTGGTTCCTGGAAGCTTGCAAAAGGCTCTTTCAAGCCCAAGCAGCAAGCCCAAGCAGTACTTCTTCTGAGATGGGACTGCAGATCTCACCAAAGTAAAAATAGATGGTATCTTTTTTTTTTTTTTTTTTTTTGTATTTTCTATATTCTTTGTTTGCATTCCAAATGCTTTCCACTTTAGAAGCTGAGGAACAGCCAGATCACTCTCTGGGTGAAGGCATTGGCTGCAGAGCCACATTTTGATTGGTAGAACCCAGACAGTGGCAAGAACCAACTCCCTCAGTTGTCCTCTGACCTTCACACATGCGCCTAGGCACACGCATGCACACAAATACAATAAAGAGAAAATGAGCTGCGAAGTAGGAAAGGCAAGGAGTTCCAAGGGTAAACACGAAGTTAAATCAATGGGACAAAGACAAATGTATGAAATGTAATTTGCTCACTTCTACAGGTGTACATGTTCATGTGTGCATAGGCTCAGATGTGAATGCATGGGTATGTGCTCCTGGAGATGGAAGCTATACTCTGGAAAGCCAGCCACCTCTCTTGAATCATGATCTCTCATTAGGTCTGAACTCACCAATTAGGCTGGACTGGCTGGCCAATGACCCTACCTCTGCCTTCCCAGCACTAAGATTACACCCGCACACCAGCTCACTGGGTATCTCCTGTGGGTTCAAGAGATAGAACACAGGTTCATGTTTGCATGGCAAGCACTTATCAACTGAGCCATCCCCAAACCTTGTCGTGGACATTTGAGATTCTATTTCTTATGTTACAACTCAATGAGAACAGTGTGGTTTTGTTTAATTACCACAGTTGGTCTTTGACTTTCATAGAGTTTTGTCTGTTGGAATTCGCCTGCTTGATATGATTACTCATGACCTCACATCTGCACTGGTATTGCTTTCATGGGCTTTGCTGGCATGTGCAGCCTGACAAAAAGTTCCCATCATCCCTCAAGCGCTCCTGGTGGAGTAGGAGGGAAGCAGTGCTTCGCCCGCCTCCTCCATTTGCGTACTATAAACTCTCACACTCTGTTTAGCATCACATTTTCACATTACTGCGCTTTTCACTGGTTATTTGCTGTGTAATCCTTTCCTAAGTAAGCATAGTGCTGAAGAGATATACAGTCTCCCTTGGTGCAAGAATTCGGAACCATGCATTAAAAAGGAAGAACATTTTAGATAAGCTTAGTACAGACACCAATTCTATGTAGCAAGCCCTGAGTGCTGTGTAAATGACCCAGTGATGTGTTAATACACATTTGCCAGGCATGGAGGGCACACCCGCAATCCCAGTACTCAAAAGGCTGCTGAGGAAAATCATGCACTTGAGGCCAGTAAAGATGAGCTGGCGAGATCCTGCCTTAAAATCCCCCCAAAAGTGAGTAAGCGAATGAACCAATACATAAAAGCAAGTTCTCCTTAAAAGAGGCATGGCTGTGGCTCCGTGCAGTGCATCAACTGTGTGTGTGAGACAAGCGTTTGTGAAAGGTGGTTGGCCGGAGACTTTCTCAGACTCAATTATGCATTAGACTATAGAATATAAATAGAGCAGAGGACGCCTCACGGCACAGGGGTGTAGAGTAGTTGGTTTCAGACTAATCTGGCACCAAGAACTAGAAAATTGTATGTAAATGTTTGATGATGTTGAGCTGTAAAATCAGCATAAACTTGTGGGTCTAAAATAGCACAGAAGAGAAAGCCAATGTTGAGAGAAACTAAAGAGAGCCAAAGCTAAGTTAGCTTGACCTAGACACAGGGATCAGAAGACCGAATCCTGTGACAAGTTCGTTTCCCCAGCTGGGTCTACCGAAAATATCTGGGATGCAAAGAGCTGAAGCTTGTAAGCTTGAAGAATAGCAAATGAAGTGTTTACACTGGACCAGTGCACACATGGAAAAGCTGTGGGTCTATTAACACAGTCTGCATAACAGTACACAGGCAGAAGCAATGGATTACAGAAACAAGGATCAAAACCCACAATTGGTACACGACACAGGCGGCACTTCCCAGCAGCAGGGACAGGTTAAATGGTGCCATGTGGCTTGACTATAATATGCAGCCCAACAAATAAAATGATGTCACCTCCCATCACCCAGCAATATCCCGAGGTGGGTATGGATATGAATGGGGGACAGGAAACAAGCACTCCCGGAAGACAACATATCTTCTTAGGCACAAAAACTTCTTAGGTATAAGATAAGAGAACAAAGCTAAATAAGACAAACTGCAGTATGTTTAAGACGTGTACATTTCTTCACAGGAAAACTCAGTTATGGAATGTAAACTGAAAATCATTAGCCAGGTTCCAGACAAAAACACAAGAGCAAACAAACTCAGAAGAGAGAGTGCCGAGGAGAGGGAGGAAGAGTTTGTACACTTCCTCTGGCTCCATCTCTCATTGTCAAAGTCCCCTTCTTAGAACTCTTCCATTTCTAGATTGAGACAGCTGGTTTTTGCAGGCTGCCTTAGAAAACTCCTAGGGAGATGATGGGATACCAAACCTGAGCCTTCCTACTGAGGCAGGTTTGACATGTGAACTAGAATTACTATAGAGCCAGTCACAGCAGGCCTGAGAGAACCATGCTGAAGCCATCCAGGTGTGATGGCTATCTTGGTTGTCAACTTGACTCCATCTGGAATTAACTAAAACCCAAAGCAGTTGGGCACATTTGTAGAAATTGTTCTTGGTTGGATTATTTCAAGTGGAAGACCTACCCCAAATCTGGACCACACTTTCTTGTGGTAGTCTGTATATAAAAGGACATGGAAGCAGGAAGCTTTTGCTCATTGCCTGCTCTCTCTCTCTCTCTCTCTCTCTCTCTCTCTCTCTCTCTCTCTCTCTCTCTCTCTCTCTCTCAAGTTCATCTATACTTTTCCTGAACCATTCCTTCACTGGTGTTGGAACCTACTTCTTTGGGATGCTAATGTGTTAAAACTGAAAACTGGCAGTGCTCTAGAACCTCTCAGGAACTCCAGCACCAGATTAGGACTATACAGACATCTATTCTCTGATAGTCTTGAACAACTATCAGATGCTTGGCCTTCCTGTTAGGAGACAGTCATTGTTGGACTACTTGACTACTTGTACCACAGCCTTTAAGCCACTTTAACAAATTCCTTAAAATATATTACACACACACACACACACACACACACACACACACACTTTAATTCATTCCATTCTGTTCTTTTAAAGAAACCGTTCTCTAAAATAACTCTAAAACTCTTTAGTGGTCTGTTCCTTTAAAGAAGTCTGATTAATAAATACAGTAAGCAGTAAGAGAGCCATACTGATGCTCAATATTACTCCACAGCAGAGAAACTTCATAGAAATTAGGGCAGCTGGCCCATTAAACAGGTAGCCAAAGTCTCAAAGAGTTCGATGATAACCCCATTCTTAAACATTTATGTTCTTTCTTATTTTTCATGCTTTCAAGTTGACTGAAAATAAAAAAAAAATGAGGAAAATATGAGACAAGCCATCACATCTATAGAAGATGACTCATCGGTCTACTATGTTACAGCTTTCTGTTTAGGGCCTGATGGTTAAGGTTCTGGGCCCCCAGGTGAGTACAGTTTCCACTCACCACAGGAGCCCCTATGCCATGGCATATAGTTACTGTTTCCACCCCCAGTGGCCCTAGGTGACAATGAATCCATTGTCTGAGCTTGCAGCCACCACTACTTGGCAGTGTGTATATACCTTTCCTTCCTCATGCATCTTTAACTTTGTTGCAGGGTCCCTGAGTTTCTCTTGCCTGATGTTCAAGGACCTGGCTGCCCATGCTCTAGGTCTTTTTCTACAAGTGTGGCTAGAGAATGCTCTGCTCATAAGATGCTGCAAGGCTGCAAGGCGTTCAGTGCTTGACAAGCGGTCTGTGGGCCAACATGGTTGGGACCCCCTAGATCACACAGCCTAAATAAGTTCACTATTGGAGGTCTTCTCAGACAAGGGCTGTGAAAGAGGGATGTGAAAAGGCCATTCCTAAACTTGCTGAGGGCTCAGGTTGTAGGACTCATGTTGTGCAGAACACATAGTAGGACAGATTTTTATTTCATTGGCTGTTGGTTTTTCCTCCCTTCCCTTCATGTCTGTTCTGGATCTTTTTAGCCAGGTCCGGTTTTAGGACCATTTTAAAACTACTAGCCAACAACAACAATAACAACAACTAAAACAAAAAACAAAACTAAAGGCAGGCGGTGGTGGCACACGCCTTTAATCCCAGCACTTGGGAGGCAGAGGCAATCGGGTTTCTGAGTTCAAGGCCAGCCTAGTCTACAGAGTGAGATCCAAGACAGCCAGGACTAAACAGAGAAACCCTGTCTAAAAAAACAAAAACAAAAACAAAAACAAAACAAAACAAACACCCCCCTCCCAAAAAAAAAAAAAAAAAAACCACTAGCATTTCCTCTGCGGCTTCATTTGGGTGGGCATTTATTTATATTGCTGTTTCTTTTCCTGACTAAGAGCACATAAAGCCATGCATCAATTTACCAAGGCAGTCACAACAGTGGCCCCTTGGGCTACATATAACCTGAGCTAGCTGTGCATGACGCTGAACACATTTGTAGGTGACAATGTCATGTTCAGATGTCAAAAGCACCTCTGGAACATTGATGATACTAATGTGAGCCTTTCTCTATTCTGTTTTCAGACAGACAAACATCGGTCAGCTGCTTCCAACTGGAACCCCCAGAGGCACCTTTAATTTGAAGTGTCTGAGTGAATTCCCGAGATCATAACAGAGCCTGCCTCTCTTTGGTCTGTTAGTGACCATTGCTATCACCAGCCTATCAGATTCCATCAGAGACATAGACATTCCTCCATTCCCACCCTCCTTCTAGAAGGCTACCGAGTTCT
Source organism: Apodemus agrarius (assembly GCA_964023405.1). Taxonomy (NCBI): domain Eukaryota; kingdom Metazoa; phylum Chordata; class Mammalia; order Rodentia; family Muridae; genus Apodemus; species Apodemus agrarius. The sequence goes on along the minus strand of OZ030005.1, from coordinate 161,009,974 downwards.
TAGGAGTCTGGTTTCTAGGGATGCCTTGAACCTGTTTCCCCTTTGTCCTCATTGTTAGATCACCTGTTTCAGTGGTCCCTTCGCCTTTCTCAGCTGTGCTACCACATCACCCGCATTAAGAAGCCCATTGTAGACAAAGCATGTTCTTATTGTCTCAGTTGGTGCTGATGGTGAAAAATAGTTGTAGCCAAGATAAGTAAGAATGAGGAGGAGAAAAGTAAAAGAGGAGGCAGGAGGAAGACTCAAAGAGGATGATTAAATATTTAAAAGGATTAGTATGGCCCTCGCTGAGAATCTTCATAGTGAAATTTTTGCTCCAGGCAGTCTATAATTCTCAGCAATATTTTATCTAAAGGCACGAAATAAGCATGTCAGCTATAAGTTAAACCCTTAAGTGTTCAAACTATAAAATAAAATAATATTTTCATGAGCCACATATTAGGCTGGGGAAAATCATTTTGCCATTTGATGCAAAAGTCCACAGCTTTCCTAAGATGTTCTGGGGACCTGAGGGCTGGGACAGATGAGGGATCGTGGCCACCTAAGGCAAGGTAGAACCTCTTAGTCTGGCTTCTGCCCTTCGGGGAGAGTAAGGAGACAACATAAACAAGGCTGGGGTGCTGTGCAGGGGTGAACGTGAAATCACTACTTGGGTAGTTAATCTTAAAATCTATACTTGTGTTTACAAAACACTGCCCAGGAAAGGGAGCAGCCTATGGGGTGACAAAGCAGGGTGTGCCCTGCTCTGAAAGAGTCTGTGAGGAGAGACCTGGGGAGGAAGCCTGCAAAGGCAAGAAATGACAGGAAGGACAAGCGAGCTAACGCTACACTGGTCATCAACTCTACTGCAGCCGTCGTGGTTTACACTCTGCTCCCTGCTTCTGTCTCTCAGCTTTTATGGCGTTATTAAGGCACATTTGACATCTGATCAACTGCACTCTCCTGAAATTATAACAGGATGAGGGGGAACCCACAAAATCCCCAACAATAATCACTACACATGCATGCACTTCCCTACCATCGCCAAGCATTCTCATGTGTAGTCTCCACTTTCTACACTAACTACAGGCTCAGCCAGGTACCCAACCTACTGACTCTCTATAAAATACTATCAAATTCTGCAACTTATAAATGCAGAGTGTGGCTTCCGTGTCCACTTTTCTTACAGTAGCATTGTTAAACCCAATTCTACCCCAAAGGACAGAAAGCGATTTCCTTTATTATTTCCAAATTTGATTAAGCCGTTCTTTCATAATGTCTGATTTTGTTTTCCAGGATGCCGCTCCAATAGCATCATTCAGAGGCATGAACTCTGAATTCCACCTATGAACGCAGAGAGGCCAACGGTTTTATTTGATTTGCCCAGAAATAAATTGCTATTATATTCTTACAGCCACTGCGGACAAAAACCCTGGCTGCAGTACAAAGTCTGGTGACCTCTTCACACTCCACTGAGCAAGGTCATTGGCACCCAGGCTTCCTGCTTTTCATAGCACCACCGCCAGTGAGAGTGCTCTAGAGAGGGGCTTGAAGCAGAAACCAAAGGTCAACAGGTTCACATAGACTTTTGAACACACAAGCCCAAAAGCAGTAGAGAAAATAACTGCTGCTAAAAATTTCAAGACTTCTGCAACAGGACATGAATAGTTAAAAAAAAACAACAACAACAGTGATTTAAATGAATGTCTAGTTAGCCTTTTCAAGGATTAGCTAGTTATAAGGATTTTTTTTTTAATGTTTGGTACTACCAGCATAGATACACATCAAGTTGCGATGTAAACATGAGTGAATTGGGTTCTTTAAACCTAAAATTTAATTTACTGAGTCTCCAGGTTACACACAGCAGTTCATTGCAAACACTTTGTAAATGTTTCAGGTGTAAAATATTAATTTATATATCAAAGTCTTGACAACATAAAAACCGTCAAGCTACAGGTCTTTGATTTCTTCAATATGGTGGCCACAGATCACACCCATGCACTGGGTCATTTGTATGTTCTACTGATTATGGGAAGGCTGGAGCAAAGAAGAGAGTAATGAAGGTCCGTGCACTGAATATTGTTCTCTGACATACTAAGACAGAGCAGGACCCTTAGTGATGCCTGAAAGCCCACATCATCTTAGTCACTGCAGACACAACAGGAAGTAGGTTGACATAAAACATAACCAGAATAAAAGGAGCATTTCTCAACCTTGAGGGGTCATACATGATAAGCCAGTAACCAACATCCCATCAGATGGGGAAAGCCAGGAACGAGAAAGGGCCTCCATACCCATCCAGGACAGTCCTGGGAGACTTGACTAGACCAACAAGACAACTTAGACCAGATCCATGCTCTCAGCGAAGTGGCTGAAAACGAAATCAGCATGTAGAAAAATTTCCATATACCTGTAAAACATGCTGAGAGAGAAACCAGAGAAACGATCACAGTCAGAATTCCTTAAAAATTCTCATGAATAAACCCAGCTAAGGAAGGCAAAGATTTTTACAAGCAAAATCTCAAAACACTAAGAAAGGTTTGCTGGACCTAGTGGCACAAGCCCATTATCCCAGTACTAGGAATTGGATCAAGATCACGGGGCTCAGGACTGGCCCAGCTATCTGGGTCACAGGAGATTTGCTTCATAAACAAACAATGTCTCCCAAACCAAAACTAAACCAAGAAGGCATAGGTCTCTACCTAGAAAAGAATGTCGAAGAAATTAAAGAAGACATTAGAAGACAAAAAGATCCCTCATGGCCATGGGTTGGCAGAATTAATTTGATGAAAATGGCTATTGTATAAAACAGATTCAAAACCATCTCTATCAAGTTCCAATGCCATGCTTCGCAAAACAGCAAAAACAGCCCTAACATTCATATGTAATCAAAGAGACCTTAGACAGACAAAGCAATCCTGATCAAGAAGAACCATGCTAATTGAGCATAAGACCTGACTAAAAGTTACACAAACAGAGTCATAGCAATAAACATTGAATGATACTGGTATAAACCAGATGCACAGATAAATGCAATATATAATAGAGGACCCACAGAGTGCCATCTACTTTATTTTTGAACAAGATGTTAAACATACACATTAGAAAAAAGATAATATATATCTTCATCAAATCATTCTGGCAAAACTGGATAGTCACATGTAACAGAAGGAACTAAATGCCTATGTCTTCCCTGTTCAAAATCAATTTTAAAAAGATCAAATATCGTAATGAAAGATATGAACCTCTAGAACTGTTACAGGAAAGTATAAAGACTTCAAGATATTGACATGTAAAGGACTTTCTAAAAGACAGCAACTCAGAAAAATACCAACAATTAATAAATAGGATGGCATAAAATTTGATAGCTTCTGAAAAGCAAAAGAAATAATTGAGTGAAGAGACAGCCAATATAATGGGAGAAAAACATTGTTAGAGAGAAGATCAATATCTATTATATCTAAACAACATCATCCCCCAAACCCCCAAACCAAACTAAAATGAATAAAACACCCCAGAAACGCAAGCAACACAATCAACAATCTAATGAAATGAATAAAAATCACTCATAAAAAGAAATTAACATGTCTAATAAATATATGATGACAAGCTCATCGTCCACAGTTATCAGGGAAATGCAAATAAAAACCCAGAGGTCCCATCTCATCCAAGTCAGAATGACAGTCATTAAGAAACACAAACTCTGGCCAAGATGAGATGACAGTGCCATATCTACTCTGCTGGTGGGCCTGTAAACTGGCCAAGCCACTGTGGAAACCAGTATCTAGGTCCCTCAAATGAATAAAATTAGAACTAGCATATGGCCCATCTTCACCACTCCTGGGTGTACGTTCTCCTGAAGGGCTCTGAGTCAGTGTGCTAGAGAGATGCTTATACACTTGTTTACCAGAGCACTGTTCACAGCCATCAAATTATGGACTCAGCCTAGATGTCTACTGGCAGGTCCATGGTTAAAGAAAAATGTGTGTGTGTGTGTGTGTGAGTGTGTGTGTGTGTGTGTGTGTATGTGTGTTTAGCTGTAAAGAAAAATAAAAATCTGAGTTTTGCTAGAAAATGGATGTGATACAGCATCATCATATTAATGTTAACAAATCCAAACTCAAGACAATTCATGTTTTCTTTCATATGTGGAACCTAAATTGTATATAGACATATAAACATACACACATAGATATGAAATAACATCAGGGGGGGATAATAGGGGAGGATAGATACTAGGAAGAGTGGGAGGGAAAGGCAGGGATATGGTAAATGATTTGGTTACAGTTCATGACACACTTAAGGAAAATTGTTTTCATACAACCCATCATATTGTATAATTAATATGTACCAATAGAATTTTTAAAAAAATATTAGAAGTGAAAAAAAGCAGTGCAGTAGGAGATCTAGACCTCTAGTCTGTGGAGGAGTGCTCTGGCTTGGGCCATTGGCAGACTCAGAGTGAAGCCGGTCAGAACTCTGAGTAGAGAGGAACACCTACTGGCTAAGAGGGCTTGAAGCTGGTGCATTTTCAATGACAGAGTTTAAATAACACGTCCTAGGTTCCTAAATAAAAATAATAATGAGGAATCTGTAATACCTGATGGTGGCTATAGGGGAAGACACTGTACACATTTCTCATATTTTCTCATGTATTTGTTGGTACGCCCCAGGTAATGCAAGATTTCCCTCAAAAGATCTAAAATTCCTGCACCATAGTTTCAAGAACACCCAATCAGGGACTCCACACCTTTGCCTACTCATTGCAGTTGATCCCACTGAAGTCTTTAGGACCTCTTCCTTGTTTGTGGATACCCAGTGGGAGGTGTCTGTCCATCTTTCTTTTCTGCAGCTGGTCTCTTTTCTTTCCAACATTCTGCGTCCTACCTTGCTCGGAAATTTTCCTACAGCACGAAGATTATCAGATGAAAGTGAAAAGAAGTCCTCTAAGGGATCCTCATTTGCCAAGAAAGAAATTTCAAACAGCTAAGCATGGAGATCAATTCCTTGTTCCCCGCGTGACCTCTCTTTTTCCAGCCTGGACATTCATTTCTCTTCATTGGTCACTTGAGGCTAGAGTCAGACAGCCTTGGTTAAGTAACAGGTTCCCTCTCAGCAAGTAATTTTCCCACAGGGAATATTCTCTGTTCCCACAGAAGAGTCTCTCTGCACCTAATACTCAACCTCCTAATACCTGTTTGATAGCCTTCATGTGTGTGCACATGCACACATGTGTGTGCATATGGAGGTCGTAAGTCAACCTAGGAGCCATCTACTTTGTTTTTGCGGGGACAGAGCGGGTTTGTGGGTGCTGGGATCTTACTCAGGTCCTCATGCTGGTGCAGCAAGTACATCACTGACCACGCTTTCACTCCTGTCCCACTTGGTGGTTTCTTGAAGGCTAAACATAATTTCTTTTTATCTCTTTCCTCAGCCAGGCCTTCTCCTGTACTCCCATGATATTTTGTTCATTCCATTATTTTTATATTCTACTTGCCTTTATTATGTCTGTCTATGACTGATATCTATTTGTGAAGGTATAGCTTGGTGTTTATTTTGCCCATCAAGCAATGCAGATATCTGTAAATGACATCAAGAATGCGAAGCAGTAACAATATGGCTTCTTAAACAGACCGCACATTACCATAAGCCCGCTTACCATGCCAGTGTGAACAGGAGACATTTCACAAGGCCCAACTCCCTAGATGAAAAGCTAAAGGCTATTAAAAATGCTGAGAGAGGGGGAGAGCTATTTTCCCACAGAGATGAGCACCCTGTGGTTATCCAATACCAAGTAGTTGGCCCTGAAAAATATAAACAAGCAATACTAAACAGAGTCAGTAGGTTGTATTTATAAATTTATTTGCATATTAAAGAATAAGATGCCATGGATTCCATAAGGAGTGGGGAGTGAATGGGAGGGCTTGGAAGGAGAAAGGGGAGGTCATGTAATTATATTTCATAATTAATATACAGGAAACAAAGAACATGATGCCATCAATAAGGTTTAGCAATGGTTTCAGAGGGGAAGAGAGAGAGAGAGAGAGAGAGAGAGAGAGAGAGAGAGAGAATATCTGTGTTCTCTATAACAAAATCATCCTTAGATAGGTATATATGCATAACACTAATTGAACTCAGCAAACATGTGTATGCATATACAAAACAATAGAAATTAAAGTAAAAGAGGTCACGAATTTGCGAGGGAGTCAGGGACACAGGAGTAGAATGGGGAGAGGGAGAGGCAGGAGAGATGTAAATACTATACTCATATGTGAAATTCTCAAAAAATAAATCAGTTAAATTTAAAAGCACAAACTTTGTATGTGTGCCTCTTACAATGCCTGTGTTCCTTCCACACAATTGATACTCAAAATTTTAATTTGACTACCTGATGGGATCAGTGCTTTAAACAAGTCTCTGAGTTTTTGCATGTGGGGTGATGAAATAATAGAGAGCATGTGGTATGCTACTGAGAATAAAGCTAAAGGCAGAACTGGCAAAGCGAGTTGAAAGGTCAATTACTGCTGCCCTGTCGGTTTCCCCAACCAAAGTTACAGCAGGAACTCTTCAACATGATGCTGAGACAACAGATCCCAGCTGTTCTGTGTTCTCCTAGAACGTATTATTCCCAAAGTACAATTAAACAGAGCACTAGAAAAACACCACGAGGAGAAAATTGCCATGAAACTCCCAATGTGGAAAGCCATGCTTCTATTCTCTGTATTGCTTCATAAGTAAGAGAAAATATTAAGACTCAGAAGTTAGACAAGATTAATTTTAGGAAGAGGAAATACCTTAAACAGAATCATTAGAAAAAGGCAGTGTCGTACCTTTTGAAATGAAAATTTTTCCTGACTCATATTGGCAGTCAGCAAAATCTTAGTAAAAACAAGCCATTCTTAATTAGATTCTCTTCACCATGGCCAGTTAAGTGTTGATGAGGAATCACGGGCCATATTCCACTGTGTGTGCCCCTCCCTTTCGCTCTACACCCTTCTAGCTGTGAATTGCATTTTCATAGCTGAGAAGTCTGACACCGTCCCACACTAGTGTCCTTCGTTAAGTAGATTCTTTCATCTCCTGCTCGTTTTCTCTTCATTCCTTGTCTACTCTATTCTTCATCAAGCAAACCATTGTACTTCGGGCTCCAGGCTTTCTGATCTCATCCTTTTCTTCTGTCTTTTCCAGTTAACCCTGGTCTTCATTTTAATCCTGTTTTCCACGGTGTAGTAAAGCCAACTCTTACCATCTTCTCTGCTTTGTACAGTCTTTCAGATTAAAGGCCTGTCAGATAGTAGAACACAGAACTTTTTGCCTCCATTTTGCTGAGCTGCAAAGGTTGACCTATATAAATAGCTCCTGACTCCCTTCACATCACACAGTGGAATGCTACCTCATGCATGTGGAGCTCACAAAGAGGAAAGCTCTAGACTGCTCTGGGGCTGTCAACATTAACCGGGTCTCCCACAGTTTTGAACTGCCCTAGAGATGGAATATTTTGGAAATGCTGAGGTGCTGTGACATTTCTCCCCTGGAAAGAGAAGTCTGATTCTTCTTTCTCAAGTGACATGGCCTCGTGAATCTCAATTGACCCACGGAAGGTGCTGCTACATGCCTGTCAGAGGGAAGGCTGCAGAAGATATCTGCAGTCACACTAGCAGGACAAAGGTTCATTTCAATCTGTCCATCTGTCTGTCCCGTTCCCCCCTCCCTCCGCCTGGTTCTTTTGCTTAGTCTGATGAATCCAGCTGCTGCACACTGGGATTTACTCTATGGAGAGAAACACATGACAAAGAATGAATGGGGCCTGTTCACACCTGATACCCCAAACCAGAATCCTGTCTGACCACTAGAAGAGCCCAGAATAGGTTCATTTTCTAGTAGGTTTTCAAAATGAGTCAGTAGCCCCAGCCAACACCTATACTATAGTCTTCTGAAAGATGTAAAGGAACTGGATCCAGCTCAACCATCTAACCTACTGAATTGCAAAACAAACAAACAAACAAACAAACTTGCCCTTAGACCGTAAATGTTTGGGGGCATTTCATATAGTCATAGGTGACAAGTGTGTTTGGGAACTAACTAGGTTGTGTGACTGGCCTCTGGCTTGAGGGTGTCTTAAAAGGGGTTTTTATCTAAGAGGAATGATGGTGACAGCTCTCATTGAGAAGGACACCACTGGGTAGACAAGGTCTTATGGAGAGTCTTCCTTGGCCAGCCAGAGAGGAGAGATACTGTCTGAATCAAAGGATACAGAATCAGTCCAGGAGAGAGAGGTGGATTAGAATCTCTGAAAAACAATAAATGTGCCCCAGATACAGAAGTCTGTAAAGTCTACATAGTGAGCCCAGGAGTCTATGAGGCCGAATTATGACTTCACCAGTCCTTTTAGTCTTTGGTCAACCATTGAAACTTGGACAGAGTAGCCAAGGCATCAGAGAGAACATGGAGGAGCAAAGAAAGGCTTGCCATATTCTTTTCTATTGTGTGTCTCTGTCAGCTTTGGATCTCACGATAGGAAATGTCCCTTCTGAATAGGTTTATAGCTCTCATACTTGAGCAGATGTCCCTAGGATTGTTGGAAGATTTTCTTCATGAGAGTAGACATAGGCTGATTTATGATCTTGAGGTGACTAGAGAAAGTATGAGTTTTGTTAAGACATTTTGCCCTTGGGAGGTACTGCAAAATGCTGAGAGTGAGTGTGAGGTAGGGGGTCTCAACCTGGGCTGCTGACATGTGGGTCCATCGTTCTTGGTGCACAAATGGGGCAGAGTGTGCTTTAGGAATGGTTAGTAGCGTTCTGGAGGTTTGGTCACTAGCTTCTACTATTAACCCCAACTGAGACAACATGTAATATCAAGGGGGAACAGAGTATTGTCCTTAATGGAAAAATCACTGATTCAAAGAAACATAAAAAAACAAATGTGCCATTTCTTTCTGTGCTGAGACTTTACTAAGTCTTACTAGTTTGATAAACAGAACGTACAAATCAGATGGAGATACTGGAAACACAGCTGTGTGGCTTTTTGTCTGAAGTAAACTTTGGGCAAGTAGAATCCCACAATTGAAAAAAAACAAAATAAAATATCCCACTCCTTTAAGAGATAACTATGCACAAGTAGAAAAAATATTTCTACAAATAATAAACTACAGTGCTTGCCTATAGACAATAGGGTAGACACATCATAGGTTGTTTGACTTAGTTGAAATTTCTTGGTTATGAATTTGAACCAACTTAGATGATGAAAAAGGAGCCTAGAAAACCTGAAGGAAATGTTTCTTAAAATAGCAGTGTGATTTCACAGCACTGTCTGCCTTTCTTCATGGCCACACATACTCCTACAATAGCACAGGCTTTGTCTTAAGAAGACTTCAGAAGGGGTAGAGTGTGAAGGTCCACGCGAGACTAACAGCAGCCCGGGCTGGGTGCCGGGCTGGGTGCCTGCTTCCTAGCCTGCTTCTATGGCTTATTAATGCACCCTTGGTATTTTTCTAACAATAAATCAGTTTGTGTTATTACTTGTAGGAAATTCTGGAAAGTATAGAAAATGCCAAAAGTCAATAATGTGAGTAATGAGGACCAAGTCTTTCTCAGTGTGAAATGGACATGAATTTCTTAGCACAAAAGGAAGGGATTGTAGGTCCCTAAGGACACCTGTCATAAAAAACAACCGACCAAACCAAGCAAACAAACATTGTTCTACCAGTACACAGACATGCATCTCCTTTGAGTTTTTTCTTGCCACATGTCGGAGTCCACATCCTATACAAGATCTCCACTATACAAGACACTGGGAACTAGTTAGTTGCTCCCCTCCAATGGTCTTCATTGATTCCTGTAATCCACATATTAATTGTATTGTTTAGAAATGCACAGACAAGATGTAGCTAATGTCTTTGATTTTCTGTGTCTCCTTTCAACCAGTGACGTGATTTGCCCCTAGATGTTTGACAGGATCTGGATACATTTTGGGTTGTCACATCTGGGTGAAGAGATGACCATGGCATTTAGTGGGTAGATATTGGGGTGTGTGTCAAGTCATGCTCAGATGCACAGCCCAGCCCCATAGATACTACAGAGGATTACGAAGCCCCAGGTCAACACTGTCAACAGGTCATTCTGTGGTCATCGCTATCTCGTTTCCTTGTTTGATTCCCCCCTCCAAGTCATAATTACACTGATTATCAGCATTTTTCATAAATATTACTAACATGGCACTATTTTCCCATATCATTATTTTTCAAAATGTGACACTTAATGCAGCAGGAGCATCTAGTGTATGATTTAACTGCTCTTCATTTATTATTGCCAGCTCCACTTCCTTAGCAGCATAAGGGACATTGAAATGAAAATTCCTGTTTCTATTTCTCTAATATTTGTCTTTAGGTGTTTTCCTAGAGTTACAATTATTGATCCAAATAAAATGAGCACCTTCTCTTCCCACTTCATACTTTTTTTAAGATTTGTTTATTTAAGTACAGTAAGTACACTGTAGCTGTATTCAGTTTATTATTATTATTATTATTATTATTATTATTATTATTGTTGTTGTTGTTTATTTAAGTACAGTAAGTACACTGTAGCTGCATTCAGTCAACCCAGAAGAGGGCATCAGATCTCATTATGGATGGTTGTGAGCCATCATGTGATTTCTGGGATTTGAACTCAGGACCCTCGGAAGAGCAGGCAGTGCTCTTAACCGCTGAGCCATCTCTCCAGACACATCTTGACCACTTAGTCTACAGAGGGCGTTTCTCAAGGCACATGTCTATGAAGATAGAGCAAGTGTAGGACTTGCCAAATTTCCCTGTCCTATGAGCAGAACCACATTACCTTATTGTCACTAAAATGACACACTGCCATCACATGACACAAACACAAATGTATGCATACACACTTTAAGTAGTGAAGGGCTTGGCCCCCAGATTTACTACACAAATATATTTCCCTGCCTGCCCCTTTCCAGCAGATGGTGCTGTTTTTCCAATGTTTAAACTTAACCACACTGCAAATTCTAACTTTTGATTGATTGTGCAGGGCTGCTCAAGGGTCTTTAATGAAGTCTACTTTGCACTTTGCTAGTATTGAAATTGCTCACAGGCCCCAAATCGAATCTGAAAATGAGACGGCATACCTCAAACATAAAACCAGTCTGCTCAGAATTGATGAAAACAATGTGTTTTAAAAGTACCGAGGGCAAACAAATGATGAATCACCTCCCCACAGCGATGATGGATTAAATTCAACTCATTTCCTAGTGATTTAACATATTTCCTAGCAGCATAGAAGGAAATGGTTTTGGGATGCTGTGAAACTCTGAGATGGGAGTTGAAGGGACCAGTTACAGAAGATCGTGAGGCATGCTAGGGGTTTCTTATGGCTCTTCTGGCAGATGCCAACCCCGAGTGACCCTCGGTTATGAATTAAATGGCTGCGTGTTAGAAGTTACTCATTTTGCCAAATAATTTGCAATATTTGGATAGAGGAAGAGGTGTAAGATCCCCTTTTGGTCCGCAGGAACAGAGATAAATTCTTATTGTCCACATGGGTTACAAGTCCTCTTTAACCCTGTTGGGACTCAGAAAAGCCCTTTTCTTCATTGAGGAAGTGGTTACAATGAGGAAAGTAGGCCAGTCTAACCTTCTTGAGAACAGTGTCAGTCTGGGTGAGGATTCGATTTCAATAAGGTACCTCGTCTTCTATTCATGACCAGGGAAGAAAAGAGTCCTCTTAGAAAAGGAAGAGAACAAATCCAGACAAACAGAAAACAGAGCACCCTTAAAATTCAGCCCACAGTCTGCACATCTCAACCACCAGTCACCAATCCACAGAGACACTCCATCCAAGTTTCAGAAGAGGAAACACAGTACCCAGGCTACTGGCAGTTGGTTGCTAAGGAAACGAACTATAGTACTTTATCTCCAATTTTGTAATTTGATCTATGAGTTGTTACATATTGGTCAAAGAAATGAACATATAGTACAAATTATGTAAATAAGGCATGCCCAAGTCCAAAGTAGGACAAAAGAGTATTTCTAAATTATTTCTAAACATTCCTGGATTAAACCAATTATGGACTAATTTTATATTAATTAGTAATACTAAATATATGAGCCCCTTTTATTTCACACACATACACATGATTAGTCTCCCCGGTCAAAGTGCTGGTGTGCATTTGAACAGAGGCAGGGTGAGAAGAGTTAAAATTCTCTTTGAGATCCCATGACATATAATGACATCTCAAAAACAAGTTACAACGTATGTAAGCTAACTGCTGCTTCAAAGAAATACAGCGGTCACTTAACTTTCTTAATCTATTCTCCAGTCTTGGCTTTTAATGCTAGAACTCAACAAATTGAACCATTTGCAACCTAGCAGGCTTTGCCTATAGATACCTAACTTGCTCATCTTCATATAAGCTCCATTTGATGGATTTTGTTTTGTTTTGTTTCGTTCCTTGAAGTACATCACATCTGGTGACAAGTTTTACTCCCGAGGGTAAACATTTTGGTAGGGTTTTGAAACTAAATTTTTTAAAGCTATCAGTGACTTTATAGATTTGAGATCATAAATGTTCACGTGGCAAAATACATCAGTTAAGTATTACAGTCAGAGAAAACCTATGCTGACAGTGGTTCCCTTGTCAGGCAATAGATTCAATCACAAAGTTTCCAGCTTAAAGGTGAAAATGAACCATCTCTAAGGGAACTCCATTGCCAGTTGTGTGCAAGCTGGTGTGAGAAATCTCCATGACAGTTACAGTTGAAGGGCTCAGTCATATTTGTCAGGAGTTTACTATCAGCAATACGGAAATGCTTTCCCCTTTATCATCACATTGTATCTAAGAATTCATTGCACCCGGTTCTCTTGTCAAGGGAAGCCATGGGAATCGGAGAAAAGTTATTTTATGTATAAGCTTGAGAGAGTGCATCTCCTTACATTTTTGTAGATAATCAAATTTACTTTCAAACGATCATACTCTGTACGAAGGAGATAAAAATATATCAAACTGTGGATAAGACACTGTCAGATGTTAGTTGAGTGATACGAGTAAAGGCTAGTCACAAAACCGCCTAAGAAACAGTCAAGGAATTTAAATACTGCAGGCAGACTTAAAGACATTCTTGCCTTCTAAGTCAATTTCATTAGTTAGAAAAGTAACTTAATTTGTTAGAAAACAAAGTTTTCTTATGGAACAAAAGTCGAAAGTAAGCAACACTCGACACACGTTCTTGGACTGCCTGTTCCCAGTCGATTTTTTAGAGGTCTCTGCTATTTACAAGGTCTTTTTGAACATTGTTCTGTATTCTTGAAGTATGTCTGGTAGGTCTTGGCACTGTGTAGGGTGTCCCATTTTCTACAAAGGAAAGAGTTGGCAAAGTCTCGGCTGTCCTGCCAGCGGTGTGATTTATGAGAAAACTATGGGGCAGGAATAATCAACTTGGGTCTCCCTTTCCTGTGTGACATTGCCGTTCCTCAGAGGCTCAGGCTGTTTCCTGTCCACGTTCTACTTTGATGCAACTTTCTCGTGTTTTCCCAGTGAAGAGTTTCTAACCTCACTTACAGGTGATATCTATATCTATACCTATATCTATATCTACGTCTATGTCTACGTCTATGTCTACATCTATCTATCTGTGCATCTCTATGTATCTATGAATCTATCCATCTATGTATTATCTATCTATCTATCTATCTATCTATCTATCTATCTATCTTTGTGTATGTATGTATCTATATCTATGTGTGAATGTATGTACATATATCTATCATCTATCTATATCTTTTATATGTATGTATGTATGTATATCTATCTATCTATCTATCTATCTATCTATCAAACATTAGGAGTGCTCTTGAGACATGTTTTATTTCTAAATCAATGCATGTCCTGCTTAGGAGCAGAGGCTAGTTTGGAGACTGATTCTTTCTGAATTCCTGTAAATTCTGAGTAATTGCCCAATCTTCATGTTTATCGGGATATTTAGGTAGTAGGAGAAAGGGAATAAACATGAGCCTGGACCTAGGATGGAGTGCTGTCCGTGGGTGTGTATGTAGGTATGGGACATTGGTAGGACTTCCTCTCCTTTCCCAAGTTGCATGGAAAATATCATTAGGACATGTGGAAACTGGAGCTCTGTGACATTAATGATGCTGCTTGACTTGCATGGCCTCTCTGTTTATTTCACTGTGACTGGAAACTGAACATTTTGATTGAGTTAGAAGAAAACCCCATGATAAACATGAGCTATGGATGATAGGTTATTTCTCTGCTGGTGAAATGAACCAATTCAAGCCAGATTAGAATATATTAAAGGCAGGTTTTTTTGAGAAGCTGTTCTTTAGTGGGCAAGTTCATTGGCTCTTAGGACCTAGACCAGGGAAGTCGCCATGGGGAAAAGGAGAGGGAGAGGGAAAAGAGAGAAAAATAGGGAAAGGGAACAAGTTGAGAGAGAGAGAGAGAGAGAGAGAGAGAGAGAGAGAGAGAGAGAGAGAGAGAGAGAAGAAGAAGAAGAAGAAGAAGAAGAAGAAGGAGGAGGAGGAGGAGGAGGAGGAGGAGGAGGAGGAGGAGAGAAGAGAAGAGAAGAGAAGAGAAGAGAAGAGAACAGAAGAGAACAGAAGAGAACAGAAGAGAACAGAAGAGAACAGAAGAGAACAGAAGAGAACAGAAGAGAACAGAAGAGAAGAGAACAGAAGAGAACAGAAGAGAACAGAAGAGAAGGAAAAAAGAGGGAGAGAGCAAAATGTTTGGACTATATAGGGAGGAACTTCTCAGGGAAAGGCCGCTCAGCTACTGGGTTGGAAAACTCAGGGTTTGGGGCCCAGGGTATGCCAGAACTGAGGGATGCTGGAGAGAAACTGGGGGCCAGGTCTGCTTTGGTATCTAGGATATGCACCTCAGTCCCTTGATCCGGGGTCTGAAACCAAACAATTAGTAGCATGGAGAAGCATAAATCAGGAGACACAAAGAAACATGTCCTTAGGGTGATGTGGGAAAGGAAGCAGATGTGTACACAGGACGGTTGGCGGACAATCAGACAATCTAATGAGAGATTGTTCACGGCTCTGTGCTCTTCATGTCTGAGAACTTGCCCTGATACTCAGACGCCTCCTGTGGAAACAACTTTGACTGTGTTTCTGTTGCTTACATCCAGGCTGTCTCTAAGAAAAGCCTTGGCTTCTGTTCTGACACAGAATGACATTTGATGTGCGATGAGAACTGCTATGATTTCCAGCAGGCTAGTCAACCATGGCTTTTTCCATGGTCCAGGAAAGGACTCAGTACACAGTCAGGATAAAGTAGAGTCTACACGCTCATGTTCTTTCAAGCTACCCTAATGAATGCTGGAAAGGAGTTCTTGGTTTACCTAGTGGCTGATTTCCAACATTCTCTTAGCACTACTTTCCTCACAACCATTATCTAGAGGCAACGCAATCTGAGATCCCTGGTAGAGGTCAGAAGCTCCGGCTAGACCCATGCCCTGTGCATATAGAGCTTTATCTTCTACGAATATACCCATAATAAGGCAAAATTTATAACTTAGGTAAGTAAGTTATTAAAAAGTAGGCTATGATCACATATTCTAATACTAAAAGTTAAAGCTTATGAATATTTATTTCTAAAATTTCCTGTTTCTCTTCCGATTACAGTTGCCAGCAGGTAACTGACCCACAGAAAGCAAAGTCACAGGCATGAGAACTACTAGATGATTCTTCCATATAACTACTCAGGTCTTTGGAGTCAAAGTCACTTGATAAACTCAACAGTGCAATGCTTTTCTAGTATCGGTGAGGTCAGTGCATTTACATGTATCAGTCTGAAATTTTAGGTATAAATTGAAATATATGATCTGCATTCAGAGAAAATGCCAAAGTCAACGTGAAAGTCTTCCTGTTTTCTGAACGCGTTTTAGAAACAAGAATCAAAATATGCAAAGGGAAAGTACATTTAACAGCAGTGTCCTCAGAATGCTTTTCAAGGAAAGTATCTCCACAATTAAGATGTCTGAATCACTTCAGAAATGTGAGCTCTGAGTGGCTGAAACTGGTTAGACAAAGATCCAGCAACCTCAAAAAAAAAAAAAAAAGTGGGTGGCGTTGGGGGGGTTAGCAATAGAATTAAGTTTGAAGAAAACATTTCACATTTAAAATAAAGGGATTGATCACTGTCTCCGACCTTTGTTTTCTGCACCATTATTCTCTTGAAGCATAGAAGAATGATGAGTGAAAATTGGAAAAATGAGCTTCCTAGAGAAATGGTCTTCTCTCTAAATGACAGCTTTTATAATATTTCACCCATACCATTTGTATTGGTAGAAAACTTTAAGGTCAAAGTTTCATAATCAGTCTTAAAGTTTGCCTGCCACAGATAAACATTGCAGGAATGATAAGCATATGGCTAAAGTTCTCTTTTTAAGCTCAGTCCTGGGGAATCATGCAACCATACAATTGGATTCCTTGATTTCGCTTACTTCTTCTTCTAAGCACTAACCAGGCCTGAGCCTCCTTAGTGACTATGATCAGATGAGATGGATGCATCAGTATGGTATGACTACAGATTTCTCTTGCTTTATTAACATGCAGATGCCCTGAACTACATGTTTAGGGTACTTGGTGAGTGTTCCATCCTTCTTCGAATATATGAAAGAGTATCAATACATGCTGAGTCTCAGGAAGACTCAAGAATGACAAGAAAAGGCACAGCTGTTAAGTCTCCCTGAATGCTCATGATGGTATGAGAAGGAGAATGGGAGAATTTGGCAGAAAAAATTACCATCTGGTGATTTTTTTTAGATTAGGTCTGGATAAAACAGATGAACCCAAGGTTGCAAGCACTCCTTGCTTTAACTCCCTACCCATCTAAACATTTCATGAGGGCTAATCCTCTTTCAGAAATCACGTTCTTTTTTGGACCAATAGTGAAGGATGTAAAGTGAAAGGGAATGAGAAAGAGGTTGTATCTGCATGTTGTAATTCCTTCTAGCCTGCCTGCTTCTCTGTTTGGCCTTCTGAAGATTTTATTGAGCGTCTCTGTCTCTATGCTTTAGGCCCTGTAGCTATCATTGGAAATACCTCATATTTCCTGACTGTGTAGAGCTTACAGACTCACAGTGTAGGCAGATAGATAACACATTCATACCCTTGGATGTGTAATAAAAAGTCTAGGCAAAATGTTCTAAGCAAAGGAAAGAAGGTTGTAGAAAGTTTACACAAGGTATGTGACCTAGACACACTCAAGATTTTAAAGGGCAGATGTGAAGTAAAAAAAAAAAAAAATCAAAAGATCAATAGATCAGTCATAAAGATCAGTTCAAAGGTCCTATAGAAGGAAGTAACATGAGCCTTAAAGAAGCCAAGTTGATTTAATTGAGGCAGAAGCAGGAGTACAGGGCCTTATGGTCACTCATCTTTGACCTGAACTGCATGATGCCTCTGCAGGTGTTCTGGTATCAGAAGATGGTTGTGTCACACTGAGGCCATAGAGAGCAGTAATAGTAGTAAGAGTAGTAGTAGTAGTAGTAGTAGTAGTAGTAGTAGTAGTAATAGTAACACATAATACCATGGGAAAGATAAGAAGACCATTTTGCAGGGTATACTCTGAGGAGTCCTAAGTAGCTAAGACATACTTAGTTCTGATAGGTAACAGAAGAGATACTGAGAAGTAGATGATTTTTAGATCTATTTCAGAGGTCAGATAAAGATGTGCCTGTCTTGACATGGGAATTACGAAGGGAAAAGTGGTTTAGCAAGGAACTGATTCATCTATAATCATCAGGGTAAGTATGGCTGCAGGCAGCGAGGCAAGCAAAGCTAGAAGAAACAGATTTGGCTGCAGCATTGTACGCTAACTACACTTGCCAATCTTTTGAGGTGTTAGGGTGGATATATTTACTAGACAGTTGGATGTAGGGCATAGAAAAATACAAGAGATGAATTTAGTGGTCATTGGTTTACAAATAGGACCTGAATTGTTGGTGTCAGTAAGTGTAACTACAGCTAGAGTGAAGGGTAAGCATAAAAGAGGGGCTGTGACTGGGTGGGGACTTATGATTCTAGCATTTTGGAAGGAGATTTGGTGTCTTTGAAAAGGTAGGAAGAAATCCAAGAAGGCTTGGGAAACAGAACCCTAGAGAAGGAAGCACTTGTAGGGGAGAGGCAAAGGTTAGTGTTGCAGGGCTCAGGCTATGAAGGCTGGAGGGGAGAGAAAGATGAGGCAGAGAAAGAAAGAGACCACAAGTTGTCAAGAATTTCTGAAGTTCTCTTACAAAACAAAAGGCAGATAGAGAATGCTATGGTTTGAATTTGGTTTCCTTTCAGTGAAACAAGGCTCAATTCCTCCATAAGGCAGTAATGAGATGTGGGGTGGAATGGGAGACGTTCAGATTGAAGGGATGGAGGAGGCCTATAAAATGTACTCAAGGGAATGGGCTAGCTGCCCTAGAAGCACAGCCCCCTTCCTTCTCTTCTGAGAGCACCTACCCTCTTCCCCTTCAGCTCTCCACCATGTGCTGAAGAAGCAACTGGACTTTATTTGAGGCCAAGCAGATACAAAGGCCTGATCTTGAACCTCATGACCTCCAGAATGATGAATGGCAAGGACTACCTGTGTTTTCTATATGTTATCCAGTCTTGTGAACTTTCTGTTATAGCCATAGAAAATAGACTCGGCCAGCATAAGAGCAGAGGAGGCATGTCCTGGAGAATGGACTTTTCTTAGTTTTATTTGATGCTGAGTGAAGTTGGAGACTAAGTACTGAAGAAAAGAACTAGAGTTAAGAAAGAAGTAGATATGGAGGAGAAAAAAAGAAAGGCATTTATTACTCAGGGACAGGCCTGAACTAAGAGCATAGTGCTCACCACTGTGACCTGATCTAGACTTATTCTGCATATGTGTACAAAGCACAAGACATTTTCTGAATTCAGTCTACCAACAAGTAGTAGTTAATGTAGGGCAGTGATTCCCAACCTTGGGTCATGATCTCTTTGGAGATTAATGGACTCCTTTGACCCTTCGGGGTCACCTAAGACCATAGGAAAACACAGATATTTATAACTCATAGCAGTAGCAAAATTACAGTTATGAAGTAGCAATGAAAATAATTTTATAGTCGGGGATCCCTACACCATGAGGAGGGCTGTATTGAAGGACTGCAACATTAGGAAGGTTGAGAATCACTGGTGTAGGTTAAAAGCTTGAGCTCACTTCTGGGTTTTGAAAACCTACCAGTCCCTAGGCTCAGGACTTGAAATCCCATAAATCCCCACTCTGGAAAACTCTGCTCCCAAGAAACTCTATATACAGTCTGCCTCTTGCTCAGTTCTTTGCTGCTTTTTAGCTGAGGAGAAGCACCCACTTTCTTGTGTTTTTCCCAATAAATATGTTATATGGTTTTTTGTTTGTTTGTTTGTTTGTTTGTTTTTGTGTATGACTTCGAGGTATTCCTTGGCTGCAGACTGCCAAGATCCTTTTCTCTTGAGAGCTGCAACTCTTCCATTGTGGAAACCCTTCCCTTCTGAACTATACCACTTACAGCTAATTGGTCCTTGTCTTCTCTTGGGGATCTATTATTTTCTTTACACGTTGATACGAAAATTTAGTAATTAGTACCTGGGAGCAATTTAAGTGGCCACATTCCTCAGGTTACATTTTAATATAGTTAGTGTCACAAGAGAAAGAGTTTTCATAGAAAATGTTGTATTGGGAAGAAGGAAAAAAATGGGTCACAGCTCAAAAAAAAAAAAAATCCTGTCTGGTGATAAATGTAACCCAGTCTCATGATGCCCCCCAGAGAGTTTTTCATCTGGCCCCCAAGCTATAAAACCTGACAGTGAGAAGTCCATGGTCCCTGAATAGAGAGGATAAGCCAGCAGAGCTGCATATTCATGCCATCCAGGAGAGCATGCACAGGTGGGAGCAGAGAAAACACACAGGCTTGGGAAGCAGGGAGACTCCAATCCCAGGTGTTCCTGGGGCAAGCTACTTAGTGTTATTCAGCCTTATTTTCTCATCATGCAATGTGAATAGAATCTGAGTTCTGAGAGTTGGGCAGTTTAAAAACATACACTCTATAAGATACATTTTACAGGCACAGCACTTACCAGAAATACATTCATTATCACACCAATTATAGTAGTGAGTTAGGGTTATTATTTTTACAGATCAGTTTTCTCAACTTCTTGCCCTACAATGGGGACTTCATAATCCCTACTCCATAAACTTGGAAAAGTTGAACATGAATGGGTAGCTGCGAATACAATTGTTTTTTCCTTGCCATGAGAATGAAGGGTGTCTTCCTTTCTTTTGCCCACATATCTCTAATGGGGTGGTATACAGTTGAAGCATAGTTATGGGGAACTGAACTTCAGAGCACACTGGACTTTGTTTTGGGGGCTCTGATTGGATGATGTGGGGCAAGTGGACATGTGCTACCAGACAGAAGAAGTGGTAAAATGAAGTCAGATTTTAAAACCTGGTACATCTCATAATTGAGAACAGTAGGTGTTAGAATCAACTCCTGGCCAGATTTCCTATACTGGAACATGTGGCCATGACACCTCACTAAGAGGACCACGACAACTGGCCACATAGCATGACAATCTAGAGTTCTTTACGCTAATAAGACTTAGCCAATGGGCTTCCCTTCTTGGACATCCCATTCTGCAAAAGGTATTTACTCTGGTGCACCCTAAATAGGATGTAAGCATTTTCATCCACCATGAATAAAACAATTCAGACAAGCAAGAACCAAGACTGGTCACTGGGGGAGGCCTTTGCTGTAAAGGGTCACACCTTGATCTGCTGTAGAAGGCCTCTTATCCAGTCCCTCCAGACTTTGGCAATCACTCAGAGCTAAGCCTGATTCTGGCCCATCCTGGGCTCAATGTAGGCCTGTAAACCGCCATTCCCAACTCCTCTCAGTCCCTAGCAGCATCTGGGCACACAGGACTTGGAGAACCTCAGCATCCATCCCAGATCTCACTGTTTCTCCCTCAGAAGAACACAGACTGGGACCCCTATCTTAGACTACATTCCACCTTCCCTGAATAGCATGTCCACAGCCCAGCACTCCAGTGGCAAGGAAGAAATGCAGCCTAAGGTTTTGCACTTCCTGAGCTGCATGTTGGTGGCCTAGCAATCCCAGGAGTGAGGTAGAAATGCAGAATGATAGGACGATATATGCAGGGCATGAGGAAAGAAAAAGTATATACATGCTGCTGCTTAGATAAAGCAAGCGCGCCCTGAGAACCCTCTCTGTAGTGACAAGTCCTTGAAGAATGGCTTATTAGATCAACTTTTGTGGTGCTGTAGCAGAATATCTAGATAAGGTAGGTTATAGAGAACAAAGAATGCTTTCCTGTAACTCTGACAGCTAGGAAGTCCTAAGTAAAGAGATTGTCTGGTAAGAAGCTTTATACTGCACCATCTGTGCTCAGAGACATAAGGAGCACATGTAAGAAGAGAGGGAAGGACTGGAGAAATGGCTCAGTGGTGAAGCTGCTCTTCCAGGGGACTCAGTTTCTGCCACCCACATGGCAGCTCGCACCTGTCTGTAACTCTAGTTCCAGAGGATCCAACACCTTCACACAGATACACATGCAGACAAAACACCAATGCACATGAAATAAAAATCAATACAAATTTACAATAAAAGAGGAGAGGGAAAAGGTGTAGTACACATCAGGAGTCACTCCCACAATTACTAACCCACTACTACTGTACTAGTGGGATTAACCTATTTACAAGGACAGACTTGACCCTTCCTGAAGGCTCTTCCTCTCCATACTACTGACTGGGATTCACAGTGAGAATTGAAGTGGAAATTTCTGACTTCTTTGGAAACTCAACTGTATCATCTGAAATTTTGCTGGGGCAGACACGTGAATGGATGTTTTTACTGAAGCGGGCATAGGAGAGGATGCATGATATTTAGAAAGAATGTATATATGACCTCACAGACAGTGGAAGGAAGCTCTGGCATTGGTTGGTTTTGCTCTGCCTCATTTGTCTTCATTTAATGCTTCTGTATTGGTTGGCCTTACATCACATTGCTGATCTTCACTTGTAGTGACTTTGTAAAGATTAACTTGTCAACGAACTTCTTGTGATATTCCAGCAGCTTCTTGCCACATTTGCAGACTCAGGCAGATTGGCAGAGCCTTGGGGTTTCTTCTGGATTGAAATGCTGTTGCTGATTCATGAATGGTGATTGCTGAGTTGACTGGACTGCCATTACTGATTTGTGTTGGTGTATTGCTAGAGCCTGGACTGCTGACAACAAAGACTGAAATAGCCCCAAAGAACTATTTTTAAATAGGCCCAGAACCCCACTCCCTATTAACCTTTCTTTTCTACCACCTCTGGAGGGTGGTAGGTGGCCTAGAAGAGAGGCTGAAGCATTTAAGAACCATTATTAAATGCAGTTGTGAAAAATCTAAGCCTACAGAGAATGGGGACAGTTCTTGCAGAGCCTTTTATCTTTAGACCCAAGCATCTCCTCAGCCTCATCGTTCATCTTGTGGTGGCTTCCTTTGAAACCATGGAGGAATCTCTTTTCTTCCAGCCATGATTACAATGACAGCCACTTCTTTCTCTATGCTATAACAGTTTCCTCCAAGAGTGAAGCATTGCAGCCTGCAAGGAAACTCTCTGAGCAAGAAGGTAAACAACTCAAGATCGCTTCCTGGACTGTGAAACTGACTAGATTCACTAGGCTCCTCCTAGGCAGAGTAAGCAATGGAAGCAGAAGAGTCCCTCTCAGACGGAAGAAAGCTGAACTGCCCAGATGGGTCTCAAATAGGAACCAAGCTGCCTAGAAGACCCAGACAAGCTGACCTGTAAAGCTCGGAGACCAGAAGAAACCAGCTGAGAAACCTGGAAGATTTTTAGACCCAGGCACATGGGAAAGGACACTCTTCATCTTGTTGAGCTGAGAGCAGGCTATGTGTGCCCAAATCCCAGCTTTGTGAGCTGTCACGTGGGCTGGGATGAGCCCAGGTGATGCATTACACCCATCTTTGAGTCATTTCCTCTCCTTTAAGTAACCCCTCACCCACATTCTTCTAAATAACCTTAATAAAACTCCTTGGTTCACCACTTTGGTGGTATCTATACTTTGGTCTGTTATAGTTTCCCTGTCTGGGGTGGGTGGATGAGGGTGTTGCGTCTCCTCAGAAAAAGTTTGGTTGTACAACACTCTTCCACCCAACAGTCTCACCCACAGTGGAAATGGCCTTTCCTGTGAGGACTTCCCGATGCTCCAGGCAGTTTGGCTCTTCTGTGGGCTCACAATACTTTCAGGCCTTTGAATATATTTCTGTTGTAATACTTTCTGGATTGGGTTTAATTAGATTGTTAATTACTTTTCCTCCCTCATCAGATTTTAAGCATCTAAGCAGCAAAGGACCCAATACACATTTGGCACCACATCAGTAATACTCTGGTGCTAGAGTGTTGTCATGTTGTTTAATAAATGTGGAAGTAAAGAATGAATGCTGGGAATATTCTAAAGGACAAGGCTGAATGCATAATTACCTAGTGTGTCTGTCTCTTAGAACTGGAAGGTAGTTAAACATCATAGATTGCCTACAAATTATACCCCACCCCCAGTCCCAGCCTATACATACTGAATCTGAGTGACATTATCTATTACCTTGTTCTTTTACTCACCCAGGTGTGTCCTTATGTATCTGGGCCACCAGACAACAAGAACTCTGCCAAAAATAGCTATCTCTAATAATACATCTGAAATAGTCATATATTTACATATGTGTTCTGGTTAGAGTGTAAGCAGGAGCTTATTTGTGTATGTAATACTCATAACAAGAAGGAAAACTCTTACAGAATCCATGATGGGGTAGGAGAAAATATGCAAAATGAAAGCAGAGATGGGGGGAATACTGAAGGGTAATGGTTAAGCAAGAATAGGGCTGGGGATGGGAAGAAGAGATGGGAGAAGGTTAATTAACCTAAACCAATCTCATATGTGTGTGTGTGTGTGTGTGTGTGTGTGTGTGTGTGTGTGTATATATATATATATATATATATATATATATATATATATATATATATAAAAGAGTTTAGACAAAGATATCCTGCACAGTGGACAATGCTTTTAGCTAAAGTCATGGCTGACTAAATGAAAATCTCATTGCCAAGCATAGGATAATTTCCTAGGTCAGGGAGGCCCCAAAGGAAACCCCAAACAGCACAGGCAATTGCTCTTGTTCTTGATTGCTCACCAT
This sequence comes from Apodemus agrarius, assembly GCA_964023405.1. Taxonomy (NCBI): domain Eukaryota; kingdom Metazoa; phylum Chordata; class Mammalia; order Rodentia; family Muridae; genus Apodemus; species Apodemus agrarius. Next base: position 160,985,750 of record OZ030005.1, on the reverse strand, counting down.
AATTAGGGAGTAAGACCCTATTGTTGAAGACAGTTGAGGACATAGAGAAATGAAGCTAGAATTAACCTAGAAACTTCTTTCCTGATGGTTAGCTTTAATGGTACCAAAAATACATGGGCTGCTGTTGAAGAAAACTCACCACAGACTTATCTACAGACGTATCTTGTACAGTACAGTATCAATCTGTCAGTTCAGATGTGCCTCTTGGTATACTAGGGGTATTGCAGTTATGGGGATAGCCAACTGTTTTCTGATTTGATTTTGGATCTGTGTCACAGGTGGAAATTCATGCCTAATATGATCAACTTTGTTCAAGCTCATGTCTCTGAAGGCATAGCTAAAGAGCCATTCTGTCACAGTGCCTTTTAATACTTATCCTCAAAGATTAATACTGTTCCCAAGTTGTTCAGAGACACTTGTTTTTGCAGTGAGCAGCAGTGTAGAGACTCATGACTGTTGAGTGCTCAGTCCTGAACAGAATCTTTACAGCCACCACCACCTCAAAGGCCCAGGGAACACAGCTAAAGAGGGGGAAGAAAGAGTCAGGGAACGAAGATGAGTGCTGTGAGGTGCTGTCTTCTGCACACTACACGGTCAGTGCACTTCTGAACTCACAGCAGCTAGGTTGCCCGCAAAAGGTCAACACAGTCAACACTCCAGGATGAATGAGAGATGGTTCTAACATGAGACGAAGAATTATTGGCAACTGATGGCTTCTGTGTGTTGGGGGGGAGTCATTTTTCTTTGGGTATGTGGCTTTTGGTAGGCTTCCCATGCTCCAGGGGATGGCCCCACTTTCCTGGGCATAAGGCAGCACTAACTGGGCCCAGTTGGTTAGAAAAAGAAAAACAGGGGAGGAAGAGGAAGAAGAGCAATTGAAGGTGGCAAAGGGAATCTGGGGCAAGTGAGGAGGGATACGGGTTAGGTATGACAAAGATATGTTGTATACATGTCTGAAATCATCAAAGAATAATTTTTTATAAAAGTGTCTGATTGCTATGCTGTCCATTCAGACAATGACCACATAACTGCAATACGGCCATATTCTACTGCTCCATAAAGCTTCAAAGCTTAGGAAAAGGAGTATGCGTGACCTAGTTACCAAAAGAACAAAAGCTCTGTGTCTGTGAATTTGCACCCTTTCCTTCCTCCTGCTGCGTTATGATAAAGCCAAAGACCTCTGACTTTTATCTCAGCAACATGATTCACCCAAGCAACAAAATGCAGCAGGGATCACTTTCCCCGGGTGGTGAGGATGAAGGAGAGGGGGTAGCTGCTTTGTGAAAGAACCTTTCTAATTTACAGGTTTAGCCTCGAAGGTTTTTAAACCAACTGCATGCCATCAATGTGCTGTGAGTTCAGTAAAAGAGGTAAGTGAAATGGTGAACAAACAAGGAAGGATGCCGGTCCTGTAACGTAGACAACAGCTACTACTTTGTCTTAAATACATTTTTAGAAATATTAAAATAGAAACACCAAACCTTCACCCACTTGCATTTCTTAAGCTCCATGTAAAGACCCAGAAGTCATAGAATTTTCACTAAAGCAGGAGAACCATTTTGCATTGTCTTTAGAAGCATTAGCTTCTTAAGGGGTATTGGAGATGAATCAGCATGGGTGGCAAATGTCAGTTGGCAAGACAGTGATGTATTCAGTGACTACATACAAGTTAGCAGGGTAGACCCGTGAGAGCTGAGAGTGATCGGATGCATAGCAGCCTGCTCGTGGTATTGATGAGAATTGGAGTAAACAGGCAGCTATGTTCTTGCCCTGTTTATGGGGTACTCTGGTGACTTTTATTTTAAACCAGTTTCTTCCATGCCCTGTGTTGTCTTAACCAGATTTCATATTATAACTCACTAGAATCGTCTCTTTTCTCAGGAAAACTGTCCCCATGGTTGTATTTGGACCAGAATCTTGCATTGGAGCTAAGCTCAACTGACTTCAAGCTTTGGCACAGGAGAGGGAATTCAATAATGTTTCACTGTTATTATTTATCTCTGCTGAGACCTTCCAGATCTCAGCTATCTGGATCACATAAAGAACACGTGGCTGATCACCACTTTTTAATCTTCACTATCAGAAAAGCATGGCGGAGCAAGCTCAGCCTGCTCCTCAAATCTTGCTTTTCCCATTTACACTCACACAATGGGAAATGTGTCTAGAAGCAGCTCCTCCGTGTTGATGGGCATGGTGTGTTCGACACGTTAACACCACCAATGCGAGCACACGGTGAGGAGTGGGGAGGCAGCACCTTCTCACAACTGTGCATTGCAAACTGAGTTTTGTAAGTATGTGGCTAAAATAGTATGTGTTCACATATGTATATAGTTGAAGTGAAATGATGTCATTTGAGGTGATGATGTTCTTCCCTAAAGCCATAGAATTAGCTAGTATTAGGCATGAGAAACACCTTTTCAAATTGTTGTTCAGGGAAATTAGAGACTCCCCAAAATAACATAAGTTCTGGCTGTTGCCCCTAGCTGCCTCCCAGAAGCTGAGAGTAAGTCACCATTGTTGAAGACAGAACACACTTTGAACACAACAGGGCTCAGAGGAATCAAGCTAGATGTAACCCAACAGCTCCCTCCCATCCTCTGTACTGGAAGAGCTAATATGCAAGCTTCCAAGTTAAAGTATTCAACAGTCCTACCCAGAGGTGATGCCTATGGACCACCATAATGATCAGTATGGCAAGATATTTCCAACAATGAAATAGGGTTATTTATATCTTGGAAGTAACCAACATCTGTCTAAATGGGGGTCAGACCTGCTGAACTGGATGGAAATCATGACTGGTACCAAAAATCTACCCAATCACTTGTGGCTAGCAACAACTAGTCAAAACAGGTTAACAACTGAATCTGGACTGTCCAGCATCAACTGATACATCTGGAACACAGCCCTTTTCTAAAGCTCCTGAAGAGTGTGAGAATAAGAAGGCCAGATAGTCTGCCGTGAGACTGATTCTTCTTGATGTGAAAGGGAAGCTCTGTCCATAGAATTTCAACAATATAGGTGCCTATGCAAGACCCAAGCAATAACAATACCAGTTTGGCATGCCATTGCAGATGGGAGAAATCTCACAGGGTCCCACCCCAACATGTAGAGCCAAAGGCAATCAAAACCTATTGAGAAAGGCAGAAATATTCTTCTGCAGAGATGAGAACTCTAAATCTAAATGTTTTCCAATACCAAGTAGTTGGACCTAAAAATATACAAACAGACATCACTAGGCATACTTAGCAGGCTATATTTATATATTTATTTGCATATTAAAGAATAAGAGGCCATGAATTCCATAGGGAGTAGGGAGTGAATGGGAGGGTTTGTGAAGGGAGGGGAAATTATGTCATTATATTTTATAATTAATACAAACCAAACAAAGAACATGATACTATCAGTAAGGCTTAATAATAAATAGAAACTATCAAGTAGATAAAGAAATAAACTATTAAAGTAGGTCAAGGTTTTTGTGTAATTCACATTAGCTGAGACTACTAAATACTTCTATCCAACATGTGTAAGAACTCCAGTTATTCTTTGCTATTTTTATTTAGCGTGCCCGTTTAATTTCCTCCCATAACATTTTTGTTAAATATTCTATTTCTAGCTTATGAATTCTCATCCTCATTTTGGATGGTTCCTTCCCTGTCCTTTTAAATAATTTCTAGGCTTTTCACTTTTTTCTTTCCTTTGCCAAGTAGAATTTATTTCATTAAAAGTACTAGGTTGACTCCCCCACACCCCAAAATAGTAGTTAGAAATGGGCGTGGAGAATGGATACAGAAAATGTGGTATATTTACACAATGGAATACTACTCAGCAACTAAAAACAATGAATTCATGAAATTTTTAGGCAAATGGAACTGGAAAATATTATCCTAAGTGAAGTAACCCAATCACAAAAGAATACATATGGAATGCAGTCACTGCTAAGTGGATATTAGTTAGCCCAGGAGCTCTGAATACTCAAAACACAATTAACATATCAAATGATTCCCAAGAAGAAGGAAGGAGAGGGTCCTGGTCCTGGAAAGGCTTGATCCAGCTTTGTAGGGCAGTACCAGGACAGAGAAATGGGAGGGGGGTGATTGGGGAATGGGCAGAGGAAAGAGAGCTTATGGGACATATGGGGAGAGGGGAACCGGGAAAGGGGAAGGCATTTGGAATGTAAACAAAGACTATAGAAAAAAAAAAGAAAAGAAAGAAATGGGCCTGGAGAGATGTATCAGTAGATTAGAGCACGAAGATTGGAGTTTAGTATCCAGTACCTACAGGGTGGGCTCACAGCTACCTGTAATACTATAGACTCCATACATGTGGTATATATGCACACAGGTAAGCAAACACTCTTATATACAAAAATACTTTTTAAAGTTGTTAGAGAGGTAGGTCTCATAGAAGCAGGTAGTGAATGTGGAAGTAGGTTTAGGTTCTATTCTGTATGCTATCTTCCCTTCACAGCAGGGCATAAACTAACGTCTCTGGGCAAAATTTTAATCTACCATTAACCAATGAGACTTATTTATGACTTCTTAATTCAACATTTTGAGGGTCCAAATGATATGAGATTTCACTGAAAATTTCAAATATGATGATGTTTTCAAGTAATGAACTTCATTTTTGCTAAAAAGTCTTTGCCTGATTATTTAAAACAATAATGTCTATAACAATGTAGGGAATGCAATTTCTTCATGAGCAGCATAGAAATATATTTTATAGTTGCTGATCTTTTAAAAAAATTAAACATGTTAGCAAATAGTCCATATGCCATCAATTCCTTGTGAGAGAGTCTCAGTAAAGTAACATTGAAACATGGTCATCTGAAAATGAGGGTTGGACAGATCAGTAGATGTCTAGCAGAAATCCTCTTTCCAAGCTTCTGGAGCATGAGATTATAGCCGTGAAACCCATGATGCACTGATATTCTGCTGTGTGTCCTGAAGAAACCAGCATATACACACTGCTTAGATTCTCAGGCCAAAAGAGCTAGTATTTGGAGTGTATATGTGTGCATGCATATCTGAACGCCCACAGAGTAGGCATAGAATCTAAAGAAGGGTCTCACTATATAGACCAGGCTGGACTATAACTCACAATCCTCCTGGCTCCACAGCCTAAGTGTCAGGATTTCTGGCATATGCCACCATGCCTAGCTCTACTTCATACTTTCCAGTGGTGACCTTCGAGCCCAGTGCATGCATGCTAACACTGTGTGGTGTCCTCTTTGTGCTCTGGTTTTTCATGCTCCCAGCTTCTTTATCTTCATTCAATCCTAGTGTTTCTTTTCTTCCGTCTCTGCTAAACCTTCCTTGGCTTCTTGGTGGGTTTTACATCCTCTATGTGCTTTAGGAATGATATTGCTTGCATTCAGCTCTTCTTATCAGGAAATGTTATTAATTATAATATTTTTTACTTTTTCCTCTCTGAACTTGACTAGGCAGCTATAATTCCACATTTAGAAGTTTAGATTTTTATCTATTAATTACAATGCATTAAGTCACGACCTATCCGAAGAATACTTGTCTAAACTAGTTGAAGTATAAGTGATTCTCAGCACCACTCTCGTCTTGTGGCAGGTGCGGTTTAGCAGACGGAAGCCCATAGGTTCAAGTAACCATGGAAGGAGAAGAGAACACTGGAAGAAAATGGGGACCACCAATAATTGTATTTGTTGCCTTTACAGCTTTGTTTCACGTTGTTACTCAGAATGCTTACCAATGGCATTGTTTTTATGTGCTGTGGAACCTTCCAATGAAATCAAGAGTACACACCTACTACTGTGGCTCATTACCTGACAGTCCCTAAAAATGTCCCTTGCACACACCAGCAATTCTTCATTCCCTCTGCTTATATGTGTTAACTCTTCAGAAGGACTGATGACATCACTCTTCCTTCAGCAGGAGGATAACTATCAGTCTACCAGTTATCCTAACGCCTTTCCACCATGTAGGACCCATACGGTGGCAGTGAGGTTTTCCATAATTATTTGAGGAACAGTTTCTTGAGATGAATTAACAAATCCCTAATTGGTTTAGAGCGATCCAATATACCCACAGGGTTGGTTTTGCAAATAAAACACCTGAAAAGAGACACCTCCTAAGAAAAATGCAATTAAAATTTATATTGGAAGCTAGACTAGGAAATCTGCAGGTGAGACAGCTCAATCTTTAAATGCAATGCTGAATTATGAAATAATTGCTAGGGCCTTTTCCCAGGCCTCTTGGTTGAGGCATCCTCTGGCCCTAGGGAAGTCTCTTCTCTTCAGCTTTCTCATCTATTGATAAAATTAATTAATCCTGCTAATGGCATAAGCTGTTGCTTTCTGAAATGGGAAGCTGACAAGGAACTAGAGATGCCTCTAGGGCTCCGCCAGATGAGTCAGCTCTCCATAATTACAGGAAATGCATTCTAGGAGAAATTAAGGGGTAGTATTGGGGATGCTTGTCTCCACGGCTGAAGCACACAATTCTGACTGAGGAGTGGCTTCAACCCTGAGCTTGAGGCTCCCGAGCAGGTCATGTTCCCTACAGCACTTCATGAAAAAAAAAATACGCAGCCTTTATTCACCAGACTCTAATTCAAAGATCAAAACCTGTATTGAATTATTTAAGACTAGATACAGCATTTAAATGTAGACACTGTTATAACATGGGAAAACTCATGCAAGTGGCAAAATGTGATCAGAGCTTGTGTTTACCAAGGTTAGGTTACCTCTAGGTTTCTTCGAGACCTTGTTAGGATTCCATTCGATTACAGAGACTGAATGATTGGGGTCTAATAGGTTGAGGACAGGAGAACAGGTTAGCCTTGAGCCCTTGCTGTTAGTGGTCCATCCATACAAGCATTTCTTGAGGATCTACTAGGGGATAATGCTTCGCCTTCCACTAGTAAGGTCTGGAGTGTGGTGGGAAACAGGGAAAGCAGGTAATCAATGGGAAACAGGGAAAACAGGTAATCAATGAAATAATGTCTGAGGAGGCCTTGGTGTTAAAGCTGAAGGACAGGAAAGCATCCATGAGGAGTTTTTGAACATAGATGAAAGTAGAAGAAAGAGGAATACATTGCCTGGAGCTAAGGGCTCCTGGAGAGGAAGAGTTGGGGGCATATTGAATAATTAAAGTAGTGAGTGTTTGTATTAATCAAGTACCGCCCCCCTTTCAGCTGAAATGATTACTTAACATTTCTCTTTAAATAACAGCCATATTTTCCTTCTAGAGTTTATTCATGAAACATGCAAGATTAAAATTCAAAAATCATGTCATGCTTTAGGAATTTTATGGGCATTAGTATTGTGCCTGCCCTGGGCCAGGATAGGGAGCTGGCAGATTCTGTTGGCTACGTTGAAAGGAAAGAGATATTAAAGCCCCCAAATCGCCAGCTTTAATGTACATAGTGAAGGGCCCAGGGGTTGCAATGCACCCAATGAGCATCTGGCTTCTTTTCTTCAGCTGAATTTCATGTACCCTCTGAACACTCACAGCACTGTATGGCAAATAGTCATGAGTACTGTTTGGCTCTCCAGTTCAGGAAGTAGTTCCCATCCCCAAGTCTGCTACTTGATAAAAAAAAAAAATGATTAAAAGAGAATCAGCCAGAACCCTGTCAGTGCTTTCTATTTTGCTTCTAACTTGTAGACTTTTCCCTCTAAAACACTGTTGCATGCCCTTTCATTTTCCTTTTGGATGTCATTTGATTTTCATCCGACATGATTGATCATGCTGTGCAGGTTAGCAGAAACTACCAGAGCAACTGGCCACCTATCAGCTGAGGCTTTATCCAGAAACAGGTTTTTTTGGTTTGTGGTTGTTTAGGTAGAAGTCATCTTTTTCTCCAGAAGTGTACACATAACCACCCTTGTTAGAGCTGACTTTGGGATCCTCAGACCCTCTGCTGTATGAATGTACACAAATGGATACATAATGATGACATAAACAGGGACCAGTAGGGCACCTGAGGCAAAGGAGTGACAGGTATGTGCATTTAGGTCCAAATGCAGGAAGTCCAAGAGTTCAGGGGAGAAGAAACGATGACAGAATGAAGAAGTGAGAGGGCAGCTTCTAAGCCACCATCAATGGTACTGCACCTTGTACCAGCTTTCTACAAATCAACTCTTGCTCACAGAGAACCAAGGCATGATGGGAAATATCACCTTTCTTATAACAAAAATCAAGCCTTTCTGGATGTGTGTATGCCTTCCTTGGTTGCTGTCTATGCTAGCATGGCACACCCAATTCAGAAACACCTACTTTCAGGAGCTTACAGGCTTGAGTCCTGGTTTCAGTTTTGATTAGCACTATCCTTATGATCAAATCACCAACCTTGGGTGGTCGTCTGTAAAACAAGTGGTTTTGACAAATGGCTTTGTCAAAGTGTTTTGTGGAAAGAACATAGAGGAGAGCCTCATTAAGTGGAAATGAGGCCTAGGCCTTAATTTTTTTTTTTTGATTTCACACTATTTTGAGATTCGCTGATTTGGGAGAAATTACAGGCAGATGGAGGTAACAAGTGCCTGGTTGTCTGTCACAGTTGTCTGAGATCCTGTGTGGAAACAGAGATGGGCATCTAACATCGAAACTCCCACATGAGTACCATCACTAACTTGACACGAGGCTCAGAGAGTCAGCTTCTGTGGCCCATGGTGTTCTCACTGGCTGACTAGAGACAAGACTGCCATCTCCAGGTGCCATGGCCTTCGAGGATCAACAGAGGCCATCGATGGGTATTGGCTGGATTAGATTCTTTTTCTTATCTAATCTTCTAGACACAAAACTGAGGTGTTTGACTCCACAAACACTGTCTCTTGAGTTTTCTAATAGATTGCATAACTCTTGAACTCAGGTATTGAATGAATGGATGTCTCATGAAAGTATACTTTTGGCAAAAGAAAAATCTAATACTTCATTTATATTAGATACAATTGTATACAATTCAATTAAAACATAACCTTTTGCTTCTTTGCCCTCACTTTTAAGTCCTATCCTATTTCTTATACCCATTAAATAACTTAATTAACTTTTCCTAAAAGGCCATGAAAATACTTTGCTTTGAGTCTGAAGGTAGTTACTGTGAAGATCCTCTTAATTTATGACAAATACCCTTCCTAACCACAAACACAGATCCCAGATGCTCTACCAGGTTTTCAAGATTAGCCCCCTTATGTTATTAACCACTCCCACTTATAAAACAATAATGTAACTGGAAGATTTTATATAGCTCTCCAAGCCTTCGCTACCGATGATCCTATTATGTGTTAGTTATTATGAAAATGATTTTAAAATGGTCCCTCTTAATGAGATGTAGTACAGGTAACAGAGTCTCATTCAGCCTAGCCTCTGCTCTAGCTGACTGTTTCAGGGAAGGAAGTCACTGGAGGGCTGGGAGTAGCTGAACAGAGAAGCCAGAGGAAAACAAATGAGCAGCCTCTTCTTTAATGGCCACCCTGCTGGAGGTATGCTGTTGCCAGGAAGCAAGCAGGGAAACATACAGCTTAGGAATCAGCCTTGGAGCAAAGGCTTAGTTTCCTGTATATGCCCTTGTTTTGGTCTCTGATTTCTGCAGATTCAGCTGGTTTGGGCTGCAGAGCCCACCTGCTTCTCCCTTTCTACACCTCCCACTTTATTTTGCTTTTTTCTTTCCTTTTATTGTTGCAGCCTTCTTTTCTTCTGATCTTTACTTTTCTTTCCCAGTGAAGAAATGCATGAAAAATTGGTCTACAGTCTCACAGTCAAGACCTCCTCTTGACATATGGTCCTTCTTGCCTTTGGAGAAACGGTGGACCATAACATCATATGACACCATCTTGGATGCTTCCATACTGGCAAGTGGCAGTTTATTTAGTAACACTTAGTATAAAAGCATATAGCAGAACTTTGCAGTTTTCTTTTGTCATTTACTATTCCTTAATTAGAGAGTGACAAAGACAACATTGATAATATAAATCCAAAAGTTTCAAGCGACCCTTCGCATTTTACAAGGAAATATTGTTGCCCACTTATGCGGCAAGTTCATCTTCTCCCATTATACAGAGGGACCTTCCTTTGTTCACAAAGAAAATCCTACTTCACAGCTTCCGTAAAATTATGTGGGTGCTCAGAATCAATATGTTTGTTCATGACTTGCATTAACCATTAGACACCAGCAGAAGCGAGTGCTAGTTCATTCATAGGCAACATGTCTAATCTAAGTCTTTAGATGGGGAAGTCCCAGGCACAGGAAAATTTTTTGTAGGTGATCTAATGTGAAGCCAGTGTACTGAAGCATTGTTATTAAGAAGGAAAGGCCTAGAACAGAGGATCTCAACCTGTGAATCTTGACCCCCTTTGGGAGTCAAACAACTGTTTCACAGGAGGTGTATATCAGATATTTACATTACATAACAATAGGGACATTGCGGTTATAAAGTAGCAACAAGAATAATTTTATGGTTGGGGTTACCACAACACGAGGAACTGAATTAAAGGATCCTAGCGTTAGGAAGGTTGAGAACCACTGGCCTAGAAAATCCTACCCCGAGTTCCTCAGGTCAGAACAGTGCTCTTGTCCACTACCTGCCCCTCAAGGCTCTCTCCTGTCCTTCTGATGACCTGCTTCAGAATATTAGCCACAGGATGAAATTCTCTTCATCTGCTTTGTGATCCTGGTGCACATGGCCCATCCTTTCTAAGAATATGGCTCCTGCAGAGCCCAGAACAGTATTCTGCTCAGCAAAGTTGCTCTATTACAAATGAATTTAAGAAATGAATTCAAACTAATTAAGCATCAATTTTCCCATTTGCCTAATGAGCAACATCATCCAACAGCATACCTCGCTGGAACGCTGAGCTGACTGAAGAAAATTACATTCACACAAGACAATGTGGGCAATAATATGACATCCTAAGATGTTACTCCAGATACTGCAAGACATCATGCTATTCCAAATGTTTCCTGGCTTGAAGTTTCCAACTTTACCTCCCTCGTCTAATTTTAGCTAACCGTTGTTAAGTTGTAAATTGCTCGCCTTGTTGGAACAACATTAAGTAGACAAGTTCTTGTCACTTAGCAACCATTAGCAACTTTAAAATGTTGAGCAAGTTAATTTGGAAGTAAGTTTGAAGTGGAGGGTAGTTCTGAGTGGTGTAGATTGGGTGAGCTAGTTGCTAGGGTGAGAAGTCTGGGAGGGAAGGAGAGGGGAGAAGAAATGTAGCAGGGTATGGAAGACGCTGATCTCAAGGGCACACGTGAAAAGAGACAGATGGATCCCTGGGACTCATCACCACATCTGTAAGCTCCAGGCTAGTGGAAGACTTGTCTTAAACCACAAGGTGGATAGCAACAGCGACTGAGGAAGGACACTCAGGGCTGATGTCTGGCCTCCATGTTTGTGTATCCTCCCACACCTAAACACACACATATACAGAGACAGAGAGACAAAGACGGAGAACAGAGAGAGACAGAGAGACAGAGAGAAGCAGACAGAGACAGAGACAAGCAGACAAAGGGAGACAAAGACAGAGACAGAGAGGGAGACAGAAATACAGTATAGTGCTAAGAGGACTGAGTCAGAAGCTAAGATCCAGCATGTATCCACTTGGGAGAAATGAATTATGTCTCTGGTTTTCAGTTCCTCCTCTGGAAAATTATAATAAGTAAGAGCATTAATATTTAGAAATCACTCAGAATGCAGAGTGTGTGATATATGCTTGTAGATAAGGATATATGCAGTTAAAAGTGGATGGCATTGGGTCTTTCAGAGCTTTAAACATTATATCTTGGTCATTTTTCCCCACAATGAACATATCCATGTACCACCCCTGACCATGAGACAGAATACTATGAGTAAGCCCCCAAGTCTCATAGTTTTCTCAGTCTTGTGACAGAAATAAGGAAGGAGGGGCTGATTGTGGCTTGCAGTTAGAGAGGGTGAAGTCCATCATAGTGGAGAAGCCACAATGGAATTTATACAGGAGTGACAGTTTGGAGATGGGACATTTCAGATGTTGTTGAATGGACCAGGAAATGGAGAAGTCCATGTGAAGCTGCCCAGCATTTAATCCTCATAGCCCACCACCACAGAGATCTACTCCCTCCAGTTAGTCCTCTTCTTTTAAACATTCATGAATGACTCAGAATGGCACCCACTACTGGGCCCCAAATGCTTGAATGCATAAGCCTTCCTTCAGGGGACACTTCACATTCAAACAGTAACACCTCTCTTTCTCCATCCTTCACTCCATGGTGACTTCTAACACAAAACAGCCTTGCTGATTTTCACATCATGAGAAAAGCGATCAAGCAATACGAAACCCTATCTGCCTGTATTTAGCACATATTCTGTAAGAATAACTCAAGTGGCCTGCACTCATTCTCATTGGAATGGCGTTCCATTTGCAAAAGTATGACAGTATGCAGATCCATTCTACAGTGGTTAGTCATGTCAATAGTCCCTGGATTTAAAACAGCAATAGTAGAAACACTCTGTTAATATCAAGCAGTGAATCTGTGCATGTGGTTTATTAGGTGTGGTTTTCTAAGTAGCAGATCATAATGCATGAATCCAATCAGCTTTAGAATACGCTGTAAATCAGTATATCCTTGTGAGGATTTGGCTTTGATTTTCCCATTGTAGATGGACTGGGCAGGGGTGGGAGGGGGACCAAGAGAGTGTCTCATTGTGTTTCTTCTTTGCAGTTCCTCAATGACTTTTGAAAAGAAAGTACCAATATTGTAAACTGACACCAAAATGTGAACTTAAGGTTTTTGAATGGTAAGAGCCTGTTTTCTCTGAATACATCATTTTTTCTCTTTAATAACTGCCTTCATTTAAAATAAAGCATTACTGAAAAATGCAATTCCTGATTTCGAAACTCAGGGCTTTCACCATTTTTATTTGTATTCACTTTGTATTTCTTTGGAAACGTGGAGAGCTATGCTCTGATAATAGAAGAGAGATAGGGGGTCTGCCACAAAACAGGTCTCCCTTCCCTTTTATTGCTCTTCAAAGTGGAATTAAAACATTATCTCAGCTCGGCAGGCAGCTCAGAGCTGAGAAGGAGGGGGAGCCAGTGACGGGAGGTGACCTACTTCTGGAAGCTCCTAGACACCAGTTTTGGTGATTGCAAGATGCTTTCAAGAAGTAGGTACACGTGTGTTGGGAGGGAGAAGGCTGAGCTTATGCATAAGCACGAAAACATGGAACGCCCCTGGGTACTTTGTAGAGGAATTTGGTATTGTAGCTTTCGTTCAATTTGAAGTTTCACTTTCTATTCTTAGAACATATGCAGGTAACTCTTCTGAATCTTTCTGAGGGAAACCAAAAGGAAAAAAAAATTACTTTCAGGTATAAGATGTAAAGATGCCAAACTGTTCCTGCTTGTGTGTACAGTTACAAGAGTGCCCAAGCATCAGCCCACGTCGTCCCTAACATCACACCAGGCTTAACATTGGTCAGGATGCAGCTCCCACATTTAATTTTCACACACAAAAGCCACTCTGCTTTTGCCTTTCAGACACAACACTGAACTCCTTATTTTCATAAAATGGCTCTAGTTAATATATATAACATATATTATATAAGACGTGTGTGTGTGTGTGTGTGTGTGTGCACACGCGAGTGTATGTGTGTCTTGGTTTATATTCAGATTCACAGATTTTACTTTCCTATATTTGAAAGAAATGTCTTAAAGAATTTTTTAATTTATATTGTTTGCATTTTTTTGGAATGTGAAGATATGTGTTGACTCATCTGTGCACTGCTCAAAACAAACGGAACTTGAGCCCTGTTGCCCATGGGTTCTGACCTCTGTCCTTCCCCATCATGTGTGTGCTCATGACACACTGACCTTGACAGCGAGCCCCTTGATGACATCACATTTTCATTTATCTATAAAACACTCCCACCATAACCCAAGAGTGGGCTGTAGGTTAAAGATTAATGCATTTTCTGAGAGTTGGGGAGACTTTCTCCAAAGTCATGGCTTAGGTCATAGAGTCTATTAAACAAATACCACCCACAGGAATTTAGAGGCAGCAAATATAATTGCTGCTGGCCCACCATAGCTACTATGCATGTTGAGTAGAACCTGTATCACTCAAGTGACCCCAGAAGTGAGTCCCACGAACTCATATTGAAACACCGAATGCAGAATTGCTTCTGATAATACATTTTCCTGAACTACTGACACCATTTGCCTGACTACAAGAATATTAATCAATGCAGGAAGTTGTTAATTTTTTATTATGTGTGTGTTCTGTGTGAAGTCAGAGGCCGGAAGTTAGATTTTTATTTCTATCATTCTTCCTCTTATTGTTTGAAATAACATTTCTCACGGCACCTGCAGCTCACTAATTGTCTAGACTGCGGGGCCAGCAAGACCAGAAACCTTCCTGTCTCTGATCCCAGTCCTGGGAATACAGACATACATCACCTAGCCTAACTTCTTACACCAGTGCTGGAAGTCTGGACTCAGGTTCTCATGCTTGTGTGGTGACAGTTATTCACCTCACTGTGTCCTCCCTCTGGTCCAGGCGCTCATGGTTTTGCCCTGAAGCTTTCATTTTACAGCCTGTCTACAGGCAGGCCTGCTGCTTTGAGGATCTGGCAGTCTTCTTAGCTTGTGATTTTAGGGAGAGAAATTCAATACCTTCAGCTTAAATCCTTATGACATCTTCATGACTCAGCAGTTATGCCTAACATTGTTCCTTCAATCAGTATTTAACTACTTATGATTTTAGGCTGGGCATGGCAACCTGTGTTGGGCAAACGGTCATGATATGTATATTCATGGAACTCAATCAATCGGGAGGTTGTGATATTAGACCATCAGATGGATGGTCGAGACTGTAGACAGTGTTGTATACTGATTTTGGAACAAAGCAAAGGTTTAAGTTGGGGTTCTACCACTCTGTGACTGTCAGGCTTTCGACAAGCCGTACAACTTCTTTGTGATTTAATTTTCTCACCCATAAAATGAAGATAACAACAACCTAATGCAGGCCTGTTTTGATGCTTGCGAGCATTAATGCATGAAAAGATGCGTGCGAGTGTCATTTGCATTGTAAATGTCAGTATGTCATAATTTGCACCGACAGAGAGTGGCTGCATGTTGTGCAAAAAAGTAGCTTATTGTGTAACTCTCTTAAGAAATGTCCTTTAAATAATTTTGCATACAAATTAGAGAATATAGAGTAGGGATATTAATGGTGGCCAGCTCTGCATGTTTTTAATTTTCTTTATTTCTATATATGACTTGCACTGAATGTTTGTAATTAGACTCCATTACTTTTAATCAGATAAAGTAATAAAACAAATGTCTTTTTTATAACAATTCACCTTACAGTGTTCATCCCTCATTGCCAAAGCCCTTGCGATACAGTAGGCTAAGTAGATAAGCTATGGGAACAGAAAGTCCTGTGAGGGCCAAGGATAACCTATTATGTTATAAAGCTTCCATGCAGAAGGTGACTCCCATGATCTTAAAACACAGGCTGAGAAAGAAGGAATGGCATCCTGTGGATCTGGGCCTGGTCCACAGAGTCAAAAGGCATTTTGGTAAGGGAAGACCACATGGCTTCCTGGCGGCTATAGCTACAGGTGAAGGGAGGAAATGAGACTGGCAAAGTTGGCAGGGGTAAGATACTGGGAGAACCCCCTTCCATGCCAGGTAGTTTGAACACAATCTTAACAGTGTTGAGTGGAGAACTAATGAAGGTTTTAAAGACATAAAGACGATGGAGACCAGATGTGTAGTCACATGAGGTTTTTACAGGTATGATGCAGGACTCTGGAATAAAGCCATATTTTTTTTCTTTTTCAGTGGTGGAATCCATCCTTTCCTTCAGGAGCCGGGAACCACTGTCACCTACATGTGTTTTTCTTAGACTTAAGCCATGGAGCAAACTAACTCCTCTTGGAATTCATAGAATTGGAAGCTCTCTAAATGATAACTTGGCAATGGGCTAATGTGAAAGCAATTTGTCTTGGCATGAGCAGTGAGATGCTCATACCTAGTTTACTTCGATCTGAGGGAAAATGATTCAAAGGCTCCCAGGACTGTCATGCTCTTTCAACTTGAGATGGTAAGGTTTCTGTAGCATTGCAAGTTCTAGCAAAATCATCTGAAGCTGCATCAAATGAGGTAGAAAGTAAGTAGCAAATGGCTCTTGTTCTAAGCAACACACAGAAAAGAAGCATCTAAACTTACAGCAGGTTGTGACTTGTGGCCTGTCTTAGTCAGGGTTTCTATTCCTGCACAAACATTATGACCAAGAAGCAAATTCGGGAGGAAAGGGTTTATTCAGCTTACACTTCCACACAGCTGTTCATCACTAAAGGAAGTCAGGACTGGGACTCAAGCAGGTCAGGAAGCAGGAGCTGATGCAGAGGCCATGGAGGGATGTTCCGTACTGGCTTGCTTCCCCTGGCTTGCTCAGCCTGCTCTCTTATAGAACCCAAGAATACCAGCCCAGAGATGGTATCACCCACAAGGGACCCTTCCCCCTTGATCACTAATTGAGAAAATGCCCCACAGCTGGATCTCATGGAGGCACTTCCCCAACTGAAGCTCCTTTCTCTGTAATAACTCCAGCCTATGTCAAGTTGACACACAAAACCAACCAGCACATGGCCCCAAGGAACCTGTTAGAGAAACCACCATGGGCTCTTAGAGAGCACATAAGCTAGTGAGGTAATTTCTCAAGCATCAATGATGCAATTGCTTTCTACTTGATCCATTGGAAGTGAATGGACCAACCTCCATAATATTTTCATGGAATCAGGTCACATGAGTTATGTGTTCTTAAGGGTGTCACAGAAGGAAATGGGAAACAGTCAAACATAAACACAGTTGATGCTACTGAGCACTCCATTGAGTGCTTGAGAAACACCTGGGGAATGGATCTCTATTGTTTGAGAAATTAGGGTCTTTGAACCAAAATGCTGGAATGAATTTCACTCCATTTTTAATGGGTAGGCAAGTGTTGGGGCTATGAGGAGAAAGCCTATGTCATTAACTATAAGAACATGAAAGGGTTCTTAGACCTCATCCAGTTTCTTTAGTCTACTTCTGTGTCTTCTTATAGCACATATATTTGGTAATTTTTAAAATCTATTTTTCAATTTTCAGCCTTCAATATTTTCTGGTTTCCTATAAGAAAACATTTGGATGTAATCAACTCAGCTGAAGATTGTGAGAAACAATTGCAATGGACAGATTTATCACTTCAGAATCCATTCTTAGTAGATGCATTAATAAGTAATTACATTTGAATGGGTGGATGGATGTCAGGAAATAATGAGGAACCTCATGAATATCTCTTCAGTTCAGTGCGTATCTGATATAACACAATCTGCAAACCACGTGTAAATGTAATTTTTAAGAGTGGATAGTGATGACATTCTATTAATATTACAAGAAATCAGATTGTGAATTAGAAGAGTTAAGCTACTGTCATCAGCACGAACAAGCTATGGCTCGTCCATCTGCTTTTGAGTTCCCTAGAAGTCTTGAATTGAAGTTGGAGACATGCCTTGAACCCCAAAGCTAACTCTGTATCCCATTGGGTACTGTGGGACTGACTAAAACATAGACAAATTGGCTTAGGGATGACTAAGGCAATGATGTTCCCTGGTGCCTAACCTGGGCAAACTTGATAAACTCTCCAGAAAACAAAGGCAATATCCTGGAATAGAATGTACAATTCTAGCCTTGAGTGAGCCCACATTTTTGATCTTAATGACTTAATGCTAATTGTCCTTCCTTGTTTGATGAGTCTGTGGCACTAATGGAAGCACATTTTCCTTTGGTGCAATTTTTTATTGGTCACTATACAGTCTGGATCCATAGGCTGGGGTGGGTGTGATACTATAGTGGCAATTATGTTGACTTCTTAAATGGTGCCTGAGAATGTGACTTTTGGTGTGGAATTCATCTTATAGCTCTTAATGGCTGTTTTGTTCGGAACCCAGAAGACCTTTGCTAGCAAGATGCCACTGAAGTTAAATAAACGTATTCTGTCTAAGCAAAAGTTTCTTGATATTGGGATAAAGAGAAAATAGGAAATGTACCATTCTACAGTTTCTTCTAGGAATGGCGATTTATTTTGAATCCCTCTGATGGGTACCAGGGATTTGGGGGTTCATAAGATATAGTTGATTTTTAAATTCTATTTTTGTAACCCAGCATGGTGGTGAACACCTTGTTTGTTTGTTTGTTTGTTTGTTTGTATTTGTTGTTGTTTTTTTGAGACAGGGTTTCTCTGTGTAGCCCTGGCTGTCCTGGAACTCACTCTGTAGATCAGGCTGGCCTCGAACTCAGAAATCCGCCTGCCTCTGCCTCCCAAGTGGTGGGATTACAGGTGTGCGCCCAGCTGATATAGTTGATTTTTAAAGGAGCTTAAAGTCTTGTTTTCAGAGAATGTGGTGAAATCCATCCGAGGTGTCATTAGGAGGAGGAGAATGGGAAGCCAGGCAGGGATTGACAGCTCCTACTTTCATGAGCTAAGAACCAGGAAGCCAGGCTGGAAGGAGAGAAGCTTTGGAGGTGTTTGGGAAAATGTTTCTCATAGGTGAGTGGGGACCAGGGGCTGATAGGTATACTTAGCACGGCAAGACATGGTAGACTGAATCCAAAATGCCAGCAAGAGCCACTGGAGGGACATTTAAGCAAACATGTGACAAAATTCATTTTGTGACATTAACAAATCAAAAGAATGTTCCAAGTATCTTTCTGCCACCATACCAGGTGCTGAGGGACAGAGAGTCCCCTACTCATCAATATGACATAGTCACGGTCTGTCTATAAACTCCCTTATTAAAGAGTCATATTGGCTTATGTTAGACAGATGTCTCCAGTGGGACACCTGGACTTAATTGACAGAAAGACAGAATCTGTGACATGTTCTGAGGGATTCCTTGACTCATAGGGCAGAACATTTCCTGACAATGTTCTGGGTAGTGTCCATTCAGTTTTAAAGTGCTTTTGTCTTTTAGGGTCACCTAGCCACTTGAGTCTCCGAGGATAAGGCTGTTAAGTATCAGGATTTATGACTGAAACACTGTGTCCACAAGTATCCTTTTGAATTGAAGCCTAGCTCAGAATGAGTCAACCAGTCCTGGGGAAGAATGTTACCATAGGTAACATTTTTTCTCTGATTCACCAACAAAAAGAAAACAAGTCAGTTAAAGAAAGAATCCAATCCTTTCTACAAAATAAGTGGCTTGTCAATATATTTCAGGAAATTCGTTATAAACACACATTCTCTTTTCAGAAGCCAGAAAAAAAAATACTCTTTGAGACTCTTGCTTATATGTTACAATGCTTAGAGACTAATTAGGTGGCCATAAGATCTCAATACTAGGTCAGATTGTTACAGAATTTGGTTAGGAACCCATGGATCTGGGCCTTAAGGTGCCCATAAGGTTTCAAAGGAAACTCATGTAAATATAATCCCAACCTTCCAGTGAAAATGTGCCACTGAGCTAGGAAACGCCTCATGTGGAACTCTACAGGCTGAACAAAGAAAATTGCAAAGATCAAATACAAATGCAGGCTGGGAGAGCTACCTGTCCTGGAGCCTTTCCACCAATCTTAGAAGGTCTTTTAAGGCTCTATGTATATATACACACACACACACATATATATATATTTATATTTTATAATATAATATAGAATATATAATACTTTGTATTTTATACCATAGTATTTAGAATAGACAATAATTTATATAAACAAATATATGAATATATAATTATTCCATATAATACACATTAATTTATATAATAAATATATTATTAAAAGTGTATCTACTTAAAATGTGATTTTATGCGTGTGAGTGTTCTGCCTGCATGCATGTCTGAGTACTATGCACATACAATGCCTGCAGAAGCCAGAAGAGGGTATTAGACAGATCTTTTAGAACTGGGATTACAGACTGTTGTTAGTTACCATGGGGTTGCTGAGATTCAAGCCCTCCTCCTCTGGAGACGCAGTGAGTGCTCGTAACCACTGAGCCAGCCATGTGCCCAACTCTAGGGCTAGCTCTAAGAACCTGCATCATGACGCATACCAGCTTCTGAGAACGGACGAATGGGGCAGCTCCACTCTGGTCCCATGGAGCCAAGGACCAGACAATAGCAAACACCGTGGGTCAGAATTGAGCCTGTTGCAAATTATAAATAGCTGTGTTTTTACTATGCAAACTTTTTTCCTCTTACAGAAACATAATAATTATGGAAAATAATGGCTTTTTGGTGTTTTTCTGCCATCAATCCTCAGCACGTAATGCATCAACTGAGTACATTTTTTTGGACGGAATAGTGTTGAACAAATATGCACACTCTCTCATGAACACGCACATCTGCATTCATCTTCCATAAACAAAATCACATATCTATCAAAAATTAATTTAAAAATTATTTTTTAAAATGAATTTCCTGGTGATTGATTACCTGTGAATGTTTGCTTTGTGGGTTTATTTAACATATATACATCCTCAGAGTCACATAAAGTGTTTCAGGTGGAAAGAGATCGCAGGGTGAAAAGCTTACCAGGCCCATACTAACCTGGTACTCGGTAAAACACTTGCGACAAGCCCACCGGGAGCATTGCTCTGGGCCTGGATTGGATGGGACGTGCTCTGGGCCTGGATTGGATGGGACGTGCAGAGGTTGTATCCCCAACGTCCTGCACTTCAACCCTCCCAGTTGCAGTACCTTGCTGTTCTCTTGTTTCAACACTGATTTTTTTTTTACACTATTAACAGTATCTATTGGGGAGGGGGCACATCCCATGTGGTGTTTTAACATCTGCTTTGAAAAAGCTCTTATTAAATTAGTGATTCAGCTTCTACTCAGTGGAATCTTCGACTAGTAACTGGGTGAAACACAACAACACAGGAATGCACTCTAGTTACATATTTTAAAACTTCTTTAAAAATTTTTTTTTTTTTTTTTGGTTTATAACTTTAGTCTCTCTCTGTGCCCATGCAAGCAAGGGCATGGGGCAGGAAGCAACCCTTGCTAGCTTGTCTTCTGTCGAGTCTGCATTACCTCTCCTCCTTGGGGAGAAGCCTGGGTTTTTCCTGAGCTTCTTCCTTGGGTCCCTTGCCAGCTGTGCTCCTATATGAATTCTGCCCTTGCAGAGGATCTGGAAAGCAGATCCTGCAGCAGCAGCACCAGCAGCACCAGCAGCCTGGTACTGTTGACAGTTTCCTGATGAGGCTTTCCCAGGCTCTCCCTGGGGAGCACCATGAGTCATTTTGAAGGTTGCTGCAGGCAATTAGAATCTGCAGCTACAGAATTCCTGAAAACCACAAGTCCTGTTCTCTCGAACTAGAGCTTCTGTGGCCCACTCAGCAGCTGAGTCAGTCTGTCACAGTTGTGTCTGCAGACTACCTGACAGGCCTTCCTGTCTTGGTTACCCACCCCCCTCTCTCTGCAAATGCCAACTTGTAGCAGAAGTCTCCTTACTGATCTCTTAGGTGCTTCTCAATTCAATCATGGTCTTTGCTGTTCAACATTTTTAGCTAAACTGAAAACGAGTAGCAATCATACTACGTTTTTACTTCTAGAGAACACTTCACAGCTGTAGGCAACAGTAACATCTCCAGGCAGACAGTTGGGAGCTGTTTTTGCCTTGAGTCTGGAAAGGCAGAAGGACTATTCTTTGATCTTACTGAGTTCCTTTGTCTCAACTAATTTTCTTCTTTTGTTTTTGTATTTCAAGTTCCTGCATATATGTATTCTTCTCTATTCTACACATCAGTATATTAATACTATTGCTAAAGCAGAATGTCTCTAGCTCTCAATACCTGATTACTTAATATACTTAAGTATCTAGCATGTATGTGTATGCTAGAGACTAGCCCACTAATCAGTATTGTCTGCCGAAAGGTACTCAGCGTTGATGACATAATCCTCATGACCAGTAGACTCACCCGGTATATCAAGTATATCAGGCGCTAGGAAACAGCTAAGCTGCCCAAGTCATCCTACAGTGACCACTGAGCTTGCTGTGTTCAGCTAGAGTGAAAATCGAAGCATTGACAGGATTCTGCTTGCCCAAAAGAACCATGACAACCTAGATACATTTTCCCATCCCAGGGAAACCATGTCCTGAAGCTTGCCATTTCAGTTCATTTATGTGTATAAACACATATATATGAATATATACGTGTGTGTGTGTGTGTGTGTGTGTGTGTGTGCTTGTTGTCCATATCAGCTTCACTTGATCTTTACAACACTTTAGAGCTGCCAAAGAAATGGAATTGTTTTCTAGTTCACACTCAAGAAACTTGAGACCCAGGTAGGTTGCATGACATTTTTGAGACCACTCAGGAAGTTACGGCAGACGTTAAGATTACAAGTGACAAACTTTTATCACTAATAGTATTCGCCCAAATAGTGAACTGAGTTGGCAAACCGCAGGACACGGTTTCCCTGAGATGGGCAACTGTCGGGTAGCATAAGCTCTCGGTATCGGGGTTGTCATCCTTCTTCCTGGCAAGCAGAATCCTGTCAATGCTTCTTCGATTTCCACTCTTTAGCTGAACACAGCAAGCTCGGGGTGGCTGTGGTGTGACCAGGGCAGCTTAGTTGTTTCCTGGCTCCTCATGTGCTTGGTACACTGGGTGAGTAGAACAGTAATGAGGATGACAAGATGTCATTAATGCTGACAACCCTTCAGCAGCCAATATAATTAGTGGGCTAGTCTCTAGCAAGTGCCTAATCAAATAAGAGGACCTCCCACCATGCTAATTGATCTGTTTGGCAATGTCACTTGAAGGGCACCCAGCTGAGAAGCCCAAGGACTTAAGCAGTTACTTGTTCAAGGATAAGCTTTTCTAAGAAAAGATAAAGGCACTGCTTTAGGTCTGCAGTGACAGACTGCAGGCTATACTTAACATACGCATGAACATGGAACCCAGCTCTAAGTATGTATCTCTAGAAAAAAAATAAATGATGCAAAAAAAAGTACAGCCAGATTTCTACCAGAATAAATAAAAAAATTCCAACTCAGAAAGCAATGGATTCAACATTTTCACTGAAAGATTGTACTTTTGAATATAAGACGATAAGGGAAAAGATGTACCTTGCAGAAAGTCAGCAAAGTACACGGAACAGGTGTGACCATAAAGATGTCAAAGTGTCTAAAAAAGAGGTGTGTGTTCGTGTGTGTGTGTGTGTGTGTGTGTGCGCGCGCGTGCGCGCGCGCGCGCGCATTGGCGCGAGCGTGTGCGCGTCTGAGTGTGAGCGTGTGTCTGTCATTCTGTCTGATTGTGAGTGTGTGTTATCTGTTTAAATGTGAGTATGTGTGCATCTGCTTTTCTGAGTGTGACTGTGTGTGTCTGTCTGAGTGTGAATGTGTATGTGTGTGTGTTCATGTACAGAACATTCAAAATGAATAATGCTTTAATGGCCCTAATGTGAATTAAACAAATAGAGCTTAATTTTTTTAATGCCTTTTCACTAGACTATGTACAGTTGCATTGATAAATTCCAGTTGAAAGCAGAATCTGTGGCTTGTGAGGTCATCTCTTTTCACTGGGCAGGAATGTAGACCCCAACCTACTAGGTGAGTTTGTGAACATTTGTTAGAGGTTAGCCATGGGTCTAGATCTCTTTTACTAAGAAGGGACATTTTCTATGTCAAAAGGACTGAATTTGAATGTCAGACTCCAGATTTGCCACTCAATAGTTATAAAATAATATATCTGATGTTATTTAGCATATCATGTTTTCTACTTACAAATGTTATACCTTTTAGAAAATGTCAAATTGAAAGATGTTTAATTTTTTAGTATTATACATGGCTCACGGTTGATTAGTGAGTGAACATTCCCTTCATGTTTTTAAGAATCATAGTAATCAGAACTTTGTTCAAAGCCCACAAACCCAGTAGTCGCCCTTCTGTCCCTGCCTCTGTTTTCCCTAAATGTCACCTGAGATCCACTTCTCCGGAGAGAAATGCTCCAGTAGTGGGGGAAGAAATTTATTATCCTGAACATCTGAAGTAGTGTAGTACATGTGGTAAGTGAAGTCAGAGGCCTGCCCTTGCAACTTTCAGAGTGCACAGAAGGAACTCAGGGTAGCTTGAAGCCACTGCCATAGTTTTGATCTGTAACATCCTCCAGGAAGGCATAAGCTAAAGGCTTGGACCTCAGCTCAGCAGTATCTGGAGACTGCAGAACCTTTAAGAGGTGGGTCTAATTGAGGATTGTAGGTCACTTGGAGGTGCCCTCAAGGGGGATTAGCGGTCTCTGGTTGTTTTCTCTTTCATCTTTCCTTTCTACCATGAGGTGAACAGGTTACTCTGCTGTGTATGACATCTAGGATATGCAACCAACTTGAAAATTCAATTATCAAGTCTTATAAAAAGTTAGGGTAGTGACCGACCGCGAACAGATACTTTTGACATTTTGAGACAAATCTTTTCTTTAAGTTGATTATCTTAGGCGTTTTGTTATAACACCAAAAACCCAAGAGTTACTTTTGCATCAGTGTTTCTCCCTAATTAGCATGGTGTCCACTCTGTGATGTCAGTGACCTGAAGGCAGTGGTCCCGATTCTGTCCCATACCCCAAGCATGGAGAACAAGTTTTAAAACGTAGGATTTTATTGCTAGTATAATTCGTTAGTTTTGGTCTACATGAGTAAGAAACTCTTTAAAGGCAATGAACATGTACATAAATTTGTTAACTGAAGGTCATCCTGGGAATAACAATTCTCCATAAGTACAAAGAAGCACAGGCCCTTGTTCACCGCATAGTTCAATGTTGGGATATGTGCGGTTTGAAACCTAATATCTCCCTAATCCCCAAGACCTCAAGTCTCTTTGAGTATTTATGATTTTCTACAGCCCCAATAAAGATGTAGCAAGAAGCAAAGGCTTGCTTGCCCACTCTGGGCCTCCAACATCCAGATGTGTGAATTCTTCATGAAAGCAGCATGATCTTAGATGAAGGAGATGAAACAAAGCATCACTTTATTTCTTGTTTTTTTTTGTTTGTTTATTTGTTTATTTATTTATATGTATGTGAGTACACTGTAGCTGTCTTCAGACACCAGAGGAGGGCATCGGGTCCAATTACAGGTGGTTGTGAGTCACCATGTGATTGTTGGGAATTGAACTCTGGACCTCTAAAAGAACAGTCAGAAAATAAAAAAAATAAAAAAAAAAAAAAAGAACAGTCAGGGCTCTCAACCACTGAGCTGTCTCTCCAGCCTCCTGCTGGATGGTTTTAGAAGAATCACTTTCTTTTAGGAAAAGAACTGAGTAAGAAGAGTGGTGTGTTTGCCTGGCTGCAAAGGAATACATTCTCTTTAAAAAGAAATCCTCTGCCAAGTTTTTGGCTTCTGTTTGTTGTTGTTTTAAAGGTAAACACAATTAAGAGAGAAAATATCGAGTCTTTAAAAGCACAGCTGAGTATTTATGTTTTCCTTCAGAAGCTTCTGGGTTTGTTTCTGTGGATCTTATTTATCCATTGAACATGACAACTGTTCAATGCCACCAAAATAACTTAACGGCAGCTTCAGCCTTGGATGGGGAAAGAGTTTTTACTTCAGACTGTCCATCTTTTTCAGCTCCATTGTAATTCTTTCAAGTTTGAATGCCAGTGTTATGATTTTCTCTCCTGTTTCTTAAAAGACAGTTTTGGACCCTGAAAATTACTCTGTTATCAAGTTTTACAGGGACTAAGGTTGTGCTACCTGATGGCATCTTAGTGGCTTTATGCTAGCCTTATCCATATGGGACCTGAAAACTTGTTAATAACCATTTCATCACATTCCCGTCTAGACTCTATGAATTCATTTTGCCAGAGAGACAAGTTTAGCTCCTGTCTGTATGTTAGTGATAGCTCCCCTCACCACCTCTTAGTCCACTGCAAATCTGCTAATTCGCTGGATTCTTGTATTTCATACCTGTGTGGAGCCAAAGCTAAAACTAATTCCAACAAATTAAATTTCTGAATCAAAGCTCACGGTGTATGACAACTCATTTCAACTTCTTGGCAATGTGACAGAAAAAGGAAAGTACTGGAGAGGGATTAACACAGTGTCCCAGCTCTGCCGTAAATACCACTAATCAACTCACTTCTTCCAGCCCCCATTTCATGGTCTCTGTGGTCCACAGAACACTCTTGTTGCGACATATTGCAATTTGCATGAGGTCTCATTTCACACAACTTTTTTTATAGTTAAAACATTGCCTTTTGATTAGAAAGCCCTTTGGGACATCTGAAAGATTCTTCAGAGACACATTTCTCTTTATATAAAGAGACAAAGTTCTCTTTATCTTTCATATTTTGAAGCATCCAAGAAAGGTGTAAAACACTCAGAAATAAGAAAGTTTCAAATGCACCCATGCACCCAGAAGAATACTCAGGACCTGTAACTGTCTGGTGCTCCATACTAGGTAAATGTCCACCAAGAACAAAGTGGCTGTTCTCACAGTCACAGCTGTGGGGGATATGGTTGCTTTTTCAGGTATATGTGCAACATACATCAGTTCACAAACACAACAGATACATCATGTCCAAAAGCAGAGCCAGTATTTTATATTGGTTCCCCCATGGTCACCTTGTCTGCTGCTCTATCTTACAATGTATCCCTTTGCTCTTGTTTCTCCCAAGACCAAAACGCCCAGTGGATTTGTTCTGTGCAGGTCAAATTTCAAAGCATACCACTTAAAGGCTTTCTTAACCCTGTGGAAATAATGACTTCCAACAAGGTCTACCTCCTCTTAATCCCAGAGTCTAAGAGTCCTCTGATTTCCTCCTTGGAACTTTTGGGGGAAGCTAATCTTGAGATAAGATTATCACAGGGGGCCCTGTGATCTTCAAAGTTCTTATGGAAGCAGGAAGAGGGCAGCTCTGGGAGCAGAGATAGGTTGAGCTAAGCAGAGTGTGGAATGATATTCTTTGAAGATGGAAGGTGACACCCTTAGCGGACAGATGCAAGTCTCCAAAATCTGGGGACACCAAGGAACAGGCTCCCACCTAAACCCCCAGAAGGAATACCCTTCTGCCAACACCTTCATTTTAACTAATAAACCTTGTTTTAGACATCTGTGCTATAGAAAGTAGTGTAATAAGTGTGTGTGTGTGTGTGTGTGTGTGTGTGTGTGTGTGTGTAGCAACCATGGTTGTATTGATTTCTTACAGCAGTAGTGGGAAGCCAGCCCACCTTCCTCCCTGTCTCTCCTCATTTCCTGAAACATTGGGATAAACTGTGCTTGGTCAGCAAGCATGCTTTATAGCTCCTCAGCTGTGGGATGTAAAACCGGATTCCCCTCCACATCTGAGAGAACTACACTTGGAGGCAGTGTTCATTAACAGCATCCCTGCTATTAACTTTTTCTCTGACTATACTGTTTTTTTTTTACCTCTCCCTCCAACTTTCCCCAGAGCTTATATCATATTAATTTCTTATTGTACTTATACTTCGTAATATGATACCACTCACAAAAGGCACTAAATGTGCCTTTATCTGTCTGTTATTTGTAAACTGAGACCCATGAATTAACGATGTGAAAGCCTTTACTATATGCTAGCTCTTCCCAGTAACTTCTTAGGATCAACCCTGGCAGGCTCCCTCCTTTTGGAAGCAGCATCCTAGAAAGACTGTGTATGGCTGTGATGAGTAGTTGAAAACAAAACTATAGGGAAAATATTATAAAGATAATCGGAAATTAACAGCTGAACTAGAGAAGACATTCCCCAGAGGCACATTCGCCAGCAGGGGAAAAAAATCCCACTATGTTTTAGTACAACTGTAACACTATAAAAATGGATTCGGCCTTTAAATTATAGCACTTTTAATGAGACATTTATGTGGCCTGTGGCCTCCAAGCTCTGTTCAGACACTCAGGACATTTACCAATAAAGGGACAAGGCACTGTAGACGTTCCTATTACTTTTAAAACCAAGAACCTTTCCAACACTGAACTGAAATTAAAGACAACAGCCTCTCTTAAAAGACTCTCCAAGAATACATTTTAGGATCTGTCTGAATAGGTTGCATGCTACCAAGGAAAACAGAGAGATGCACAGGTACACAGCCATAGAGGCACAGAGGAGCGCACGCACGCACGCGCACACACCTTAAACGGATGTAATTTTTAAAAGAGCCAGGCTTTTAATAAACGTCCAAGCTTGATGTCCAATCTCATTCTCTTCACGGCGAGATGGTTCAAGTCTCTCTGGCCCCTATCTCGGGACAATACGAATACCTACCCCACACTTCAGTTGGAAGATGGAAAAGACCTGATGCATACAAAGTTATCAGTGGAGTGCCTGGCACACTGACTCCTCCTGAAAGATAAGCTGTAATTACTGTCATCTCTGGAGCCCCTTTTAGGTTAGTTATATAACCTGCTGGAGCACAAACCAGCTGAGCCTGCTCAGAGATAAATGGAGAAGGAGCAGCTCCTCCATGGGAGGAAAGGACATGGAGAAGAGGTTTACTCCAGGTTTAAAGCTGATGTTCAGACCGTAGGCCTTGAGGCAAGCTAACACTATCCAATGTGGTGACATATTTCCTACCCTCATCACTAGCAGTGTGTGTGTGTGTGTGTGTGTGTGTATGTGTGTGTGTGAGCGTCTATGTACCTGTGGGAGTGTCCATGCTAGTAGCAGAGGGGAGGATAAAACCCTCATCTTTTCTGGTAAGTGGGTGGAAGCTAAGCACCTTCCGTGTGATGCATCTCCAGTATTATTATCATAAATAACCACAGGATAAGGAAGGAGATGTTCCTTCTAGGGTTATGAATGGACAATGTTTGCAGAAAGAGGGTGGTCATGTTAGAAGTCAAGAGTGGTGACTCTGAAGAGGAGAGAGGGTAAGCAATTGAGGGGGTCCAGGCGGACCTTGCAGGAGGCTGGCACTGCTACATGTCTGGTCTGGAGAGATGCTTGCACATATCTGTGTGGGTAATAATTCCCTGGCCTACACATTGTATTTGTGCACTTTTGTAGGCTTACAATATTCATAGTAATGTGTTTCAATGAAAGAGGTTTAGAAGGGTCAAAAATGTATCTACATTCTCATTGGAACCCTCCGGTAAAGTATAGATTTATATCTGTATTATTGACATTTCCATTGTTGTAATAAGACATTATAAAATCAAGGCAATTTATATACTACAGAGTGTATATGAGCATATGGTTCCAGAATGATAAGAATCTGTAATGGTGAGCGAGCAGGGGAGCAAGTGGAAGGCACGGTGGCAGGAAAAGATGCGAGAGCTCACATCCTTAACCCCAAGGAAGAAGCAGAAGAAGGAAACTAGATGTACGCTTTTAATCTCAAAACTATACTTTCTGTTGCAAGGCTGTATCATCCAGCTTCCCCAAATAGAGCCACCTATTGCTGATCAAGTACTCAAATACGTGAGACTATGGGAGACTATTTCTCATTCAAAACACTGAGTATCCACAATTCTTAAACTAGGCACTGAACCCTAGAGCTTTTCCAAATATATTCTGCTTCTACGGTGGGTGACCAAAGACTGAGTCTCCTGAGTCATAAACAGCTCTGTATATCAGAATCCTGTTCATAGTAAAAGGAAGTGTTTTACAGCAAGCCTTTACATTTTCCCCTGTCCCCCAACTTTCCCTTTTATTGAAAATAGATCCTTTTCTTATACAATATATCCTGGTGATAGTTTTACCCTCCCTCTACTCCTCCTAGTTCCTCGCCACCTTAACCTCCCTCCAGATCTACTGTCTTTCTGTCTCTCATTAGAATAGAACAGGCTTATAAGAGATAACGATCAAACGCGACAAAATAAAACATGATAAGATAAAGCAAAATCCATCATATTGAAGTTGGACAAGGCAATTCAACATAAAGAAAATAGCTCTAAGAGCAGGCAAAAGAATCAGAGATTCATTTGTTCTCACACTTAGGAGTCCAATAAAAATACTCAGATAAAGGCTATAAGACATATGCAGAGGACCTGGTACAAACCCATGTCTGCCATATGTGTCTTGCTTAGTTGATACAGAGGGCCTTGTTCTGGAATCCTCCATTCCATCTGGCTCTTATACTCTTTTTGCCTCTTCTTTCATGGTGCTTCCCTGAGGTCTGAGGGGTGGGGTTTGATGGAGACATCCCATTTACATTCTCTCTCATAATGAATGGCTGTGGGTCTTTGTTTCCATCTTCTGTCAGAGGAAGCTTCTCTGATGATTGTTGAATAAAGCACTGATCTTATGTCCTTGGGCTATCTAGTGTCTGGTTCTTGGTCACCCAAGAGATATTGGGTATGGATTCCATCTGTGGAGTGGGCTTAAATCAAATCAGACACTGGTTGGCTACTTCCACAAATTTTGTGCCACCATTACCCTGAATATTATGTAGGCAGGACAGATTGTAGGTCAAAGGTTTTGTGTCTGTGTTGGTGCTTACATATTTCTTTGGGTATCCCATGGAGTCCCTTCCAGCATCAACAGTACTATTGCTTTCCTAATGAAAGTTCTGAATAGACTAGGTATACAAGGAACACACCTGAACATAATAAAGGCAGTTTACAGCAAGCATATAGCCAACATTGACTTAAATGGGCAGAAATGCAAAGTAGTTCCACTAAAATCAGGAGCAAGATAAGGCTATCCACTTTCTCCATATTTATTCAACATATTATTTGAATATTAGCTAGAGTAACAAGACATCTAAAAGAGATCAAAAAAGTTGGAATTGGAAAAGATGTTAAAATATTATTTGTAAATGCTATGATAGGATATATAAGGTATTCTAAAAATTTCACCAGGGAATTCCTATAGCTGGTTCCCTTTCAGCAAAGTATCTGGATAGAAGACTAACTCACAAAAATCAGGAGTCCCTCCCTTCTATATGCAAATGACAGACAAAGGAAGAAATCAGAAAAACAACACCTATCACAATAGCCTCAAACAATATAAAATATCTTAGGGTAACACTAACCAAGCAAATGAAAGACTTGTATGATTAAAAACTTCAAGTCATTGCAAAAAGAAATTAACAGACTATAAAATAGAAAGATCTCCTATGCTCATGGATTTATAGGATTAACATAGCAAAAAATAGTCATCCTACCAAAAGCAATCTACAGATTTGACTCAATCTCCCCCAAAATTCTAACACAATTCTTCACAGTTCGTGAATAGACAATTCTCAACTTTATATGGAAAAACAAAAAAACCAAACAAACAATAAAATAGAATAGCTAAAGCAATCCTTAACAATAAAAGAACTACTACAGGTCTCACTATTCCTGATTCAAGTTGTACTATAGAGCTATAGTAATATATACTATAGAGCTATAGTAATAAAAACTGCATGGCATTGATATTAAAAGAGACAATGATCAATGGAATTTAATTGAAGACCAAGACATAAACCCACACACCTATGGACACCTTAATTTTTATAAAGAAGATAGAAATAGACATTGGGGGGGGGAAAGCATCTGCAACAAATGGTATTGGTCAAACTGGGTATATGCATGTAGAAAAATGCAAATAGATCCATATTTATCACCCTGCACAAAACTCAGGTCAAAGTGGATCAAAAACCTCTACATAAAACTATATACAGTGAACTGAATAGAATTTAAAGTAGGGAATGGCTTTGAATACATGGGCACAGGAGAAGACATTCTGAATAGAAGACCATTAGCCTTATGATCGACAATAAGTGGGACCTCATGAATCTGAAAAGCTTCTGTAAGGCAAAGGACATCATTTAGACAAAATGGCAACCCACAGATTAGGAAAAGACATTTAAAGTCTTAGGCCTCTAATGTATGTGCACTTGGTAAAAGTGCACATACATTAGAGGCCTGAGACTTTAAGTTTTTAAGTCACGAATTTAGTTATGATAGCAAAGATCTCTATACATTGTTTTTCCTGAAAATGGTAGGGTTATTTTGTAGTGTATTCAAATGGGAAAAAATTCTACCCTCACATTTACTGCTTGCACTTTTGTACCTTTCCCCCCAAAATAGTGGATAGAAATAAGCTTAAACAGTGATTTCTTAGAGAGAAGATAAAACATCTCTCCACCTCTTTGCAGTGGCCATCGGGATTTGCTGTCATTATTTTTATTTGTATAAGTGACCCCAGTTATGACCAGGTATGTTTTTCTTTCTCTATGCTTTTCCTTGGACCATAAGCACCAGGAAGGCAGAGATTAGCTCCTGGTTTCTCAGTGTACAACAGGTGACAAGCACATAGGTTTATCAGGGGATGAGTAGAGGAAAGGAAAGGATGCTTACCTTTGAGTGACAGAGCTTAAAAACAATAGCTGTACTGGCTAGTTTTGTGTGTCAACTTGACACAGGCTGGAGTTATCATAGGAAAAGGAGCTTCAGTTGGGGAAGTGCCTCCATGAGATCCAGCTGTGGGGCATTTTCTCAATTATTGATCAAGTGGAGAAGGGCCCCTTGTGGGTGGTGCCATCTCTGAGCTGGTATTCTTGGGTTCTATAAGAGAGCAGGCTGAGCAAGCCAGGGAAAGCAAGCCAGTATGGAACATCCTTCCATGGCCTCTGCATCAGCTCCTGCTTCCTGGCCTGCTTGAGTTTCAGTCCTGACTTCCTTTGGTGATGAACAGCTGTATGGAAGAGTAAGCTCAATAAACCCTTTCCTCCCCAACTTGCTTCTTGGTCATGATGTTTGTGCAGGAATAGAAACCCTGACTAAGACGATAGGCATTAGTAAAGGACAGAGGCATGGTTCTCAAGCGAAGGTGGCAATCTCTCGGTCTCTATTGACACTCCCTTGAGGTTTCTTCTTTGGTTGTTTCCCCGGATGACTAGTCTGCATAGCAAA
Organism: Apodemus agrarius; assembly: GCA_964023405.1. Taxonomy (NCBI): domain Eukaryota; kingdom Metazoa; phylum Chordata; class Mammalia; order Rodentia; family Muridae; genus Apodemus; species Apodemus agrarius. Next base: position 160,952,958 of record OZ030005.1, on the reverse strand, counting down.
CATTCCCATGTAATGGGCCCCTTGCATGGGTCTGGGAATAATCTAGAGCTCTTCTGGCTGAGGAACTCCCATGCAAATTTCTAGATGTGGTGCAAGTAGATAGGCGCTATCATAAATAACACGTTTGAATTACAGCCTTAGGTAGGACTCCTGTCTTTGACTAATTTTCATAAATCATAATTTGTGTTTGAGTAATGGGTAGTATAACTGCCCACAGGGTTTCAGATAAATCATCCTTTGCTTAAATGTCTAGTTTGTTTTCAGACAATCATGAGAATTTTATAAATCACAAATTTTCTGAGTCTTTTCTATGTTACGAACCAATAAAAGTTTACAGCAATCTGTTCTTCTCTGCCTCATTGTAATTCTCTGAGTAACACAGAACGAGCTTCACGTCTCACGTGTGTTCTTTCCTTTTAGTACAATAAGCAAGCCTGTGACAGAATGCCTCTGCCTCTGAGCTTGCTGATGCCATTGTGTCCTGTTTCTCTAACTCCCTCATGTTTTTCTCATTCACTCTCATATCTTCTAGGACTTAGGTACCACCTCACACTTTCTATATTTCTTAAATTCACAGTTAGAAGTGTCTGTTAGGTCTTTAAAAAAAAGATTAATTAATTAATTTAGATTAATATGTGTGTTTGTACATTAGTTTATACACAAATTCACATTGCTCATGCATGCACGTGGAGGACAGAAGAGTCCACGGAAGTGTCCTGTGTTCTCCTGGTATTTGCTGCCTTTCCCTTTCCCACAGGGCTCTCACCCTGAATCTCAGACTAAGGGTTTCTTTGCTAGGCTAGAAGCCAGTGGACTCGAGGGATCTTCCTATCATTCTGATTCTGCCTTCCTTGGAGCTATGGCAAGAATGCCTGACCTATTACTGCTGGGGTGCTGGGATCTAAATGCCAGTCCTCATACTTGCAGAGCAATAGGTCTTAACACAGACCTGTCTCTCCAGCCCCAAGTTGGCCGTTTTCTTCTTACATATACCATACAGTCATGGATGCAGGTATCACCCATTTAAGAACCAAAGAAAACGTGGCTTCCACACCATTCAACTGCATAACGCTGAGCCCTATTTAAAAACTCACTGATAACCAAAGACTAAAAAGCATGCTAACATTCAGTATAATCACTTTTTAAAAAAGTGATTGTGAATACAAATTTGTAAATGTCAACAGAGCTGGGAACTGTTCCAAGTTTAGAACAAGCAAGCAGTCCCATGAAGAAGGGAAAAGATTCATTGGGTTGTGAAGTTTCTGCACTATAATAAGAAAAATGGAAATCACTGTCTGAGCTTGGAAGACATAAGCTTAGTGAGTTTTGATTAAATGAGAATTTTGTGATTCTGAACTTGTGATGGACCCACAGACACGAAAGTGCGGAGCAGAGGACTGCACTTCCCCTAAGAACTGTCTGGAACTTGGGGTTCTACTGTTGTGTCTTTCTCACCAACCTCCTCTAATTCTATTCAGCCCTGGCAAGTGGGTGGCATGATTTCAGTTCCATAGAGGTACTTCCAGAGCCCCAGTTCCTGGGGGACAGTCAGTACTGAGGAGCTCTGAAAACAGAGAAATCTCTATGGGCTAGATGAGGGTGGTCAAAGATCTGGTGAAAGAGGAAACTCTTGACCCACATTTGAGATGGTTACAATTGAATGGCAAGATACAGATTTCAAATGTGGTTTTGTTTTCAGTTTTTTTTTTTAAATACCCCAGTAGAAAATGCATGGGTAAAAAGAGAGCTAAGGTTAGATCAGATCCAAAAGAAATTCTAACTTTATTTGTGAACTTTCAAACTGCCTAAGATGGAGTGAGTCAACACTCCATTGTATGTAGCAACAAGTTTTGTGTGCACCTGCGTTTTCCTATCGTGCTCATGGGGCCAGTGATATGTTTAGTTGTCAAGAAAGGAGTTCTGTGAGCCGAATACTCAGGAGCCTCCCTCCTGACCAGTTTTTTTTTTGTTTTTGTGTTTGTTTGTTTGTTTGTTTGTTTGTTTTTTTGCAACTTCTCAGCACCACTGTGAGCATGTACTGAAAGCCAGGGGTGTATGTAGAGGTTTTGCAAGTTTATTTTACCACAGCAGCTTTCTCTTGGATGTGTCCAGAGCCTAATGGTCCTCCATGAGACACCGTGGCTAAGACGGACACATCTGGCCTGGTGTGAGTTCCATGGAAAGCAAGCTGGTGGTGTCACCACACGTTATAGACGAGAACAACTGTGTGTGTCTCACAAGTCTCTATGGCCACACTCAAATCTCCCACTCCTATGGAATTCACGGAATTTGTCTTTTGTGTATATATGTGTGTTGCGCATTTAAATATCCAGAATACCTAGATAGTCCGTGAATTTTAACCCCCTGCCTCAGCTTTAATAGTATATGAGATTCTAAACATATGCCCCAGATCCAGCTCATATGGAATTTTCTAAGCTATTCAAACTCTGGGTACATGCTTCTATTTTGGTACAGATTTACTCTGTAATGCTAAACTTTGCCCTAAGAAGCCTGTCTCCTCTTTGCACTAGAGTTTTTAAGAGCCAGTCAGAAGCTTTCCCTAACTGCTATACACACAGAACCATTCATTTTGAACCAAAAATAGGAATTCAATATGCCAATGTTGATTGATCAAGAGCTTATTTGTTCTACAGAATGCAGAGGTACTTGAAGATTAATGTGAATTTGGATCTGTCTCCACAAGAGGCATGGTATGCTGGATTTTTACTATATTTTCACAATGAATCAATGCTAAGGATTCTCCCTTGTTATTTGGTCAGAGAAATTCCTTCTTTCCTTTATTAGTTTCTCCTTCCCTCGTTCCCCTCCTCCCTCATTCAAATAATATAAATTCCGCATTTAAATTTGTCTCTAGAATATTGACTTCTGATAGTTTCCACCATCCTTGATTTGGTTGTCCCATGTCACTCCAACACATAAAAGTAGTCTTGACCATTAGTGTAGCAAATATCCCATATTGTCAACTTTTGTGTTGGCTTCAGAGCAAAAGGGAAGAAAACTAACACTGTTGAGTACTTGCTTTTGTTACAGACAACAACTCTTTCCTGTGGATTTACTGATGTCATATTTATAAGAATAATATAAAGTTTGCTTTATACACAGGGAAATGATGTTTCAAAAGTTTAAGCTTCTGCACTTTACTGTGATCTGGGTGAAACCATGAATATGCACATAGATCACTGTGTTGAAATCTCTTAAATTATTCTATTAGCCCCTGTGTGTCTTAGTTTTCTCATTTATAAACAACATGATAATCCTACCTATCTGTAGGATTGCTATAAGTGCTAAATAGCTCTATGGTAGTAGAAGAAACTGCATGAATAAATTTCTTAGACTGATACTGGATGTGAAGTGAACAGTAATTATTTCAAGTACTGTTGTTACTACTCCAGATCATTCAGTTAGCATAGGAAAACAGTTTGCATTTGAAACTTGCTCTGTATGCTTTGCACTGTATACCAAGATCACTATCCATCCAGACAATGACACAACCAGGACAAAGATTAACAAGGTGCTGTGAGCAGAAGCTTGAGCAAGGGCATTAACAGACAGGGCTGTACCCGAGTCTCAGTGGGGTAGGGTATTCCTATACAGCCTGGGTGAATTAGCAGACCTCTCTGAGTCTCATCTTCTTAGGTGATCATGGGGATGTTAATTCTGTATTGCAGCGTAGTGACGGACGTTAGAGCTAATGCATGAAAACTATTCCCACAGGATCAGTAACCTTCATAGTCTTAAGGGATGCTGAGCAGGGTTATGCAAAGATAGACTCAAAAGAGCCAACATCCCAGATCCAAATCCTGAGCATTTTCCTGTACCTTAACTGGTCCAGAATCTCTGTTAGTGTACTATGAAAACAAAGGAAAATTAAAACTCATTCATCAATGAAATCTGCTAGGGACTATTCCAAGGAGCTGATGCTAATGAAGGTACTTCTGAGGGCCAGGGCAGCTGTTTTCTGAGCACTGGATCTGTCTGTCTGTCTGTCTTACCCACTCTTCTCTTTCAATCATTTTTTTTTCATCTGAGTTTTACATTACTTCCACAAACAGCATTTACAAGGCATCCTTGTCTTAAGTACCTTCATAGCGAACTGAAAGGCTGAAGCTGGGGGAAGACCAGAGGGAACAAGACCTGCCTGCCTGTTTCTAGGCAGCAAGGCTTATCTCTGTGTCACATCCCTGACCGGATGTAATGCTCCAGCTGGAAAGATTTCCACTTGGGAGTCATGTCTGCGTTCATTCTTGTACCATGTGCCAGCGGGTCTCAGCAAGAACATCTGGAGAATGCCTTTTATTACAGATCTCGTCGGTAAAAGATGCAATTTTACAATATGCCACTCTGGATTTTACAACAGAAAAAGCAGACCTGAAAATTAAATTCCTTTTTCCTATCTCATTTAGCAGATAAACTAGACATAAATTCATAGAAATCTATTCCAATTTAAAAAATGAAAATGCTACTCTGTGTCATGTGCATTTGAGGATGTATTCAGTGATGGTTTGCTGTCTCAAACTCTCCTAGGGCTCTATATAATTTATGACCATTATCATGTTTGTAAAAATTGAAAAACAATTATTCAAGATAATTCCAAATTATTGTGCACCTGTGTAGTCACGAATCCCTGGCTTGTATAATTTAAAAGTGGGATCTTCCCCATACACTGTGTTATCTCTTCGAACCTGTGCTCCTAAGACACATTCTATAACCCATGTTGAAAGAATAAAAGGCCATCCCTACAAATGGTTGTGGTTCCCCTTCTGTCTTCAATTTATTTCTTCAGTGATTCTTATCATTTTGTTGCTCAGGCTGTGAGGACCAGTCTCCACCCACCATCTTATCAGCACTCATTTACAATAGTGATGTTAAAAAATTGCACCAGAAACTATGTAATTTTATGAGGTCCCTTTTGTCAATTCTTGATCTTAGAGCATAAGCTATTGGTGTTCTGTTCAGGAATTTTCCCCCTGTGCCGACATGTCTTCAAGGGTCTTCCCCAGTTTCTTTTCTATTAGTTTCAGTGTGTCTAGTTTTATGTGGAGGTCCTTTATCCACTTGGAGTGGAGCTTAGTACAATGAGATAAGAATGGATCAATTCATATTCTTCTGCATGCTGACCTCCAATTGAACCAGCACCATTTGTTGAAAAGGCTATCTTTTTTCCACTGGATGTTTTCAGCTCCTTTGTCAAAGATCAAGTGACCATAGGTGTGTGGGTTCATTTCTGGGTCTTCAATCTTATTCCATTGATCCACCTGCCTGTCACTGTACCAATACCATGCAGTTTTTAACACTATTGCTATGTAGTACTGCTTGAGGTCCAGGATACTGATTCCCCCAGAAATTCTTTTACTGTTGAGAGTAGTTTTAGCTGTCTTGGGTTTTTTTGTTGTTACAGATGAATTTGATAATTGCTCTTTCTTTTTTTTTTTTTTTAAATTTATTTTCTATGTTCTATGTTTACATTCCAAAGGCTTTCCCCTTTCCCAGTTCCCCCCCACCATACGTCCCATAATTCCTCTCCTCCCCAACCCTTCCCCAATCATCCCCCCCCACGATTTCTCTGTTCTGGGTCTACAAAACTGGATCCAATCTTTTCAGGCCCAGGGTCCTCTCCTTTCTTCTTCTTGGGATTCATTTGACTTGCTAATTGTGACTTGAGTATTTAGGGCTTCTGGGCTCATTAATATCCACTTATCAGTGATTGCATTTCATGTGTATTCTTTTGTGATTGGGTTAACTCACTTACGATGATATTTTCCAGATCTAACCATTTACCTACAAATTGCATGAATTCATTATTTTTAATTGCTGAGTAGTATTCCATTGTATAAATATACCACATTTTCTGTATCCATTCCTCCTTGGAGGGATATTTGGGCTCCTTCCAATTTCTGGCTATTATAAACAAGGCTGCTATAAACATAGTGGAGCATGTGTCTTTATTGTATGCAGGGGAATCCTTTGGGTATATGCCCAGGAGTGGTATGCCAGGGTCCTCTGGAAGTGACGTGCCCAATTTTCTGAGGAACCGCCAAACTGATTTCCAGAGCGGTTTTACCATTTTGCAATCCCACCAACAGTGGAGGAGTGTTCCTCTTTCTCCACATCCTCGCCAGCACTTGTTGTCTCTTGAGTTTTTAATCTTAGCCATTCTGACTGGTGTGAGGTGGAATCTCAGGGTTGTTTTGATTTGCATTTCCCTGATGACTAATGAGGTTGAATGAGGTAACTCATTCACAAAAGAACACACATGGAATGCAGTCACCGATAAGGGGATATTAGCCCCAAAGCCCAGAATACCCAAAACACAACCCACATATCAAATCATTCCCAAGAAGAAGGAAGGAGAGGACCCTGGTTCTGGAAAAGCTTGATGCAGCAATGTAGGTGATTTCCAGCACAGAGAAGTGGGAGGGGGTTGATTGGGGCATGGACAGAGGGAAGAGGATTTATGGGACTTAGGGGGAGGGGGGAACAAGGATAGGAAAAATCATTGGGAATGCAAACAAAAAATATAGAAAATTTAAAAAGTGGCACTAGAATTCCTATGCGGGTTGGGAATGTATTCCTGGGAAGAAGGGAGCAAGAAATACTGAGTGTGAGAAAATTATTTGTAACTCAAGAAAGAAAGCAAGACATTTAAGGTGTGTTGTTTGAGCAAATACACCAAACTTGTGTTTGGGGTTTTTAGAGGGCTTGGTGAGAAAAATGGAGTGGGGACAGGAAGAAAAGGACTGACTGAGCAGAGGAAAGGGCATAGGAAGGGGATTGCCAAATGTTCATAGAGGGAATGAATGGGACTGTCAAATGTCCATAAAAGGAATGAATGTCAGAGCTGCCCAGAATTTGATATTAATCTGTTCATCCTAAAATGTTAAACATTTTTATTATCTCATGGCTACTCTATAGGAGAAGTGTGTGTGTGTGTGTGTGTGTGTGTGTGTGTGTGCATGTCTGTGTGTCAATCCTGAATATACTTGCTTTTGCTGTGTATCAGTGTGAGGACTTTAAAAGCTTGTACAGATGTAAGAGCTCATGGTAGAAGTGACTGAAATTCTCAGTGCCAGGCCAGCAACAGGGCTCAGTAGGTAAAAGTGCGTTTAAGTGGAAATATTTGTGTCATGTAATATTTTTCGGGAAACAGTCTTATGAGAGGATGTTTTGCTGAAGCAGACATGTAAAAGAATGTTTTGCTGAGACAGACACTTGAGAGGACATGTGATGATTGGAAATAGTACAAGCAGAATCCCACAGACAGTCAATGACTCTTTTGCATTGATTCGTTTGGCAACACTTCACTGGTCTTCACTGATCTTTGCTTCTCATGATGACTTCCTGGAGAGAAATGAACCAAAGACTGTCTCGAGGTATTCCAGCTGCTGCTTGCTGGTTCTCTGGACTACAGATTTGGTGGAGCCTTGCAGTTTCTTTTGGTTCTAGCCACTGCTACCCATTAAACTGGATTGCCACTACTGATTCATGCTTGATGTTTAGGACTGGACTACTGATATCTTGACAAGAAAGATTGGAATTGCCCCAGAGAACTACTTCTAAATAGGTCTATATTCCCCTTGTCCTACCAAACATCATTCTTCCCTACCTTTGCTAGAAGGGAGGTGGAAGCATTTAAGAACCCTTATTAAAGCAGGCTTTGAAAAGTAAACCTACAGTACATGTTTCACAGGACTGGTGATCTGAGTTTAAGTCCCCGACCCACGTAAAGGTGGAAGGAGAGAACTGACTCCACAATGTTTTCACCCAACCTACATAAGAACCCCATGGAATATGTATCTTGCCCCCAAACTGACCCTCTCAACAATAAAATAAAGGGTTTTGAAGATATATCAGGGCAATAGCATGAACAAAGCTTGAGTGGAGGACCTTAATAACTTTCTCAATGAAACTAAAGCACATTTTTCTAAACTGACAAAGCAGGCTTCATTAAAAATGAAGAGCTCTTGTGCAAAGAATGGCACCAAGGCAATGGAAAAGAGCCTGAGAAGATTATAGGGGATGAGCCTGGTCACAGCAATGCAGGTAAAGAGGAGCAAGAGAGCCGATTCCTTCATATACTTCTCCGCACCTAGTGAAGGTAATGTTAAACAGTCCTTTCCCTTCTGTGGTATGCCTGTGGTAATAGACATGAAATGACCTTGAGCTAAGCATTACACATTGTATACATAAATTGTGGCACCACAGTGCACTCCATAAATCTGTGTAACATATCAATTACAGTTGAATATATGCTTTAAAAAGACAGTGGAACCCTACTTATAGGCTGAAGATGTTTGCTTTCTAGTCAAGCATTTGTAAAAAAAAATCTTGTATACACAATAACCAAGGAATTCTCACAACTCGCTAATTGAAAGATAGCTGATTTGAAAAAATGGGAAAATAATTAGAGCAGGCATTTCTTCAAAGAAGATATACAAATTACCTGTAAGCACACAAGACTATGTTCAATAACATTAGGGATGTAGGAATAGAAGCCACAATGAATTTCTGTTTCATATGCACTAGGATGGTTGCAAAGCAAATACAAGTCACTAACAATTGATGGGCAAGGTGTGGAGAAGTCAGAACCCTGAGTCATGGTTGGTGGAAACAGCAAATAGTGCAGCTGCTTCTGAGAGGAGTCTGGCAATGTCTGAATGGTAAGCAGTTATCACAAGGCCTGACCTTTCCCTTCCTGGGTAGACAACCCAGAAGAATCAACATCCAAAAAGATATAGCTTGCCCCAATATTCAGAGTGAAAACTAGAAATAACCCTCCTGCCTCTCCGCTGTTGTCACATTCATCACAATGGAATATTTTTCAACTACTAAAAGCAATGAAGCTGTGATGACACACTATATCACAGGTGCAACTTTGACACATGTTGTTAAATGCATGTGCCAAAGAACACACAAAGACCCACTGAGTATGATGCATAGATATAAAATGTTCTGAACAGGCACATTTATAAAGATAGGATTCAGTGTTTGCAAGGGGCTGAGAGGAGAGAAAGTGGATAGTGACTGCTTATTAGTGAGGGATTGTTTGGGGGAGAGATAAAATATTCTGAAGTTACATGATAGTGATGGGCAGAACACTAGGAGCATAAAATCCACTATCATGTCGTGAACTTTAAAAAGACAAACTTCATGTCAGGTGAATAAGGTCTCAAGAAAGTGTAGTTTTTTTTAAACACTGGTACTCTATCTATCTATCTATCTATCTATCTATCTATCTATCTCTAAGATTCTGAAGGCAAATTAAGATTTATGTCAGTATAGACTTATTCCTCCTTTTATCACAAGGGGAAAAGAGACCACAGATTCTGACTATCTGGTTCATAATATAACCAAGTTTTAACAGTAAATATCTCCAGCTAGGTGTCCAGCTTCCACCTATGAGGAGAAGCTTGACTGCCTAAAGCATCAGAAGCATCGATTGAGATTAAACGTGATTTGCCTTCTCCTGTCCTCAGTTGAGAACCTAAACCCTACGTGGGACAAAAATCACCACTGAACAATTGTTACTATTTAATACTTTGGCTTTTCAGCATTGTGATATTTATGTTTTTAGTTTTCATTTTCTCTAATATAAAGGTTTTAGCATTATGATACTTATGTTTTTAATTTTTATTAACACATATAAAAATGAAGCAACTGGGGGTCAACTTCATTTTTTTTCAGCACACAATTTTTAATGGAGGCGACCATGGGATTGAACATAGCACAACATGCATTTAGTCCAACTTCAGGAGTTTCATTATCTGAACAGTCTCAGCAACCTAAAAGCCCAAAATTCAGTCTTTTCTAAAACTCAAGGCAAACCTAAAAGTTTATTTTAGGTTTATTTGTTTTATTTCATGTTGATGCATGTTTTGCCTGTGTGTATGTGTGTGTGTGTGTGTGTGTGTGTGTGTGTGTGTGTACCATGTGTGTGCCAGGTACCCATGGAGATCAGAAGAGGACATCAGGTTCCTTGGAATGAAGTTCTGGTTGGTTGTAAGCCAGCATATGAGTATAGGGGATCAAATCTGGGTCCTCTGGAAGAACAAGTGCCTTTAACTGCTGAGCCCATCTCTCCAGCTCCAACAAGGCAGACTTTCAACTCTGAGACCCAGTATTATAAAAAATGGAACTTACATAACTCCAATATACAATGGCGTAAAAATGAAGCAAAAGTTCCCTCCATTGTAGATGGGATTTTGAAAAAACTTCTTATTGGTTCTTTGTAAATTTAACACCATGCATCCCAACCCTACCCATCTCCCCCTCTACTCAGACCCACTCTTCACCTTTGCAATCTCCCCCACAACAGAGAAAAACAAAACTCATTATGGAAGTTGTCCTGTGTCACAGGGTGTCCCACAGTATACCTTAGGTATACTTCTTTGCTTGCAAATGTTCACTGCAATGACTCACTGGTCTGGTACGAGGTCCCTGGCTTCTGTCACTCCATCAGTACTGCAACCTCACTGGGACTCATCGTGGATATCCCCTGTTGTTGTCCTGTGTTATGGAGACCCTGTAGTTTTTGGATCTGTAGGACAGGGCCCTTCGTGCGCTCCAGCAGTACATTGATGGGGTTGAAGTCGGGGTGGGCCAATTCAAAGGTCTGGATCTGGGTCTGAGAGGTACCTGTGCTGGTCTGCCCAGCAGCTCTCATGATGCCACCAGGGCCAGATCTCCCACCACAGGTGGTGAGGGGTGAGGAAGGAAGAGAGTATTTCTCCCTTGTTCGTGCCACCCCATAGGAGTGGCTCACTTGAAACTCCTACAGAGTAGAGCCTGCTCTTCCTGGGTCCTACAGATGGCTAAGGGTGAGCAACTTCATTTTTAGATGACACAAATAGGAAGCAACTGAACTTCTGGTCTGTTGAAATATAATCAAAGCCCCTTTGTCTCTTACTATGCATTACTAGTTAAGGGAAAGGACTGACTTTCTTATATTCTAACAGGTTGTGGCAAGTTGATATCAGCAGGGTCTCCTTTTCTCAGTCTTTATCACATGATGCCTGCTTTGCATGAATTAGCACAGAGCTGAGAAGGACTGGTGCATTAGTCACAGTTTTACTGCTGTGAACAGATACCATGGCCAAAGCAACTCTTTTAAGGACAACATTTAATTGGGGCTGGTTCAGAGGTTCAGTCCATTATCATTAAGTGGGAATGTGGTAGCATCAAGGCAGTCATGCCACTGGAGGAGCTAAGAGTTCTATATCTTTATCCAAAGGAAGTCAGAACAGACTGGCTCCGAGTGGCTAGAAGAAGGGTCTTAAAGCCCACCCCCACAGTGACACACTTACTCCAACAAAGGACACACCTACTCCATCAAGGCAACACCTCCCAATAGTGCCCACTCCCTGGGTTAAGCTTATTTAAGCCACCACAACTGGATATACCAGGTACAAGCGTATTTCATTTTCTAGTTAGAGGAACTCATGCACATACACTCATGTTCTGATCATTCTTCTCTTGCTTGGTATAAATAAGCAATAAGCAAACACATCAATAAGCAAAGAAAACCCAGAAACTGATTATCTACAGAGTAGAGCAATGACTTCAAAGAATATTCCTAATCTACACTGATGAGACTTTTTTTATTCCACTGGCTTTAAGTAGACCTCTAAGTCAGCTCTTTAAGATAGGAAATGAAAGAATAACACTCACAATCTTAGCAACCACTCCGCCCTCCATGCTGGAACATCATCTAGAACATTACTCATTTAAGCCCTCAAAAAGGACAAATACTACAAGTCTTCGTCTTTTGTACCCTCACTTTACTTAGTTATAAAACATTAAACTAGTTGGTAATTAAACATTTACCAGTGTTCTCCTTAAGGAGAAATAATTACAGAAAAGAATCAAACAAAAGTCATTGGGAAAGGAATACTGGGTGGGACAAAACTGCTGTGATCTAGGTCTTTGCAAAGCCCTGTCAATCATATGAAATTCATTTCAAAGAAGATGGTCATTCTCAAAGAAATAAAGATCCTCACAAATGGACAGATAGTTTCATAAAGCAGTTAATGCCTAAAAGGACAATCTTCACAACAATTTAAATGTGTTATATGAGAAATGCATCATATGTAGTAATTGCAATGTATGTGTGCACTACACAGGTAAAAGAAGAGATATTATTATCTGAAGGAAATCCTTTGTTCTTTGGCTAGCATGACAAAAGCAGTTTTCACATGCAGTATTTTTTTTAAACTGACAAAATGATTTTGAGAAAAAAGTGAGGAAAAAATTATTGCCATTGTTTTTAAACAAAGAAGAGACATGAAATTTAGGAAAGTTTCAGTGAACACATCAAGGACAAAATTCAAAAATTGATTTCATTACAGAAGAACTACAAAAAGAACATCAGATTCTTTAGAATTTTAATGACAACCCCAGAAGGAGTGGTTGAAGTCAATGCTCTGTCATCAATATAAGCTGAGCATAGGAAAATAAAAAATACTCCAAAACTATTGTGGTTCTACAAGCAGAGAACCCTGACCTGGACATCAGAAGACAGGTCTCACTCATAATATGGATACACAAGAAATATTGTATGGAATTTTCTCACACTGAGAGGATATTTGAGACATAACTGAATTTCATGCAAGTTCTCTGGAGTTACCTCCAAGGTATCTCAACATCTTTGCAAATATTCCAAAATCTGAAATTAAAAAAAATTCAAGAATCTAGAACACTTATTGTCTCAAATATTTCAGATTAAGAGATATCCAAATTATGCCATGTTAGTCTGAAAAATCTCAAAAATTTCTTTAAAAAAAGAGCAGTAAGAGATCTTTAAGAGTTCTTATGTCCTTTGCACTAGCTCAAACACAGACCTGTGGCATAACTATATAACCAACACAGTGTGACATTAGAAAAGAGACAAAGAAACCTCAGGCTTCTTGAAAGGTCAGGGAACTTTGAAAGCCACAACTATTCCTAGCAAATAAAACCTTTTCAACACCTGCACCATTGTGAAGGCCTCCATGGCCTTGAGTCAGACTGTATTGTGCACATTACCTAATGTATGTGAAGTCAGAGAATGTGAATATGTGTGCAAACACATGGCTGCTATGAGACCTTCACGTAGATAATTTGTCTAACATGCCAAGAATCTTAAGTAAGACTCATACTTTAATTTCCCATTCTCCCATCCCCCCTCTTCCTATCCCAGTCCCAATCCCCAGCTTGAAACAGAATCCATGGACAATTTCACTTAACTGCCTCTGGTGGATAGCCAGGTAAACCTCAACATTCTCATAGAACTTTGATTCCTCATTTGTTAATGATCAGAACTGATCTCCCTCTAACTGTCAACATTAATTTTTTTTAGAAGGCACCTTTATAAAAGGAATGAACATCTAAGCAATATTTGTGACTACATAGTCAGAAGCCTTTTCTTATATGTTGGGTAATGTACAAGTCTATCAATCTGAGCTGTTTTCCTCACTTCTGACATAACGTGTGTGGGCTTATTCCCATACCAACCAATTCTCCATTTCTCCACACACCAAGTGGGTGTTCTGTAATTCGAGTATGACCCTGACTGCCTGGAGTTAGTGGGGACCCCAGGGTGTAACCATTCTGTCCTACAAGACTGCACCCATTTCATATTCCAGTCACAAGGCTAGGTTAGCTATATTTCTGAATGACCAACTGGATAAGGAGTTAAGGGTTCATATAACCCTTTCCTCAAGTTCAAAAATATGTACAACATCCCATGGGATTCAGAAAACCATCTTACTTCTATTCCTGGCTCCTTATAAAGGGGCACAGGTCAGAAGCAGCCAAATGGAAGAGATTTAGAGGGCCAGATATAAGGGCAGGAGATTCCATACTCTTTCTGGAATATCTGTAACACTTGTGTCCCCAACAAGAGGAGGGATAGGAGAATGGAAAATTAAATTATGAGTCCTACTTAGATTCTTGGCATGATGGGTAACTTATCTAAGTAAAGGTCTCATAGCAGCTATGTGTTTGCACACGTATTTACATTCTCTGACTTCACAGGTCTTGTATGAAAACTCCATTATGCAGACATAACTGGTTGAGTCATTGGCTGCTGGTGGTTAACTACATCCTAGATACTCCTCCCACCGCCTATGAAAGTCTGGTTTGTGCCTGAAACTTTTAAACTTCTAGTTAAGCCTTGGTCTTCCTAGTGACTGAATCCCAACCTGAAGTCACCTGGAAGCAGGGTGTCTTAGTCAGGGTTTCAATTCCTGCATAAACATCTTGACCAAGAAGAAAGTTGGGGAGGAAAGGGTTTATTTAGCTTACAGTTCCAAATTGCTGTTTATCACCAAAGGAAATCAGGACTGGAACTCAAACAGGTCAGGAAGCAGGAGCTGATGCAGAGGCCATGGAGGGATATTTCTTACTGGCTTGCTTCCCCTGGCTTGCTCAGCCTGCTCTCTTATAGAACCCAAGACTACCAGCCCAGGAATGGTTCAACCCACAAGGGGCCCTCTCTGCTTGATTGCTAATTGAGAAAATGCCCCACAGTTGGATCTCATGGAGGCACTTCCCCAACTGAAGCTCCTTTCTCTGTGATACCTCCAGCCCGTGTCAAGTTGACACACAAAACCAGCCAGTACACAGGGCTACCAATCAAGTCCGTGTTAGAACAAAAGACACCCCAGTCAGCCAGGAAATTCTTAGTTTTAGAAGCTCAGTTAGGAAAGATTTGGACAAGGACCAAGGTTTTTTATCACCATAATCAATGGCAGTGATGAATGACAGCTCTATACATATGAACTGAAAGTGGTTTTGATGCTTTGCAGGTCTTGTGACCAAAGCAAATGAAAACTGGCTAGCTCAGTGTCAAAAGATGGCCCCACCATCACTTTGCTTCAACACTGAACTTTGCTCTTGTCCAGTCAGTTAATATCACTCAGAAATTCCCATAAGCATTCCCTTCTCAAAACTTACATCCTTCCTCTTCCAGCAACAGTAATTATTTAGCTCATCTACAGCAGAGATGCTCTAAGGACCCGAGAGACTCCAGCCACGGAAGGTTTCTTCATAGTCTCTGAAAAACTGTGTCCAGGAGCAATGTACTAGATTTCCCGTTATAAGGCGAGACATTTCACTTGGTGTTAATGTGCCATCTATATAATTGAAACATTTCTTAAAGCATAAATGGAGCAAAATGGAGGCACATTAGCTTTGGTGGGAGACAGCTTAGAGTTTCCTAAGTCTCACTGGTGTCCTGACGGCCTCAAAACAAAACATCCGAGTTGGATGCCACCCATAGAGCAGGGAGATGAACACATCTGAAGTGTGCTATCGCTACCTTCTCTACCAATACCAGACAGAAACATGAAAAATTAATTTTTTTCCACCAAGGAAATAAAGGAAATCAAAAGCTTAGGTGTTCTTGCCAATGCTGGATATCTTGACATTAGTCATTTCCAAAGAATAGTTTTTCTATGATGGAAAAAAATCCACCCAGTACAACTACTTCTAGGTTAGACTATGTGTTACTTCAACACCAGTGTTAGGTCAATCTATAGAGTCCCCTTTGTGCCAAAATGATGCAGGTTTTCAATTCTGTGCCTTTTGATTGGTTCTTCTTATCTCCTGTTATACCTCTGCCTCTGCTATGTCTATGTTCATTCCCATCTACACACTTGAAGAGGTACAGCAGCCAGTCCCCTGCATTTCTTCATTTATCAAATAAGAACTAACGGTTTGGTTATTTGTGCCACATTTTGAATACAAGATGAAGATGTATATTGAGACTCCCAATTTGTGCTAATCTCCCTGAATTCTGAGGGAATCTCAACAAAACATATACTTCCCAGTAAAATCATAGCCCTTCAGCTGAAGAATGATCCTACACAGGTCCCTGTGGATACCTGAGTAGGTTGGTAGAGACAGGAGGATGTGCTGACATGTGACTCTCAGCTCTCCTACAGTTGGCTTCAATACGGTTTGCACTTCAGTTTTAGCTACCCAGTCTTTTTCTTCCATCCCACACTGGACTGAATTTTTCATCTTCTCTAAGGACACTATTTGCCTTACAGCCTGCTTTATCTACATCCTCTCCACCCTTCTCTTGGCCCAAAATGTTTGTTCCATTTTGGAAGACAGGTTCCAGACTCTTCCCCTGTCTTCCAGCTCCCATTCAGACCATTCATGTATTGGATTTGATTGCCACTTCCAATCTCTCTTATAACCTCTGGCTCAAATGGGCTTCACATGGACAAATGGTAGATTCCAGTGAGGTCTAGATATGATTCTTTAAAAAAACCCTAAGAAAACCAGTTTGAAATGTAAATTAGCTCATGCCACCCTACCCCTGTGCCCTAGGCATGAGGTCCTCATGAGCAGTTGACTTGTGCAGTCTCACCTCTGGCCTGTCACCTATCATCCACTCCCACTCTTATGTGGCCCCCAAAGAGGCCATGTGTATTCTAATCTAAAGACCTTGCATCAACCCTTCTAGTGCTGATGTCCTAGCCTAGGATGTTCTCTGGAAGTCTTCTGTTGTTGGCTATGTCTGATGGACTTTATGTAAAGCACACAGGTATAGATTTTTATTTCAGACCAATAGGTTTCCATATTATCAGATATCTATTGTGTGTAGTAGCTAAGTCTGAAATCCCCCTGCTGTGGGATGCCAGGATTTGTGTTCCCAGACATCAGAGTGGTCATTGTGTTTCTCCTTTAAGGGTTTACTCAAGTCACCTATCCACAAGACCTATCCTGATCACCTGTCTCAAAGACCAGCTTTTGTCTTTTCAATTGGCCCCTTCCCTTTAGCTCTATCTTTTGCCACAACATATATTGCTTTCTTACATACTGAACAGTTTATTTCCTACACCTTTTTGTTTCCTCTGTAATGATTCAATGGACTCTGCTGTATCACCAACCAGTTCTCGCTAATGAGTTGTGCTCTGAAGTAAAAGGTGGCATTTCCAGTTACAGAATGGAATTCCTGATGCCCGACACCCTACCACAATGCTCCCACTTTCCATACATCTGTGATAGACAAAGCAAGAAGAAGCAGCAAGTCCCAGCTGTCATGAGCCTCAGATAAGAGAGCTATTTGGTGGCCCCTGGTCACCTGACCACTCTGATGCACGGAAGGTAGAGACACGAAACCTAACATCCCCCACAGCAGGGGGAGTTCAGACTTTTCTCAGCTACTAAACACAACAGATAGCTGACAGATGGCTGGAAACTTATTGGTCGGAAATAAAAATATGTACTCGCATGCTTTACATAAAGCCCATCAGACACAGCCAAGGACTGAAGACTGATGGACTGGGGATGTGGTGCGATGCATCCAGCTCTGGCTATTGACCTCGAGTCTTTGCTTTCCATGGGGATCAGTGTAGCATAAGTGATAGGAGGGAAGAGGTTGAGCCTAGACTTTAGCTGGCCAGAAGGCTGCATGAGTTCGGAACCACCCTAGAATACAAAGCAGCTCAAGAAGGGTTCTCAGGGTAAGGGTTTAAAATGTCAAAAACACTGATTGTAAGAGAATGAGAAGCCTTAATTCAGGCATTCCCACCACTCTACAGTGGGAAGAGAACCAGAGTGAAATCTTCCTCATAAGGGGGCTGCCACTACCTTGTTTTCCCAGCTGGCTCAGAGCCTTACAAAGGGCCAAAGCATGCATTTCATCCACCTCACTAACATTTTCTGAGGTCTGTGGTATTTCTAGTTGGGATATCTAATGGTTATAGAGAGTAAGTCTGTAGGATACTCCAGTTCCTGCCTGAGGAAGCTCAACAGAGGCCCCCCTTTCTTTCTAAAACAGGGAGACAGTGTCCCTGATGTCCACTATGGAGCACAGTCTAGGCAGCTCACTGTCTTTCTCTCCCCATGTGACAACTGTTAGTTATTTGTAGATTTATGATTTTCAACATACAATCCTGACAGTTCTTCAGCCAGGCTGTCATCATTGCCTGCTTCTTACTAACCACAAAGAACCTCATCTACACCATTTACCTCTCCTTAGTAGCAAATACAGCCGGCTAATCTTCAGTGCAAGAAACTAGTGGCCAAATGGGCATCCTCTTTCAACTCTAAGTTACTACATAGCTTGACTTCAGTTTTTCTCCAAGATCCTAGTTTCAGGACCGTGGAAGTTTGGGGAGTGGCAAAAAAGAAGCAAGGTGGAGGGAGTGCCTATTTGCATAAAGAGTAAAAGGCAGATAGTTGCCCCCAAAGCAAAGGATTGAGCAGAATTTATTCATTGTTAGTATTTTCTTTATGCACATACTGCTCTTTGGGGTAAATGAAATACCTTAAGCTGACAGTACTCTCCTCCTGGGTGATCTAAATTCAACTTGAACTCTTTGAAACTGCTGACAGCGGTATCCACGCAAACTGTCACAGGATGTTCAGACTGCCACTGGAAATGGAGGTGCAAAGTCTCAACACTACACATGTATATTCTTGCCATTCTGAAGCATAACTCCAAGATCAAATCCTAGCACTCTGGTTTCTGGTGAGGGCTTTCCCCATGCATCGCGCATGGCCGCCTTCAGTGTATTTTGGGAGCGGGGAGTAGTGGCGGTGGGGGTATGACAGGGGTTGGTCAGGGACTGGGGCAGGGGAAAGGGGCAGAGGAATAGGTTGGAAGAACCCGTTTCCCTCTTTTTTTTTTTTTTTTTTACAAGCTATAAGCCTATCAGGCTAGTGCTCTGCCTTTATGACCTCATTAGTTTTAATTACTTTCTGAGAACTTGTTAGAGAGTGATGCTGGAGGCAGGGATTCTGCCAACTGAATCTTGGAGGCCCACAATTCCCATTGTCAATGCATGCACACTCAGGGCATACATATCCAGCCAGGAGGTGGCACAGTACTGCGGGACCTGGTTATGAGTCAGTCACATGAGAAGCTCTTCTATTCAGCTCACGCCTCTGGGTATGCATGCAGAGTGGCCAGGGCAGCCTGCTAAGAGGAGCCCTGCCTGCCTTAATTTACCAGGAGGAGCTCTAGGCTCTGCTGAGCTCTTTGCAGGGCAGAAGGAAAGATTGGGGTGAGACTAGAGAGAGCAAAGGCAGACGTTTGGGAATCGGAGTCATGAAAAATCAGTGAAAGGGACAGTTCTTTGACGTCCCCATGCTTTCCTACAGTGCTTTTAAATGTGTGTTCTTTGTGTTCCTGACGTGGGAAGCGAGTGGAAGCCGGCTGTTCGGTCCATTCCCTGACTTTCTCTCTCCTGCTCATTGTCACCTGCCCCCAACCGCACCCTGGTGGGCTCAAAGGCGTCCGCTTCATTCTCTGCTTTGTTCCAGCCTTACTCACGTCTCCATGCCCACTCTCGCTCCCAGCTCCTTTCCACGCTGCTCACTTGACCAGCGCCGCTCTTCCACCTGACTGAACAACCTCCCCTCAGCTGCTTTACCTTGTGTATCAATCAGTCTGGGAAGGAGAGAGTAAAGTAGTGAGATGAACCCCCTCTTAAATGTAGGAACCCGAGCATTGGGTGCTTGGTATCTATCTATCTATCTATCTATCTATCTATCTATCTATCTATCTATGCATCATCTATCCCTCATCTATCTATCTATCTATCTATCTATCTATCTATCTATCTATTTGATTTTTCCTACATTTCTTCGTTGGATGTCATTTCCCACAGAGATATAGATATTAACTGGCTCTCCCCTCTTCCCTTTTTATCCTTTCAGGTTCCAGTCTGCAGCAGACATTGTATCAGTTCTAAAGAATCTAAAATAATTTCAGTACACACATGTGCCTGGGCACACGAATATGCATGCGCACCTTCTGCACAAACAGGAACCTGCTTTCTTGGTGACTAGGTGACTCAAGAGTCATATCAAAGCACTTTAGCCATAACTGGCACAATCTCTAGTGGGCCTAAAGCCTGTGCATGCTGTCCACATAGATCTGCTCATGCTGCTGAGGAAGACAAGAAGATGATTTGATCGAGAACTTCTTGGGTTTATTCTTGCAGTCTGCACATAATAACCTACAAACTGGAGAGTAAAGCCATCATTAGAGTGCTCCTGGATTTAGGCCACTGTCTCCAGAAAGTCTCTTAATAAATTATGAATATGCTGTCTGAGAGTACATGATTAAACCATTAGCAAAATTGTTTTATTGCCTTCGTTGACAAGGAGATAGATGTGTCATCTTGGGGAAGGTGGTGTCAGGAAAAGTCTAAGCAAGCAGGAGCTTAAAGGAAGACAGTTGCAAAACAAACGGAGACTTTCTTGAAGCTCACTTCTGCTGATATAGCAATAATGTCCAAGAAGATGTGGGGTTGTAGTCCTCGATCCATTACCTAGCCAGGGCATCTCCATCCACTTTGTTTTCAGATTACAATGCAAGGATGATAAAGGCACCTGATGGCATGTGTGTTGGAAGAAGATATGAAGAAAAAGGTGGCATGGTTTGAACAAAGCTTGGGTGTGGATTCTGCATTCATCTGTGAGCACCTTAGTCTCCTGGGTGGTGCTTTAAGAGGTGATGGAACCTCTGGGAGATGAGGACAGTGGGAGGTGACTGAATCATAAGGATTTCATCAGAAGTGAGAGTTAAGATAGTTCTCAGGGGACCCTAAGTTTTCTTGAGAAGACTGTAGCAGAAAAAGCAAAATGGCCCCTTCCCCTTGCTCTGGCTTCCTGTTTTACTGTGTCACTTCTCTCTTGCATAAGTACTCTTACTATGATGCCATCTACCATGATACAGCTTAGCCAAGAGGGTCCTTCCCAGAGCCTAGACTGTTTGGGCTTTCACCTTTTAAAACAGTAAACTAAGCCGGGCAGTGGTGGTGCATGCCTTGAATCCTAGCAATCAGGAGGCAAGGGCAGGCAAATCTCTGCCTTCAAGGCTAGCCTGCTCTACAAAGGGAGTTCTAGGACAGCCACGGCTACACAGAGAAACCCTGTCAGGGAAAAACTAATAAACAAACAAAAGAACCAGGTAAACTAAACAGATCTCTCTTTTTTTAAATAAGTAACTCCAGCCTCAAGTATTTCATTATAGCAATAGAAAAGAAATGAAAAAAGTTGTCAAATATTAGGCATAATGTCTGGATCATTGTAAGTATTCAGTTATACTAGTAATTATTATCATGTATGGAAGTAGCATCAATTATCCTATTTTAATTAGAAGATCAAATTTCTAAGACATTCAAAAAGACAAGAAAAATAACATAGAAAGACCCTTTCTATTCCACTTGCTGTCATGGTTACCCCTCAGGGAACATCCTTGGCCAATGAGTGAGTATTTATTCAACAAAACTTCTTGATGACAGAGATGCTGCATATCTAGGCTCTATCTGTCCAATATCATAGTCTCTTTCTACATATGTCTACATATGTCTAGGGTTGACTATGACTGATGACCTGGGTTTTAGTTTACTTAATTTACATTAAATATAGGGATTAGAACACACATAACTAATGTCTTTCAAAACATCATTGAGTTGAACAACATAGTGTATCTACTACATTAAAATGCATGAATACAGGAAAATTGGTACAACAATAATGATGGTACAACCATAGCAACAACAATATAAATAAAATGAGTACTGTTAAAAGGCATAATAACACACAAACTCAAGCCAGATACTGAGCCCAGTTATTAACTGAAGAAAATAAAATGCAATCTATCTTTTTATTTGGTTGTCCAAGTTCATTGTCCATTTGTGTAAATATTTTACTTTCTGCTGAAATCTGGACATGGGCTGACAGCAGGTGCAGCTTCTGTCATGTTCTGATATGTCATGCGTTCATGTTGCAGATTGAAACACGAAGAACTAAGATATTCTGCTTCATTTTTCTACTTCTTAAGCCCATATACCTCAAGGATCTTTAGACTTTCTAATATTCTTCAAGATTTCATATATATATATATATATATATATATATACACACACATATATATATATATTGATGTGAGGACCTTCTGCATCTCGGGCAAGCACTCTACCACTGAACTTGTTTCCAGTTACAGCTTTTAAAATGTTGAGAGTTACTTGGGCCATGGTGACTCAGGCTCTTAATACCAGTACACCAGAGGCAGAGGCAAGTGGTTGTCTGAGTTTGCGGCCAGCCTGATCTACAGAGCAAGTTTCGGGACAGATGGGGCTATGCATAGAAACTCTGTCTCAAAAAACAAAAACATAATCACAAAACAAAACAAAACAAAACAAAACAAAACAAAACAAAACAAAAATTGACAGTTGTCTGGTCTGGCCTTTAACACCCTCGTTCCTAGTTTGACCTAAAACTCAAATTTTCTTGGCTTAACCTCCTGAGTAGTTGGAGTTAGGCCTGGAGAGCAGGTCAAATCATCAATATACTTGTCAGTGAAAAGGGATTGCTCTGCTGCTATAGAAATTATGCTTAAATGACTTCTTTAGATAGAGTTTTTAAATTTGAACTCCAGAAAACAGGGTATATCCTATAATAATTGTCACTAATCAGAATACACATATTTGACATGCATATGGTTCCATTTGGTTAAGCACTTGCCTATCAATAATTATTGTGAACTGTGGCAACTCTGCCAAGAAATCAAGTCTTTATTTTTTTCTGATTATTCTACTAAGGAGTTGATTACAGGGTGTAGTATGTGATGTTATTAATCTCCTAATTTAAAATCTGGGTCTTTCTATTAAGAAATAATTTTTATAAACTAATAAAACAAACATTAAACACACACTGGGACTTAGCATAGTTTTGTAGTTTTTACTTTTCTCATGTTATGTTATTCATATATTTAAAATTATATTAAAATTTTATCTCACAGTCAATGAGTATATTACACATATTATCCAAATGATTTTTAAAACATTCCAGCTATGCTATAAAACAGTGGGTCCCAAATGTAGAACCTAGGGCTAATGTTCTTCCTGAAAATCTGTTGTCATTCCATGAACAAATGAAAGAAATAACATAAATATTATCTTGTCTTCTGCAATTTTGTCCTTTTAAATGTTTTGGTCCTAAAACATCTGTTCTTAATTTAGTCAAACATGTTTTAACTATAGAGTTTCTTTAGTATATGTAGGGTATGTTGAGACAAAGCAGGACTTCTTAAAATGATGGCTCTTGCGCTATAACCAGCAGAGCCAGAGTATCAGTGAGGAAAGCTCTCCAGAGATCAACAAACATCAAGAGTCTGAAAATCCCAGATGTGGAGGGAATGGGCCTTAGAGCCAGATACCATCACAAGAAATCTTGCCTGATGTTTTCAAGTGGTGTGATCTAAGATCCGTCACTTAAAAGTCCTTGTAAACTGGAAGTGCTGCTGAATCAGAAGCATGCAAGTAGCTCAATGGGAGAGTGCCTGCCTACTATGTGAAGGGACCTTAGTTCCTGTCTATGATATCTCCCCACGTAAAGCATGAAAGAAAACCAACCAGGGCCAGGGACATGGCTCAGTGGGTAAAAGCACCAGTTTATTGCTGCCTTTAAAAAATGCTATGATAAGGCACCAAAGAAAAAATTTAATGTTTCTGCCTTGATGACAATGGACTGAACCCCTGGGCCTGTAAGCCAACCCCAATTAAATGTTGTTATATATATATATATATATATATATATATATATATATATATGAAAAAATTTAAAGACAATTTTAAAAGGAAAGTATTTATCCCTTTTATAGTCTCAGAGGATTATAATCCATGACCACAATGGTAGAGAGCCTGGTATCAGGAGGGTCATGGCACTGGAGCAGTAGCTGAGAGCTTTTGTCTTGAGATATAACCCTGAGGCAGAGAGTGACTGGAACCTTTTGAAACCCCAACTGGTCTTCATATTTTCATCCTGACATAATTTGTTCAACAAGTTCACACCTCCTAATCCTTCTCAAGTAGTTCCACCAACTAGGAAACCAATTGTTCAAATACACGAGCCTATAGGAATGATTTTCATTGAAACCACCATAGCTCTCAAGTCTGAGGACAAAGTTCTATCCCTAAAACACGTACAAAAATCTTACATTTCAGTACTCCAAAGGTGAGAACAGAAACAGGGACAGGAGAATAAACTGGAGGCTTTTAAGCCAGCTAGCCTGGGGTACATGACACAACAACAGAAACAAGAGAGACCCTTACTGAAGAAGGTAGAAGGCAAACTCAATTTTCAAAAGTTGTCCTCTGACCTCCACACATACATACACAAGGATTCTAGCTCGGCAATGGTGTCATGCCATTAATCCTATGCCATTAATCCTAGTACTGGGGAGGCAGAGATCTGCAAATCTCTGAGTTAGAGGCCATTCTTGTCTACTGAGTAAGTTCCAGGGCAGCCAAAGCTACTCAGAGAAACCCTGTCTCAAAAACAAACAAACAAACAAACAAACAAAAAACCCAAACAACACAAACAACAACAGCAACAAAAATTTAAGAAACCTAATTAATATGAGATTTCTGGCACCAACTATTCTTGCTGAGGAACTCCGTCCTCTAGCATTCCTCTTATCCTGAATATGTTAGTGGAGTTTCCACTATATTCTTTGTACATGAATATTTTGGGAGGCAGATTCCAAAATCATTTGATAATCCATTAAACACAAATCTAGGCAGTTCTGTCCGTGACAAGCTTTATTTATTAAGCCCCATTAGTTGCTCATCAGAAAGGAAGCCGGGTTTGCAGACAGGTTTGTTATCATAAGATTGTTAAGCACAACTCCTTCTCTTTCTGGTTGCATAAGAGGAAGCAAGATGTACTCAGGCAAGCATGGAAGGAAGTCATTATCTCTTCGTGAATTGCCTTGTGATGTCATGTAAAAAGGGTTCAAAGAGACCCCTAGGTCTGAGCTCAGTCTCTAGTGAACAGCATGTAAGACAAAGGTACCTGTGGTGGTTTGAATGAGAATGGTCCCCATAGGGCTATCTGTTTGAATACTCAGTCATGAGTTGCTAGACATTTTAGGGAAGGATTAAAAGGTGTGGCCTTGTTGAAGGAGGTATGTCACTGGAGAGAGGGCTTTAAGGTTTCAAAAGCTCATGCTAGGCCCTATCTCTGTCTCTTTTTGTATCTTTCTTGTTTTCTCTTTCTGCCTGCTGCCTGTGGATCAGAATGTAAAACTCTCAGCTATTGTTCCTGAATTATGCTTGTCTGCTTCCCACCAGAATGGTCATGGACTAACCCTCTAAAATTGTAAGCAAGCCTTCAATTAAGTGCTTCCCTCTATAAGAGTTGCCTTGGTTAGCCAGACATGTGTGGTGGCACTTGCCTTTAATTCCAACACTCAGGAGGCAGTGGTAGAAGTATCTCTGAGTTAAAGGCCGGTCTGATGTTCATACAGAGTTCTAGGGCAGACAGAGCTACATAGAGAGACTCTGTCTCACCCCATCCACCATGAATAGATAGATGGAAGGATGGGTGGATGGATGGATGGATGGATGGATAGAAAGATAGATAGATAGATAGATAGATAGATAGATACATACATACATACTTACATACATATATATACATAGATACATAGATACATAGATAGGTACATAGATGCATAGATACATAGATAAAAGGAGTTGCATTGGTCATAGTATCTCTTCACAGGAATAGAACAGTAACTAAGGCAATACTTTATCCCTCTAAACAAAAAGAAATGAAACAAGCCATAACCTAAAATAATTCAATATAATCTTTTACTAATTGAACCTCTAACTCAATCCTCTCCTTGGTCCCCTAGAAGAGGAAGGAAGAAGTAGTTACCCCATTCCATTCCTTGATTTTTCTTTTTTTTCCATATTATCGAACCTGGGGACTCATGACTCCTAGGCAGTAGTTTTACCACTGATAACTTGGGAACAGGATAGATAGAACCTGTGTATGTAAGACTTCTGACCTACCAAATGTCAAGGCACTTAGTTGACCTTGTTTTAAATGTCTAAATTCATAAATTAATGATACTTTGATCCATATTGATAGGAAATTTCTACTATGTACATAATGAAACTGTATGTTTATATCTTAAAAGGTAATATTATTTGGAAAAGAAGTTCCTTGACTTTTCACAGAATGCCTAAGCTTCTATCTGTAACATGAATAAGAAGTGACAGTTTTTAATCTTCCAAGGGGCAAATGGAAGGAGGAACAGCATTTCTACTCTCTTGACATATCACCAAGGACTACAGAAATGCACAGCACTCTCACTCCATCTCTTTCTGTTTGTTAAAAATGCCCTACAGTACAACATCCTCCTTCCTCCTTGCCACTGGCTTAGCTAAGATTCTAGAATTAACAGAGAATGACCCCTCCATGTGGTTAGGAGCAATCCCCAAAGGTTTACAACTGTGAAGAGCTTTCTCCCTGCTTGTAGCTGCCAACTTTCTTTTTCCTTAACTCTTCTTTGTGGTTCTGGGAACAGTGATAGCCACTCTTCGTCCTTTCTAATATTGACTTGGAGCAGTTATCTTTATATATTTATTGCTCAAGCTAAATCCCATGTGACTGGGATTTTTTTTTTCTTCTTCTGTTTTTGGACTAGTTAGTTGGACATTCATCCAGGTTCTACCTTCTAATATCTTTCAAGTACAAACAGTCCATATCTGTAGACTTCATGGAAGTCACCTCTAATAAAGACACAATCGTTTTTTTAAATATATAAACTAAAGTAATTCTTGATAGATGTCTCTCTTTGTGTGAGAAGCCATGTGTGCTTTCCACATTGATGGAAATAATAAACCCTAACTTTTATTAAGCACTTACTTATGTGTGGTGCTCTGGCTGGGCATTTGATCAGTCCTAATTTTCTCAGTTGTAAGTCTTTCTCTCAGAGAGGTACTATAATGTCCACCCCCACCCCATTTGTGCAGTGAGTGAGTGGTGGAATATTCAAATAACTGGCCCCAAACACCTAGCTCATAAGTGGAGGGCTTCACAAGCCAGAAATTGTGATCTCCAGGCTGTGAATATACTGCTTTTACTTCTCTGAGATGAGACATGCAGCTCCTTTCAGCCAATATATGCAAAGTACAGTGTTTAGCAGAAGATGGAGGGCCCTTCCATCACAAGGTATTATCTCTGCTCGGAGAAAGGCAAATACCCAGGGTGGAAATGCAAAACACCTGTAGACAGAAATCTATTCAAAACACTATACTCTCCAAATATCCCCCCTGTTGTCACCACAGCTATTGGTAATAAAAGTGAGAAAGGTGTGTGAGCCTGCTTTAAAACTCCTGCCTGAAGCCTAGAAAATTCAAGAAGGCCCCATTGTTATGAAATATAACTCAATGAGGGGATATCTTTGGTCCTGATTAAGGTGTACCTGAGAAGATAGGCAGTGAAACAGATCTGATATAAAAGAGGTTTATTGGGAGAGGAGAGAGAAATGAGGAACTGAGGAAGGGGGAGAGATGGAGACACAAGAGAGCCATGAGGGCAAGAGAGGGAGAGAGGAGGAGGAGGAGGATGTACAGGTCCTTTTAGTCTCTGCACATGCCTGGAGCTCCTGCAGGTCATGACCTAAGTAGCTGCCAGGTCCCTGAGGGTAGGCTTGTGTAATTGCTTGCACACTAACACCCATAAAAGAGTACCATTTATGAGTTTGTTACAAGACAAAACCTTTCAGTTGAGCTTGTGAGATAAATGTGTCTTGGAAGGTAATTTCCTGGACATTTTTTCTTTTAAATAATGAACTCTCAGATGCTAAGCCCCAACTGCTAGGATTTTAATAGGGCAGGGAAACCTCTTGGTCCTGGGCGGTTGAGTTACTCTCAGTGGTGGCATGAATTTAAAAACTGTGTGTGCACATGGTTAAAATACACAAGAGGGTTTGGTTTTTCTCCCTGGTGAAACAGACTGTAGAATTACCCAGTTTTCTTATCACTGTGCTCTAAATGGGTTTTGAAAACAAACAGTACTGTGTTTCAGGGGTTTGCACAGCCTGAAGCTTTGCCAATCAAACAGTGCCTTGAAGAAGGTGGAGTGCGTACCCATTATAGAGGATTATCCGTGGATCCAAGCCAAAGTAAACCACTGCTTTTCAAGGTCTTTCTTGAGGATCAACACATACCTTGATGGATGCTGGATCTAAATTACGAGCTCAATACAAGGCTCTTCACCTCTTTCCTAAGCAGGCGATAGCTAACAGCTTTCTCTGTCTTCCAGCCTCATCAAAGGCACCTCCATTCTCTCCCACCCAGCAAGTTCAAAGTTCATTTTGCATCCATCCCAAAGAGGCTCTTAATCCAGATGCATGATGGATTTCTGTGGCCCTTAAACTTAAATGCAAACTTTATGTTTATTTTTACTAATTCTTATCCAGAACTTACTATTTTCTTCTACCACAAGTGGAGACTAACTTTAGGACTTATTATATGCAATGAACACTTTGACTCTCGCTGCCAAACCAAATCACAGGTATTTCTGTCTCATTATAAGGCTAGCAAACATCCTCAATTCATTTGTATCTATCACCAATGACAGTTACTGGACTCGTTGCTAGATCCAATGTTTAATGAGTTAGCAAATAAAGCTTATTTTCTGATTTTGATAACTATTTCTAAGTAATTGGTTTCCTTTGAAATCTTGTCTATTTCATCCCAGGAAAGAAGTCCCTAGGCTTTCTAGATTGCTAAAGATTCCTACAGTACCCAGCCTCAAATTAGAACCATTGCTCCAGGAGGGGTTTTCTAAGATAGGTGGACAACAGCACCTTCCAATATAAATTTTTCCATTGGAGGGTGTTAATCATTTCTGTCTGGTACCATATAGCCACTGCTAGTCATGCATGGGTAGGAATACTTGGCACCTGAGTGGCATGACAGAGGACATGAACGTTTAACTGACTTTAATTCATTTAGCTGTGATAGTGGCACCGTGGCAATGAGAGCCATGTTGATAGTGCAGTTCTAGAAGGAGTGTGCTAGACATGACTGAGATAATGAATGGCTAACACAATAAATAATAACCACAAGAAAGATCATTTGAATAAGGAAAACCTATTACTCAAAGTGTCAACCCAGTGTCTCATGGAGACAGAGCCATCATGGGTCAGGGAATATTCGCTGAAGAGATGACATTTGAGCTGAGACCCTGCTGTGGGAAGGAATGAAGGGAGATGTTTTTAGGCAGGAGGATGGGAAACACAAACATCCAAGAGCATCATGTGCAGGATGTTCAAGACTAGGAAGGCGCAGGTACCTGTAGAGCAGGAGAAAGAGGCTGCAGTAGGAAAAGAAGCCAGAGGAGACCTGGGGCCAGACCGCCACTGATGAGTCAACTAATACAAAGAATCTGAACTACTTTTTTTCTACTGATGTAGTAGGATGCCACTAGAGAGGGCTTTTAAATAGGACATCTTGATAGTATCAAAATTCCCTAAAACTTATACAAGTAGTGATTTGAACTGTAGAAGGCACAGCTTACAGAATGCATTAGAGATGTTATACACTCATGCTTTTTTTTCCTCAAGGGAATAAAATGATGGATGCCTGTCTGTTCACCTGGAAGGCTAGAGTGGATGTTGTCTAACAACCTGGTGTTCTTTGGCTATTCTATGGAGCTAGCCTTTAACTGGATCCCCCAAATCCTTTGCATCATTGTTTACCCCCTAATCCCGAGGCTCATCTCTCAGTGAATAGAATCCATTTGTAACAAGGGAGGTCCCACATACTTTGTGTCCTCCATCAATTGAGTGTACCCTTAGGTTTATTACAAATCCTTCATCCCTAGGCCTTTACCTGGAGTTCTGCTTAGCGGTCAGTAGAAGTCATTCTTTTTGTGATGGGTAGAGTTGCTTTGCTACTTTGCAAGGGAGTTTTGATGTAGCCGTCCCTGAAGCTCTGCTGTGGTGATTGACATGTAGAGACTTTTCCCTAAAGTTTTACTGTGCCTACATGCGTGAGAGAAAGAAAACTCACAAGGACAGATTCTGGAAGTTTTGGACCCAGCATCTGCTAAAGTGTGCTGGCTTGAGTCTCATCCTTTTTTTTGTTTTGTTTTGTT
This sequence comes from Apodemus agrarius, assembly GCA_964023405.1. Taxonomy (NCBI): domain Eukaryota; kingdom Metazoa; phylum Chordata; class Mammalia; order Rodentia; family Muridae; genus Apodemus; species Apodemus agrarius. The sequence goes on along the minus strand of OZ030005.1, from coordinate 160,923,036 downwards.
TTGTTTTTGTTTTTTTCGAGACAGGGTTTCTCTGTATAGCCCTGGCTGTCCTGGAACTCAGTCGGTACACCAGGCTGGCCTCGAACTCAGAAATCCACCTGTCTCTGCCTCCCAAGTGCTGGGATTACAGGCGTGTGCCACCACGCCCGGCTCGAGTCTCATTCTTCATCTCACATGGACCATTTCCCTGCCAGCTGTGATGTTTGCAAGGACCCCAACATTGAATAATGAATTCTAGGATCGAGGCGAGGGTCCAGTTGGAATAATTATAGGAGTCCAGGTGTGCACTGGATGGCAGTTTTGTATTATGCGTATGGTGATAATAATGGCTAGGATCTACAGATATTCTTGAGGCAAAACAAGCGATATCTAAGGAACCATTGGTGTGGGCAAGAAAGACAGGAATGAACATTGAATGATTACTCATCTAATGTCGCTGACCATGATGATATTGGGATGGTGGAGATTAGCGTGAAACCTTGACAGTTCAGTTTTGGATTTGCAAGTGAAGATGCTGGGAACACGGATAAGAATGGAGAATGAGAATCTGAGAGCTGCAGCAGAGATGACCTTACAAGGTAATGGGTGGGACAGACAGGCAGAGCCAGGTCTCCAGAAGAGTGATGGAGACAGCTAGGTCTAAGTAGGCTGGATGGAATTCATTCTCTATCATGTTATGACACATGAGCAAATTCCAAGAACTCACCCGCTGGGCACCCGGACACGCACCCTGATAGAGAGTGTGCAGATCGTGAAGCAACACAAATAGGTAGAGTCAGGAAGAGAGAGAACAGAGCTATTCACTGACACCAGGTCCACCCCGAACCCCAGAAGATAGATCAGAGAGCATCCTTCAATAGGGAAAGACACTGGAATGCAAACACAGTCAGACTGACCCAAGTTAAAATCCTCACACCAGTATTGACTCCCTAACTCTTGGACAAGGTAAAACTCAAGTCTATAATGCATAAAGCCTGATACTTAATGCAGAAGACATACTCAAAACATACCAGCTAACATAAAACACGCTGCTCAGTGCTAATCATCAGTCGCAGTGCTACAGGCCTAGGAGATGTACCTAATTGTGTAGCAGAAGAAAGCCTGTGGTCGTGCACATCACTGACTCCTAGCTTGAGATTGACTCCAAGTCTACCTGACTTGGGCTCCACTCCTTACTTCTCGCCTTTGGGTCTTTCTCCAAAGACCTTCATAGATAATTTACATTTCATTGACTTTCTAAAAACTGGGTACAAGATTCTCCTGCTTCCTGAGTCTGTCTTCTGCTCTTGAGCAGGTAAACACAGGTGTCTGTAGGCTCCGGGGACATTTTTCCTCTTCATTATTTTTCCCTTTCCTTTCCAGCCCACCTTAGTCTCCCCAGGAAACTTCACAAGCTTACTCAGCATCCAGGGGTAAAGCATTGCTCTTTCCAGCAACCTGCCATTAAACATCTACATTAGCTGAAGTCCTGCTGAGTCGGCTTTCTCTGCTCATCCTATGTAATAAACCTCCAGCCACTTTGCATGGAAGAAACAAAGAAATGATAGGCAATTTATCCATCCTAGCTGATCGATAGGAAACCTGGAGCCCTTCCAGGAAAAGTGTCTCCAAACCTCCCCCTTGTTTCCTGGAGTGTGTGTTCTCCGTCTCTGTTTAATATGTGCACAGGTGATTCATGGGCCCACGGGGGACCCTTGAGATGAGCAATGCCAAGGCACAAGGGCACTTTACAGAAATCAGAGTACACGGACTTAAATGACACATACTCTCCTTCCTTTTCTCTCCCTCTCTCCTTTCCCTCTCTCCCTCCCTCCCTCTCTCCCTCCCTCCCTCCCTCCTTCCTTCCCTCCCCCCTCCCTCTCTTTTTCCTTCTTTCTGCCTCTATCATTTTCCTACCTTCTACTTGGTTGATAATTAGCATTGCTGTCTCTATAATACCGCTCACAAGACATAGGTGCTATTTTGTTTGAAGTCAGCATTTCCTAAGGTTAGAGGCCCCAACTTTCTGAACTGCACTCACCAGGTGCGTTGATTCAGGGGCACACTAAAAGTAGCAGTTTAAGCTTTCTCTGGGCCAAATGAGAAGTGTAAGAGAGAAGGCTCATTTTCTGCTTTTAACTCCTGCCTCTCCTAGAAGTCTGCACATTATCTGATTACTCACTCCATTTATAAAAACTCGTATCATTTTGGACTCCAGAATGAAAGACGCTGATCTATTTATTTCTCTTCATTGGCATATACTCATAATGTCAAATGATAGGTGTCAAGAGAAATTTTATACAAATCTATCAGTTACCTGACATATTCCCCCATCATCCTCTCTCCCTCCCATCATTCTAATTAATCTGCACAAACACCAGCCTTCTACCCCCATACCCTATACACACATCTGATTTGATGTATCTACATAAAGTCTAGGATCCACAAATGTGAGAAAACACACAATATTTATCTGATTCATAACTGACTTATTTCACTTATGGTGGTCTCTGGTTGCATCCAGTTTGCCTGAAAATGGCATCTTTTAATTCTTTGTGGTGGAATAAAATTCCATCTTGACCAAACACAGCTGTTTTCTAAATCCATTTGTCTGTTGACAGACACCTAGGCTGATTTAATGGTGCGGCTGCTGTAAATAGCGCTGGAATTAGCATAGTTGTTCAAGGATCTCTGTGGTGTGCCGAAATGGAGTCTTTGGTGTATATCCCGGAGTGATATACATACATAGCAGGATCGATTCTTTTATTGTTTGTTTTTTCCATCTTTCACCCTTGCACTTCTTGGGCCATTGTAACAATTACCAGAACTATCTGGTAGGACATTTTGACCTTTTTTCCTCATTAGGCTGTGGCAGAATCCAACAGAGTGAGATGTTGCTTGCCTGATCCTTCCACAATGCCACCACCACAGCCATTTATTTTAATTAGCTATTTCAGACAAGCCTAGCATCTTTCCATATGTGTGGGAAAGATGATAAATGGATACAGCATGCCAGGATCTTAAATAGTAATGGTTCAGAAAGTATAGGCCTGTAAAACCTAGCAGTGGTCTTCCCTATACACCCAGATGCACACACACACACATGCAGAGTCACTTAACTCTTGGCTCAGGTTCACTTGCCTATCATATTTTGGCATCCTGACTTTGGTCCCTAATTGCCACCATTTCTGGTCACTTTTCTTTCTGCAATTCCCTGGATCCATTAGCTCTATGTGTTATTTTACTGTAATGCAGATGCAGTTTTTCAAATTGGCTTAGGCTTGTTTTCCCCAGTGGATGGAGAACAGCTTAAAAGGCAATTACTGCTTCTTATTTACTTCTATAATCTCAGAATCTAGAGTTTTACCCATTGGAGGCTCAGTGCTGTTGAATTAATAAAAGGCCCCGCTGAACCTTTTTAGGCCTATGTAATTGTGAGTGGCTGGCAATTTCCTCTTTCCAGAAAAACTGACAACATATTTAGATTTCTGCAAAACTAAGATCCTGCACATTATTTTAAGGGATGAAGAAGTACTATGACCTACAGAGATTAACTCACCTTGTTCAGTCTACTTGAGGGCTAAGACACAGGTGATAGAATACATGGACCCATCTTCCCAGTAGGAGGTCCCTAATTAGCTGATAAAAGTATTCTACATGTGTCTTTTACTGACTCTAAAAGACTTGTTCTATCTGTGACCAAGGTTCCAAAAGACCCAAAGTCAAACGGAATGAACAAGATACTCAGGTGTATCCGAGACCAACAGGGAATCCCTGGCTGAAATACAAGGCTAAGTCTCTATGAACGCTCCATTTTTGAGTCAGTCACAGACTATTTTCTGTTTTAATGGTTTATTTGGTTTTTGTTGTACCTTCAAAACGTTTTAACCTTTATTTTTATTGTACTATATTTATGTGCATAGGTGTGTCTGTCTGGTCTGTCTGTCTGTCTGTATATCACGTATGTGCCTAATACCAGTAGAAGGCGGAATAGACATCAAATTGCTTAGGACTGCAGTTAGGAATGGTTGTGAGTGACCATGAGGATCCTGGTAACTGAATCTGGGTCCTTCTTAAGAGCAGCCAGTGCTTTAATGAATTGAGCCACTTCTCCTGCCCTGTTATCTTTTTTATTTCAACTCACACTGTAGTCTGTAGAGTTATTAACTATCTGGCTTAATCATTCCCAGAGCTTTAAAATTTACCATCTGGAATTTCGAAGTTATTAGGCGCATGGGTCACAGTTTCTTCTGAAGCTGTTTGGTCCTCAGAGGTAGATATAAAAGTTCAGTAGATTTTTAAAAGCTTTTCCATTATTTCTCAGAAGTAACAAACACAAATATACCTTTAATAGGGAAGTTTAACCCCAGCTTCTCCTGTGGGTAGCATTAGGGGCTTTTCTGCCTGACCAAAGTCAGCTTCTTACCTGTAATGTGCTGTGGGCCATAGTTTGGGATGCTGGGAATGGTTTGGTGCTGTTTTCTTTGGATGACTGGGAGACAGCATGCCTTGCCAGTGAAAGAATTCAAAATTAACTCTTGACTTCAACAATGATTCCCTTTGTTTCTCCTGTATAGACCATGTTATATTTTTATACACCATGAACCAGTCTTAAGACTTTCTTTCATTTCCTCCTACCTTTTCTGACCTTTTTCACATTCCTTTTTATTGGTTATTTTATTTATTTACATGTATACCCCTTCCTGGTTTCCTCTCCACAGACCCCTTATTCCCCCTTCCTCCTGCTTCTATGAGGGAGTTCTCTCACCCACCCATCCACTCTCACCCACCCACCCACTCCTGTCTCATCACCCTAGAGTTCTCCTATGCTGGGGTATCAGATCCACAGGATCAAGGGCTTCCCCTCCCATTGATGCCAGATAAGGCTATCTGCTGCAAAAGCAGCTGGAGCCATGGGTCCGTCCCTGTGCACACTTTGGTTGGTGGTTTAGTTCATGGGAGCTCCACAACCTTTTCAAATAGTGAGGGAATGCGGTAAATGGAGAAGAACCCACAAGCCTTTTGTCCTTCTTGATAAGACTAGAGATTGGTTTACTTAACAGAGCACCTAACTGATGTTTAAAACCAGAAGTCCGCATGGTTCACACTGTAGTTAATTTGACAGATTTCCAATGAGTTTCTAGACTACATTTCACCGTATTTTATTTCCTGAGGAACCTAAGAAGACCACCAAGCTTTACAGTAACCTGTCTCTATCCTCCAGCCCAGTCAGTAACACAAAATATCTTGCCCATCTATCTCCAAGCCTGGTTCCTATTGTCCTTGGGTTATAAAAGTGTTCCATCTCAATCCTGCTTTCTGTCTGCGTACCCTATACCCTTTGCTCTGCGGGTATATCTTAGCTTTTGTACATCTGAAACACTGTCTTTTGTGAGATGGCATTTGTATCACTTTCACTGTTGTTGAATGGTTCTGTTTTCAGAACAATTCTAGATTCACTCAAAGCTGAGACTACACAGAGATTCCCCCTCCGTATACCCTGTCCCGAGACACACAGGGCCCGTCCCACTCTCTATGCCTCCCATGACAGTGAAATCTTGTGACATTTTATGAATCTAAAATCATTCAATGTCATCACACACATATCCTCAGTTTTCCCTAGGGATTGCTGTTGGTATTTGCGTTTTACACGGGTCATGTAGAAAGACATATCAGCCACTGTTAGGATTCCATCTAAGCTCCACCCCACAACTACCTGGCAACAGCCAGGTAGGTCTGGCCCACTATAAAAGGGGTTTCTTGCCCCTCCTCCTTCTCTTGCTTCTCTTGCCTCTTACACTTTTAGCCTCTCTCTCTTGCCCCCTCTTGGGCTCTCCTCCCTCGCCCCCTCTCGCCACATGGTCATGGCCAGCCTCTGCTTCTCTACTCTCTCCTTCTCTCTGTCTTTCTCTGCCTCTACTACCATCTTAAATCCCCATCCCCATGCCCTGAATGAACTCTATTCTGTGCTATACCACCATCTGTCTGGTCCCTCTGGGGGAAGGGATGCCTCAGCATGGGCCCACTGAGGCACCCTCTCCCCCCACACCACCATAGAACATATTCTCACACCTATTTCTCTTTTTAGGATCACAACAGCCACCTCAGCATAGCATGCCAGACGTCTTCATTGACCACTGCTCCGCCTTTCCCTTCCTCACTGCTATCTTCCAGTTTTTTCCCTCTGCAGCTTCTGACTGTTGACAGTCCCATATGGATCCATGACATACCATTGAACCTAAGATTCTAGCTCTTGAAAGCACACATTTCACTATTGTACTTTTGAGGTTCTAGACCTGACTGCTTTACCATTTAAAGCAATACTTTCTGTTTCTTCCTAATCAACCCATGCAAGTCTACTCGGCATGCCTACCATTTCCATTCTTGCTGTGCTTTGTATCATACCCTTGTGTATATAAGAAACAGTACTGGTGGGCAAATAGATTTACCAAGCACGGTCTAGGAGAGTACACTCCCACCCCTCTTTTGAGACAGCCACCACTTCCCTTGGGCTTCTGGTCCTGTTCAAACTCTCTTCAAGATGATCTTTCCATTTTCCTTTAATTATAGCTTCCTTTGCGGGATGGGTCACCCAGGGAAGACGCTCAGGCAAGAAGAGAAAGAGAATCTGCCCGCCCCAGCAGAACCTCTCTAGAGATCAAGAATTACAAAAGAGGAGACCTGGTAATTGGCTGTCCATCACACCTGAAGTAGTATACAGGCATGCTGTCCCTCGAATTAATTGCTCCAAGCTGTTGAATATTGTCTTTGGATACCAACTTTCTCTTTCTAAATCCTCCGGCAATAGCTTATTTCAGATTTCAGCATCCTACGACTTTAGCAGGACAGGGCACTTATTCTTTTTTTTTTTTTTTTTTTTTTTCTGAAAATGATCAGAAATGACAGGCAACGGTAGTATTACCCTGGGTGAATCTATGCTTCTCAAATGCAAAAGAGTAAAGAGTTCAGTAGGTAACCTGAGGGGACACTAAAGACTGGAAACCCCCTGCAATTATCACTCCAAGAAGGAGGCTTCTGGAGAACACTTGGCTGCCACAAGTCATATCATGGGCTCTGTGTGCTTTAATTGCCCGTTATTTTCAGCATGGTGGCATTTTAAGGTTTTTTTGTTCCCTAACAGAAGATTGGTTAAATACAGCCATTGACTTATGTGTTGATCCAGGGCTATTTTTACCCGTCAGCACCTTGCATTGTCATTTCAGAAGGTGCAACAGTTTCTGGGCAGTCCTCCCACAGACATCTAACATATCCACGTGGGGAGCATCGCCCTGGCTCTGGGGAGCACGTGGACCTCCTAGCAGGATGCCTCAGCAGGAGTGCCTGTGGGTTGGGGAAAAACTGCAGCACAGCGTGCGGGCCATTTTCCAAGTCAGAGCTCTCTGCAGAGAGGCAGGGGCTGGTGCCAATACCTTTTCATAGACTGAAAGCCTGATGTTTCAGATCTCATTTCTCCCAAGAAAGCGGTCAGGAATGGCCCCTGCAGAGAGAGCTGACCCAAATTGTGACTTCTTTCAGGCCAGGGAAACCCCTCCAGGACAAACAGGAAGCCATCACTCAGCATAATGTATTCCCACGGGGAACAAGTAAGCCATCTTCTGTTGAGTTCAAAGCAAGGAGCCCAAGCCCAGGAAGTTGGTTTTGGCTCAATGTGACCCTAAAATCAAGTCAAACGGAATGAATTTATTAATTCAGAGCCTGAAGATTTGGCTGGGCTGAATATTCAGGCTGAAAAGTTGAATTCCGTCTCAGTTGTCTCAGTTTAGTCATTGTTTTCTTTCCTTAGCCCGTTTGAAGGACTGCTAAGGTTTGGAAAGAAAATACCAATGTTGGTTTCAAATCCATCCCCAGGTATCAAAGTAATCCCCCAACATATGGTTTCAAGTGAAAGATAGGTTTTAAAGTATGTACACACAGCAGAATGAAATTTTTCTTGCTTTCCTTGGGATCTAGAGAAATTCAGATTTTTCTTTTCAATTTATTTGCCTCTCCTTCGGCTGCTAACACCCAAAATGTGTCTAGTATGATTACCTTTGGAGCCAATTAAGCAGAGTTTGCTATTTAAATAACAATCACCAACAGACACAAAGGAAGCTGCTCTAAACTTTGAATTCATTAAGATGCTTAGATGTTTGTAGTTACCAGAAGCCAGCAACAAAATGTGTATCTGCTTTCTAGTTAGTAGGGTCAGCTCAGTCTGAGGAGTATGAGACAAGTGGTAGTGCTCCTATTTTTTCATTAGCGTTCAGAGAGTAAACATATTCTCAGAATCAAATAAGTGGCTCTATCCTCCAGCCCATCATTCTTGGCAGGTCTATAGAAGGAACGGACAACACGATGATGCATTTGCTTCTGTCAGCACAGTGGTGACTATGCCACTTCCTTACAGAAAAGACTTCAAGAAACTCAGAATACAAATGGGGTAATTTTCAAATATAAAGGGTCAGATTTCCTAAATTCTAGCTAATCGCTTTGCATCCTATCAGGTGTCACGTTGGTGTAGAAGAGGTTTAAATGGTGTTTCACGGGCAGGTGCCTGAGTGGCCTCTGTGTAGTAGTACTTTCAGAATTCAAAGCCCCGTTTCAGAGCTCTCTAGTCTTGAGGACAAGAGTGCAGGCTAGGCTAAGTGATGTGGATTGGGAACCCTAGGATCTACTCAGAAGTGCACCCCAATGTTCCCACTGTGTATATAACCAATTCAGTAATGATGTGCCTTCTGATTGAGTTTAGGAATGCTGGGTAGTTAATAGATATAGAAGCAAAGAAAGAGACATAATCTGGGATTCTTACATGAATGTTCTTCCTACCTAGGTTATCAAAATAAGTATTAGCGAGGTTTGATGGAGTGGTGATTGTTTTCCAAGCACTGGGGAGGCTGAAGCAGGAGGTTCACGTATTTGAATTCAGTCTGGGCTACATTGTGAGATTCTGTCTCCAAAACCAAACCAGACCAGAGCAGACCAGACCAGACCAGACCAGACCAAACCAAACCCAAAACCAGAAAACCAACCCTAAAAATAAATAACTGCTGTACTGCTCACACAGGCTGAGATGGATTTTGCTTGTTTGTTGTTTGTTTGTTTATAAGCAGGGTCTGGCTGTGTAGTCCAGTCTGTTCTCAAACATACAACCCTCCTGCCTCTCTGCCTCTCAATCCTCTACCATCACATCTGGTTCCTGAGTTTACTTCTAAATGTCTTGGAGCCACATATAACCCTAAAGGACACTGGCCAGAATCAATGCAGTCATGGTCAAAACCAAAACCCTTTATTCCCCCAACCTTGTCTTGGAAATAGTTTAGCCTTGGGAAATAAACCGTTCGGGAGTCGATGACAAAGAATAAACTTTCTAATTAAAGAAGGAAGGCAGGATGAGGGCGCTGATGGGGGACCACTTATGACCAGGGAGCTGAATTGCTTTCTAGGAAAGGAGGGAGTTTTAAACTCCTGTTGCATTGAGGGTATGGCAACAGCACCTTGGAATTCAGTCACTTTAGTTTTGGTTTTGTTGCTTTGCTAGCAGAGGAGGATGTAGGTGAATGAGCAGGGGGGCTATTGGGCTGGTTTTCTATAAATCTAAGCAACAGAGAAAACAGTCTAGAAGCACCAAGCAGGTACCGGGTCTTGGGCGCCCCCTTGTGGTTAATATGCTAATACAGAGGGAGGATCTGCACTGAGCACTCAGATCTGAAGCCTCTTAAGACTTTAAGTCTGGACTTGCTTCTTCCTGAACATCATTTTGAGCTTTCTGTCCCTCAGCAACACCGCCCTTCTTTTAGTCCCCAAAAGCAGCACCCCGCCCCCTCTTTTTATACGTTCTTGCTTGTAAACGTTTGTTAATAATCCCACACGATGAATATTCCTTCATCCACTACCGGCATCTAGTTATCAATTCATTCTTCAGCATTTCCTTTGACTGCATGGAAGAATTCAATGTAAAAACATCATCAAGAGATATACTTCTCTTGGCTGAACTTGGAGATCTTGGTCTTAGGGTTTGAACCTTGAAATGACAGTCTCTAGAAACACATCTCACAAGAGTGACATGTCTTTGTAATGAGAGGTCTCCAACGCTTTTTGAATATACCACAAAATTATTCCATACAGACATCACCAAACTTCATGTAGAACACTAATCATGCTTTCCATGTTTTAGAAATTGAACTAGATTCTTCTGTCTTCTTGTACAAATAGTCTTACAGATGAGTAATGCGTGTTTATTTAGTTATGATGACTAACACACTTCTTAGAAATCATTATTAAAATGGGAATCCCAGTCCTGAAGAATAATAAACATGTCCTCCTTAGATATCTCCTTTGTCTCCAAACTTTTTATTTGAATAATTCAAATCTGCAAAACAACTGAGCCAAAGCCACAGTGAGGTCCTGAGTGCCCGCTGCTCAGCCCTCCACTTACAGCTATGCCTTGTTCTCCTGAGTTATTTGACTCTTAGCTGTAGCTACTTTGTTTGGATGTAAAACATAGCAGTTTCCTGTTCAACCACATCATTAACCTCACATGAGGAGAAACATGGTATCAGTCCACAGTCAAGGTTTCTAAAAATGTCTAATCATTCTTGTTCTTTGATCCAGCACACAATCCAATACAGCAGCACCCTTGGTTTGGAAATGGCTCTGTCCATGTGGGCGAGCGTGCATTTTCTGTCTCCCTCATCTTCCATGTCTGGCCACTTCTCATCTGTCCTGTCATCGGCTCCAATTCTTAAGCTTTTCAGTCTAACTTGTTTGGTTTTGGTGGATTTAGTTGTAACATTTTGCACCCCTTGAACTATCTTCACCCCACGTAACAGGATGTCATGGGGACCACTCCACAGCTGGTTGAGGGTGTTTGCTCTTTCTTTTCATGTCTTTGGGTTCCTTGTCCCTTACTGTGTGGAATTTATGCAGTCACTCTTCTGTGCATAGACACTGGACTTTTCCCGCCATTTCACTCTGAATAATGGTATAAAGTGCCTGTGTCTGGAGCCCTGGCTGATGCTCTGAAACTTGCTCTATGGAGCAGGCTGGCGTTGGCCTCATGGAGACCTACCTGCCTCTGCGTTCAGGGTGTTGGGATTAAAGGCGCACGCTATCACTCCTGGCCCACAGAGAGTAACTGTGTGTCTGTGATATTTTGTACTTGTTAGGATATATTTTCAGGGTAAGCTTCCAGAATGTAGAACAATGGACTGACATGTAAATGATTATGAATTTTAATTAGTCAGAGAGAGTTGCCCTCCATGGGATGGATTTCCCATCAGCAATCTAGGAGAGTGACAAAGACTTTGCTCTTTCTGTCTCCCCCATCCTTTTTTGTTCCACTTACTCCCTCGCTTCCCTTCTCCTGAGTGAGAGAAAGGGACATCTAAGTGAGAGGAGGAGTGAGGCCGAGAAAGGATTCACTGACTCCTATTTGCGTTAAACAAAGTCTGAGGGTCTACTTTTATTAAATGCTTTTATTCCTATGGAGATAATATGAGTTTTTCTCCCTAGATAAATTGCCATGACAAATATACTGGTGATTTGATGTTATTATAACATCTTCGGAATTTTCAAATAGATTTTCCTTCATCATACATGTTTCCTAAGGTCCACTGCATTCTATCTATGACTTTTCCATGTATTCCCCATGTGAGACCTGGCTGCCTTCCTTCCTGGAGCAACTTTATCACATTTACATTCTTTTCATACTTGTTTCAGGAGGATACTTGGAGAGTTATTATTTTTCATTTGTGTAAATATGAAACAAATTAAGTGTATATGAAGTGATGAAGCTGTGGAAGTCAGGGCAGACTTTGCTTTGTGCTTTCATAACTTAAATGTACCTTATACAAATTGGTCAGTTTCTATCTCTTAAGGCCAAGAAATTATCTTTGCTTAGGAAATTGCTTATTTCAGTTAGTTTTTTCAATTTATTAGCACAGAGTAGGGCGAAAGAACACAAAATGACATTTTAATTTCCTTTGTTTTATAAAATTTCCCTGCTGACGTTTTTTGTTTGTTTGTTTGTTTTTATTCTATGGATTCATAGCTTTCCTGTGTATTCACACATGATCTCCCCTTCACTTATTTTTTGTAATACTTTTCATATAGGAGAAGGTTTATTTAAGGAACAAATTCTCTCTCTCTCTCTCTCTCTCTCTCTCTCTCTCTCTCTCTCTCTCTCCCCGTCTCTCTCTGAATTTTAGTTCACAGAAGCCTGCTTCTGTGGCTATTCCTTTCTGCCTTCTTTCATTTGACTTAAGTTCTTTCCTTAGGGATTTCTTGGTCCTGGATTCTACAGATTAACAACACTATGCGATTCCAACATCCTAAAACTTATGATTGACCAACAGAGGAGAGGGAAGCAAACACAGTTATATATATATATATATATATATATATATATATATATATATATATATATATATAATACCACTGGCCTCAAAACTGCAACCCTATGCCTGCCTCCTGAATTCTGAGGGTTATAGACATGGATCCTCATGCCTGCTTTCATTTCTTCATTTTTAGCTTTCAGAGAATACTTGTACATGCATTTCACACATGCAGCATTGATTTGGGTTTTGCATCATGAGCTTGATCTTAAAATTGATCTTATAAGTTAGGCTTAATCCACTTACGTTTATTTATATGGATATCATGTTTGCCTCAATCCAGTCCTACTATTTTACATATTCTGCCGTATTTGTTATGATTACTACATCTTCCACTTTCTCTTCATAACAAAAAACCTGTTGCAAATAATTAATGGTTTAAATTAAACCACTCTGGCCACCTGAGTGATTTTTTTGGTTTTTTTTTTTTTTTGTTTGTTTGTTTTTTTACTTAGCCTATTTTTATTAGGAAAGCTTGAGTTTGCCAACTGAAATCACAGAACTAGTATAAAAATGCTCTAAATGAATATTTCTCAGTTTTGTTCATCAGGCTTTTTTTTCTTACATTTGGGGTTTAAGAGAAAATAAACACCTTTTCCCCTTTGCAGCCGGTCTGTGGGTGGAACGCTCTCTGACACGCAGGCACTCACATGGCCCCGGACCCTATTTAAGTTAGTGCTCTTAGTTTGCTTGTTCTGACAACTGCTCATGGAACCCCAGGAACCGAGACTCTCCCTTCTGCTTTGGCAGGCACTCAGGAGAGCCATCGGGACCTCTACCAGCTGTGGGCAGTGCCACTCGGGAGTCATCATTTTAGCCAGGGACTGAGATGAATGCACACATTCCCAGTCATAGAACCTAGGGCAAGAGAGGTCTCATAGCCAGTGGAAATCGGCCATTGCCTTGGGTTGTGCTCTACTCAACAGGTAGCATGATTATTGAAGTAACAGTTGTAAACTGCTGTGGACGTGTATGAAAGGAGTGCCTGGTTTCGATGGCACACGAAGAGTGCCTTCTTTATCATGAGACTTTGAACTTTACCATTAAAGCCTTGGCACTTGTCCTGAATCTCCACTTGATAATCCAAAGCTTTTCTTGTAGAAGTAAACGAAGCACAAAGGAGAATCAGTGATCCAAACATGTTTACTTTCATTCTCGAAAGGCTGTGAACAGATGTGTGTTTCGAGTGGATATCCACATTTCACTGAGAGCAAATATCGGGGTTGTGCTGGGCAGTGTGTTAGATGGAGTTTCCTTTAGCCTGAGAACAGTTAATTCTCACAATGAGCATATTACAAGTCCCAGTAAGAGTCTGTGCGTGCGTGCATACATGTGTGCCTGTGCGTGTGTGCCTGTGTGTGTGTGTATGTGTGTGTATGTATGTGTGTGTGTGTGTGTGTGCCTGTGTGTGTGTGTGTGTGTGTGTGTGTGTGTGTGTGTACAGACATGCATCTTCAAATGTGCAGGTGAGAGGCTTAGGCCACTGTTGTACTCCCAGCATTCATGTCCATCACTCGAATAATCTTTATCTTTTTTCTTTTGAAAAGCCCCGGCAGTGCAACACTAAGTCCCATTGTTGCTGCCACCACCATGTCACTGTCAATGCCCCAGGCCGTCCATGCCACTTTTAGTGTCTGTGAATTTAATTACACTAAGTGCCTCCCATTGGTGAACCCCTCAGCATCTGTCTGTCTGTCTGTGTGTGCTCAGCTCATTTTGCTCAGTGTGGCTCTAAGGTCGGGACATGTTGAAGCATGTGTCAGCATTTCTGTTCTTTTTAAGACTGCGTAATATCCCATTGTACGTGCATACATTTTTCTTGTTTGCTGTGCTCGACAGGGACATTTGGGTTGCTGCCATTTGGAGCTATTGTGAATAATGTAGCTATGGACAAAAGTGTACATTTCATTTCTTTTGCATGAGTAAGGAGAAGTAGGATTGGTGGGTTGTATAGTCTGTGTAAAATCTACAGTCATTTTCATTTTGAAGGAACTTGCATGATTACCTCACAGTGGCTGCCCCTATTAGTGTTTATACCAAAAATGGGCAAGAGCTCCAATTTCTCTACAAACTCACTACACGCTATCTGTCCAGATTATGCCCTCTGCGTTGCATTGTCATATGCTTACACCAACAATTTCACATTCACAATGCATAAAAGGCTATATGAATTTCCCCTTTCTATTGTGACTTTTCCTAGGTTTTTTTATCCCTTTAGTTAAGCCGCCTCTAAAGAACACCTGGAAGGAGAGGAAAAACAAATGCTCAGAAACAGCATTAACCAGACATGATGATAGATGCTTGGTACTCAATAATCTCAGCACTTAGAAGGCTGAGACAGCGGAATTATCATGAGTTTAAGGCTGACCTGGGCTACATATTGAGTTCCAGCTCAGTTCGAGACAAAACATAAGGAAGTATCTCAAAATGACAACAAGAACAGCAGCAAGAATAGAGCAAAGGCCAGAGGATGAAGAGAAAATAAATAATGTGATAAATTATTTAACCAAATGGACAAGTATTAACACAAAATATATGTGGGTTAGTGCTGGCGAGTTGGCTCAGTGGTTATGAGGATTCCTTGCCCTGAAGAGAACTCAAGTTTCATTTCCAGCATCCGTATGGTAGCTCACACAGCCTGATTAACTCCAGCTTCATGAAATCTGGCGTACTCTTCTGGCTTCCATAGGCATCAGGTATGCATATGGTGCACAGACAAACACACAGGCAAAACACTCACACACATTAAATAAATACATCTTTAAAAAAAACCCCTCAAATAGAAATGGACAGAAATAGAAGCCCAAGATTGTCATGGTGAGTTACTAAGAAAAACACTATCAAATATTTGAGCCAAAGCTAAAATTGTAAGAAGCACATGGCCAAGACTAAGATACAACAGTTTAAAATAAGAGCTGGAGAATATATCCCATGAAAACATAAAACAAAGAAAGGTATGATGATATCAAATAGAAAGCTTTAACAATTACAGATAAAAATTATTTTTTAGTGATAGAAGACCAGACTGAATAAGACAACTTACATGCATTGTATTATACTTAATTGTAAGGATTTAACATTTACAACTGAATATTGATGATTCCAGTAAACGTCACAGGCAATAATAGACGTGATAGCAGAAATTCTAATGCTTATTTTCTCAAAACTGATAAAATAAATGGGAAACGATCACCAAAGATATAGAGAATAAGTAATGGAATAGATGCAACTGATAAGTCTGGAAATACACTCCCAACAAATATCGAACATAAATTCTTTCCAAGTGCCAAAGAGTAAAAAATTGCCACTGTGTTCCAAATTTTCATGGGGAAAGCCTAAGAAATTTCATAGAAAGATTTAGTGCAGAATATTATCTTACTGGTCAAATACTTGGCTTAACCATAACAGAGAGACAGAAAAGAAGGCAGGGTTAGGACAGAATGACTTAAGTAGCGCAAGACCCTATATTTCATAGAGGAAGTAAATGCATATCATAAGAATGATGAACAAAGATATGGGAATCTGCAGGAATTATTTATAGCACAAACAGTGAGCTATTAGAGTTTGGAATGTGGTGTTTAGTGGTAGAGGATGCTGCTTTTCTTTTCTTTTGTCACATGTGCTGTGTGTGCATACACATTTGTCTGAGGTGCATGTGTTCATGTGCACACACAGGCAGAGGTTAGAGGAAGACGCCTGATATGTCTTCAGGAATCCTCTGTCACTTTTCACCTTAGTGTCTGTGACAGGGTTTCTCAGTGGACCTGGCACTCCCCCATCACCTAGATTGGCTACTTAGCAGGCATCCAGGATCTTCCTGTGTCTGACTCTCAGTGCTGGGAACAAAGACACGCACTGTCACACCATGCTTACTATGTGGGCATTAGGACTATGAACCCAGGTCCTTACACTTTCACAAGAAGCATCTTCCCTACCGAGCCATCTCCATGGACCGGTTATTTTGCTTCTCCTTTTAAAGTAAAAACCCAAGAGGTCAGAAAACAACAACAACAACAACAACAACAACAACAACAACAACAACGTAGGTTTTAAAGCAGCTAAGGTAAAACTGAAAGAGAGAGACAGTGAGAATAGTCACTCTAGCAACCTTCAGGTCTCACTGTGCAGTCACATTAATCAAGGGAACAGGGAAGGGAGGGTAACAGTCAACACAGAACCGAAAGGCCAGAAGCTGAATTCCGTATTACGACAGCTCATTATTTCCTGAGACAGAGTCTCACCCCATAGCCCAGGTTAGCCTCACACTTGCGGGCTTCCTGCCCCAAACCTTCAAGTATGGAGACTGAAGCCATGCATCACTGCACCTGGGTGCCAATGACTTTTTTCTAAAGGTACAAATGAAACCATTTGGAGGAATGAGCAGTTTTTAACCTGCAATGCCACTATGATGACAGGATATCCATCCATAAGCAAAACGGATACATAAATGCATCCCTGTGCCACATCCTTTATAAAAAATACTAATGCAGCAAATCACAGACTTTAGTATGAAACAGGAAACTGTGGTAGCTTTATGACAAAGGTCTTTGTCATTTGGAGCTGTGGAAAGAATTTCTGGTTTCTGCATTCACACACACACACACACACACACACAAACACACAGAGTGAATGAGGGTGTGTAAAATGAATAAAAAAACCTGTTTATTTGACACTTGTTAAAATAACACATCTTTTTTTTCCCTGAAAAATTCGTGTAATAATATGAAAAAGCAAGCTATAGACAGTGAACGTATGTCTGAGCCACTTGCTGTCATAGAGCTACTATTTGGACTACAGAGAGAACACCTAGCCTCAATGGTAAAAACATGAACCATCTAGTTAGAAATAGCATGAGACACAGAGACTTTTCCTGAGAGAAAACACAAATGGCAAATAAGCCATAAAATGATACACAGTAGTGTTAGCCACCAAAGTGGGCAAAAAAAAAAAAAAAAAAAAAAAATCCAAGTTGAATCATAGAAAGCTGTCTCGGACTAAGATCAAAAGTAGTCATAAAACACGATGATACAAAGATGGGGAGAAACCTAGGTCTGTGGATGACATCAGATGACAGCCACTCTGGAAAAAAAAATCACTTAGCAGTTTCTCCCAGAGCTAAACATCAACTAATATGTACCTTAGCCAACGTGTGTCTGGCCTGCTTTCTCAGATAAATGAAATCTTACAGTCTCACACAAGCTGCGTGTGAGTACACATAGGAAGAGCATTTCTAGTTAGGCCAAAGTGGTGACCACGCAGGGCTCTTCAGTGTGTGACCTCTCAAGCCAACTATGGAGCACTGCTCAACAACAAAACTTGGTTTGTATTTGTCACACATGAAGTGTGTGACAACTTTGAAGTCTCCTCTGGAATTATATCCAGCGAATAGCGCCAAGTACAAAAGCGGAAGTGAAAGGTTATACTCCATCTTACTTCATTCATCCTTAACATTTGGAAAGGAAAGCGTTTTAGAAATGGTGAATAGCTTTGTAAGTTGTCCAAGGTTAGGGGCCGAGGAGGGGATGTGAGGGAAAGAGATGTTATGGCTGTGAAGGGGAACTCAAGGGATTCTA
This sequence comes from Apodemus agrarius, assembly GCA_964023405.1. NCBI lineage: Eukaryota > Metazoa > Chordata > Mammalia > Rodentia > Muridae > Apodemus > Apodemus agrarius. Next base: position 160,905,092 of record OZ030005.1, on the reverse strand, counting down.
AGGAGATTGTGCCTCCCAGCAGACGGCTGTGATGTACAAACCGGAGCATACACACAACGCTATAGGACCACACCACCCAATAACAAAGCACCGAACACTGTCAGTAACCTGGTCTTGGATATACCATGGATATACTGCAGTTTTTCAAAATGTTAAAAACTAGGGGAAATCAGTTCCAGAACACCCCATACATCTTTACTATTTCTTTTTTTTTTAATTTTTATTTTCTATATTCTATGTTTACATTCCAAAGGCTTTCCCCTTTCCCAGTTCCCACCCACCATAGTTCCCATAGTTTACCTTTGGCTCAAAGTAAAGTTTTAATTGGTTAATTAATTAGTTACCAATTATCCTCATATATTCAAAGAAAGATCGTGTATGCAAACATATTAGGACAGAGTTTCTAAATACCAAGGACCAAGCTATTATCAGGTTCCAGAAAGAAAAAAGTAGACTCAGTTGTATCTGGAGAGTAGTGGGAATGCTTGGTAAGATGAGCTGCGGCCTTTATCAGAGGAGACACAAGTTTCTGCAAACAGAATACATCATGACCTCTAAATATACAGAAAAATATAACTGCTACAAGTATGCATTCTGAAACCAAGGTCCTGTGACTCCAAATCTGTCATCGGCGGGTAGAAACTTCTCTGACCTTAGGCATCTTCATGAGGGATGTATCACAGTTAAAAGGGAGCCTGGCACTCAGTCAGGGTTGGCTAACCGTATTACCTCATGGCAGAACATTTGTCATGAGGGACAATATAAGCATTGTTATTTTTTTCTTGTCCTTTGTGTCCTTTTGGTGCTTAACTCTCAGATTTCATTCCACTGTGCCCGGAACACCTGTGCATCCCTGAGGTATCAAACCCACTGCAGGTACACTGGACCCCAAAGCTAAGCACTGTGTGGTGTTGCCAGGCTCTGTCCCCCCTTTCTGGCTGTGACTCTCGACATCTTGTTTTCTGAATTTAGCGAAAGGATGGCAGTTACTCCAGTCTCTTAACTCTCAGAGAACCAAGAACATTGCCCCCTCTGAGAAGACAAGTGTTCCTAAGTCAATATGACACCCTCTCTCCAAAGACTTGCTGAGCTCATCGTTTTCTAGCCCAACACATTAACTTTTGTCTTGTTTTGCGTTCTTGGCTTAGGAAGATAGACAATCTGTCTAGACTGATGTTGTACGCTCTAGATTCCCTATGGACTGGCTTGTTCTGCTTGTCAGAGATGTGGGGAAGTAGCCTCACAGCCTGCAGATGACAGCCGAGAAAATATACCTATGAGAAGGCCTGAGCTTTCTTGGCCAAAAAAGTATACAATTCATAAAAGAAGAAATAAACATTCTTAGATGTATGAGGATGAGATATACAAGATTTATTTTCTAATGAGTCATGGATAGCTTGATCTCTCCTGGGCAAGGAATACCATTTTGGCTGGGCTAGCAAACATCGTCTTTAATAAGGACAAGTATTGATTAACATTGAACAGCTGGCAGCCACTGCTATTAGTACAGCATACATAATATGGGAAGGCAGAAGACAAAGCTATGTGGTAGGAACATCAGAACCAGGTTCATCCTGTGGCTTCTGTGAATGCCACTAAGGTACATGATGTCACAAGCATTGATAGCTCTCTCTGTTGGTAACTTTAGGGGATTAGATCTTAGCTTACCATTTTTCATTTTCCCCAGTAAATCCCCCTTACCAGGGGCTGCCACCCATACAATAAGCTGATTTACTCCACTTTTCTGTTAATATAGACAAACGTCACCTATGGAGATAAATTACGGAGATTATCTATGTTACATATGGTCATGACTAACACATCTTGAACCAGTTCTTAAGAGAAATTAAATATTGCACCATGTAGTGAGTTCAGTGTGAATGACCCGATTAGCTCCTGTGTTTGAATAGTTGGTCCCCCAGTTAGTGGAGCTGTTTGAGGACATTTGGGAGGTGTGGCCTTGATGGAGGAAGTATGTCACTGGAGGTGGGCTTGGAGAGCTTTGGGCCCCTCGGTACCTCTGGTGGGTAACCCTAACCCTAACCCTAATCCTAACCCTAACCCTAACCCTAACCCTAACCCTAACCCTAACCCTAACCCTAACCCTAACCCTAACCCTAACCTTAACCCTAACCTTTCTCATACACTTGTGGTTGAGATGTGAGCTTTTAGCTTCCAGATAAAGCTGGCATGCCTGCTGCCCACTGCCCACTGCCCACTCACTGCTTGCTACCCACTGCCCACTGCCCCCTGCCCGCTGCCCACTGCCATGTGGTCCTGGACATTATGGACTTGAGCCTTCTTCAAAATTAAGTCAAAACAAACTTATTCATCTTTAATTTGCCTTGGTCATTATACTTAAGCTCTTTATAATCATAAAGGACTGTCGTTCATCTCTTTCCTCAGATCACTGAACTCCCTGTGATTTGTGTGTGTATAAATACATAGTACACACACACACACACACACACACACACACACACACATATATATATATATATATATATATATATATATATATATATACACACACACACACATCTTTGCATAGTTCTGCAATGAATAAGATTTTCATTTTTTCCCCTCTGGGGCTTTTCTAGAGAATTGTCAGGTTTGCAGAGATGGAAGTTGGTACAAACGGGGAGCTTTTCTTGCTTTAAAGCCCTGTATTTGAGGAAATAGCTACCAGTGACCTCTAGAACCCAAAAGGGCTTCTTTCTGCAAACTCATTACTTTACCTTATGAAGTACACCTGCCATGTCTTGCTAGATATATTAAAATTAACTCAGACAAACTTGGCAACACATAAACTGGATGAGAGTAGTATTATCTATATATAGAGAGATGAGCTGCTCCTCATGTGCATTATTATCTAGGGTCATTTTTTTTCAGTCATCTCCATCTATTTCTAACCCTTTTGTTTGTTTAGGAGCAAATTTCTATCCAGCTTTCCAAGTTCCGCGGTTAGCATTTTAAAATGGAGTATTGAAACTATTGAGCAGATTATTTCTAAAGTATCAAGGAAGATTGTTCCGCATGACACATTTATCAAAGGAATGTTAGATAAAGAGTAACGTAATGCATATAATATATTTAATGATAAGATAAAATCAATTTGGCATGTCAAACTTTTGGTTTACAAGTCTATGCTATGTTATGCATGCTACCCTCCTATTTTTACATGCCTAGGAAATATTGGAAGAATACATCAAATAATATGTAGTTATTTCTGAGTGATAAATTGGTTTATTATGTATAAATAAAAGAAAACTCAGGTTGAACTCAGTATGGTTTAAATTATGCAGTTTTAAATAATACAATTATCTAACCTCGAATTGGCTCTTATGTTCATTTAGCTCTGTTATTAGAAAAAAATTAATACTTATAGCTATGATTATTATATACTAGAACATTATTCTATTCTTCAGGACACTAAAATACATTGACAGATGAATCTCAAAACAGATAATATGCATAAAAATAAACTATATCCATTTTCAAAGAAATCAATTATAGTGAAATGCAGAAATGGATAATAGAATAAAATATCCAAGGCTTTCACCAACGCATTATATATGTAGCGTATGTCTAGTAATTGTCAGAATTTCAAAATAAAGATTAAAGATTAAAGTAAATGGTGGTTTATGATATCTGTAACAACTATAAAGTGCTATGAACATGTCTGTGAATTATATCAGTGATAAAGCCACAGATATTGCTAGCAATTTTGATATAGTATCTACATATGTAATCAGAGTGTCTTAGTATTTTTTTCCTGTTGCTATGATAAAACACTCTGACAGGAGAAATGTAAATGGAGTTTTTATTTGGCTCACCAATCCAGGTTCCAGTCCATCATTTTGGGAAAGTTAAGACAATAGGAACTTGATTACAAATTGTAATACAGCCACAGACAAGAGCAGAGAGCAGTGACTTATTCATGTGTGCACGTTGGTGCTTTGATGGCTCTCTCCTTCTTATCCTGTCCAGGGCCGCACTCATGAAACACTGCTACCCATGTTCAGATTGGGCCTTTCCCACTTCAATGAACAAGCCATGAAAATCCCTTATAGACTTGTAATCCCAAGTTAGATAAATTATCACTGAGATGTTGTTCTGGGTAGTTCTACATTGTGTCAAGTTGACAATAACTATCAACATTTCAAGAACTACTTTATTTTATAAACACGTTTGTAAAAAAAAAAAAAGAGATATTTTCTTTATATACTCATGCTTATAAACTCAAAATTCTTACATTGAAGGAGAATAAAATATATATCAAAACATACCAAATTAAATAAACTTAAGAATTATCTATGGCATTCTTTAATATACAGATTTATAATGATATATACATTTACATATATGCACATTCATGTATGTACATGTACATGCGTGTGTACCCATATGCATGTGTGCGTGCACACACAGGCACAGGCGCGCACATGCACGTGCATGCACACACACATTTAGCACAGAGTAAAAGTTGTGCTTCAGAAGATGGTCAAAATATAAAATGACAACAAATTAGATATTAGGGTATATTTCCTCAATGAATGAATGGTTCACTATTCCTTTTAAGTTCTCTGTTGCAATTGAATAAAGAGAAATATTAGAATTAAGTTTAAATGGTCTCAGCTTATGAAAAAAGCAAAAGTTAATAGATATTTCCATACACGTAATATTGAGAACAGTCCTTTAGGCACTGTAGAATCTTCATGAGTCATGGTTTATGGTTCTGTGTCATAAAAGACCATCAGTAAGAGACCTTATTAAATAGTTCAGATCTTTATACATAAATGAGTTTAAATGGCTGGCTCATAGATGATGATGATAAGTAGTTCTCAGATGGACAGCTAGGATTAAGAAAATAGTGTTAGTGTAAAAATGAATTAGAGAACTTATATTACCTGGTGGGGTATGCTACTATTTGAATAATCTACCAAATTATATACTGACCTTTTAGCTATAGTAGCTGCACCAGAGTTATGAGCAATTGAAATATACTAGGGATTTCTATGTTGGCAAGAAGGAAAATTCACATTTTCTTTGACTTACATATCTATAAATGAAGCATGGGACATTCCGTGTAACCAAACCCATATTAAACACATTCATTGTAGTTACCTCAGGGTCAGGGGATATATTTTATTTCTTATTTTTGATTTTCTAAGGTCTATTCAGTAAAGATATCCTATTTTTACAGCTAAGGAAATTATTTAAATTATTCTTAAGATACCTTGAAATTGTTTTGTATTAACTGTGTCAGTGTGTACCTTGGTAGGGAGGAGTTATCAGCTGTGTCAGCATACATAACCTTTCATAGAACTGAGTTACAACTTTCCGTTGTGACTGAATCCTAAATTTTAACAAAGGTCAAAGGTCACTAAAATGACACCCAATTTTCCTCAAGTAATCAGGCTGAAAGACATTGTAAGAACATAAGACAGGATTTGAGATAGACAAAATGATTTATTTAGGAATTTAGCGTAGTAACTCTCAGTGGACATGATGAGTAATTACATTGATTTGTAAAAACATGCTCATGATTCAACACTGAGTATGCAGTCAATGCTAACTGGCAATTTTACCTAGGATGCAAATGTTGGGCTTAAAACTATTTCTCCTAGAGCTTCTCAGTTCAATTCATTGCCCTTATTATGCCAACATTTGAAAAAAAAAATCACATAGGTACAAGGCATGTTGTGGACACCCTTGCAATTATATGATCCAAATGTTGGATTACCAAACTCGTGGGATTTGGGGACTTACTTCATCATCTGTGCATATCTTAGCTTCTTCTACATTACATCGTTGATTCCTAGTGTTCTTTGGGGCCTTGCACTGTAGAACTAATATGCTACACATATTAAATGTCGGAAAATTTACCTCCAAATAAGTAGTATCATACTTATCATTTTACATATGAAAAGATTATTCTTTCAACTCACATTGAGTATCAAACAATTCATGCGGTGTGAGGCGTACAGAGATGAGTACAGCATATGATCTCGGCTACCAGAGTTTAAAACTACATTGCAGTAGCAGTAGAGAACAGACCTTTGTTTAACTTGGTTTTAGTTTGAATACTCCTCCTTCTGCTTATTCCTTTTAAACATTTCTAGATGCACATGTCTAACTTTCCAGAATATTAGCAATGCATTCATCATGTTGCTCTATGGGATGGCTCTAACACAGATGAAATACCTAGCATAGTAGTTGTCGCATAGTGTTGAAGAAAGCCAGGTAAAGGGATACTAGAGAAAGCATACAATTTGCTGTTGACTGTGTGTATTACTCACAATGTTTTAGTGACCTTAAAGATTCCAGGCTATTTATGCTACCAATACTATGGAATTTGTATTTTTAGAGGTCATTCATATACTACTTATTCCTCCTAAGTTTATAGTCTCTGAGACAATTGAATATAAGAATTAAGCTGAAATGGTCTCAGCTTATGAAAAAGCAAAAGTTAGCAGATCTTTCAATATATGTTATGAAGAGATTGTTATGCTCTTTGCATATGTAAATTTCTCAGTTTCAGAGTCCAGGCTAGAGATGATAGACTCATTCCATCATAAATGTATTACTTGAGTGACCCTTTTATGAAAAATATTTCCTAACCTATAATCTGACTATCATTGAAATTTAATCCTTCTCTTCTTATTGATATAGAGGGAACATACAGGGAGCCATCATCTAGATATTTACAAATATCAGGATATGTTTAGGAATACCAGGTTGTAAATCCATCATTAAGTTCAATATACTATTGGGGAAAATCTAAATACTGCAGAAGCAAACAAACATGATAAGAGAAAGAAAGGGGAAGGATGGCAAAAGCTCAGGGGAAAATGATACCCCGGCCTCTTCAATCCACAGAAATGCGATAACATTCTCATAGACAGAGAGGATGTAACATGTGCATGACCAAGAAAACTGGGCCCAATGGGGTGAGAAGGTGATTTGTCATGTCTGGTTCATGTCAATACTGAAAATGTATGCACTTACTTACTTACTATGACAACATACAGCCCTCAGCATTAAGTTAATTTACAAATCTGCCTTAACTCAGCTGTTGGGAGAGCTTGCATCTCCTCCAGAGGACCTGGGTTCAGTTTCTAGCACCAATGTTGAGCAGTTCCCAACCACCCATAACTCCAATTCCAGAAAACCCAACCTCTTCTCATTCCTGTGAACACTTGCATGTACTTAGTGCACACACACACACACACACACACGCACACGCACACGCACACGCACACGCACACACACACGCACACACACACAAACACAAAGTATAAATCTTAAGTCTGTTTTAGAGTTCTCATTGATGATCCTTAGTATTAATTTTTAAGAATTTTGCCACCAGATTTTGAGATTAAAAAGTATTTCACTGATCAGAAAAGATTCTAAGTTATGTCATCATTAATTTTGCATTACAAAATTCCACCAAGATCAAATATACAATTCAGTTTTTAATTGTAAGGAGTAAGGACTTAATTGGATGAATTTAAATATATTTGTTTAGAGGAAGACAATTTCAGAAGAGTCAGTTTATTGGTCTTCACTGTGTTCTTTGTGTAGTATATGATGATGCATACTGCTAATGAAGTATTCATGAACTCAAAATATAGAATTTTCAAAAAAGTGACTTTCTTTGTTTTCAGATGAAAAGTATATACTTGGGTAAAGTGTTGTCTTCATTTTTGAATTATTCCATTTAACCAGTCATCATATTTCCATTTATATTGATGAATACTCTATATTTCAACCTAGAGCCAATTATTGATTATAAGAAGAAACAATGAGATCCTATTTCCCTCTGACTGTTGGCATCCATCTAGTACTGATAAATAATCTCCCTATCTGAAGCAGATTGTGGCTTCCGATTTCTCAGGCAAGAAGAAACATAATAAATAAAAAGAGAATTACAAGTCCATTGGGAGGACTAAGTAATGGTAGAACTAAGTAGTGGGTAAGAGTATTTGCTGTACAAAGCATGGAGACTTGAGATCAAATCCCCAACACCTATACAAGAGGTCAGGCCTGGCTGCACATACATCCTGGCATTGGAGCTGAGGGTAGGAATAAAGATATGTAGATCTCAAGAACTTGCTAGTCAGTTAGACTAGTCAAAACAGTAAGTTTCTAATTCAACAAGAGGCCCTGTCTTAAAGGAGTGAGGCAGGAAATGATCAAAGAGTATCCTTTGCCTGTATGTGCTTGAATATATGTGCTCCACATCTACATGTATGCACCAGACACTCCACACTTATACATACTGCTCATATACATATGTATAGCAAATAAATAAATAAACAAATAAATAAATAAATAAATAAATAGCTATTGGAAAATCAAACAACCAGATCCCTGGATTAAGACGCAGATTTGCTGGAGGGCAAGGCCCTGGGGCAAAAGTACTTTTACTAAAATATAAATGAGGACCCTAGAAGTGCCCTTTCTGCTCATGACAGGAGGCTATGCTTCCTTCTGCTTCTGCTTTGCTTGGAAGAATAGAGAGCAAAGCAGCTGAGAATGCCCTTGTGACATCTGGTGAGTGCTCACATTTTCAAGCAAGTACGTTTCTACAGACTGAGGCATGTCCAAGAAGCGGTGCATGTAACACACCTAGTGACTTGACGGGATGAGACAGAGCACAAAGAAAGGTGAATACTTCATTCTTCAGATGTGGCGCCCCCTCTGCGTATCATCATAGACTCCAGATTGTGAAATGGTCCAAGTTAAAGGTTTAAGAAGGTAGGATGGGCAGGGGCTCCTTGAGCTGCCTTGTCCCAGCCCGCAGGACAGTCAACGGGGTTCCCTGGACCACCCAAGAGAGAATGGGGGACAAGGGATGCAAGAGACGGACAGCAAGACAGGATTCTGATCAAGCTGCCAAATTTTATTTTCACACACTGCAATATAAAGGAAAGCAAGCAAGGTGTAGGGAGGGGGTAAAAGGGGGCAAGACATTGTCTCCAGGGAACAGTCTCTCAGGGGGCAAGCATTGTCTCTAAACATTGTCTCTAAGGAGTAGTTTCTCAGAATTGTCTCTCAGAATCTCATGGGAGAAGCTGGCTGCTACTGCAGGAAGTTGACTATCTAAAATGATTAAGAGAAGGTGAAGTGGAAAGAGATTGCTATGGTAACCTGACTGCAGGTGGGCCCTGTTTGTTCTGACCAATGGCTCTGTTGGTTCTAACCAACTTGCTGCTTGGCTAGCCTGGGAGCTAGTATTTTTTCTTGTCAAGAGGAGGCTTGACCATGTAAGATGGCTGAAAGGAGGAGGTTTTGAGATCTATGTGAGAATGGCTCCTGGCACTGCCATGCCTGACTCTGTTCATTTTACCCAGCCATTCGCTCAGGAACCATAACTTGGTATTTTGCCATGACTGAGCATGTATATTGCAGAATTTATACAAATCAGGGCTTTTACTGACTGTGTTTTCCAGGGAATTTGGGGGTGATACAGCACATACCTGCACATCACACAGCATGTGCATGTGTGTACAAAAGCAAGTACTCTAGAAGGTCAATTTCTGAAAAATTCATCAGAAATAGCTTGAAGCTGTGCATTAGCTTACTCTCAATGAAAACCATGACTGAGCTACAGATCTTCCCATGAAAAATTCTCTCAATACTGTTCCTGGAAGCTTACCTATCATCTATCATCTATCTATCTATCTATCTATCTATCTATCTATCTATCTATCTTATTGCACAATGTCACATCCTAATCCTAAGCTGTTGGCAACTCCAGCCTTCAGCAGGCCTAGCTCTTTGTTGAAGTCAATCATGTTATTACATATTACAGATGTTTTCTTCCTTAAGCTCATTTGTCTTTTTGCAGTTGATTATTATTATTAAAATATTGTTGGCAACCATTCAGCTCTCTGCATCCATTAAGGAGCCAATAATTATGGGGCTTAGATTTTTTTCAGAAAACAAACAAACTAAAACGACTCATCAAAAATTGCTATGATGCGAACACGTCAGTGCCCTTGGAAAATCCCTGTTGAAATCTGATTGCCGTGTGGCAATAACTTAGGAGCGGCTAAAGGAGTTATAGACTGTATTCATTACCCTAGACAGAGAGCTGTAAGGCCAGGCCATGCCCACTGCTTTGCCCTTTCTGCACACAATCACTCACCCCTCGCAATGGACCGTGCCATCTCGTCCTCTTAGGTACTGCTACTTTGCCACGGCACCATCAGCTTCATGAACCGTGGACAGAGTGAGTTTCTTTTCTCCTAAGTTACCCAATCTCACGCATTCTGCTATGGCAACAGATACAGACAAAGAAATGACAAATTCCCATGCATAAATCAACATCCACACACCGCATGGGAATTTCCCCCAATCTTTGTCAAATACAAGACAGTTATTTTTAACAAACTCCAACTTAATGACTTAGAAATGGGCAATTTCGGGCTACAATTCTGAAACTTTTCCATCTTCTTAGCTGTAAATAATTTCCCCTTTGCTCCAATGCATTTTCACAAATACAAACATTAATTTCTTACCCCCCATTTGATTAGAAGAGTCAGCTAAATACAACACCTTCTTCTCTAGTGGAACTAGTATACTGAAATAAGACTGTAATTGCTTCTTACCCAGATGACAGAAGGCAATTTCAGGGCATGTTTTACTTAATTAGGATGCATGAGCATGGACTGCCAGGTCACACTGCCTATAAATTACACTTCCTCCATTTTTTTGAGAAAGTTCTGCTGTCTCTGCAACCTTATGTGTTTAGAGTGACCACGCTATCTCAATGCCCCCAAATCTCATTAATTAGTGGAAATATTATTGACACAATCTTCAGATTTTCCTACAACTTTCAGAGTTTCTTTACCAAGTTGCTGGGGATTAATTGAAACACTAAAAGGAAAGAGAGTCTTTGACCTATGGGTTGACACACTATTTCCCAAGAAGGAGGGGAAGGTTTATTTTAATACAGTTTATTTTGTGTAAGAACCTAAAAGCAGAAGCTTCTGGCATTAGGCCCCAGTTGAGAAGTTTTGAAAGAAAGCTACATTTGAATCGGTATGAAGAAAAGCAGTTTCCTACCATCAGGAAACTTGCAGGCCAAAGCTGTACAAAACAGCAGCATCAGGTTTGGGTAATGCCTCCAGATTCTGCGTCTCGTGGTAGCTCAAAGGGAGTTGTAGAATCAAGAGTCATATATATGTAAGCATAAGACAAACTCATACCTGTAAGAAAACTCAAACTTTTAGCTTTGAAATTATTTAGCATTTGAGACAACTTCTGCAATGTGACTAGAGTATTTATTAAGCATTTATGACCACAGGAAGCTATGGCTGAGGTAAAAGGAGAAAGGAAACATAGTTGTCCAACTCAAATTGTACACTTCCAATAAAAACAGCAATAAAAATGTCCTGGATAACAGCACATGAATATATGAAAGTGTTCTAATGGAGAATATGCTATAATGTAATAAAGTTTGCAATCGTTCCCTTAGGGTACTTGCTAATCATCTAGTGTTTTTCAAATTTTCCTGTGACTATTTCCAACTTGTGACATGGAAGAATTTTAAAATAAGTTATGTAAAGCTACTTTAATATAACCAAATAGATGTTACCGCTGAAACCTGAAAGTGAGTCTGGTAGCTAGAGACATTGTATATTGGTATTTTTGGATATATAACATAAGTCCAATACCTTGGATTTTTTTAATTGGGTAGAATCTAAGGTGCACCTCAAATTCAGTAGGTTTACATAAGTGTATATAAATATATGATGTGTATGGATGTAATTTTTGAATTAGGCAAGCTTATACAAGTGTGTATGTGTGTGTGTGTGTGTGTGTGTGTGTGTGAGAGAGAGAGAGAGAGAGAGAGAGAGAGAGAGAGACAGAGAGAGAGACAGAGAGACAGAGAGAGACAGAGAGACAGAGAGAGAGGGAAAGAGAGAGAAAGGAGCTTATACACATGACATGTACAGAAGAGTCCATGATTGATCTATCACCCACCCAATCAGCATAGCTCTTCCACAGTGGAAGGCATTTTGTTGATTTCAGCCCTTGTGCAAAAAAAGCTGACAGTGTGATCAGCTTCCTCTCTTGGCTAACTTCCTGCAGAACATGGATATGATGCTACGGAAAACCACAGAAGAAAAACAAAACCAAAAACCTCTTTTGACATTTTATAAAAACTGAGAAATATTCATCATGTGTTCATTCTGGGGTCTCATTGGAAGGCATCACACCCGACCCAATCAGTAATGTACAAGAGCCCCACAGCCTGGAAGATGAAAGACACTTTGCCTTGGTCCCATCCACTCTCAGTCCTGTAAAGCATGGATTCCCCAAGAGAATGAAAATCAAGAAAAAAGAAACGAGAAGACAATATCAATCCTATGGAAAACGACACCAAGTGCAGCAAGGAAGTGGCGCAGCCTATTCATTCTTGCTGCTAAAGCGTTTATCCTCTTCGGTCAAAACACCGTGCTCACTGATTACAAAGGAACAGAGGCCCAAGAATTGATTTTAATGATCCTACTGAATTTTCAAGTCTTAGACGGCCTAGTGGGATGGAAACTCAAGTGGCAGAGTGTAAAGTGTTTTCAAACAGATTTGCATTGTTCGAGCCCACGGGTTGTTTTGTCCTTTAGGGAGTCGGAAGACCTGTAGAGAAGAGCATATTAGGCATCTGAGAACACTTACCGCTAACAATTACGGATCTGGAGAATGAGACAGTGTGATGGGAAGAGATCCGGGATGCTTCTTGCTGCCAGTTCAAACGTTTATTTTATTGGTTGGGAAATAGGGGTCCAGGGAGGGGAAACCATCTACTGGTGACAAGGAATAGGATAGAATTAGAAGCTAATGGTCGAACGTAATTCTCCTGGCCTTGGGTCTGCTGGTTCCCCAGCACTTGTTTATTGAGTGATCTAGCTGAAAACAGCTTTTCATCTTTCCTTTTCTCCATTGCCTTTCTCCCTTAACAATGAATATCCTTGCTTCCTTCGGTAGCTGCTATTCCTGTACTTTAACAATCATTTTCTAAGCACCAGGGGGAAGCACAGTGTTCAGGATGAGGAATTCAGACAGGTTCCTGGACTCATGGATGTACATGGTCCTACCAGGGCAATGGGCACAGCAGGGCCACAAACATGTCCTAACAAGTCATATTTACACCAAGACCTGAAAGGTGAATAGGAGGTGGACTACCACATATAATTCTAGGAAAGGAAGCAACATCTTATGCACATTAAAAAAATGAGCCAGAAAAAATAAAAACCAAAAACCTGTTTTGACATTTTATAAAAATTGAGAGATATTCATCATGTGTTCATTCTGAGGTCTCATCTCTCCGATAATGTGTGACATCTCCCAACCCACTCCTCCTTGAACCCTCATTAAAGTCGGGGCTCAATGAGGATATGGGTTGGGAACTATGAAATTAGATATAGCATGGACTTTAAGCCTGACCTGGAATCTTCTGGTGATTCATTGTGGAACAAATGTTTCTAAGATTTGGCTTCCTCTTGTACGGGATTAGGAGTCAAACCTGCCCTAGAATGTAATACAGAACACAGGGCACAAGCCGCATCAAGTGGCTGGAACATGTAGCACTGATAGGTAATGAGTCAATGGGTAAGATTTTCATGGCATTTTAACAGTTGACATTTCAAGCACACCATTGAATACGTTTAAACTGCAGCCACGGATTTATAGAAAAATAAAAGAAATTCATAGTATATACTCTCTACCTAGATGCTGCCAATGAGGGGGAAATGTACATTGTTTTCAAGAGACTTGAAGTCACATGTGACCACAGAAATTAAATAAATAATTAAATAATTAAATGAGGCTAATTAGCCCCTCGGGTCACAGATCCCGAAGCCATGCCAGCCAATGAAGGTAAACACAGAGAGATTCCAATTCTCAGCAGGCATGGGCAGAGTTCTCAAAGTCATTGGAAACAAGTTTCAAAGTCAGATGAAAAGCACTGCATTCCTCAGGGTCTCATTTCATCTTCTGAAACTAGGGGTAGTACCTTCTTGGGAGGCTCTGGATCAGATAGAGACACAGAGAGCCAGAAACAGGAAGGTATTTATTACACAAGCTACAGCAGTAACAATAGTATTAGTTTTCTCTCTGCCTGTGGTGTGTTACAGTAAAGTATTCATTTTTTTAAATTCATAGAATACTTCATATTTTATAATATACATCTGAAGTTATAATGCTTTAATAATTTGAGCATAATGGCAATAATAAAATGTGATGTAGGGGTGCTGGACATATGGCTCAGTAGCTTAATAGCATGCACTGCACAGCCTCTTTACCCATTTCTGGGCTCCAGAATGTATGGTCCAACACGGAATTCTATAGACCCCAGAATCAGCTCCCTGACCCTGTCTACCTTCTTAACAACCATCCCAGCCAGTACATTGACGTGGGGCCACATGAAGTCTGAACCCAGTTTGGACTAGAACTCCAGATAGGAACTCTCAGAACTAATCTACTGCCCTCCCAAACTGTCAAGTACCCTACCTACTGAGAGGCTTTAGAAACCACTTGGAACCAACCCAGAACCCTAGTTATAAAACACCTAGAGCCAGTTCTTTGTCCCAAACTATCAGTCACCCCATTTACCACACTGACCCGGGACTATTCAAAGTCCAAACCCATAGTATGAACTGAAACTCTATGTAGCAACTTTCAGAGTCATTCCACTCACCCACCTGAATATCAGTTAATCCATCTACTGCCACCCATAAGACCTAAACCCTTTAAAGAGATCTCGAGATCTGACCACCTGCATTTTCAGCCAACCTACCCACCGTGCTGCTCTGTGACTACCAGAAACTAGATCTATAACCCAGAGTGGCCTCAAGATCAAAAACAGCGCATCATTCAATTGGTCCATAACTGACTAGTTGAAGTAATAGCAATCAAAGATCCAAACTCCCACTGAGGCCAGACAAGGCAGACCAGCTAGAAGAACATATCCCATATAGGCAACAGCTTCCAGGATAGCTCCCACTCCAGTTGTTCAGGGTCCACATAAAGACCAAGCTGCATATCTGTTACATATGTGTTGGGAGGCCTAGGTCCAGTCGGTATGTGTTCTTTGGTTGATGGTTCAGTCTTTGAGAGCGCCAAGGTTGAGTCTAAGGTTAGTTGATTCTGTTAGCCTTCCTGTGGAATTCCTATCCCCTTTAGGGGATGCAATCATTCCTCCTATTCTTCAATAAATGTCTCCAAGATCCATCTACTGTTTGGTCATGAGTGTCTGTAACTATCTGAGTCAGCTGGTAGGTGGGGCCACTCAGAGGAGAGCCATGCAAGATTCCTATCTACAAGCATAAGTGGGAGAGGAACTGCTTAGCCTTGCAGAGACTTGAGGTGCCAGGGTGGGGGATAACCAGGAGGGCCTCCACCCACTTAGAGGAGAAGGGAAGGGGGGATGGGGGAAGAATTGTGTGTGTGGGGTAACCGAGAGGGGTAAGCGGGAGGGGGACAGTGAGAAGGATGTAAAATGAATAAGTTAAAAAGAAACAGATCTAAATTCATATCCAATGGAGCCAAGATCAAATATTCAAGCTAAGTACCACAAATGACTGAACAACAGCTAGAGATAGGATGTCTAGAGCCATCTCCAAAACGCAAACAGCATGAATAAACAAGGCAATATGCCTCCCCCAGAAACCAGCACCTCCATGATAATATTACCTGAGAGAAGCAACATAGCTGTTGCACAAAGACTTCAAAATAGCAATTATAAATACATCTGATGAACTCAAAGAATATAAGAATATAAATGCCTGACTGAAGACTGCAAAAACACTATGAGATAGAGTTATTGAATATCTCCCAAGTAGAGGCTGAAGGGATGGTTCAGAATTTAAGAACTCTTTCTGCTCACACAAAGGATCCAAGCACAATTCCCAGAAACCACATGGTGGCTCACAACTGCCTATAACTCCAATTTCAGATGACCCAGCACCCTATTCTGGCCACATCAGGCACCTACACATACGTGATAGACATATGCATATTTAGGCACATATACATGTAAAACAAAATAAATATCTTAAAAAATATATCCTAACTGAAAAAAGCTGAGGGCCAGATTGATTTGATGAAGAATTCTGCAATACCATCAAAGAAGAAGTAACAGAAATATTACTCAAAATATTTCATGAAATAAAAAAATTAAGGGAAAGTTGCAAATTCTTTTTATAAAGACAATATAGTATTACCATAATACTCAAACCAAAGACTCAACAAATGTATACACCAACATTTTTGATGAACATAGATAAAACATTCTTAATTAAATGCTTCCATAGCACCCTCAAGAACACATCAAAAGTGATTATCCACCATGGTCACATTGGTTTCAACGGAGATGCAGGGATAGCTCAACATATATAAATAGATAAATGTAGTCTATTGTGTAAACAGACAAAAGGACATGATCATCTTATTAGATGCAGAAAATATATTTGAGAAATTTCCACATTGCTTAATGATAAATGTCCAGGAAAGGTTGGTAGATATGGGGACACATCTCAACATAACAAAGGCAATTTACAACAAGCCTACAGCCAACATCATTCTAAATGGAGAGAAACTTAAAACCTGTCTAGTAAGATAAGGAACAAGGCAAGGATATTCACTCTCCTTACTCCCATTCAATATAATATGTGAAGCCTTAGTTACAGTAATAGGAAAATTTTAGAACAGTAATAGTTAATAATAAAGAGTCAGGATATTCTTATAAGATGATATGAACACACACACACACACACACACACATATATATATATGTGTATATATATACATATATACATATATATATATATATATATATATATATATATATATATGTGTGTGTGTGTGTGTGTGTAACCTAAAAGATATAGATAGAAAACTCCTATGTCTGATAACTGCACTAAACAAAGTATCAGGATAAAATTTAAACCACAAAATTTAGTAATTTTTCCATACAAACATACTGAGAATGAAATCAGGAAATAATCCTATTCATGATAGTCTTAAAAAATCTTGGTGTAAATATAACCAAGGAAGTGAAAGACTTGTATAATAAAAAAATTTAAGACACTAAAATATTAATTGAAAAAGATAACAGAAGATGTAAAAGACCTCCTATGCTCATGAATTCGTAGAACTAATATTGTTAAAATGGCCATCATACTGAAAGCTGTGTACAGATTCTAAGTAATTCCCATCACAATTACTACACAATTCTTTGCAGAATTGGAAAAAAACATTTTATAGAAACACACACAAAACAAATCAATAAAAGAACTGGTAGATACATCACTACACATGCTTTCAAGCTATAGTACAGAGCTACATTAATTAAAAACAACATAATACTGGCACAAAACAGCTACACATTGAACAGTGAAATAGAATTGAGCAACACACACCTATGTCCCACACACCTATGGACATTTGATTTTTGGTAAAGAGCTCCAAAACTGAACACTGAAGAAAAGACAGCATCTTCTACAATGGTGCTAGTCACACTGGATGGTTGCGTGTGGAACAATGAAAGTAGATCCATGTCTTACCATTTACAAAATTCAAATCAAAAAGGATCAAGGGCATTAGCACGAGGCCTGACACCATGGATCTGGTAGCAGAGAAACTATGGAACACATTTGAACTTGCAGGCACAGAAGGAATTTATGAACAGGACTCTAATAGCACAGTCGCTAAGACCGACGTTCGCAGATGAGACCACATGGAACTAAAAAGCTTCCACAGAGCAAAGGAAATCATCTCTCAAGTGAAGAGGAAGCCTACAGAATGGGAATGATATTTTCCAGATGTACATTCAACAGAGGGTTAATATCTAGCATATACAAAGTTCTATAAATAAATACGTAAATAAGTAAGTAAGTAAATAAATAAATAAATAACAAAACAACCCAATTAAAAATGGGCCATGGAACTGTACAGAAAGAAAAGATGAAACCTAAATGGCTGAGAAATATTTTTCTTTTAACATTCAACATTCTTAGCCATCAGGGAAATGCAAATTAAAGATACTTTGAGATTTCATCTGATCCAAATCAGAATAGCCAAGATCAAAAACCAAATGACAGCAGATGCTGGCAAGGATGAAGGAAATGGGGAATACTTATCACTACTGGTGGAGTGAAAATTGGTACAGCCACTAATCAGTGTGGAGGTTCTTGAAAAAAAAAGCTCGAACCAGATCTACCATATGATCAAGCCATTCAGCTCTTGGGAATGTACCCACAGGACTATTTTATACTCCAGAGATGCTTATCCTTGTTCATTACCGCTTTATTCAAAATACCCAGGAACTGATCACAGCTTAGATATCCATCAGCTGAAGAATGCATAATAAAGTGCTATATATTTACACAATGGAATGTTTTCCAGCCATTACAACTAATGAATTTTGCAGGTAAATGGATAGAAGCAGAAGAAATCATCCTGAATGAGGTATGCCAGAAACAGAAAGACAAACATTATGTTTTCTCCCATATGTGATTGATAGATCTTATGCTTTATATATGAGTCTTTTATTTGGAATAGCTAGAGAGAAGAGGATCTTTCAAGGAAGGAGAAATTAAATACAGTACTATAAAGATAAAGACAAATTAAATACAGTATGATAAAGATAAAGACAGGAAGGATGAAATGGGGTGGGAGATGAGAGATCAGGATAGAGCTTGGAATGTGAGAGGGATAAATAACATTGAAGGTTTTTGAAAAAGCCATATTGAGACCTCCTACAAGCTCCTATGAGTGTGTATATGAGTGTGTATTATGTATATCTCATGCATGCACGCACACACACATGCCATATAAATATACTATCAGAAGACAACAGTGATTGTATGTTTCATCTATGAACCCTGCAAACTATGATAAAGGTCACTCTGGCAGGACTTGCCCACTGGTAAAAAGTGGCAATAAATGCTACTGGTGTTACCAACCACTTTTAAAAATTGGATTTAACACTCACTCCATAAGGTATAACCCATACTTAACACCATCAGTGAAGCCAAGAACCTATGGTTAGATAGGTCATGGACTCTAGTAGAGAACATTCTATTATTATTTTGCTAAACAGCATTAAAATGATTCCTAATGACTTGCTGCTATACCCACAAGCCAGTGTATCATACAACTTCATCAGAAAAGCTTATATTTTACAAGATGGCAGCTAACACAAAGACCCACAACTGGTAACATGTGGAGAATAAGAAACTTTTGGGTACTCAGCGTTAAATGGGGCGTATATATCCCAACTGGTCCCACAGGGCTCAGGAACCCATGAGAAAAAAAGGGCAGAAAGATTATGAGTCTGAATTGGGTAGTGTTTTCTGGACACAGCAGGATATTTGCACATAAGAATTCACAGCATTTGTGACAACATGGACAAGATCTGCACAACTTTAAGCAAGACAAAAACCTCAACTTGGGGGGGAAATATTGATGTGAGAACATGAAATTCTATTTCTAATGGAGGACTATTTTGTCTGTTCGCAAGAAGAGGAAAGCTTTGTTTTGTTTTGTTTTGTTTTGTTTTGTTTTGTTTTGTTTGTTTTGGGTTTTTTTGTTGCTATTGATGTGAGAACTGGTACATTGACCATAATCCAGGCAGACCTTATGGACACAAGTAGGCGATCAACAAAAACTGGACTTTGTATGTTTAAAAAAGAGACGAGGGAGGGGAGAAGTGGGGAAGAAGAGGAAAAAGAGAGGGAGAAAGGGAGAACATGAAGTTATCAGAATACGGAGATGGAATCTGGGAGGAGTCAAGGGAGAGCGATGAATATAATCAAATGTCTTTTATGAAATGCTCAAAGAATTAATAAAAACATTATTATATTTTAGAAAGAATGTGTTACTTTTGCAGAGGAATCAGGTTCAGTTCACAGCTCCTAGTTTAGGTGACTCACACCCGCCTATAACTCTGGATCCAAAAGAACTCAATGCCCCTGCACTCCACGGGTTAAATACTCATGTGTATGTATCCACCACTTCTCATATAAATAATTTAATATAAATATACATCTTTAAAAAGTGACTGCACCTTTTGTCCAAAGCAGATCATCAGTGTATTTTTTTAAGTCCACATCTTGACATAATTTTCAAACAAAGGGTAAAAGGAGATTCCCAAACTGAAAAGAAACAGCCTGTGGTTATTTTCAACCTGAGTTTCCTGGGCTTACATGTGCTTTCTACATAACATGAATGAAGCTCTAGTTTTAGTAAAGGTGAGAAGCAAGATTCTCTACAATGAACTCCTGGTGGCCAGAGTTGGAATCTTTATAAAAAGTTGACTGGTAAAAACAAACACACAAACAATGTTGACTGCGAGGCACATAACATCCCTCAGTATGTCTCAACATCAGTGACGAAGTTTTCTCTGCAGAGCGGCTTGAAATGCATAGCTGCTCCTCACCCTGATGCTGCCATCTCCGCCTGCTCAGCAGCCCTATCCCCATGACACTGGCTGTCACAGCTGGTGTTAGATATTTTCACATGCTGTATGAATCATTTTGTTTTCAGAGTAGCGCTGTATCAAACAGAGTGATTCAACACGGTAGAGGCTCTCTAACTGTATCTATTTTAACGACGCTTTGGATGTAGAACTAGAAAAGCCTCGGTTTGGCAGCCACCACGGCTATAAACAGTCTAGAAAGCAACACCAGTGAATGCCAAAACAAGAGCCATAAACTTTGATGACTAACAAGAGTGCACACCGAAGGCAAATGCAAGAATGGGGAGCAGAGGGGAAACCTGGGTTGAGCATTCGTCGTTCCAATCCAGGGATGAATGCTGACAGAAGCATCAGTGAGGATCTGTCCTCAGTGTCCCCAGGTATGATGCCCTAAGGAGCACACAAGCCACAACGCTGATGTTATCATGAGATGTTGGAAAAACTGCATCCTGACAGAGCTTCCAAATCATAATTGTACCCTGCACTTGCAGTGCATTCAGAAATGATGAAGGAAGACTGAGGTCTTTCCCGAAATGCAAGACGTTGAAGAAGCTGGGCCTGGTGGTACTAATTTGTAGTCCCATGAGTAGGAGGCTGAGGCAGAAGGATAGAGATTTGTTTTTAGGCAAGTCTGGATTTCAGAGACAGGTCCCATCCCAATACAAAATAAATAAAAAAAGAAGGATAATAAAGACAGGTAGGGAGGTGGATGGATAGACAGGCCGGCAGGCAGGCAGGCAGGCAGACAGACAGACAGACAGACAAACAGACAGACAGAGATAGGTATTGAAGAGATTTGATGGCTGAGTCCTTCATGGTCATAGAAAAGATAGTGTGACATGGTTCCTGCCTCTGGAACAGAGCCAGCAGGGCATAAGCCTCTGTGACATGAGATGATCGACATGAGATTTGCATATATATATGTATATATATATAGTGTATGTATATATACACTAGAAGGGGTGGGTTAGAGATGTAGCTCAGAGAGTAAAATGCACAAGGAAGCACAAAGAAGCCCGGAGCCGTGAGTTCCATTTTCAGTTTTGTGTGAAACTGGGTGAGGTGGCTCGTGCCTGTACTCGCAGCCATCAGGATATTGAGGATGTGATCAGAAGTCCAAGGTCACCCTTGGCTATATAATGAATTTGAGGACAGCTTGGACTTTATGAGACTCCATTTCACAAAAAAGAAAAACAAATACCCAAGTCTCAACTTTCATATGGTGCATTATTTTAGACCAGAACATGCATATAAACATGAACACATGCAAAATCTGATCTTTTCATTTTCTGTGTGAGAAACTCATGAATCTCATTTTTAAGAGATCACCAAGCTGAGAATAAAAAGGTTAACTGTCTAACTGTGTCCTTTTCTTACCTAATTTCTAAAATATGTACCTTAAAAATGCTAACGTTGTTATTTGAAAAATATGTGAGAGGCCAGCAGTCAAACGAACTTGAGATATGCTGTATTTGATAAAGCTCATCAATTATCTTCACCTCTGACTTGCAACCCAAGGCCCATTCTTCAGTGTTTATGGGCGGCAGGGACATTCTCCACTTAACATACGGCTCAGCATCCCGTTTGAAACAGTGCAATGTCTTGCTATCCAAATACCATCTAAATAGTGTTCAAATAGATGATATTTATGTGTAGAAAGGGCTATGCCTTTCAAGCACATAGTAGGTTGTTTAACACCTGCATCATGATAACTGTCAAAGGCTGCCTACACCATTGCGTTTTAGTAGTTCCTGGTTTTTCCCCTTCTGGTTTTCTAACGTTTGCCAGTGTAAACCAAATGACCTTTGGATGTCCTAAAGCAGCCTTCTAATTGCTGGGAGCTTCAGGCATCTGACAGCCTTTGATTACACTTGTGTAACTTCTCATTCTCTTTTTCACCCAGGTAAGAGCAGAATCCCCAAAGGTTTTGAACAAGAAAGGAAACACTTAATTTAAATAAGCATTACATACCTGGCAGTTGGGGGGGGGAATGAAAGCGCTATAAAACAGTTCATCAGGAAGTGCCACGCTGTGTTACATTATAGGTAATAAAGTCACAGTGTCATGAAGAAAGCCACTGCACAGACTAGGAAATGAGTTTTCTAAGCTGTGAGAGTCACATTCATTTCCATTTCCTGGGATTGCCCAAGGGGCACGGCTGCATTTGGATGACAGTAAGCGCACACTGCCTGCCAGGTCCTTGCAGGTCTATGAGAAGCACCGACATTTCAGTATCTTTGCAAAACAGATACAACGCATAAACTGAAGGAGGCACACATGGCTGGATTTAAATAAAGTCTGGCTTACTTTCTCTCTCTAGACTCCTTACAAGACAGCATCAAGCAAAGCTTCAGTCTCACTCTGGTGCTGGGGGAAGATTGTCCACACAGCTGGCATATGTTAGAAGTAAGGTAAAATTAGGGGACTCTGGAGAGACCAGGACAGAAAAAAAAAATGAACGCTGAAAATGAAAAGTTGATTTTATTTAAGGTTTTCCACTCAAGAAGTCTTGGCTACAGAGTAAGTTGAAGGAAGAGGCAGATATGTACCTTCAGATTATGAGCATATGCTACAGTGGGTTCATGGGAAGGAAAGTTAAGTGTTTACAACCATGATCTTCTCACATCCTCTCTGCATAAACAACTATTTTGAACTCACCGCTTCTTGCTGCATGAGTGTGTTGGTCAGCCACTCTTCTGTTCTCTAGCATCTATTACAGTGTTCTAATCGTCCCATTGGAAAGTATGGATTATTTTATTTTAGGTATGCTTTGCTTATACATGTGTTCTATGGTTAATTTCAAAGTGAGTAATGAATCTGCTTGAAGTACATATTTTCTTGCTCATATATATATATATATATGTATATATATATATATATGTGTGTGTGTGTGTAAATATATACATGAATACATATGTATATATATGTATTTATATATAAAATCAGATATGTTTGGCAATAGGAAAGAACATATGTGGGTGACCTATATTTTTAGATAGCTCTCCAAGGGTCTGAGGGGCACTAAAGATTCATACCTGGTACACTGTGATCGTCCCAAGATGTGACCCTTGCTCTCCCTGAACTTTCTTGTCCCTTCCAGTAGTTTGTTAATATTCCAATTCTCAGTTGTCATCTTACAATATTTCTTTAGCTCATTTATTGATGCCTTTCATTCTCCTCATTTTCTAGAAATTTCCACCATTAACTCTCATCTCCTTTCCTTTTGTTCTTTCTTCCATTAGCATCAAATAGTTTTCTACAACTCCAATCCTCACTTAAAATATTATATGGATTTATTTTATTCTATTTTATGTATATAAGTGGTTTTCCTGCATGAATGTGTGTGTGTGTGTGTGTGTGTGTGTGTGTGTGTGTGTTACCTAAAAGTCCAGAAGAGGAAATCATATCCCCTAGGAGTTTTGTAACCAAAGGTTGTAAGCCACTATATGGTTACTGAGAATCAAACCCAGGTCCTCTGGAACAACAAGTGTTCATAACTGCTGAGCCTACTTTTCCTTCCCCAATCCTAAGATTTTGAGTCACAGGTTGATTAAAACCAAGCCTCATTCTTATCCCCCAGGTTTCCATTTCTTGCAGGGAGATGCTACCTCTACATTTCTCATAAAGAATGCAAAGATTCAAACACTAAGTCCTCACCACATTCAAAGAAGCTTCTCCTGCATGTCTATCTTACCAGAATCTTAGATAAGATTTCCCAAAGGTTCTCAGTCTGTTGATATATGTACATACACACACACACACACACACACACACACACACACTATTTACCAATGTTGCATCAGGCTGAATGTCTAATTACCTTTCTTTCAAATTAGTACTTGCTAATGATTGCTTCTTGGTTAATCTTCAAATGTATTATTCTAGTGTTTTGTTGTATTATTAAGATGATTCTCTAAGTTCTGAGTGCTTATTTCTTTTTTTTCCCACAGAAAACCTTCATCTGATAGCTTCTCATTTGATAGCATCTCTTAGGTGAGTCCAGACGGCCTCTTCAGAGTTAGGTGACATGATTCTTGGTCTGTTCTAGGCAAGACAGGGGTCACTGTGATAAAAGGTCTCCAGACTTTCTTATAGCTGCTACTACAACTTTTATGCTTTTGCCCATTGTGAAATGCCATTCCAGTTCTATGCTCTTTTCTTAGTCTTTGTCCATGCAGATATTATCTTTGCCCTACCCCACTTACAGATGGGCAGGTGGCCCATCTGTGAATTATCTTCACAATGAGCACAATGGCTTCCCTTCTTGTCTAAACCGTAAAGCAGTTGAAGACAGATACCAAGTCTGTCACTCAATTTTTTTCTTTTCTTATTTCTTCCTTCCCTTTCCTTTTATGTTTTGGTTGCAACTCTGGTTGGCTTGGTACTAAGTAAATAAACTAGGTGGTCATTGAACTCAGAGATCTGCTTACACCCACTTCCAAAGTGGTATAATAAAAGGTATGCACAACCATGTGCAGGCTCAAAAGTTTCATTTTTACCTAAACACCTAGAATAAAATCTTCTTTAGCATGGATGCTTAATCAGTGTTCATGTGTTGAATAAATATATCTGCCTGTAGGATCTGTAGGATATTTCTGAGGTGACTGGTGGATCTCAGAAGAGAAGCACTCAATGAAAATAGGGAGGGAGAGACAAATAACGGATATAGACGGGGGTCTTCTGACCTCAAGAAACAGATACAAGAGTGTTCTGAGACAGAACCTTGAAGTAATATTTCCCAGAAACATGAAGTAATGTTGGTTGATTTGAATTGTGGAATATTAAGTACAGGCTAAGGGACACCTTGAGCAGAATATGCATTTGGGTTTGTCCTACTTCTGTGCCATCTTATTGCTGAAAGCCCTCAAGTACTGCTAGCCCCTACAACCAGGGGTTCTGTGGCTGAATAAGGTGGGAAACATCTATGGAGTGAAAACAGAGAGTATTATTTACTGCCCCATGTCCCAGGAAATAAAGAGCGAGTCAGAGAAGGCATGCCATCTGTGATCATTTTCAGTCCAACTTTGAAAAGAAATCAACACGTGCAGGCAGAGATCTCTGGGTTCTGATTATGGACAGGTGTAAGTGCTCTATATAATCAGCTCTGGATTTTTCACTTGGAATACCATTCTAGTATTTGTGCTTTTCCTTATAGTTCTCAAAACCTCTAGCCTGAATTCACCAATAAGAACAAAACATTAATATTTTTTTCTTAGAAAGTTCTTATGCGTTATTTTTATTTGAATGTTCCAGAGTCAGGATTCATCATTAATAAGTTGAGCATGTCATCAATAAGATAGGAAAGTATTGAATCAGTATGTTGCTTTTGTGTAGGTTCTGAAAATTTCCAGATTAAATTAGGCTTCTAAGTGTGCTGTTCTCCAGATGAATGAAACATAGGGCCATTTTTATTATTATTATTTTTTAAAGTGCTGGAATTAGAAACTCTCTGTCCTACTGGTTACCCAGATGCAAGGAGTCAACCTTTTGGATCAGTGCCAAAATCCTACCTTTGGTACGAACTAAAAAACTGAATATTCATGATACATGTTGAATATGTATACCTCTCAACATACATGTATAAACATGTCTTAATGTTGTGATTATGTTGTACCACTAACATATGTTAATAAAAAGCTATAAGCTGCCTCACTTGTTCCAGAAGGTAATTGTTTTCAAGATCCAAGCATATACAGATTGTCCTCCCAGGAAACCAAACATACGTCGAGTACCGTCTTTGATTCTCTTATCACTGAGTCACAGAAACACCCATGATTCACAGGTCACCTGGCACACGGCATGTATTTTTATCACTGTTCATTGAGTGAATAGGTCCATCTTTTCTACTCTGTTCACATCGTGATTGAAATCAAGTCTTGAAATTTTACATTGTATGTCGTTGTCACTTTTGCTTAGCAGAATGCATTTTATTGTATCTCAGACCCAAGCTAGATTGGTGTTCTGCTCAGAGTCAGTGCTCAAAAGATTTGTTAACTGAAAGCATGGCTGCAGCTCCCTTTTCAGCTTTCTACAGACTTACCCAATTGCCTGCCTTACTTTACATCAACAAACTCAATAGCTCTTACCTAACTCAGGTAGTTGTTAAGCCCTCATGTGGTTACAGGTTACCTCAGGTCCTAGCCTCTGGGAGCTCATAGTCAATAACAACACATAAAGAGTCAGATCCAGCTTCCCTCCTATGCATGCCTGGGTCCTGTATGCTTTCCGCAGTCACTCTGCAGTTTCTGTTTACTGTCTAAGTCAGGAGAATTTCTCCTGGTTCTGCATCCTCTCTAGGTACTTTATCACACTGGTAAGGGTAGAGTTTGTCCTGCTCACTCCATTTCTTCCTGTGATTTGAGTTATTTTGCTTACTGTGTACATTACAATTTGAGACATACCCTTGGGAGGAAAGTCAAAATTGCAGACAATCATATTCCTGACTTAAAACTGTAGCGAACAGAAAATAGGGCCCAATTTTTACGAGTGCTTCAGAAAAGCAAAACCTCACCTTGATGCCACCGTGCAAGGAATGTCAAGATGAGTTTCTGTGAGGTATTGAATTACTCAAGAGAGTAGAAATCACTCATCCCTAATGTAGAGGAGACACAGACTTCTCATCAGGGCCTTGAGCTACGGCTGCATTCTTGTCTGACTTAGCCATTATGAGATGAAAGCGGATGGAAATTACTCATTCCCTTCGAAGTCACATCCTTAAATGCTGTCTTACACAGTAGCATTGGCAGAGGCCTTCCAGTTTCATAGGAGTTCGGAAAATGAGTCCTTCATGTGAGCATCCTGAGGCTACTGGCCTTTAGCACATCTTCACGGTGTTATCATTTTCCACAGCATCCCTGCTCAAGAGTGCCAGGAATTACGAATAACCCCATTTCACTTCTGCTTATTATCACTAGGTCCACCCAGGCTCTGTCACACGAGGCTATTGTGACATGTCTTGATTCTCTTCCAATTGCCATGTTTCACCTAGCAATGGCTGCATCCTTCAAAACTCTTACAGTCATAGTCAGAGAATTGAATACTCGTCTTTCAGGGCATAGGAAAAGGTCTCCAATATGTATGCTGTGGATGCAATACATCCTCAAATATATACTATGAACTAACAAAAAATTTACAGTATTTGTGCAATGTGGAATGTACTGTTTTAACGTTGCTCTCTGATAGTATTCACCTCTACAAAGAGACTCTCCAGGCACAAAAATATCACTTAGTTGTGTCTACACTAGACCAAAGTAACCACACTCAAGACAGTAAGTGTCTATGTCTCGGGACGGGTGCTGAGCTCATGAAGCACATTCTATTGAGAAGGCATAGGCCCGGAGGAGAATGTGAAGGAACGGGCAAATGCAAGGTCCATGGAAGTGATTCACAGTGTTAATTTCTACCCATTTGGTTATTATAAGTAGGGCGTGCTGATCTACATATGAAAGCTCTCTGACATAATGGAGAAGAGTATGGCTTGTTCAGAGATTCAGAGGCCTAGATTAAAATCCCATTCACTCCACTTTCCCGTTGTGTGAGGCTAGGAAAGCTATCTGTTCTGTTTCCTCTCAGATAATTACTCTCCATGTCTGTGAAATGACACTTTGACTATAAGTGGACTGTATATTTCAATTGTAGTTCAGAGAGTAGTGATTATTCTAAGTGTTTTTCTCTCTGTGTGTCTCTCTGTCTTTCTCTCTTACTTGAACATGCATACTTACAGGCACACATGCATGCATGCATGTTAGTAATAACTTTCCATATGAAATTAAATTAAATACTAACAAGATCTGGAACACAGACTGTGCCAAAAAAAAAAAACCATTATCAGTTATGTTCGATAAAGTGCCTCCTTTTGTATCCTGCACACAGGAGAAAATAATATACACACGGAATGCTAAAGAACAACCATGAATTTTCCATATTATTTCACTAGTGTAGAGAAAGGCACAGTGCTTGAGGCAAACACAGGAAGTACTCAACTAATATTCCTGTACATTAATATTACTTTTTGAGACTCATATAGGCCTTAGCTATACCTCAGTAATAGAAAATTTAAAATTATATATGAAGAAGTGCAACTGCTCCACTAAAAAGGACAAAGACAGGAAATGGTACCATTTCTAGGGTTGGAACTGCCCCAACTAATCCTAAAGGTTTTGCCATGTCAGTCAAGAAACAGCGCAAAGGGGGGGGTGTGTGTGAGAGGGGAAAGACGTATAGAACCAAGAACTTTTCCAAGGTTACTGACGCATAATCACCATTGCATAACCATCTAATAGGAAACTTGTATGTTATTTGATGCATATAATTTACTACAATAAAAAATGTGTCTTAATCTACCTCCTATTGGCAAGAAGTATCACTTTCTAAATGTGTATCCAAGTATATCCATGGAATATCTGAGCTGGATTTGACCTAACAATGCCTTTTTTTTATGCTGTAGCTTCTATGGTGCCAGAAAACACTGCGCAAGCTGCCAAGGGCAGGAGAGAAATTAAACAGTCCTACCCAGCTATGACACCTATGAGCCATGACAATTACCAGCATGGCGAGATACGCATAAAGGAGCAGCAAGTGGCACCCACACACTGGTGTTGATTAACAGCTGTCTAATTGGACTTGAAGACCATTCAACAGGAAAGGCATTGTGCCTGGTACTGGAATCTTAGCCAGCTTATGAGACTAGCAAGATCATGAAGATTAGAAAATAATCTACAACAGTCAATTTGCTAGACCAGCATAATTTCTTATTCTGTTCTAAATATTATCCTTATACTCACACATATATATACATATATGTATATATATATATATATATATATATATATAGAGAGAGAGAGAGAGAGAGAGAGAGATGCAAAAATAGGAAGAAGGTATCAACTTGAGAGTGAAGGGCTTGGTAGAATTCAACTTAGGGTAAATGGAAGAATAGGAACTGGACTGGAGAGAGGAAGGGTAGGAGAAAGTGCTTTAATTCTATTTCAATTAAAAACATAATAAAACATTTAAAAAACCATTTTGACTATTCTCTTTACACAAGATTTTCTCTGGACAAAAATTATACTATGACAATTTAGTATACTGGTAATCATGGACTCTGAGTCTTCACTGGTGTAAATGCTTTCAACCTGTTTTTGAGCATTCATTTCGGTACTCAAGAATGTGTTTAAATGCTTAGTCGTTTACCAGATCCATTAACAAAATCCATTAAAAACCAATTTTTCTAATTTAAACATTGTGATGAGGCCAAAGCAATTCTCCTCCATTTTAAAGAGGGAAGGTGAAGTTATTGAGGGAACCTGTATCCAGACACCAGGAGGCTAGGGATTGAGCTGACACATAGACACATGGATTCTATACCATGGTCAGTGGGTTCCCCTGCAGCAAGCACACTGCTTCACCTGTCTCTCCTGCTCCAGGCTATGCTGAACCAAAAATGGAGATTAAAAGGACTGTGTTGTCTTATTTCATATACTTAAAGAAACAGTATGATTCTACACAATTATAGCACTGGAAAGGCTGAAACAGGAGAGAAGTTTTAGGTCAGCAAGGGCTATCTAGAAGCATCCTGTCTAAAACAAAACCTGAAACCTCCAAGAATAAAATGTGCCCTGGATATTCAGAATAATACTTCCTATCAATGGTTTTCTTCTCTGTCACTATGGATTACATAGAATACAGTTGAGTTGTTCATTTTAGATTCATCTAAAAGATATGAAAAGAACTTATCAATTAATTTTATGTCAAATAGTTTGCAAGTCTAGCATAAACTGGAATCTACTTCTCTACTGCATCTATATTTCTTCATTAAATATATTCCTCATATTTGGATAACCAAGTCAGAGGGGGAAAGGAAGCTTAATGGGGACAGGGAAATAGTAAATACACCATGACGTTTCTTGGTGTTTGATTCTGTATCTCTGCAGAGGGGTAAGGTTTAGGGAACAATGGCATTTCGTGTTAAGGATGCCACTGTGCATAAGTCTGAGCCTAGGAATCAGACACCTGGGTGTGTCAAAGAATCTTGCCAAAAGTTATACAGCTAGTAAAATGTTAGATGAAGGATTCCCATCCTGGTGTCTTTTCAGGGACAGGTAAAGCAAAGCTGCAGGACAGGGATAGAGCTCAGGAAGCTAAATGAGGTAAAGGTAAGATTGTCTTATGTCTTATCTGTCCTATGGTTAATGGGCACTGAAACCCGATTGACTTCTAGAACTTACTGGATCAAAACCCAAGAAATGGGTTTTATCTTAATACATATAAAGGATAGATGGCAGGCTTTGGCTTGGGAACAAATTTGCTTTAGCCAGTAGGATCATTCTAAGTTATGGTGATGAAAAAGTATTCCAAGAGTGTGACCAAGTTGGCCAATAAGAGCAGCATGCTTGATTAGCTATGTCTGTACAGGTTGTGGGGAACAGAAAGTGTGGCGATTTTGTCATCTTCACATTAGCAACTAAAATGGGAAAATATTTAACAATAGCTTTCACAACAAAAGTCCTCCAAGCTTGCTTCCACTTTTATTCATTAGCTGAACTGCAAACTATACAGTCTATCTAGGGGTGTGCAGCAGTGTCCCAGGTACCATTGCTAACTGTCTTCAATATGGAAGCGAAGAACTCCTAACTTGCCGTAAGAGAAAAGGATCCTTGACAAATGACTATTCTTCATACTAGCTAAAACAGCCATCACAAACTAAGTGTTCTCAGCAAAAGATTTGATTACCACCAAAAATAAAGCAACAAAAGTACCTTTACAGCTGTCCCAAGAGGACCTCAGTAGCCAATGTTCTATATGTAGTTTCAACTACAACAAACTATTATATGCCATTTTAAAAGCCATTCTGTGGTGAGAAAAATTTAAAAAAAGGAAAAATACTAATGTCTCTTAAGGCTAAAGTAGATGTTCAGAATCCTACTACCAGAATTGCATCTACCTGCTGAGAAAATGCAAGGTTGAAACCAGGGCATGCTGGACTTCAGAAGACAGTGGGAGGTTCTGCTGCTCGCACCAACTTACCCGACTCATTTGTCCTCATCTGTCTGCTGTACTCAACCACATTTTCCAGCATCTTTAAAAAAACACATCTATGGCATTCCAACATCAAGGGAATTTTATATGGGTAGTGCCCAAAATTAAGAGGGTTCATTATTTAATGCATAAAGAAGTGGTCCTAAGCTGTTAAAATCTCCTCAATGTACTACCTGACCTAGAAAAGCCCCCCACAACTCTTTATGTGTGTGTGTGTGTGTGTGTGTGTGTGTGTCCTCTGTATGTGTGTGTATGTGTGTATACCTGCATGAACCAACAAAGTCTTGGGGGGAGGGGAAGAATATGGCCAAAATATATTTAAAATTGAAGGTTGTTTTACATAATGAAAATATATTAAAAAGAAAGAAAGAAAGATCATGGACTCAAAAGACAGGGAGGGAGCAGCACACATTTACATGTGAAGGATTGAGGGGAAGAAAGAGAAAGGAGGAAATGATTGAATTATTCTATTTTAACTTAAAAATTTAAAAATATATAAAAGGAGCATTAAACTAACACGATTGAAGAAAGAATTCAGACTAGCAAAATGGAAGGCTAATTAATATGTTCTACAAAGCATTTGTGAGCATGGGATTACACACAAGCTACAGTGTGCTGTCTCTAACCATTTTGTAGTATAGAAAGGAAATAGCTTCCTACTAATTTTAGACTCTCTAACAATGTTGACTATGTGACTCTCATCCCGAAGACACAGCACACAAATATGGACAATTAGATGAAGACAACGATTGTTCACACTACCTTGTGAATTGTTCCTGAGTAACAAGTGCTGAGTAACAGAAAGCAAAAGTCATCTGTAGAGGTTCTAGTGGCAATGCCACAGAATGTAACCATTACCAACCAGATTTTTTTTCCACAAATATATATTGCTTGAGATAATCAGTCTCTGAGAAAAATGCATATTTCCTTTCTAGGCTTGGAATTCCCAATCTAAGAATAAGTGGGCTCATTCCTTGTACCTCTGATGGATGATGCATCAGATGGCATTGACAGACAGACAGCATGGTGAAATAATATGCTCAGCTTATGGACAGGAAACAAGCAAAGAAGGGGCTAGTGTTTCACAGGTGAAGGCACATCCTTAGGGACTTGAGGTTCTCCCACAAGTGTCTATGCCCTGAAGATCCAGGCTACTTCCAAATAGTAAACCATGGGGAACTATTAAAGACTCATAGATTCTTGTGGAATCTTCAACAATCAGATTATTCTATTTGGAGATAAGGTTTCAGGAGGAGCAAATACTAAAAGTAAGCCATGAGGGTGGCCCTATTCTAATACAACTGGTAGCCCTAAAAAGGGAAACTGAGGCATACAGTGGTAGAGAGGGAAGACATTGTAAAGACAGAGAGAGAAAACAACCATATACAAGCTAAAGAAAGAAGTTAGAAAAAACAAAGGCGACCAACATCTTGATCTCAGAGTTCTGGCTTCGGGACTAGTAAGAAAATAAAGCTGTATTTTAGGCTAACTGCCTATGGTACTTATGGAATCAACACAGCATGAATGGCTCATGGCTTGACTCTTGAGGTGTGTCTCTGTGTAGTAAGCTAAGAAACCAAAAGTCAAAGCTTGGGGGCACCAGGTTAGTGGTAGGACACAGATGTTCTCCCCATATCGAGATGCAGTCTACAGAACCTTTTTCATTTTATAACATCTTCAGGCACCTCAAAATCTGCCCCAAACACTGTGGACACAGTTTCCCATTACCTTCTCAGTGTTTTTTCTTCCTGTGCCTCTATGATGGACCCCTCCTTCTCTGCATCTTTCACTGAAACACTCAAAGCACTTTCTGAATCCTTGAGTCTACTTTTGCAAAGGGTCTCTCCTGGATGACATCAATCACTGCCTTTTTGTACTCTGCTTCTGTAAGTAAAGATGATCTCAGGTATTTAAGAGCTATCTAAGCAGGGACAACACTCTTGTGGATTTAAGTAGAGTTTTATGTCCCTACATCTTATAGATTTTCATTGAACACTAAAAGCAATAATTTCTATATGAGAAGTGGCCTAGATATGCCTGGCACTTTATATTATCAGCTGTATGCTCAAATCCACATGTCCTAAAGGTTATAAAACATAGGTAATATGTTACCATTTTCACAGGTAAAAAAAAAAATATGATCTTAAGAAACCCTAGTGGGGCTGAAATTTTAACCACTCTGATCTAGAATCCAAAATTCATGTCCTGTTCCTACTTTTACTATTTGCGGTACAATTTACTTAGTATTCTTTTTTCTACTCAACTCAGATCTCCGCATTCGTATTGTTTTCAATGATATGCAATTGTACATTTGATGTAACGATTGGGCTTTAAATGCATAAGCATCCTGATGGGTGCAAAGGTGTTCTGAGGGGAGATACTGACTCTCCCTCAGCTGTCCTCCTATTTAAGCAAACGTTCTGAAGGAATTAGAATTCACATAGAAATCTCATGCTGGGAAAAGGAAGAGGCTGAAGCCTGGTGTCAGCCAGAAACGATACCTAATATTCCAGGAGGAAAGGTAATACAGTTCTGGCAACCGCTCCAACCACCTTGAAGGACAGACTGGGGCAGAGACGATGGTGGGTTCCTGCTACTCAGGACCTCACGTTGATCAGGACTGCTTCGTTATGGTTATGCATACCTCTTACACTCTATCTAAGTCTAACCCTCCTGCCAAGACCCTGAAGTCTAGGTGCATCACCCCTAGACTTCTTTGTTCTTCCTAATGTGTCCACATTGAATAAATGCCCCTTTTCTGCCTTCCGCTATTAACCCATGTCTTGTAACTGGCCAATCGAACATGTATGGTTGAGCCTATCTGTTGGGGGCAGCCAGGGATCCAGGTTTTAACCATAAAAAACTTGAGTGCTGAATGTACATTAAAACAACATTTTGAACCTCATATTGCAATAATATGCATTAAAATAAATAACTATTCCTATCTGACATATAAACAGCCATTCAAGAAACAGCTGACATTATCTTGTGTCCCTTGTGACCTGGACACTGTACTCTGAGACACCCTAGTCAGAGATGGTGCCACTTCAACAACAAAATGAACCAGGGTATCGCGTAACACAGCAAACTTCGATGTCTCAGATGATGCACGATTAAGCCAGTTGTACAGCCTCCCGGCACTCACATACAATCCACACTTATGACTGATGAGTGTTGCGGGCTTGGGCTGTTTTTGAAATGGCACAGTCCATTCTCTCTCTTTTCCTGCTTGGTCTTCAGCTGTTCAGAATCTCTTGATAGTAATGGAATTGGGAAACCATACTAATGACAGAGGTGGCACAGCTGCACAGATGAGCTGACCACACAGGATAATTAAGTGGCTGCAGAGCTTGGAGAGGTCAGCCTGTTGACAGGCACAGTGGACAGATCTTAGAAATGGAGAGCAGGACACAGCTGGTCTACCTGGGGATCCTGTGCCAGTTTAAAAACAAACTCTCTTTTTCTGTTTGCCTTTTTGGCTTGGGGCAATAATTACATTTCTATGATACCGGTTTCAAAATTTAACAGTTGCCCATAAAGCTGTAAATAATCTGTAGTAAACACGACATCATGGTTCTGCTAACTTCAATTTGGCCAGAAGTTCCCATAATACTTAAAATCTCTGTGCAGCTAAGTGCAGTGCAACTTAACATGTAAACAAATAGAAACCTAACATAGGAGTAAAACAGAAACGTCACTTTCAACCAATCACAGCTGTCACTCTCCTGCCAATCAGAGGCCTAGCATACCAGGCCCAAATAAGGCACAGCCTGAGCTCTGACCAAGTAGGTGGTATATGTGCTTTGCTTTTGAGTCCAGCCTGTAAATGTCAGCTGCTCGCACACTGGCCTATCTCTTTACTAGTTCTTATAATCAAATCTGTTCTATATGTTGTGGGTTGCAACATATAGACTAGGAAAAAGAAAGGCTGGAGGAGACAGGAGGAAGAAGTTAAAGGAGAACACAGATAAAGAGGAATCAAACACAAGGATTTTCTTGTTGGATTCTGTTTTTCAACCTCCTACCAGTCTCTTCCTTCAGCTTAGAGTTTTCTTTGTTTCCAATTATCTTTCCCTAAAGTTTCTCTAGCAGGTCCCTTATTTGCTTGTATGAACAAGTTAGTCTGACCTGGATATTTCTATAGAGTCAATAAAACCCTCAGGTTACCTCCATAATAAATTAGCTTCCAGATCAAAGGAGCTCTGTCTCCCAGTGCTGGATTGTCCTTGCAGCAGACATTTAGTTTAAGGCTCTTGCATGTAACTGGTAATGCTAAGTTGGCACACTAAACTTACCACGGTTATGAAGATATTTTGTAGGTTTTATTCATTTCAATATCAGTTAACTTTAAATTTTATCCTCTATAGTGTGAGTATGCCTCAGCCAGCAAAGTGAAGACCCCAAAGCAAAAACTCAAGTTACCCTGGAGGAAGAAATGTTTGCCTAAATTGCATCTCCTCTCTGATTTCCTAACCTGTTCTATAAAGTATGGACCTTCCAGTTCTCGTTAGAGCTGATCGCTTATATTTCCTTATACATCTATATACTACCCAAATATAAAGGATTGGTTTTGATTCTCAGAGCACCTGAACACATTATGAAAATGCAGTATACATACAGGAAGGCAGCCAAGATTGCCAGGAGCCTGAAAACCAGGGGCAGGGGAATCCCTAGTCTGTAGCAGATGTGACAATTAGTTGGAAGTGATATTTAGCTGGAAGGACTAGGAAGAGAGAGGTCGAAGTGTGACTTCATAGCTGTCCTGACTCATTTGTTGTTGCCCAAGGAAACAGAACAGTATTCTAATGGTAGATGTTATAGTGGGTGGATATGGGATCATTGAAGGCTGAGAGATGGCTTATCACAAGCACTTCCACTTGACCAGCTTTCGATTAGAATTCTACTATGAAGTTAGAATAAGGAGTCCTTCATTGAGTAAGAATAAAAGGAAAAAAAAACAAACAAACAAAAAATAGGGTCGCCTTGAAGCTTTTCCTGAGTCTGGTAGATCAAACTAGCAGCTTTTATTTATTGGGTGTAAGCACGTACTGGGCATCTGCTCAGCATTTTGCCTGTCTGATTTCAACGTTATCTTTCCAGTCCCTAAGAAGGGCTTCTGCGTGATTACTTATAAAGAAGGACATCATGAAAGTTTGATAGCTGGTCCAATGTAATTCATAAAGTCATAGTACTAGACTTTATCACAAGACCTGCCTGACCTGCAGTTCTTAGGATAGAAAGCAAGTCCATGCCACAAATATCTGCTTTCCTATACTAGAAAAGTTCAAAATTCTAACATGATCCACCAGTTTGTGCATTTGATCCTTAACATAGTTATCCAAATTATATCTTTCATTTCAATCTAAAACAGAAAATGCATCTGAAAAAACAAGGCCTTATTTGTCAAAAGATTCAAAGTGTAAATTATTTATTCTTCGCTTAAACAAATACTGGTGGACTATGCACACTCCTTATCTTGGAACATAGCTACAGACAGGATGGGCATGGTCCCTGCCTTACCCAGAGACGTATCCCCCAGCTATGAAAATAAATGCTCAATTGAAATGTTTCTATATTCAAAGACAATTGTCACCAATGTAGAGGAAAAGAATAGACTATTCCTAGAGTATTATGTGAGACCTTATCTCTTCTAGGTTGGAAAAAGCGTCTTTCAGGAGGATGCTGCAGGGTGAAGGATGAATGATGTTTAGTAGGGACAGGGAACAACATGGCTCTGAAGCTGTAAGACACTGGAATTCTAGAACTGATCAGTAGCCAGTGGCTGCCTTATGAAGAAAAGCAACAAAGGCTCAGGGGCATGAAATGTAGCTAAAGTGGAAGATGAAGGCTACTTCCTGCAGGACCACAGAGAATGTGCAATTTTTGGAATGAATGAATAAGAAGTGAAGATAAATTGGAAACTCAAGAGAGCTCAACCATAAGTTTGAGATAGAACCATACCTGAACCTTGGGTTCTGTGTGAAAAGGTTATTCACAGCAGGCCTAAGATGGTCAGCTTCAGAAATTTTCTGTTTGCAAGGCTGGCACATGACTAGTATCAGAAAATCCAGACAGTTGTAGGTTCCCTCCGTTTCCAGAATAAGTAAGACAGTGTGAGGTTTCCTGAGCTATGAAACAATATGGTTTAAGCTGAACACAGACCTGTCTTCCAGGAGTCTGGAAGTTTAAGGCACCAGACAGAGGCTGACGATATGAGCATTCCCTAATAAAAATCATGAGGCGCTGAGACTTTTGAGATATTCCCTGGCAACTCTTCAAAAAACTGTCCTCTGTTGCTGGAGGGATGAAGACATACTGGGGGACTTCGCTGCATGGGACTCTTGAAAGCTTCTGGTTTCCCTGAGTGTCTATCTAAAGTGATTTTTCCTCTTTGCTCATTTTATTTTGTGTCCTTTCTCTGTTATTAATCTTAGCCATGAACATGGTTATGTGAGCCCAGCTAGTCCCTACAAGCTACTCAGTCTAGTGGAAAACAGTCTTGGAGACACTTGGCACGGGAAGCATGACTCTTCTGACCTAAGAGCCCACAGAGAGACCATAAAATTCAAGCCTCCTGGTTGATTGTGGAAGGGCTTGGAGGTGGGGCTGGACTAGCTTGCTGCATCTGGGAAACTGAGCCTTTGCATTTGCTTTACTACTGTAGCTTCTGCAAGAAGCTACTGTGAGCCACAGCTGGGTAATCAAAATTTAAAGACATTCACCAACTTCCATTGAAGACTCATAATAAATATTAAACAGCCACCTGCAATCCCCAGTGCCACTGGCCTAGATTTTCCAGGAACATGCCATGTTACCTTCAGGAGATCAGAAAGTTCATGTCAAAGCTCTCTAAAGTTCTAACCTATTTGCCCTTATTAGAATTCAGGGTGCACCAATGGTACAATAAAGGTGAACGTCTGGGTATTTCAATTTTATGTCTTTATATTAAGTCAGCCAATCTTATGGTTTAATGTTCTCTTTTTATGAATATACTTTGTTATAACAGACCAAGAAAAACAAGTCATACCTTTGCATTTTATTGGGTTAATTGCAAAAACGATCAACTACCCCAAAACATGTTTCATAAAATATTGCAGATCTCACTGTAGCCAGTAGACCAATGCTTAGAGTCACTGAGTTTGTTTACTAAATAACGTTTATTTCTTTGGGTAGATGCAGATTCAATTGTTTTATTCATTTCTTCCAAGAAAAGAATTAAAGGGCATAAAACATTGATGAGATGAGGCACTGGCATAGAAAATGATCTTGCTTTCTGAAGTATCAGCTGAGCAGCACAACTCTGTTTCCTTTCTGTGGAATCTAGCTGCTTTGGTTTCAACATCAAAGATCTGAATTTATCTCAAAACTCACCCCCTACCATAAGGTGCTTGTCATCTGAAACAGCCTTTGGTAGTTAGGAACAGTTCTACCTAGCTACACTGCAATACGGAAAAGATAAGACCAACTGTTAAACAGTAGATGCAACTACAGTTATAAGGTCCTGAAAGACAGAAGCCTTTGCGAACTATAAATCCGTGGGGAAGGGTAGCGCTCTATACTGAGGTCCAGGAACTGGGGGATGGGTAGGTATTGATGGTCATAAGTGGGATAGCGTTTCTGCTGGAGTTGACAATGAGCATCCAGATACCTTCAGGAAGGCATGTCTTGACTAGGGTTGCTGAGGGGAGAACATAGTCACAGAGGTAACACAAGGGAAGCTGGACAGGAAAGCTCAGAGCAGCCCAGGACACCGTCCGATGCTTACGAAGAAATGTGTGGGAATGAATGATGTCTTTGAAGTAGGAATCACTTGTTTTCAGGTGACATTTTTTTTCTGGAGACAACTACCAGAAGGGAAGTGTGGAAGAAGCTGAGAGCCACTGAAAGAGAGTTCTGGAAAGAACCTCTTTCCAGACATAAAGAGCAATACTGCATGCCTATTGAAATGATATTACATTTTACCAAAAACACAGAACAGGAGAAAGAAACATATCTGATTCACAACACAGGAGAATAGCCAGTTGTTATGGGAGACATTGGGTTTTCTAGATACTCTTAGACTCTACATTTTTATACTTTATCAAGTCTCCAATGTGTAATTATCATAACTGAAATGAAGCACTTAGTAGAGTCATTAGTGCTTTGTTGCTATTCTCTTAGCATTTCAATATTGAAGGCTGGGATTGTGTCTCAAGTGCTTGTGTAGGTCCCAGCACATTGTACTTATTCAGAAGGTATAATGAGTATGTAGGCATGCTAGGATGAACTTAAGCTAAACACACTAAAGGGGAATGTCTAGTCGTGACTGACTATGCACGGCTTCTTAAGTGGGGATCATGACCTCACATGGGTTTTTGTGATTAATTGGGGGGCGGGTAGGTGTCACAAAAATTTGTCAACAGTAAGAAGCTTCTGAATATGCACTGAAGAAAAATTAATTAAAGAACAAGTGTACAATGAATGTGAGGTATTTCTGGCAGCATTCACCAGTGTTGCATGACTCAAGGTGGCCTTGTTTTTCTCAACACAACATGCCTACTTCAAACTGAACCTATCATCCAACCAAGTAGGACCAAGCAACTCTGAAAAAAACCTAGGCTCAGATTAGAAACATTTATATACTATGAATTTTAGTGTTTTTTTTCACATGAAAAGTTGTCTAATTTTACAGAAAAATGATGTCTTAACTACAGAAAGCAAGGAAGGCTTTTAAAATTTTTTTGTCATCATTTTATAACAAATTAGTAAATATTTGTATTAAGCTGTATTAAAATATTTGATTTTTAAAATTGTTATTTGAGGTTAATGGATAAAGGGGGTAAGTGTGATCAAAATGCACTGTACATATAATACATATATACATATATATCTTATATATGATAATGTCATAAGACCCATTTTATGTATATTTATATGTTAATGAAAACATAAAAAATGCTATTTGACTTGATGAATTATTGTAGAAATTATTGAATAAGCTTGATTAAGGTTAAAATATAATTTCCAACAATTTTTGAAATGTATCTCTCACATGTTGTATCCTTTATGGAAAACAGATTTTTAGCAACAGTGATTATAAAATATCAATCAACTCTGAAAAATGTTGAAGATGCAAATATTTGGTCATGATATAATGGTTTAATTATTTCTATAAAAATAAGTCAGCACACCTATTGCATTATTATATGTAGTTTCTTTGTGTAGTTATTGTATATAAATAATTGTATACTTATTTTTATGTATCCCAGTCACATAAAATTTTCTCAGGTAGATAAAGGTTATAAGAAGAAAAGTTAAATGTTGGTGTATCCCAAACAATCATTTCTATATATAAATAATACATGACTACCCAGAATACCTTTTTTTTTTAAAGAGACAGAAAGTCATTATATAGTCTGGACTTGATATATCCATGCTTAAAGTTAGAAAAAATAACCTTCACACCTTACAGTTACAGAATTCAATCTGAAAATGACATGATTTTTATCACATCATGCCAGACTGAAATGCAGGGCCTGTAAGTAAGTGTAATAACAAAGGCTTCTTGATAAACTTATAAGTGACTGCTGTTCAAACCTCTATGCTACACAAGGGGCTATGTTATTGCATTGAGTATAATTGAAGAGGTAACAGTGGATAATCTCAAGGCTAATGGATGTACAAAACATCTTCAAGTAGGATTGTGGGATAAAAATGACTTTTCATGCTAAGAGGGAAAGGCCTCTAATCCATATAAAGTTCTCGCAGCATTATGAAAGGCTGTAAAGCCAGTTTCTTTCCACATTGAGATAAATATACAAACAAACACAAAATTGCTTCCCTTTAAATATAAGCTTAATGAATCAATGAATGAGCAGAGGATGGAATTAAGCTAGTATATTTTCTGTAATGCTATGAATAGGGTACTACCGATTAGCTAAGTAATATGCCCAATTCCAACTCTAGACTTTGGTGACTCAGTAACTCATCCCACATTCTAAGTATTAGGATGCTAATGTGTTTTAAGCCATTTAAGGGCTTATAGTTCAAGTGAGTGAATTCATTAAGATTGAGAATGTCTATCAAGCCCACAGCAAGAGGTTACTTATGTAAATCCATTTATACAATCACCTTTCTTATCTAGAACCATCCTAGATTGCAAATGACCGAGGATAGTTACCAAAGTGTGTGTCATATCTGTGTCCTGGAACCTGTGATTTTTTTTTAACATACTTAACATATTCCTACCTTCACAGAGTTCAAGTAGTTCAAATTGATTGTCAGCTCCCAAAATCCCACAGTAAGAGCAATGAAAGTGTGTGTGTGTGTGTGTGTGTGTGTGTGTGTATTTGTGTATTTGTGTATTAGAAGATGGACATTTTCAATAGTGACCAATACCATTTAGAAGTATGAGTGTAAGAAAATAGATTTAAACAATTTAACAGATGTAAACATATAAGGTGAACGGGCATGGAATGCAAGCACTCATATGGAGTGTGTAACTACTTCCTACATTTTGGTGCTTCCCAGATAATGATGCATGGCCACCCAGAACCCTCTTTTTTTTTTTTTTTTTTTTTTTTTACAAAAGAGAAAGTTATCATATAGCCAGAACTTTTCGTATATCCATGTTTAAAGCTAGAGAAAATATCTTCAACTTGTTACAGTTATAGCATTCAGTCTGAAAGCTTGACTGAAGTAAATACATTATAATCTGGAAATGGTGATATCTAAGCAAGACTTCACTTTAAGATCTTTATTATTAAAATATTGAAAAATTTCCATGACAGACGTTGACACTTGAGAAATGCCAAATTTCTTAAGAAATTGAAGTATTATCTCATGTTCCCAAAGATAAATTTCTTAGAAAAGGATCCCGTGCTGTCTTTCTAAGAAACCACCTGTTACCTTCAGACATGAAGCTGTAACAAACTCTGTCACATAGCTTTTCCCCAGCCTAAACAACACACCCTAAAACATTTTGTAAACAGGGTATTGTCAGATGGAGCTGAGCATATTTAAGTCACGAGACAGCTTGAACCAGCATCGCCTTCAGTGTTACAATTATGCCTCCTTCCAATAACCAGTTAGTTTTGACATACCAAGACAGACATGAAAAAAGACATTGTAGCGCCAAAGATGGCTGAACACTAAATTATACTTAAAACAAAACAAAACAAAACAAAACAAAACAAAAAACAAAACCAAAGCAAATCTAAACTGCTGAAGCAAGGCCTGATAAAATCGTTCTTCTAGACCATCTCTCATATGTGGTCTCTCTCAAAAGCTCCCTCTGGGCAAGTCTTTCATGCACCTATATTTTTAGTTATTCTGATCAAAATATCTTTTTTTTAAATTTACCTTTCTATAACCCAGCCCACACTGCCCATTCACTCATAATCCACATCATTGTTTTTGAGGGATGTTTGAGGGAACCTGTTTCTTTCTTTTAATGCAGGGAGCTTACTTTACTTGTATTGCTGCACCATATTTCCTCCTGTGAGAAAGCACAAAGCTGGTTCTATGAGCCCCTCACATCCCACTTGGATGGAAGCACTCCAAAGATAGGCAAGAGGATTGCAGAGGACTGAGCTCTGGCAGAAAAATCCTGGTAGAGGTCAAGGATTTTTGAACAGTTTGAGGCAGTGAACTTAGAAGATTTTTACAGTATGTATTTTAAGAATAATACAAAAAAGACTTTCAATAAAGTATATAAAAAATAAAAAAAAACTATCACAATAAAAAGCACTTTCTTTTTTTGCTTACAAAACATAGTATACATGCTTTGCAGGAAACCCAAAAACTGAAAAGCACCAAGAAAAATTAGATTTCTTTATACATGTTTCAGATCTGCCTACAGTTGGCATTTTGACATACAGCCATCTGCCCTTTTATCACTGAAAACCTACCAGTTCTGGTTCCTCCCCTGGGGTCTCATGCTTGAGGACAGACATTAGCAGAGTCAGTGTTGTTCTCTACACTATTCCATGAATGTGTGACAAGCACAGGCTTTGACTGCCATTCTCCAAGTGGGCCTTATCACCAGTTCAGAGAAAATAAATGGCAGTGCATTGGGAAGAAAAAGGATTGAAGAGCTAGAGGATTGGAATTTGAATTTTCATGAAACAAAT
The DNA here is from genome assembly GCA_964023405.1 of Apodemus agrarius. Taxonomy (NCBI): domain Eukaryota; kingdom Metazoa; phylum Chordata; class Mammalia; order Rodentia; family Muridae; genus Apodemus; species Apodemus agrarius. Next base: position 160,861,457 of record OZ030005.1, on the reverse strand, counting down.
GAGTCAGCCCCCTGGCAGTTAATTTGTCTCATACCTAAAATATGGATGGTGTCTTTGTTTGGGTTTCATTGCTATAATGAGACACCATGACCAAGGCAACCCTTATAAAGCACAACATCTAATTGGAGTTGGCTTACAGGTTCTAGGCTCAGTCCATTATCATCAAGGTGGGAAACATGGCGGCATCCAAGCAGGCATGGAGCTGGAGATGAAACTCCATCTTGTTCTAAAGTCAACAGGAGAAGACTGGCTTGCAGGCAGCTAGGAGAATGGTCACAAAGCTCACCCCCAAAGTGACACACTTTATCCAACAAGGCCAAACCTACTCCAATAAGGGCACACATTCTAATAGTGCCACTACCTAAGCCAAGTATATTCAAACCATCAAAGATGGTGATAAAGCATAACAATAATGATACTTTGTGGTAAGATTGTAAGAATCAGATGGAATGGTGTTTGCCACTATGAATTAAGCACACACCCAACACTTCCAGTAATGAAGACTTTGGAGCATGTGATAGATGACTTAGTTGCTGCTGAGAGCTCTTCCTAGGTGACTTCAATATATATAATATAGTTTTTTCAATGTCCTATCAAGGTTTGGACCTGTTATTCGGATCCTCTTGTTTGGGCTGAATCTCTGCCTCTAATCATATGGGATCTAAGTACATCACTGGGTCATTGCTTAACTAACATCATCAGTAAAATAAAGGTATGGTGCCTAGTTGATGACTCCTAATCATTTGAGAATGCATTCTTTAATAGCAATTTGCTCATGATCTCGGGGCTTCTGACCCTTGGAAACCTTTGAAGGGCTTCAGATTAATAATCCCTTATATCACACGTCCCTGGTGGTTCGTCATTCTTTCTGTGCTGTTAAATCCCATGGAAATGGTCCCATGTTAATGGTTTCTGACTTGACTATAGTAGAAGCAATGGAAGGGGGAAGGGGGTGTTTAGGAAACAACTCTTCCTCATGGAAAGTTTTCCTGTTTTCCATCTTACTGAACTTCCTAATTAAATTTCTTTCACATACTTTCAGTTCTTGATGTACTCAGAATAGGGAATCTAGCAGCACTTATTTATATGCTAATTTGTGACAGATAATTGTACTCTTTCTCAATTCCAAAGGAACAAGAGATATTCGGTCTTATGCTTTGTTGCGTCTACTGGAGTTTGAGGCAGTCTGTGCAAAGCCAAGGTGCAAAGAACTCTGAAAAATAAGCCTGGCCTGGAGTGCTACACTGAACTAGCTCGAAATAGGATTGCTGATATGCATGATATTGCTATGTTGCTGACTAGGCACCATGATGCCTATGCTATGATATGTCTGTCTATTCCTGTGTGTCTTAGAGTGTGGCTCAAACCTCATGTCCCTAGATCATATGGGTGTAAGCTCAAAATGAAGACTGCTAGGATGGATTTTCTAATTCCACCCATTGCAGAAGGCCAGAGCTAGAAATATGCGTTTTCAAAGGAATCATTTTTTTTTTGGACTTTCCATCATAGAGAATTATATTCGTGTGGGGAAAGATGCTTTATTAAAATCTTCCACTACTTAGATCCTTACTATCATTTCTATCATGATGCTGGAGCGTGAGATAACTTCCTAGGCCATGGATGATAGACACTACCAGGAAAATGCTGGACCGATCTCAGAGCTTTGATTTTTTTTTTTTTTTTTGAAATTTGGAAAAGCAATGAATGCCTCTAAGGTGGTAGTTCACCACTAAAGTATACCCATTGTATTGGTAAAATAAACTCCACTATACCCACACATCAGGAAAATATCTAATTCTATAAAATTATGAGAAGGCCGATTATATAACCATAGAAAATATTACTGAGACCTGAGAAAAACAAAGTACTCATCAGCATATATCTACTTTACACATGATCTTTTATTTGAGAAAAGCAAGGGAATAAGAATATATTTGTATCTTATTTATACATAGATTGGGAAATTAAAAGTGCTCATTATAGGGGACCTTTTTTAAGGGATAGAAATAAGTAGGACTTGCCTGATGAAATTAAATCAAAACTCCAAGACAGCTTTCAGCCTTATCCCTAGTACCAACCTACTTGGAGCAAGCAAAAGTATATTTAAAGGCCGTCAGCTAACAGCTTCACTTGCTAAGCTCTCACCCTTCTGCTTAGTTTGGAATTTAATGAGTGCTGACCATGAAATTATTATATTTCACTCCAACAGTTGCCAACGTTCTTATCAGTCAAATCAGCTTGCAAATCCGGGGGGAGCTATCTGGATGAAGTGTTATTATCAAAATGTATCAGTAATTTGTTTCTGAAATGGGAGGAGGAAATGTCTTACATCAGCAGAAAACGAAATTAGAGAAGGTTGCAGCCCGCTGGGGACTGTACCTTTGCGGCAGGGGTTTCTGCATCGATTGTTGGGGGCTTTGCAGCGCTATCTGGTCATGAATGATACCTGGTACTATAACACAGCTAGGTGGTTCTCTATGCTGATTGACAGAGTGGACTTTTGGGGAACAGAGAAATATGCTTTTTATTTCACCTCACTTTTAGCTTTGCCCTGGCTTGTGGAACAAATCCACTGCAATTTCTGTAAGCTTTTTTTTTTTTTTTCCTGAAATTCTCTAGGGGTAGATTTCCTATCAGATGCATTTAGAAAATCAGAACACCAAAATCACAGCAAGGTATCTTGGAAGGACAGGGTGTGAAACTGAGTTACATAATATTTAGAGTCAGTGCATATCCATGCAAATAATAATGTATCTACTTTTATCTTGTAATTTATGAGACTTGGAGAGAGGATAGAAAGAGATAATCAACTGTTGATACCTTCTTTTCAGTCTCATGATTGCCATTTTTCCTTTTTCTTTTTTGAGATAAGTGCTCATGTAATCCAGGCTGACTTTGAACTTGCTATGTAGCCAAAGCAAGACCTTCCCATCCTGATTCTCCTGTCTCCCCTCCCTTAATGCTGGCATGCATCGTGTCCAGTTTATACGGTCCATGAAACCCAGGGTTCCATGCTTGTTAGCAAGTACTCTAACAGCTATGTCCCCAGATTCTGATTGTTTTTATAATAGTCACTGTCACTGTCATTGTCCCCATTATTGGTCTAAAACACAAGTCTCATTTTTCTCAGCATAGATGTGACACTCAGTCTTGGGGCAATCTCTGGAGACTTCTGTTCCTCAACTCCAGGGCCTAGAATATGCAGGTTGCTATGTATGACAAGACCCTAACTATTGCTCCAAATGCTTATATTTTTTTGTTCCAAAAGTGATGTTACCCTATGTGAATAACTTTCAAAGGCAAAAATATATTCAGTGAGTGATGTTTGCCCTCACTTTACAGGCTAATGGAACCTGATCATCTTTGATAGGAGAAAGTAATAGGAAACTTAGGATATCATTAGCTTTTAAAGCATGAATCAGAAGCTGCTGGTTGACTCTGATCCATGAGGTAGTTGGGCCGATCAGATCGGAGTGGCTGTAAAGTACCATTTCTGAATCACCTGCTTGCCTTAGACTTCCAAAGAGAAACATTTTTAAAGATGACAAAATGGCTACAAGTTCTGGAATGTTACTGGAGAAAGAAATAAACCTCTCCTGTTTGAGTGACTGTAGTTTGGGTTGACTTCATTACAAACGATCACTTTCTGCCTTAACTAATAAATACAGTTTGATAGAAGAGAGGCCTCTGGGAGTGTAGTTGTAGTCATCCTTCCTCATAGAGGTCAATTCAGCACACATGTATAGACAGACAGGGTCACAAAAATAGAGGACAGAAGACTGTTAGACATGGAAAACCATGTGTCCAAAATGGTCTAAACAGTAGAGAATCTGAAATTTACAAGGAGATTTCAACCCATTCTCCACATCCATTTATACAAATTCCTAGTTGGGTGAGAACCAGTATTATATTTCCCTCTTTGTCCACAGACTCTGTATTCATCATTAGGGATTCAGAATGTGAAAACACTAGGCTCCTTCCTCATAGAGGTCAACTGAGCACACATGTATAGTGTGTTAGGGGAATCCCAATGTGGACCTTGGGGTAGTAAGGTTGTAAGGTTCACAACCTGCTTATGACATGAAGATGTTGGCATTCAGAACTAGTAGAACAGAACCTGGTTCATACAAAGGGAAAGGAATCAGTCATTATCAGGTGTGTCTCCCATCCACCATTCCCTTTGTGGCAAGAGCACCAACAGCTTAGTGACCATTAAGTGGAAACCAGCTAAGACAAAGGGATTGGCAACAGGAAGTGTTTGGTACTGGATATGTGATTGTAGATTTGGGTTGTAAGATTAGTAGGTCTAGGGCCCATAAAAAAAAATCTATAAAGAATATCTTCTTTGGGATAAAGTGAATGCCCATTTTGCTTTATATTGCAATACATGAGATCTTAGATCTGCTTTGAAACATTTTCATTAAAGATGACTTTTACACTGTGCTGTTTGCTGTAGGTGGCTGGTATCAGGACTATCCTTTACTAACTTAGTAAAGGAACCCTACCATCATTTCTACAATGCATTTTGTGATATATCCACTTATTTGCATTTTCTTCTGAGTAAATTCTCCATCTATCCATCTCGTCACCTCTTAGAACATATTGAGCACTTAGTCTGAACTAGACACCTTCTAAAGTACTTCATCTGCACAGACAACTTCAATCCCCACCATCACTGTAAAAGGCAGGAACGACTGTACATGACACAAAAGGAGAAGTTGATGCATCCAGCTCTCTTTGGCCAGGAGCACACAGGACCTGAGTGGTATAATCAGGATGTGGACCCTGGCTGCTAAGAGCCTGTAAAATAACACTGTGCAAGACCTCAAAGTGGGTTTTAAAAATGGAACCCATATACAGCAGCTTGCACAGAAACTGGAAGAAAAGTATCTATTACTGCACATAACAAGTTAAGATGGGAAGTTAAGCTATAAGGATATGAATGATGGTGAGGCTTAGTAAAATAATACAGGTTTAATGTAGTGCATGACTTAGACTTTGATCCAAAACCTGACTGCTGAACTAGGCAGTTGAGGAAATAGAGAAAACAGAATATGCGACGTGGTTCTCCCTACACAGTAAATGATCTATGACTGATATTCAAAGAGAAACATATTGCACCCTTCTTAGGCCTTCAATAATTTCTAAGTTGCGAGCTTGAGAAGGGACAGAAGTCCCTTCTGTGATTAGCTCTTGACACTATCTAATTGCTTTAATTTTCCTGGCCAGAAATGTGGCTCCTACTACAGCTCATCTTCCAAAGTGCCCACTGATATTTTCTCCAATAAGATTCAAAGGAAGCTGTAATATCTTTCCTCTCTTCACTCCACACATTATCAGGGAACAATAAAACCGATTTGGTTAGAAAATTTCATTTCTTCTGTTGCATAATAATGTAGCCGAGAGCCTCACTTTTCAAACCACTGGCTGAAATACGGCATGCATTCTATAATAGAAGAATTAAATATTACTTAATAAAAAAATCCAGGAAAATATTGTGAAAGATAAGGCTGAAAAGGAAATGCTAAATTTCACAGCACAGCAGCCTTTAGTATTATTTTGATTTTATTTCCCTGGATAGAAATTTAAGAAGTTGGAAAAACACTAATATAAAAAAAGAATATGCTTCAATCATGTAAATTATTCTAATTTAAACATTCGCCGCTGGACCATCTTTCTTCTGTGTAAGAAATACATTTGATCCTATCACATTGAGGCATTTAGATGATAGTAAATAACCTTCTGAGGTTGCAGACTGCTGTGAGTCTGATGGCACCGAAGACTCTTAACCACACAATTCAATAGTTTACACTTCTATTATAGCCTTATCTGAACAGGTAAGTTCTATGTGGGTCCTTTATTCAGTTATTGTCCAAATAGTGACATATATATATATATAATGTGTGTGTGTGTGTGTGTGTGTGTGTGTGTGTATACGGCAAATAAAGAGGGTTGTTTTTCTAGCAGCATTAGCAACTCTGACTGGAATGTGAATAAATCAGTCACTGGGGAGAACATTTCCTAAGATCCTCTTTTGCTTGTCTTCACATAACCCTCATGTCTCAAAGAAGATAAGGTTGTGGCTTTTGGTTCCTTCATTAGACTTTGATGAGTTGTGAGTCTGGGGATGTTTTAGCCTCTTTGTCTTAGCAGTGAATACAGGCAGTGGGCTCAAGAGCAGAAGTCTTGAATCACTCTAGCAAATTTTTCAATGTCTTACACCACGCTTGCCTTGTTTCTAGAAGAACACGGGAATTCTACCTCCCAGGGTAGTTGATGCCAGAGGAGGACACCTGCAAATTCTTCAGAGAATGCAGTCACAGAAGAATTCCACTGAGTAAATCTCCAGTTATTTGTGGCATTATTGTGGATACAAACAAGTGGTTGGTGGCAGGAACCTGATATAGCTGTCTCCTGACAGATACAGTGCCTGAGAAATACAGAGGCTATCAGCCCTACATTGGACTGAGCCAGGGTCTCCAATGGAGGAGCTAAAGAAAGGACCCAAGGAGCTGAAGGGGTTTGCAATCCTATAGGAGGAACAACAATATGAACCAATCAGTACCCAAGAACTCCCAGGGACTAAACCACCAACCAAAGAGAACACAGGAAGGGACCCATGGCTCCAGCCGCATATGTAGCATAGAATGGCCTTGTCGGTCATCAGTGAGAGGAGATGCCTGTAGTCCTGTGAAAGCTTGATGTCCCAGTGTAAGGGAATGCAAGGTAAGGGAAGGCGAGTGAGTGGGGTGGTGAGCAGGGGAAGGGACTATGGGATGGGGGGATTTCGGAGGGGAAATCAGGAAAGGGGATAACATATGAAATGTAAATAAAGAAAATATCTAATAAAAAATAAGGAGGGAATATCTAGATTCTACCTCCAAGATCTCAAGCTAAATCTCTTGTGTTAGAACCTTGTCCTTTTGACAGTGTCTTTTGCCTTACAGAAACCTTGTAATTTTATGAGGTCCCATTTGTCTATTCTTGATCTTAGAGCATAAGCAATTGGTGTTCTGTTCAGGAATTTTCCCCCTGAGCCAATGTCCTCAAGGGTCTTCCCCAGTTTCTTTTCTATTAGCTTTAGTGTGTCTGGTTTTACAAATCGGCAACCAACAAATTGGGAAAAGATCTTCACCAACCCCACATCCGACAGAGGGCAAGTATCCAATGTATACAAAGAAATAAAGAAGTTAGACCCCAGAAAACCAAATAACCCTATCCAGAAATGGGGTACAGAGCTAAACAAAGACTTTTCACCTGAAGAAATTCAGATGGCTGAGAAACACCTTAAAAAATGTTCAACATCATTAGTCATTAGAGAAATGCAAATCAAAACAACCCTGAGATTTCACCTCACACCTGTCAGAATGGCTAGGATTAAAAACTCAGAAGACATCAGGTGTTGGCGAGGATGTGGAGAAAGAGGAACACTCCTCCACTGCTGGTGGGACTGCAAGCTGGTACAACCACTCTGGAAATCAGTCTGGCAGTTCCTCAGAAAAGTGGACATGATACTTTCGGAGGATCCAGCCATACCACTCCTGGGAATATACCCAGAAGACTCCCCAGCATGCAATAAGGATACATGCTCCACTATGTTCATAGCAGCCTTATTTATAATAGCCAGAAGCTGGAAAGAACCCAGATGTCCCTCAACGGAGGAATGGATACAAAAACTGTGGTATATATACACAATGGAATACTATTCAGCCATTAGAAACAATGAATTCATGAAATTCTTAGAGAAATGGATGGAGCTGGAGAACATCATTCTAAGTGAGGTAACCCAGTCTGAAAAGAATACCCATGGTATGCAGTCACTGATGAGTGGATATTAGCCTAGAATCTTGGGACACCAAAGACACAATCCACATACCAAATGATGTCTGACAAGAAGAAAGGAATGGACACTAATGCTGGAAAGGATCAAAGCATCAGTGTAGGGGAATACCAGAACAGGGAAGTGGGAAGGGGTGGATGAGGGAGCAGGGGGAGGGAAAAGGGCATGTGGGATCTTAGGGGGGTGGGGAAACAAAAAAAGGGAAATGAAATGTAAATATAGAATATATCCAATAAAAAAATAGAGCCACTTTAAAAAAAAAATAAAGAACCTTGTAATCTCAATTTCCAGTTTCCATACCACAAAGCTCAGGCTCTTCTAAAGATTTCCAAACAGACAGGGCAAACTCAGCTTCCCCAGGTCACACCATCATTTGGCCACATTGCTCACATATCCCTCCAGGCCACCTAAGGTCACCTTCACCTCACAGAGGAAGTCACACTCTATTGGAACACAAAATCCCTTTCTTTTCTCCTACTTTTCCCTTTCCACCTTAGGAAAATCTCTCTCTCTTGTCTATTTTCTTAGGAATCTCTCTCTCTCTCTCTCTCTCTCTCTCTCTCTCTCTCTCTCTCTCTCACACACACACACACACACACACACACACACACACACACACACTCATTGTTGAAAGACAAGCATATAAAAAATAGTAGACAGATATTGACTCTTGAGACCTCTTGGGAAAAAAGCCAACAATACCCATATAGGCTCTCCATCATCTGCCATCTTGGCATCTCTAGTTACAGGTGTTGATTGTTGATTGTAATCTACTCAATTAAATGCACTGCTTCTGTTTTATTACCCACTTTTGCCATGCTGCTGCTATCTTCTCTAACATATGCAGTTTTCATTAGGGTAATACACTTTTATGTAATAGGAACAATTGATGGAGATACCTGTGTGGGGAGAGGTACTCTCAGCTCTGAATGGCTTAGCCAATATTTAGGATTCACCTTGCTGCTAAACCAGTAAGAGTTTACATATCACTTCTTCCTGAACATCACATGAATCAAATAAGATATCTGAGGGATACAAAGGGAGTGTAAACATCATCTCCAACCAACAGCACTGCAGGTAACCATGCAGTGTCCTTCCCTCCCATACTTTTGTGTGTTTAGCCACAACACCCACTGCAATGGAATCTACATTGTCAACTTCTAGTAAGAAAGGGAGTTTACAGCTATATATCAGGCTCCTGTCAGCAAGCACTTGTTGGCTGGGAGGCTCTGTTAGTGCCTAACAAATACAGAGGTAACACTCTCAGCCAACCATTGAACTGAGCACAGGGTCTTCAATGGAGGAGCTAGAGAAATGACCCACGGAACTGAAGGGGTTTGCAGCCCCATAGGAGGAACAACAATATGAACCAATCAGTATGCCCAGAGTTCCCAGGGACTAAATCATGAACCAAAGAGTACACATGGAGGGACCCATGGCTCCAGATGCATATGCAGCAGAGGATGGCCTTGTTGGACATCAAAGGGAGGAGAGGCCCTTAGTCCTGAGAAGGCTAGATGCCCTGTATAGGGGAATGCCAGGACAAGGAAGCAGGTGTGGGTGAATTGGTGAGCAGGGGGAAGGGGGATGGGCTAGGGAATTTTCAGAGGGGGGGGTGGACCAGGAAAGGGGACAACATTTGAAATGTAAATAAAGGATATATCTAATAAAAAAAGAGCTATGAAAAATTCTAAAAAAAAAGGAGTTTACAATTTTTGTGACTTTTAAAGCTAATTTTTTTCTTAGTACATACATTTTTGTATTTTAAGATATAGAAAGCTAAATTATAAGTTGTATTTGCTGGGCAAAGCTCCTATATCTTTCACTGTCTCTTGTGTTTGTCATACCCCTAACCCATATATTTATCTCTATCTTTATCTCTATCTCTCTTCCTCTCCCAATCTACCTCTATCTCTATCTCTATTTCTATCTCTATCTCTATCTCTATCTCTATCTCTATCTCTATCTCTATCTCTATCTCTATCTCTATCTCTATCTCTATCTCCATCTCCATCTCCATCTCCATCTCCATCTCCATCTCCATCTCTATCTCTATCTTTATCTCTATCTCCATCTCTATCTATATGTTCCCCACACTCCTACCTAACCCACTTTTACACCATTACTTAAAATACACGTTTTCCCCAACCAGGGTTCGACCACTCCGGTCTCACACTCTCGTAGGAGTCAAGAGCAGAGCAGAGTAATCTTCCCTTGCATCTGAAACTAAGACTTCTTTCCAACCATCATAGTTGCTATTGTAGTCCATCTTACCACTGAATTTAAATTCAAGTGAAGACAGGCCACCAGGAATGGTCACAGATATAAAAAGAGTTTAAAGGGAGAGGAAAACTTACAAACCAGAGGACAGATATATTCTGAATTGGTTACACTTTTTTGTTGTTGTTAACTTGACACAAGCTAGGGTCATCTGGGGGTTAGAACTGAACCAGCCAGAGGCATCAAAGACACCACAAGAAGACCTACAGAATCAACTAACCTGGGCCCATGGGGGCTCACAGAGAATGAACCAACAGCAAAAGACCTAGGCCTCCTACACTTCGGAGCAGATGTGCAGCTTAGTCTTCATGTGGGTCCCCTAAGAATCGGAGCCAGGGTTATTCCGCCATTGCATCTGCCTCCTCTAACTGGTCTGCCTGGGTGAGGAATCAGACCAATTAGAGGAGATAGGATTCTCTTATTCCTGAGGTAACTGCATGTGCCAGGCTGGAGTGATATCCACAAGGGGGCTTCTTCTTCTCTGAAGAGAAAGGGGAGGTAATAGGGGGAGGGATTTATAAGGGTGGAGCTGGGAGGAGAGGAGGGAGGGTTTTAGAGTGAATAAGTCAATGAAAAAAGGAAAGGACTTTATAATAGAGATTAATTATCTCTTAAGAAGTAGAATTTAAAACTAATAGTCGGTGATGAAATGTTATATTCTTGCTCATGGAATGCTTTGCTTTTCCATGTTCTATGTTATATCTTCAATTGGTATTAAATAACTTTAGAAATCACTTAATCAAAAGTTTTAAAGTGTTTAGCATTATACCCATTCATATAGATATAATCTGAAATGTTATTAAATACTTTTCTACAACACCAAGAGGATCATCAAATGTACTCTCTCCTAATTACCTTGCTTCTTTGACAGTGCTCCTATAGGGAGTGCCTTATAAGGAAATCTATTACTCAGAGCTGGAACCTAGAAGTTCATTGCCTAGAGCTCATTGCCAATGTCATTTCAATATAAAGCATAATAGATATAGAAGAAATACAGAGTAAATACATAAGCTCTCACACAGTAAATGGGTGCCACAAGCGTCATCCTTTTTCATTTTGTCCTGGTGCTCTAGGGAACTCAAGGCCTGCTTTCCTAAGGAGTCTTCATGCCAGATCAGAATCTCTCTCAAGGAACGCACTGCTGGCTGAGAAGACAGAGAATCACTTTCCCTAGTGGACCTAAGCTGTGTACCTTAGACCCGCCTTGAATTCCCAAGGAAGCAGAGGTGGAAAGCTACCATGACGGGAGCAGTATCTGCTTTCTCAAGCCAAGAGAAAAGAGAAAGAAATGCGCAGTGGATCTATCCAAGGCAGTGAATGGACTTTGGCAAACCACAGAGCACCATACGGGATGAAGATGGCAGAACGTACTCACTGGGGAGGGAGCAGACAGCTGTTTGGTCAGAGAGCACAGGCAAGCTGTGGTATGGGGTCAAGGGTAAATGTGTGATTCCTCACTGTTCCCTTTGATGGGGTTCTGTTCCCAGGAACCTGAGCCAGTCTCCAAAGGAGAGGGTGCTGTGTAATTAAAACCAGGCCACGTGAGGATGGTATCTCTGGAGGGTATGACCTCAAGTAAGTAGATATCCCCCTAGAAGCTCCTTTCTCTGTTTGGTAAAGTGCTTGGGTGAGAAGGGGTGATTTCTAAAGTCCCATTCAGCCTGCCCATCCAGAACTGTACCCTTCGGAGATAAGCTGAAAGTAAATAGTTCTCTATTAAAAATGCATGCAAGTCTTCCCAATGGAACACAGAGCCTGGTTATGCAAGTGGTTTCCATCTGCTCCCACTCCAGCCTTGCTAAGGAGTCACCAATGCTCGTCAGTGAATCTACTGTAAAGTGGTGTGAGTCCTTCTGGCTTTGGGGTGGCTTGGAAGTTACCATCCTAAGATGACTTTCTACACTCCACGGATTGGCCCTGATGGTCTCTGCTCATGCACTGGTCAGCTGCTAAGGACAGGAAGGAGGCATTGTGCCCTTTAGGATTCCTAATCTTGTCATAAGAATGACTCAAAGCTAATGTCAAGGGAAACTATTATTCTAGTGATGGCAACTTGGAGAAGTTGCAGCTATGCTTCCCAGTAGTTCTTCAAACCCTCAGTTGAACCAAAGTAATATATGCAAACCCTCAACTTCCTGGATGTGGTCATGGGTATAGTCATGAGTATAGGGGAGTGTCTTCTCTTGAGGTCTAATCATCTTAATTTGCTGGCTTGACACATTCTTAGTGATTTCATTTTGGATATGATTTCTGTAGATAGTTTTCAATGGGACAGTGATGTAAATGTCAGGGATGCGGACCCAGGTTCAGGGGCAGCACCACCTCCCATTACCTTCTTGAAGTAGGTTCTTTGTCATCCCAATTCAACACCTAACGGAGCACCTGCCCTCGCTCAGACTCCCTCTTTAGCTAGTGAGAGCATCCCCACCTTGTGTGAGCACAATATTAGTTAAAAAGTTTTAAGGAAAATGAGTGGTCAAGAGAAAGACTATGCAAAGGAAAGTGAAACACTTTTTCCTGCTTTCTGAGTAAGGATTAGTGAATTTTTATTTTGTACTAGACTTGGCAAATTATATAGCTGGTTATGTATGTATATAGTAAGCATGGGAGAGGCCAAACCCATCTCTCCATTGGGATTGCTAATGGTATTCCCCACAGCATCCACATTCCAGAATCAACTATGCCCCTGACCAGAAGAAACAGAGGTAGGGAATGGAAGCACTAGGCTTACTAAGGGGAGGTTAGGACTGTCTCTCTCTCTGAGCACCAACCTAGTCAAGTCCAAAGACATCTTCACGGAGCCCAGCTTTCAGAACATAAAGCTAAGCAAATCATTATCAAATCCATTTATTCTGCTTTCAAGGGGATAGAGAGGAATTTTAGCCATAATGCATTAGTAAGATTTCTGGAAGGCTATGAAGGACAGTTAATAGTCAACTCATGAGGTATTCTGTGGCAGTAACTAGAGATAGGCACTGTCATTGTAGTTTACCTGGATTCCACCCCTGACTTTCACTCACTGGGTGACTATGGATAAGTGGTCATCTGTCTTAGTGTTCTTGTCTTGGAAGCTGAGATAGTATGAATAACTGAGAACTGCATACTTAGGATTGTGCTCAGAAAAATACTTAGTATCAGAGGCAAGGATTAAAGAAAGGGAGGTTTTGAAATTTAGGGTACTGAAGAAAACATTTTTAAGATGTCAAAGCAAGAGGCCTTCACTGAAAAATCTTACTCCATTAGAATTTTCTATCAAAAAGCAACTAGGGACTTAACTGTGATAGACTATCTAGATGAAAGTACTTAGGTCATTGCCTGAATATTGCCACGTATGCATGCACATATAGGAACATTTAAAATATGAGGCTTGGTTTAGCTGCATGCCTATGATGCTGCTTCTGAAATAACACATTGGTTTCTTTCCAATCTCAGTCTTGCTCGAGTAAAGGGTGGTTCTAAGGAGAATGTGCAAACATCTGCCCTACACCTGTCTTCCTAGCTACACAGACTCATTGGTCTTATGACAGGGTGATTCTAAATAAGATAAAAGCCACATCGGCCTACTCACTCATGCTTTAATTTTTCCCACCAAAGCCTTCTGTTCCTGCACAGATAATAACCATTTCAACTGGTGCGCGAAAACCATGTGGGAAAGAATGTTGAAAAGGCTCATTTCTGTCTGTGGGTCTGGGTTTCCATGTTGCAAGGCAAGTTCTTTTAAAAATGCCAACTTAGTTAAGTTAAGTCACATACTGTCAACTGCTTTCTCACCAAAGTCTTAAATATTATGGAAATATATTGAATGGATTATAAGCACTGATGACAATTTGTCTGCTTTATATTTCAGTTTGTATTCTGGAGTGAATGTCTAATTTCCTAAGACTAGATGCATAAATAAGTAAATGGTAGAAAGTAAAAGCCAGAAAGCCAATGTAGCGATCCCTACTTCTCCGGCACCCATGGAATGCTGCCTTCTCAGCAGGGCTGTATAAATTTTACCACATATGGATGTGAAGGGTAAAGAGAGGATGCCCCTCAGGTGTGTTAGAGATGTGTTCTAATCTTGTTTTAGGTGAATAAAAGGAACCTGTGTTTGATGTCCCAGATGCTATTGAATGATAGTTCACTGGAACTCGGATCTATTAGCTTAGAAGGTGAGAACTTAGACAAGCCACAGCTCTACTTTCTACCAGCTCTTGCGTGTAAGGGAAGGAAGTAGGAACTGGATAGTTTATGAAAGGTTCCAATGCTCTGTGATCCTATTGCTAGGGAATTAAATGATGTCCTGTGTCCTGATTTCCTGTCAAATCAAGAAAAAAGGAACAGAATATTACTGTGGCTAAAGTGATCTTTGCCAAAGAAAATAAGTCAAAAGGTTAATAATATACCCAATGAGATTTTTTTTAAGGAAGAGTGCCTCTTGTTGGTTGAAACAAAAGATAAATAATCTGGCATCAATGGGAGGGGAGACCCTTGGTCCTGTGAAGTCTTGATGCCCCAGTGTAGAGGAATGCTAGGGCGGTGAGGCAGGAGTAGGTAGGTGGGTGGGGGAGCACTTTCATAGAAGCAGAGTAAGGGGTGATGGGAGAGGGAGTTTGCAAAGGGGAAACTGGGATAACATTTGAAATGTAAATAAATAAAATATCCAATGAAAATTTTTAAAAAGGAAAATATTAGCCATAGAATGGCACTTTTATTGGAAGAGATTGGGGAATAGAAAGCTAAAATCAAACAGGCAAAATGGAGCCGATAAACTTGTTAGAAGACATGGAGATTTACTATGGAGATTTCTACCTTGTCCCAATGGTGAAGCCTTAAACCCCTCTGTGTGTGCCAAGGAACAGTTCTTACTTACACAAGACTGTATGACAGGTAATTCATTTCACCAAATCCATCTAGTGCTCAGGAAGATATGTGTCTGAATCCTGAGTCAATCAAAGGGAAACGACAGGATTGAAGCAGCAAGCGAGCCTGTGAGGTGGAAATCATTCATAAAATGTAACCAGTGTTGGCTTGATAGTTGCCATTTATGAAGTGCATTGTGTGCGTTAGGACCTGTGTCAGGTAGCCATGCCCCCATGTTATAGAATGCTTACCACAGCACAGTGGAGAAATTTAATAATCGGGGCAATATTCAGAAGAGCAGATAAGCTGGCCAAGATTACAGGTGTAAATGGGGAGTTTGAACCCGTCTGTCTGACTGGTTTAAAACGGCTACCCTCTTCTTCCTCATGTTCTCTCCGTGTTTGGTCTGATGAGTCAATCTTAGAGGGTGCTTTTTCTGAACCTGGAAACTCTAGGAGCCTGACAGCACACTGAGATTTTCTAGGTCGATAAGAAAATATGGTGGGCAGGGATGAATGCAGTTCTTATTTTAATAATCATTTCTTTTTTTAAAAGATACTTTCATTTTCATTATTTAACTTGTGTGTCTGGTCTGTGTCTACTTGAGTGAAGGCACCCATGGAGGTCAGAAATGGGCATCAGATTTACTGGATCTGGATGTACAGGTACCAATAGAAGTGCTAGTATCCTCTGCAAGCGTGCTATAGATTTTTATCTCCCACACCACCTCTCCAGCACCCTAATGATTACTTCTTTATGTGTTGCTTATTGTTGTAACTTGCAGCCCTATACACTGAAGCTCATATAATTTTGACCAGCACAGCATGTAAATCCAAATAACATTACTATTGCTTCTGACTTGGTAAATACATATGTATATACAAATACATATAGTATCAAATAAGACACATAAGTTAAACTAATTCTTCCATCTGAGGAGTGGTAAAACTTAAAATCTATGCAATGACTGAGACAAAACATTGACAATTATTTAATATTCAAATCCTCACATGAGATGAATTGGTAAGGACCTAATCTATGGGAGAAACAAAGATTCTATGGATTCCTCCTTGAGAGAAGGGAAGAAAAAGATGCCAATCTTTGGTGCTGGGGTCAATAGTGTGACAGTGCTATGCTAGGTACTCTCTGAATCTATCCTTTGATTCTCCTGGCCACCAGAGAAATAGGATGTCTGACAGCATGGAAGTTATTGGTCTGGTGGCCATATCTAATGTATGCTATTTTTGTTTGTTTGTTTGTTTGTTTTGATGGAGACAGGATTTCTCTATATAGCCCTGGTTATCTTGAAACTCACATGTAGACCATGCTGGCCTTGAACGCAGCGAGATCTGCAGGCCTGTACCTGAGTGCTGGCATTAAAAGCATGTGCTGCCATTCCTTAATGAACACTGATTTTATCATGTTATATACCTAGAAAATAAAACCCATGCCAAGAATCTGTGACTGACTTCAAGAAGACTAATAACAGGACTGGGCTAGGAATATGCAAATGACACCAACTTCTTGGTTTTACAAAAACAAAACAAAAACCAAAAACCTCAATCTAAATTGTTTTCCTCCACCTCTTAACAATCTTTGAAACAAGGGACAGGATACAATACCTTAAAGGACCACTGACACAAACCTTCCATTCAGAGATTGATGTTCCATCACCACTCAGCTAAGCATGTCCTAGCCTCTAATCAGATGCAGACTTATCCAAAAGAGGATAGGGACCTTATACGTATCCTACATAGGTAAGGACCTGTTACAGACTGAAGGACAGTAAAGTCTCTTCTTCCTTCTCTTCTTCCTCTTCCTCCTAAGCTGGGGATTAGGAGATCACACCCAATGCTTTGTGCATGCTTAACAAACATTCTACCATTAAACCACACTCTTAGCCATTAAGTCTTTTTTTCTAATTGCCTGGATTCTATTGCACTGGACGGCAACCCATCAATATAAATGTTTGTCCCCTCTATTTGAAAACAAAAACAAAAACAAAAAAATCCCAAACAAACAGAAAGTGGTGACCCTACCCAAGAACGCTTTGAGCCCAACATGAAGAGATGGAGGAATATAATGAGTATCTTCCTGCTTCTTGTTATCTCTGTCTCTGTTGACTGAACTCCCTGAGTCCTGAGAACAGTCCAATGGGAGGCCTATCTTTTCCTTGCCTAATCCCCAAGGTTTTCATATCTCCAGTGTCTGAGGAATTAAAACAGATCCTCACCCTTCACCAAGACCTTTGAATGTAAATCTTCCTGCCACTGCTATAGCTTGGAACTGGAAAGCCTGTTAAAAAAAAAACCTCATGTGTTCTTCAGGAACACATGTTCTTCAGCTTGGCACAACTGAGAAGCAGGTAGGGGAACGTCTACAATGTGTAGCCTGGTGGGGTGGAGTTAGGTCCCTGGAGGTGTTTGCTCTTTTAGGGAGGACTGTGAGCCATGGGTCTCTTTTTTTTCTTTGTTTCTAACTTTCATGGGTAGAACGACTTGTTCTGCCATGTACCCCTGTCAGGATATGCCACCTCACCACAGGCCCAAGAGCAACAAGCCAACCAAACATGATCTGAAACGCCCATTAACTGTGAGACCACACAGTTCCCGCTTTTAAAATGCTCACGAGTCATTTCTTACTGTCACAGAAAACGGACACTGTAGACTCACTTTACATCCCGTGACTATCCACTTACCCTACCAGGTCAATTAAGTTTGCTGCTTCTAACCTTGAACCCAGGTCGGAATTTGTTCTCAGGAGTTTTCTTCTCATTACTCCTCACACTGTTTATTTCTAATGCTGTATAAGTCACAGCGTATGCTTCCTAGGAAAAGGCTTTCATATCTCAACAGAAATGAATGCTTTCTTTCCTCTTCCCCACTGTTCTTCATTCCCAATATTGAGAGTGTGCCTTTTGTTAAAAAAAAAAGAAAGAAAGAAAGAAAGAAAAAGAAACAAAATGAAGTTATTTTCATTTATGATGGTTCCAAGAGCTGCATTTTGGAGGTGTATTTGTAAAACACAGCAGTAAGATTGCCTGGTTCACACCTCACTGCTTGACTAGGTGTGTTATTTAGTGATGTCAAATGCACTTGGCTTAATAGGCTATCAGGGAGGGAGGGAGGGGCGGAGGTGGGGAAGAGCACTCGCCAGTGAGCCGGTGCATGCTAGTGTGAGCTCATTTCCTTCTCTCAATGGGCAAAGTACATTTTAAACATAGGCTATTGCACATTTAGGCCAATTCCACTAAGCATAAAGACTAAGAAAAACACTTATAAATGACTTTAGCATGGGTGCACGGCATACGTGTAGTTTGAAAATTACAATCTGTACAAATCCAAAGCTAACAAGAATTAGAGATCCAAATATTTAAAACGTTTTGAAGAATATGGTCATGCTGTTCTTTGCATTCCAGTGTTAACAGAAAGAGACTGTGCCTGTAATAGTCCATCTACCCTGCCCCTTGTGCTGTTACTGGTGCTTCACTTAGGTTCTACTGTATCCATTTTGCATGATGCTCGTCTGGGTACCAGAAATACAATGGAGACAAACACTCTGCACTTTAATGAACTCTTTTGCGTGATGAGCAGCAATCACACATGTCAGGTTACAGCAACTCCTGAGCCCATTGTGGAAGGGAAGGCTCTTGAGGCAAGCTCTGGGAAAGAGGAGTGAGGAGCACTTAAGTACCCAAACTGCAGAGAGGACAGAACACTTCATTATACCTGAAAAGAGAATATGGATTTCACGACGGAAGAAATTCAAACTCATTATGACTGGACCTTCTCCAAATGGCAGAGAAGGGAACTTCATTCTATGAAGTGGGAACAGCACAGAGATAAATAATAGCCTGAACCAGTTCTGTGTATCCTCACACCTTGAATACCATGTACCTAAGTATTGATATAGAATATCTTTGAGAGGTACCATAATCTATAGGTAATAATTTAATATGGCTTATCATACAAACTCAACTGTAGCTGGTTGGTTACCAAAATACTTTCAAACAACAAACACTCTTTGCTCTCTTCTAGAGTCAAGTGACCTCACTTAATTTTATAAAGTTCAGAATTGCCTGTGTGAACTAAACAGTGGGCTGGAAGTTCTAAGCAGAGGCAGCATCGTTTAAGAGGCATAATGAAGTTTCCTCGCTCTTACCCACCTCAAGGTAGCATAATTACTATGTGGGTGTAAGTAAAGTCATTCCAGGAGCTCAAACACTCATCCCAGAGTGCTCCTGGAGACTCTTCATGCATCTCTGACTTTTCAAGGTACTCCTAGGGCTGTGGGCTGTTTTAAGAGTTAAGAGCTCTGCATTAATAAAGGTAACCCAGTGCAGGAGCCACAAGGACTTTTGGAGTCAGTGCCTTGGGAGTTACAAGAAAGACATGCTTAGATTGGCATCAGTGGTGAAGAGAATCAAGGAAGAATCATGAAGTAAGCTGCATTTTGTGTTTGAGGGCAGGTTGAAGAGGAAGGAGAAAAGTCCTCAGCGCAGGAGAAAAAAATGCAGATAGAGACAATTGCTAGGAAGACTTCGCTTGGCTGTAGGCTATTTCCCCAAAATACCTAACAACCATTCTTCACAAAATAAACTTGATCCCATTTCTATAAGGTGATTTCTCCCAAGTAGGTGAAGACTTTAATGTCCCTTGTCTTTGATGAGGCTCTTCTCATCCAAGTTCTAGATCCAGAACCATCTTGGCTATTTCTCATCCTGCACCTTCATTTTCTCAAGAGCTCCTGAAGATGGTTACCCTATTTTTCCTATTGCCTTCAACTATATATATAAGCAGTGGGGGTAGCTGCTTTTCTTGTTTTGAATTATGCCTGTTAATGGAGGAGCCTAACAGTAAAGGGTAAGTCATTGACTCTCAAACTTGTCCCTTGGATTTAAGTTTGTGCTCAAGTCTGACTGTGGTACTCTTTTCAATTAGACAATTTGTGGAGCTTTTTCATGCCTCCCTACCAAATGAGGCTAATGGTTCATTCTGGTGGCTAATCTTATTTGCTTACTTGACATGCCTGGGAAAGGGGAACTTCAATTGGAAAATTACCTCTGTCAGATCAGCCTATGGGCATGTCTGTAAGGGCACTGTCTCTGTTGCTAATTGATGTAGGAGGGCTCATCACTCCGTAGGTGGTGCTGATCCTATCTTTTGACTCTGATTCAATAAGGAACAACTTGAAATGTCAAAACTTGAAACTAGAATGCCTACCATTCTCTTACAGATAGAATAATTCATTTGCGGAAGTTTTGGCAACTTTCTCTATAAAAGCTGTAGTGATGGTTTCTGGGTAGGTAAGGAACGTTTCTTGTTTTAGCCTCTGCAGTTAGATTTTGGTTGTTTTCATGCTCAGTATTCTTCTCACACTTCTGGTAACTGAATTCTGAGCTTCTGAGGCACCATCCCACTTTCAGCTTCTCTCTCTACTCCTTAGCTGGAAAATCCACTCAAGTTAGGGCTGGAACAAACACAGCAAACTTCAGCCCATTAGAGGATGGCATTTCCCTATAAGGCCTATTGATGAGGATTTATCATTGACTTGTAACCAAGGACTTTAAAATGCAATGGTATAGATCATGTGCTGTTGCAGGCATCCTAAAGAACACACACACACACACACACACACACACACACACACACAAAGAGACTGAGAATCAGTAAGACCAGATGAAGAATAAGGATCAAACAAAACACTATCTACCTGAAGCCAGGCAGCTGCTGGGGTTCCGGCTATAAGAACCAATTGTCTTCTTGAGTGATTTAACTTGGTTGAGACTGAATTTGCTCTCCTTTTCAATGATCACCAGTCATATGAATTGCTAAAGACAATCAGGCTAGGTGCTCAGAAAAAGCTGTTCTCTAAGAGTATCCTCGTACTTAAAATCCATAGAAACAGAAAGTCCAACCTACTCTTGAAAGACAAGAGTGTATAAGAATGATAAAGAATTTTGTTTAGATGCCTCAAATTTAAAATAACCTTGGATTTCAGCTGTGAGAACATGATCATTTATGTACACTTATATCTCCATAGCATCTATGTGTCTGTATCATCTGACTGTCAATCACATCTGTCTGTGGATAACGATAGTCAGTTTCTTGTTCCTCATTCTGATCGATATCACATCTATTTTCAGAATCATGCTTTACTCATTTGCATACATCTTGCCCAAAATTTGACACACTTTCTGAATAAATGCTAAAACAAAACAAATTGTGAGTTCATTATGAAAAAAAAAAACTCTTAATACATAAATTTCTATCCTCAAACTGGAATCTGTTCCTTTAGTCTCAATAGTCTACATAAGAGAAGAACAGGGCCAATGGCATGGTGTTGTGGGGAAAACCAACCCGTAGACTTCATTTACATAGATTAACTGCAGTGTATAAATGGTGTCCTCTAGAGCTAGCTGCACAGTAAGCAATCAAGACACCTTTTCTAAACTATAGAAAATAACACAACTAATTATCTGGAATTTAAATGTGGTTTCTCATGATTTTGTGTTTCTAAAAGCAACAAGACTGAGTTCTTCAATTTACCAAGGACAATGTTTTCAACTTTCCTTCTTTGTAAGTTGTAAATTACAAATTTGAAATTTCAGCATATGATTACAGACAGGTTATCTTAGAATTGTACTACTGACCCAAGAATAACAAAGACAAATTAGGTATTTAATACCTTACTTGTGATTCTAAATTTGTGAATATTTATGATCAGTACAGCATTCATTTGAATTGAGGAAATTAATATCCTTTACTCCTTGATTGTTTTTATAGTGTAGATT
Organism: Apodemus agrarius; assembly: GCA_964023405.1. NCBI lineage: Eukaryota > Metazoa > Chordata > Mammalia > Rodentia > Muridae > Apodemus > Apodemus agrarius. The sequence continues at coordinate 160,839,699 of OZ030005.1, read as the reverse complement.
TTTTTCATTAGTCATTATAAGATGTCTCTAGCTATAGGAAGTTTAGACATTTGTTTAGATATTTTGGGCCAGCTCCATTTGTAGATCACAGCACTAGATGCTAAGACTGAGTGGGACAGGAATAGTTCTCTTACTTAGAGATTATTTCTGACAGATATTTAGAAGCAAAAAATTGATTCTTCGTCTTCTGACAATTATTTTTCTATTAGCTTGACTGTTTCTCCGTGTCCTTTCTGTTCCCATCTGCTGTGCTCTGTTTCACGTAATTTGTGTTATTCTACAAGATGTAAGAGCTCAGCGAGAGGAATATAGTGGAAAGAATCAGGGGTTAGGACAGGAGGATTACCAAACACGGGGTCTGCAATGCAGCAGCAGTGACATACACAGCTAATTAAGCTTAGCTTTCTTGTAGGCTTTAGAAAGGCCAATCTTAACAGGGCTGATGGGAGAATTGAATCTATTAAACACCTGAAAAGCATTCAGTGCAATCCTTGGCACAGAGTGGCCATTCTATGGCACATTAGTTAGCTTTATAGGCATGGACCAAAAATCAAATTGTGTAGTCTTAAGAGGAAACTCCACTCTCGTAATAAAAATACTGACAGTGAAGATAGGACGGCAGCATTGATCTCATTGCTTATAGCTGGACAATCTAAGCTGAGGGCTCATCGTGTATAAGAACAAGGACTCCAGGCTCCAGCCAGGTCTGAAGTCCACTCATTGTGCTCCATCCAAAACAACTGCTCTCTATTCAGGATAAGGAGCATATCATCCATACGGATGACTATCTACCAAATGGACTGTAATCCAAACCCTGGGAAAGTCCTGAGCTTTTGCCTGCAGTAAGGCTCAAAGGGCACATTAGATCCCTCTTTGTTTCTTAGACTCCTGAGTTTCTGATTACATTTGGCAATTAGAGTGTATGAGAACAAAAGCCCTCTTGTTTTTACCAACAAAAGATTCGCTTCAGTGAATACAGGAGAGTTTTACTAACTCTGTTGTCATGTAAAAGTGGTGAAATTATTGTAAAGATTAATTTTTTTTCTCAATAAAAATCATTGGGTTTGAGGCCACGCTGAGGGCACGGAGAGATTCTTCTTCTAAGGTCTTGAACAGTTTCATGTGATCCTCAATGCTAACTGATGTAGCAGAAAAACACAATTTCCTCTTCCAAGGTAGGAGAATTTGAGAATTTTTCAAGTCAGTGTGATATCTTGTTACAGCTACCAGGGAGGGCCTTTTCTGCTGTTCACCCAGATAACTACCAGAGACAGAGTCAAGACTGGAGATTTTCATTAGGCTAACTTTTCATGGCATTACAATTCTCTTCTTTGTGATCAGAGAGATCAATGTTAAAAAAAAAATTGAAGTATTTTTTTTCTGGAAAAATATGTTTTTCTAGGTAGGGGTAAAAAATAAGTATTCGTGTAGCATAATGTTTGAAGAGTAGCTTTCTTGCTTCTAGAGGACTGAATTTAAATTTGAGTTAAGTTGATGTTTCAAAAAATAAGTTCAGCTACTTCCATCTAATTATATACTGGTGATCAGAAAGAAATGTAAGTTCAAAAGAATGCTGCAAACGCTGCTTCTATGCAGAATCAAAATAGCGCACACTTGTATTCACTTCGGGCTGATTTTTCCCACTACTCATCTCTCTAACTACTGAAACTGTTTTCTCACATCTCAAGATGGTAATCATGTCAGGGCCCACTTTTTTCATTGAAAGCAACTGGATGTAGGTAAAGAGAGACATAAAGCTATTTTTTCTACTTTTAGCTCTATCATAGATGTTCTCTTTGTGTCTCCGTGTGTGTGTGTGTGTGTGTGTGTGTGTGTGTGTATGTGCGTGTGCATATGTGTGATAAGTCCATAAAAATATAATTGGTACTGAAAATGTACCAAGCTCAGAATGGCTATCCTAACTGTGTGGAAGTTCACTGAGATATATAGAATTTGGAACTTGGGAAGTGTTTGTGTGAGTGGCTACATGTGATTATGAAAATAAAAAAAGGAAGCATGCCCTGGAGGCCTGGAAGAAAGTAAAAAGCCCACCCTGAACTGTTAGTGCTATGCTCTTCTAGAGAGAGAGAGAGAGAGAGAGAGAGAGAGAGAGAGAGAGAGAGAGAGAGAGAGAGAGAATAGGTTCCGTTACAGATTATTGGAGAACCCATATCATGTCTATGGACAGATATGTGGACACATGAATGAGCACATATACTTAAATAAAATGGTGAAGGGAATACAAGAACTTCACGTGGCACTGGGGGTTTTCTTCATGGAGAGATGTTACAATCATCTCCACAGAAAACTCTCCTCTATAATTGAACATCAACTCCTACATTGGCTGGAGTCCACTGACTTTATATTTCTGCTATTTCTGTGAGAAGACAGAGGCTATTCACTATTTCAAAAGAAATAAAAATTGAGAATTCAATGATCAGATTTTGCCTCTAGCCCAGCTCACAGCCCATCAGTCATTTCATGGTCCCTTAGACTATTCTGCCCTAGAATAGCTGTCTCTTCGGAGAAGAAGGTAAGGGAAGAACCAGATCAGATCCTGTGACCTATTTGGCCACAGCCCAGGTAACACTTGCAGTTTCCTGTGTCCTGCCTGATTCTGGCAGGTTGGTTGTGATCTCATGGTTCGTTGTGAAAGAGACTAGAAGGTATGCATGCTTTAAAATATCTCTTTTTATAAGACATGCTGCATGTCTGTTGAAATTAAAAGAATGGAAGAAACTCAGAAAATGAATAAGAAGACATTGTTCATAACTCTAAAATGTACTGTTAACACTTTAGGTTCTGTATTGTGTCACACATAAAGCTTGCCAACATTGAATGTAAATAGACACAGATATGTATATATAGTCCAAATCAGCCATATGTTTATGTAGTGTCTATTTATAATTAATATTATAAAATTTTAAAGCACACACACATACATATTTGTTTAAACATTCTTCTAAACTTCTCTAACTTTGGAATGAGCCACTTAGAACCTTTTGATACTAGTAACATTTGCCTAGAACCAAACATATTCCCCATAGGAAAGACGTAAACCACATTCCAGTTGTTCTGCTTATGAATCTCTGAATGTTAGAACCTAAACATATATGAAATGGAAGTTGTAAGAAGCCAGCAGGTACACTCCAGGAGAGAAGCACAAGAGACAAAGTACCAATTAATGGCTTTGAAGAACATTTCCAAGAGCTTCATTTCATCGAAAAGACATGATGCCCTGGATTTAACAATCTGGTGAATATCACAGATGACCTAGAAATGGAGACTTGTGGCAGTGGCAGGATAGTTCTGATAAGAAAAGCTCTTTAAACCATCAAGGATGCCTAAGAACAGCTTGCTATAGAGAAAGAAGAAGGATGTAAATACTTGCTTAATACCTGCATTTTTTTCACATATTCTTGTCAGGGGAATATCTTGGAGCAGAGATGACTCTAAAGTCAATGTCAGGACCAGTGTAATATGTTTACTTATCTACTATTAGCCCTTGATTACATCTGGTGCCCTGTCTACAAACTCATCCCTAAATCAAACTATAATGAATTCAAATGAAAGACAACTGAAAATAAGCCATAGAAAAAAATCAACAGTTCACAGCAGGAACCCAGTGGCATCCTAACTTTAATTTGTGAAGAAATTTATTTTTGCATTATCAGCTTGAAAGAGACTTTTACTGAGAGATAAAGGCATAGTTATGTTCAGGCAAGCTAGGCTGCCCAGTGTTGATAGGAGTTTCCTGGTTTGAAGGCAACTGCTTCCATACACTCTTCAGTCACTCTTTAAGGTGCTGATCAATAATGAACATATACAGTGGTGAGTGCTTGCCAATAAACCATGCCCACATTGAATGTAAATATATTAGCATTAGGCACACGTTTGTACCCAAGCTTTGTTAACATGTGATCTTGTAAAATTACTCACTGTATCCTCAGAATAAGGAACAAAAATGGGTCCAGTGTCTAATTATATTCTTTCTCAGACCACAATAGTCAAGAAATTGTTTTTAAAATGACTAATTTTGACACAATCCTCTAAATGTATAGATCTATCAAAACATATAGATGGCTACACATATACATAATCTATATAGCAATAGATACATATGAACTCATGTGTCTAACTGCATATATTCTCAATTCAAACAATAGCCATATTTGGCTGTACATGCATATATGAATATGTATAGATATCCTTGCAGACACATTGGATACATGTAGATGAATATATGTGTGCCTATCCACATAGCAATAGATGTATGACCAAGAAAAAGTCAAACAGTGCTAGACAATACAAAGCAAAGGATTTTCAAAGCCCAGCCTCATTCCTTCACTGTCAAGGAGTTTTGGTTTCTGGAGGTAGAGTTCAAGTTCAAAATTCAGCACAGTCAGCTAGTTTCCTGGGTCTAATTAACTAAAAGTTCCCTACAATAAGTACTTTCATTATCTTAACTATCAGCAACAAGAATATTGTTCCCTACTCTTTCTTGTAAATTTAAAGCACACATTAAATAAAATAATATACACATTATATATAATATACATTGTATAATATACAATTGTATATTATAATATACAATTGACACATGACAATCATTTCTCAATGTCAACCACAATTATCTTAACTGATTAAAATGTTGTGTTTTTACCCCCTTTCTCACCAAAATTGTTGTAGCTTTAACTGGTCTTTATCTCTTAGAAGATAAAGTTATCTTTCCTTACCCATTAACATATTCAACAATTTACTATATGTCTACTACATGAAAATCTCTAGCCTTTGGCACAATAAATATTCACTGAATGTTATTTATTGTTATTTGACACTGGGTACATGAAAGTGGAAGTCATCCCACAATTGTGGCAGAGATCTTAGGTTGAGCCTAAGTTACATTTTTTTATCCTAGCATGTTGTATATAACTGGTTCTTTATTCTTACCAGGTGTCCATGGATTTTTAAGTTTCCCTTTATCTACCTGCTTTTGGTTATATGTACAAAACATAAATATGCCTGCCATCTGGACATGCAGCTACCTGAAGCTTGCCTGCTAAATTTCTCTCTTTTGCTCATCTTCTTAAAACAGTTCGTTCACTGTCTCTCCTTCCTGTTGTTTCAACTAAGGAGGCATCTAGTTCTCTAGTATAGGTGAAATGGAATGAACCATGGTGAAGACATCTGAAGCTCTTGCTAGATGGTTTTCATGTTATCCTCATGTGCCCCAATCATTTCTCAATGTCAACCACAATTATCTTATCTTAACTGATTAAAAATGTTGTGGTTTTTCCCCCCTTTCTCATCAAAATTGTTGTATCTCTTAGAAGATAAAGTTATCTTTCCTTCTTCCTCAGTAAGTCACCCTTGACCAGGAGAACTGCTCATCCTTCATTTCCTCTCTCCAAAGATACTGACATGAAACATGCAAAAAATAATCAAAAGCAAAGATAATGATTATATTGACCTGAGAGAAAGAGAGCTGCATTTCATTTGTATGTATAATTGAAGACAGAGATATAATATCAAGGCATAGAATATAATTGGATGGGGTGATTTCCCAAGGAATCAGATCCATACTCAGTCAAGGAACCCTAAATATTGTCACATGGTTATACTGTGGAGGATGAAGCTCCCAAAACAGCTCTTCTACAATGTGTCCAAGAATTATAACTAATTTCTTCAAGGTAACAAACACCCCCAGCACCACTTTCCTCAAGGAAGAGAACATAGTCAAAGGACTCTTTGTAGGCCTTTTGACCCAGTTTCAGGACTAGTTTAATATTCAAAGGGCAAATGTGTCCTTGTCACTTTAGAAAGCTTGATGTTTAAAGACAATTTAGGTCATTGGCTCCTGTGACAGCATTTCCCCAGTGAGGAAGCTGCATTTAAGCCTCATCTCTTGTATTATTGATAATAAAACTGGTAAAGGCCCGGGACAGCCAACAGCTTTCTCTCAGGGCAGTTCAGAAGAAGCAATTAAATCCAAACTCTTTCCAGTTTCCTTTTACGGTGAATGTGTGTGTACTGTGAGTACCAAATCTGTAGAAGTGGAGTGCCAGCATGGATTTTTATTTTCAAATACATTTCAAGATTTTGCTCCACAGCAATGACATTATAGATACATTAAAGTTTCGTTAGCAACACAATTATTTTTGCTGTGGCAGAAAATGGATTTTTTTTTGACAAAGCAAACAAAGCCATCTTTTATGCTCCTAGCTCCCCTGAGGTAAGCAAAAGAGCCACGTGCCCTTGACTTACCATTGTTTCTCTGCATGTCTAACACTCCTTAAGATTCTGAGAGCTGGGTAGGGGTTCCTTTATCACTATATTCCCATGTCTAGTCCAGACTGTGCCACATGAATGACCTCGATGAATATTGTTGAACCCATTTTCCCCAAAGACCACTTCAGAATGTTTGAAAAATTCAAAAGCTAAACCACTGAGCAATGCACACAAAGCTCTTCCCATCTTCCCTCCCAGCTTCTGCCATAAGGTTTATTTCCTCATTCCAGTCGACTTCTTCAACTACAGGAACATCCGAAAGTCACCCAGTGGACCACCCCTTCACACCACAGTACCTTCGCTCAAAACTTTGTTCTCTACAGAGAATGGCTTTCCTCCATCTCTTAATATTTGTACATATCAGGCCTGGGATATATCTCGGTATAGTGCTAACTTAGACTGTATGTGGCGTTGTCTTAAATGTCTACAAATATAGAAAGAACAACAGATTCGACATGATGGCACATGCCTATAATCCTACAACTTGGGAATCTAAAGCAAGAAGAAAAGTAACATGAGGCCAGACTGGTCTGCATAGTAAAACTCTTCCAAAAAAATTAAGCACAAAAAAGATGTGCAATTCCTTAATGGGATTTTTTTCTCAAAGAAAATTGCTTGTTTCATACTCTGCTGTCTTACAACATCTGGTATCTTGTATCTTCCATTATTTTTATTAGAAACTGTATGATTAATTATTTCTGTTATTTCTACTATTAGTGTTCAAGTCCTAGATATTAGAGATCATTCTGTTATGCATCTTCACTTTACTAATGGGTAGCATGGGTCTTAGAACACAAGAGATGTTCGAAAGTATTGATTGAATGACTTAGATCCTAGTTTTGAGGCCGGCATGTGTGTCACTCTTGCCTGGCAAACCAGTGCAATTGGCTCCTCATTTCCCTAACTCCTCATCTGTGGATTCCACTAAACTGTGGTTTGAAATATTCAGGAAAATTAACTGTGTCTTTCCTGATTAAATGCGGATTTCTTTTCTTGTAGTCAATCTATAGACAATGAGGAATGGCAGCTTTTCACACAGCCCTTCCCACACATCAGGCATTCTTAGAAACCCAGAGATGGTGTAGAGTGTACAGGAAGACTGGGTAGCTGATGGAAGCATGCTTTTATAAAAGTAGCTTGATAGTCACACTGTTTTCCATTTCAAATATGAGGGATGCTATCACAAACTTCCTTCCTTCTAGCATCTACATGTAACAGAATTTATAAGCACTGTTTTAAAGGTTTCATCAGAGAGTTGATTTTTAGTTTTAAGTAAAACCATTACCTCAAATACTTTTGGGCATTAAGATGAACCTGATTAAAATGGATAACAACTGTGACCACTTTTAAACACTCACCTCTAAATTCCGGTTGAGTCCTCTTAAATACTATTATTTTTTTCTCCACAGACTCCTGATTATAACCAAAGTAGATGCCCCTAATATATTCCTTTTATAAAAATGAACACTATTAAAAATGGGAAAAAAAAAGGTAAAGTAGAAACTGTAGAGCAAAGTGATGGAGACTTCTCTCCCATTAGCTCAGCATCCTGGGAAAATCAGACTTTCAACTTAGCCAAGGCCAGAACACAGCTATCTGCTTAAGAAGTCTGTCAAATAAGCTCTAAGACTTCAGAAGCCAGTGCTGAGAAGACAATGATCAAATGCTGACAGAGAGATTGGTGATATTTGCAATTTGTTTAGAGTAGGCTTTAAAACAAAGCCCTGGCCCAAACACAAAATCCTTCAAAGTACAGTGATCTGAAACAAACACAGAGGAAGAAACAGACACAATAAGTCTTCAGAATTACTCTGGTGGCCTAAGCATGACAGACTAAGGCAGTACATGCAATGAGGATGAGAACAGACAGTGTGTTCCCAAACATGAAACCAACGACAATTATTTCACGGCTATTTATTTCCAGTACACAGCATAGCATGTCGTGCACAGGATAGACCTGATAAGGTCAGTGCTAGGTGTGACTCTGACAATTAATTAATGACTGACTAAGCTTTCTGTGTCATTGTGACAAGAAACCTGTGGAAAGCAAAGTGAGCAACTGAAGAAGAATGGGCTCACAGATTGTGGAAGGAAAGCCACGGTGGTTGGAGCATCATATGCTTTTCATGCCCACCATGCCAGTGCCACAGGGCTAACAATTTCAAAGTCTGCTGCCAGCTTGAGATGTTGCCTGGATTCCTTGGCTAACAGTTGTAATGGTCTCCTTGTGCCTTCCAGGTTGAACCTGAAGAAACACTTCTCTAGATATTTATTTTATTTTATTTTATTTTATTTTGTTTTGTTTTGTTTTGTTTTGTTTTATTTTATTTTTTAAAGTCACATTTTTTTTATTTTCTATATTCTTTGTTTACATTCCAAAGGCTTTCCCCTTTCCCAGTTCCCCCCTCACCATGTGTCCCATAAGTCCTCTCTCCCCCCATTCCCCAACCTCCCCCCCCATTTCTCTGTTCTGGCACTCTCCTACAAAACTGGATCCAGTCTTTTCAGGACCAGGGTCCTCTCCTTCCTTCTTCTTGGGAATCTTTTGACTTGCTAATTGTGCCTTGAGTATTCAGAGCTTCTGGGCTCATTAATATCCACTTATCAGTGATTGCAATTCATGTGTATTCTTTCGTGATTGGGTTAACTCACTTAGGATGATATTTTCCAGATCCAACCATTTGCCTACAAATTGCATGAATTCATTATTTTTAATTGCTGAGTAGTATTCCATTGTATAAATATACCACATTTTCTGTATCCATTCCTCCTTTGAGGGACATCTGGGCTCCTTCCAACTTCTGGCTATTATAAATAAGGCTGCTATGAACATAGTGGAGCATGTGTCCTTATTACATGCTGGGGAATCCTCTGGGTATATGCCCGGGAGTGGTATGACAGGGTCCTCTGGAAGTGTCATGCCCAATTTTCTGAGGAACCGCCACACTGATTTCCAGAGCGATTGTACCATCTTGCAATCCCACCAACAGTGTAGGAGTGTTCCTCTTTCTCCCCATCCTCTCCAGCACCTGTTGTCTCTTGAGTTTTTAATCTTAGCCATTCTGACTGGTTTGAGGTGGAATCTCAGGGTTGTTTTGATTTGCATTTCCCTGATGACTAATATTTTTTAAGCCAGGGAATTCCTGTGGTGTGCTTCTAAATTTGGAGTCTCTGGTTTCAAAGGAATTTGCATTTGCAAAAGTTGAAGCCTTTAAGTAGGGTATGCTAAGCATGCTTTTAATCCCAGGGCTAGAGGAACAGAGGGAGGTGAATTTTTGTAAACTGGAGGCTAGCCTGGTCTACATAGTGAGTTCCAGGTCAGCCAAGGCTACCTAATGAATCCCTTCTTCAAAGAAGCAAGCAAACACAGCAGAAAAGTTGAAGCCTTTGATTAGGGGAGTATGGGCCACAATGCATGGCTCTGTTGTCCCAGAGGAAAAGCAGGAGGCTTCTCCTTCACAATTCCAGGCAGTTGGTCTGCACCTAGCTTGTCCTCAAGTGTTCACCTGGCTGACACTGTTCTCAGGGTTCCCAGTTTTCAAACCTCTTGACGTTATTTGCTATGCTTACTTTCTCACTGCAGACCTGGGTAACAGCAGTGAGGAGCAGTCGTGCTACCATCTGCATGCTATAGCATATGTAAGGCCATCACTTACATTAAGCCTTCTTCAGGTTCTCAGGACACACAACAACAATCTCTTCCAGAGTGTAAGAAGAATAGCAACTCTTCCAATTCTCAGTTGAGGTCTCACATTCTCCTCTGAAGACCTGAGACAGGTCTCCCATGTTGACTTTCCTCTTGATATTCTACCCTTTGAAGCTCTTATCAAGATATCCATTTAGTTCCCCTTAGAGATTTCTAAGGCATCTCTAGCCCTTGTCCCAAACTCTTTACAATCTTCTTCTTACAAACCAGTCCCAAAGGCCTAAGGATGGCATGTTCAGACTCATCACAGAAACAGCACGCTCCCTCTTCTGCACTAATTTTCTGTGCTGCTTTTCTCACTGCTGCAACAAAATACCCATGAATGTAACTTCAAGTAAGGTTTATTTCGGCTCACGATTTGACAGTATAGTCTATAGCGTGGCAGACAGCAGGTCATACCGTCCCCTCATTCCGGAAGTGTAGATGGATGTTGGTATTCTACATCCTTACTCATTTCTATTCATCCAAGATCCTGGTCCAGGAAGTTTTTGCCTGCATTTAGGATGGGTCTTCTCATCCCATTGAAATCATCCTTCAAACATCCCTAGCTGTCACCAGATGTATGTTTCCTAGGTGAGTCTAGATCTGTCAAGCAGACAGGAATAACCATCACACTCTCTGAAATGTGGACCCTTTCCACCAAAACCTACTTCCAGGAAATTGGTTTTTTATTTTATTTTATTTTATTGTTGTTTGGTTTTTTTTTTTCCTACTAAGAACATTCAGACTCATTTGGTTTTTCTTAATGAGTAAGCTCATCAGGGGCAGACAACATTTTGTAACATTTCTTGGTGTGACATTCAGGCCTTCCTTAAGAGAAGCAGCTGATAGCCTTTTCATGTATAATTTGTAGCATCCCTTCGGAACAGCAAAAACACATGACTACCTTCCCACACGACAGCTGCTCTTCTCAAAGCTTCCCATGGCCTCCTGTATATCTCCTGACCACAGCGCCAAGTAATTCATGTTTTCCCTCTCCCTACATCATTTTAACCTCTCCCATTCCCCATCTGAGAACAGATACAGTAAAACTCTATTACTGGAGATTAAATAAGATGGACATTTGTGAGTCTTGGATTTTAGTCACTGTGATTCAATATCTGTTCCCTTCCTTCTCCTTTCTTCGGCCAAAACCCAGAAAGTTTTCTAGCTGTTGCTCCTTTTCAAAATTAATATGTGAATGAAGATCACTAGATTATCCATTAGTGAACTACAAATTGCAAGCACTAGGAGGCACGACTGCACAGGGTAGATGGATAAATACACCCATATGAATATAAGTGTACAGCAATCACATTACAAGAGTGTAAAACATTATTAATGTTGTGGAAGAATTCTTCGGTTGTTTTTACTGCTGTCAAACATTTATACCCTATAGTCACAATTACATCCCTAGAGAGATACCAAGTTAAACGAGTGTGTGTGTTCACAAGTATGTCCACAGCAACTTCTATTAGGGGACCTATAAATAGAAATAACCCAAATGCCCATTTATAATAAAAATGAGAGATCAGATATGGTATCTTCATATATATATATATAATTGAGAATAATAAAAAAATGAATAAATGTCAGAAATATCATATTGAGTGGAAGAAGCCAGATACAAAATACACTTGGTATGATTCGTTTTAATACAAAACCAAAGGCAAAGTAAATCTGACATAGAAGTACCGTGGATAGCAGACCCATGTGATAACAAGGCCTGGAACAGTCACGGAAGGGGCTCAGGAAAACAGGTCACTAGACTCCAATTCTAGAGGAGGTGCTGGTGAGACACAGGGCCACTTGAAAACAAAAATCAATACAAGACTCATTGGTCAGGAGGAAGAAGGCAGGAGCAAAGGAGTGGGTTCAGATCTGCTCTGTTCAGTTTCCTGGAAAAGGAGGCAGAGCCTGGTAATCATCTGGGCTCGGCTCCTTGGTATGCTACTATTGAGCTCTGTGTACCAGGGGCGAGCCCCCACTTGCCTGATCCTGGGCCCTGGTATGCTGAAAAGTGAGGAGTGATGCCCTCTGGTGACACGGTGTGGTGGAGGTAGGGTATCTTTTGTATAGCTAAGGCTACTCCAGGTTGAGCCACTGTCATTTAGAAGATTTAGCCGGCCCTGAGTGATGGCAGATTCTACAAGCCAGCAATAATTTAAGGTGTCAGAACAAAATAACTCACAGTGCTTATATATATTATATATATATATCATATATATATATTATATATATATCATATATATATTATATATGTGTGTGTGTGTGTGTGTGTGTGTGTGTGTGTGTATGCATTCCCTCGTCACACATAAGACTGTTAGAAGTCTAACAGTGGTTACCCTGAACTTTCAGCATTGATGGTGGAGGCAGTCTTAACTGGAGAGGACACCACTGCAAATTAATGTGCTTTGGCAAGGAGTGGCCACATAGCGGCTGTAGCTATTGTTGAGGTTATGGTAAAAATTCATTAATAATGCTCAGTGTAAGTTATAGAGTTTGTCAGGAAAGTTTTCCCTTGATGCTCCAGTGTCATCTTGACTAGGCTATGTGTTGGAGGCATTAATGGGCTGTTGGGGGTTGTTCACCCCAGAGAATCAGTTCAGAACTCAGGAACCCCAAGGTATGGAATAGACCCACTTGCCGAGGAGAGACCCATATGAAGGATGAAGGCATACCTCCCTGGCTTAGTGACAAAGTGACCAAAACTAAGCATGCCCATTCTTCCCTTTGCCTTATATTTTAGAGATTTGTGGAGCAAAAAAAAAGTATAGTAAACAACACTTATTCACTATAATTCTCTGAAGGTCATCATCATTCTGGACAAGGCTCTTTAGAATGCATAAAATACAATGGGATGCTTCTCCATGAAGCAGTGTGGCAAAGTTGTTTGGATATGGAAAATGAGTTTGCCAAGGGCACAAAAATATAATTTAAAAAAAAAAAAGGAAAAGAGAAGAAAGAAAGAACAGCCAAGCATCCCTCCCACAGCGAAAGCCCTCTCAAGAGCAGCCTGCTGGTGCCGCACAGTTCCCACATTAAATGACTAATGAATTTGGGTTCGCCCCTGCATCAGCACAGCTGGGGGAAGTGGCGCTAGCTACAAAGCTTTGAGGCAGAGGGTGAGGAGGTGGCAGTGTTGCACTTGAACTGAGCAGCCTCAACTCGGCAGTCTGCTGCCTGAGTACAAGCTGTACAGCCCAGCTAATGAACACCCCATACCTTCCTCAGAAACAACCCCCAGCTTCCTGGGGTTCCCGCTCCGCTACACAGTCCTTCACATGTCTGCTCCTTTTCTGCAGGTCCTTCCGTCTGATAGCCCCTTGTCCTGCACCGGACAATACTTCTTGTCTTTCTACGTTTTATGGCACTCCATTGCCCAACAGTGTCCTTTCTACCCAGGCTTCTGAACTCCGCCATTTTCCACCAGATGTTGCCTTCCCTAAAAAAAACCTGACTACCTTTCTTCGCTGTGTTTGGTGTCTGCATCTGAACTCCTCAATACAAAAATATCCCCAAAGTCCTTCTCTCTCCCCCACTGCCATCATTAGCTCTTTTTGATCAAAGGATTAGCGGTTTTCATCTTACAACTTCTAATACAAGCACAATTTGTGACACGACACAGGAGATTATTGTAGAATAAACATTGTGGAAAGTACACAAAAATGAACAGGGAAAACAACGAATAGGGAGCAAAGCCAGTTTCATATATTTTCGTGTTAAGGCGTGAATTACTTAGTGCACGAAAACAAAAACAATATGCACATTGAATATTAAATGTGTATGAACTATGGGCCTTCAGACAATGTCAGTAAAAATAGGTCAATGCTGATTAAAATATTAACAATCTATTGTATGCAGAACAACTTCTTGCATGGAGATTATGTATTAATTAAAATGTCACAAAATCTTATTTGCATTCAGTTATTATCTCATGACTTATAAAGAATGCGCTACTGTGCATTTTAGTTTTTCAAAAATACAAATTCGGAATGGTAAACTTCAGTCAGCTGGAAATACTGATCATGGTGAGATTAGTCCAGAGGAGTCGCAGAGAAGCTAGAAGTAAGGAATGAAATTCCAAGCTCACTTAGGGTGTAATGCCCTGGCAAATGCTAGTGGAAAGTAGAGGAAGAGAAAAAGTTAAGCTCCAGAGAAAAGTCTTAAAGATGGAGAACAGAAATGGGAGCCTATGGTCTCCAGAACAAAGAAGGCTACACCTTCTGAGGACTGCACTTTCATTCTAGTACTGGATATGCTAAACCTTAAGTTTAGAAGAAAATTGTCATTTACATTTAGTATGAGTAATTAGTAAAGACCTATATGATGACTGATACCTATCAGACTTTCTGGGCCATGGTGCCCAGGTATTTGGATTTGGTCAAATATTCCAGATATTTCTATGAGAGTGCTTTTAGATGTGGCTTACAGTTAACCCAGAAGACTTTGATGAAGACATATTATGCTCCCTACTGTGGAGGTGGGGGCCAGATGTCAGAAGGGGTCTAACTTCCCGTAAGCAAGGAAGAATCTCTCGGCAGACTTCCGCAGCACTGGCATGTCTTGGCTCCACAGCAAACCTAGCTTGACCTCTTCTGCATCTCTAGCTGGCTGGCTAGACTTGAAACCCTGAGACTTGAAACCCTGCAGGTTTCAGAGTTGCCAAGCCTCTGAGAGAAAAGGAAGCAACGTTTCACAATGAGGTGTTCTCCTTGTTCTTGCATATGTGCTCTTGCAGAACACATACATAGACCTGTAGACATGCATATACACGTATGTGTTCACCGTATGATAATGTTTCTCTGGGAACTTGAACGCAATGTGCCAGAGACTAAAAGTGAAAACCAGTTGCACGCATGGATTCCACAACTACAAATTACCCAAAAGACATTATTAATTTTGTTCATTTGCATTGCATCATTTCTATTTTATTAGGTTGAAAGGAAAATAATTTTTATTTACTGAATACTAATTATAGTCTATACTAACACTAAAGGTATTAATTTCATACTATTCAATCTGCCAATTTAATTTATAACAAAGGAAGGTTCAGAATTTTGTATCTTGCTCCTGATCCTTTTGAGAACATGCTTTTAAAAGCCCCCCCTCCACTGCCACCAACCCCACCATGGGCAAGAACCAGTCCCTAATGCTATTAATGATACTCTGTTATGTTTACAGAGAAAAGTCTAGCACAGCTGTCCTCTGAGAGGCTATACTAGCAGCTGGCTAAAACAAATTCAGAGACCCACAGTCAAACATTAGATGGAGCTCAGAGAGTCTTGTGGATGGCTTTGTGGGAAGGATTGGCACCTCTATCCCAAAGGGGATAGAGATTCCACAGGAAGACCCAACAGTATCAACTAATCTAGACGCTGGGGGCTCCCAGAGACTGAACCACCAACTAAAGAGCATACATGGGCTAGACCTTGCCTCTCCCCACAACTATGTATGTATGTGTGTATGTATGTGTGTATGTATGTATGTATGTATGTATGTATGTATGCTACCCATTTGTAGCAGAAGTGCAGCTTGTTCTTCATTCAGGTCCCATAAGAGCTGGAGCAGGGGCTGTCCCTGACTCTTGTTGCCTGACTTTGGATCCTGTTCCCCTAACTGGGCTGCCTGGTCTGGCTTCAGTGGGAGAGCATCTGCCTAGTCTTGTAAAGACCTGATATGCCTGTGTGGGTTGGTATTGATATTCTGAGGGGGCCTCCCACTTCTCAGAGGAGATCAACAGGAGGATGGGTAAAGGGACTGACTATGTGAGGTGGGAGCTGAGAGGTTAGGGTGACTTCAATTGGGATGTAAAGTGAATACATACATACATACATACATACATACATATATACATAAATGGGGGAGAAGTCCCCAAATAATTTGTGTTTCCATGATAGGTTTATGAGAGAACTCTTGTGGGCTAGCTAGATCTTAGATGAAGGAAGAGAATCAGGAGACAGAGGTTAGATGAAGAAGAAGACAGGGAATAAGAAAAAAATCACTAGTATGAGGCTTAACTTATCTAACACAACATTTTCATCTATAAAGGGAGTGAATGGACCTACTTTAGTTGTTCTCAAGACCGTGTCCAATATGCTGCAAAGTACATTTCATCTTCTATAGAGCAAAATACCCCACAAGCTGAAAAGGACTTTTCAAATGTTAAAAATGTTAATATTTCATTTTCAGTCCTTGGACATTTCAATATAATCTCTGAATAATGGCATCTATGGAAGAACTGAGAATATATACTTTAAAGAGAAAGGACAAGTATTTGTCCATCATAAGACAGCTATTCCACAACCTACTGATTGATCCCAGTAAACAGTGGGCAAGTGGCTTTGTCTCAGCTTCCTTAAGAAGTGGCATGCTATTCTATTTCTTTACCCCTCTGCAATCAAAACATGTTAGAGCAGGAGCTTTGTTTGGCTTGAAGATGCAGGTTTGTGCATGCTGTCACAGGCTCTGTGAGTTCACATGTTCCCCGGTCCTGCTGTGTGTGGAAGACACTGTTTCTTTGGAGTGATCTATCACACCTGTCTCTTGCCACCTTTCTGACTCCGCTTCTGTACAGAGCCCTGTAGCCTGCAGTCACTTTTTGCACATTGTCCATCATGGGTCCCTGTGTAAAGGGAAGTAGACACAAGGTCCCACTCCCAGCCAAGGAGCTATTTGCAACTGATACCTGCTGGGAAAGGGAAAAATCAGGTTTCTCCACTGGAGTGTCACTGGGTACTAGCCCACACCCCAGGGCAGACACTATGCCCAGTAGTGGGCTAACACAAAACAAACTTCAAGGCTGTATGTGGAGGGGTGGGGGAATGTGGGATGTGGGAGGTAGGGGGGATTTTAGTTTCATTTTGGCCTTTTTTGTCTTATTAATTTTTTGTTTTAATTTCTTTTGAGAAAGAGAATGTGAGGTTAGATAGGAAACTAGGAGGGTCTGGAGGGTGTGTGGTGGGGGTCCTGGTCAAAATATATTACATAAAAATTAAATAAAAAGAAATATCCAATAAAAAATGTTAGAAAGGAAGTGACCTTATGCCATGGATGATGAACTGTGTTCTTCAGACTTTGTCCCATTTACCTTCTATCTACCAGTGGTAAGCTAAAAATACTTTATTTTTGC
The DNA here is from genome assembly GCA_964023405.1 of Apodemus agrarius. Classification (NCBI taxonomy): domain Eukaryota; kingdom Metazoa; phylum Chordata; class Mammalia; order Rodentia; family Muridae; genus Apodemus; species Apodemus agrarius. The sequence continues at coordinate 160,822,594 of OZ030005.1, read as the reverse complement.
ATTTAAAATTGTTATAAATAATGAGAATAAGAGTAGCATCGGGTGGCATTTGAAAGTATATGAAATTTAAATGTCGGTGCTCATGAATGTTTAACTGGGACACCACTGCCCTTGGTCTGTTGTGTTCTATCTTATTACTGAGATTGAGTCCCAGTAAAACAGTGTGGCTTGTCACAGTACGGAGTGGGTCGCCTACAAAACAGTTAAAACAGAGACTATCTGACCCACAAAGCCTGAAATAGTTATGATCTGGCTTTTTATGGAAACAATTTTGACTGGTTCTTATCCAACCCAAACCTCTCTCATTACACACAAGACAACAGAGACAAACTGTTCTTGACAATTCAACTCGAGGTTTAATTGACTTCCCCAAGGCACTTTAGTGCAGTTTACTGTCCATTTGATCATGCTGAAGTTAATGACCAAAACTTAGCTCTAGTTATGGCAATCTTTAAATTAAATTAGATAGCCTGCTATATAACTCCCTAATTAATCTCCTACCTTTGCTCACATGAGCTAACGCCACGAAAAACAATCAGGTTGAAGTAGAATGTCTTTATGCATTCATTGAAATGAACTTTGTGTTGCATTTTCTTTAATAGTCCTAAGTTGATGTTATTAGAGAACAAAATGATGATACAATTAAGTATTTTACTTGATGCATCAATCAAAGTGACAGATTACTGTTTTTAATTTGCAAAACAAGGCTATGGACTGTTTGCCTTCACAGAAATTGATCACACTTACTTTTCTTGTAAGAGGTGATTGGCAATAACCTAGAACATAATTTTAGTCTTTCTATCTTTAGTGAAAAGTACCAGCTAATTCTCCCAATGTAAGGTGAACTTCAGACTCTTGTAAAGCAGGGAAGTACATCCAGTGTTAGAGCATCCCCTTCCCAAGTCTAGGAATGATCTCTTGAGAGTCGAGAAAAAGCAAATGACCCAAGCAAGACTTAAAGTACCTGCCTTCAGAATGGAACTTTCAGAGAGGCTGTTGTCAACTTCAGATGATGTTTTACTTCCAACTAGTCAATGTGTAGGGACAGTTTTGATTGGAACAATGAAGACTGCTTTGTATACACTATGTGGAAACCAAAGATACTGCTCCAGGTCTTACAGAGGTCTGAATGCTCAGGACATCAGTTGTACCGAGGTTGAAAGGAAGCACTCAAAGCATTCCACACCTGTACAAGTGTAACTTCCAGATCCAGCATGGTCCAGCCGTCCTTCAAGCCACTGTAGGGCCAACAGTTGTTATCTGAGGCTCACTTTTTGCTAACACTTTCATCCAGCCAGAAGAAATAATCCCACTGATAGTTATATACCTTTTATCTAGTCACATATGTTATTGAATTTAACCAACAACAGTGGAAATATTTTTTTAAGAATTTTAATCTCTTCCACCAGGTAGTTATTTTCATCAACGTTTTTTTTTCTTTATGGGAACTTGACAAACTAAGATTTCCACTTGACATTAATATATAGGAATTAATGTAGTAAAATAGCCCAATGTATCAGAAAAGCAAATCTCAAATCCCCTGTACGTTGAAGCACTCAAATATTTCAGTAGGACATTACCTATGTCATTATCTCTTGATATTTGCCAGACACTCAGTTAAGGTAAATCAGGAGAGGTCACAACAGGATTAACAGTGTTCTCTTTCTAATATTACTTTCTTTAGTTTACAGCATAACCCAGGCAAGAACATTATTAAAGGAAATAAATTCTATTAGCTCACTAAATGAAGGACCACATCCACTCTAACACATTCAATAAATGATGTAATTTCATTTCTCACTTTTCTTTCAGTAAATAAATAGTCTTAAAACAGGCACCTGGTCTGAACTACTTAGTGTCTTTTGAAGTTCACAACCACCTTGCCGTGCTTTCACTAGGAACTGGACTGCTTTAAGTCCTGGAATGGTTATTCATTCAATCATTTCATCTTCCAATACAGGCAACACATAAAGTAAATAACCTCAATATTCTTTAATTGTCAAAAAATGCCAGGGGACTGTACATTTCATCTTCTAAGTAGCAACACCTTATGCCTGAACCCAGCACGTATCTTCACTTCCATCAATTGTTACCTACTTAAACACAGTTCCTTTCACACTACTTCCATCAATTGTTACCTACTTAAACACAGTTCCTTTCACACTACTGTGCCTCAGGTTCTCTAGCAAGTTCCCCTGATACCAAACTGAATGAAATAGGATTCCTGACTTTGAGAATCTTTTCAGTATTGGGGTTGGGTGGAAAGAAGGAACACTAATTGACCTTATAAGCATGCAAGAGGAAAGCCCATTTTGCTTCTTAGGAGATCATTTTCTGGACACATTCTGCTCACCTGAGTTGAGCATTTAATAATGGACAGAAGTTGGCGAGGAGAAATGGGTTAGACTTGCCAGTTATGGATATCACTTGTGTAAAAAGACCAACTATAAAGAATTCCACAGGGGCTGGAGAGATGGCTCAGTGGTTAACGGCACAGACTGCTCTTCCGAAGGTCCTGAGTTCAATTCCCAGCAACCACATGGTGGCTCACAACTATCTGTAATGGGATCAGATACTCTCTTCTGGTATGTCTGAAGACAGCTACAGTGTACTTATATATGTTAATAAATAAATCTTTAAGAATTCCACAATTGGAGCAACATATGAAGTCAGAGAAGTATCAGAGGCCAGATCATGGGCCACCTTACTTATTGGGTCAAGAAGTTCAGATTGTATTCAATAGAACACAGAGAACCATCCAAAAACATCAGATACAGAAACACCCTCAGCTAACTTGAATCTTAAATGGACCATTCTGGGGGATGTGGGAAGAAATGATTTCAGGTGGACAAGACTGGAGATAGTTATAGTATTTTGGGCCCAAGAAACAAGAGAGGCCAAATTTGGGAACTAGGAATAGACAGAAGGGGGTGGATCAGAGAAAGGAGAAAATCTGGCAGGACTAATTGTCAGATTATGTAAAGACAAAACAAAGTAAGGCAAAAAGGCAACAACCTAGGTTTTCTAGTTGGATGATCTGATGAATAAGTGACTCCTGCAAACAGATGGAAACCCAAGGAATAGAAGATGTGGGAGGAGCTTATCTAGTTTAGCAAGGGCCACAGGAACAGGCAGAGATGGACTAGCGTTCTTTCTTTAAGGTGTCTCTGTCATCCCCCATGAAGGTGCATAGTATTTTAAGTAAAGAAGAATGTGATACTGTCGTCTCATCTAGCCCAGGAGACTACTAATGGCTTATACCTCTCCAGAATATAAATTAGTTTTCCTGCATGATCCCCTAAGATACAAGTGTAATAGTCCTTCAGTACACTGTGAGCACAAGAAATTACAAGGTGTGGGTGAAAGATAAAATAGAAGCATACATAGATGTACACAAAGATAGTACACACTCAGGTCTAAATGGTAAAATCAGATACTGCCATGCACTCCTGCCAGAGGTCTAATTTAATGAGCAACAATGTCTCTTCACTGACATGCCACACTTTGAAAGGGGAGAGTTTCTAATTTTATCATGCATAAAATTTCATGTGAAATACAGATTCTCAAGGGTCTCCCAGAATTGTAACTTGGGTAGAATGTTCAGAACTGGATCTATGACAGACAGTCTTGAACTTCATTGAGAAATACCTTTTCAAGAGCTCATTGTATTGGATGAATAGCCGCCTCCTCCCTCCTCCCCTCTCTCCTTCCCATTCTTCTCCTCCTTCCCTGCTTTCTCTTGTCTGACCTTACTTTATCCCTTTCCCTTTCTGTCCTTTCTTACTGCCTTAACACTTCCAGAATCTATTGATCTATAGTATGTCTACATTTATACATTTACAGTAACTCTTGAAAAATATTTATAGGTAAAAAAATACAATAGCTCGATATAGTACCCAAACTATAATTCCTAGGTATATGTGTCTGAAAAATGAAGCAGTGCAGAGCCAACAAGTAGAATAGAAATCCCAAATGCTCTCAATGACAAACTTTCTGTGGTATAAAACATAAAGGTCTCATTCAAAATGACCAAAGTCCAATCATGTGCTCATTAAAAATAATACAGTTTTGTTTAACTCTACTCTGCCATATATAATATTTTATACAAGGAACCGCTGAAAAATCACATATATGCATTTAATTTTAAATCTGAATATGTTTTTTTCCAAGCAGAAGCACTGAGGGTTGCATCTTCCCCATGCCAGTCTAGAAGCATTAGATGCTTTGGTGATTATGGTGAGGACCTGATAGGACGCTGGTGCCTTTTGCACTGTGGGTGTCAGTTATGGCTACGCTTCGGGGCGTGTTATCCAATTCCACTTTGATCTAAAGAGCATGCAGAATGTTTGTTGCAATCCTAAAATTGTATGGGAATATAACAGAATCTTAATTATTTAGACTGTCTTTGGGGGCTCTGCTCATCATAACCACATCTCAAATAAATTCAAGAAGACCTAAAATGCGAACTTTTATCACATGACCTAGCCATACAAAAGAAACACTGAGAAAAATGATCGCATAAATAAGCAGAAAATTAAAGGAATGAGGACAAACATCTCTCCAGATTACAGTGCTACATTATCTGCAACCCAAAGCAGGGCAGCTGAACTCAATTTATTTCTCTCCGTACATGATCTTTTGTGATTAAATTTTGAAAACCTGTGAACTGTTTACTTCAAACCCTTCGCTTCCACTGTTGACTAACACAAAATCTGCTCAGCCCAGATGCTAGCAAAAGCTAGGACGCTGAATTAAGCTCCCCTCCAGCTCTGCTTACCCCAACATGGGGTCTCAGGACAGGCTCACTGTGAGAGCTGGATAAAATGCAGATTACCGGGCCCAGAGCTGGGTAAACTGCGAGTTCTGGAACTTTGCCTACTTACTGAATCAATTACTTTGAGACTGGAAAGCATGCTCTCTTCAGAGGCTCTCCAGATTATTATGGTTAGTCTTGAGATTTCATGTATCTCTTACAATTGATTCATTTTTTTTCTGATTATTCAATACACATTTATTGAATACTTTGGATTAATAGACTTATTTGTGTCAGATAGTAGAAAGAAAATATGTAATCTAATTCTCTAGAATTCTGAGGCCGGCTGGCTGAGGTTATATTAGCAGCCAGGGGAGGGTAGGCCTGGAAGCCACACTGCAGGAAGCCACCACAAAAGGCAGAGACAGAGCTTGGCTTGGCAGGAGCACTGCTGTGACCCCAAGCTTCCCTGAATGAGGTGGCCCTGGATTTGGACATCCCAACCATTTCCTTCCTCACCCCCACTACCACACAGTTTTATTCTTCTGTCCACAATAGAGGAGACAGAACTTTCCAGAGCAACAAAAATGCTGCTTCTGGCTGCAGAAATTCCACTCAGACTGTCTGGGAACAGTTCACAAAAAATCTAAGTCACATGGTATAGGATGCACCATGAGTGGAAGCCACCATCTGAAGTGCATCTGACAGTCCTTGGGGATTTCAGCCTGCCCGCTTTCTCCCACTTTTATCATTTCTTAAAGGATTTGGAGGCTAATATTCTATGAGATGGAAAGACAAAGATTTATTTATGTGCAGAATTAAAATTCTATTTAACAACACACCGTATTTTCCTAAAAAAATAAAATTATTCTTTATCCAAAGCAAACTCCTTGAGCCCACATCATCATAATTATAATTTCATCATGTATAGATAGTATGGATATGGAGGAAGGGGTGTTTAATTGATGGCTTGAAGTCAACTGTTGTTCACTCCTAAGGTTCTTTTGTGGCCAGTCTTCATTAAGCAAAAATCCGCAGTTTGCTCTTTTTCTACCTCTCAGAGAAAATCCTGAATCTTATATGGGACTGGGTCAGCCACTTAAAATACAAATTGAAAGTTGGGTGTGGTGGCTCATGGCTGTAATCTTTGGGTGAGGTTATGAGATTTCTTAAAAAAATAAACAAACCAAACAAATAAAAATAAAGGTTGAAATGAATCCATGTAGAATTGGTTGCTATGAACTTGAAAGCACTAAGGAGCAGTGCTTTTTCTGGAAATACCGTCATTTACAACAATGGACTACAAATCTCTCTCTGTTCAGTAGGATCTTGCTTTGCATTGGGAACAGATTGATGGGCATGGCACAGCTTTATAAGGATGCACAGAGCATAAAACATCAGCCCTGATATCGGAGCTCAGACACTGCTCTACCAAGTAATGAGCTTTAGTTTCCCAGTAACATTCACTAGTTCCCATATGCAAAAGTCAGAAAGGAAAGAAAAATAAAACAAGTATTAGGTAGAGTCTAAAACTGTACTGCAAGGAAGGCCATTAATTGCTGAAAGGGTGCATAGTTTAACATGATTGGTTAACATCATATTATAGTTGAGTAACATAGACTAGAGGTGTGTGCCATTTACTTCAAAGTTTTGCTACTATGGCTTCAATGGGACCTGTGTTCAATGAAATGAATGAGACCAAGAAGTACATTGCTGACTTCTGTCTCTGACTAATTAGCGTCAATAGGTAACATCTTTGTAGCTCACCAAGAGAACCATAAAGTAGCTCTGCCCTTCTTTCTCTGGACCTTTGTTCTTAGGTGCTGGGACTTCCAATCAATCAAACACCAAAGATGGAAACTCAAAGATTATTCAAGGTTCTTCCTTCAGATACCAATATCAACACAAGCTCCTATATAATTTTCTTTTGTTACTTTGGTCGTATCCCAGGTTCTTAGAGGTTCTCCAGGTGTCTAATCTTATAGCTCATCTGCTATTTAACCATGTCTTACCAGGTCTAGACCATGAAGCCAAAGTACAATAGTGAATCTGACAGTTATTTCGCTGCAAACATTAACTCATCTGTTTTGGGATAATGGATAATGGTCAAATACAGTTTTTTACTAGACAGGATCCTATGGACTTTGAACCTCACTATTTATTATCTCATTTCTTTTCTTTTCCACTAGAATATCCAATCCTTTCAGCCCAGATATAGTGTGTTCTTCCATTCCCAGGGAGCATGCAGGCCTCACCATAGGGAGTCACCATGGGAACTTTTCAAGACTGAAAACCTTCATTTTTGAAAGGAACTCCATGTTACAGAGAGACTATGTAGCCTCGAGGTCACAGAGCTGGCAATGGAAAGTAAACATAGTGAAACATACCTTTCCCAAATATAATTTATTATATACGTTTAAAAAACTAAAGCTAAGGCCTGGAGAGATGGCTCAGTGGTTCAGAGCACTGACTGCTCTTCCAGTGGACCTGATTTCAATTCCCAGCAACCACATTGTGGCTCACAACCATCTGTAATAGAATCCAATACCCTCTTCTGGTGTGTCTGAAGACAGCAATGGTGTATTCATATACATAAAATAAATAAACTTAAAAAAATTAAAAGAATAAAGAAATGGAAAAAAAGCAATAATTAAAATAAAGATTAAAGCCAGGTGTAATGGTGCTTGCCTTTTATCCCAGAACATGGGAGAAAGACTAAGGTAGGTGGATCTCTGTGAACTTAAGGTCAGTCAGCTTTATTGACACACTGAGTTCTAGGACAGGTAGTGCTACATAGAGAGACCCTGTTTCAAAAGCCAAATATATAACCCCCTCACAGACACATTATCCCCCCATCTCTTTGTGTGTGTGTGTGTGTGTGTGTGTGTGTGTGTGTGAGAGAGAGAGAGAGAGAGAGAGAGAGAGAGAGAGAGAGCGAGAGAGTCATAGAGGCCAAATGAGGGCGTTGGATCCCCTAGGTCTGGCATTGGAGGCAGTTGTAACCTCTCAACCAGAGTGTTAGGAATCAAACTCTGGCCCTCCAAAATAACAGCAAGTACTCGTAATCACTGATCCTTTCTTTTATTCTATTTTGGACTTTGCTCACTCAAATCACACCCTCCTTTAATGTAAAGTGTCCAAAGTCTTTAGAGTTTTATACTCATCAAATACTCTTCATTAATGAATCGACATAAATGTTTTTATTCAAAGGATGCTACATAGCTCTTCTTTTTGCTCCAATGCAACCCATTTTTCAGAAGCCTTCCCTTCTAAAAAGCTTACCAAGACTTCACTTCTAAGAAAACCCTTTGCTCTAAAAATAATCTTCAAACTCAACACAAGTTACCAAAATAAAATCTCCCAAATAAAACAATCGCAGAGACAGACCTGATAATGAATATGAAATATGCTAAGAACATTCTGTCACTGGAACTAAATTCACTTACGTGTGTGTGTGTGTGTGTGTGTGTGTGTGTGTGTGTATGATTAATGGTATGATGAAGTCTTGAACTACATAAGAAGGAAGCAAGCTCCAGCAGAGCAGACGTCGCCTGGAAAGGGTCCCATCTGTGAGGCGTCCATTTCAAAGCAGGCTCTGCCTTTTGGCTATCCTTACCCTGAGCCAGTCCAGACATTCATTTCCAAGTGTTATTTCCAAATGAAGCTCCAAAATCAGAGTAAAAATCAGTGGGCAGGTTCAAAATTTGTTTTGGGGTGGACAAAACACAATGAAATGTTTTCAGAAGGAATAATAAGTCTATCCCAACACTTGCTGGGTTTAAGTCATGTGTTAGGGCTGCTGTCTCCCTCTTATCCACTAGAAACCCATTTCTATCAGGACCTGGGAAATTTTTTTTTTTGTGTGTGTGTGTGTGTGTGTGTGTGTGTGTGTGTGTGAAGCCACTTCTGACTATGCATACAGTACCAAAATAAGTTAGCAAAAATAAATAAATAAAAATATCCAATACATTTTCCAAGGAAAAGAATACGAAGGGATATCAGCTTGAACCTAGACTGTTGGAACTGGCAAGTGATCTGCATTGAGCTAAATCTAATCAGGCCATAGTGCCCCACACTGCATTTCCTAATAATCCCTGGGGCCTCAGAGAGGGCAAAGAACATCAAGACAGTTGGAAGAGGAACAAATTTTGCCTGTTGAATGGGAGCATTGGCTTTGTTAGCTAAGGGTTTCATTAAATCTGTATATTCAGATAACCTATACATCAAATTAACATGGTGGTGATGGGGGGGGAGGGGCAGTGGAGTCTAAGGCAAAAGAATGGACAAAGTAGAAAGTAAGCAATGAACTGCAAGGAGAAAACATCGTTAAATATTTAATGTTTAGCCTGAGACAAGAAGAACGTTTACCAAAGATGCAAATTATTACTCATGAGCTTCCAGTTTTGACTTGGAAAAGCAGCAGGAGAATGCACAGGTACTAAACAGAGCAAAAATGGGGCAACAGTAAGCCAGATTGGGAAACACACAATGTGTTCCTGTGGACGATATGTTTGCTCATGTTCAAAAGCCGCTGGATGGTTTAGCAGTGAGCACAGCTGCCTTCCAAAAGAAGTTGGTGCTCCTGCCTAAATCTTGCTGAAAGGCTGTGGCATCCGTTCATTTTCCTTGTGAGGTTTTGAAATGTGCTTACTATCTAAAGTCTCAGGGGGTAGCTACACTCGCAAATGCACAGATGTCATTTAGAGAGAAAGTTCTCTAATAAAACGCATCCCCTCTTTCAGATGCTGCAATCAGCAAAAAGAGGCTTACTAATAATGTCCTTTATTAGATGGAGTGTTATCAAGCACCACATTAGGAAATGGAATAATGGAAGGGAGCAGTTAGACGAAAATGCAAGCTCTGGTCTCCTGGTCATAGTGTGTATGTGTGTGTGTGTGTGTGTGTGTGTGTGTGTGTGTATGTGTTTGTGTGTGTGTGTCTGTGTGTGTTTGTGTGTTCAATTTTAAAGGATAACAGAGTTCTTCTAAAAATAAGTGATCTATCTCAAATACAAACTTCTCTCCTGACTTTGTGAAGAGTATATTAATAACAGTTTCTATTTTAAAAATGAGCACTAATTAATAATACATCGAGAATGCATTAATAATACATACATATAACTGTTAAGATGAGTTAAAAAGCATCACTTTGGGTTCAAGCCAGCAAATGGCATTAACCGAAAAGGTAGTTCTTATTACCTTCTTGGATCACAGAACTTCATTTTCTTAATCCTAGTGAATTTGCCAAAACCTTCTTTTCCCTAGTCTTGATTGACTACTAAATCTGGAGGGAAATTCACATTCATTTGTTAATTCTCTGGCCTCATTCTTTTTCATGCTCGATTACACATGGTGCTCCAATGCAGCCAAAACACACATAAGTGTAGAAATGTCTACCACTCCCTACGCCCTCAAATGCTCTCCTTTCCAAATATCCCTTAGGAAGCAAGTCATTGCCATGACAACCATAAGATGAGGTTTGAAGGGCACTTGGGGGCACACTTTGTGAAAGTTAATACCAGTTTGTGTTTAACAGGGTCAAGGAAACTCAGACAATGGGTCCTATTTGGCAGCAAGACGCCACTTAGCTATTTAGAATTATCTGTCCACATCGAACCTAACCAGAATACCACCTCAAAAAATATATATATAAAAAAAAATCGGAGTGATTTATTCAGGGCTAATCCATCATTCCTCTGTTGTAGCCAATTCCCTCTACGGTCACTAGTAATTAAATCAGAAGATCATATATAATAGGAAAAGGAGAATTAAGGGCTTGCCTTGCCTGGCAAACTTTAATGTGGAACATTCCGCTATGCACTCCCACCCCCGCCCCCAAGGGTTAGCACGTTTTCTTTTCTAAGCAATATTTCTCCTCCACGCCTTCACACTTTGTGTCCTTCCCTGTCAGGCAGAGGATGAAGGTAGATTCCCAAGGAGTTGTGAAGACTTTTTCAGCATCTTTAATACATTCGCTTCCAGAAACAGGAGCACCCGTGGACACAACTAGCAACTGCAGCTCAGGTGTAGTAGGAATCTTTTGTGTAACTCAGAGCTAGATACGGCTCCCTTCGACTGATGCGAAACAATACTTTCTCCCACCGACTCCAGCCCAGTGACCAGGCGACAGAAATGACCGTGCCTTTAAAAAGTCACTAGGGGATAAGATTCATTCTTCCTTTGTCTCTACCTGACTGACCACCTAGCCAGGGAGCTTTTAAAATAAGGAGGAGAATCCTTTGTTCTCTCAGGTTCCATTTAAGGGAAAGTGGGTCGAAGGGTTTCCCCAGGGAAAGAAAATGAGCTCTGGAGCCAAATGTAGGAGAGGAAGCGATTTCATGTCCACTATTATTCTCATCCTCCCAAAGAAGAGAATTCATTGTTTGGCGGGCTAATGGTTAAGAAAGGTCGGGATGCGCACAGGTAGCCCCATCCCTGAGACCGTATCTAATTCCCTAGTGTGGCTCAGGCCATCCTCCAGGCTGGGTGGGGGGTGGGGGTGGGGTAGGGGTGTTGGGAACTCTCTCTAGCCATGGGTAATACAGCCAGAACTGCATGCAGTCTCACGCCCCAGAACTGGCGTCCCAGCCCAAGTGCGAAGTTGGGCGTTTCGACCTGAAAAGCAGAGTAAGAGCCATTCAAAGCAGCAAGTTACAGTACCTTGAGAAGTCTGACAGATGGGAGAAAGGCTGCGTGGCATAGCTTCCGGATGGTCCAATTTAGGGGTCGAGAAGCATCAGTCTGATTCATGACCCCTTCCAAATTCCACCAGGAAGACAAGAAACTGCAAATCTGGCCAGTGCCTAGAAAATAAACGGTCCCCCACGGCCCTGGCATCCCATGGTCATCTCCACACCTGCAAATTCCATTAGGACAGAGGCTTCCTGGAACTTGGGAGTCTAGTCAAGTGGCGTTTCCTGAGCCCCTGAACCTTCTTAAGAAAGCCACCTCCCCTCTTCCTGCAGCCGTGCTCATGCATACCAAATGTGGCCGAATGGAGGCACACTGCCTGCTGCTTCGGGGAGGGGATGCTTGATTTCGAAGGAGAGGGACAGCCTGCACAAAACAGCCTGTGGTCGGGAGTCAGAGGAGCCTGCTCCGGAATGCGCGCTCCCTCTCCCGCTCTCCTCCTGCAAACACAGGTCAGGCGTTGGGGGGGGAACCCGGGCCATTTGCTTTGCTCTCTTGGTTTTTTTTTGGGGGCGGGGGGGGGCAAGAGGAGAGCAAAAAGGAACAAAAATGAACCCAGAAGGAGAACTTGTACTTTCTTGCACAAAGCATCTTTGAGGGGCTGGAAACTGGCGCAGGGGGAGGGGCTAGGACACCGGGAGGGAGAAGGGATGCCTCTGAATGATAAGATAAATGCTTCCTTTTTGATTTGTGTGACATAATAAATTGGGAGCTATCGTAAAATGGATCTATAGTAAAAGGAGATCCCTGCTGTGTTCTGAAGTCTTTTATTAACTATGATTGACAGTCTTCACCCTGCTACAAGCCCCGTGTACATGATAGATGGTCAGAGGCTGAGTCAAACTCGCGCACACACACACACATAGGGAACAAGGAGTTATTCCTGTCATAGAACGCTGTGCAGAAGAAAGCATTTGTGGCTTACCCTTTTAGCAATAGTAGTTTCTAAATTGGGGGATAGCCCCACAAGACAGACCTTCTCTGCAACAAAGTTTAACCCTTAAAGTGCCCTACAGGATACTGCCCCCCCACACACACACACATATACACACACACACACAAAATGGTTTCCTTGGGTGTCTCCCCCTTCCCAATAATTTTCAAAGGAGGCTTTCCAAAAGTATAGCTTCATTAGAGCATACAGTTTTTAAAGCTTTCATGGTGAAAGGGAATAAAAGGGAACTTTTCCTTTTAACGGCAGAATTTTGCCAATTTCACTTAAAGCAGAGAAACTCAGGAGGGCTGGGGGGGGGTTGACCCTGTCACACCCCTTACTTGGACTGCCCACTCTCCCCAGACATTAAAGTTTAGTAGTAGTACTGACAAAAGACTCTGCCCAGGAGACTCCCCACACCCCAACCCTTCAAGCGTTTCTAGGGTACTTAAAATTTCCACCTTATTTCCTTCCCAGTGACTGTAGAGATTTTTCATTTTTAATTAACCAGAAGAAATGGGTAACACCCCCTCCCTTTCCCACTCCTGAGACTACCGTGTATTCTGGGATAAAATCCTGAGTGGTTAGAACAGATGTGATGTTAGGCTGCGTTTTAGGACCAAGAACAATGGATGTAACAATACCTGACACCTGCATCACTGCACCGTTTCCTAAAGTGCTCCAGAGTCAGAGATGCTGAGTGGTGCAGAACCACTGACTTGAACGAAAAGGAAAAAAAAAAAAAAAAGATCATGCACCGGGTTAATCTCCATTAAAGCAGTGTCACGTAACAGAATTCACACATGGTTCAGTTTCTGTCACCATCCTATGTCCATAGTGGGGAGCAGGGCATTTTGAAGTGTTAACAGTTGGGATGTCAGGCACGGTGTTGGGCACTTTTCATCATGTAAGTTCGTACTAATAACAATACTCAAAGCAGATGCTGCTATTCCTATTTCAGAACTTAAGTAAGTGAAGTCCAAAGGAATCAGTCGTGTATAGCACAGATAACAAAACTGGAGCCTAGATTAGAGTCACTTTACTGAGCATGAAGATACACTTTCTGTTCTTTTTTTTTGTTTTAATATGATTTTAAGCAACAACAATAAACACTTTACCTCTGTTTTTTTGTTTTTGTTTTTGTTTTTGTATTTGTTCTTTAATCTAAGAATTGCAATAAAAGATGGAATAAGCCCCTCACATGTAGGTGTGGCATGTCACTGAGATCTGCTTAACCTCCTAAATCCTAAAATTTGGTTTTACAGTCCAAAATGAAATCCTGGCCCTAGCCTTGGGCAATTTCCTCATCTCTTCTGTGCATTGGAATCTTTTACCTCTGAAACTTAGACAATTACACAACTGCACATCCAGGAGTTTTCCTGAAACCCAATGAGCCAGTGGCTGTGAGGCACTGAATTCGGTGCTTGGCGTAGCCCAAGCCCCCTCTCCCATGGTTCACCTTCTAAGCAGCATGTCTCTCTTCTACACTGGCCACCCACCAACATTTCTCATTAAGGATACTTTGTGTGTATGTATGTAGTTCCAGGTAATAAGATCAAGTAAAACAAATTAAACCTGGATGCTTTCTATGAGTTACGAAGTTTAATAAATGAAGTAAAAAAATGCTGCAAAGGCAGTGGGGCTTTCCTCTGGCTTTTCTTACAGAATGGCTGTCAACAGCTAGCAAAACATTTCCGTAAGTGAGCAGCCTACAAGGAGCCAGCATTTCCTGGCTACTAAATAACCTTAAGTGGTTCCTTTACATTTGTGAGAAGTTAGCCCCTGGGAAAGGCAAAGACATTACAGTTGGCTACCCTTGTCCCTTACTGTTTCAAAGTGTTATGAACAATACAAATAAAAGAAAAGAAAAGAAAAAAAGAAAGGATGAAAAAAAGCATCTTTCTGAAACCACAGTCTTTGATCCTCTTAACTCCTTTAATTTTTTAAGACTAACTTTGGTCAGAAACATAGTTAGGAGTTGTGTGAAATGAGGAGGTGGGAGGAGTCACATTCTAACGGTAATTAGAAGGATGGGCGCAAAACCTTCAGGGAGCAGATTCAGAGGCTACAGCAGCAGAGGCTATGAAGATCAAAGAGTGAGTGGCTTATGGAGGTGGCCTCCCAGCTTTGGAGTAATTTGTGCCAGGATTATTTGCTGTCGAATATCTAAAGAGGGTGTCTCAGGACCCCCTTCTCATTTAGAAGAAATGCCCCCCTCCCCAGAATGAGTTCTCCTAAGCTTTAAGAGAAGACTGTAAGAGGTAAAAGCAGAGAAGTGGCCTCAAGGCAGAGAGGGTCTCATATCCAAAACACCTATTTTAAATGTTAAACCATGGGGTGTTTACAAATCCAAATGATCAGGTAACATTTTGGTGTTTCTAAAAGTAGCAATTCAGTTGTGTTCATTTTTTTTTTTTTGCCTTCTAAAGTGTGTCTTTCGACACATTTCCATTCTCCTGATATTATGCAAGCCCTCTTCCCGTTGCCCATTTTTCAGCTCAGTCTCTGTGCAGTTACTAAGTCTATCTATAACTATTGATAGGTCTGCATACGAGCAGGTAGATCAGAATGTTCAAAACCCTCCTCCTCACATGCTTTATACAAACCACATGGTCCTAGTGTGCTTTCTATTACTGTGAAAAATTACACGACCAAACACAACTTAGGACGGAAAGGGTTTATTTGGTTTATAGATAATAGTTCTTCATTCAGGGTAGCTAAGGCCGGAAATCATGATAATAACCTGGAGGCAGGACCTGAAGCAGAGATTACAGAGGAACTCTGATTATTGGCTTGCTCTCCATGGCTTGCTCAGCCTGCTTCCTTATACAACTCAGAAGCATCTGTTCATGGTAGCACCACCAAGAGTGAGTTGGAGATCATTAATCAAGAAAATGCCAAACAGACATGCACACAGGCCAATGTAATGGAGGTAATTCCTCAACTGAAAAAAGTTCCCTCTTTCCAAGTACCCCAGGCTGTATTAAGGTGACAAAAACTAACCATAACACACACACTGTGGTGATTTGAATGAATCTGAGCTCTGTAGGCTCATATATTTGAATATTGGCTACCAATTGGTTGAACTATTTGGGAAAGATTAGAAGGTGTGTCCTTAATGAAAGAAGTATGTCACTAGCGATAAACTTTGAGGTTTCAAAGCCAATGCCATGAACATAGTGGAGCATATGTCCTTATTACATGCTGGGGAATCCTCTGGGTATATGCCCAGGAGTGGTATAACAGGGTCCTTTGGTAGTATCATGCCCAGTTTTCTGGGGAACCGCCAGACTGATTTCCAGAGTGGTTGTACCAGCTTGCAATCCCACCAGCAGTGGAGGAGTGTTCCTCTTTCTCCACATCCTCGCCAACACCTGCTGACCTCTGAATTTTATAGACAGAAGCTGGAAAGAACCTAGATGTCCCTCAATGGAGGAATGGATACAGAAAATGTGGTATATTTATACAATGGAATACTACTCAGCTATTAAAAACAATGAATTCATGAAATTCTTAGGCAAATGGATAGAATTGGAAAACGTTATCCTAAGTGAGGTAAGCCAATCACAAAAGAACACACATGGTATGTACTCACTGATATGTGGATATTAGCCCAGAAGCTTAGAATACCCAAGACACAATTCACATATCAAATGATGCCCAAGAAGAAGGAAGAACAAAGTATGGTTACTCTGGTCCTTCTTAGAAGGGGGAACAAAATACCCACAGAAGGAGATACAGAGACAAAGTGTGGAGCAGAGACTGAGGGAAAGACCATCCAGAGACTACCCCACCTAGTGATCCATTCCATATACAGTTACAAAACCCAGACACTATTATAGATGCCCATAAGTACTTGCTGACTGGAGTCAGATATAGCTGTCACCTGGGAGGCCCTGCTAGTGCATGAGAAATATAGAGGGGGACACTCTCAGCCAGCCATTGAACTGAGCAGAGGGTCCCCAATGAGGGAGCTAGAGAAAGGACCCAAGGAACTGAAGGGGTTTGCAGTGCCATAGGAGGAACAATGAACAACAATATGAGCCACCCAGTACTCCTAGAGCCCACAGGGACAAAAACATCAACCAAAGAGTACACATAGAGTTATCCATGGCTCCAGATGCATAGGCAGCAGAGGATGGCCTTGTTGGACATCAAAGGAAGGTGAGGTCCTGGAAAGGCTCTATGCAGCAGTGTAGGTGAATACCAGGATAGGGAAGTGGGAGGGGTTGATTGGGGAACAAAGAGAGGCTTATGGGACTTTTGGGCAGGGGGGAACCAGGATAGGGGAAATCATTAGAACTGTAAATAAAGAATATATCTAATAAAAACAGAAATTGACCACCAAAAGAATGAGAGAGAGAGAGAGAGAGAGAGAGAGAGAGAGAGAGAGAGAGAGAGAGATTGAGAGAGTCTATTTTCTGGATATTTTATTTGGACCTGCTCAGATATGTCTCTACTTTGACTAGTGCACATGAACTCAATAATGTAATTCTAAAGTAAGCCTGAAAATTTGGTTATTTGAGTTTTTCACTTTGTTTTGTACATCAAAGGGAGAAATGATTAATTGAATCTTAATTATATTAAAAATTTAAGAAAACTTCCCTCTCCATTATAGTCCTTTGGCTTTAGTGTAAACTGTGGAATTAAAATGTTATTGTCATTAAAAAGTGTATTATTTTTCCAAATTGACATTGTATTGATTATATAGATTAGTTTGAAAAAAGTAATTTTTTAGCAAATTTACACATTTGGTTAGCTATTGTTTCAAATCAATTTAAGTAAAGAATTAATTTATTTATCTATTTTGTCTCTGAATTTGTGTATACACACACATGTAGATTTTCTCTGTTTTGTGGGTTATGAGGATTGAAATCATGTCCTCTGTGTAGGAAGCAATTGCCTTTATGCCATGAGCAACCTGGCTGGTGAAATCTCTGTGTCCTAAATCATTGGTTCTTAATCTTCCTAATGTTAACAAACTTTTAATACATTTCCTCATTTTGTGGTGACCACACCCATAAAATTATACCACTGCTACTTCCTAACTGTAATTTTGCTAGTGTTATGAATCATAATGTAAATATCTGAGATGCAGGATATCTCACATGCAACCCTCAAACTGGTTTTAACCTACAGGTTGAGAAAAGTGTCTTAAAATGTGTATGATGCTTCTGTTATAACTGGAAAATTTTAATTTTATATCTATCTTTGTTTATATAACAAAATGCTGGGTATTTTCTACACATTGTTTTAATATTTCCTGATCTTACTGTCCTTTGAATTCTACTATTTTTTATATAGGATTTTCTGTGGGACCTTAGAGACTTATTTACATATGTGAAAATTGATTGGTTCTTCAACACATCCCCTCCCATTTGATTTTATTTGCTTTGCTAAATGGCTAGGACTGCCAATTTCATATTAAATGTATCTATTTTTAAGCATTCATTATATTTTCAATGTCAATTTTTTGTCTTAAGTTTATGTGTGTTTCTATTAAGACAGACTATCTCTCTAATCTCTCTATCTCATTATCCATACCTCATGGAACATTATAATAAATGTAATATCAAAAAAGCCAATGCCATTCTTCTCTCTCTGTGTCTCTCTGTCTCTCTGTCTCTCTCTCTGTCTCTCTCTCTCTGTCTCTCTCTCTCCTCCCTCCATCCCTCCCTCTTTCTTTCTCTTTGTTTTATACTTGTGGACAAGAGGTAAGCTCTCAGAACTGTTTAATGTCACACTAGTCATGCACTCTAATCTTCTGAAACTATATGCCCTAATGAAGTCTTCTACTATTAGCTTTGGTCATGGTGTGTCTTTTCTGTAATAGAAAAGTAACTAAGACAGAAGTTGTTTGTACCAAGGAGTAACTGGCCTCATCATGCTGTTTTTGGAGGAATGTGGAAGACTTTGGGACTTTGGATTAGGAAAGCATTTGAGTGTTGTAG
This sequence comes from Apodemus agrarius, assembly GCA_964023405.1. NCBI lineage: Eukaryota > Metazoa > Chordata > Mammalia > Rodentia > Muridae > Apodemus > Apodemus agrarius. The sequence goes on along the minus strand of OZ030005.1, from coordinate 160,804,267 downwards.
GTAGGGGTTAATGGGCAGTCCTCATAGGTGCTTGGAAGACAAATAAGCTCTTCTATAAGTTGCCTTGGTCATGGTGTATCTTCACAGCAATAGAAAAGTAAGAACAGAAAATGTTCCAAAGTAATTTTGCACATTCTGATATTATACCATTGAAACCTTTGGACATTTGAACATTAATTGAATGTGCATTTCAAAAGCTTATTTTTGAGTATGGTCTGCAAAGGGTGGATGATATTCCAGCATTCAGGAGAAGTATTGAAAGCAGACAATGGTCCCTGGTGTCTCTATCGGTATCTTTCTCCACTTCAAAATTCTGTACTAGTCTTATCATTCCCTTTACTTATGACTGGATTCAACTCATAGCTGATAGCTGTCTCTTTTCTTCTTTAAAGGTGCATTTTTGTTTATGTGAGTATGCTTGTGTGAATATATGTGTGTGTGTGTGTGAGTGTGTGTGTGTGTGTGTGTGTGTGTGTGTGTTTGGGCACACTTATAAAGGCCATAAGACAACCTTGGAGCCCTTGGAGCTGGTGATTAAGAGATGTTAATGTGGGTGCAGAAAACTTCCCTCCGGTCCTCTGGGAGAGCAGGGAGCAATGCCAGCTCCTGAGCCATTTCTCTAACACTCAGTTAGACTTCTTGTGTTCTGCCAGTTGAAAAGTTTATCAAAAAGATCATTTGTGATGAGAACATCATGGTAATTTGATTTTTCTCTGAAAACCATGTGGGTTTTTTTTTAACATTTTTTTCTTTTTAACTGTACACAGAGCTATAAACATTTTAGGACTTCTCTGATGTTTCTACGATATCCTTAAAAATATGAATTCTCATTATAGGCCCCACTGATCTATAACACTGTTATTAATTATTTCCAAATATGCTGTTATTCAACTAGACTAAATGATTTCACCCACCCCTTTGGGATTCTTTTATGGCTAATAGATTTTGAAATAGATTAAACTATATTAAAATAAATTACTCATTTTTAAAACTAGCCTAAGCAGCATTGGTTTCATATAAAAGCAAAAAACATCTTAATGAGATATTTTATATTACTCTACTTTTTCCCCAGTACTGGGTTGTTTTCCCTGCCTGCTCCCCACCATTGCACAGTTAGGCATCTGCAGTTCTCAGAGGTTCCTCCTAAGGTTGGGGTGAAACGTATCTTGTTGTGATTTCCATCTAAGTCAAGTTGTCTTTCCAAGAGCAGTTTCCCAAACGCCATTCTAGACTGCACTCAAACAGACCAATGTAGCCCTCTGCTTCTCCACAGTGGACAATCCCTCTGCACACCATAGCATGCAGTCCTTCTCACCATGGCATGCAGCAGAACAACCTCCTCAGGGCTCTAAGACAGACAGTAGAACATCCTCTGTAGGGCTGCATTTAATATTGTGTCACAAGGGCACATAAAATATAATAATGCTTTAATCCCCTTAAGTCCTTTGAAATACTACTCATAAAGGTCTTTTAGGGAGCTTTGGAGGAAATTCCCTAACAATTTGTCTTCTACTAAAATTTATGCAATATTGTCTTTAACTAATAGCAGCCCACATCCAAAGAAAACTGACAATCTATCTCTTATGGATGTGTGCATGCACGGGGTATGTGTGTGTGTGTGTGTTTGTGTGGGAAGACAATCTGAGTTGTTAAATACAAATTCCTCTTTTTACTAGTTTAGACCTCGCTTATAAGGATTGTAGGATGTAGTGGGGCTAATAGAAATTCCACACTGGAAAGCAGACTCCTGTGCATCTTCATCTGATAGCTCTGACATTAGACTTAGTTCTTCTGCTTTTTATATACTACATGGCCCTGAACCAGCTGTATCTGCAATCAAAGCTTCTTGACATAAAAGCAGGGTCTGCTATATCTTCCACCCTCATATTTTGGGAAAAAAAACAATTATCACAACACTAATAGAATGAAAACAGCATATGACTATAATTATTATAAACATTATATGAGTTCCCATGTTCATTGACTCTGCTGGTAGTTCATCCCAGTGGCTCAGAGCAAGGACCAGATGCCTAGTGGCCTGGACTTATAACCCAGCGTTACCATTTCTTACCGTTTCTAAGATGATTTGGGAGTGCCACTTAATCTTATAGATATCGGCATTAACAGAATATAAGTTAACTAGTTATTAGTAGATACAGAGGACACAGAAGAGGACCCTACCTGTTACCAAGGCTCACAGAGATTAGCCAGGTGTAGTTAGCTTAACGGAAGACGCGGGTCCTGTCCAGCACATTGCTGCTGCTTTAAGGAAGCAAAGTAACATTAAAGGAGGAAGGGACATTTAAATCCTAAATGTGGTGGATGCATGAGTTTTCACAATGCCTGTGAAAGAAGCACCCAAGGAAAGATATTTTAAAACAAATAAAATTTCAAACATCTTTGCCTTTCCCTTTTTTTCTTATTCAGGTAGAAGCCACTTCAGAGAAGCAGAGGGTAAATATACACACCCGACATTCCTAAGATCTCTCCCACTCCCCTACAACTGGAAGTCAACCACACATCTAGAAATAAGTTATGAAGCTAATATATAAAAAAAGTGTCGCATTAAAAAATTAAAAGCTATGCAAAGAGTTCATATCTCACTAAAAAGAAAACCCACACGTGCTAAATGGATCATATATGCCCCATCTCCAAAAGCTCAGGGGTCATTGTCGAAGAAAAGATGGAAAAAAATATAAGAGCCTGAGGCAGTAGACAGCTACGAGGAAGCAGTGTGCTTAGGGCACAGCTACTGTGACAGCACACACAAGTCCTACTCCTGGCAGAGAGGCTGCTGGGAGGTAAGGCAGTTGGGCCCTGGTATGCTGACATGCTCCAATAGAAGAGAACACGACCAAGACTATTTGTGCAGCACACATTGGTCTTGATGGCTTAAAAAAAGAAGATACAAAATTGAGTGGGTAGGGAAGAGGAATTGATCTGTGAGGAGCTAGTAGAGGGAGGTAAATAAGATCAAACGCCTTATATGACATCCTCAAATAGCTAATAGAATATTGTTTAAAATCACTCTCATGTACAGAAAGTACACAACAAATTTAAAAGGCCAGGAGCTAAAAAAAAAAAAAATTCACACTGAGCTTTGAAATCGTATTACTTCCCATTCACAATGGGAATGATTTTTTCCCCAATGATTCTAAAATTTTAATGAGTCCATAGAGCCTTGTTAAAAGTGTAAGAATTTGAGATGTTCATTTTTAACTACTTCATAGTCACAATTTCCTGATATCTTTCATGCTGTTTGTTACTGTGCCTCTTCTCTTTGTTCTAAGCTTAGGTGTGTGTGACACAAGTGTGTACAAACAGTTACCCCTCTGTGTATACAATATATTAGATGAAATTCATCTGCCTTTCTAAGTTGGTATTGAACAAATGCATTAATATCTGTGGGGTAGGGAGACTTAAGCCGTCAATCTTCAATTTCAGCTTGAAGAAATTCTATCAGTTGAACAGAATCTCAGAAATGCATTGCTAACAGTGCAGCGTAAGAAAAGTATTGGCCAGGGACTAGTCAAACATGCATACGTTCAAGTCAAACCATATATATATACCCCTACAAATGTCTTCTGGCTCTCCTCAACGAGAGCTGAGTACACCAGCCACACACTGAGCCTCGTGCATGTTGAGCCTCTCATGATGATGGCCAGCACCACATTAGAACATAAGGTCTGCTCACCTGGGAACCAGGGACATACTGTGATCTGGAAGATCTTCAAAGGGGTGGGGCACTGCCTCAGAGTGGAATTTCATGAAAGCTAGTGAAAATTGTACTTATTGTACTTGCTATTTATGCTGATCATTCTTCGAGAAAATGTGTCCCTGTATTCATTGTTATCTTATTTTCAACAATGATGAGCTTTATTCACAGAAGCATGGGAATTAGATGAGTTTAGTTGGTTGGCCAATTTCATATTTTGGGATTTGTTTATTTTTTTGTGAAGGGGGATTAAAATCAATGCAACGTGAAGCCAGGGTAAACAGGATTTGAAACCCTATTAATTTATCTGGCAGTTAATATAATTTTTGTAAGTCTTAATTGTTAAAACAGATAGAGCAGATTGCGATAATGCCAAAGTGATCAACCAATTGTTGAGTACTAACTACAAAGAGTATTATGTACCAAGAGCACAGTTTATGCCTCTTAATACACTCAGGAAGTTAGTGTCATTATCTCACTATTACTAACAAAAGAGCAGCCTCTCAAGTTGATATTCCTTCAGGAGGTCATATGATGTAAGGTAGACTTAAATCTAGATCCATCTGATTCTATAATCTTTTTTTTTAACCTATCACAAGATACTGATGGCCATTTTGAAAAGATAAAGATGAAATAAAGTTCTTCTGACTTTTCACGAAGAAACTAGCATTTGAGATTTCGAACCTGAACAGAGACAAAGCAATGCTGGAGAATTCACCTTAACACCGGAGACTGGACAGCACAGGCCTTCAATGGCTCTGGCCTTTGCTTTCTCTATTGACTCTTACTCACACCCCTTCCCACTTTCGAGTTCCAGCAGGCAGACCTCTACAGTGAGACAAAGACTGTCCATCCTCACTTGGTATGCCCAAGAGTTATTTAACAGCTCCCTTCCAACATGGTACATACTAAATTAAAAATAGTGTTTCTACAAGGGTTATATGGCAGGTTCAGTTTTTCATACACATATCAAGTTGTTTACCTCTCATTATTATCCACTTTTTATTTCCACCTACATTTTCTAGATCAGGAAAGCAATGGTTAAATTAAAAGTTGAATATATACACAAGTTTATTCTGTAAGTTTCAGAGCCATGGTTTTTATATATTGTCTGAGGTTTATTGATGTATTTAAGCAAACCTACATTTAAGGCAACTGAAACAGTTTCAGATATCTGATAAGACATACCATTCTAGATATTTATAATAGCATTAGATAATTTCAGATGTACAATGATGCACTTAGGCCAAAACTGTATGGCTATCATGGCCAATAAAACACAAAGATGTCTATGTAATCATTTAATTATGACTATTATTTAAGCTTACTTGACTTTTACATGAGGCATTATAAGAGAAAAAAAGGAAGGATAATGTTCCCAAGGGGATGGACCTTAAGTGATACTATTTTTGGTAAATAATAGAAATGAAACCCTTACATTAAGTTTCTGGGAAAATAATGAAAGAGGAAGCAGAAAGATTGTAAAAGTCACAGAACCAGGGTACCTGCAGCCAGACACTGTGTTCTAACTGTTACTGGGAAGTTGTACCCATAACATCTCAACAACATGACTGCTTAAACAAAACCTGAATAATGACAACGAATATCAGATGACATGCCACTGTAAACAGGGAACATTTTACAAGGTCCTATGTCGAGAAGAGCTACAGTAAATCATTAGCTACTGAGAGAAGGAAAATAAGTTTAATTCAGGGAAAAGAGTTTATCCAACTGAAAGTGGTTAGTCCTAAACAATATACATATAAGTTATACTAAATGGACTCAGTAAGTGTATATATGTATGTATATATATATACATATATACATATACATATACATATACATATACATATACATATACATATACATATACATATATATATATAAAGTGGATATCACTTCTAGCCCTGTCTCTTTCTCTTTCTTTTCCAGTGTTCCACTGAAATTTGAGATTATATAAATATATATAATTTAAACAATATGTTAATATATAAATAGACATATGATTTGATTAAATCATATATTTCAATTTATTTGAATCTTTCTGATTCTTCTTTTATTATTTTCTCTAAACCTTAATGTAAGAGTTTAATTTCTATCTATCATTTACCAAAAATTATTGCTCAAAGTTTCCTATCCCTTGGGAAAATTATCCTTCTATTTTCTATTATAATTGTTCATATAAAAATCAAGAAAGCTTGAATAATTATCATAATCATATTTAAATGATTATAGATATATTAATTTAAATGATTATATATTAGCATATATTCAATATATCAATGTATCAATTAATATTTAATATATATTATCTTGAATTTGAGTGGGAGTCAGAGAAGGATACTGGAAGAGTTGGAAGAGGGAGAGGTATGAACAGAAGTGGTATCCATACAATATATCATACATATCTCATATATGAAATTCTGAAAGAATAAACACAAAATAATGGGTAGGTAAGGTTATAATGCTTATGTCATTTATGTATATGTATAATATATGCTTTAATGAAATCATATGCAAGTAAACAGATAGCCACAGATCAAATGAAAGAATGATTAATTTCATTTCATAAAACTATATAAGATTTGAAAAGATCAAGGTAAATCACTATTATGAATGAAGTCATCTGTCCTCTCTATGGGGATGTGAGACATTCTACTCCCCACCTTGGGTTTCCATACTGTGACTCACTGATTCTGCCTGTCTTTTCAGCCTTACCTCTGGACCATTACTACTACTCATCCTTCTTCAATAGCCCTCATTTCTTTTAGGACTATTGTGTGTGTGTGTTCTCTCTTCTGCCAGTGTCCCTTCTTGCAGCTCCTCACAAGAGTGACTCCTTCATGTGGCTGAGAACCCAGGAGAGTGTGGCCTCTGAGAGTCCTTCCTGCACCTCCTTAGCAGTTCCTTGGCACTGACTGCATCGCTCCCTCTTTGTATGCTTTTCTACCTTTTAGAATTTATAACTTTATATGGTTGATTTACTTCTTTCCAGTTCCCACTTTATATTTGAATGCAATGTCTTAAGGACAGTCATCAACATATAGTAGATTTCAGCAGCGTTCCTGGATCATGGTGTGAAGTCAGTCAAAGTCTGTTGTCTGTAGAATGAACTAATAAGAATAATTGGACTGAGCATATTTATTTCAACCATTTCTTTCAAGCCATTTAGGAGAGTCTCCTGCTGCATACTGTATAGTCACAAACTGGATATTTCTTCAGGCTCTTTGACTTCTCTCAATCTTAACCCCACACCTCTGAAAAGTCCAAGAACTGCTACTAAAAATTAAAGAAAGGAAAAACTTATAGGCTCTTACTTCAACTACAGGACAAGCTCTAAACACAGAAGTACTTGGTAAAGAGAAGCAAAATGAACAATAGGGCACTATAGGTACAAGAAATGATATGTAATAACTCCTATTAAAGAATCCAGTTACCACTCATTAAAGCATAACAGTGTCAGACATTCCTGTGAAGACAATTCAGTAAGAGTCTTCATATATATAGAATACATCTTTATTGAAGAGAGACTGTATTTCATATAAATGCAAATCTATTTAAAAGTGTAGGCACAGTCACCTATACATCAGCAGTAGCAACCAGACTCACGATGATGATGATGATGATGATGATGATGATAATGATACTTTAATATTGATTCTTTACAAGCATATCATGATTCCTTATCTACAATTATGCTGACATGTTGGTAAGGAAGATATAATTTCTAACTTTGTTTTACAGATGAACAAACCAACTCATCGAACATGGCTTGGTTTACCCCAGTATCCCTAGCCTCATTGTATCTTGCTTCCTTTATGAGACTCTTGAATCCCCCTCTTCATGACAAGGCTAGGTCTGAGATTGAACCCATGTGCTGAGTCTACTTTCAAAATATAATCTTCAGAAAAAAATTAATGGCAAACTCAGTGGCATGGATAAATCTCAAAATCATGAAATTCTGGAGAAGACAAACCAAGAGTGACAGGAATGAGAATCATGGTTTCCAGCAACTGTTTGTGGGAAAGATCCGACAAGGAAAGGCCACGAGGAACCCTCGCCATGTAGTGGAAACATTTTATCTTCAATTCAGTGGGAGATACCCAGCTTCTGACATTGCGAGAATTCGGCAAACTACAGGGTCAAAACTGATGGCTTTTAGTATATAACTCAGAGAAAACATATTTATATTCCCTCTTATTATAATAAGCATTTTTATTGTGGAAAACCTATGCTATGATTTACATTTGCAATGGCCCCCCAGAAGTCCATGCTTTAAAGGTTATTCATTGGACTACCCTTATTTAGAAGTAATGAGACTGTTTGGAGTTGCTTAGTCACTGAGGGCATATTTTGACGAGGAAACAAAGAACCCATCTCTCTCCTCTCTATTGACACAGATTTGTGGTGAATAGCCTTGCTCTGCCATGAACTCCTAGCACAATATTCTGCCAAGTCAAATAATGTCCACCAACCAAGAACTAAAGCCCTCAAACCTGAGAGACACAATAAATCATTTCTCATTGTAAGTTGGTTACCTTACATATTTGTGGTAGTAACAGAAAGCTGACTAATCAAACTTACAATTCCTGATGTGGCTTTAGAATATTTAATCAAGTGTTTTAGGTAATTTAATTTATATACATTTTATTATGATTGTATCACTGATTAATATATAAACTTTTGAATATTCTGAAAATACTAAATGTTTACATTGAATCAGTTATGTCCAGGGTGGACAATACTCGGCTTGTTTCCAATTTAATGTTATAAATATCTTAGTGATGGATGAAAATACATTTATGTGTACATTTTTTAATTTCATTTTAATGACACAATTTAAGCTGAGGAATGAATTATTTATTCATTGTAAACATTTTTCTAGAATTTTGATAAGTATTGCCACCCTTCTACCCAGCAAAGTACCATTTCACCATTTCACATGCCCTTCAGCAACAAGTAAGAATTACTTATTAGTGAATTATAGATAAAACTTGGAATCTAATTAAATTTTGGGGGGCCAACTTGACAACAGAAAATATAAATATATGTATTTATATTTTATAACTTACAAGACTCCATTTTTGCTATGTTCATTTGAAATACTACTAAGTGATTTTTTTCTGTTAGAGTTTAATTTTTCTCATTAATCCTTGAATATTGTTTTATATTAAGAATATTATCCCTTGTCACATTAGATGCTAATAGTTTTCTATTCATCTTCCAGTTTTTAAATTGAAAGCAAATCTTAACATTTATATACTTGGCCTATATTCTGTGAATAGCTGTCATTTTATCTTAAGTTTAGATAAAAGCTTGGATATATGTGTATGTTCTTTTTTAATTTCTCTCACTGGATTTTAAATATTAGTAAAAAAATTTACTTACACTTGAGTAGGTCACAGCCCATATATTTCCCTTTTATTACAGGCTCATCAAAAGACAGCTGTATTTTTTTTCTAAATTACAATTCTGTTCAATGATGTAATCTGTGATCCACCCCAAACAACATACTGCCAGATGTTAAGAGCCTTGTCTTCATTCACAAACACCAGTTCTATAAATGAAAGACTCCATAGGCCTAAAGTACTTTCATGTCAGTCTAGATAAATCCAATCCAGTATTATACCACATGGCAGTAATTGCTACCACAGAATTGACTGGCAAAAGTGGGTGACATGCTGTTGCTGAAAAAAAAAAGTAACCTAAATTTCTGAGTTTGCCAGAAGCTCAGCCACCAGAGACTTTAAAGCCAACACTGAGTCCCATGGATGGGAAGCCAGAAAACAGAGAACTGAGTTTTCTAGAGTTGTCAACATGGCACAAAACCAGATGGGGACAGATCCCATTTGAGAACTCATTCATCCCTCCCAATAGGAAAAGAGAAATAAATACTCAAGAGTAACTCTAACAAATACAACCTTATGAGGGAAAAAAAAAAAAAAACAAAAAACTACCCAAGTCCAAAATCGATCGTCAACTCTGATAATTTCCAGCATACTTGAATTATATTAATGATTTCCCAAGCATTCACCTGGAACCAAAATTTATTTGGATCTTAAAAAATAGAAATTCCCGTAAATGCTGTTGATACCTTGTCAGTAAAATAGTCACACATTCTCGGTCTCTTTATAGTTCCCTTTATTTTATACAAATTCTTCCACGTGTTACTTTGTATCTTGTGGGTGGAGACAGAGGAAAGAATAAGAAGCAGAAGCCACAAAGGCATAACTCCACTGTATAGACCACCCTGAAAGCCGAAGCAACAGAATTCTTGTGACTATACCAATGACCAGCAGGGTAAACACTGGGCTGTTTCAATGTGCTCCTCTGAGACTTGGTATAATGCCATAAAAGTAAGTGTGCTGTTGATATTTCACTGAATTCTTAACAAAGCTAACATATTTTGTAAAATTTATGACACATTCCATAGATGTTTCTTTCCATTGCAAACTTGCCACAAATAAAGCATTTTCAATATTCCTTTTTCATATACAAAGTGACCATTATCAGATACTCTGTACAGAATCTGTGGGAGAAGATATCCATAAGGTGCTAATTCACTCAGAGAGAACATCACCAAATCACAGCTATAAGGGGAAAGTTCTGAATTACTATGGGAGTTTATGCTATGAGACATCTGCACAAAATATACCTGACCATACATATTCCCAGGCAAAAGGAAAGCACTAGCAAAAGAGTCACATTGCTAATGCCATTCATTATCAGTACAAATAAAATTGGTTCAGGAACAACAGAAATATATAGTAAAATATAAGATTTTTATCTGTCATTCTGACAGCATGACCATATACTTCATATTTTACTACACTTATGAGAATATTATTTAAATAGGATTATATTGGCACTGACCATTTCTGACAGATAAATATGTTAGTTTTGCTAACTTCTCAGTGTTTGCTACAAGCCAAAAGCTGGTAATACGAAGAATTTAATACACAATACACATAAGGATAAGACATCAAACTAATTTAATTGAGGGGACAGGAAAGTCACACCTCATAGAAAATCAAAACCTGTGGAAGTCAGTCAGCTCTCAAGAGGGGGGAGCACAAAATTGTTAACTAGTGACTCAAGAAGGTTTCATTAATGCATAAAACGTTACTTTGGGGAGGGGCTGAGCCATGTATAGGAAACAAGATGGCTTGGTTCAACCTGTGCTTTGCTGCTCCAAGTCACTAGGCCCTGTTAGCAAACGACTCTCCATCTACTGAAATAAGATGTGACAAGTTACCTACTCCTCTGCCTGAGAACGTAGTGACGACTACCGCCGTGGATTAGAACCAGAACTCAGATCCACAGTACTGAGTCTTTTCATTGCCTATCCCTATTTCCATTCCAGTGAACTCTTCCCTTGTCCATACCTTAATCTTTTGGTAAGGAATTCTAACAAGTTTAATGTTCTGAACATGTTCTGGTACTATTGTAGTGTATCCAAGGAAAATTCAGCTACTTATTTGGTTTCTATTTTTATCTCCCTGTTCTGCTAAAATGTTCTGAACAAAAGTGATTTAGGGAAGAAAAGGGTTTATTGGCTTATACTTCCGGTGATGGAATATTGCAGTCCATCACCTAGGGAAGTAATGGCGGGTGGGGGGGGGGGACTCGAGGCAGGAATTCAGAACAGAAGCCACAGTTTAACACTGCTTGCTTGATCACTCACAGGCTCTTGCTCTGATAGCTTTTTCATACAACCCAGGCCCACTTGCCCTGGGATGGTTCCAAACATATTGGGCTGGCTAGTCCCTCCAAAATCAACTAATAATCAATCCCCCTGCAGACATGCCCATGCATCATTACGACCCAGGCAGTTCCTCAGTTGATACTTTCCTCTTAGGTGACGCTATGCCAATGGTTCTCAACCTGTGGGCCATGACCCCTTTGGCCAACCTCTATCTCCAAACAATATCTACATTTTGTTTCATAATAGTAGCAAAATTATAGTTATGAAGTAGTAGCAAAACTTTATGGCTGGGGATCACCACGACATTAGGAACTATATTAAATGGTTGTAGTGTTAGGAAGTTTGAGAACCACTGTTCTGGGTTACGTCATGGTGACAAGTAGAGTTAGCAGACACCATCAGGACCAGGGAGCACATTCCTTCTCTCAGAAGTTCTCTTTGATTCAGTGTACAGATGCACTGAGACCTGGCCGCATTGAAGGAGCAGCTAAGGGATGTGAGATTTCTAAGCCATTTCATGAAGCTCAAGAATACAGCACGTTTAGACATAGAACTGGGAGGTGCTAGAATAGGTCCAGGGAAGCCAATGGAATAAAAGGATCCAGGAACACATTGAACACGAAAGGCCATTTTAGACGACAAGGTATAGACAGAATTGGGAGATCATGATGCTTGAATGGAATGGACCAAATAGAGAAGAGTGGACCAGAGTCGGCTGAGAGGCCACTGAGGTTTTTAACGACTGACATCAAATGTACTCAGGAATGTGATGGAAAATGACCTCGGCGATATGGCTTTAGCTAATGAACAGAGCTCATGCCTAGCAACCCCAAGACCCTGAATTCCATCCAAAGAGAACAAGAAAAACAAAATGCATTTAGATACAAATCAGAGCTGGCAAGGCTACAGGGAGGAAAACGAATGGTATCAACTGAAAAATATAAACGAGAGATCTTCAGTATTCACTGGAGGAAAAGCTTTTCTGAGACCTACAGACTGAGGAAGGACTTCCCCGGAAAGGATGAGATCTGAGTCATGCAGAGTTTGCTACATAATGGGAAAGAGTTAACTGGGTGATAATGGCCTTTCCTCAAAGCTAATTTTTATCAAACAATTGAAATTTACACAAAAGAGAAAAAGAAGAAAAGGATACTATTCAGAGAAAGCAGGGTTAAGTATAACCACCTTTCCTGATCTTTTCTAGGCCAAAGCTATTCTTTTTGATTGATGGAGCTTCTCTTGTTGAGAGAAGATCAAACAAAAGTCTGGTGGTCTAATAAGGATCAGGTGAACAGATTAGCAGAAGCACTTAAATAAATATTCCAGACAAGCTCACCCAAGTACAGCAGCATCATGGAAAAATGAGTTCTGATAAGGGAGTTTTGAGGACCCATTAGAGAGCTTATAGACAATATATCAAGTCATTATGTCTGCCTCTCCTCTGCTGAGCCAGCCGAGCAATTACAATTATCTTAATCTGTTTCCTCAGATAAAAGGTAACGGTTCTTTTATTTCTCTTAAATTTTCCAAAATCAACACGTGGCTTTGAGATTGAATCCTCGGCGGTTTCTCATTTTGATATGTCACTGAAGGACTTACAGGAAAACGACTCAAAATTTCAGCAAAATGTCCGAAAGGACGCTTCAGGCTTGGCTGACACATTTTAAGTATTCTTGGAAACTAATATTTCACTCTGTTTAAAAAGTTTTAAATATATGTTGAAGGAACTTTTTACAACTAAAAATAGAAAATGGTATTTTGCAGAGAAAGAAAGTACTAGGAATCAGGAGACAAATGAAAGCCAGCCACAGGCCCTCTTGCACACCTGGACGGCTAGCCCACATGGAAGGCCTCTTGCACACCTGGACAGCTAGCCCACATGGAAGGCCTCTTACACACCTGGATGGCTAGCCCACATGGAAGGCCTCTTGCACACCTGGACGGCTAGCCCACATGGAAGGTCTCTTGGCCTCCCTTCCATTGCTCCGTCCACCACACCCCATCCTGTCTAGGTTCATCCTGACTCTTGGGCATTAAAGGAGAAAAGCCGGAACTTTCTAGCTCCCAAGTAGAGGTGATCATTGGGCACATTCCACAGTTGGTTTTGCCTGAATTCAAGATACATAGAAATATACAGATTATAAAGATACTAATATGCCTTGGCCTATTAGATAAAAATCCTGCCCTTCTCTGAATTATTTGATTATGTATACAAGCATCTAATGTGGATAGTATCTAAGTATCCACCTCTTCCTTAACATAAAATTCTGACTGGGGGCTGATTAACATAGCATGTCCAATAATTGAGTTTTACTATTTTTATTCATTTGTATGCATATGGGCAGTTTGTCTGCATAGATGTCTATGCCCTACATGAATGCCTAGTGCTTGCAAAAGCCAGGATAGCACATTGTTTTGATCCTGTAACTTTAGCTAAACAGTTGTGTGGGTGCTGGAAACTGAACACAGGCCCTCTGAAAGGGATGTCAATACTATTAAACACTGAGCCACCTCTTCTAGCCTCCAGTAATTGAGTTGGGTACTTCAAATGGGTAAACTTAATTGTACATGGGTTACATTTTAAGGCAAGTGCTTAAAGCAAGACAAAACAATGTTCAATGAATGTTAGGTTGGATTTAGTCCACTTTCCCATCATTGTTTCCCATTAAAGCAGAAATTATATCAAGTCTCCTTGGGGAGATTTTTATTTGTTTTTATTTTTTGTTTTTGTCATTGTCTCTAATGGGCCTTTTGCATCCCTAGAATATCAATACCCTACATTTCAAATGACCATGAACATTTCTGATAGCTCTCATATATAAACAGACATTTTAAGTAAATTATTTGGTTTCCTACTTGTAAACAAGAAAATTATTTTTGGGTTTTTTGTGTGTTTTTGTTTGGTTTTGTTTGCTTTTATTTTTAATACCAAGAATATTGACACTACAAGTTTTGTGATTAGCACATTTGCAAAGAGTCCTTTTGGACAGAAAAGTTGTAAAAACCAGAGGCTTGGGGCTTGGTAAGTCTGTGGTGAGATTGTGCCTTCTAACTATCTCTCTCTCTCTCTCTCTCTCTCTCTCTCTCTCTCTCTCTCTCTGTATATATATATATATATATATATATATGTGTGTGTGTGTGTGTGTGTGTGTGTGTGTGTGTGTATGTGTGTGTGTGTATGTGTGTGTGTGTATGTGTGTGTGTGTGTGTGTGTGTGTATGTATATAGTTGTCCTCATACTGCTGAGACTTCTTTCATTTACAGAACTGCCTTTGTATCCTTGGAAAGTAAAACCATGATCACTATGGATGTAGATTCCTGTATCTGTTCTTCCATTTAGCTTGGCTTTGTGCTCTTGTCCTATGGTCTCAATAAGTATTGCTTGATAATGTGGTTTGATTGGAAGCAAATCAACAACAAAGAGGCCCTATAATTTTATAGCACAATGGATTTGGTTGTAGATGAATTACTTTAGTCTTTTCTGATCTCTAGAAGGGTTGTGTTTTGTTTGTTTGCTTGCTTTTTTCTTCTTTGATAGTCTTACTTGATTTTCTGCACATATACTGTCTTCTCCATTTGTTCTTCGTTCCCAATATAATTCATTCTCTAATGGAAATAATCAGTGTCCTTGAAGATTAGGTTGATGGGAAGGATGTATTAGATGATGAAATTCTCCTGTTAGCTAGCATTGCATTGAAATGGGTGAGTGGCAAGTTATTTTCTCCTGGGGTTCTCCACTATGGATGTAGATTCACAGTGGAAATTTCATAACTTATGAAGCTCTAAGGAAAACTTCCAACCTCTACTCTTGAAGCTACATTAAAAATAATTGAAATAAATCTTAACTTATTTTAATTGATATTTTAGGAAAACCACTGCAATATTTTTTAATCACTTGAACGAGAACAAACTACTTGTCATATTTGGAAATTCATGCAAAACACAGTAGGAGTGGAGATAAGAGAAACACTGAAAGGATTGGCAATAAAAGTAACGTATGAAATTATAAATCACTTTTAAATATATGTTAGTTAGAAGAAACCGGTCTGCTATCCCATAGGAAACATTAACTTATATTAGAATGATTTTTTTTTACTGTAGCCTGGAGCAATGAATCATAGAAGAAGCAATTACATACTTTTGCTGTGCCAAGCACGATGCTAGCAGTAATATGCCCCACCCAGCAGTGGCATACACTTAGGCTGGCTATTCAACTACCAGCTCATCTTTTCTTAT
This sequence comes from Apodemus agrarius, assembly GCA_964023405.1. Classification (NCBI taxonomy): domain Eukaryota; kingdom Metazoa; phylum Chordata; class Mammalia; order Rodentia; family Muridae; genus Apodemus; species Apodemus agrarius. The sequence continues at coordinate 160,788,611 of OZ030005.1, read as the reverse complement.
TTCTGCTGTCAGGGAGGCTAGAAAAAGATGATGTTGGTTTCCAGAGTTTCTTTATACCTAGTTCTTATCAGTAATTAGAAAAATATGATGGTTGCATGGGACAGTCTAGAAGGAAAGAAAGAAAGAAAGAAAGAAAGAAAGAAAGAAAGAAAGAACAGAGGGAGGGAGGGAGAAGAGAAGGAAGGAAGGAAAGAAAAAAGAAGGAAAGTATGCTATGCCCCACACTGGCCCTCAATTCCTGCCTTACCTGTGAGACTGTGTCACCTCAGGACATGGCATCTGATGCTGTACCAAGAGTCGTAATACTGGGAAGGGGGAGCCAGGAGTTAGATAGAAACCCCGCACCCCAGTGGCACCACCTGTGCATTGTGAAGCAAAGGACAATCTTTTGGACACAAGGTTTCATAGACATCAAAGGTTTTATTTAAGTCATGGTCTGTTTTCTGTTACCAGTAGTGAAAGGCATCAGTAAAACATCTGCATGAAGTGAATTGTGGGTGTGATGAGTGCAGTACCCTCAGCATTGCAGCACTGGAAAGTGGCAGAGAAACATTTGGACCCAGATACCATGCATGTGGTATTTCAGTCTCTTCAGGCAACAATTCCCCACCCCCCCACCCCACCCCCCACTTAAAGGAAATGTCTTGAGATTTGAAAAGCTTATCTCCATTTCCTTCCCCAGCTTCCTAACTTGCTCCAATTCTATCCTTTCTCAGCACTTTCCTCCCCTCAATGTGACATCTTTACCATCTCCCCATACCCCTCTGGAATAATGTTATAAATATATTTTATGTTCCCTGTATTCCTCTCCATGATTTTTTTAATTTTTATTTTCTATATTCTATGTTTACATTCCAAAGGCTTTCCCCTTTCCCAGTTCTCCCCCACCATATGTCCCATAATTCCTCTCCCCCCAACTATTCCCCAATCATTCCCCCCCTCCCCACGATTTCTCTGTTCTGGGTCTACAAAACTGGATCCAATCTTTACAGGCTCAGGGTCCTCTCCTTTCTTCTTATTGGGAATCATTTGACTTGCTAATTGTGCCTTGAGTATTTAGGGCTTCTGGGCTCATTAATATCCACTTATCAGTGATTGCATTTCATGTGTATTCTTTTGTGATTGGGTTAACTCACTTAGGATGATATTTTCCAGATCTAACCATTTACCTCCAAATTGCATGAATTTATTATTTTTAATTGCTGAGTAGTATTCCATTGTATAAATATAACACATTTTCTGTATCCATTCCTCCTTGGAGGGATATTTGGGCTCCTTCCAATTTCTGGATATTATAAACAAGGCTGCTATAAACATAGTGGAGCATGTGTCTTTATTGTATGCATGGAAATCCTCTAGGTGTATGCACTACTCCTCAGTGGTTGCTTCAAGGCGGCCCTCTTTCCTCTCCCTGTCCTCTCATCCTCCCTCCCCTTCTTTAAATATAGAACACCTACTGTGCCACACATTACAGATGCAATTGTAAGACCACAAAACTCGATCTGAACAAATTAGTCACAGATACTCCAGAAGATACATATATTAATAGACTGCATATGTGTGCTATAGTAAACGGAGCTGTACAAATAAAATGAATAAATTACAAACCTAAGAAAGCTATGATTTTAGAAGAAAGAGTCAAGCAGTCGCCTGTACTTGAGGGGACACTGGGAATTCCCAAAGGGGTTATTCAGACCAGAAACTATTATAATAAAACCAAACCAGCCTCTATGTTCAAAAATAGCCTCTAGATGATCTTGGCGTCTAGTTTATTTTTTCATGTTTGTATTCATGTAAAAAAAATATGAAAAAAAGCATGTAGATCATGGGTTATTTTTTGTATTTTTATTCCTATGTATTTTTATTCAAATCCAAATCACCGAACCAGAGAAGGGGAGGGGGCATGGGGGAAGGGATTCGTAAGGAGGAGAGGAGGAGGAGGGTCCTGCAATCAGGATGCAAAGTAGATAAAAAATAAATAATTGAAAAACATTGCTCAATACAGTGAGCTTGGCTGCTGCTGCTGCATTCTTTAGTTTTTGATTCTTTATCCGATAACTTCAGTAATTTAGTTAGCTATATTGAGGCATTGAAACCGAATTCAGGGACTGTAAAGATGGCTGAGCAGCTAAGAGTGCTTGCTGTATGATCATGACCAAAGTTGGGATCTCAGCACCCATGTGACAATCTAGGAATAGTTTGCTTATGCCAGAAACTCCAGCTCCTTGGGATCTCATGTCCTCTCCTGACCTCCATGTTTACACATGCATGTACAGATAGACTCATACACAGATAGCTGCATGCACATAAGTTAATAAAATACATCTCTGAAACTTAATTCAGAATGGTCACCAATGTGCTCAGATTTAGATAAATAAATCATATGTAGCCGGCTGAGGGGCTAGTGTCCTTACAGAGCTAAAAAAAATTATAAGCATATGAAGCAGAGACAAAAATACTGAATGAACATGAAAGCTGAATTTTTGTAGTTATGAACAAAACCAAACTCAAGATGACTGGAAGAATCCAGAATTTTAGTATTTAACTTCAGGATGAACATGACGCTTTTGTTCACCGACTCTGAGTCTGTGGGTAGTTTCAAAGAAGAATATTCTTAGAAAACCCTTACTCCTACTTCTCATATATCTATGTATTATTTATTAGGCTAAAAGGCTTTTCAAACAGGAATATTCTGAGCTAGTGTGATTATATGTACAAGACTGGAATGTCTAAGTCTGAAATAAAATAAGACACCATTGAAGACAGATCTCAGAGTCCCTGAAATAAAGCAGAATTACTACTACTTACAATACACTTATATTATATTTCATAGATGGACTAAACAACCTATTCCAGATTCACACATATGCATAGTTCTGCTAGTTGCTCTCTTACAAGATCTCAATCACTTTGGCATTAACTTTTGCTTTTCTATGAAATGAACTTACGTCTTCTGCATGACCACGCTCAATATTTTGTCTCTGTACTTGATATGTTTTGACTATCTGAAATTCCATTCTTCTGGGCTATAATATATGCATAGAACTATCAGAATGTCTTTACAATTAAATGGAGTTTAGTCAAAATGGTAGTGTTTCAATTTTAACGTTGAGGTTGTATAAAAATTTGAGAAATGTTGAGTATAATCAAGGGCATAGGCTTGTAAGAAAATCAGAGCTCTTTTTCTACCTCTTCTGTTCATCACTGTGGAGTAGTGTTTAATATTACTACTCAAGCAAATGACTTTTGCTAGACAATGTCCCCAAACGCCCCTGTGCAGGATGGGTGGTTTCTCTGCAATTGCCTCTCTTCAGTTTTATTTTCCTCAGACAGACCTTAAAACAATGGCTTGCACACCAGTAGCAATTGGTAGTTACTTCAGAAAAAAAAAAAACTGCTTTGGGACATGATGTACAATTGCTTCCCAGAGTTATCCAGTGCCGGTCAGGTGGGGACTTCAGTGTCAGTGCCAACCAAACATTGGTTGGAAGCTGTGTGACAGGGTCAGGGCATGCTGGTACCTCCAGTTCACCTGCATTTGCGTTCTCAGGCTAGAGGATGCTTGTGAAGACATACTCTGGCACAGGTGAAACAGCCTAAAGCTATAAATGGTTACCTGAGGGTTCAGCTCTTATTCCTCCCTCCCCCAATCTATGTGGCAGTTATATGATCAATGTCCAGATTATCTCAAGTGGCACATCCTCCAGGCAGCTTGACCTGCTGTCTGAGCTCTGTGCCAGAATTCCCATATAGTACTAACACCAGCGCATGCTTATCTTCTACTCTAAGTCCTTTTTCTCTCTCTAGCCTACAGTCCACCTACATCTGTTTGATTAATATGTTGGGTAAGCTTGTGGTTCTTTTGGAGAAACTGAAAGAAAAGCTGGCTTTTATTTCTCTACAGAAACAGACTGCATAAATTACTGAAGTCTGTATGCCAAATAGCTAGCCTTGTCTGTGATTCCTAAACTATTTAGACATCTAAAATTGTAGCGTAGCTGATGCTGACATTTTAATGTTACTATCAAAGACATAACAGCAAAAACTTGGTGAACCATGATGTTTAAAAATTCATTTATCCATAGCAGCTCTTACAGGCATATTATTAGATGCTCGAGTTCTATAAATTCCAGATGGCATGGCATTCTTCTCCATGACTCTTTATGTTTTTGTTCATATGCATACATGTATGTGCATTTATAAATGTTTACATACTTCAAATACATTTGTTTGATTTTTGAGATACATTTTTAACAAACTGTTTTCCCATATCATATAGTTCTTGCTTTAGGGTCAAACTAATTAAAAGAAAAAAGGGGGAGTTAGAGAGTTACAACTGACTCAAGATTTAAGCTCCTAAACCTCTGCTATTTGGGTTTGGTACTGTGAACATTCTAACACCATGCTCTGTCCAAAAAGTTACTTTATGGAGAGCTGTTTCATCACTATAATTTTGTCTTGCTTAGTCTTGACTTACTCAAAACAAACAAACACAAACAAACAAACAAACACCCTTTCCAATTCCTTACACCCAAATCTTCGCTCATGAACATCCCGACTCAGGTCTGTCTGCGTACAATCACTACTTCATTCTTTGCTTCTGAGGGATCCGTGACTCTTTGCTTCTAGTCCATTGTTAATAATGGGAACACTGCTCTTAAATAGGTGGAATACTCTCCGTCTTGGGGAGTTTTCTTAAGGGGAAGCTAAGATTTCATTTCATTCTTATATTGGGCCAATTAGCTTCCTGTGAGTTCCCTCGTGGATTGTTCTTAACTCTAACACATTATAATGAGCATTATTCTCAGGTTATATATAAACCTCATTTGACATATCTGCAGGAAGGAGGGCCAGCAGAAGTCAACCCAGACTGCTGATCAGTCATTCTGACATAAAGTTTAAACTGTGCCCTTTGGCAAAATAGAAAAAAAAAACTAGTGAAGAAAAAAAATCAAAAGAAAAAAATATCTACAATACACTTAATAATCCTAGTAGAAATGAAAATGAACATTATAAGTGTTTTTGTCCAAGCCTTACTCTATCCTTAAAATAATTAGTAATTTAAAAAAAAATTGATGAAGTGAAATTCTGTAAATTCTGTATGCATGTATCCATGGTAACCCAGGTTTATATTTTTGAGCTACAAACACTCGTGCCATCAGAAATATGTAAATCATATGAACAGATATAATAAGATAAAATTATGTTTCCATAAATATCTGTTGGGTAATAGTTTAAAGAAAACCTGACAGCAGAAATATAAATTACGAAGTGTTTTGAGTATCATTTTTAGGAAAACTAGAAAAATTGTTTATCGATATAGTTATAATGAGGAAAGACCAGTGTCAAAGCCACATGCCCTTTTCGCCAGAGTAAGGTCACAAAGCATGTGAAAGTAAGAGAAAATACACAGTGCCTCAAACACCAAACGGAACTCTGTCGGGAAGCCTAAAAGGAGAATTTCCCCTTAGACCTTAGACATTAGTAAGGGTCTGGGGTCAGGGAAGAATAGAAAAGCGTTAATTTGGGCGAATCGCTGAGGGCGGCTGCTAGCCTCGCCTTCGTCCGGTAAGAAGCATGACTTTCTTTAAATGGGGACCTTTGAGACAGGATTCTAGAAAGCTCTTAGAAAGCAGCAGATACCGCATCACTTTTACTAAAAGACTCTGAGGCCCTAAGTAACTCTTCTGCAGTCTTGCTTTGCTTTGCTGGGATAACTGGACTCTAGAGGGAAGGAAATGTGTGTTCGTGCTCCAAGAAGGGGCAAGGCAGACATTGGCAACGTGTCTTCTCTTGTGTAGAATTCTACTTCTGTTCCTGACAGTATTTAAAATGCTTTTTTTTTTAAAAGCACTGAGTGATTCCTCCTATGATAACTTGGGTATATAATACTTTTTCAGGCATATGTTTGTTATCCCATCAGTTCTCACAGATCGAATAAAATAACAAACAAATTGCTGTCTTTGTGTATTTGAGGAAAGCAGGAAAAGTTAGTAAACTCTATCTGATTCTCTAGGCTCCTTCATTGGATACCCTTCATTTTAAAGGCATCTACACAGTGTCGGTGTGGACGAAATTCAGCTTTCACAGACACAGGCGTATGGGTGAGGAGAACAATGGGGCCTCCTCTGTTGTCCCTTGCCATCTTGTCAGAGGCCCCAGATGGCTCTAGTTCTTCACAGTAAATAACACACCACAGGAGAAAGACAAGAATTTGACTCTCTAAGAAGCAATTTGTTCCCATCTGTGTGCCACTAGCCTGTGAGTGTGCTGTTCTAACGCTCATATTTTTTCTGCCATAATGGTCCAAAAGAATAATGGTCCTTTCTTTCTACTACATCGTCTGTGGCCAGGTAGTGGGGCTCCTTTGAGAGTTCAAATGTGTCCCAACATGGACCTTGAGTTACAAAGTAGCCACATTTTTGTTCACACGCGGGGAAAGAATTGTTCTGTCCTAAGCACAGGTGTATGTGCCATGTGTCTACCAAGCCAACCTTCTCTCCCTGCCTTATACACGCTTATAGTCCTGTGGGGGTTTGCTAGGTATAATGTGGGAATGAAGCAAACCAATGTAGAGACAGATCCAGAGGCAAACTAGTGTGGTCAGTTGTTCTTGGAAGAATGTGTCTTTCCTTTCCAGTCCACCTGATGCCTCCTCTTCATATTCTTAAAATTATGGGACGAATGACTGTGTACAAGCTGATCCTTTAATGTTATCTAACTCTGTCAGTCAGGATAAAGAAAGGATCCATTGCCTTCCCTACCCTTGGAGATAAATCCATGGAAAAGAGCGAAAGACTCTGTAACCCTCTTGCTTGATCCTGTTGCTTGCTTGAAGAAGATCCACTTTCTACTTTTTCCTTCTAAAGCTAACATTTTAATCAATTGTATATGCGGGCTTTTTCAATTATTTTGCTAAGTCATCAGGAATTTGGACCAATGGTGTCGACTCTGTGATAACAATATTCAGCGTTTTGAGAATAAAAAGGAAGTATGGTCTTTTCTGAATATCTTAACAGTTGTAGCCTTTCTTAATTTATTAATTTGTCTTCATTGAACAAATATTTGTTCAAATAGTATCTCATGCAAATCACTGCCTCTAACCGCCACACAGGAAAATTGAACAAACTTATTTCCTGCCTTTCAGGAGTTCATAATTTATTATAAATAATAATTATGAAAATAATGAGCATATGTGCATAATTATTATGGTATTCCATGTCAGGGACTTTTCTAACTTTGTTACTCACGTGACCTCATTTAGACCAGCCGAGAGTCATTTACATAATTTTTGTTTTCACAGATCCTATTTATAGCTGGTCTAAAGTCACACAATTAATAAGGCTTGGGGCTATTTGATGTCTACAAATCCTAGGATTATAAACACTTCACAAATGCATGCAAAATAAAGGAGATAATTTGGTTCATCCTCGTATTGAATAAGAATCCATTGGAAGGAAAAGGGCTAGAGAAAAAGGTGCAATGGAGGTGTGGCATGCTGGCCATCCACACAAGCAGGCTACTGCCTTATGCAAAATGAAGTTGGATATTTATGAAGCTCAAAAGTTAGCAACTGCCAAATATACCAAAAATTTCCCATAGGGTTCAGATACTTCTCAAGCTCTGAAAGGTCTAGGTTCGATCATTGGGGTGTACAGGTGGCTTTTTGTTCACCGTTTCCTCTAGTAAACAATACTTAGCAAATGTTGAATTTTTAAAAAAAGGAATAAGAAATGTATAACATATCCTGAGCTATATCTTTGAAGATGGAAAAACTCAGAAGCTACTGTAAGGTTTTACACAGTCTTGGAAAGCATGCATTAATTTGATCCTGCGTTAAAGTAGCTGTGCTTTAAAAATAGACCTTGGCACCTTCAAAGCAGAAATTCCATATGTGTACTATGCAAAACACATCTGAACTGTAGTCTAGGTAACTTTTTCTTTTCTAATATTTATGAAAAATATATATTCTAGCCACTAAATACCTTCCCCTTCCCCTGCTCCATCACAGTAATAAAATAGAAACTTGCTAAAAAAAAAAAAAATGTTAATGGAAACCAAACTTGGACGCTCCTCTACAAGTCTCCTGAAGTCCCGGGAAGATGAAGCTAAGCTCTCAAGGGATCCAGGCTGCATACTGAGGGGTCCTTTTAAACCAATCTCCAGTCAGAATGGAAATAAGGTTACAATAGCATTTTAGAATTCAGCCTATTCAAATTGCTCTAATGACAAAACAGACTGAAGAAATAATTTCATCTGCTGTCTGTTGAAGACTGCACGCCGGAAATGCTGCCTGCAGACAAAGGCGGGTACACAGCTCCCACCTCACACTGCAGGGAGAACCAGCAGGGTGCAAAGGCCACACAAGGGGTAGGAGCTGGGGGGGTGCAGGGCAGGGGTGGTGGTGGCTAATCCTGTTGCACCTTTTGACCACCATGTCATTTTCTAGGGTTCTAGAAATAGCCACTCTTTTTTCTTCTCTATCTCGACTGAAAATTATACAAATCAAGAGGCACCTCACTCAGGAATCTAAATCCTAATATGAGAAATCTAGCCAGCACACTGGACAGCACAGGCTCCTCTCAAAGAGTAGCACACACTCCCTCCTGGTAGTAACTCTCCCTCTCAGAGTAGCATATGGCTCCTTCTTGGCAGTACATTCTCCCTCTCACAGTAGTAGCACACATCCCGTCACGGAAGTACACACTCCCTCTCACGTGTGTCAATACCCACTCCCTTTTTAAGAGTATAAAACTCAGTCAGATGCCTGGGATTCACTCAAGACTCTTTGGACTCTAGAGGGCTTGGCCATTTGTGCTTCTCTGGCTCTCCCATCCACAACACATACAGATCATCTCTTAACTCAGGTTGGCTTTGGCATCTCCAAACTGCTGAGGTCTTCTCCTGCAACTGGACTGTACTTTCACTAACAGCCTCTCCTGGGCTCTCTTTAGAGACTCAGACCCTATCACATGGTGCTAAACGTCTTTCCATGACCCCCTTCGATCTTTGGTTTTCCACCGCATCTAAGGATGAACTGTCTCCAGCGGCCTCTTAGGTTGTGGTACCAAGCCTCAGGGTCATTCCATGACCCTTTCAGACTCTGCAGCTCTCATGCTGCCAAAACCCATCAGCAACCAAGTGAAAGATTCTTACACATTACCAAGTTGGACTACTAGCTCAAATGCAGTCTTGCTCCACTTCTGGACAACAGTTCTATGTGTTGACCCTGCGGAAAGGCTTCCCAGAAGATTTCACCTCATTAATACTGGTCACTTCTTAATCACCACTGCTGAACTATCAGCCCCAGCCAAATAGCTCGATTGTCCCAGCACAGCAAAGTTTTCATATGAGTGGTCCTGGTCTCTTGTCACCACAGTCCATTCTTCAGCCTCAGCTGACCAGAAACCACATAGTTATGACTCAAAATACTTGTGATAGTCCTGATAGAGTGCTTGAGAGACTCTTAAACATCTCTTCAAAACTACACCCAGGCTTCTATCATCTGCATTGCCTTCAACATTCATATCTTCTAGATTCCCACAGAAAAGCCCATTAAACAACCAGTACTCAATGCCTTGTCTAGTCCAAAGTTCCAAAGTCCTTCCACAGTTCTCCAAAGAACATGGCCAGATCTGTTAGCAGCATCTCACAACCTGGTGCCACTTTCTATCTTAGTTTGTTTTTTCTCACTTGGTAGAATATTCTGACCAAAAACAACCTGGAAAGGAAAGGGCTTACTTCATTGTATAGCTTATATTCCCCCACAAAAGGAAGTCAGCGCAGGAACTCAAGGCAGGAATCACAGAAGAGGCCATGGAAGAACGCTGCTCATGACCTTGTCCCCCAAGTCCTCATTTAACTACCTTTCTGATGCCTCTCAGGATCCCCTGCCCACGGATGACACTATGTATATGGGCTGGGTTCTTCCATATCAACGTCAAGCAAGCAAATGTCCCCAAGAGGTTTGCCTTCAGGTCAATGTGATGTCAAGTTGCCAAGAGAGCCAACCAACACTTGGGTAAAGATCTACTTATGAAGAATTTTGTGTCTTCTTATACTTCTAGTGGGAGAATAAATTGATACAAGTGCTAAGAATGGCAATTTGGACATCATCACTAACAACAATGTATTGACCTAAGAACTTAGCAATTTGGCTGCTAGAAATTTATTCTGCTGGGTGTTTACCATAAGTTAACATTCACATTCATTGTAATATTCTTTGAATTATTATTTCTGACATTAGAAATACAGAAAACCTTGTTGCATATCTGTCATATATTAAGTACTTTATATATCTCCTAATGAAGGGATATTATGAAGTCAGAGAGAAGCGTGGGGGCGGGGGAAGTCTGCGTGTATATATACAGACTGCGCACCACATGAAGAAAGAATGGGCATTTAGTGTTTCTATTTTCGCAAAGGCATTTGCTGAGCTCTTGTTTGAAGTATCTGTGATTCTTCACTATCTCCCATCACCAACTGAAAATGCATAGTACAAAAACCATATGATGTATCTGTCTTTCCTTCTCAGACTACACAGGGGAGCCCCAGCTTGTTTTCCCATAAATCTATGTCGTTGCTGATTTCATATTAATGAGGGTTTTAGAAATCCAAAAAAACGTGTCATAAATAAGCAGAGTTACATGTCCTTTGTCACATATAAAATTGTGAACTTCTTATTGCTTAGAATTTTATCACCTTCAACTTGCTCAGAAATAAACTGTGAGGGAAACAGCTCGGAGATTTACTGCTTAGTAAGTAGACTTATTTTTCAAGGCAAAGTCCACTGCTAAAAACCAATTCTCTGTGGAAGTTATATGCCATGGGTCCTCCATAAGGGCACAGAATGTCACCTCTTAAGATGCAGTGACCTGAAAAACTTCTGCAGAATTATTACCTGTGAGTAAATCAGTCACTAAAATGCACCCAACCCAAGGAAATCTTTAGGGGTGCAAATACGGTGTGGATTTCAAAGCTCTATACTTCACTTAACTGGATCATTAGCATTCAGTGAAAAATAACATAAGCATGTGAGAGCTTTAATGTTTTTTATTTATGAACTTCATCCTGTTACTATTTCAAAACACTGACAGAGAGAAAAGAGATCTAGTGGGAGTCAAGTAAACACAGTTTGACCTTATAGTTGATCTATTCAGCACAGTGGGGCTAGCTTCATCACTGCCTAAGGAGTCTGAGCCATTGTGGGAGTTGCAGAGGTGCTTAGCCTGCTGTGGTAGTTCTTCCCTTCTCCGCAGTGGTTAGGGTAACCTATGAATGACTATGGACATTCATCTTTCCATGTGATCAGGACCCTCTACTCAATATCCAGCGTTGAGCTTGACGAAAGCATAAACAACTGTGGGCTTACTTGCCTAAAAGTCTTAACTGGCAAGATGACTGCTGAGTTGATAAATAAGGTGGACATAAATGCTCGGCTCACAGAACTAAAAATGAAACTCCGGTAGCCAACGGCCACAAATGATACAACCAGAGTAGTCTCCACACGCATGTTCACTTACTCTATGATGCTCCGTGAGCTGACATTGCCAGTGGACTGTGGTAGGCAGCGCAGCTTACTGGGTCCGTGGAAATGAATGCCACAAGAGCATCTTGGTAATACCCATGCCTAGGTATTAGGAACAGTGTTTGCCACATGGAATGTCCTCTCTTATTTCTTCTTTCCTGCTAATTGGATGCTAAGCTGAATCAATCTGGCCAGTAAGTGCCACCGTTGTTTTAAGGTCAACATTAAAATGCCGTCTTAGAAATATATCAGCTCCACAATATTGATAGCTTGGTACCACACCCATGCTCACTCCAGCCCAACTTCTATCTCTGAAAAAACTTCTATGGCCGAGTTAGAGCAGAGTCAGGAAAACCTTGATCTAAGTGTCTGACTCTTGGCCACAGAGTGAGATGTGTACCTTTAAAAACCTTCCTTGGGAATCTGTACTTTAAAAGCTGATTTCCAGTGGGGAATTCAATTCTATATCAATATATGGGCCAACCTGCATGGCTGAGCCTTTATTTTTCACCTATACACAGCATATCCCTGACCTCATTACATTTTCCACATACAACATCTCTACTCACTTATTATATTTAAAGAAATGGATTTGAAAAGGCAGTATAAAGACACCTCTAGACAGGGCCATCCACTGACATGGAGGCAATGCATAGAACTGTACTGGAAATCCCAGTTTGATTCTAAGGTCTAAACTCAGTTTTCCTTCTGGCTAAGCCGCCTCCTATTTAAAATGAAATGGCTACATTAATTGATCTGCAGCACTTTTCCACTTAAAGACAACTTGGCTCTTGCTGTTTTGCAGGTTAGCAAACTTCATCTGGCAGCAGATCAAAATATATATCGACGGAATAAAATCCACGTGGCCTCCCCCATCAGCAGAATTAAACTGAAGAACCCTCCCATCTTTCTTTCATTAAATACAGAGACTGTGCTATTCAGAAGCAAGATCTCCTTCTTATTATTCTAGGGCTCTGCTCCAGGCTTCTATATTGTTTTTAAATCTGTCATTCTGAATAGGTAGATGAAAGCCAAGGACTTCTCTTATGAAATATTTTAATCACCTCTGACTGTCCAACTTTCCATCTCTACAAAAGGATTTTTTATGGGCCAAATTAATTTTATCTAAATAACAGAAGGCCAAGGACAGCTGTTTGCAGAACTATTAGAACAAAATCCTGACATGAAGGAAGACAACATTGGTCAAAACTTAAAAGCACTTTAAGCAAGTTGAGAAGACACCGAGGTCAAGTAGAACTTGGGTTCGACTTTTACTTGGCAGTTCAATATATGTAAATGATTTGACTTATAATTACTTCCCAGTCCAGTATATTAAAAATTCAAGTAAGAGAAATGCCTGGAGTCTTTCCTGTGAGCATCCACACCCCACAAGACAAAAGCTTGTTCTAAAATTGCACCTGTACCAGTGTGTGTGTGTGTGTGTGTGTGTGTGTGTGTGTGTGTGTGTGTGTTGGACATTGGGTGTACTCTGGTGACTGACCATTTCCCTAGTACCTCAGACTTAAATTATTACTTTTTAAGTAAGAAAGTATTGCTACTAAACTGCAGCAAATATGATGGCAATTTTATCAAACACTTATGAGTAAGAGAAAGTGTGTTTGTATTGTCAGCTATTCACAACTGTACTTTGGAAAACTTGCTGTAAGTATTCTTCAGGACTTTTAAGAGAGTGGCAGACTTATTTCTACAATGAATCAGGAAGACATTCATTCTCTCGAAATCTTTCAAACTCTAGTAGAAGAATGTTCAGCATCATTCTTTTAAAGTTTTTAAAGTATTTTAGAAAAGTGAAGCTCGAGAACTCAATGCAAGAGTGGGCAGCCTTGTGAGGACCACTCGTAAATGGCTTCAGCCTTCAGTGTGGTCATGGCAGCTTCTGTGGGAGCTGGTTATATGAACATCAAAACCCAGTATCATTGCCACCACACACATGCTATTTAAACTCTTTACTTCAGCCCTCACCCCACAGGTATGGCTGAGTGAGCCCTTGCTTCACTGTGATTTGTCTACACTGACACGCTCCGACTTTTAAAAATTCCACATTTATTTCCCAAACATTACCAGGAAATGAATAACAGCAGATTATCACCCGAACTGCAGAACACCTACACGATGCTGCAAGAACATTTTGGTTTGCTGAGCTAACAAATGTTACAGTTTGAAGGCAAGGGATATTTTTACTAAATAAATACCAAAGTCTCACAACTTAGAAAGAAGGCAAAGCAAATTACCACAAATGTGTCTGTCCTGCTGTCTAAACGCCTCTAAAAGTATGATTTTCATTTGGAAAAATTCTAAAGGCTATAACCCTCACTTCGAAAGGATGAGAGTTTCTAATATTTTTAATCCTGGAGCCACATGAATACACACTTAGCACTGTTTCCCCAACTCTTGTGTCTTTCCCAAGAGTAGGTGGAGAGTAAAGGAATGGTACTCTAACTAGACTGATTAACTGTAGAGATAATATCATCCGTGTCCTTCATCCAGAGCTTTGTATTCTATATACACATGTGTAGACAATCAAATCCCCAATTAGGGTTCAGTTATTCAGCTCGCTATCCACAAGTGCTATCCTAACTTAATGCTGCTTTCGCATACTCCAAAGAAATAAAGATAATATTTCTGATGATTATTTGAGTGCAAGCAGTGCTAAGAAACAACAATGCTAAGTAACCGCTGAATAAACAATACACTATTTTTAGTTATTCTTTGGTAGGTCTGAGGAAGCAAATAATTTAGGAAGAAAAGACTCAAGCAGAAGAGCACACAGATTGTTGAAACAGAAATATTTAAGTTATGCAAAAGCTAAGAACACTGATTGTCAAAAATGTCTGCATTTGACACTACAGAACACTTGCCTGGGTGAAATGAGGTTCAGTACAACTTACCACCCAAGACCCGCAATGTGCATTTCTTGTTGAAAACCTAATTATAACATCAAACAGTAAGATATTCCAAGTAATCTTAAAGTAGTGACACATCTGACTATTAATCTAAGAGATAGAAATGTTTTCTTTAATGTAAAAATATTCTGCTGACAATATCTGAAGTCTGATGCAACCCAAGAGACACCCTTATTTAACTTTCTCTGCAATACAGATACAACTATCTTCATTTTATAGACCAGGACTAATAGCTTCAAACTGATAATGATTTCACCAAAGCGATATCACTTGTAAGGGGCAAGGCTAGGATATAAATCTGGACTTGGAATTTCATGCCACCTGAATTAGTGTAGGACATCCTATCCAGCAAATCAAGGACCTTGTACTGATCAAGCTGCAAACCTTCCTCTAGACTCTAGTTAACATACTTTCAAAGCGTGTTTAAAAAGTCAGGTGATTCAATTGAGGCAAAATCATGTTAACTGATGCTATGGTTACACACCGAATAAACAACATCACTTGAACAGAATTATCTGTTGGCTGAGAGTAGAAGTCTGAGATTCTCCTACAAAATGAGAATTCTCTTTGACAGAGTCTGTGATGGTAAATATTACATAAGTGCTTGATCAGCAATGCTCATGCAAAGAGTTAAAATAATTTGTGAGTGTGGCTGTTCAGAAGCTTGCACAGGCTCCGCCCAGCAGCTGATTCAGACAGCTGTAGACACCCACAGCCAAACAGTGGATTGAACCTGGGGACTAATGGAAGAATAGGAGGAGGGTTTGCAGGCCCAGAAGGGGATGTGAACTCCACAGGAAGACCACCAGAGTCAACGAACCTTGGACCCTTGGGGCTCTCTGAGTCTGAACTACCAACCCAAGAACATACACAGGCTGGACCCAGGCCTCATCGCACATATGTAACAGATGTGCCGCAGCTCCTTCATGTGGGTCCTAAACAACTGGAGTGGGAGCTCTCCCACGAGCTGCTGCCTGTATGTGGGGTATGTTCTACTAGCTGGGTTGCCCTATGTGGCCTCAGTGGGAGAGTGCCTAGCATCACAGAGACTTGAACTGTCAGGGGACCTCCACACACTCAGAGAAGAAGGGGAGGGAGAAGGGGAGGGGAAAGGATTGTGGGAGGTGCTGACAGGGAGGGGGGCAGTGAGCAGGATGTAAAGTGAATAAGTAAAAAAAAAAGATGCTTGTAGCATCTGACTTTGTGGACTTATTGATGCAGATGACCCTCCCTGATGTGGGCAGGCATCACCCAGATCATGTAGGTGCTGACTAGAATAAAAAGTGGAAGGAAGAGGAACTTTGTGCGCTTACTGACTGCATAAACTATCGGCACTGGTTGTGACCAAAGCAGACTGGATCTATACTATAGGTTTCCAGTCTGTTTTGATAGCAGATCTTTGATCTAGGTCCTCTTTGTTTCTACAACTGTATGTCAATACTTTGTATGTCTATATAGTGTATGTGTGTGTGTGTGTGTGTGTGTGTGTCCTCAGTAATCAATACAGAGCTATTTTAAGGATGGAGAAAGTATAGTAAATACAGTAGAGGACATAGAAAGCTACTAATATACTCAGAATATACACACATTTTTCTATAGATTCGTGGTATACACAAAAGTATGTGGAAAGTCACAGTTATTCTGTTAATTAGAACAGGAAATGCAAAGGTTGGCATGTTGTTTTGTATAGATTTAACACAATATGAGTTTTAAGCTATATACAAAACCTATAAACACATTCTTTGATCAACTTATTAGGAAAAGCATTCTACATATGCCTCCGTTCCCTCTAACAATTTTCCTTTGAATATTTTTTGGGGGTAAAAATTATTTTCCATAAAGAACAACTCACACCTGCTTTGTCTAATGCAACGCAGGTAAGATTCAACAGGGAACATTTAACAACTTGAAAGATTGCTTCCCTATTTTTTGAAGCTTATTAAAGTCATCTCCATTCCAGAGATTTATGAGGCTGAATAAAATTTTGCAGTATTATGGAGACCATCTGCTAGCATACGTGTAGATGAATCTCCCTGTCCTTTGCAGGGAAAGCCGCACAGAACGCTAGCCACACATTTTCTTTGGCACAGCCAAGCATGGAGCTCTTGAGAGTTTGGAGGATGTGCCCGCAGAGGGATGTGTCTGCAGAGGAAGCAAGAACGTCCGTGAGCCTCCATCAAAGTCCTCACTCCCATCCCCAGGCCTGCTATGCACTGTTCCTCCCTGTATCTTCTGCTGCTCTCCGGAGCTTGACCAGTTCTGCTGATGTGTGTGCCATTCCGACACAGCAGAGATATTCTGGCTCTTAACTCACTTTTTGGAGCATTCTACCTCAAGATATCTGCATGTCTTTTTACCCTCATCAGCTCGAGTCTCTGCTCAAACATCACTTTTCCAATGAACGATATTTAGTCCGCTTGCATACGTGCCACAGGGCACTCAGAAATGTTCAGATCCTGCTTTTTGAACACACACTTTATCATATTCTAAAATCATTTGTAATTTTCCTATTATGGCGCTGTTCGTCACTTTTCTCTTCTTTTCTTGTGCATACGAAAGTGCTGAGTCCCTGCTGAAGGTTGAATTCAGAGCAAGCTATGCCATATAAGAGTTTTTGTTGACTTTACATCAGACTATCTGTCTGTACCTTAACCCAGTTGTGTTTTCTATCACGGTGTATATTATCTAAAACGGTGTCTGTACTTGCTGGGCTCGCTAGTTTTATGTCAACTTGACACAAACTGGGGTCACTGGAGACAACAGAGCTTCAGTTGAGAAAGATTGGGCCGTAGAGAAGCCTATAGGGAACAGTGCATAGCAGGCCTGGGGATGGGAGTGAGGACTTTGATGGAGGCTCACGGACGTTCTTGCTTCCTCTGCAGACACATCCCTCTGCGGGCACATCCTCCAAACTCTCAAGAGCTCCATGCTTGCTGTGCCAAAGAAAATGTGTGGCCCTAGGGTATTTTCTCTCTCTTTTTTTTAAATTTTTATTTTCTATATTCTATGTTTACATTCCAAAGGCTTTCCCCTTTCCCAGTTCCCCCCTCCCTATGTCCCATAATTCCTCTCCCCCCCAACTATTCCCCAATCATTCCCCCTCTCCCCACGGTTTCTCTACAAAGGGTATTTTCTTAATGAGTGATTGATGTGTTCGGCCCACTGTGGGTGGTGCCACCTCTGAGCTGGTGGTCCTGGGTTCTATAAGAGAGCAAGCAGTGGAATCCATGAGGAGTAAGCCAGTAAGGAACACTCTTCCAGACCTCCGCATTAGCTCCTGACGTTAGGTTCCGGCCATGTTTGAGTTTCTGTCCTTGCTTCTTTTGATCGTGGACAGTGACGTGAAAGAGAAGGCCAAATTAACTGTGTCCTCCCCAAGTTGCTTTTGTCATGGTGTTTCAACACAGCAATAGTAATCCTCAGACACCTGCCTTCTGCTTATTTAAATCCAGCCTGTGTTCAAGTCCTGATCTGATTCAGTCTTCTTTTCAGGCTTTCCCAGATTTCATGATCAAGTTCTCTCTTTTTTTTTTCCCATCACAATTGGACCTCAGTATATCAAGAATGAATATGTCTTTCTCAAGCTATCTATGAAGAGATAGCAATAGCCTATTAAACAACTTTCTTTGTGGAACCCAGTTTAATGCCCAAGAAGTTGCAGGCCTCCTTCTGTAACCTACAAGATTTTACTCACTTTAAAAGACAAATTTAGACATAATTAAATGATATGTAGTGTACAGAAGGTACTTCGCTTCTCAATCATCAATATAACTAAAACACCTGGTTTCCTAGTGCCATGTCACTGATCTGAGATGTAACCTGAATCTCAGTACTCTCTTTGAAGTATTTTCAAAAACTGCTTCTCTATTAAACAAATGAAACAAATTATTCTTATGCGTATTTATTTTTATCTTGTGAATATTATTTTTCCTGTAAATACTCTCCCACTAGTTTTCATGGCTCATATTTCTTGAGAAGAATTCTTGGTAGTGCTCATGAACCCTTACCCTCCTCCAACCCCCACTTGCCTTTGGTTTGTCCCAACACTATTCACTAGGTGACACCAAACCTAACTCAGGAGTCCCATAGCCCCGAGGGGATATTTTTTTATGGACCTAGGACACACTAAGTGTTCAGTCAGCATGTGCAAGTGCAAGTGTGCATTTTGTTAAGAGGGAAGCCCGACTCAGACTCAAAGAGTCCAAAACCTCAAAGAAATGCAGAAGCACTAACTTGGTCTTCTGCTCAGGTCCCTGAGGATGCCCTCAGCTTTATGGAGAATGTTAGCATCTTGACGGGCCGAAACCCCTGTAAATGTGGTATGACTCAAAAAGAACAGTCTCGATAGAGTCTCAAGATATAGAATCTACAGAGCATCTGGCACCATGTGGAAGAGGAGGTGCATTAGAGGAATCTGTAGTAATGGAAATGCTACAGAAAGGTTATTTCAGGAAAAGATGTTCTCAAGAGACAATGGGTGCTGGCAAGGATGTGGAGAAAGAGGAACACTCCTCCACTGTTGGTGGGATTGTAAGATGGTGCAACCGCTTTGGAAATCAGTCTGGCGGTTCCTCGGAAAATTGGGCATGACACTTCCAGAGGACCCTGTCATACCACTCCCGGGCATATACCCAGAGGATTCCCCTCCATACAATAAAGACATGCTCCACTATATTCATAGCAGCCTTTTTTATAATAGCCAGAAGTTGGAAGGAGCCCAGATGTCCCTCAAAGGAGGAATGGATACAGAAAATGTGGTATATTTATACAACGGAATACTACTCAGCAATTTAAAAAAATTAATTCATGCAATTTGTAGGCAAATGGTTGGATCTGGAATATATCATCCTAAGTGAGTTAACCCAATCACAAAAGAATACATATGAAATGCAATCACTGATAAGTGGATATTAATGAGCCCAGAAGCTCTGAATACTCAAGGCACAATTAGCAAGTCAAAAGATTCCCAAGAAGGAAGGAGAGGACCCTGGTCCTGAAAAGACTGGATCCAGTTTTGTAGAAGAGTACCAGAACAGAGAAATTGTTGGGGGGTAATTGGGGAATAGGCGGGATTGGGGGGGGGAAGAGGACTTATAGGACATATGGTGAGGGGGGAACTGGGAAAGGGGAAAGCCTTTGGAATGTAAACAAAGAATATAGAAAAAAGATGTAGAGGTAAGAAAGATGCTAGAGACAGAGTATTCTGAGATAAGAGTCTCAGTCATTTAAACCCTTGGGTAAGTGTCAGTCAAAATACTGTTTACTTTACTCTCATTATTGAGTTTCTGCAGAAGACAGAGGGCATTTCAACATGATTTAATTAAAACAGAAAGACCCTGAATGGATGATGAGAAAAAGATTAGTTCTAATAAAATACCACACTTGTGATTTTGTGCCTCATGTCTACTATACGATAGCAATTGACATTCATAAAAACCACTGAGACATGAACTTAGACTACAGCGAGGAAAACATAACCACAATGAACAGTTTCTGTCCTCTACACTGCCTTGTTTGCTTATCTAATGGCGGGTGTACACCATTCCCATAGTATTAGCTGAAATATGTGATTAGCAAGAATGCAGAAAACTGAAAAGTGGAAATGAAATAAGCGGATCGTCTCGAGAGTTTATTTGAATTTTTAATTGAGAAAAATTTCTTGGATTTTAATCTTCCCATGTTTCCTTTGTTTACTTGCACAGTAACTATTATTCACCAGTGATCCATGGATAAGTTATAATGTAATGTGGTTTGGTTCTCAGGAGACAGTGAACAGGGTTTAGACTTGAATATCTGCACTAAAAAAAGAAACAGAATGTTCTGGAAGGGTATTTTAGGCACCAAGGTGTAGATGAACATGTACAAGATGTTACTGGAACAAAAAGAGGAAGCAATTTGATGGACAAGGGTGGGAAGGGGACATCCCAGGGGAGGGGATGCTTCATTTACACACGGTGGAGGCGTTTATCTGAATAGTTCATGTGCAAAATGTGATTGCTGGAGTCACTGATACAGGTCAGAAGGTAGGAGCATAGCACGGAGAAGCAGGGGCAAGTTTGTAGTCATGTCATATTTATGCTAAAGAGAAACTAGAAAGGAGAAGACACGTCAAAACAACGGTATTTCCCTAAGGTGGCATTAGAAGCATGTCCTGGGTGCTCACTGAGGACCACAGTCTGATGGGTGCTGAGGTCAGAGAGAAAGGAATACTCAGAGAAGTTATAGACTTATTGTGAATAGATGCGGGGCTGTGATCAAGCAGAAGAAACATTGTGAGGTGGACACAGAGAAGAAGACAGAGGAAAGATAGAGAAGAGGGAGAAGGAATAGAAAGACGAAAGAGAAAGAGGGACACAGAGAGATTGCACTTAGAACCATTTACCATTTTAAGAGCAAAGGATAGCAGAACAGGTTCTGACACTGAACAACCGGGGAGGCAAGATGCAGGCAGCCTCAGGACCAGCATCCTAAATGATTTTCATCAGTACAGCAGCTGGCTGGACAGCCACTGCACTTAAAGTCAGTTTTCCAGAAGTCAGTTCACCAGCAAGTTCTCTGAGTTTACCTTTTTCTTTTAACCCTTCAAATGGTTAAATATATACAGAGATATATCAGATGGGTCTTTTCTACTAGCCTGCGAACATTTGTGAGTGCCTCTGTCAACCAGTTTTATTATTATTTTTCATTCTATAATTGCAGTGTCAACCTTCAGCTGGCTCCAGAAACCCATTTTACTATACACAAGGAAAAAGAATCAATGAGTTGGTCTCCAAAATTAAACTCATGATGGTCAAGTTGTCAAATTTTGAAGCAAGCAAACCATGTCATATATTATAACTTAAATGAGTATTTGAACTAGTTATTTATTTATTATGTCCTCCTCACGTGACCTGTGGGTCTGAAGATAACCTTTATTTAAAATATTTTCTCTGGCTTTTGAATTGGATGCTCAGGCATTTAAGATTCTTCTATTGAGAATTCTGTGTTTAGATCTGTGGCCCATGTTTTAACTGGATTATTTGGTTTTTGTTGAGTGAATGGGTCAGAATACTGTTTGTATATGGTTTGAATATAAAGGCCCCATAGGTCCCTACATTTCAACACTTGGTTCCAACCTGGTAGTTCCATTTGTGAAGTCAGAGATTTAAGACAAGTGCTCTACTTGCGAAATCAGAGATTCAAGATGAGTGGCATAGGTTGTAGGAGTAGTTAACTGTGAGGCAAGGCTTTGAGAGTTCTATCCAGGCCTGGCTTCTTGTCCTCTCTGCTTCCCAATCTTCCAAAACACATGAACTGCAGAACAAGATCACGCTGATACTGCAGATTGATGGGACCTTTTCGGCGGCTATGCCTTCCACACTGTGATTGACTGGTAGCCTCTAAACCATGAGCTCAAACAGATCTTTCTTCCATTAAGTTGATTCTTCTTCAATTGTCTGGTTTTTTTAAAATTATTTTTACTTCTTAGCATCAGAGAAGAAACCAGAGACCTCTCTGAATCCTGATCTCTCTGAATCCAGCCACCATACTACACTTGGGTAGGCAGGACAAGACAGTAAGGCAATAATGCAAACTAAATGGAGATGAGGTAGTGCCGAAATCGTCCACATCAGCACCAATGATACTTTCAGCGTTCTTTATTTCTCCTCTCCTCCCCTCCATTCCCCTCTCTTCTCTTCTCCTTTCATCTCCTTTCTCCTCCTCTCCTCTCTTCTTTTCTCCTCTCCCCTCACTTCCTGATTTCCACCTCGGTCACTGATCTATAGCTTTCTTATGTAGCCCAGACTGGTTGTTTTATGCTGCTCCTGCATTAGTTCCAGAAGTGCTGAGATAACTGGTGTACTATACACCTACTTGCTGGTGCTTTTAAAAAGTGTCATTCCAGCATTCCTTCTATGAGGATTATTCCATGCTGGTGGCAGTAGTTTTTTCTTTCTGAGGAATCTGTATAATTTTAATAACACTATTCTTATTCCTCATGGGTGACAAATGCCTATAAGAATGAGAAAGTAACAAACAAACAAAGATGCTAAGATAGATGGGTAAAGCCCAGACTCCCTTCCATGTGTGTGTGTGTGTGTGCGTGAGTGAAATATATATGTATGAAATATATATTTCATATGTGAACATATTCTGCATTGTTTTCTAGATTTTGGCTGAAATAAGATTCTTTCTCCTACTATCTTTCCTAATCTCATAATCAACAAGGTCATTGATATATGAGTGCTTTTCTACAGTAACAGAATACATTAGGTGAGAAGGGATTAGTGGCAGCTTGCATGAGGCAAGACTAGGGAAATGACAAGAACTTCTGGTGAGCACATCCTTGTATGTGCACAAGTGTGCCTGTGCATATATGTGTTAATATGTCCTAATTTCTGCACATTGTGAAGCATGTACTGTTTTGCATAAGAATTCATCTAAAAACAAACTCTTCTTGGAGTAATCTTTCCAAATGAAACATATTTGTATGTCAAAAGTGATCCTCAGAATTTCAGTTTCACCAAGGGTTAGAAAGACCTCCCCTCCCCCAGTCTATTCTATATAAGGAGACTGGGCAGTCATTCCTAGGAAGAGGAGGCTTTGGAAGTTAATGATATTGACATGGGACAAACACATGATGTATAGGGCAAAGCTAGGCACACATCAGGATGGTCATTAGAAGAGCCCATTGAAAAACTATCTGCAAAGGATAAAACATTCATTTTAAAGTAATAGAGCCATATCTGATTCTTTGTCGATGTCATAAATCTATGAATTTTATTTTGGAAATGAGGGCACAGGAGAAAATTACACAGAAATACAGAAATCCAAATGCAGCCTTTTCTGCTCACATCCTGAGTTCTAGGGACAAGAGGGGAAGAGAATACTTAGACTGGGAACAGTAGTCAGAGATAGGCGTTCGTAAACAGTCTCTGCCATTGTTGCTACGTCATTAGTGAGTCAGAGCGATAAGGTGAGGCTGGTTAATGAGTAGGATGCAGTCAGAGGACAGAGGAGTTTAGAAGACAAGACTCTTGTGAACTAGAACCTGAGGTATTTTTGCACAGGTAGTTCAGAACTGAGAAAGAAGTCTGGGCTGTTGTTGAACGTCTGATTAGCACAAGAGGCCACACTTCATTAGCTTAAGTCTCTAGACATCTCATCATTTAGATATGAGTTTTACAAGGTTCCGCTCAGCTCCATTTCTTTTTCATCAATAAAAAAAAATTAGTAATTTGTGAACATATTATAGACCAGGAATTAAGTCATAACCCTTTTCTGTAAAAAAATATTTGAGATATGTTAGGGAGAAGTGTAGAAAAGCTGAGATAGACTAGGAGATAGCTTTGTAGCTTTGGGATAATACTGGAGGCTGCTGGGTAGTGATGCCCAGGGTGACCTGAATAAACCCCAGAGATGCCTAGAAATAAAGAGAAGCCCATGGAGGTCTGGAATTTGGCAGCTTCAAGAACAGAAGCTCTTGCTGGAGGAAGCAACTACTGGACAGAATCTTAACAGTGTCAGTAGACTTCAGTCAGGGTTGCTTTGGAGAAGGGAGGGAGGGAATAAGATAGTTCTTCATTCTGAAAGAAGAGCATGCAAACAAGCTGGGACAATATCCCTAGTGTGTCATCACTGTCACGGTTAAAGAACATTCATAGCCAAACATTGGGTCACAGTCTTGAAATGTGAAGCCTCAGAAGAACGATGAAGGCCCTCTCGTTGCTACACAGATTTACTGAGGATGATGCGCACAGAGAATGTCCCACCGAGCACCTCAACAGATTCTTCCCAGTGTGATGTTCTAGAGCGGAATGGAATACAGGAATCTGCACAGAAGCATCACAGGTAGTGTCCTGGGTAAAAGCATGGCTTTAGTTAGCATCTCTATTGCTATGATAAAACACCAAGACTAAAGAGGAAAGGGTGTGTTTTGCACACATTTTCACCTCATAGAGGAAGGAAGTCAAGGGAGGGCTCAAGGCAAGAACCTGCAGAGAACAACTGAAGCAGAAGTCATGAAGAAACACTGTTTTCATGTTCTCCATGGCTTACTCAGCCTGCATTCTTATACAATGCAGGTTCACCTGCCCTGGGATGATACCAACCACAGGGAGCAGAAAAACTGAATATTAACAGGAGGCGGGGGGCCAGGGGCAGGGGGCAGGGGGCAGGGGGCAGGAGGCAGGAGGGTTTCTCTGGCATAGAATCTTCTTCCTTCCCTGTCCACTCTGGTCTAGCTCAGTTTTTTGTCCATGAGGCCTGTCTGCTTATCTTGGTTTCTGTTCTTTCCTCACCACAGTACTTGTACTGCCTTGCATCTGGAACTACAGTTTTCGACTTGCCCTGACCTTCTTACCCTGTGCCATGAAGACACATTTAGGAAATGTGAAAGATAGAAAACCAGGCAGGCTGCCCAAGGTCCCTTTCCATGCTCTCTCTGTTCCCCCAGACCCGATCCCTCAGAGGCTCCTCCCTAGAGGTGCCACAGAACCACTCCCTTCCCCTGCCCTCATCTTCTGCGAATCCCATGTCCATCCCAGCTGAACTCGCTTCCCGCACTCACCACTGCATCCCAGCCTCCAACACCAGCAAGCATTCCTTGGGAACACACCAGCTGAGTGAGCCAGTGGAACAGGCAGCACACAGCTGTCAAACACACTCTGAAAATCCAGAGAGGAGACAGAAACCAAGGAATAAAACATCCACCCAACAAAGACAAAACCCAGAGGCCTAGACACCAGCATAAGAACATAATCAATAACACCAAGGACACTCGAGCTCCTATAGGTCCACAGCTAGCCTATCATGGCAGGCCCTGAATATTCCAGTCTAGCTGAAGCACTAGAAAGACCTTAAGATCAATGAGAGAGAGAGAGAGAGAGAGAGAGAGAGAGAGAGAGAGAGAGAGAGAGAGAGAGATCCTTAAAGAGAAAATAAATAAATCCCTTAAAGAAATGCAGGAACATACAAAGAAAAATTAGGAGGAAATGAAAGATTCGTTTTGAAGTGTTTGGTTGTTGTCCTCTTGGAGGCCTGGTCTTTTCTGATGGAAGATGGCGGGGGAGTGGATCTGTGGGAGAGAGGAGATGAGCGGGGAGCTGGGAGGAGGCGAGGAATGGCAAAGTGCGGTTGGGATATATTGTATGAGAGAAGAGTTGATCTCCAATGAAAGAAAAAAATGTGAGAAACAATTAACTGCTTTATGCTTGTTGAGCTATGATACCAACACCCAGTAAGCAGAATATATGAGCACCATTATTAGGGAGGATTCTTTGCATATCCAACAGTCTACACACTCTGAGCTTCACTGGTGAGCAGAGGAGATTTTCATGAATCTTTGTACTCTCATTGGAAGAATGGCTTTATGTCTCAGTCCATGTCCCGTAAATATCCATTTAACTCATTGCTTTCCCTGTTTCCCCAGCCAGCCTCCTATAGGGCTGCAGACTCTCTGTTCTGGTCCATTTGTTCCTCTGCCCACGTCTTCAGACTTCCACCTTCAGGCTCTCTAAATCTCAGGTACTTAGTGAGGTACTATATACGAAGAACTCTCCGAACCCCGAACACCCATTTTTTTCCTGGAGAGTATCTTAGGGTCTTTTGTTTGTTTGTATTTTGTTTTTGTTTTGTATTCTTGAGTGAAGGGTTAACATTTCTTCTAGGCTCCACCCCACAGTTACCTGGCAACAGCTAGGTGTGCCTGATTCAGTATAAAAGAAGCCACTTGCCCTCTCCTCACTCTCGTGCTCTCTTCCCCCTCTGTTCCTTCTCTCCCCATTCCTTTCTGCCCCCCCCATGTGCTCATGGCACTCTCCTCCTCTACTCTCTCTCTCTGTCTCTGTCACTACCCCTTTAACTACACCTTCAACTCCCCCCCATGCCCTAAATAAATTCTATACTCTACCCTATACCGTCCAGTGGCTGCTACTTCAGGGGGAAGGGATGCCTCAGTATTGGCCCTCAGAGGCATTCCCTTTCCATGGATCATACCTCGCTTCTACCAAACATATCCCTGACTTCTTTTTCTCTTTTATAAAACACAACAATAAGGACAGCAGTAACAAAGAATACAAGGGACATACCATGTATGCACACACAGAAATGGTAAAACTACTTTATAAGGTTTATGAGTGGTACATTGTTCCTTGAACTGTAGTTCCAGTGCTGGTTTTGTATTTGGCAGTAGAAAGCTCTGGGGATGCCATGTTCCTTTTGAGGGTATCTCCTAGAAGCCCCCCCCCCAAAAAAAAGAAAACCAGATCCCTACACGCCAGCAAAAGAGTTTTGGAGGACTTTATTTTAGGGGGTGGAGTACATCCATCTAAGGCCTGAGAGATGTTGAAATGGCCATTGGATTGCTTTCGTCGACTCTTAAATTGTTTTCAGATTTATTACCTAGGAAAACCAATTTCTTTTCTGAATTAACTTCTTATTTGTGAGCTTTTAGTTTAGAAGGACAAAGAATTTTGATTAGCAAGTAATTGACATGGTCCAGACATTGCTTTGCCTTATAAATTGCTAAAAATAAAATCATTCCACATTCACTGAACTCGGAGACAAACCAAATCACAAAGATAATCATCTGCAAAACAATGAATTTCCCGAGAAGAAAGATCTCTCAAAATCTTGACTGATCACCGTCATTGCACTGGGTTATATGTGTGTCAAGCCACATGGGTTTGTCTTTATTAGTGTTTATGTTTTTCCTCTCCTAAATTAAAATACATCTGGAAATTAAAAAAAAATACACTGAGAAGGTATGCTAGAGGGAAAAAAAATCAGAAGAGATGCAACTGATTCAATTTTAGACAAACTAGAATGCAAGAACTCACAGGGAAATTACATTGAAATGTCCAGGAAGCTTCTGAAAATGGAGATTCAGTTTTGGAATGAGAGTTGTGGGAAGGCTTGTGTGTGGGGAGATCATGAAAATACCCTCAAGGGGTGACCACGAGGAATGCTAAGCAAAGAAACAAGAGTGAAAATCATCAGAACAAGCTCAGAGCACTCAAATTCAGAATGTGAGAGTAAGAAATGCACAGCGTGTAAGGGGAGGGAAAACAAAAGCGGTGCCGAATCAAGGGCCAGGAGAAGCTGATGTGCAGATCCAACCATCGAACGGAAATCCACAAATGCCTGGGGTGGAGCAGAAGAAACAGAGCTGTGAGTGAGAGAGAGAAAGGAGTGTGGGGAGAGAAACAGTTGATGGTTCTGTTTTCAGAAAGTGGGAGTTAATCCTGTTTGGGGGTATTTGGGGTGAGCTGGGAGGAAGGGAGAGGTCTGCTGAGAAAGACTGAGATGCTAAGACTCTACAAAGGATTAATGGGGGCGGAGTAGCAAGTCCCCGTGGCCTCTGTGGATGTGAGCTTAAGGTTGCGCAAAGGGAACATGGGTGATGCTTCTTCAATGGCCAAGCTCTTGGGTGTGACTCTGTGGTCGTCTTGTCTAATTCTGTATGTTTGCCTATCAAGTTGAGCAGCTGAAGGGCTAAGGACAAAAGAACCCGAGTCAGTGAGGTCCCAAGTGCTCCAGAGCATGGAAGAGAGTCCAAGGCTGGCGGGCGAAAGGCAGAGCTGAGTGTAAAACTGAAAAAGCATCAGGACAACCGAGACAGGAGGCAAACGCAGGGTGGCATGTGACGGGCCAGGCTGTAAAGCAGCAATCCTGGAGCGGAAAGTATGGTGGCACCAGAGGCCTGGAGGGTGATTCTCCTAAGAAAGTAATGCCTGTTGACAGGGTCTGCTGTGTCTGCTGCTGGTGAACAGATATGCCTTCAGCAAAGACAGAAGCCAGCAATGAAAAGAAGTGCATTGGTTTTCAACATGGAACTTGAAATCACCCAGTGCTATAGTATATAGATGTGGCATTGAAAAGCACAAGCACTGGAGTAGAAACACTGGAAATCTTGCTGAATTTATGTCGTGACATGGAAAATAATTCTTGAAGGTAAATGAATACCCACGCTTTCCCACGACGGGATTTTACATCACTCATGCATTGGGTCAAACTGTTTTCTTCTACATTTTAATACTCAAGATGACCTAACTAATTCTAAATATCATAAAAAAGATTCTCAATCAGGTTCCAATTTTTTTCTTGTATTGTTGTTATTGTTGTTGTTTAGACTCCTGTGTCATCTCCCGTTTCCTTAGCTTTAGAATCAAAGTATTCAGGACAAAACCATAGTCGCTGGGCAATGCTGCACAGATAGCTTACACACACTTCTACCACATTTTTGCTTCTGTTTATCTTGCCTCCATTAGGCTATGAGGAGACTGATTTTATATCATAGCGGGACATATTGTTAAGGCAGAAAGAAGCAAAGGAAGTGGGGAGAGAAGGTGAACAGGGGAGATAGGAAGGGAACGGAGAGGAAGAAAAGGGACAAGCATAATTTCCCATGAACCAGCCCTTGCTGAGAGAAGATGTCTCATATGTTAAGCTGAGATACAATCTTAAACTCAGGACAATTACATTTTTCATCTTGATAGGGCTTGGGATTTCGTTTCTTCTCGATAAGTTTTGTATCACACAGTTGTCTAGCAGAACGTCTATAATAAATCTAAAGTCTTTGCCACAGTGAGCAAAACAATAGCAAATTTGAGTTTACAGTATATACTTGTATTTAAATTGACAAGTTACACTTTAAGGAGACATTCCTATGCAAATCTATGTTTCTCAAGTTAAAATTTAATAGAAGGAAGAATGCTATAACCTGTGGGTAGATAAATATATTATGTTTTGTTTCAGGAAGTATAAATGTAATAAAATACATTTCGTAGTAGTTTAATACAAAATCTTCCAAATATAAAAGATAATCTACCCAAGAATTTTTTAAGTGAAACACGAAGCAAAGGCAAAATATAGTCACTCTCCTCCTGTGAAATATGAAAGGATTTAATTTTCATGTTCAAATTCATCATCATTTATTGTTATCCAGTGAAACTTCCATCTAAACAGATTTTTAAAGTTGTCCATGTCAAATATTTAGTCAGCAAATCTATGATGGGAAATGACCTTTGCAAAGCATTACTGTGAAGATGAGACACAATTTTTTTTACTGTGGAGACATGTAGAGGTGGATTGTCTTTAGTGTTTACTCTTTATAGCACTGGCAATTAGAAGATTCTAATTTCTGAAATGATGACGGAGGGTGATTCCTATGAGGGTGCGAGTCTCTTGAAGAGAAAAGCAGCAATTGTGCATGATTCAGTCTATGTCTCGGAATATTTTCCAAGTAAATACGAGGCACAGCTATTGCACAGTGGCATCCATTTCACAGTCATGAGCTCCATGGCATGCTAATCTGCTGCTGGGAGCAGCGGCTCCACGCTGGCAGGCACAGATGCCCCTTCTACGTCACAGGAGTTCATTCTATGAGGTTCAGGTCATAATTACTCTATTTTATCCCTTCTGTGTGCTAAATAGAACCAACATTTACTTTAACAAAAGGTTATTTTTTTTTTTTTTTTTTTTTTTTTTGCCTGTGTGGACTATCTGTGTACTGCATGGATTCAGACCTGGTACCCTCAGAGAGCAGAAGAGGATGTCTGATCCCTTGGGACTGGAGTTACAGAAGCTTGTGTGCCAGCCACCCCATGGGTGCTGGGAATCAAATGCCCCACATCCTTTGGAAGAAGAGCCATCTTAACCACTGATCTACATCTCCAGGCCCTCCAAATTAACTTTTATTTGATTTTTTTAAAAAATATTTTAGAGGAGAGTTTCAAATTTTCTTAATTAAAATTTCAGTGATCAGAAAAATTCAATTAAAAAAAATTCAGAGGACACTGAACCCTGATCCTTCTTGGTCTTTATATTACAGACATTTCTGGTGCCTTTGAGGGTTTGAGTTGACAGAAGGGAGGCCAAAGTCACAAGTCCTGGAGTGGGTAAACAGGCGTGCATGGGAGCAGCCCTGTGAAAGACTCAGATGAAAGTCAGCCCTGGTCTGACAGCACAAGGATACACTGACTGCTAATGGCACCAGGGAAAACCGAAGCCTTGCCATCTGTGCTCCAACAGGAGCTCAGCAGCAGCCTTCCTCCACTGAAGCCCCAGATCCGTGTCTTCCTCCTCACCTCCTCTGAGAGCAAGATTCCACCACACCCGCCCTTCTCTGTGCTTTGCTTTCGTGGGCCCCAAATGCAATTGCACAAACTTCGTGCACAAACGGAAGATTGACTGTTTGTTGTTGAACTGGGATAGCTTACATGACTCTGAACAACCGACTGCTGAAAATTAAAACCTGCAGAGTAGAGGGAAACTACAAAACAAGATGGCCATTGGCCAGACAACCTGAAACGTGGCCTGCATTGTGATTGTTTGTTGTTGTTGTTGTTGTTTTGGGTTTTTGCCATTGTTGTTGTGGCTGTTGTTGTTGTTGTTTTCTGAAAAGGCATGGTGCTGACTTTGCCAGGGGCTTCAGGGTTGTCAGGGGCTTAGAAGCAGTTTAGTTCCATATGAGTCAAACAGGCTATTAAGAGTTCCTGTGGGAGAATTTTCCATTTAAGAAATATTTTTTTTCTATAAATAGTCTGTGAAACCAAATTTTAAAATCGTAACAAGACTTCTCTAATCAAATCTGTCTCCTAAAATCAGAAGCAATTTTGGCAGCTCTCTAGACAACAGCCCTACAATCTGCCACATGGCCTTGATGCTCCTGGGACTCTGTGCTCGTCACTGTAGGAAACAGCTTAGCTGAACTGCCATTTTGGAAACGGTTCCCCATCTCAGTAGAATATAATAGATTTTACATCACACAATGTAGAGGGAGAATTTATCCATCTTTCTTAGAGCATGATGTCCTCTGCAATGTATTCCAAATTCAGTTCATCTGAAAAGAAGTTTGACCTACCCATAATTTTATAGGGCATGGGTCATGGCTTGACCCCATTTGAAGAAAGATGGCTATACTTTGTGAAGCTATATACTTGAAAGGGATGGTAGTGTAATGTCTTTATCCTTTTTGAGAATCCATTACAGGGTACTCCAAGGCCAAATTCATTTCTGGAAATGTCCTATTGGCTATCAGGGCAAGCAGGCGGAGTGGGCGTGGCTGTTTCCCAGAGAAATTTTTGGTATTCCAGAAAAGACTCCAGCAAGGTGCTTCAATCCTATAGAAACTGAGATTTGAGATGTTCTGAAACTGATATTTCAATCAGGCCATTACACTTAATAAAAGCCAAAGGTCTTCCCGCCTTTCCTTCAATCTTCTCCCACATTAGATATTACAGTCACAGAATACAAATGCGATGTAAAGGTTGGTTCAGTGCTCTGAGAATTAAGTTGCCAGAATAAACAGATCATGAAAACTCTAGAATATTTATTTTCTTCATGATGATTTAGTTAAAGGTTGACACAACTACCCTTATTTGGGGATTCAAATACGTAAGAATTAATTCCCAGCCGAGTTAATTCAGGTTTGTTTGTTTGTTTGTTTGTTTTAATGCTTCTACTTTATAAAGTGAGGGAAATCTGTGTTCTTCCTGAGAACAAAGATGTTATCTCCATCACTCACCATCAAAAAACCAAACGCGCACGTGTACACACACACACACACACAGAGAGAGAGAGAGAGAGAGAGAGAGAGAGAGAGAGAGAGAAGGTTCTTTTTTAAGCTGTGCGAAAACTGCTATCCAATTATCCTGCAACAAGTCCCATACAGAAAAGTTTTTGTGTGTTTTAAATTTCTTTTATGTTTGAGATTAGAATATAATTATATCATTTTCTCCTTCAGTTTTCTCCCTCCAAATCATCCTGCTCTCTCTCAAATTCATGGTTCCTTTTTTCATTAATTGCCCTTATATGCATATATATGTGTGTGTGTGTGTGTGTGTGTGTGTGTGTGTGTGTATACGTGTATATATATATATATATATATATATATATATATATATATAAAACCTAGTCAGTAAAATGCTACTTCTCTGTATGCTTTCAGGACTCTGTGGGAGTAGATAACAAGTAGGTGTGCTCTCCCCTGGGAAGACTCTTTCTCCCACTGTCAGCATCCCTCAGCTGCCTGTAGTTCTTTGTGTAGAGTTGAGGCCTCTTGATCCTCCCCTCATCCACTTTGGCATAGCCATTGTTGTCCATGCTCAGCTAATGTTTAGGCAGCCATGTTGGTGAGATTTCATGGGTGCAGTAGATACAGTCTTACAGAAAACTGATGCTTTCTCTCGGCTCTTAACACTATCTCCTCTTTCACAACATTCCCTGAGACTTAGGCAAAGGAGTGCTCTGTAGATGTAACCTTTGGGACTGGGCTCCACAATTCTGCATTTTGACTGGTTATGGTTTTCATTTCCAAAATATTTATCTTTCAAAATAAATTATTAATAGAGTAGGAAGTCGTTTGTTTCTTTGGATTAGGAAAGGGCTTAGTTCTTTAAGCCTTTAGGTCATCTCAGTCTGTTAAGATAAAACAGGGAACAGGAGACTTGTAGCTGAAATCACAGCTATTTTAAGACAGGGTCTCACTATGAAGTCATGGTTGTCTTTGAGAACACTGTGTAGACCAGAAAGGGCTTGAACTTACAGACATCTGCCTCCTGCCTAAGAACTGATATTAAAGGTGTGTGCCACTATGACTGGTGTTTAATTTTATTTTTAGTTACACGCATGCATATCTGTGTACGGATATGGGAAGGGGCGGCTTGCACTCTCAGAAAGGCACAGAAAGACCCCCTGGGACTGAACTTATGGGTGACTATGATCCTCTGCCATGGAATCTGAGAACCAATCAGGGTCTTCTGCAAGAGAAATACATGCTTCTAACTGAAGAGCCAGCATTTCAGCACACTAGTTAACACCAAGAACGTGTGACGCACGTTGCAATTGTTAACTTACAATGTTCCCTTAGAGGTACAGTTATTGCACCTCCATAACCGGGGTTCCCTCAGAACTTAAGAGAATAATATCAGTTTATCAATGTGCTTCAGTAACAGGGAAGCCATTTTTCACATTTCTCGAAGTTGCTATCTATTCTCACTAGCTCATAGGGTGCTGTTAGAATGAAGCTTGCTGAAACTGTCTAACATTTGCTTGGAAATATAAGCCAGCCGACAGTCATTTCAGTCAGAATAGGGGTCTCCTCTCAGTGTTCCCCGGACAATCAGCACAAAACCACCTGGTGTGGTGGTTAAACTACCTACTTCATAACCACTGCATCAGTGAAAGATTGGATCACCTGAAACTACCCATGATAATGGACTATCGATGTATTACTAGGCATACCAGAGGACGGATACCAATGTCTTCACATGAATCCATCCTAACTTCTTTCATCCAACTTGTAGATGTTTAACCTATTTTCTACTAAGATAGTATTTAATATTTCATCACACACATGCATAGAAAATAGCACATTATTAAAGTGTTTATGTATGTTTGTGTGTGCATGTCTGTGTGTGTGAATGTCTGTGTGTCTATGTATATCTGTATGTGTCTCTGTGTATGTGTGTCCTTGTGTATGCCTGTGTATGTCTGTGTGTGTATAAGACAAATATTGCTGATCTACCAATCAGTGTTATAATAGCGCAGCTCCCATATTTTGGTGTTCTTCCCTCAAAACAGTATCATGAGAGAAAAAGTAAGGCCCATTAGGGTTTATACCTTTAAGAAGAACATGATGAGTTGAGATCCAAACCGAAGTAATCTCATCTTTCTCCATTTAATGTGGCAGACCGTTCTGTTGATATGTTTTTCTGAAAACATCTCTTTCCTTCAAAGTGAATGAGCCTTTTACAAACAGTGTAGCCAAGTTAATAATATGCTTTGAGATCATCTGAGAGAGTGATGTACTTAACCTGCTATTTTGTATAAAGTCACAGCCTTAGGAAGGTTCAGAACAACTGCTTTAAGAGAACAAGTAGCCTTTCTCCTATTCTTCCATAAGAGTCCCCACGCTCCATTCACTGTTCTGCTCTGAGTATCTGTCGCTGTCTGAGTCAGCTGCTGGGTGGGGCAGCCAGCCTGAAGGGGATAAGAACTCCACAGGAAAACCAAGAGGCAACGAACCTGGACTCTTGGGGCTCTCTGAATCTGAACCACCAGCCAAAGAACATACCCAGGCTGGCCCTAGGCCTTCCTGCTCATACCTAACAGATGTGCAGCTTGGCCTTCATGTGGGTTCTGACAACTGGAGTGGGGGCTCTCTCAGAAGCTGTTGCCTGCATATAGGAGTGTCATCGCTGGGCTGCCTCAGTGCGAGAGGAAGCACCTAGCCTTGCAGAGACTTGAAGTGCCAGGGTGGGGGATATTGGGGGGGCACCTTCTCAGTGGAGAAGGGGGAAGGAGTGTGGGAGAGAGTGGCTGGGAGGGGGCAGTAGGTGGGATGTAAATTGAGTCAGAAAGAAAAAAATAAAGTTAAATTAAAAAAATGAGAGAGAACAAGGAACGAACTTTCTAGGCCCTGGGTTTGCCATACAACTTTTACAGCCCAAGCTAAATGTATATCTTTAGCTTAAATTGTGTATTCTTCCATGCCCAACCCAGAATAAATGTATGTATTTGTTTGTGTTGTGGTCATGATTTGCTTAAAGCAGCCAATGGATTGAAAGCAACCTTAAACAAAGCAGATGCCTCATAAATACTGGAAACAGCATGTGGATACCGACTGATAATGCCTGTTGGCTGTTTGGAGTGTTACTCTCGGTCAGTTGGTGTCTGAAAAACAATTTCTTCCCTTGCAAAACTCTATAAAAGATTTCTGTAAGGAATCTATTGGTCTGTTTCCATATGCACAGCATGAATCTGCTGCTCCGTAAATACAGAGCAAAGCCCCTTCATTAGAGACAGACGTCTCTCTCTCTCTCTCTCTCTCTCTCTCTCTCTCTCTCTCTCTCTCTCTCTCTCACACACACACACACACACACACACACACACACACACACACACCTCATGCAACAAGCTCAAAGTCAGAATAGACATAGGTGTGACACACAGGAAACAGGAACAGACAGATCACACACATACGACAGACAAAAGACAGGCAGGCCGGTGGCCACAAACTACAGACAGATGGAATAAGGCGCAGAACTCAAATGTGGGCTCACTTTTGATTAAACAGTGCAACAGGGGGGGTTCTGCCTTCATTCCTTAATGCTATACTGACCTGCCTTAATGCCTTCTCTGTACTAATTAACAATGGGTAGGCACTACAGACGAAAACGGTTTTAACTTCATCTATATCTATTAAAAATCCATAAAGGAGCCAATTTGACCTAAAATACTGCTTATTTGGCAGTTCTTAATTTGACTTCATTAACTCCAGCATAAACCATACAGTAGCATAATGACTTAATGATGTTAGTGAAAACATTTATTGAAAAAAAAATTTCAAGAGCATCAGCTAATAGACCGATTTCATTCATCTCGTCTCCCACATAGTGTTAAAAGGTCAGTAAGTAATTTGGCAGTCATCAGAATATATGTCAGACAAGGTAGGGCCTTGTGAGGGGGCTGGAACAAACACAAATGGGCTTAATGAACTTTCCCACAGCCAGCACATAGGTGAGACTTCACATCTGTGCTGCTGAGCCCTGATCCAGTACCACAGACAATACGGTCCATGGTGAAGGCCATTGCTGCTGCTCCTCCCTGTAGCTATTTATAATGGGTGTGGTTTTTAGTGACTACGAAGCCAAAAGCAAACCTGACCAGGATATGGCAGAGTAAGAGAAATATGTAATAACAGGCAAGGTGAACATCGAGTTATTTCCCAAACCATACCTTTACTAGGGGAACCTAAATATATCAGAATACATCAGAAGGCAAACTTCTGAGCATGCTCAGTTTAAGGCCATAATTAAAGTGTGAAAGAAGGCAGATGTACTTGGGGACATTGTTAGCTCAAGGCCATGGAACCTGCCTTTGGAAGGGTAACTCAGCAGACAGGACGCCTCTAGGCATGCTCTCCTAGAGTCATAAAGTCTGGCTGAAAACAAAGGAAAGGACATTTGAAGTTGCTTTAACCTAGGAGTCTGCCTCTTAGGTGTCTGCCTGACTTAGTGACTGACATCTCTGCTTCCACCGGCTTGCTCCATGCTGGGTTTTCTAAGGATTCTGAAAGTTGAAAAACAAGAAGGAAATCTCTCACTTAAACCAGATATTTTTCTTTTTCTTGGAAGTTCTTTCCAGTTGAGATGCCAGAGGCATATCTCCCTCTAGCTAGCCAGTCCTTTTGAAAACACTTTTCTCTCTTCTGGGCTTTAATTTCCTGCCTTATTATAATTATTGGCTCCTTCTCCTGAAAACCACCACGACAACAGTTCTAGGCAAGCACACTTGCCTCGAATACTTGGTGTTAATGTTACATACCAGCTTATTCTCTCCAGACTTTATTAATGTCAAGTGAATTCTGCAGCTTGCATTAACAATAGTTAATTTGACCATTTTTACCTTTAAATACACAGTTTGGAGTATCTTATTGCAGCTGGTAACATTGAATGCACTAATGACATGAGCAGTAAAGGTGATGCGATTTTCTAAACTCTCCTACATCCTTATGCATGCATGTCTATCCCAGTTTAAACCACAGGTGCACTGCAGAAATAAAAAATAATACCTTTCCTTTAGGAGAGTGCAGACTACAGAGAAGAGGAAACAATTAGCGCCTGTCAGCCTCTCTCAGCTACCTACTCTACACAGTAGAACCCTGTAACTATCCACTTAGGGTACTGCTGGACAATAGTGACCAACATGCACCTTGACCACCTCATCTTTCCTAAGCTCATCAGGATCTGTCCAGTCCTACCATCTGTCTGGCTGCAGTTTCGACAGAAAACCAGCTCTTGGCATACATTTCCAGACGCAGCTGTGGTGAATACACATCCAGATGTCATCAGCATGCAGATGGCCAAGAAGCCAAGACATCTCAGAAAGAGGTAGAGAGCCATTATGGCACGCTGCCACATTGGACGTAGATCAAAGTGTAAGCAGTGCTATTCATCAGGGGGAGAAGTGGGGCATATGCTTAGTAAAAGCCTCAGGTCTAGACTGCTGGCCAAAAGTGTTAAAGTGTTTCTCTAAAATATGTTAGCATCAGTGTGACCACTCTATTCACAAGCCCCACTATCAAGATGGTGGCCTGGTTTTTGTCGCAGTATTTTCCCTGCAGAAAAAGAAAATTAGTGCAGAGAAGGTCTGTGATTGGACAGGGAAAAGGAGGCGGAGCTAGGAGTCGGGGAGACAGAGGGTGAGTCAGAAGAGAAGGAGAAGCCAATGTGGAAGCAGTGGACAGGAAGAAGATCCTGATCCCGCCCACGTGGTTTTAAACAGCCGCGAGTAGTTAAGATTTTCACAAGGTTAGAATACTTGGGGTAAAGCTTTGTCATTATCAATTGGCTCTGAAATTAATTATTGGCATCCTGTAAATCGTGATTTTATTGATACATATATCTAATTGGTTAAATATTAAGCTTTACGAGTCTTGTTTCTACCAAGAAATCAGGTGGTGAGATGGCGGATTGTGGGGTGTGTGTGGCGTGGCATGGAAGGGAGAGTTATTCAGAACCCCTGCCAGAGAGATAGCAGAGGAACCATGGTGGGGTGGGGTGGGGTGGGGTAAGATGAGGGTGGGGGTGGGGTGGGAATGGCACAGTGGCTAGAGATTTGGTGGTTGGGGCAGGAGCTCCGGTGCGTAGTCAGAACCCGCGGAGAGCTGGCCGGTCATCTTTTAATATTTCCTGAAACAGGTTTTGTCTTCCCTTGGTTTACTTTCCCAATCATCACCAATATCATCAACACCCTGAAAAAGAGAATGGCCCTTCTTTTCATGCTCAGCTATTTTCTACAGTGACATTCTCGGGGCAGATTCTAAGTCTGCACAAAGCATGAAGGCGATCTTCTTGCTATGACGTTTCCACTCAGAACCAGCCTCGGGCCGCCGTATAGACCAGGCAAGGTTCTCAAAGCAGTGTCAGCTCTCACCTTTCTGTCCTACTGTCTCATTCCCTCTCTGACTTTCACTCCAGTCTCTGATGCATTAAACCTGCTCTCAGGGACAGCCTGAAAATAGCTTTTGCTTGGCCATCCACAGGGATCCAGTTGCTCCACAGGAGTTCACATCTAGATTCTTTGGAATTGAAGAAGAGTGCTTAATTGTTTAAAAGGAAAGCAAAAACTAGTTTACAAGTACACACACACACACACACACACACACACCAAGATTTGTGAGTGTGAAAGCAAACTGAAGGGTAAGCCAACTGAACTTGCAGAGAATCTTCATACCCGCCAAAGATTAGACTCCTGGGTGAACTGGAGAGATCATTGGAGGATAGCTGAGTTGTCTGGGGGAAGTCAGGAACTCTAATGGAAATTCTGTTGGAAACTGATGCATGAAATGAAAAGAGGAGACATTAGGGGGGAAAGGAGTCAACTCAGAGCAACTGTGTGTATCAAACTACAGCATGTGAGACAGCCATGTACTCCCACCATTGAAAAGAATAATCGGCCTCTAATCTAAAGTCAATGTATTAACTTGTAGAAATCTACAAACCTCTAAATGGTGTTCTCATTTAGAGAGGGCAAAAGTGCAAAATGAAGCAAACTAGAAACATAAACCAAAGGAGCTTTCTTTGAAAGTGTCAAATCCTGTGTTTCCCTCTGGACTGTTTGGTTCAGAGCAGGAATAAGCCTACTTTGTAACGCAGGTTTTGATTCTCCTACTTGGAGACGAATCATGGCAGACTACACAAGGCATTTCCTGTAGCATCTCCTACCCTGTTCTATTCAGGGGTGACATGAAAGATTTCATGTCATTATACATCCACTCTACTATCCCAGGCTTTAGGCTATGTGTTTTATGCATGACTTTGCTATACAAGCACAGCTACTGGATCCTAGCCTACATACTTAAAAAAAAAAAAAAAAAACTCAGGAAATGGGGTCACAGCAGCATGGTAATGATCCTTTAACTTGCTGATGCCTTCAAATATCAAAGGCATCTCTCAGAGAATGGGGCTATGCATATAAAGCAACATACTCCCATATTCACGAGGCTAGCTTCCTAAGGCTGCCTTACGTGACCACGGGCTGGGTAGGAGAAATATGTGGTCTTCCAGTCTGGAGGCAAAGAGTCCAAGATGAAGCTGAGAGTAGAGTCAGCCTCACCATGGGACACGTGGGGACCCTTTCCTGCCTCCTTACAGCTCTGGCTGGCTGCTGATCATTTTGTTACTCCTTGGTTTACAACTGCAAAACTGCCTTCAGTGCCTCCAGAAGGACCTGGCATTGCAGCTGTGCGTCTCCATCTCTACAGGGGTGTCGCTGCACATGCTGTGAGAGCAGGAACCCACTCTTGCCCAGCGAAGCCTCATCTTAGCTGAACACATTCACAATGACTACCTTCAAATAAGATCACATTTTTAAGATACTAGGGCTTATGCCTTAGGCATGTCTCACTTCAGGGAGGAAGCTGTGTTTATGACCTAAACGCATCTGATACTCATCCCATACCATGTGGGAAAAAAGTTTTTAATTAATTAATTAATTAATTATCTTATCTTTTGTGTGAATGTGTGTGCATATCTGTGTGTGCACCTGTATGGAGGGGTGCCAACACCAATGGGGAGGCCAGAAGTGGTTGTCAGGTATCGTGCTCTATCACCTCCCATCCTGTTCCCCCCTCCCCCATGCAAGATCTCTCATTTAATAAACAGCTCACCATTTGTGGTAGGCTGTAGGCTAGGATGCTCCCAGGATTCACCTGTCTCTACTGCACTTGGGTTACAAGTACATATATGGTCATGCCCAACCTTTCCATGGGTGGTAGTGATTCAAACCCAGGTCCCCATGCTTGCCAACTGAG
This sequence comes from Apodemus agrarius, assembly GCA_964023405.1. Taxonomy (NCBI): domain Eukaryota; kingdom Metazoa; phylum Chordata; class Mammalia; order Rodentia; family Muridae; genus Apodemus; species Apodemus agrarius. The sequence continues at coordinate 160,748,362 of OZ030005.1, read as the reverse complement.
AATGCTTAACTGTTGAGTCATTTCTCTAGCCCTTGGTAAAAGTTTTAGTTTCTCGGTTATTTAGTAAAATAAGAGACATTTGTTTGAGATTAACAAACCAATAAACTATTGGCACACTGTAATATAAAAGTGAATGTAAGCATATTATAAAAGCCACCAAATCTTCTTTTTAATCTCATGCCCATTCTGATTTTTTAACACATGGTAAATCCTGGTTAATGTCTACAGCAAAGCCTCCTCTGTTGAGGTTAGAGATAAGATGTTAGGAATTTAGGGAGTATGATTCTCTTCATTAAAAACGCTGGAAGCAGGATGTGTAGATATTATTACAGGAGAATTAGGAGTTATTGATGGTTATATTTTAAGGAAGCATAGATGTGAATACTTTTTTCTTACCTATATTGGTGTCTGATTGAGACTATACGCATGAAAATGAGCTATGAAAGATCTCTATCATGTTTGTCTGCTCAACTGTGAGCAGATCTGAGAAAGCCACATCAGTTAAAAATTCATCTTATGAATAGTTTCATTTAAAGCATAACACTATATCCCATGAGCATGTATAACTCTAGGCCAGGTCTAATTAACAGTCTAATTTATAATTACTCACATCTTTGAATGCCAACAATTAGGTCACTATATCTTTAATAGGAGCTTTAGATTAAACAAACCTTTGGGTATCTGTTACAATGCTAGTGTGCTTGGCTCAACACTCTTATGTAGAAGATGAAGTTAAATTTTATTTCATCTTATATCCAATTAAATTCTCAGTGCTTAACCCATATTAGAAATGAGGTTGACCATAAAAATCTTTGCTTCTACATAGTTTACATGTAGATTAAATGTTTCTTTTCCCTCTAGGAAATTATTAGTCATGGTACGAACAAAAGTGAACCCATGCCTTATCCCATGGCATCTTCCTGAATGCCCAGCATTCTAAGCAAAAGCCCACAGTGGAAGAAGATCTGGAGGAAGGATGTACTGTTACAGCTCTCTTTACAGGTATAGAAACTCTGTACCTCTCACTCTAAGGAGGCTTTGTTGAAACTGGAGAAGGAAGCCTGGATGAACCAATCTCAAAATCATAGTATTGTCTAAGGATAAAAGTGCAACAAAATCAAATGATGTGTTTTTAAACCCAAAGTTGACTTTTATAAATAAAAATGATAGTTTTCATTTCATTTGGACAAAAGAGAACATTAGTCAAAATTAAAAAATCTCTCTTCCAATTACCCAAAGCTGACAACTCCTAATGTTATTTCTCCAGACAGCCTTCAAAAATAAACAGTCGTACACAGGCACATACTTTTCGCAGTACATAAGGAAATATGCTCCCCACGTTCTTCTATGATTCCCTTCCTGCCATATCCTTCTCTTTCTACTTCGAACTGGAGTTGTGGAAGGATGGGCACATCCTACAGTTATAAAGAAGCTATGCAGTATCCAACTACGTGTTATATCACAGTGGATAATGACAGTTTGATTCCATGTTTTATATGACACAACAACAAAATCCTTTACCTTTCCTGTGGACACAGCACAAAGTCTGGCTGAAACCCTATTTCTAGAGGAGGCAGATTAAAATTGTGCACATTTTATCTTAGAGATATCCAAGTGCTCCCTGAATGCCTGTACAGCTGTGTGGGTGTGCATACTCTTCCTACTTGCTAACATCAGGCATCATCAAACACACCAATCTCTTCCAATTTGACCTGGGAAAGTGGAAGTTTTTGGATAAAACTAATATAGGTGCAACAGCAGTGCTTCCCAGACTTATTGACCATGAACTCAGAATGTGCTGCCCATATAGGTGCATATCATATAAGTACAGTATGCAAGCAATTTTCTATTTTTTCTTATGTGCAATCTATTGGATGAGATTTAATATTATCATGCTGAATGTTTGAGCATAATATATAATTTAGTAAACTGTAGTGTCTGGGCATCTCTAATGCTCCTGGAGGACTATGGGTAGCCTATGAATCAAGGTGAGAGTCTGTGTGACTCTTCTGCAGTTATAACTGCCTCATGGCAGCTTTTGCATCACTGCCTACCACACCCAGCTGCACTCCTGGCCTGGAGGCCAGCATGCCCATAGCCAGCAAGTTATTCCTTGTACCTTAACTTTGGCCTTTCTCATTCTGTAAAATCGAGATAAATAATAGCAATTTCTTACAGTTGCAATTAGGATCAAACAAGATGACATAATGGCATAATAAATACTGTTTCTGACCTCCAGTGAGCGTAATGCATTGATTTTTTTAAATCACTGTGTTTGTGACTATGTCCTTGCAAAGAAAGTTCCTATTTCCTTAATTGAAGAAAGAAAGAGACTGTGCATTCCTAAGCCTTAAACAGACGGTTTCCAGGGCTGGTTTTAAATCAATCTGTGGATAAAGAAAGGTTTGGAAGTCAGTCAATAGCACCAGGCTGTCCTGTCCAGAAATTGAGGAGAAAGGTCAGCCAGTCCCTGAACACTCTGGATTCTAAATATCCTTTTAACTGTAGCTACCTCAGAGGTCTCGGGACTCTGCTCAAAGCATCTACTCACTTTGCACTCGGTTTGTTAGAATTGAAACCTCCTTTGCTTAGCCAGCAGCACGTGCAGCTGCCAATGTCGGACACAGAGCAGCAGGTTCTTCGGGATGTGTGTCAGTTTGTATAGAATTCATATCAAATTTTATATAGAATAGGGTGAATTTTACTCCACTTATTCGACGCACAAGGAAGCCCACTTCCGTTCCCATATCCCAATTAAAATTTCAGTCTTCAGGGTATACTAGGTTAATCAACGTAATCTGTGCTTTGAAATGAGAAACAGATCCCTGCTTTCTTGACTTTTATCTCAGCCCCAGAATTATAGAATAACTCCATTTTATAGTAGAGAACCAAAATATATCAGTTTGTATGAAAATCTATTATTGTTGCCATATTTAGCAACTGTGATAAGCAGTATAGCTTGCTTCTTATCTGCCTACATGTGTGCTGTTTAAAACAAAATTGTTTATAAGTTAAACTCTCAGTGTAAATGCACATGCACATACATGTATCCTTAAGTACTTGTTTGTATAATTGGGCTATGGGATATAGAAATCCCTAGAGAGGAAAATAAGGTTATTTGCATTCTTGAACTCCCGCTCCTGTGGTTTAATTGTGTGACTCCCTGGCCCATGCTTTATTCACCCTGGCCCTCCATGGCCTCCTGACAGCTACCCGCACACAGAGTCTATATTTAGCAGGCTCCTCTTGGTGCCTGGACATTCTTTGTTCTTCCCAACACAAAGTCTCACGACTCACCCTTCAAGGCCCACATCACGTTCTGCCCTTATTCCCACTTTCTTCCCCCACAAGTCTGTGCATGTCAGTTACTGGGACATACAGCGTAAATAACTGCTTGTCTTCCCAATCCCGGAGACTCTTATTTGGCCATTCACTCTTTTATCTCCAAAAAGACTCAAATGGGCAACAAGCGCTATTTCCTTCACATGTAATACTCATCTATGAGCTCGTCTGCAGCCCACTTCAACAAAAGAAGATACAAAATAAATCAATTGATTTATTTCTTTGATTAATTTTTGGCGCCTTTTAAAAATATGCATTTTGATTTCTGGACCAATTTCCCTGGTAGCAGTCAAAGATGTCAGAACTAGAGAGCAAAGCTTTGCCTTTTGGTCCCAACCTTCTTACTAAAAGTTTTGGGAGTAAAGTGGTGTGGGTAGAGCCATCACAGGTTCCATGCCATTTCACAGTCACCTAAAGAAAAAGAGGCCAGAGTAGCCCCAAGGTCATCATTCAAGTTGGCATTATGAGTATTTAACATAGCAAACAAAGTAGGTCAGTGTCCCCAAGGGACTCGCACAAACAAATCAATAATAAACCTTGAAGATAATATTTCCTAAGAAAACATCAGAAAGTTTGATGTCATCAACTAGACTTCTTTCATTCATATCAAATGTCACAAGGAAGCTTTGACCCAGTGATTTAGTGTCAATTAGCTCAGATGATTATTTTCAGCATTGAATAGTCAATTTATAAGATATCACAAAATATACAAGTATCCCAGTGGCAAGCCCTGTCTATGCCAGAGGCTGGGCAGTAGAACGAGGAGTGGGGCAAAGGAAAGATAAGTAGTCTAAGTTATCTGCATGCAGTTGCTCGGCATAGAAACTGTACTTGACTTTCTGTGCAGAAAACCAAAGATCTCAAGCTTCAGGAACAGCACAGTGTCTCAGTCTATAATCACATTCATCAGAACCCTCACAGGATACCACCAGGAGTCTCTGTGACTGCTAGGATATCTCCAAACTTTAATCTTGTATTAAGATCATTTATAGATGATGCCCTAAACATGCTGGAAAGATCTTCTATTCCACTAAAGTTTAGCTCCAATCCACTAAAGCAGAAATACCTGCTCTCCGAGTATGTGTTATGCATGGAAGACATGTTTGCTCAGCTCTATTTCCTAAGGGCAACTTATAAAACCCTGCCAAGGAGTCATTTCCTTATAGATTTAAAGATGAGAAATCTGCAGTGAGAAAATAATGCAATGGTTCCAATGCCACGCCCTTCAGAATGTGAGAACTGAGCACAAGCACTTTCCTAAAGCTTCAGTGAGGGAAGATGGGCTCTGATCACCAGCTTCAATTCAGCCAGTTTTTTGATGACCAGCAAGAGTGGCTCTAGAATAGACCTTTTATGGTCTTGGAACTCATAGACAGTAGCTTGTACTTTGGAGCTTAAGAAGGGCAATGTCTTGAGTCTTTGTGTTAAATAAGCAAAAACATTTATTAATGAACAAGAAGTGTAGTGAGCACCCTGTTACTCAGCACATTGGCTGTCCTCTTCATCCAAATATAATTTTCAGCACAGGGTTAGAAGCATAAAGGAGGGAACTGGTTGATTTTAAGATGCTGGTAGAAGAATAGAAACTTCTCACACATATTTGCAATAAATAATTGCATGTATTGAAATTTCTTTTAGATTTTAGTAGGCAATCAAATTTATGTACATATGATACTTTGATATGTTTACAATTTGGGATGATTAAATTGGCCCATCACTTAATTTGATCATTTCGTGGCAAACACAATAAAACTTATTTTTAAAGGAATTTCCAGCTAGAACCTGGAAAGAACCCAGATGTCCTGCAACAGAGTAATGGATACAGAAAATGTACATTTACACAATGGAGTACTAGTCTGCTATTAAAAACAATGACTTCATGAAATTCTTAGACAAATGGATGGAACTAGAAAATATCATCCTGAGTGAGGCAATCCATTCACAAAAGAACACCCATGGTATGCACTCACTGATAAGTGGATATTAGCCACAAAACACAGAATACCCAAGATACAATTCACAGACCACATGAAACTCAAGAAAAATGAAGACCTAAGTGTAGGTGCTTCAGTCTTTCTTAGTAGGAGGAAAAAAATACTCATGGGAGCAAATACGGAGACAAAGTGTTGAGCAGAGACTGAAGGAAAGACCATCTAGAGAGGGTCCCACCTGGGAATCCATCCCATATACATTCACCACATGCAGACATTATTGTGATGCCAAGAAGTGCTTGCTGGCAGGAGCCTGATATAGCTGTCTCCTGAGAAACTTTGCCAGAGCCTGACATATACAGAGGCAGATGCTCACAGCCAACCATGGAACCATGGAATATGGGGTCCCCAATGGAGGAGTTAGAGAAAGGACTGAAGGAGCTGAAGGGGTTTACAACATCATAGGAAGAACAACAATATCAACTAACCAGAGATCTAAAACACCAACCAAATAGTACACATGGAGGGACCCATGGCTCCAGCTGCATATGTAGCAGAGGATAGCCTTGTTGGGCATCAATGGGTCCAGTGAAGTCTCAATGACCCAGTTTAGGAGGATTCAGGGTGGGGAGGTGGGGCTGGGGGGATACCCTCATAGAAGCAGGAGGAAGGGGATAGGATGGGAACTTTCTGGGAGCGAAATCAGGAAAGGGGATAACATTTGAAATGTAAATAAATAAAATATCCAATATAAAAAGAATTTTGAAGTGTGCATGGTACTTTTATTTATACTAGCCATACTTCTCTACAACCAATTACTAAAGCTTTCTCCTCCTAAATAAAAATCAGTACAGTTTGATCAGCATTTCTCTTCTCCATTGGAGTCCCCCTTCTCTGTGAAGCACCATGCTCCACATCCTTTCCCATTCATTTCTCTTGATAACACACATGGGATCCCACTGTCTTTCCTTTGCGTGCCTGCCTTGCTCTACCTAACACACTTGCTATGCCCACCTCTCAACCCATTTCAGTCTCTTGCCTCCTCTCCTCCTTGTGACCTCACCAGTGGCCTCCTTAGATTCTAGGTGGGCATGCTATCACCTTTCAGCTCCCTAACCTCTCCTCCATGTGCTCATCTGGACACTTTCCAGGCTTAGTTTCTTATTCCCACATCTATCTCATACCTCCTCCTCTGTACTAGTACTTCCTACAGTTTCTATTACCTTCCAAGTTAAGTCAGAGGGCAGCTATAATACTAGTTACTGATCTTCTAAGTCAAACTTTGAAGCCTTATTCATTTCCAAAGTTGACATTTTAATTATTTATTAAATCAGTCCATAGAGTATCTGTCCATCACTGCAGAATATACATTTAGGATACAAACAAAATCAGCCCTTTTGGCCCTAAGACTGTCGTTTTGTTTTTCATTCTTGAAATTTCAGCCATTGTAGGTGCTGCAGTCATTTTCGTAAGAAATGTCAGTGCAGTCAGAATGGCTAAGATTAAACTCAGGAGATAGCAGGTGTTGGCGAGGGTGTGGAGAAAGAGGAACACTTCTCCACTGCTGGTGGGATTGCAAGTTGGTACAACCACTCTGGAAGTCAGTCTGGCGGTTCCTCAGAAAACTGGGCATGATACTTCCGGAGGACCCAGCTATACTACTCCTGGACATATACCCAGAGATTTCCCCAGTGTGCAATAAGGACACATGCTCCACTATGTTCATAGCAGCCTTATTTATAATAGCCAGAAGCTGGAAAGAACCCAGATGTTCCTCAATGGAGGAATGGATACAGAAAATGTGGTATATTTACACAATGGAATACTACTCAACAATTAAAATCAATGAATTCATGAAATTCTTAGGCAAAAGGTTGAAACTGGAAAATGTCATCCTAAGTGAGGTAACTCATTCATAAAAGAACACACATGGAATGCAGTCACTGATAAGTGAACATTAGCCCAGAAGCTCTGAACACCCAAGACACAACTCACATATCATATCATTCCCAAGACGAAGGAAGGAGAGGGCCCTGGTCCTGGAAAGGCTTGATGCAGCAATGTAGGGGATTACCAGGACAGAGAAGTTGGAGGGGGTTGATTGGGGAACTGGCAGAGGGAAGAGGGCTTATGGGACTTATGGGAAGGGGAGAACCGGGAAAGGGAAAAATCATATGGAATGTAAACAAAAAATATAGGGAAAAAAACAACTGAAATTATTTACTTTTCAACATAGTTCAAACACATAGCCTACTGGGAACTTCACACAGTATTTTAGTTCACCTGAATTTTGATTGGGACCTGTCACACAAAGTCAAGGATGGGATTTATGATATTGTGTGTGGTAATCATAGCTTTTAGAGTTCGGAACTTTTTATATTTCATATTTTCACACCCAATCTGTAAGTTTAGGAGCTCAGCTGGACTTCCATGGGGGGATCATATGTCACCAAAATATAACAATAGCAAAGAAAGGCAAGAAAAATTGCTGTTAAGCATTTTCTAAGCAAGTAACTCACTAAGTGGTATGACAGTCACACTACAGGAAGAAACCTTGATATCATGTGCATAATCATTTAATTATGAAATCACCATTTGAAGAAATATCACCTTGCATCATATAACATAAACCATTGCTGTGTACCTCTTTGCTCTGTTTGTGACACCTCTATGATTTCCTGATGATTTGGTGTTCTCTCCCTCTTTAAATACTCTCTTTCCTGCAGTTCTCAAAGTAAGAGGCAGCAATCAGAAGATTTGCAGTCTGTCTCCGTGGCAGTTCATTCAATTGTTCATGTTTGATTGTCTTGAATCAACTAAGAGAGGAGCCTCTGTGCATGCCTGGGAGTGATTATCTAGATGAAGTTAATAGAGGTGGGAAGACCACCACATTCTAAACGGCACCATTCCACAGGCTAAATCTGGACTGAATACAAAGGAGAAATCTGGATGAACACAGGTATTGATTGATCTCTGCTTGCTGACTGCAGATGTGATGTGGCCAATTCCTCGAATACCTGAAGCCCTGACTTCCCTCTGTGTATATACCATACCCTGAAAGTGTAAGTCAAACAAAACCTCCCTCCCTTCCTCCCTCCCTCCCTTCCTCCTTCCTTCACTTCCTTCCTTCCTTCCTTCCTTCCTTCCTTCCTTCCTTCCTTCCTTCCTTCGCCTTTTCTTCCAGGTGCTTTGTCACAGCAGTGACTCAAGAAACTAATACAATCCCCAAATGAATCTTATCTGTTTGTTTCACTCTCTATCTCTCCCGTGCATGCATAATCCGTTTTTGCATTTTTGCTATATGACATCTGCAGAATGTTCACTATGCTAATGGCATTGAAACACAGTACTCAGTATGAGAGTCAGGGTGCCAATCAGTAGCCTGTAGGCTGGCATCCAGAGCATCTGTTTTGGCCAGCATCTGGGGGCAATGGAATCTGTTGCCCTGATTCTTGCTGATGACACACAGTCTCTGAGGAAGATCTACATTCAAAACCATAAGCAGCTTTGGAGCAGTACAGGTCTGTTGTAAATATAACCTTTACCACTTAGAATGTCATTTACAGTGCTCTAACGTGTGGTGGTTTGAATAGGCTTGACTCATGGGAAGTGGCACTATTATAAGGTGTGGCACTATTGGGTGAGGTATGACCTTGTTAGAGGAAGTGTGTCACTTGTTAGAGGAAGGCTTGAGGTTTCTATACTCAGTCTCAGCCAGTGTGGTAAAGAGGTCCCTACTGGCTGCCTGTGGAAAAGAGCTCCCCCCAACCTCCTGCCCCTGCCTGCCTTCAGATCAAGATATAGAACTGTTGGCTCCTTTAGCACCAAGTCTACCTGCATGATGCCATGTTTCCCACCACAGTGATAACAGACTTATGAAATTTGAAGCTGGCCTCCAGTTAAATGTTTGCCATTATAAGAGTTGCCATGGTTGTGGTGTCTCTTCACAGCAATAAAACCCCAATTAAGGAATAACTCTTCGGTGTTTATCCTTTATGCAAAGATCGGCAAAATGCCCCGTCACAGGGCCACTCTGCCTTGCTCATAACACAGATGAGTGTGACTGCTCCCACCAACACATCTTAGTAAGCTGTAGATGAATACATTGTATGTGACTATACCAAAGCCCAGTAGACATATACCATACCCCCGCTGTAAGCTAGCTGTGGATATTATCTCACCAATACATATTAAGTTCCCAACAGAGGATCCAAAACTGAGTATTAATGTTTAAAAGGCAACATTATCTTAAAGACATAGTACCAATATTGAAACCATAGCTCAGCAGTTGAATGGCTTGTGACACTTGAAATGTTACTGGATCTATCTGTGTCTTGGTCTTCTTTTGTGTAGAATGAGGGCTATAGTTATATTTGCTTCCTGAGATATTATGGGAATTTGTGTCTTACCACATGCACCATATTTTAGATGATGCTAGGACAGCATAAGAACCTCATAAAGTGCTGGTGGCTATTACTGTTCTCCTCCCTCTTGTATACCATCTCCAGTACAGTACCATATATAGCACTCTAATTGCTAGGAGTCCTACTTTATAGGGTTGAGTATAAAAGGGGTTCTTCTAAACCTAAAAAAGAATTGACTCCATAAAAGCTACTACTATTTTCTACTTTTACTCCCAAAGCTTCAAAAATGGCTCTCCCTTCAGGTCTGGCAGTATTTAAGATATTCTCTGATCTTGCTCAAGTTTTATTAGTTTATACATTTTTAAGACATTCTCTTCTGATCTTGCTCAAGTTTTATGTTTATGTGTTTTCTATGTGTCCATGCCAAGGTGTGGTATTGCACAATTTGTGGGGAAGAAAGTAGGTACAGAAGTATGGAGAGTGTAAAGCATATATAACAGCATCCTTACCATGTCTGTTGGCCAAACATCCTTTAAATAAAATCACGTGCAATACTTTGCAAAGTAGTAACATACTGGAGTTTCCTGGGGACATGGGTGAAATAAGCATCGAACTAATCATTTACTATCCTAGAAGCCTATCCTGATATATTTTGAAATGCAAAGTATCAGCTCAACTCTCCCTAATTCATGTCTTGTATAGTGGTAAAGGTTACACATTCACACCAATTAGTAAATATCTCTCACTTCAGATTGTCATCAAAATGAAAAATTGAACTGTCTACTGATAGTCTACATGAGAAATGACATAAATTACTGTGCTTGTATGCTATCAGTAAAAAAACAAACTGTGAACAAGTCACCTCAAGGGATGAAAACCAAGATGTGGTTTTCATGGCAAGAATGATCGGGAATTTGGGTGAAGAATGAAATTTTAATCTGAAGAGTATTAGGTGGCTGGGGTAAAGAGAAGGGTTCATACAAAAAGGAAACATACAAGTTTGCAAAGTGCTTTGCAGAAGGAAAATGATTCCTAATGCATCAGAATGCTTTCTGCATCACAGCAGGGACTCGGCTATAAAGCAGAGTCCAGGTAGGGCAGCCTTCTGAAGTGTCCTCTTCTCCTGCGGGTGAGTTGAGCATTGATATGAAGCAAGGAGACTGGAGAGGAAGTTCCCTGCTTCAAAAAAAGAGCAACTGTTGTCAATCCAGAAATTTCTCCGAGTGATATCTACCAGAAAACTGTGGTTATAAAAGAGAACTTTGAAACTTTAACAAATAACCACTGTCTACAAAACTTCCTTTCTGTTTGCTAATATGATTAAAACAATGTATAAGTATGAACCAGGCCATTGACCACTATGTATTTGATTACGGGGATAGATAACATAACTTGTGTACTTTGCCTTTATATGAAAGCTTTTTACTCTTATTGTTTAATTTTCTTATTGGATTTTACCTTTGATTTGAGCCTTTCAAGAACTTTAATTTGTGGGGAATTGCTTACAATGTATTTTGTTCAGATTCATCTCCTTCCAACTGCTCCTAGACCTACCCAAGTCTCTACTCAATCATCTCCATGTTGCCCTCCATCAGGCTCAGTTTATGTTGCTGAAATAGTCTGGGCTATTCAGGATGAAATCAACCTAGAATGGATTACCTCCTTTTGAGTTCTGGGTTAGTAGGTTCTCATAGACCCCTAAACAATACAGGCTACTGCCCTTGCTCTTGGTTACTCCTTAGAAATTGATGATAAGAACATATTGTGAAGACCTTATAAACTTAAGTCTTAAATCATGGTGAAATCAAGCTGGCATGACATTGAAGCTTTACTCCTATCTGCTAGCTTCCATAATTCTGGAAGTTTCTGTGCATGTTACCAGAGGAGAATAGTAATATTTAATAATGCACAGGTTGTGAAATCTTTGAGCTACAATAATGATTGTTCTGACAAGATACCTATTAAGGGAAGGTGGTATAAATGTTATGGAAAGATCCACCAGTTTCTGCTTGGATTTTAAATCTGCTCATGGAGCCAATACATGGTATCATTATTAGTGGTAAGGACATGTGGATAGGAAAGATTACAAACATAGGCAAAAGCTTACTTCTACTATTCAGATCAGTGGACTTGGTATTATAATGACTTTTAATGATTTATTGCTATACACTTATACATTAGTGTATCTCTCAACCTTTCAGAGAGATTATCTCTCAGCCACATCAGAAAAGCTTCTTTTTGCAGTAGATGAACACTTAAAATTGGTCAATTTATTGGTATTTGCTAGGAGAGTGAGAGGAATAGAGGAGAGACACTTTTCTTTCTTCCTTCCTGTCTTTCTTTCTTTTTTGCTTTTTTTTTATTTTTTATTTATTTATTTATTTTTTTTTGCTTTTTTTTGGGGGGTGTTTTTTTGTTTTTTGTTTTGTTTTTGTTTTGTTTTGTTTTTTGAGACAGGGTTTCTCTGTGTAGCCCTGGCTGTCCTGGAACTCATTCTGTAGACCAGGTTGGCCTTGAAGTCAGAAATCTGCTGCCTCTGCCTTCCAAGTGCTGGTGTTTAAAGGTGTGTGCCATCACCGCCCAGCGCCACTTTTCTTGAAGACTTAAAGATAACTATGTTTGCTTTTATAAAAATTAAAGTTATGTCTCACTGTAATTCCTGGCCATATTTATACTTTTTATGTAACTTACTTAGCACTGCAAAGTTAGGACTATATAAATGCTATTATAATTTTATGACAAGATGATAGCTAAGACCACATGCCAAATATAAAGAGCATATTGAGTCTTTGGTGGAAGTCTCCATTAAACTAAATAGGCCATTATCTTTCATCTTTTATATAAGTGATATGTGAGATGCACTAAATATGTCTTTTAATGCACATTGCATACCAGTTGGTTAATTCATCACTGGAAGAAAAGTTGGCACTTTACAATACAGGGATAGAAATATCCTAAATATTAACAGATAGTAGAATCACAGAAATTTTATTGTAACCCTATTACTCAAAATAATCGTAAGTGTAAAGTATTTTTAATATCATATAAAACAAGTTGGTCATTTTAACACTTTCAATAGATCTTCATTGTTCTTTAAAAAATCAGTATAAAAGAAAAAGAAGTAGACGTTTTATCACTAGTTCCCCAATACAACTCAACTTGACTTGTCTTTCTTCTTTAAATGCTCCAGAATATTCTTAAACCCTTGTCTCTTAGTTCTACTCATGGCTGATAGAAAAGCCATCTCACAGGACATTGATGAGCTAAGAGTTAACAGAATTCATTCTATGTTCTTCTATTGGTAAACTTGGCATGGAAAGGGGAAGAGACTTGGAATTCTGACACAAAACAAGACAGACAGAAACTGCTGCCATTTAAACCAATTATTCCACCTGCCATGTCTGGCAACCAATCAGTCAGAGCCGATTGCGAATGACCTCAGATAAGTGTGAAATGATGCTGCTGGAACAGGCGAGGTCACAAGAACACAACCTGCGACAGTCTGCAAACTTTAATTGGAGCAAAACATTCACACACACACAAAAAAAATCAGTAACCTGTATATAAAAAGGGTTTCAAAAATGTGATTGAAATATTATACCTTGACTTTAATCCTTTGTGGAAAATCCAGGGGGATGAAATCACAGGAGACTATTTTTTAATGGAAAGAAAAAGAATAGAATGAGGGAAGCTATATGGGTTAAAAATGGGGGTAATGGTGTATAATTATAATCCTGGCACTTAGGGGGTAAAGGCAAGATGATCAAGAATTCAAGTCAGCTTGAACTACATATTCAGGTACTTGAGAGAAAGAGGGAAGAGAGAGAACGGGAGAGGAGGTATAGGAAGATAAGAGAAGAAAGGAAGATAACAGAAAACTATATGACAGATCTTTTAAATCTTTAGTTTCTACATCCACAAATTCAGCAAATTTTGGATTAAAAATACTTTAAAAGTCAACAGAACTGTGACTGTATTGGATATGTGAATTTTACATATGCACTAACTGTAGTGAAAACTAGTTATATCATATTTAATCCCGTTTTAGGTTTTATTAACAATGTAGAGACAATTTAACAGGAAGATGGACATTGATTATATTCAAATAATACATTATTTTATAAAAGAGATAATTCCCCCTCATTAATGAAGGAAAACTACTGGTTTAATGCATTCTACATAGGCTTAATCTGTTTTGAATTAATTCTGCCTATGATTTCAGTAACTACCTGTGACAACACTTCCCAGGAAGAGCAAATAACCAACTTTGCCCTTGGAAGACAATAGAAATAAAATCCTTGTTTGTGTTAATTGTATCAACACGTATAAAATGAAAGTAATATAAAAATGTCCTAAAGTTTTCCATTTCAAGTACATAATAGCACAAGAGTTATAAACTTGGCCAAAATAGTATTTGTATGTATTTTTTTTAATAATACCTGCTGAACTATGAACTGTAATTCTTCTTATGGTATTTCATTTTCTAAGATAACAAGTGAGATGTTTAGGGATATAGAAATATGAATGTAACTGTCTATAATTTTGAAATTTTTATCATGCATCTTGGAAAAGACAGTCAACCTAAAATGGCCAAAGTCATTATAATCATAAGGCTTTAATAGTGACCAATCAAACTACTTGATTGTGAAGAATGTGAGTGAAGAGGAGAGTCCTGGACTATCCGTAGACAAAATCACAGCCTCAATCCTTTCAGTGATTCATGGGTGGAAGCTAGAGACTAAGGTTGGAGTGGGGAAGAGCCATGTTTGTATTCTGCATCATAATTGTTAAACTGTGCGCTGTTTCAGGAAAAGCTTGTAATTTCCGTATAATCAAGAAGTGAATCTGCATTCCATTTCCAAAGCAAAATAGTGTGTCATATGTCTTAACTCCGAGATGATGAAAACAAATCCACAATTTTGTGAGCTAAAACACATAAGGTAAGAAGCTTTCTCAGAGGACCCTGGCATACCACTCCTGGGCATATACCCAGAGGATTCCTCTGCGTACAGTAAAGACACATGCTCCACTATGTTTATAGCAGCCTTGTTTATAATAGCCAGAAATTGGAAGGAGCCCAGATATCCCTCAAAAGAGGAATGGATACAGAAAATGTGGTATATTTATACAATGGAGTACTACTCAGCAATTAAAAATAATGAACTCATGCAATTTGTAGGTAAATGGTTAGATCTGGAAACTATCATCCTAAGTGAGCTAACCCAATCACAAAAGAATACACATGAAATGCAATCACTGATAAGTGGATATTAATGAGCCCAGAAGCCCTAAATACTCAAGGCACAATTAGCAAGTCAAATAACTCCCAAGAAGAAGAAAGGAGAGGACCCTGGGCCTGTAAAGATTGGATCCAGTATTGTAGACCCAGAACAGAGAAATCGTGCGGGGGGGGGGGGAAATGAGTGGGGAATAGCAGGGGGGAAGAGGAATTATGGGACATATGGTGGGGGGTAACTGGGAAAGGAGAAAGCCTTTGGAATGTAAACATAGAATATAGAAAATAAAAATTAAAAAAAAAAGAAGAAGCAGCTTTCTCAGACAGGGAGAAAGGCAGCCATTTCTTCCTCTAACCTGAACATCAAATCAACTGGCCCAATGGTTATTATTTTTCTTTATATAGTTAACAGTAGAACCTTGTCTTATTCTTCTCTGGCTGTTACAAAAAAAAGTCACAGACTCAGTAGATTAAACAGCAACAAAAACAGTCTATTGTGCATTATTTTGGGGAATGGAGAAGTCCAAGGTCAAGTTGCTAGCCATTCTGCTGTTTCTGCTCAGAGCTGGGCTTATACAATCCTTTTTGCTATGTCTTCCCATGGTGGAGAGAGCCTGCTGTCTCTGCCGTTCATCTGAGCTTCGGCCCAAGAAGATTTGAGCTTTCCCCCAAGATCTCACTTACCCTTTCCTACCTGCTCATAGGCCTTGTCACTCAAGCACAGTATCACCAAACATTAGGATTTGAAAATGTGAGCTTTAAGGAGAAATACCAAACCTCTCCTCTCATGATGAAAAAAAAAAAAAAAAGGACAGGTATTAAAAACATGGTAATGTGCTGGGTGTGGCGGCACACAACTTTAAATCTAACTTTTGGGAGGCAGAAGCAGACATATTTCTGTGGGTTGGAAGCCAGGCTAGTCTACATAGTGAGTTCGGAATCCACAGTGGGATACATGGTAAGTCTCATTTTTTATTGTTCTCTCAAATGGTACATTATGACCACAATTTCCCCCTTCCTTCACTACTGCCAGTACCCTTCCCACCTCTGCCCTTCCCAGATCCACTCCTCTGTTTTCCTTCAATAAAGAACAGGCCTCCCAGGGATGTCAAACAAATATGGCATAACAAGATACAGTAAGACTAGGTATAAACCTTCATATTAGGACTGGGCAGGGCAACCCAGTATGAGGAAAAGGGGTCCCAAAAGACCCCTCATATGAAAGAGTCAGAGAAACCACCACTTCTACTGAAAGGAGCCCCTCAAAACCACCAAGCTAGCAAATCATAACATACAGGCAGAGAAATAGCACAGACCTAGAAAGATTCAATAATGGCTGTTTCAATCTCTATGAGCCTACAAGATCCTGGCTTAATTGATTCTGTAGGCTGTGTTCTCCTGATGTCTTTGTCCCTCTAGCTCCTAAAATTTCTACCTCCCTCACCAAAAAGGAAAGGACGATAAAGAGGGATGTGGCAAGAGTAAACTCAAGCTAATGATGGATTTATAGACTGTAGGACTCTTACTATCCCCAGCTCCCATCCCTAAGCATTGACTCTAAATGGTACTACAAAGTTCAGTAGCCTCCTACTTTCCTCTTCTGTCCCAGAAGGCAGATACTACCTTTTCTTCATTTCTGGATCTCTACATGTGTCTTCTTAGTGAGCCCTCAACTGTGACAGGGCTGTGGTAGTTGAAAGGATTTGGATGCCCCATACATTAATTTCCTCTAGCTGCAATAACAAAATATGACCAGCCAGGTAGATGAAAAATAATAGAAACTTGGGGTAAGGCCTTGCCTAGCATGCCTGAAGATCTGGATTTAATCCCCAGTATAACAAAAAAAGAACAACAAATTTATCTTCTCCAAGTTTAGGAGGTAAAAGAAGTCTGAGATCAAGCTGTCTGTAGAGTCAGTACCTCCTGAGGTTTTAAGAGAGAAGACCACTCCTAGCTTCTACCATTTAGCTGAATATCATAGGTTGTCCTGCCTCTATGAGTTTATGTGTCCAAGTTTACTCTTATTACAAAGGAATAAGGACCAATCACATTCTAGTACAGAGTCATTGACTAAACAATGACAATATAATATGTAATATGTGACATTCAGAAATTAGTGACATTTCTAAGGTTCTAAGCTCAATAAAGCATGAAGTGATTTGAAGACTATTGAGGAGAGCTCGTTCCCTCATAATTATCTTTGGACACCCTATACAGCCTATTTTCCTGATAATCCAAGAAAGTAGATCACAACTAGTATTCCTTAAGATTTAGAATACCTAAGAAATTGAGAAGACTAGAGGATTTTGCTGAACCATTAAGGTCAATCTACTCCTCCCTTTTTTAAAGAAATGAGATCTGAATTCTACCTCTGGCTCTAGGTAAGACAAAACTTTCTAAACTGCCCTAAACATTGTCCCGTCCTTCAATAGTTAATCTAGCTGGACCCGTCAGCCACTTAACACTATGAGTTGGAGGATGGGGGTAGGGGGATGACACATTTGAAGATTTGCAAAGGAAAAGGGAAGAATAACTGTTCCACCAATGCGGTAATGTAGTTAAGACCCAGCAGAAGCCCCTCCCTCCAGGTAAGCACTCACAGATCACTCTAATCCTGCTGGCTTTGGAACTTCTAAGTCAAAAGCTTAACTTTGTGTCTTCAGATAGCAGCCAAAACCTCAGACATACTTGCCTGGATTCTCCAGGCTTTCTTACTGTTTTCCTGAACATCCTTCTCCCAGATCCCACACAATTGCTTACTGACTCTGCCCACTTTCTTCGAGCCATAAATGACTGTTGTGTATTGAACAAACATGGCTGCCAGAGAATCCTAAACTCATTCAGAGGTGCAGACTTCTGAGGCCAGCAGGAGAGAAAAGCTCCTTTAAGAAAAAAAATACACTTTCAATATGAAGGCTTGATGGATTCCACAGTAGTTCTCAGCCTGTGGTCATGACCCCTTTGAGGGTCAGCATATTAGATATTCTGCATATCAGGTCAGAGTTACACAATGCTTAGAGTTACAGTTTAGCCCAATGCATGTGTGTATCCTAATATTTAACTTTTAGTTTTCCATGTTTGCATTCTGAGGGGTGGAGAACATGGGCAAAAGGTTAAAATCAAGACACCCAACCCCCAAACAGACAATATACATATTTCTAATGAGTAAAAGTAGTGTCGAGTGTCATAGTTGAACACGCAAACTGGGTGCCTGCCACACCTTTTGTGGTAGAGACCTCCAAGGGAATGTTGTGAGCCCTGCAGGTTGGACCATTTGCTGTGACTCTTTTTTTTAAATTTTTTTTAATTAAATATCGTCTTCATTTACATTGCCAATGGTAAAACCTTTCCTGATATCCCCCCTCCCCTAAGACCCCTAGCCCCTCCCCTTCCTCCTTCCTCCTTCCTCCAAGTATAAGCCCAACACATTCCTTCTTCCCCACCCCCCTTCAGTTTCCCTTTGTTGGGGCCTCTGTTGAGCCTTTACCTGACCAAGGACCATTCCTCCCACTGATGCCCAACAAGGCCTTCCTCTGCCACATTTTTGGCTGGAACCATGTGTGCCCCTTGGTTGATGGTTCAGTCCCTGGGAGTCTTGGGGCATCTGGGTGGCCAAAATCATTGATCTTCCCATGGGGCTGTAAACTCCTTCAGCTCCTCTGGATCATCCTCCAGCTCCTCCATTGGGAACCCCATGCCCAGTCCAATAGTTGGTTGTTAGCATCTGCCTCTGTATTTGTAAGGCTCTGGCAGGGCCCCTCCGGAAACAACCATGGCATGCTCTTTTTGGTATACACTTCTTGTTGTCCATAGTAGTGTCAAGTTTTGTTGACTGTTTATAGGATGAATCTCCAGGTAGGGCAGTCTCTGGGTGACCTTTACTTCAGTCTCTGCTCCACACATTGTCTCCCTTATTGCTCCTGTGACTATTTTGTTCCCTTTCTTAGGAGGAACCAAAGCACCCTCACTTAAGTCCTCCTTCTTGAGCTTGGTGAATTGTAACTTGTTTATTTTGAGCTTTTGGGCTAACATTCACTTATTAGTGAGTGCATACCATGTGTGTTCTTCTGTGATTGGGTTGCCTCGCTTAGGATGACACTTTCTAGCTCCATCCATTTGCCTAAGAGTTTCATGAATTCATTGTTTTTAATAGCCAAATAGTACTCCATTGTGTATGTATACCATAGTTTCTGTATCCATTCCTCTGTTGAGGGGCATCCTGAGGCTCTGAGCAGGAACATGGCCAGGGCCAGGATGTACATGGGTAAATGTCTGAATGACATTGTTCTGGGATGTTATTGACTTTTGAAGTTTATATCATTTCACACATTACAAATTATTTGTCTTTTGAAATATTTCACTCTTAGAAAGGGTAATGTACCACTGAGTGACAGTGAGGCATGTGTAAACAATCCACAGACTGCAGTTTGCTCCGAGCCTTGGCTTATCAATCTCTAGACTAGAAACATCATTTTAATCCCGTTCTCCATTTAGACCCATGACATATAACTCTATCAACATATAGCCTTGAGATGAGGACATCAAATGATTGTTTATTTGTTTTTTGTTTTTTCATTCTAAGGAGAAAAATGTCAGAAACAGAAAGCATCAGTTATCTGGGATACTAGAAGGTTCTACCGTGCTTTTTGACAGACTTAAAACTTAAGAATTTTAAAAACAAATTTTAAGTCTTGACCAAAGCCTTACAACATGGCAGATATATTCCATTTGGCCTGTAACTGCTGCTAATATTAAATTTTCTCATCTGTTCATTTTGAATTCTAAACAGTCTATCTATTATTTTTCATAGTGCAAAAACAGAACAAAACACCAGAGTCTGGTGCAGACATCTTTATTTTGAAAGCCCTGGGCCCAAAGCATCTTATGCTGCAATCTATTCTATTTTTTTTTCTTAAAATGCTTCCTTTTCTGTCTCTAAATTTCAGAGCACAAATTATTTTACTTGAGAAAGGAGATGCTTTTTTAAAAGACCGTTTCAAAATGTCTAAGTTTAAGGTTGCAGAAATGAATAATCATGCCACAGTCTTTATGGCAGTAAATGCCTCTCTGTCTCATTTGACTTTCAAAAACAAAGTCTATAGCAGACTGCCAGCATTCCCGGGAGGAGCTGAGGAGGGGAAAGGGGTTTGTTTAAAAAGAGCAGCAGCTGGAGGGATGGACTCAAACCACAGCTTCATGTTTCAAATGTTCAAACATCCTAAGTATATTAGCAGGAACTTTGAAAGTTTAAAATGGAACGAACATATAGTTAACATATAGCCTGGCATCGCCAATACTGGGTAGCCATCCCCTAGAGCAACAGAAATGTATGGAAATGCATGCAAAAAAAAAAAAACAAAACAAAACAAAAAAAACCACGCATGCCAAACTTGATGGCCACCTAATTCCTAAACGCCATGGAGAAACAACCTGTATGTGCTCAGCTCCTCTCAACAGACACTGAAAGCATCAAGCTGCCCAGGCTTTTCCCCCACGATGGCTTCTTTCACCCTACTCCAATTTCATCATATGGCGTTTCCCTTTGAAATGTTGTGTGGCTTCTTTGTGTTGCCAGGATACAGTCCCAACTGTTGAATAGAGCACACTATAGAATCTCACTTACAGATATTATCTCACAGTGCCATGCACACAGCTTGTCAGCTGCAGGGGCCCATGAGCCTTTTTATCCCATATGCCTTTAGATTCCACACCTCTGTTCTATTTAGTTCCGTGCCTGAAACTTTTGTGTCTCCATCTTGGTTAGCTGGAAATTCAACGTTTTCAAGGTCAAATGAAATTGCCCTTCCTCTATGACACCTTCCCAGGTAAATTCTATCATTCTGTACCCAGAAACCTGCATTGCTACTGTGATTGTAGATTTTGTTGTTTATCCTGTTTAGACATTGCAGCTTAGAGGAGTCTGCTCTCCACCACCACTACCAACAAAACCACTACACTTTTGAACTCAAAAGTATAGTGCCTATGAGAATGGAAAAATGACCTGTGGCCAATTAACACAAATCCTTCATTCAAAATAAGGATTTACAAATAAATATATAAAGGATTAATATCCTTGAACAACATTTCTATTCTTTCTCAAAACCAACTTAATTTTTCCAGCTTATTTTCAACATATTTCAATACAACCTTGCCTTTGGCTTGTGTATGGACCAGATGAGGAAGAACACTCACTCAAACATACACAGGTAAGCCAACAGTGAAAGCAAGTCACATGTGAGGGGCAAGTGACAATGTGCCACAGGTATCATCCCTTGCAGCTGCATGGGGGGAAAGGACAAGATCGGTCAGACTTGGGCGCTGTGCTTTGCAGTTTTCTCTTACTCAATAACAGAAAGTTTAAGTTCATTCCTTTTGCAACTACAAACCCTCAGTTTAAGAAGTTTACCTTGGAGTGAAAGGAACTTAATTCAACTGGCTTTGAATGGCTTAACCAAATTCATGGTAGGGTCTCTACCAATGAACACAAGACTCTTTGTAGCATCCTTGGGAATCCAGAGTAAGTCTGCCACTAAATAAAGTGAGGATTCTAGGAGACAGACTTATGTGTGGAATGAAATAAAGTAAAAGCACTAGAGAACTCAGTCCTACTTTGGAGAGGGGCAGGAATTTTTTCTTTGCCTGGAATTTTAATTGTCTGAGTCTCTTGTTTACATTGTTTTCAGGAGTGTTCTAGGGCCTTTCTTTCATTTTTTTCATAACAATTCCTATAGTCATCTTTTTTTTTTTTACAATTTTTTAAAATTTTCTATATTCTTTGTTTACATTCTGAAGGCTTTCCCATTTCCTCGTTCCCCCCTCACCATATGTCCCATATGTCCTCTTCCAACCCCCCCCCCCGCCTATTCCCAATCACCACCCCACCATTTCTCTGCTCTATTCTGGTACTAGTGGGCATTTCAGAGTAGAACAGAGGAAGGGAGTGGAAATTGCTGAATCTCAGGGACACCCATGGGTCCTAGGAAGTATGTGAATGTCTTCCTCGTGTGCTCACAGCTGGAGACAGAGAACCACACCACAGCAGAGGATGGAGCAAGAACCTTGCTTTTAGCCAAGGATGGAGCAGTTGTCTATAACCAGGAACCAAGGCAGCTTTATGGAAAAAAAGTTATTCTGCTATGAAAGCTAAGTGCTTGATGTTATACCTTCACTGCATCCATGTTTGAAATTGCTGACTGAAACATCCTAGGCTGACAGAATTTCTTTTCCCAATGAAGGAGGCCTAGGAAATTTTGTTGTTGTTGTTTATAAACAGATGTGAGTTTAGTGAAAGCAAGAGAATTAGTTCAAATAATTAAATTATAAATTAGGTTTCTAACTAATAGGAATACTAATCATTCTTTCCTAATTGGTGCACAGATTAGAATGAATTACTCACGTAGATACCTGACAAGCAGATAAAATGGATTTGACTATGGTAAGTTTATTTTTCAGTAGTATTCTCCTACTTGTTTGTGAGGGGGAAAGAATCCAAAGGAGCATGTTGCATGTGCAGAAAGGAGCAACCTGATTTTTGGACTTGAGTTTGCATAAGATAATAAAATATAGCTATTTTGGACCTCAGTGTTCAGGGAAGATGGCTACATAAATTTTAAACCAATATTCTAGAGTAAACAGGTAGCTAGTCTATCCTTAAGGTTCACTAGACAGTGACAAAGCAAACCAATGACTCGGTTGCTTTGAACTCTGTACTACAAGACAGTTTGCAACTAGTCCCTCCTCCATGCATGCCTTTTACAAAACAGTAGTTCTGTCTTCTCTTTCTCCCTCTCTCATGCTCTCTCTCTCTCTCTCTCTCTCTCTCTCTCTCTCTCTCTCTCTCTCTCTCTCTCTCTCTCTCTCAGCAGGACTGACCATACTAGATGCTCATTTCACGTTTGCATTATCATATGAAATTGAAACCTGCTCACTGGCATTATGCTGTGAGAAAGACAAATACTTTTAATTGCCTTCCTTCCAAAAATCTTCATGAAAGTTTAAATGGAAACACATCAGAAACCCAAGAAATTAACTTTGCCCAAGTATATCTAGTGGCCCTGCTTTGAATAGTCTATCCCATGGATTCTGGAACATGTCTCTAGGACCATGGTCATGTTGGGTGAAGACAGACCACACAGCAGTGATCTTGTCACACTTCTGCAGATAGGAAAGTGTGTAGCTTCATAATTTGGCCCACCTGTGCCATCTTAGCACTTCAAGGGTTGAGGCAGGAATATTGATATAAATTTGAGGCCATCCTGGGTTACATAGTGAATTAGGGATAGCCTAGGATGCAGAATTAGATCTCTGTTTGTGTCAGGTGTGGGAAGCGATGGAGCAAGGGCAATTTGGAGCCTGGTCTCTATGACAAGTGAAAATACTAAGAATGAAAGTCATTGTAGTCGCTTCCCTCAACTCCTTATGAAATCAGAATTTGTGTCCTTGGGTTAGCACAGAACCATGCTTATAAAATGCACATAATAAAACTATACTGGTTGATTCACATCGTTTGGTAAAACACTTGGCTAAAGATTAGTAGAAATCCTTTTAACATCTAAATTTAGAGCAGTGAACTTCAGTGTGGACTGAAATCTTTTTTTTTTTCAATTAAATCCTCCTCTCTCCAAGTAGAAAAAGGCTGCATAACAATAACACCCCACTATCAGATAACACATTGTGGTTTGACTACTATCTAATAGATATATGTTAATTCACTTAATCATAATAATTTAATCAGCATAATACATAGATTGATCCATTCTGGAACAATTTTCAACGTCTATAATAGTTCAATGCTTAAATAAACCACAGAGTTAGTAGACTCTAATGCCAGAATTTGACCTTAGACCTCAGCTCCTAAACTTCTGTTAGCATTCATTAAGCTATATTTTAGAGCTATTTATCACATGCAAAACTACTGAAGAACATTATGAGAATGCATTATAATTTCCTATTGTCCCTTTGACACACATTTATTGTATCTATATCTGTTTGACATACACAAGGACCATGCCTAAAGTTAGGGATACAAAAATGAAATGCATCTAAGATTCTATCATACTAGCAAAAGTAAGCTCAAATTCCAATAAGTGCTTCATAATTGATTTAAAATTCAATAGGAGTACAAAAACTTGGCCAACCACTTTCTTGTTAAACAACATTGCATTTCACACCGTGAATGGTATTTTTTTTCTAAATCTGAAAGGAAATGAAGTCTAGTGACTAGTGGCTTCATGATTATATTGTCATTGTGCTCAAAATTTGCACAGAGAAACAAATTGCTTTTCTGTTCCCCTGAAGTGCATCTATTTTAAAAAGCCAACATTTTAGGAATGTTAGAAACTAGACAGAAACTTTGATTTCTCTTGATTTTTTTTGCTATATTTAAAAACCTCTCAGAATTTTTATGGGATGGATGTAATCACAGATATGCCACCTGAGAGCAAGTGTCAGTGTACCGACTAATCTCTACGATAGTAGGATACTGCTGATTTTCCTTTTGGATAGTTACAGGAAATTTCAATGACCTCTGTGCTATTTTACCATCAATCTTAAATCCCTTAAGTGATATGTTTATGTTTTTTTCACTGCTATTAAAAATACTTGGCAAAGGTAAGACTTATGTAGTTTGTAGTTTCAGAGAGGTCAGTCTATGTGAGCACAGAACGGACAGAGGAACAAAGCCACTCGTTGCCTGACAGCCAAGAAATAAAGAGGGGGACACTTGTCGCCTTTTCAGGCTCCCCTTGTTTGTTCTGTTTAGGGTTCCCAGCCTGTGAAATGGTTCTATCACAGGTTTGAGTCTATTCACTCAATTAATTCTCAAAGATAGAGCTAACGATGTATTTCACCCACCTACTAGATGATTCTAAATTTGGTCAAGTTAAAGCTAGGCATGGTATTTGGTGCTAACCTGTAAATCAAAAACATGGGAGGTTGAAAGAAAAGAATTTCAATGAATTTGAGGGCAACTTTGGCTACGTGATGAATTTATCACCATTGTAGTCTAGGTGGTGAGACCCTGTCTCAAAATAAAAACCAACAAAGTTGACAGGGAAGATTTACCATCATAGGATAGAATTATGCATCACCATCACTTGTAAAATATATCACTGACAGGAAAATGCAGATGCTGTGCCAAAACCAATAAAACTGTCCAGAGTTCAGAAAAAAATATACTGATGGCTTCTAATTTTGGGAAGAATATACTGTACAATCTTACATAATTTTCTGAAAGACTTTTTGACAAAAGTCTACAACCATCTTTCCAGAGTTACAGAAACAATCTTACACACTGACTTAGCATTAAGTCTTTGAGCTGGGTACCAGTAGGATCTGGAGCCCTTGACAAGATCACATTGCCCCACAGAGGTTACAGAAATGCCACAAAAGCTATGGATCACAGATAGGGCTAAAAGTGAAAATCAAAGGTTATAATCTTTGATTAGCCTCCAAACTAGAAACCAGTATCAACCTGCCACTGGCTACAAAGCTCTGTATGTGCTCAAAGCTACATTTCTCTAGGAATGAGATCACTCTAATGTTTATCTACTTCTTCTCTATTGCCCCTCCCATAACAGGCTTCCATTGTCAACTTGACCAAACATTTCTAACACATCATCTCATTTTAAATAAATTTAGTAGCACCTTGTTCATTTTGAAGGATACATAAAATGTGCGCATGCCCAAGGCAGGGGTAACACATAAAAGCTGATGCCCACCCTCCCATTCAAAAGCACTCTTGAGAAAACGGGAGCAAACTAACCTCCTTACCTCTCCCCCACCTGTGCCCTTCTGTGCTCTGCCAATTTGGCTTTACTTTGTTTTCAAATCATTTTCTGATTTAATACACAAAGTCCTGGAATTCCTATGGCATCTTCATATATCTTTTTTATAATTTTTTTTTTTTGTTTTTTTTTTTTTTTGGGTTTTTTTTTTTTTTTTGGTTTTTTTTTTTTTTTTTTTTTTTTTTTTTTTTTTTTTTTTTTTTTTTTTTGGTTTTTTTCGAGACAGGGTTTCTCTATGTAGCTCCGGCTGTCCTGGAACTCACTCGGTAGACCAGACTGGCCTCGAACTCAGAAATCCGCCTGCCTCTGCCTCCCAAGTGCTAGGATTAAAGGCGTGCACCACCACGCCCGGCCATATAGAACTTCTTTGTTTTAACATCACATCAGGTAGAAGAGTTCCTCATTTTCCTGACTTTCTTAGGGAGTGGCCTTTTGTGTAAGCCTGTAATCCCATATAGTTATAAGGCATAGGACAAGCCAGTGAAGAATGTTCACGATGGGGGCTGGGGAAGAGCACACATTAAAAATAGGGTTATGAAGGGGAGGGCTGTAAGGGTGGGGCTGGGAGGAGAGGAGGGAGTGGTGATGAGATCAAGCTATAAAGTAAATAAATAAACAGTGGAGAGAAATAGGGTTATGGAGGTTAAGAAGATAAAATATGTGATTTATTCTACATGCAGGTTTAGAGTTATATATATCACATATATCATATATGTACATATATATGCATATGCATATATATATATACACACATATATATGAATGACCTGAAAGCAGAAAGGGGCTGGGAGAATGAAGTGAACTTATAAAAGGGAGAAGACACAGAAGGTAATGAAAGGTACAAAAATGAGCAAAATATAATTTTTGTATTTGAACATATATGTGAAAGTTTAATGAAACCAAGTTTTTTCATATCAATTAAAATTAATATAATTTTTAAGAAAATAGGTAAAATAACATTCTTGGGATCCACAATAGATGCATGTGGGTGCTTGTGAGTTACAGTGACTCCAGCAGAAAGACAGACAGAAGTCGGAAAATAAGCTAAAGTTATATCTCTGAGGTGACGTCCATGGCTGCTGTCAGGTTCAGATCTAGTGTCTATAAACGATGACCTTGGTCCAAATCTTCACATCCTGTTTTGGTCTCCTCTCAAACACAGCCACATCCTCCCACAATAGCTCATCTATGACCCAAGCCAAAAGGTTTTATTATCTAGCCATTTACTGGAAAAACTGACTCCCTACTGCAAAGTAATGATTTAATGTGGTTTTACATTTTAATGTTGCATAAAATACGTTACATAAATTTACCCAATCATAAGTGTCCAAACAGCAATGTTTTAAAAACACTACTTCTGTTTTCTTATTTATCAGGATTAGGTGTTGTAGAAACTGTAAGTTTAGTTGTGACTTTACACACCTGCACATTCTGTCCTCTGGTCACATCGACCCTTCCTGTACCTTCCTCTGCCACATGTTCATCCTGGCCCCCTGTTCTTCACGAAGAAATTCTATGGATATTATGCTGATTTAGTTTGTCAAATTCATAAAAGTAAGGGCTGTCTAGGAAGAGGAAGCCTCAATGGAGAAAATACCTCCATCCTATATACTGGCCTATAGGCAATCACTGGTGTATTTCCTTTGATAAATGATTGTGGAGGGCCAGCCCACTGGTGGTGATGTCACCATGGAGAAGGTTGTCCTGGGTGGTATAGGAACGCAGCTGAACAAGCATAAAAAGCAACCAGTAAGAGGCACTCCTCCGTGGCTTCTGCACTAGCTCCTGCCTCCAGGTTTCTGCTTGAGTTCCTGCTTCCATTTCCCTCAATGACGGACTATGATCTAGATGTGTAAGTCAAGTAAACCCACTCCCCTTCATGTTGCTTTTAGTCGTGGTGCTTTTTTTTTTCACAACGACAGAAAGAAAACTAATATGCATACAATTTTCAGTAGAGAATTGTTTTAGTGTTTTATCACATCAAATATATGAAACATATGAAAATTGTTGTTCTTAGGTCTTTATTTTCATTTCAGAACATGGGCGCTGGGTGTTTGTTTTGCCTTTGTGAGTCTGAACCCACCACAGCTATAGTGTTCAATTTCCACACGTGTCTGCACCTCATGGTAGCAGGTGGCTTGTCCTTGTCATGACAAGGGGAAGAGTAACCATGATACCAGGTCTTGGCCAGTTCAATGCTCTGAACACAGGCAGATGACTTCTGGGCAACTCATGAGGGCATAAAGAAGCTTACAGGCTACGTGAGACAAACCAGGAAATAAAAACCTGGTATCCAAAGCAAGAGGATTAGAGTTTGCCAAGGAAGATGGATGAAGAGAAATGGTACCCAGAAGATGAAGCTGCCCAGAACTGTAACAGAATATGTATATCGACTTGCTTAAAGTTTGCTAAAATTAAATGTTGGTCTCCCCATCACTTATATTTAGGGTAATCATTCTATTTATAATATACACTTTAAAGGACCATTAGTTCTTGAAAGGCTAGAATTATGTTTAATTCATCTTATCTGATCAAGGTTCCCACCAGGGAGTAGAATATGCTGAAGATATGTTACTAGAAGCTGAAATTCAGCAGCACACTATCAATAAAAGGGTAATGAATAACTGAATGAATAATTCATTAAAGAGATAATAATAAACTGTTTTTTTGGTGGCTAAAAAAATTCAATATCTCTAGGCTGCTTGATAGTTATTAAGGACCAGGGTCTAGAAGTTAAAGGAATGAAGTCCCAGCGACAAACATCAGGCGACATCTGTCAACAGAACATGTGACCCTTCATGCTCTTGGTAGTTTGTTTTGGGTGAAGGGAAGCAGCGATATGAGCTCTCAGTGCTTCTGGGCCCAAGTTATTCACACATATTCATTCTGATAACAGACAGACAACTTTAATAAGCAAATATACGCATTCCTTTGAGCCAGTTCTGCATCAGAACCATTTCTACACTCACAACATGGACTTAGTTGATACTGTCATGAATTTATATCATTAGGACCCTGATCTGCATACATTCCAAGGCAGTGTGTTTCTAATTTGGATATAAATGGAGCACCGCCTAAGGCTTCAGGGAGGCTTCTAAGGCCTCCCTTCAGCCCTTCATAAGCCCCAGGTCTCAAAGCACAGATTCCCACTGTAGCTTCTGGGTTATCCCTTCCCCACATATTAAAAGCAATTTTCAAATCCCTCATATCACAGGGAAGAAAAATTTGAGAAATGAAAAAAGAAAAATAATATTCTTAAATTTTACTAGGTTTCAGAGCCGCAGCTTTACCAGTATGAGCCAGCCAAAATTCCTAGCAGCGATAGAAAGAATAGGGTTACCGTATCATAGGTATTCATGCACATATCGCAAGCTGTTCTCCCAATAAAGTGTCCACACTCTGTGCCCAAGCCTGTATGTTACCCCACACACACCACAAAAGATACTTTGTAGATGTGATTCAGTTAAGGCTCTTGAGATGGGGAGATTATCCAGGATTATCTGGGTGACCTAGTGTAATCCTGAGAGTCCTTATAAGAGGACAGCAGGAGGGTTGGGGGTCACAAAAGGAAATTTAATAGCAGAAGCACAAGGTAACAGACTCAGAAAGAAACAGTAAGACGCTCTATTCCTGGTGGAGAACCAAGAAGTACAGGTGGCCTCTTTATTCTGGAACACTGCAGTACAGATTGTCCGCTAGAGGCGGTGATATGAATGTAGCTCTCCTGATCCATTTTAGGAGATTTGACCCCGAACTGAAGAAAATCACCGTGCTCTATTGTGCCTCTGAGTTAGCAATCATTTATTACAGTAATAATAGTAAATTAATATGTATGCATTATAATGACAAATATCTAACTACTCACAGAATTACAGAACAGACTTAAAAGTCAGGTTGTTCACATGTTATATTCACGTTACTTATTTTCAAGTATTGAACATAAAGAACTCCAAAGGCACACGGTTCTCTTGGATACGTCAAAGATCCCTGCTCACTCAGAGAGCAGAATTAAAATGGATACTGAACCCATGGTAGAGGATATGGAATCGGAAGGGATCCAAGTTCTAGTGTAGTAACAATAGACAAGCGCCAGTACCATTTGTAGTTATAGTTACACTGGGCCATCTTAACAACCTGCCAAGGTCATTTTACTTAGTAGTACATGGTTGGAACAGAAGTCAAACAAAGTAATAGGATTATTTTTTCCTAATATGTTCGCTGCAGGAACATGTGTCTATTTCCCTACCCTATCCGATCCTTGATGCATAAAGAACATAGCACCCATCGTTTCACCACGGCTCTTTTTTTCCTAGTCTGTATTTAAATTCATATATCTACCTCCAGTGCCTGTGCTGTGATGAGCTAACTCTGTAATCCCCTTACCACGCCTATCAGCTGGGTCACTGCAAACACGGTTTTCCTTCCATGAGCTCATATTTGTTGTCTATCTTCCCGCATCCTTATCCAAAAGTGACCAAGCACCAGACTCTACAAATAAATACAAAATGCCACATGTAGCCAGGAAAGGGCTGGCCAGACCCCTCATTTCACACTCCGGCTTCACTAGTCAGTGATACGACTCGTCCTGATCTAAATAGCATAGTGAGAAGCATAAGAGAAAATAAAATAAATCTTAGAGCCTTTAACATTTTTATTCTCACCTGACATATAAATATGAAGGTGTGTATATATGGGTGGGGTATTGTGTATTATTTTGATGTGTGCATATATGTTACAATATCTAATCAGATATTGAACCCCTTGCTTTAAATATTTGTGATTTTATGGTAAAAGTTATAAAACCTCTTCAAAGTTTTGAAATGTCTAATCGATCCCTTTCCACCTATCGTCACCCTCTGTGCAGCAGAAGACCAGGGTCTGTTTCCCTAACTCTATCTTGCTGACAACTGACCAGGTTTCCCAGTCCCTTCTGAACTTCCACTAAGAGTCAGGAGAATGGCCACATTTGGCTAAAGACTGACCTTCACTGTTCATTTTGTAACCCCACATAAAGCCAAAAGTACACCCTTTCTCTCTAGGTACAATCTGATAAAGTTTCAGTATCAAATATTCATCTCCTAGGAAACAGCGGTTTTAAATACATGGAGAGACTGTCAGCTATTCAGTTCCTGATATAGGTAGTTTATGCAAAATTAAAAGGCATGCTAGGGTGGGAAGGACTCAGGTTTTAATTTTCAAAGGCGTCATCTACATCAAAAACAAAAACCAAATTGCATCCATCCTTCCACAGGGAAGAGCTTTGATCATTTTAGAAAGTTATACAAATTCTAGGGAACTCTAGAGAGCTGCCGTCTTCCAAATTAAATTGAGCACACAAGTCGATGTGAAAAAAATGTGCTTTAAATCGTTGTTAAATGAATCGTAGGTGTTGTTGCTACCATCAGAAATTCTTACCGAGTTTGGGAAAAAAGCCAAATTTTCAAAAACTCTCTAGACAAAAATTCAACTGGGCCTTTAAAACTTTCACCCCAGGCTCGAGATTTCTCTGCCGTGGAGCTCAAGTCTTTTCCTTTAATTCAGGCTGAATGAAATCCTGCTGACCCACTTTTAGATTCACCAGAAGGAAGGTAGCTAAATTGCCGCTGTCCTTTTCTCTTTAATTTTTATATCACTAATCGTTTGCTACGGCACCAACTGGCCCCCAGCCCAGACCGAGGGGTTTATGGCAACAATATATACTTATTATCGAACAATCCCTACAGGTCAGGAAGACTGTGCAGCATGACTGGGCGGGGTCTCACTCAAGATGTGTACTGAGGATACATCCAGGGTCCTGCGGAGCTGGGGCACTTAGAGGTTGCTTGCGAGCAGGCCCAGCTAGCATGCTCTGTGTTCTTTATACCATTCGAATCTCTATATGAGGCTACAATGTCCTTACGATGGGGCAGCTGGCTTTCTTCAGAGCCAGTGAGCCGTGACAAAACAAGGCAATGCCAGTGTCTTACGTGACTCAGCCTTGGCAGTCACCTCGTTTTCAATCCGTTACAGAAAGGAATACAATTCAGTGTGTGAGGGAGTCGCATAAGGGCGGGGGCAACAAGATGCACCAACCACTGTTAAAGCTGTCACGCTTGTGCTGCATACCGTACTGGAAGATTCTAAATACCAACATACGTTCTGCCCTGGCTGCTGGAACAAAGCACTAAAAATGGGGCAGGGGAGGCTCAGCCCTTAGACAACAGAACCCAGACTCTTAACCCCACACTACATATTCCATAATTCTGAACGCTATAAGTTCAAGATGAAGCACTGGCAATGTTAGTTTCTTCTGAAGCCTCTCCTTTCTTTTCTCCCTGCCTTCTCTAGATCTTTCTTGTGCTCCTGTCTGGGTCTTAGTCTCCTCCCTATGAGAAAATCTGATGCACTAGATTGGGGCTTCCCTTAATGTCATTTTAGCTTTGTTCTCAGAAGACTCCATCTCCTGTATAGACACATTCCAAGATGCTAAAAGCGATGTCTTCAATATGTGAATTTTAAGGATGCACACTTCAATGAATATCCATCTATTTTTCCCCTCACAGTACATGTCTTCCATCCTGAGATTTGTAAAACCAAATATTCAGGCTCCCAATTAAATTCCATACATTTTCCATAAATACTAGTCTAATTGGGCATAATAGTGCACAGTTGTAATCCCAGCACTTGGGAAGTGGAGGCAGAAAGACTGGTCCAAGGCTAGCCTCAGCTACTTAAGGAGTTTGAAGCCAGCCAGAGGTACATGAAACCTTACCTTCAAGATAAAATCAAACTAAAATAAAACAAGTAAACCCTAATAGTAAATAAGCAACTACTTCAAATCTCTCTATATAGATAGCATAAGGTTTCAGAGAACGTTCTGGCAAGTACTTCTACTTCCTTAGCACAAACTATGTTTGTGTGTGTGTGTGTGTGTGTGTGTGTGTGTGTGTGTGTGTATGTGTGTGTGTGTGTGTGTGATCTTGTCCCTGGTGTGAAGCCTAATGCAGTTCCACGCTGCCTGAGGGCCACTCCACTCCAGACTACACATTGCTTCCTTACTGTTAAAATCTGGTCATCATGCAAGAACCTGGCCCTGGCCCTTTTCTTTGTAGACAGATTGAGGTTCTACTGCAAGATGGCCTCATTCTTATTTTAATAGAGACTCTGAACTCTCTTAAAAATCACCTTTCCTCGAAGACCCTGTCCATCTTTCTTTCAGGGTCTCTCTCCTCTGCCCACACCTTCTTTGCACCCTGCCTGTGGTTTGTCACAGTACAGTATAAGCAATGTTTTGAGTTCTAAACTATATTATGAGATCTATTACTTGTTCTTTGGAGTACATACCATAATGCCACAGTGTATAGTACACTATCTGTGTATGTTAAATAAGTGAATAAATTATTACCGATTAGGTTAGCTTGTACAGAGGGAACGGAGAACTAGGGACAGCAGTGGAGTCTACACTTCATGATTGACATTTTTTTCCCAGAGTTTCTGATCACTAATAGGATCAGTTTGTTGCTCTGATGATCTAATTTCAGTAAATTACTTTAATTACATTGGAAATTACCGGTAAGTGTTTGTTTCCCATAGATACGGGATGAATCAGATATTCCATCTGCAACGTAATGGTGAACGGCACAAAAGGAAGAGAATGGATGAGCATCCCAAAGTTCTCTCTTCTGAAGAATTCAGGTTCCTAGAGCTGCAAAGGACGCTGGCGAGGCACACTGCTTCTGGATGCCCCCAGGGAAGCAGAGCGCGATCCTTATTGTGGTAAGACAGTACACAGGCAGGATTGAGTTGACTGCATGCTTCGTGACTTCCTTATGGGTTGAAAGTGTATGCTTATTTTTTTTTTTACCAGAAAATCATATTGTCTGTCTGTGATATAAAATGGCCTCAAGTAGTGACTATAAAGAATAAATATCCCAGCAACTTTCTATGGTGTACAGCATAGTAAGTTAAAAGACATAACGTCCTAAAATTGTTCCAGTGATACCCAGATGATCTGTCCCTAATCTCAGTGGGTTGATCACTTTGTCCTTGGAAAAGCCTCTGGGATAAGTGTTGGACCAGCTGACTGTTAGAGCTGGATGCATAACCATCACTGTGTGTGAAATGGTAAAACATTTCAATGCACCAGGTATCAGCTTCCTTTCCCATAATCTGAGGTGAGATGGTTCCGTTTGCTCTGTGCAGTTTACCTTTCTTTTTCACTCCTTTCTACCCTAGACTTGTGGAATGAAATAAAAAGTGGTATATAAATAATAATGTATAATAACCATATTCATTTAGCAAGATGCGAAGGAATGTCTATGTCTGATTCCCTCATCTTAGATCACTTCCTAGATCTTCAGAGGTTCTTCTGGGGGGATGAATTACATTCTCACACTTCAAGTCAGATCTAGGTGATATATACATATAAGTATACAGGATACACAAGTGTAGATTTAGATACAGATAGATGGTTTCAAATCTGGAAGAAATTATGCATGCTTCTCCTAAAAAAAAGACACCTGATAACATTAAGCTATGTGCAGGCTGAGGCAGCTTTGGGAGCTGCATAAGGAATGGTTTGCTTTGCCTGTGGCTCTGAGAGCTGTCCATCTATATTACTGACCTACACAAACCCTTCTGGGAAGAGTTTGCAAAAACTCTTGGATGAAAGGATCTTTCTTTCTTTCTTTCTTTCTTTCTTTCTTTCTTCCTTCCTTCCTTCCTTCCTTCCTTCCTTTCTTCCTTTCTTTTTTTTTTTTTAATTTCTTCCCTCTCCTTCCTCTCTCCCCCTAGTCTGGGAATCCTAAAAGTCCTGCCTCTGTCTGCCCTGCCCAGCCAATGGCTATTAGCATTTTTATTTACCAATCAGAACCCGCGAGCAGTTTGGCTGGGGGTGGGGCCAGTTCTTTAGTCTGAATAGAGGGATGGTGGTATAAAAGTAGGTCTTGGGTAGGTTCAGTATGACCCAGGCAAGTTTCCAGATCATATCTCTTAGACATACTTCTGTCTGGGAATTTAATAGTCTTCTATTACAAGAATACTTTATTTCAGAAACCTGGTCCTCCCCCTCCTCTGTCTGTCTGTCTGTCTCTGTCTCTGTCTTTCTCTCTACAAAATGGCTAGGATGAAAATATGTGGATAATAATAGGAAGTACATATTTTAAATTTTTATTTACTAGATGGTCTGTAAAATAAGTTCCATGCTATAAGTATAGGTGTTTCTGATGATTCTTAATATTTCTCTTTTCACTTTGGCAGCACTGTCATACAGAAATGAACACATCCCCAAGCAAAAGACAGAAAACATCCAAAAGATGACTGACAGATTTTTCCCCTTTATAGCCCACCCAGGAGGAGCAGGCTATCCCTCTCAACCTGCCAAATGCTCCTTGCCATAACTGATTGGCTGAAATCCACCACACTGAGGAACAGCAACCCCTTTGCTGCTTCTCCCATGCCTCTTGGTGTATTTCTGTAGAACGATAAGCAACCAGGCCTCTCGTTCTGCTCTCGGTGGCAAGCTCGCTTTGGGTCTATCTCACAAATCACGCTCCTGGCAAAGACGAAGCCCACGTCTCCAGGGATTGAGTCTGCTCTCCTCCTCTGCATACCTCCTCTTTTCCTTTCTGAGACAAATCACAGCCTCCTCTCCCTCTTGCAGGGCCTGTCATGTCTTCCTACTCTAGTTTGTGGCTCACTTCTCAGGCCCCGCAGTCAAGAAAAACCAGTCAACCAAACAAACATAAACAACCCCTGTTTTGTTTTGTTTTTTTTTTCAATCTACTACTAAGGACATGCTCTTTCTGTCTCCTCCCTGATTAAATATTGTCAATAGCAAGATGGATCTGATGTGCATTTACTTGCAAGAATTCTTTATCTGTAAAAGAGACCTCCCAAACCCAAAGGATTCCTAAGTGGTAGAACTTTAAACCATGAGACCATGTGAAAGTGGCCAAGAAAACGCAAGGGTGTTTTCACTGGTAAGGATGCTTCACCAGCATGGAATCCGTAAGTTGCCTCACACAATCATTTTCCTTTCCCCAGAGGATTTGGAGTTGCTGCTCGTTCAGGGGCACTTCAGGAGTATTGATGTTATTTTTGAATAGCACCTTAAAAATTATTCCAGCCCTTGTCCTAAGAAGAATTAAAATTTTCATTGATAAAGCCTACTACCCATTGAACCTGTGGCCAGCAAAACACAATTCCACAGGATCCCAGAGATCCTGGGCTGAAAAATTGAGTGTGAGACGGCATTAGAGAACACACAGCTCTTTAGAGATGGTGTTTTTGTTCCCCTTCCTTGAAAATAAAAGAATAACAGGAGCACAAAGAAAAAAACACCCACCAAAATATGGAGTTTTTAACATTTCACACAGTGCTTTAATCCATTTTTTATTGACTGTACTTCCCACAATAGAAGAACAGAACAGCTTTGCTAACATAATTATTGATGGGCTTTGCAAAGTTTTCTGCAGATAAACACTTGAAAACACATAGCTCTTCCAATTTTAACATTTAGGACAGTTTTGAATGCTTGCAAATATTGCGGATTTCACTGGAGTTCAGCATTCTGCAGGAAAGTAGACAGCCACATTGTCCCATGAATTTGCAATTTAAATATTACAAAGGAAGGGTCCAGTCTGTAAGGTGTCTACGATACCAGCACGAGGACCTGAGTTAAGATCTACTGTCTCCACCCAGGAAGACCACCATGGCGCTGTGCTCCTATAACCCCAGGAAAAGAACAACAGGGTCCTCTGAGCTGGCTGCCATTCTGTCTAGCCTAATCGGTGAGCTCTAGATTCCGTGAGTGATCTCGTTCTTTAGAGAATGAAATTGAGAGTACAGAGGAAGCATGTGACATCAAGCTCTGGTCCCCACATACATGTCCAGATACATAGTTATATAATGAGGTTTTTTTTTTTAATGCTAGCAAACCTTTTAAAACCAAACAAGATTCCCTTATCAAAAGATCTTAGTTGACAGATAATTTGAGCTGAATTTGACCTAGAAACCCCTTACCTACGGTCCAGCTTCCACGGTACCAGAAAACACTATGCAAAGCTGGGAAGAAAGGGAAGAAATTGAACAGCCCTACCCAGATGCACCACACTTCATAGGAAGCATGACAATTGCCAGCGTGGCAAGATATGCAGGAAGGCACGGTCAGCGGTACTCGGTACTAGGCACTCATGTTGATGGTAACAACCGCTGTCTAGTTGGTCCTAAGGCTCACTCAACAGGAAGGAGATTATGTACGATCCTGGAAACCGTGCCTACATACTGGGACTAGTGAGGTCATGAACTCTACCTACCATTTTCACTTTTCTAGAGCATCATAACTGATTACTGCATTCTGAATCTCATCATTGCACCCACAGAGAAGTGTAGTTACACCCCCCCCGCCACCCCCCCATCAAATCAAAGAAGCTTCTCAACAGTGAATGGATGCTATCCCAGAAAACCACAACAGGTCACAACAGAATCTGTGGAGCTCAGGGGACATTAAAAGAAAGGGATCAGAAAGACTGTAAGAGCCAGAATACCAGGAAGTCCTCTGTGATAGTCGTTCCTAGAAATGACCACATAAACCAAGACAGGAACGGTAACAACATTGATGGCCATGCTAACATGGAAGGGGATAAATTCCTAAAGGCTCACCCCTAGACAAACATCCGTGGTGAGAGAAGAAGTAGCCTCTCCCAGAGATGAGCTCCCTGATTAATTATCCAGTGCTGTGGTCAGCTCTGAGACCATGTTCACACAAGTACCAAAGATGGACTCAGCAGGCAGTATTTATATGCTTGTACATGTGTGTGCATGTGCACGCACACACACAAATAATCAAAGAAAAATCAATATTGGCAAACATAAAATGTATGCTTTTAAACTAATCTATGTAAGTATGATGTGATCTGATGAATCAATATTTTCAAAGATGACTTTACCAACCAGTCATGGTAATGCACTTCTCAAATCCCAGGTAATCTCTGTGAGTTCAAAACCAGTCTAGTCTATACAGTGAGTTCCAGACCACTCAAGGCTATAAAATAATACTGTGTCTCAAAAACAGAGTAGCTTTGCCTATATAAGTTTTTGTCAAATTTAAAAAGGTATTTTATTATATTTACAAAATAAAATTAATTAGAAAAGACTGTGGGATTTATTTATGATGTTTTCTACATGATAATTTATTTGCTTGACAAGTTTCATTCTTTTGTCAAGGATTAAATAAAGAGAACTTTAAGGCATCTAAATATAACTCAGAGGGATAATTTCACATATCTTAG
Organism: Apodemus agrarius; assembly: GCA_964023405.1. Taxonomy (NCBI): domain Eukaryota; kingdom Metazoa; phylum Chordata; class Mammalia; order Rodentia; family Muridae; genus Apodemus; species Apodemus agrarius. Next base: position 160,710,436 of record OZ030005.1, on the reverse strand, counting down.
AATACATTACAAAAATGTGAAGATTCATTTTCCCATATGAACCAGATGTTATATTCTATACATTATTTTATAAATTTATATTATAAATAAAGATCTTGTATATATACATATATTATAAATTTAAAAATAATTTCTACCTTATCATCAAATTAGTTTCTAGATTTTAGGGGTAATTTTATTTTTGTTTTAATCGTCAAAATGGCTTTTAAAGAAAGAGAAGCTGGCCAGACTGAAGCTTCTTAAATGTTTCCTTTCATGACTCCTTTTTTATCTAAGAACATTCTATGGGTCCTGGGTAAATAAGAATATAGATAGGAATACAAATAAAACAGTGTTTTAATTTATAAGTCATTTAATTATAAATCACATATTTTAACTAGACAAAAAATACATATAAAAAAGGCAGTATCAAATTTCTTCTAAGTTACTTTTCAACGTATTTGAAAAAAGCAGGTGTCTCTATAGATGTTCAGAATTCAAACTGCAGTGAGAATGTCCAGGCTAATTCTCCACTCAGACGAAACACTTGAGGCACATTTTCTAGTGGTTAGAACTTTCCCCAAATAGAAGGAAAAAAATGGTAGTGGCATGTAATATTTTCTGGTTCTGTTAATTTCAATTATTATTGACACTTCAGAAAACAAACTCATGTTTTAACTAAATATAAAGCAATCTGTTGCTTTAGAGGTAAAGAATCCTAGAAATATCCTCAGTAAGATCATGAAACACTCTTCCTGGTACTATGAATAGTTTGACTCAATATATATAAAATTTCTTCTTGAACAAAACCAAGATATTCACAAGAACTTGCAGAAAAGCTTGTGTAACTAATGAAAGCTCAGCTTTATAATTTAAAAATCATTGTTTTCTGGATATAATATACAAACAGTCATGCATTTAAAGATGAATGCTACATTTTCCCAGGCAAAGACTGCTTCATAAATATTTGTCAATGCCGAATGACTTGAATCTTGGAGAATTATGTGTTGGTATTTTAACCCAACAAGTTGAAGCTTGATATTTCTCTCCAAGTTCTCTCAGTACTGTCAGCAGGAATGCTCTGATTCTTTTGTGTCTCAGTACAGGAGAGGAAACCTAATGAATTTTATTTTTAGATAATTCTTTAGTGTATGTATTATTTCATCATCTAATGAAGAGAAAAGCAAATTTACCTACTTATGAGATAGTATGTTAGTTCATTCTTATGTGAAGAATTAAATCATTGCTGCGTATTTTGTACTACCGAGTGTAGACCGTCTGTAGTAATTTTTGGCATTACTGATGTTTGTTTTTTATCATTAACAATAGTAAGATAACTATTTTACATAAACACAAAATACAAAATGGAAGAGTTATGTTTTGCATACCATTTAAGAAACTTTAAAATATACTTTGCTATTTATTGGCAAACTAGTGTCAGCAATGCACCCAGCAGCTTCAAAAACTGAAGGTTACAACATAACAACATGATCTATAGATCTGGTGCATGCTAAGGAATAATAACAGAAAAGAAAATTAAATGTTTTCTTAACTTAGCCATCATGTTCCTGTAAGATCAACGACCTTTGTCTGTACAGGAACACACCATGATTCATAACATGGACATTCTGGAACTGAGCTGAGGCGTTTCAAGTGGCATTCTGCATGTTGTGTGTTTATAACCAAGGCTTCAGTGAAGTCATGTGATCACTCAGTTGGATGCTGCTGGGAGCATCTCAGATTCACGAGACATTTGATTATGAATTAGAATTTGGTTACTATACCCTCAGATAGCATTTTTTTATGACTCTCCACATCAATCATGACTCATGACCCACATTTTAGGACTGTTGGTGGGGAATTAGTTCTCAGTTCCTGTAGGTCAAGAGTTACAAGATATTCACTCCTCTATACTTGATAGACTTTTTACTAGAATGAGCATTAAATAAATGTCTTGAATCAATGAAAGAGTTAAAATCCATGATTTTTAGTCAGCATCACTACCTTGTGACTTTACTCAAGTAATCTATCCAAGTCATTATTGTCTCTGGTACAGATAGTTTATGACAATGTCAGCATCTTAATATTTGCATTAAATACCCCAAAATTTAACAACAATGAATAAGCCTTCCCTCATTTGAAGCAACGATAGGGGTTTAAGATGGTAGGTTCTTCTCTTGAAGACTTTTGCAAAATAAGTAAATAAATAAAAGTTAGCAGAATGAGATCCTGTAAGTGGAGATAAGTATTGACATTTCTGGGTCAAACTAAAGGGATGCATGATCTAACCATCTGAAGATCAGTCTGCTGAGAAAAAATTCATACAGTGGGGTACTGGTCCTTTCGGGAACAGAATTTAAATTGAGCTCTTTTGTCTTCTAGCAGGACACTAAATTTTCTGTGCTGAAACTTATTATGATGTAGACCATCCTTTTATCACCTGTCAAATCATTGGCCCTTTGATGAACCTTGGGGTTCTTTATAAATTATTTCTTTTCTTTGCAAAGCTTTTAAGATGATACCAGTTAACTTTCAATTTTCTCAACAAAAGCAAAACCAGGAAATTACCTCCATAGTATGACTTCTTCCCAGGGATGTAAGTCGACAATACCTTGTCTATCTCAGCCAAATTCAATGACTTGCAAGTAGACCCTGCAGCACCCCACTCTCCAGCTCTCTTGTTTCACAGCTTTAAATGTAAAATCTCTAGTGTTTACAGCATCAAATATCAAATGTTCCTCCCTGTTGAGCCATGTAGCTACTTTCAGTAGCTGTCCTTAACAATATCTAGCCTAAACTTCAGTCATGTCAGCAAATAAAAATAACCCCAGATGGAAATTTTATTCAGCTGATCATTTTTATGTAGGAATTCTGGGATGTGACATATTGAAGCTTCATTATCTCACTGGTTCGAAATGTCAGGAACTCTAAGCTGCTTTGGTGAAAAAAAAAATAGAAAGAGGCAAAGATAGAAGCATCCTGAGAGGTACACACAGATTTATCACACATTTAAACACTTAAGAAAAAAGATTAGTTTAGACTTTGTGTGAACAAATATTATTTTTAAAGGGAAAAAGTAAGTCCCATGATGTTACCTAGGGTACTGGCTTTATCAGACACCCCACAGAGCTATTCAGTGCTATTCACTATGACAGTAAACACAGTCAGGGTGATTCATATACTATTGCTTTTGGAAGGATATTTCAAGACAAAAACATAACCCACATGGCCCATATGACGACTAGGAAATCATTGCCTCTTAACAGTTCTGAATATGATGAACGGAACAGGGAAATATGGAAAACAGCATTTTAGGTGTGAGTTATGGCTTATCTTCACAAGTATATGGTACTGGGTATGCACAAAGCCCAGCTGTGATCACTGATGAATTATCCTGGGGGAATGTTGACACATAGTTTAGATCACTAATGCCACAGAGAAGAACTGGAAAACATCTCTAGGGGACTTTCAGGTCTTGAGACTGGGTCTACTAAATGGCCAGCTGATTTAGGAAATATCTAGGCTCCCAGAGCCAAACAAGCTAGAAAAACTCAGAATGAAAACTTGTTCATTGCCAGCTTAAATAAAGAGAGATATCTATTAATTTAGGCCTGGCTTTGTCAACAGAATTAAGTACCAACAAAATATCATGAATTTTGAAACAGGAATGCTATGTAAGTTGGTTGTCTGAAAACTGATTTATACAGTATTCAATTCAGAATCTGCCAAGGATAAGAAGCCCACTGCTACCATTTCTAGAATCGCTAGTATCTCTGATAATGAACAGCGTGTTGCTTTTACAATTGTTAATTCTGCTCCTGCCACTGTGATCTCTGTGATCTGAACTGTACTTCCCATTATAAATGTCAAAGATATTGTAAAGATCACTTTAAAACATAAGCCATTTGAATAGCAGGTAATTCCATCTCTGTAAATGCCTTGGAGTTCCTATTATGGACACAGTGTTCTGCTAAGTGCTTAGGGTGGGGAGAGAGAAGGGAGTCTAGCTAATAGAGAAAATGAAAATGACCCTCTAGTGATTAAAGTAGTGTGGTCACTGCAAGAGTGTAATTTAGTCATGTAGAGCATGCTTGGTTGCCTCTGAGTTGTGTATTCAGAGAGGGTCAATGGCACTAAAGAGGACTGTGGAAGATGAACAGGACTCAACAGCTCAGGGTGGTGGAGAGAACAGCCGAGGTTATTGGAACAGAATGAGGAGAGGTGTGACCACCACCGCAGGATCAGGGTATCCATGCGCCAGGGAGACCAAAGACAGTTCTGGGAGAAGAAGTTGTTCTGGGAGAAGAAGAAGGGTTCTTTTGGCTAGACTGGGAAGTATGGATGATATACAAATATATGCAAAGATTATTCTCCACCAGCAGTCAGGTACCTCATGGATGTCCCCGAGGGAACAGGGACATAATCCCAGCAAATGTTAAGATGACCTAAGAACCAGGAAGAACTTGTATCTGTGTTGGCTTCATGCAAGTCAGTAATAGAGGACATGGGAAGAGTGGTAAAGAGGGGCTATAAAGACATGAAAGATACAAGAGGGAGCTTTTGCTCGATGAGGAACCTCCTCGGGGAATGGCCAAGAAGGATTCAAACGCACAGAGCCTGGGTAACAAGGAGGGCTTTGACTGAAAAGGCTCAGCAGACTATAAGACCATAACAACAATGCATCAAAGCACACAGGGATTGGAGCAGCTATTGTAAGAGACAATATGCTGTCCAGTGCAAGGTCATTTCCAGCACTGAAGAAGAGTTAAAATAAATTAGCCACAATAGTGAAGACTGATTTTTATTTTCTCCGTGAGCCAGGACCTCAGATTACAAGTAGACAAAGAAGATATAAGCATGACTGAGGTTTTAAACAATGTTTTAAGACATTAAATTACTCAGTGGTATTTAGATGGAGGAGGCTTAGGGAAAATGTAGAAAATGTGAATTATTTGGTTTCCTGATATTCCTTAGGGTAATCTGATCAACAGTGGGTAGAAAAGTAATTTCTGAAAAACAAGTTCTGTTACTATCAAGAATGCTTCCTGTGCTCTTTGGAGGAGAACAGCTAGGACCACACAGAGCATATGATCAGTGGAGCAGCTGGGATGGAAGTCTCCCCACTGCCATTTGCACCAGGGAACTGGGTGACTCCACATCCTTCTGTGCACAGCCCAACAGGAGAGAGTGATCTCCCAGCAGCACTTTCACTTCTGAGCATGGAGGTGAGATCTCCACCTCCTCTATGGAGGGGAACAGCTAGGAGCGCACAGGCCATACAATCAGTGGAACAGCTGGTACAGAGGCCTTCAGGCTGCCATTTGCACCAGGGAGCCAAGTGGCTCCAAAGCCTTCTTCTGTGCACAGACCCTGACAGAAGACAGTTGGTCTCCAAGAAGTATGGACACAGGCTTATAGGCCTATAGGAGGGAAAAGCTCCAGCCAGAGACAGCAAGACTAGCACCAGAGATAACCAGATGGCGAAAGGCAAGCACAAGAATCCTATCATCAGAAACCAATGCTACTTGGCAACATCAGAACCAAGTTCTCCCACCACAACAAGTCCTAGATACCCCAACACACCAGAAAAGCAAGAGTTGCATTTAAAATCATATCTCATGATGCTGATAGAGAGCTTCAAGAAAGACTTAAATAACTCCCTTAAAGAAACACAGGAGAACATCAGTCAACAGGTGAAAGCCCTTAAAGAGGAAACACAAAAAAACCCTTAAGGAAATATAGGAGATCATGGGTCAATAGGCAGAAGCCCTTATAGAGGAAACACAAAAATCCCTTAATGAATTTCAGGAAAACACAATCAAGTAAAGGAACTGAACAAAACTATCCAGGATCTAAAAGTGGAAGTAGAAACAATAAAGAAATCACAAAGTGAGACATCTCTGGAGATAGAAAACTTTGGAAAGAGTTCAGGAGTCATAGATGCAAGCATCAACAACAGAATACAAGAGATAGAAGAAAGAACCTCAGGTGCTCAAGATACCACAGAAAACATTGACTCAATAGTCAAAGAAAATGCAAAATGCATAAAGCTGGTACCTCAAAATATCCAGGAACTCCAGGACACAATGAAAAGACCAAACCTAAGGATTATAGGTATAGATGAAAGCGAAGATTTCCAATTTAAAGGGCCAGTGAATATCTTTAAAAAAATTATAGAAGAAAACTTCCCTAACCTAGAGAAAGAGATGCCCACGAACATGCAAGAAGCCTTCAGAACTCCAAACAGACTGGACCAGAACAGAAACTCCTCCCAGCACATAATAATCAAAACACCAAATTCACTAAACAAAGAAATAATATTAAAAACAGTAAGGGCAAAAGGGAACTTATAAAGGCAGACCTATCAGAATTACACCAGACTTCTCACCAGAGATGATAAAAGCTAGAAGATCCTGGGCAGATCTCATACAGATCCTAACAGAACACAAATGACAGCCCAGACTACTATAGCCTTCAAAACTCTAAATCACCATAGATGGAGAAACTAAGATATTCCATGATAAAACCAAATTTATACAATATCTCTCCAAAAATCCAGCCCTACAAAGGATAATAAATGGAGGGAAACTATACCCTAGCAAGAAAATAATCATCTTCCAACACACCCAAAAGAAGATAACCACACAACATAAAAATAACATCAAAAATAACAGGAGGAACAATCACTATTTCTTAATACATGGATACAGAAAATGTGGCATATTTATACAATGGAATACTACTCAGCAATTAAAAATAATGAATTCATGCAATTTGTAGGCAAATGGTTGGATCAGTAAAATATCACCCTAAGTGAGTTAACCCAATCACAAAAGAATACATATGAAATGCAATCACGGATAAGTGGATATTACTGAGCCCAGAAGCTCTGAATACTCAAGGCACAATTAGCAAATCAAAAGATTCCCAAGAAGAAGGAAGGAGAGGACCCTGGTCCCAAAAAGACTAGATCCAGTTTTGTAGGAGAGTACCAGAACAGAGAAATGGTGGGGGGCTGATTGGGGATTGGTTGGGGGGAAGAGGACTTATAGGACATATGGTGAGGGGGGGGAACTGGGAAAAGGGAAAGCCTTTGGAATGTAAACAAAGAATATAGAAAATAAAAAAAAAATAACAGGAGGAACAATCACTATTCCTTAATAGCTCTTAACAGCAATGGACTCAATTCCCCAATAAAAAGACATAGACTAACAAATATTTTTCATGTATACCTTCAATTTTATCAGAAAGTGTTTATAATTCCACTTTAAATTAGTTTAGTAATGTTTTTGTGTCTACCATTTTATCTGCATTATTTTTCATGATAATCTTCAATTTTATCAGAAATATTTTCCATGTAAATCTTCAACTTTATCAGAAAATGTTTATAATTTCACTTTCAATCAACTTAGGAATACTTTTATGCCTACCATTATTATATCTATATAAAATTTTCCATGATAATCTTCAATTTTAACATGTTTTTCTACATTTTTCTACAATTTTGTCAGAAATATTTTCCATGTAAATCTTCAATTCTATCATAAAATGTTTCTATTTCATTTTTCAATTAATTTAGCAATGTTTTTATGTCTATCACTTTTTAATTTTCCATGAAAATTGTCAATTTTTAGTTTTTCTATTTATCTCTCCTATTTTATCAGAAATATTTTCCACAAAAATCTTCAATTTTATCATAAAGTGTTTTCAGTTCCTTTTTCAATAAAAGAACATACTTTTCAAAAAAAATCAGCATTTTCACAAAAAAGAAAGAATGCTTCCTGTATCCCTGGGAGGCAGAGACAGGCAGATTTCTGTGAGTTCAAGGTCAGCCAGGTCTATAGAGCTAGTTTCAGGACAGCTAAGGCTACACAAAGAAACACTGTCTGGAAAAACAAACAACAACAACAACAACAAAAACCCAAACAAAATAATATTTCCTGATCTGCCCTTGGTGGTTAGATTTTTATTTTTTAAGCTCCAAAGTATGTATATTTAAGAAAAAAAAATTCAAAAGAAAAGCACACTTGCCAAATCCATGAACAACATTGGTCACGTTTTGAGTTACAAATTTATTACATCTTTATTTAATTATTTTTATATGTAAAATGTAATGGAATATTATGTAAGATAGTTTTAATGCCTGTGCACATGTGAGGGACCTGATGTGACAGGAGTGGGGTGTGCCAAACCATGTTTCATGGAAGCCAGAGGATGACTCTTGGGAGTTGGTCGTCTCCTTCTACCAAGCGGCACCAGGATTTGAACTCTGGCTGTCAGGCTTGGTAGGTTTTACCTACTAAAAAATCTTGCTGGCCCAAGCTTTGTATTTTTGATTGGAGAAAAGTCAGTGAAGTAAGAGATCGGTGAAGGGATCATTGCATACAGAGGCAGCAGCAGTCCTGATGGTGAGGCCCCTTCACGCACTTGGTACATGGATTTAGGATTGGAATTAAATAGAAATAAAAAGAAAAGCAAACAATGACTTTAAGAAATAACAACAAGGACTGAATTGCACCCCATGTAATAGGCATTTATAAAAATAACGGGTTTCACAGAATTTACTGACATTTGCCTACAATTACTTCAACCTACTTTCAGGGTATGATTAAAAATAGGATTTATTTTGCCGTCTCAAAATTGGCCTCTGTAAATTTCAACAGTTCTAATTTATCTCCTTAATAGAGAAGATTTAGCTGTGAGACACTTTAATTAATGCTTTCTCTGTACTCGGTAGCTAGTTACTACCATTTTAGCCTCCTTAGGTTTCATGTGCACCACGTAATTCTAGTGTACTAAAAAGCAAATATAGGTTACTAAAAGGTTACCTCTCAGAATATTTAATAAAAGTAAAAAATAGCCAAACAGAAACCCTATTTCAAATGCCAGACTGTTGAAAAGCCAAATTCAGGGAAGAGAGTCGACCGATCTCGGAGAACCTAAAATGACTTCAATGAGAAATAACAGCAGCTTGGAGACAAATAAGACAATTCCTGAGACAATCCACAGCAGCTCAGGGTACAAGGTGGTAACGACTCTCAAGGGTTCAAATGTTGAGTTCTGGAGAACTGAGAAGACAAAACTGGAGGAGTCAGCAGAAAACAGCAGAAAAAGGCAGAGACACAAGGTAACCGTTAACAGCCAAAAGGGGCGGGGACGGGGTGGGAGGGTCGGGACTGTATTCAGCCTAAAGCAATAAGAAGGGAGGAGACTCATGGTCATTTGATGGAATTCAAAACAAGCAGACCTTGTTTTGTGAGCTATTCCAGGCAATTATCTCAGAGTAAAGATGGAGGCCCTGCAGGATTATACTTGACCCCGAAATGTCCCTCCAGGACTATCTCCAAGGGTTGTTCTTCATTCTTGGCACTCCTGGGAGACAGTGGATCATAGATAGCCCCACCTTGCCCTCCATCCCAATCTCTGCTTTTTTTGCTACCAAGAGGTAACAGCCCTGCTCTGGCTCTGTCCCGTGATCCTCATCTTGACATGATGCTTCACCACAGATACAATTCAAAGTAACCAGTTGGTCATTGCCTGAAACCTCTAAAGCGCAGAACCAAAGCAAAGGTTTCCTCCATGTAACCTGTTATCTCGGGTACTTTACTGCAGTGATGGACGGTGGGCTCTTACGGAAGACAGAATCCAATCACTTTCTGCTGTCTAGACATTGCTGGTGTCTCCAGGTTACTGCTCAACACGTATGAGCTATGCTTCAGGGCAGGAAATCTCAGAAGTTTAAATATTTATCTGCTAACAAATGATTCATTTTATTAGCTAAACGGAAGTCTTAGAGGAGATAAATGGGACGATGTTTGCTGTGATACAAAACAAAGCAGCCTTCTCTGGCTGGCAGTATAATCTCAGTGGTGGGTGGACCACTGGACTCTGAGAATACCTGAGATGCAAAGGACCTTCTCAACCCTCTGGTAACGGAATTTGTTCCTGTTCTCCCATATCACCAATAACTGTGAGCAAAGTGAAGCATCAGCAGGGCCCGCCTGCTAAGCTCAAACCCATTTACACTCCTTCCATGTTTTCCACTGGGAAATTCTCCCCTTCACTAAGTGACTTAGTGATAAGCTTAGGAGTTCAGGCTCTGATGGAAACCAAATTACCCCACCACTGAGTGACCCAGAAATGAGTATCCAAGCAACACCGGCCAAAGCGACCTGACAGTGTTGTCTTCTGGGGCCTTTGGGTGGAGTTAGATGTCTTTTATCCTTTTGGACACTCTAGTATCCAAGCACAACTTCTAGACACACAGAATGACCTGAAGAGACAGAGCTAAAAGACAGAAAGGAAAGTCAGACAGGTTATTCCTTAGGCTATGTGCTAACCAACCTGTGACCATCTGATGTCACCCCATTCCTTTGCATTTCAACAAGCTGAGCATTTGTATCTTTACACTGTTTAGTTTTGCCTAATCCGAGGTCTTAATTGATTTAAAGGTGAAATGAGATAATATCAAGCTTGCCTTCCCAGCCAATCACAACTTTGTCTTGACCTTCCCATTCAGACTTAACACTCCCAGAGAGCCTCATCGTGTTAGTCACGTGTTACATCCAGCAATACGCTTACACAGCCTGCTGTGACAGTGAGCCTCCCAAGTATTGACATTTTGGAAGGACTCTCAAGACTTTGAAAGCCAAAGCTTTGAAAGAAGGCCTTTAGCAGAAAATTAAGAAAGAAAGAAAGAGAGAGAGAGAGAGAGAGAGAGAGAGAGAGAGAGAGAGGGAGGGAAGGAGGGAGGGAGGGAGGGAAGGTGAGTGGGAGGGAGGGAGGGAGGGATGGAGAGAGAGAGAGAAAGAAAGAAAGAAAGAAAGAAAGAAAGAAAGAAAGACTTGAGGATTTACAGATAAAGGATAAAGGATTCATGCAGGGATGGATGGTAGGCCCCACCCGCCCCCAGGTGAGGAGTTATTTGTAGTCAATAGTTTCTGGGAGGGAAGGAGTCATTTTCCTTTGGGAATGTGTCCATGGGTAGGGTTCCCATGCTACAGTGGATGACACCACATCCACCCACCCACATACAGGCAACATTGATCTGATTCCAGGTTATAAAAATGAAAAAATGAAGAGGGCTTGAGCATGGAGGAAGGTAGATTGGGTTAGACCAGGAGGAGTTTGAGGGGCACACTGGATATAATCAGTATACTATGTATGCATGTATGAAATTCTCCAAGAATAAATTTACAGTATTGTATTAAAAGTTTTTCCCATAGGAAAGTAGACGCTTCTCAGAACACATCATCTCTAATGGGCTTTAAGTTATCTATGACTTGCTGTTCTACAGAAGGTGCTAAAAGCAGTACTCCGCATGGAATGGATTCTCTGACTTGAAAAGCTCTCAGAAGCTTTTGCTTCTCAGGCTGAGTGCTCCAGGCTAGCTCACTGGGAACACTTGCTGCACACTCTGGAAGAACAATACCTAAAGGTACAATTACTTACACCTTTCTCTCATAAGTGCCCACCCAAAATTCTAGTAGGGTCAAAGCAAGCTCGTGAGGATACCAATAAACTCAGAAGAAAAGTTATGACTCTCTTAAGAAGTACAAAACCAATTGTAAAACACTAATCTGACTGCATTATTCCAACTCCACTCCAAATTATCAATTGCTTTGGAGCATTAATGGGGTTGTAGATGTATTCCCTGAGTAGCTTTAGAAGTGATAAACAGTGAAAGTATGAACAGTCATGTGTTTTACTACAGCAAATGCAGTTTGAAGGTCCCTATGTGAAATTATAATATAATCCAACAACATGATGCTACTAAAAAAAGAAGAAAAAAAAACTAACTAGAAAGCCTTAAAATAAAGACACCACACATATCCACACCAATAAATATTTTCTCTGTTACTATATATTTATATAGTCCTCTCATTGACTTTAAAGACCTCTACATAGACTTTTCTTTTTTTTAAGATTTATTTATTTTATATATGTGAATACACTGTAACTGTCTTCAGGCACACCAGAAGAGGACACCAGATCTCATTACAGATGGTTGTGAGCCACCATGTGGTTGCTGGGATTTGAACTCAGGACCTCCGGAAGAGCAGTCAGTGCTCTTAAACGCTGAGCCATCTCTTTAGCCCAGACTTTTATTTTCTTTAGACATAGACTTTTTCTTTTGGTTTAAAAATATAGCTTAATTAGAATGAAAAAATCGTGATTAATATGTTTCCATGAGTTGGTCCAAACATCATCTCATTAAAAACATTACACATAACTGGAATTGGATTTTTTGAAGGGGTGGGGGTGTGTGCCATGAGACAGTGACAACTGCAGAACAGAACAGAATGAAGGCAGGGACCTAGAAGGAAACAGGGAGTCGGCTTGCTCTTGAAAACAATGGAGCAATGCCATCAAGTGGCTGAAGAAAGAATTCCTCAACAAGAGGGGATTTCTTGGACACTGCCATCTGGTGGCTAAAGTGGGGAATTATTTTAGACTCCAGTGTTAACAATAAAGAATTTGTTTCCTGTGGTCATTAATGTAAGGCCTGAAAGGTCCTCACTGCTGTTAACAGGGTAAAAAGTATTAACTTTATAATAAAGCTTTAAGTAGTGACAGAATCATAGGCAATTCTAATAATGTAGTGTCAGTCACATTCTATAGGAAAGAAACACCTTGAAATTCATTTTATCTAGTTTGAGAAATAATTTTGTAACTCTCTTATGTAAAATGATCAAACTAAAAAAATTTAGCCTTATACTATCTATTCTACATGAAATCAACAAACATTTACTTTACCTTTTCACATCTATCAGCAATCGAATGGGTTTTGTTGTTGTTGTTGTTGTTGTTGTTGTTATTTTTAACCCAAATCAGAGCTCATCAATCATCTAATAGATTAGCTCATTTATTTCTACCTTTAAATATGTTTCTGAAGGTGTTTGTTGAGCTGGGTACTTGTCTGGGCACTTTGTAGACCATAAAGAGCAGAATGGACTTAGTCCATGTCGTTATGTTCTTGTCATTGGCTTGGACGTTCAAATGTAGAAGACCAGTAAGTCTGGGGTAGATGTGTATTGATAGACAGGCTATGATCTTGTCAATGACACCCTCCCCATCCTGCTACACACACACACACACACACACACACACACACACACACACACTGCCATGAGACTGAGGTATTAAATGTACCCCTTAGCTTTCCCTCCCAGATGTTTATGGCCTGAAGACGGCTCCCACACTGAGACCACTCCTGGAGATCAGCTAAACCTGCCTCCGTGTTCAGTGCAGAAACTGTGCCTCCTGCTCAATGTTGAACTGTCTACAGTAAATCCGGCGACCTTCCAAAGTGCTGAGGCTTCCCCATCAGAGAGCACAGATCCCAGCTTTTGTTTGTATGTGTGTCTTTGTTCCTTCATCACCCCAGTTAGGTGATGGGGCCATGTTGGCCACAGTAGACTCATTTCTGCCACCTTACACAGAATCCATCTCCAAACTAACGGACAGCCTGAATGGGAACCCTGAACCGTGATAACAGCTGGAAGGAAAACATGGGCAGTGCCCCACATGGTATAGACCGTGCCCCACATGGTATAGGCAGTGCCCCTCATGGTATAGACCGTGCCCCACATGGTATAGACAGTGCCCCACATGGTATAGACCATGCCCCACATGGTATAGACCATGCCCCACATGGTATAGACCGTGCCCCTCATGGTATATGCAGTGCCCCACATGGTATAGACAGTGTCCCACATGGTATAGGCAGTGCCTCACATGGTATAGACCGTGCACCACATGGTATAGGCAGTGCCCCACATGATATAGGCAGTGCATCACATGGTATAGGAGGTGCCCACATGGTATAGGCAGTGCCCCACATGGTATGAGCAGGAAAGGACTTTCTGAGTGGCACTCCACTTGCACATGAATTGAGGCCAACAACTGACAAGTGGGACCTCACCAAACTGAAAAGCTTCTGCGCAGCTAAAGAAACAATTTGGTAGAGAGGAAGCCCCCAGTATGACAGAAAATCTTTGCCAGCTATACATTTAACAGAAAGTTAATAATACATAAAGAATTTAAAAAACCAAAGAGTCCAACAACTAACAACAACAAGAGAATGGCCCATTCATAAAATGGGCTTAGGACCTGAGCAGAGAGTTATCAAAAGAAGATAACAAAACAGCAAACAAAACAAAACACCACCCCCCAAAAAAAGAAAGAAAGAAAGAAAGAAAGAAAGAAAGAAAAAGAAAAAGAAAGAAAAAGAAAAAGAAAAAGAAAAAGGAAAAGAAAAAGAAAAAGAAAAGAAAAGAAAAGAAAACCTCAAAACACATTCATTGTCTCTAGTAAATATGGAAATGCACATCATGACACCTTTGAGATTCTGTTGTATCCTAGCAGAATGTCCAAGACCAACAGAACCACTGACTGCAAATGCCTGAGGAAAGAGCCTTCATTCCTGTTTGTGGGATCACCAAGTGGTGCAGCCACTATAGAAGCCAGTGTAGAGAATCCTCAAAAGAGCTAAAAGTAAAACTACTGATCCGGCTGTACTACTCTTTAGCATATGCGCCAAGGACTTGACACTGCAGACACTGGCTGGGCCATGCTCTCTGCTGCTCTCTAGAGCGCTTCACTGTCCATCACCCAGCAAATGGCTAATGAAAATGCAGGAAACATACACTAAAGGATACTAGTCAGCTGTAAAGAGAAATGAAATGATGAAATCTGCGGGTAAATTGACAGAGTTAGGAAAGATCCTATGGAGTCAGACAATCCAGACCCAGGACAAAGGTCACATGTTCTAGCTCATCTGCAGTTTCTAGTTCCAAATCTTCGGGGTTTAGTACACAACAGGGTGTACCTGCAGAAACCAGGAAAATAAAAAGGTCTAATGAGGGTGGAGGAAGAGGAGAAATAAAGAAGGGAATGGCAGGGAACAAGGGATTTGAAGATGGAAATAAGTAAAAACAGGGAGTCAGATTGGGGAAGGAAAAGGGAGAGAAAGAAAAAGGAGGAGAATGATAAAGTAATAATTCACTGAAAAAGAGACTGTATTATTATGTATCTACCTAAGTTTACATAGAATATATATGTCTGTGTAAACATATATAGTACAAAACAAAATTCTCATCTCTATTGATAATGCTCCCTGAAAGAACCATCAATTACCTAGTAAAATCCCAACACCAGGCACAAGGAACCCCCTTTTAAGTTGTTGGGCACAGTTTTCCAAGAGGTTCCCTAAATATAAGCTATTGCTGCTGCCCTCGGTGGCCTTCAGAGGCTGAAGGTAAGACTCTAACACGGAGGACACTGTGGAACCAGCACACAGAGGATTTGAGCTGGTTCTAACCTGAAAATCTCTTTCCTGGAGACTAGCTTTCATAGAACCAGAGTGATGCATGCTTCCAAGGGAGGGAAGCAAGCACTCGTCTGACCCAGGTGTTCTGCCTGAAACAACAACATGGGACAATATCCCTGAGAGTGCAGTGGTGGCACTCACAGCCTTGCAGTAAACAGCAGCTCTCTCACTGAGCTAAAGTTCTGCTCAACGAGAGGGAAATCCCACCTGGTTCTGGAAACCTAGCCAGCTACCCAGAGCTAGTGAAGTCATGAACCTTGGATGAGACGCGACAACCACCACTTTTCTAAAATTGTGTAATTCTTAGCTGCACTCTGTATGTGTATCTTACACCCACAGATAAGCATAGATCTTTCTTTCCACAAAGCAAATGTCTCCTTGCAACAGAAACTGTTACAGAAAACCACAACAGACCAAAATGCAGAGGACAAAGAGCCACGCAGTGCTCATCCCCCGTTGATACATCTGCAAGACAACTCTTGCACTTAAGCCTAGGAATCATAGCAAAAGAGGGGCAGAAAGATTTTAAGGAGCAGAGGAATGGCAAGTTTGGCCCCAGATTTTTATCTCCTAGAAATGCCAGAGAAGCTACACTCGTGAAGTCTGATCAACATGGCTGCCTAAGCAAGACCCTGGATAAGGATGGCACCCACACTCATGCTAATCTGAAAAGGGGAATCCCACAGGGCCTCAATGCTAGGCAAAGAACTACAGGCAACTAAGGTATTCTGAGAACAGCAGAAATAGTTTGCCCTGGGGAAGAGCCCTTAAATTGGTTATCTGGTACCAATCCTGAAAACATATGCATACAAGTAATTGTATACAGACTGAGCAGGTTGTATTTATAAATTTAAGGATACACAGACAAAGACCACACACACATACATATTCAAATTCTTGTTTACATATAGAGGGAGGAAAGATAACGAAATTATATTTTAACCTCAAAAAATAAATTTTTTTAAAAGAAGTTTATAGCTGATCTGGAGAAATGGCTCAGTGATCAAGGGTACTTGCTGTTCTTGCAGAGGACCCAGGTTCAGTTCCTAGCACACATGTGATAGCTAAGAATCATGTGTAGCTCCTATCTGATGCCCTCTTCTAATGTCCATGACCATTGAATATACATGGTACACTTCATGCACTCATACATACAAAATAAAAAATAATGGATATGAAAGAAACTTATATTCTAGTATAGGTGGCTTTTTATAACTTATATCTGAAATGTTTGCTTCCATCCCTTTCCTTCATTTCTACCATACTGTTAGCCTAATGTTAAATTTGGTTTCTTCGTGTTTTGAAAATGATGATGATGTACTACAGTATATTCCCCAATCATCAACATAAGTTCCCACCTCAATTCTAATAAGTAAATAAAGTTGTGTAATTCACCCGCTAAGAACAACTTTCCATAAAATGTTGCACAGCAAGGAGGGATTTCAGTAACTTGGATTCACAATCCCTCTGCATCTATAGATCAGGAGGAGCCAAAAAGACCCACAGAGTAGACAGATATGACACGGGTAAAAGATTTTGGAGAATAATGCAGAATCCATTATTCATTCTGAATTTGTGCTTCATTTTGAATTTGATTGTACATCCTTCAGGCTGCCAAAGCACCACAGAGCTGACCTTTACAGAATTGCAATCACATCCCATAGCGTGATGACTTCATTTGTGTAGCTGCTTTCTTTATTAAAATTGAGCTTCGGGGAAGTTTCTTACACATTCCTGCCTCTTTTATATCCAATTCACTCTAAGGTTTTCAATGGAAGTTTAATGAAGAAAAGTATTTATCAGCTGTAGTTTTCCAGGGTGGTGGTGCATGCATGGAGTACTGAAAGTAAGGAGGCAGAGGAGAGGGCTTTCAGGGCTGGGCCAGCCTAGACAACAACAACAACAGCTTATTAAAAACAAACCAACCAAACAACAACAGGCTTGCTGGCTTGCTGACATTGCTGTCAGTTTTTGCTTATATTAAGAAATGGCATTGACTGGCAAGATGGCTCAGCTTTTGCTACCAAGCCTAATGGCCTGAGCTCATTCCCTGGGATTCATACGGTAGAAGGAAAGAACTGGATCCCCCAAGCTGTCCTACCTCCAACCTCCACATGCCTGCCACAGTGAAACCAACCTCATATATAAATAGACGGATTAGATAGGAAGGTGGCCAGACCAATGAATGTAAACAATTTAAAGGAAAGCATAAACTATACGTCAGCAATTCTCAGCCAGGAGGGATTTTTGCTATGCTGAAGACACAATGCAGGACAATAAATGGAGATTGTGTGTGTGTGTGTGTGTGTGTGTGTGTGTGTATCAGTATATCACTGCAGCCTATTTGTTAGGGGCTAAAACGACCTTTTTGCTACCTTGGGACACATCAGAACCATTCAAACATCACTTGATAACCAAAACAATGTTCACTACACCAGGGTCAGACACATGGTCGTACATTCAAGTTCTATTTGCTCTTTTCAAATATTTAAAATGGAACCGTTGCACTCAAACTTGTCTTGTAGAAATACTTTAGTGCAGACACTATGGGAAACATTACAGAAGAGACTTTTGAAACAAAATGGGACCACCTCATTCTTCACAATGGCCAAGATATGCAAGCTGCCTATATCCATAATCGGCTGAGGGAAGAAACTGGGGAAATACACACCATTTAACCTTTAAACAGAGAAAATTTGCCATTTGAGACATCTCAGATGAAACTGGAGGACCCCACGTTAAATGAAACAAGCCAGCCACAGAATGCCGCAACCTATCCTGTACACATGGAATTAAAAACACCAACCTCATAGTAGCCCAGAGTAAAAGGGATGGTTATCTGGGGTCAGGGGTCAGGGGCCAGGGGGTCAGGGGTCATGCAGGAGGGGTCAAGGCTCAGGGTCCAGAGACAAGGGGTGGGTGTGGTAGTGAAACTCTGAGCAAAGCATGCATTTCAGGTAAAATAATAAGTGCAAATGTTACATTGGATAAGAGGCTGAGTACATTAGTAATGATGTTCTGAATACTTGAAATGTTTAGTCTCCAATTAAGGGAGTGACATCTCTCGAACTAAGAAATAAGAATTATAAGAGATTTTAAGCATTCCCACTGAAAGAGCTGAGGTGATTCATATGCTAATTTGTTTGAGGTGTGGTTAACCTTACACTTTTCATTTAATAATTTAAAAATGTAATTATTCAAAAGGAAGCTAATTTGGCCTTGTCTAAAGCACAGCCTAGCAAAACTACCTTTAGAGAGTGCATGCAATGTGCAAAGCATGTTTGCATCCTGTCTAGCACATATTTAGTTCATGAAAGCTTTATATGTGCATGATAAGACTCCTCAACAAAAATGAAGCAAGAGGATGCTCCCTTCTGACCTTCCCTGAATAAGAATGGTTGAAGGCTCCTAAACAGCAGCAACAAAAATGAGCCAAGAGGATGCTCCCTTCCGACCTTCCCTGAATAAGAATGGTTGAAGGCTCCTAAACAGCAGCAGGAAGATACCCCCTACACACACACCCCAATATCAGCGTTAACGTTCATTTGAGAAGAGCTGTGCTAGAGTTTTAGACCCTACTGTGTTTGTTCCTGTGCAGTCTTACCAGATTCGAGTAAGGTGAAAGGTGTGAGGTCTAAGTCACAGTGGTTGTCTCAGTTTGCTGCTGCACAAGATGCAAGCAATCATGCAGACTCCTGCACAGAGGCCCCCTGCACACTCTCCCATCTGATCCCACATGTCTAATTGTCTAGCCTACTTGAACTTCCAAAAAGGGCAAAGAGTGTTTTGATCCCTTCCTGATTTCCAAGCCTCCCCTCACGTATTTCTTAAATGTCTTTTTTATTGTTTTTCTAAATAAGGCTGAAAACTTTGCAACCTACAAAATGTCAAGCTCTGGTCACAGTGAACCTGGACCAGTATATCACCTTGTGATTTGTTCATTATTTTAGGTGTAAAATTGTCTTTATTTGATCATTTTAACTAAGCACACTAAAAGATCATAAGTCTGAAAAAAAAATATCCTGTTAACTTCCTTTCCCCTGGGTGAAGCCAACCTTGCCTCTTACTTCTTATAGACAGCTGCTGCCACATTTGTTTTCAAAAGTGAATGATCTACAGCCAACCAAGAGTGAGTGGTTAAATCAAAAGGAAAAAAAATCCCCATTTACTGTATTCCCTCTGATCTCCTTCCAAGACTCCAGTCACAACATACACCACAGGAATTTCAGCCCCTCTGAAGGCTGCTCTCTTTCTCCTCTCAAAGGTATGCTGACTATTAAAGCAAGTTAGGTAGATAGATAGATAGATAGATAGATAGAGAGATAGATAGACAGACAGACAGATAGAGAGATGGATCGATAGATAGAGGTAAACAGCCCAGCATTAAAAATGCCCAGGATCTGGCTTGAGCATGTGGCATCAGTGAGCAGTGGGCTCAGGATTCAGGTGCAAATTTCCACAGTTGAAGTCCCACAGTGTTTGTGAACTTGCTGCCGTTCTGACTTCCTACCTGGAGGCTCCTTTCATCTATTTCCTGCCATTCCTTTCCAGAATCAACATAAACTCTATGACAAGCGCTGGGCACTCCGCAGTGAATAGCCCTGACAAGTCAGGATTCCTCTAGTTAGAGCACTGTGATAAATGCTTGAAACAACTTATAAGGGTAAGAGTATGCATCGTCTTGTGACTTTTGAGGTTTCAGTCCATTATTGGCTGGTTTCAATACTTTGGCCCAAAACTACCAGGACACATCATGAATGGCAAGAGCATGTGGCATTTACAGTAGTCATAGAACAGAGAGACCCAGAGGAAGACATTAAGGATAAGACATACTTTTCTCAGTCATGCACCCAGTGTCCTCCTTCTACCTGCTTGCCCCAATAGCCTCCCATTGCTGTCCTTCTATTATGAAGCTATCAGTGGATTGAACCACTTGTGAGGCTAAAGCTCTCATGAGGCAGCTACTGTCCACCAATTGGGTCTATCAACTAGGGATCAAGCTTTCAACAAAAGAATCACTTAAGAAAGACACACCATGACCAAACTATAAGACCTAGTCTGATAGACAAGGTGAGATGCATACAAATGGTTTTAATACAAGATAAATACTGCGGATGTTCAAAAGGAAGGTGTATACAGGAAAGTCTTACTAAGGAAGTGTTATTTGAAGGCCCCATTGGGGAATGAGGAGTTCACCACATAGATACGGGAGAAAGAACTACAAGTGTTGAGAGAAACACTGTGTCTGACTTGGGGGGGTCTCCATTTAACTTCCCAGGGCTCAAACAAAAGATGGGAACTGCATCTATGCAGTGTACAGTCTGGTGACAGGTAAGGAGCTTTCTCTGTCTCATACACATATTTGAGTCTTAAGTATATGGAGACAAAAGTGAACTGGTATTTGACAAAATGTAAAGTAGGCAATACCAGTAATCTATGTAATCTTAAAAAATAATGATACAGAGTTGGTCAACGAGAAGCAGGGAGACACTCATAATACATGTCTTAAAATTAGTGGAACATTTGTAGTCAAGTATCATGGCAATGCAGCATATCCAAATGTCAAGTCATCAGTATTATGTGCAATGATCAGTATGTAACACCCTGGGAAATGCCTAGAAATGTAAGCAGAGTGGAATATTAGAAGATCATATTTAATGTTACCCTTCTAAATGGGTGTCACAGTTGAACTGACTTCTAACGACATCTCCATGCCTAATCTGAGAAGCTTCTTTTGCAGTGGGTGATGACTACATGGAGACCCGGAATGGTCAAAGTGTGAAAAGATGAGAGCAAAGACTGCTGAGCCCTACAGGAGACATCTATTATATGGACACAATTTTACAGCTGTTATTTTCTGGGATTAATCCATGAGACTATTTCAGGAGAGAGAAGACAAAAGGTATAGGTAATGGCTTTATTTTGCTTGAAATTTATTTCTAAGACCAAAAGCAGAAAATTCATAAGAGAGTCTACATCAATATCTTTGATCTTCCAATTCTGTGAGTAGTAGTTTTTGGGGTACTCATGGAAGATCTCAGCACTGTTGTTCAGTGCAGGATGCTTTCCTGAGGCATAGGAATTCTGACTCACATACCTGCATATTGTTCACAGCACTTCAAAGTGTCTATACCCACAAAAATCAATCCAAGAATCAGCCACTGGAGATCTCAAACATGCAAATTTGGTTTCATCCTAAATAATTCTTACCTGGTGCTCCAACCCACATTGCTTGGTGTGACTTACCATTGACTTATTTGATAAGATTCTAAATTATAAAAAGAACAGAAATGAAACATGGAAAAAGGAAAAGGGTAAAAATACTATAGAAGAAAATATTATGGAAATGATATTGCCTTTTCTCTAACCATCTGGTAGAATTGAGAACATTTCATAATGCATGCTTTCTACTTTTTGACTGGGGGATGGTTGATGGGGGAAGTATTTCAGTGTATTTGAATGATTCAAAGGAAGGTTCCCAAACAGCATAAAAATGTCATAGTCACTCTTCCAAGAGGTCAATCAATGACCTCTGTATAAGGTGGGAGCCTCCATTTTCCTCCTGGTGAGTAAGAAAACTGGGAAAGGAAGTCAAGGTCATCTTTGAGTGTCATTAAAGAAAGAAAATACACAAGCATAGCTGAATGTTGCACATTGAGCCATCCCACCATTTTGTCTTTTGTATTCCAGAAATCATAAAATATCTCATTTTCCTACCTTTGCATCTCAAAGATCAACATTTCTATCAAAAGACATAGTTTTAAAAGTTGCTCAATGCCATCATTTTAAAAACATTCTCATAAATGTGCTTGTTGCATGTAGATGTAATCATTTCTCATTAATACTACATAAAGGATGTTTAAGTCCCACCACAAGGTGTTTTAACAAAGAAATGTGATTAATAAAGCCACTCTTCCGATACTGCTTATAAAATGTGTTTAAAAATTTTAAATGTCAAAAAGATAATTATTTTTAAATAAGTAAATGTGTGTATGTGTTTGTGTGTGTGTGTGTGTGTGTGTGTGTGAGAGAGAGAGAGAGAGAGAGAGAGAGAGAGAGAGAGAGAGAGAGAGAGAGAGAGAGAGAAAGTGTGCAGGTATCTGCAGAGGCCAGAAGAAGGAGTTGGATCTCTCAAACGGAGGTACAAGCCATCTGACCCGGGTTCTGGGATCTGTACTTGGGTCCTCTGGAAGGAAAATAATGGCCCTTAAAAGCTGTGTTATCTCTCCAGCTACAATTCTTTTTGTTATTTTAACCTTTAAGAATTCTTTAAGTACAATATTGCGTGCCCTATAGACTCCAGATAGGTGATCAGAGGGAGGAAGAGGCATGTTTCTAACAGCAACTTAAGTTCCCTAAGATGCTCCCTGAGATTGTTGTTTCATATCCTTTAGAAGAAACCATTTGGATAGGAGGGAGTGGGTTAAACAATAAGAACAATTTGTAATACTGAGAACAATTTTCGGAAGTGATTCCTTATGATCTGAATGGATGTGTGCTAATAGCTGTTGCCTTGTGGTCCCACCCCAGTAACCAAGGTTCAAGGCATCTGATTCCCAGTGTACTTTCCAGGGCTTCCTTACCCCATCATTGGTTTGAAGTTTCTCTCCAAATGCTTTGCCTTGTACACCACATGCAGCTGAAAGCTATCCATGGGTCTGTTGTGGGAGCAGAGCATCATGGGAAATCCTTTTCATTGGAAAAGACATCGACATCTGTGCTAATGTTTCTCTAACATCCAACATTTGGCTGCATACTTTGACTACGTTTTCTATTTTTCCCTCTTGCATTTTAAATCCAAGGGACCTGTCTAATTGAAACCTGACACTGGCTCTTTTATTTTTTAATCAACAGACACTACATTCCAAGTTCCCTTTGAGCACTTGTAGTTTATTCTGCGTGTCAACTAGTTTGCTGCACTGTTTCCTGTCTAAAAGAAGAGAAGTGACACCTGTCACCAGATCCCATACCCTAAGTAGATGAGGCTACACAGAAGCATAAACAAGTAGTTTTACCTAGATACTTTCTTTTCCAGTGGTAACAATGTGATCCAGCCTCTTACGTTTTGGAGATTTTTGTAATACAGTTTTATGAACTAAAGGCCCCATGTTGTACAGCAGAGGCACGGTCTTTTTTGTTTTGCTTAATCGGAGCTTCATGACAATTGTTCACAACTTTGTACTTCCCATGACTGGGCAGTCACTATCCCATTCTTTAATGCTGAGTACTTATACACAAGGTATCTCATACATAAGTCATAAATCACAGGTATTACATACGCACAACACCATGCAGTGCTATGACTGGATTGCTTTGCTTAATATAATATTCAGTATTTTTATTAATAGATACAACTTTAATCCTTTGAAATGCTATGGGAAAAAGAAATCTCCTTGGCATCATCTTTCCCCTCTGACTCTTGCAATCTTTCCACTTACTCTCATGGATAGTTCCCTGGCCCCTGGGTAGGTAGGGGGTGGGGAATTGAAGACATCCAATATAAGACTGAGTATTCAAAGATTTCTCACTCTGCATATGGTCCAGTTGTGAGATGACATACATACAATCTCACACAGACCATAGCAGCAAACACGGGGCTTGCACAGGTCTAACCAGATAGGGTTCCATCGCTGATAGAGGAACTAGACACGAGCACCGATCCCTAACCAAAAAAATACATCTCCAATGGATAACCACTTGCAGAGAAAAACCCTGATTTTCTCTAATGGAGTCTCACTGAGTGTATAAACCACACATAATGGCAGTCTCCATGTCCAGCATTAGATGGGAAACATAAAACCAACTCAGAAGTGTTTTTGTAGATGTTTTTGTCTCATATTGTTTTACTTGAGCATTAAAAAAAATCTTACTTGTAAACTTTTGCCTGTATATAGTGTTTTCACTTTTTGTGTTTGTGTGTGTGTGATTCTTCTGTTTTTTCTATGATTATTGTTGTTGTTGCTGTTTATTTTCCTGTTGATTTCTAAAGATCAAAAGAAAGAAGATGAGAAGTTGATTTGGTACAGAGGATCCAGGAGGAGGTGAGACAAGGGAAAATAGTGATCAGGATATATGGTATGGAAAAAAATTATTTTCAATAAAAAATTTTAAAGAAAAAAAGTTATGAAAAATGTTAAAGTTCATTTTAATTCCATATGACTCCAGGTGTAAGTAATGATCAAAGTTGAACTGTTATTTTGTATGATAAACTCAAGGGGAGTGTCAGAGAAGCTATCCTTCCTGCCTGGAATATTGTGTTTGCTTTCTCCTTGCTTTTACTTGTGTCCTGACCTCAATTCCTTATCCCATCCTCCAAGTCTCCATAGATATTAAGTCACCTCCTTAAAAATACTTAGCTAATACCCATCCCCTCTGTCATTTCCTCTTCTAACACATTACTCGGCATGCATCAAAGCTGATCCTATTTGCCACCCATACAGGTAGACTCACCAGTGAGGGCAAGACATATTTTGGTTTTATCTATCACTGTGGTTCCATATCCAACAAATAGCTTCCCTTAGCACACACGGCAGAGAGTTGTTGAATGAATAAATTAGTGAATAAAAATGCACGGGTATATTATTGGTTATTAATTTACTATGTACACTGGATTGCACCTGCCTGTCTTTCTACCAGGCCTTGTGGAGATTTGGAAGGCACAGGGAAACTTCTTATTCAGGCCAGATCCATCACCTCTGCTGCTTCCCCCTCCCCCTCCCCCGAAAGTCCTTAAGTCATATCTCATTTTAAGTGAAGACACTTTAAAAAAAATCCAGAAATATAAATGGTCATGTGTTTAACCTTACGTATTCTAAACTGGAAGGGATGACGTATTTGAGTATTGTTTTGTTAATATTCTCAGGGGTGATAAATCATGAAAACCATCCATCATCACATGAATGCAGCAAACCTCAACCCTCTGAGACTGCTGGTGTAGCTTCTAGGGTGCCCAAGAAAGACAGAGAACCACTGGCATCTCTCTCAGACTCTTGCGAGCAGCCACCCTGAAGTCATTCCTGGTCTTGGAAGCTGTTACCAGGTCTGATGAGCAGATGACCAGGGTTAACATGCTTAGACACTGGAATACTTCACGTGGATAATGTAACAATGGCTTGGGGTTACTGGTGTGGGTGATAACTTGTATTGAGCCCATGATATGTGTGAGGCAGAGAAGTGACTGATCAATCAAGCAATGCTGGTATACAAAATGAATACTAAATCTCGTCTGTCTCATTGTATATGAGATCACACAGCAAGAATGTGGAGGGTAAAAGCCAAGGGTCTGAATCACACTCCTTCTACCAGCATTAGAATTCCATGGGTCCAGTCTAGTTTTTGTTCAGGACTATACTTCTGTCACATTTGGTTGTGCAGTCTATGTCTCTTTCTCTACTTATAACCTTGTAGCAGTGTGACTCCCCGTAGAATACATCTCAGACCTTTATAAAATCTTATAACTTGGCACTAGAACCCTAGAGTCATCCCATCTAACTCCCACACTTATTGTAGCAAATGATGGGTGCATTCTTCCATGGCCTCTAGCTTCCCTGTTCTTGGAGTCCTAGGAAGCGCTGTTTCTCTTAACTGGAATATCCTCTCCCACTAGGTGTTCACTTAACACTTAGTTTCCTTGTAAGTCTACCCTAAACTCAATTCAACTATATTAAGAACAAGAAAGGTGGTTTCTAAGGATACTCTCTTCCTGGTATACACATCCTGGACAATTCCCTTTATCTACCATCTGCACCAGTAGAACATGGTAATAATGTGACCTTCAAGGGTAGAACATGAGAGGCCTGCAGCTCTGTTGCTGCTTTTATGGGTCTCTTGTTTTGGGGAGGAATCTGTCAACTTCCCATGGAGACTCTGTGTCTCTAACAAAATGATCCATGAGGGAAGAATTGGTGCCTCCACGCTAACTGTCAATAGAAGTAACCTTCTCGGAAGGAGATCCTCTAGCCCTGTAAAGTATTTACATACTAGCAATTTCCTCGGACCCTGAGACAGCTACACAGCCAACTCATTTCCAAGTTATTGTAGGGCAAATAAATAAAGCAAACAAAAAACATTATCGAATATTGTTTTATAATCTGCTGGCTTGAGGAACAATTCTTATATAGCAAAAGTAACTACTGTACCTTTTCATGCTGGTCTCTCCTGGTACCTAATTGATAGAGACCCTACCAACCCATAGTTTATGAAACCATCCATTTTACTTTCTTTTTCACACAGATGCATAGCCTGTCACTTGCTTTTATTAGGTTGGTTATTTCCTGACAACAATTTTGCGTGCCTCTTTCATCAAGGCATATGCTCAGATCTGGATCATTTAGACCCGATAATCAATGAAGATCCTTTTAGAGAATAATGCAGCGCTCTGGAATTTATATTTCACTTGCCTTTCCATGATGCATAAGAAGTCTATGAGTTAAGTTCTTATCGCTAGCTCTTTGGTGTTTTGCCTAGATCAGATTCAACACAAGATACAGGAGACATCTGTGCCTAGCCAGGCAGGGGAGCCAAACCTCTTAATTATATTCTAAGCAAAACTTTAGGCTATGGACTGAATACAGGATAAAGACATCTTTGAGCAATGTTTATAAAGTTTTCAGGGAGAGAATGAAGTCTAGTAGAAATGCACAGGGTATAACGAAGATGACATTTAAAAACCAAGAAGACCTGGGATAAAATGGTAGGGGAATCAGAGCCAAGGAGATGAGATAACCACCATAAAATAAAGACATGGAGAGTTACAAACTGACTTTCACAAGATGAAAATGCAATTCAAACATGAAAGATACAGTTTTCTGATTTTTAAATCATCCCCAGAAATTTGTACTTGAGCTGTGCAGAAGTGTTTTAAATAGCTATTCAGAGAAAATCACTCTATATCTAGCAAAGATCTTTTAGTAAAACATATGTCTTACCATTCAGCCTAGAAACATGCCTTCTGAGTCCACACACATACAGTAGGCATTGGGTGCATGTACAATTTCATGACCCACACTGGAGGTGGGTCCATATGTACACAGTATGCATGTATTCTATGTTCACACCTTGTACTTCCAGGTGCTTTCTTTTGAGTTACTGGGGGACGGGGGCTGGGGGGGAGGACTGAGTTAATCTCTAGGCTTCTTTCTAGAAGGCCTTCTCAGCTTCTCTGGTTTGGGTCTTGCCATTTTGTATAAATGCAAAGTGTCTTTTAATCACCATTCCCCAAAATGAAGAATTAAACATACGCCTACCCTCCCTCACCCACCTGATATGCTCCTGCGTGGTGTGAGCGTCCAGTAGTGTTACCTGGAAAAAGACTTGTATGAAAACAAAACATCCAGGATGCTGAAATTGGATGAGTGCATTTGTTTAGGTTGAGGTTCACTTTGTAGCCTGGACTAGCCCAGGATGACTTCTAAGCCAGAATTGTCATGCTGCCAGTGCTAGGTCACAGCCATAGGCCACTACATTTGACTTCCTATCAACATTTTTAAAAGAAAGAAAATTCAAATCTCTTAACTTTATAGTGGGGTTATTTTCTGTGAAAGTAAATAACTCAGGAGCTCCTGGCTTGTGTCAACATGTCAACCACACAGTTTTCAACAGCTGAATAACATGTCTTAATAGGCAAATAGTAGTTTTTCCTTCCCTCGCTCTAATATTGAAAGTACACACTGACAACACTTGTCTACATTTAAAACTGTTAAGTCTGTTTCCATTCTAAGGTGTAACTACTGCATTCATAGCATCACACATGGAAAGTGTCTCGTATTTTTAAACTTCCTGTTTGGGGATTTTTCTTTTTACTATGAACACAATTTGGTAGCAGTTCACTGATAAAGGAGGTAAAGTGCCTCTGGTGACAAGAAGAGACACGTGTTCTTCTGATGGGTCTTGCTAAGCAGGGAACACAAACCCTCTTCTGGAGTAAAGGAGCATCAAACAAGAGATAAAAAAGAACACAAACAAACAAACTGAACAAAGCCCAAATATAACTGAGCTATAGAATGCTCCCAGTAGAAGAAGCAAACACGCCTCTGTGGAATTCTTCATGGGAGGAGACATTTTCAGGCCGAGCAGCCCAGACATAGAAAGCTGAGTCAATTTCCACCCAGTCAACAACTACAGAGGCTGTCCCTTCACTCAAAAGACAGGAGAAAGGGTGCCAGGGTTGTAGTGAGAAACGATAAAGGCGTATTTACTGCGACTCTCTGGGGCTCTAAGCCAGCTCTTCTGAAGAACTGCTCAGTACCACTCTTCGCCCACTTGCAAGGCCAGCTGGCCTCTGAGGAATAATTGGAGTAACAGAGGGAATCCTGTTTCACACACAGTGTGGGAGTTTTGCCTGACAGGCCTCTTGGCAAAATGAGCCCTGTCAGGGATTTTGAACCAGACTGAGAGGGCATCCTCCTCAAGCAGTGCTTGGCATAGAAAGCCTGGATGTATTTTTTCTTTTCTTTTATTCTCTCTTCAGCAACAAAGACATCAAGAAAATAGATATAGCATATAGAGAAACTGACACTATTTTACCAGTGAATATAGGTTCATATAACCAATTCTAAACATTAAAAGTTATTATTATTATTAGTAGTAGTAGTAGCAGCAGTATTTTAGAAAAAAGGTAGATTTTAAGCTGGAGAGATGGCTTAGTTCATAAAGTAACGACCTTCAACTTAATCCTCAGGACCCAGGTAAAAATGTGTATTTTCTAATCCTATAATGGCAAGATGGGGAGGGGAGACAGGGAGACCCACCAGAGCCCATACCAGGGAGTCTAGTCTACTTGATGAGTTTACAGAGCAGTGAGAGACCTACCTCAAACAAAAGGTCGATGGAGATTAAGGAATGATCCTGGAAGTGTCTCTGACCTCCACATGCATGTGCACGCATGTACTCATACACACGCAGACTCTCACACACAAAGGCACAGCATTTAAAATGTAAGTACTAATGTAAGGGAAGCAAAATGTCTGTTTCTCATCATCGTACTGCATAAAACTCAAATAAACCAGTGTGTACTATCATTGCACTACAGAAATAGCAGGGATGGATATACACACTTATATGCATCAGCTAATTTATAAATATAGTCATTTATTATTAGTTCATTTGGTAAGTAGTGGAGGGGCACAGGAGACACAAAGACGAGAGAGTCTCCATAATGCGAAGATTGAAGCCAGCAGTATATACTAGACCAGGATCATACAAACATGCACTAGACCAGGCTCACACTTGTATGCATGGGTCATACTGTAGAACCATATGATTACAGACCGCATCAGTTATTTTTATTCTTAGTCCAATTATTTTGTATGAGCATGTATTTACAACTCATAATCACTCTGCATGTAAAATAGAATTCAAATGTGTTATCACAGATAGAACCAGCAACCAGCATCTCACAGTGCTTAGGGAGTGATACACTGTGAATGTCCATTCTCCAATGTAGCTCTGATTCCTCATGCTTAGAGAGACAAAACCAGTGTGGGACTTGTTCTGTTTCCCTTCTTCGTTGGACACATACCCAGCTCCACTGATGCAGTTCTTCAACCGTGGTTTTGACTGCATTAGAGAAAAGCTCCAAAGACAGCATTGTGGTGCTGATGAGAAACAATGCTGATGTTAGGAGAGAGAGGAGCTGGCTCTGCTCTCTGCTCTTTTACCAGGGGCTCTGTCTTCTATTCTCCTTCATCCCTTGGGAGATAGACATGGCATTAGCAGACCCATTATATATCAGGGAGTCATAGATATTGCCAACTCCACAGCTATACTTTCCCAATAGAGCTGTCTTCAGAGGGGGCTTTGTGAGATTTGAGAACCACATTAAACTTACTGTTAACCTGCTTCCCAGGGTGCCAATGAAGGAAACTTTGGCCCATGATGATATGAGACTCTTGGGGAAGACTATGCATCTCAAAAGATGATACTTAAACTTCTAACCCTTCTTGATTCTTGTATCTGGAACAAAGCTAAGGTGATGCAGTCCTGCATCCACCAGGTATCACAAACTATTCTCTAAATAACTGCTTGGAATATTAAAAGCAGCAAGGGAAAAAAGGCCAAGTAACCTATAAAGGCAGACCTATAAGAATTACACCATTCTTCTCAACAGAGACTCTAAAGGCCAGAAGATCCTGGACAGATGTTATGCAGACCCTAAGCAAACACAAATGGCAGCCCAGGTACTATACCTAGCAAAATTCTCAATCATCCTAGATGGAGAAACCAACATATTCCACATTGGTCTTCCCAATGGCAATGTCACAATACCTCAGCGAAGGCCTACATGTTCTTCTTCATGGCAATCCTGAGTAATTCTATGTCTCCCAAATCCAGTTCTCAGCTCCTCAAATGTTATGATGCTTCTTGTTTCCATAATGTTATTTGTGAATGACAATATGTACCCATAATGCCAATGGACAGAATCCAGTGTTAATGTTTCTTCACCTGTTGCCAACGATCTGGTGGTTCCTAAGAAAATTGGGCATGACACTTCCGGAGGACCCTGCCATACCACTCCTGGGCATATACCCAGAGGATTCCCCTGCAGGCAACAAAGACACATGCTCCACTATGTTCATAGCAGCCTTATTTATAATAGCCAGAAGCTGGGAAGAACCCAGGTGTCCCTCATTGGAGGAATGGATAAAGAAAATGTGGTATATTTATACAATGGAATACTACTCAGCAATTAAAAACAATGAAATTTGTAGGCAAATGGTTGGAACTGGAAAATATCATCCTAAGTGAGGTAACCCAATCACAAAAGAATACATATGAAATGCAATCACTGATAAGTGGATATTAATTAGCCCAGAAGCTCTGTATACTCAAGACACAATTAGCAAATCATATGATTCCCAAGAAGAAGGAAGGAGAGGGCCCTGGTCCTGAAAAGACTTGATCCAGTATTGTAGGGGAGTACTAGAACAATGAAATGGGGGGGGGTGATTGGAGATTGGGCGGAGGGAAGAGGACTTATGGAACATATGATGAGGGGGGAACTGGGAAACGGGAAAGGGTTTGGAATGTAAACAAAGAATATAGAAAATAAAAACAAAAAAACAAAAACAAAACAAAAACCCCCTAAATTTAAAACATTTTCACCCAAATAATAAAATTGCAATTTCCCCCAAGCACATGTGCCAGTGTTAACCTAGAATCTACACCTTAAAAGGAAGGTGGTGTAACACAGGGAAGCAGCCTGGACTTCATATTAGAGAAAGAACAGGATGGAGGCTAGAAGTGGCCTCTGCATCGCCTGGTGAGGAAAGGTGTTAAAAAGGGTTAAAAAGAAATCCCCGATTTTACTGCAAGGCCATGAAGAGAAGAAGGGTTTTGGATATCCACCAAAAAGAGTCAAGACAGACAGCCGAGAAGTGCAGAGCAGCAGAAGGGTGACTCTCTGAAAGGAAGAATCACTCAATGGCCTCCTCAATTGCCCTGGATTCGCCCAGCCCCCCAGCTTAGCACCTATAAAGATCAACTGGAACCTAATCCAGAATGCCATTTCCACAGGCTCTCTCCTGCCTTCCCGCTGCATTTGCTCCTCTACTTGGCTGGCCTAGGCATTTATTCAGAAATAATTCAGTCTCAGAGTTGTTATTTTGGGGAACAAAAAGTTCTGTAGAAAAGCACTCAGTTACAATTCTTAATATGAAAAAAACCTGTGAGACCCATCTCTAAAATTGACATACAACAGGGAACTACTTTCTATTTGCCAATATAACACTCAGGATTATAACTAGAATGGAAGGACAAGAGAAACAAAAAAAAAAAAAAAGGAATTCAGGGAAGTCAAATTATTGTATTTGCCAATGGCATAACCATATAATTAAAAGAACCAAAGCCACTACCAGAAAATATTTAGAACTGATAAACATTTTCACCAAACTAAGAGGACATAAACACACACACACACACACACACACACACACACACACAATCACAAATAGCCAAAGTAACACTAAGAAAAAAAGATAAATGCTGGAGATGTCACAAAACCTGATGACAAACTATACCATAGAGCCAGGGCAACAACAACAGCATGGCACTGTGTGGGGCCAACATAGACGACCAAGACAGAATAGAGGATCCCAAGTCAAACCCACACAGCTACAACCAACTTACTGAACTAAACCATTAAATCGGTAAATGAAGTAATAAACTGAATAATTCCCAACAGAATAACTATAAATAGCTAAAAAAAAGCATTCAACATACTAAGATACTAAGCCATTAAGGAAATGCAGAGTAAAGCTGCTCTGAGATTCCATTTCGTCCTAGTCAGTTTGACAATTACTAAGATAACAATGACAGCAAAGTTGTAGGGATACAGAATCTATGACAGGCAGCTGATAGGAATTTGAAGTGGTACAGTCACTGTGGAGATAATAAGGGACTTCCTAAAAATATATCTACCATATGATTCAGCTTTTCCTCACTTGGGTATACAGTTGAGGTTTCCAAGTCCTCTGAGGGATACTGGTCACCCATCTTTCTTGTTGCATTAGACAAAACTGCCATGAAATGGAATCAGCCTGGATGTCTACCAACAGAGGGCACGATGGAATCTTACCATACCATGAAGAAGAATGAAATCATGTAGGAAAATGGGTGGAACAGGGGGACATGCTGTCAAATAAAATAAGTCAGATTTGGATATTACATACACATATAGTCTATGTGTAGAACATGAAAATAGAGAAAGGGTCATGAGAGGGAGGAAGAGTATAAATCAGGAAAATAGGAGAGCAGTGGGATATGTGTGATTTTAAAACTGAAAGGAAAAACTATTTGGGAAGAGGCTCTGCAGTGGGGAAGTAAAGTAGAAAAAATGTCAGTGGGGGTGGTAAATATATAATAAAGTATATGTATAAAAATATCACAATGGAAAAAATAGCAATGACAGCTCATGCTGGGAAGGATGTGGAGCAAGAAGAGTCTAAACCTGTACAGCCACGGAGTAAATCAATGTGGCAGGTCCTTAGAAAATTGGCACTTAGTCTACTTCAAGACCCAGATATACCACTCTTGGACATATTCTCAGACACCGCATCCTACCATAAGGACACTCGCTCAACCATGTTCATTGCAGCTTCATTCATAATAGTCAGAAACTGGAAACAACCTAGCTGTCCTGCAACTGAAGAATGGATAAAGAAAACGAGGTGCTCTTACAAAATGCAATATTACCCAGCTTTTTAAAAACTAACATCATGACGATTTCAGGCAAGTAGACGCAAGGAGAAAAAAAAATCATCCTGAGTAGGTAACCCAGACCCAGAAAGATAAATATGGTACTGTTCACTTAAAAGTAGATATTAACTTCTAAGTAAATGACAACCAAGTTACCATCTGTAGACCCAGAGAGGCTAGCTAAAGAGGAGGGTAGGGGAGAGCCACGTGGATCTTATTGGGAAGAGGAAATTGAATAAATTTAGAAAGGCTGGTCTTGTTAGAGGGTCTGTGAAGATGGGAGCCGAGAGATCAGGTGGGGGAGAGTACAGGGAGAGACCGTTGAAACTAGGGGAGCATTTAAGGCCAACCGTGGAAACCTAATGCAGTGAAAACCTGGACTCTGAAGGTGACCCTGGAGAGGAATCCTGAGAATGGAGAATAGAGTCTCAACTGACCATCTCTTGTCGCCAGTGGTGAGAATGGGTTACATTAGGTTAAGCTGTTGACTGAGGAGGGCCCATGGAGATCCCTACACAAACCAGGCTGATGCCAGAATAGAAGGTCACTCTCGGAAAACTGAAAGCAGATCCCTATGGCCAAGGACAATGTCCACCCAAATCACTGAACATGGAAAGGGCTTGGAACCTTCACCGTACTCTGTAGGCTACCTGGACACCAACCCAGCCATAAAACCCTCCACTCACAATCTGTCTTGTCTGAAACATGTGCTGGTGCACACACACACACACACACACACACACACACACACAATTTCTAATTATATTCTGCTATACTCATAGATCAGTGCCGTGTCCAGCTGTCACAGAGCTGCTTCCTCTGCAGCAGATGGGAGTGAATGCAGAGACCCACAGCTGGACATTTTGCAGAAAGAACATCTAAATTGGAGTTTTCCATCGGGTCCTTCCCCTCAGAGGTCAGGAAACCCTGTGGTAAAGGGGAAGGAAAGACTATAGGAGTCCGAGGAGATGGAGGACATCAGGAGAACACGGCACACCAAATCAACTAAGCAGGGCTCATACAAGCTCATAGAGACTGAAATGGCCAGCATGGGACTTACACCTATCAATACAAGGTCCTCTGAATGGTATGGCTGTTTGATGTTTTGTGGGAGCAGTTGTATCTCTGACTCTTGGCTGCTCTTGAGACCCTCTTCCTCCTGTTGGGTTTGCTTGCCCAGGCTTTCATTTTGTCTTATTGAATTTTCTTTGTCATCTTTGGCTGCTATCTCTCGGAGCCCTGCTCTTTTCTGAAGAGGAATTGGAGGGCGGGGCAGATTTGGAGGAGAAAGGATTTGGTGGGAAGTTGGGAGGAATGCAAGGGGGTGGGATTGTGTTTGGGATGTACTATCTGAGAGAAGAATCCGTTTTCAATTAAAACATTACCAACAGAAACAGAAATGTCACAGTGAAAGTCACATGGGTCCTGAGGGTGGAACTCAGGTCCTGAGTTTTGACAGCAAGTGCCTTTAGCACAAAGCCATCTCGCCAGCCTTTCTTCTTCTGATTCTTCTCCTTTTACCCATAATCTCTTCATAAAATTTTCACCTATTTTCATCTGTGTCTACATTGTGGTAAAATCTGTGTAACACACAATTTCCCCATCACAACAATTTCAGTAGCTAAGTACACTTACTCTGCTGTTCAGTCTCCTGAAGATCTACACTTTCACAAGAGTGGACCTTTAAACCTTTAATAGAACTCTCTCTCTCTTCTACCCAGCTCTTGAAGAACATGGACTACCATAAGGGTAAAAAAATGCATAGAAGTGTATTATGATGATCTGTTAGCCAGACCCTGAAGAATCTCAATAGCAGACTAAGGAGTGGCTATAGCCTCAGACTTTAAGTCAAAACGAACAATACCAATCAAACTAAAATTAATGTATTTCTCTATAAAGACATGAATTCATGTTAGTAGCCCAATAGTTCTTATCCTTTATGCAATTCAACTAAAGTTTGTCTATAAAGTATGCCATGTTGGTCTGAAGATAGTGTGTCGAGTTCAAGCCCCAGATCTATGCAGTGATGAGGAGCCTGGCCCAGGCATCTCATGCATCTTCTCCTAAGTCACAGCTCAGGGTCTGCTGAGGGGTGAGACTGCAGAGTTCTGCTGACATGGAAGACAGAACCAGGCATGCCGAGGATCCTGTCTAACAGATGATCTTCTGGGACAGAGTGTGTCTTTACACCATCATTTGGAAGTTTATCTACTAGAGAAACACTGTGGTTTATGCAACACAGTTTTTATTTACACGCACATGCACATGCACACACAGAGATACAGATACAGACACACACACACACACACACACACACACACACAGAGAGAGAGAGAGAGAGAGAGAGAGAGAGAGAGAGAGAGAGAGAGAGAGAGAGAGAGCTTCCACTGAGCAACATCACTGAATTACACCTTTAATTCTGGAGAAAGTGGTAAATTGGTGATTGACTTTATTTCAAAAACTTGATTTGCAATGTCTTCCTGTCTATTAACAAGCTGTACTTCAAGACTGAACCAACCTGTTGGTCCAATAGATGGTGCAGTCTACCTTTCTGGTCTTCAGGCTTCCAATCTAACACAAATGTCTCTAATTATGAGTCTTATCTGTTTTTACAGTTAACGCCCACATTTCTTAACGGAACTGAAGATGCTCTTCCTAAAAAGCTGTTGCCATACAAATGCTGTTTAATTTTGCTATTAAGAATTTGTACATTAAAGGACTGAAAATATGGCTCAGAGGTTAAAGGCAACTGCAGCCAAGCCTGAGGATCTGAGTTCGATCCTCAAGACCCACAGAATGGAAGGAACAGATCTGAGCTTGATCCTCAAGACCCACAGAATAGAAGGAACAGACCAAATTACACACAGAATTCACACCCACATAGGTACATATATGTGTAGACATAATAAATGATAGAATTCAATCAGAATTATAAAATATTCTATATGTTAAACAGTGCATGCAGCTAAGAGGATATTCCTTCTGGGAAATGATGCAAAAACCAGATTAACTTCTAATTAGGAAAAAAGAATTGAGAACCACATACACTTTGTATTTGCTTATAGTGCATATTAAAATTCTGTTCAAAATATCTCTCATTGTTAAAAAATTGAGACTTTCAAATTTTATTACCTTTTCCTTAATGCCAATTTATTTCAAATCTGTTATAGGCAGAAGTAGATTTTCCAAGATTCGTGCGGTGCAGGAGGTATGGAGGAACCCAGTTACGGTTCCACACATTGTGTGGTGTTGAAATGGACGTATATAGGCACTTTGCACACTTTCTTTAAAATACCAGCTTCCCTTCCCTTACCAGTTCTGGGTAGACAAAACAGGCATTTTATGTAAGAAATATCCCAGACGTGCATTCTTAGAACTAGCCACGAGATGGCGCCAGATGCATTACATAAAGAGATGTCGCCTTTTTTTTTTTTTTTCTTTTTTCTTTTCTTATCCTTTCTGTATACTCTGGAGTAAAGACAGTATTGCTCTCAGCTGAAAAGCTACCACTGGGAGACTGATGCAGAAGAAATGTCTTGCACTGCTCTGCGGTCGCCAATCCATTTACTTGGCAAACTCAAAAGTGAGGCAAGGCCCAGCTTGTCCCTGTTTAACAACGTCGAATGAAAGGCCATTTCATCTCAGGGCTGTTAAGTCCAAATCGAATAACACCTAAGCTGCTTGGTCCAAGCCATCTCAAGTGCTCCAGCACCGAGCAGGGCTTTCTTTGCTGATGATAAGCATCAATTCCCCTGTTCTCTCCCCAGCATAGAACCTGGTCCTGCTGAGTCCCCTAGCCCACCATCCCAGCTGGAGTTCCCAAATCAAGATTCACTGAGAAAGGTCACCTGGTTGGCTTGACAATTACTCTGCAGGTGCAAATTAACCCATTTGCTTCATGAATTTCGAACAGTGCCTTGCATGGTCTGTTTGCCAAAGGAAAATAATGCCACAGCAAAAATTATACTCGGCTACCTACGACTTTTCTCTAAATCCTATTTCCGGTGATGTAACAGTCACACCAGAAATCCACCCCTGGGTCTCTATAAGCAACAAGATCAAGGGCCAAACACCTATCCCTGAGCAAGTCTGATGGTTTGGCAGATGCTAATGCTCTTCCATTGGCCTGTGGTGGAGGGAGGAGAGGTCTGGGAGTCACTGGAACTGCTCCTGTAAGGTGTCATCAGACCTTCCGAGGGTACCGTTATTTTTGTTTTGTCTTGTTTTGTTTTATAGTTTTCTAATCAACTTGTTGCTAGTAAGCAATAGTAATTCACATTAAGCAAAACCGAGGGAGGGCGTGTAATTTATTCAAAGCTCCTGCAATCTGTTTGCTGCGTGCAGCCAGGATCGTGCTGTGATCTGCCCTTCATGTGCAAAGCTCAGCTTCCACAGTCCGGCTCCCAGCCTGAGGGGAAATCTCTGCCCAGAGCCTCCAGACTATTAGCACACTTTCCCTTCCCTACACTCCTAAGGGACAGAGCTTACTTGACTAAGGACGCTGTATTTTCAAGGATCAGTGGTGGAGGGCCAAGCAGGAGCCACAAACTGCAGAGGGGAGAGAGGAGATACAACATTAGCCTGCGCGATGAATCCCACCCGCGGAACGGGCTTACTGAGAGCACGCAGCAGATCATCCGTTCACCTCTCAGACTTGATCTAGTCCCTTTTCCGACCCCCTCTGGGGATCACAGCTACGCGGCCTGCTTCCTGCTTTCCAGATTGCCAGCCTCTCTCTGCTCGACGCCCCCGGGGTTGCTCTTCCCACACCCACAGGTTTTCCTATGTTTAATTCAAAACTCAAATGTCACATCTTTCAGAGTCCCCCAGACACCATTCCCAGCCCTTGTGAGTGTACTCAATCTCTCTTCACATCCGTCTCTAGGGCAAGGCAAATTCCTTAACCTTGGGGCTCTTGTGTCCCGCTCTAAGGTGCACCCAGAGCCCAGAAACTTTTCTTTTTCAAGTAGTCTTTTATTAGGTGCTGGGTAAATAACTGATTTATGACTTACAGCATGAAATTAGTCTAAAAAAAAAAACCCATACTTACATTAAATAATTAGTATAAGGAAACCACAATGCAGCTCTCATTCTTGAGAGACTCTCTAAATGAGGAGTGGGAGAGGAATATGTGGGTACGGTGTATTGTACAAGTGTCAAAAACAGGCAGCAAGACAGTGGCCTGGAAGGTTCAGTACCCAGGCTTCCTGCTTCCTGAAGGGAAGATTAGGGACACACCAGCGAGCCTTCGCGGCTGCCAGTCTAGACTCTATTTCTGCATCATTAGGCTATCGGTATGCAAAATCCGTATCGTTTTGGAACAGGGAAAGGGGGGAAGCATCAATCCAAGGGACAGAGAATGTCTGTGGAATTGGAATACACAAGACGCTCTATGAACGTTTAGCAGAAAAGAATAGGCTTGTGGCTGGGGGAGAGAGGAGGGTCTTTGAAAGACAACGGCTGGACTTCAGGGCTCAACAAAGGTCACAGCAGAACCGTACACAGAAAATACAACCTCCCTGCCTAGGACTATTTTGCACGGGCCAGAGACAGCTGAACAACCTCCTTATCCCTCACAGCAGCAGCAGGAGCCCTGACATTTATGACTCCCATTAGTCCATTGCTTGTCTGCTCCACATCGCCTCATTTATAAAGCAATACGGCACACACAATGCCTCTCTCTCTCTCTCTCTCTCTCTCTCTCTCTCTCTCTCACACACACACACACACACACACACACACACCAGGAATGAACTGTTATGCAAAAGAGCAATTCAGAGAGACTATGACGAGTTTCCTAGACATTTATGAATCCTTGTGGATACAGGTAAGTATTCACGGCTCTGCGCTCACCGTCCTAGAAGATAGAGGCTTTACGTGGTCTCGTTTCTGAGGAATGTCATTCTAAAAGCTTTGAAAGTCAGTCATTTTGTTGGATATAGGCATTTCTTAACATCTGTTGTTTCCTTAATAAAAAAAATCCGCACTCTTTCTCACTTTCTGATACTGTATTCAAATTAAGACATCAAAACAAATGAAGTACCTTGAAGAGAGATGAAGGCATGGAACCCGAGACTCAGAATATGGTATGTAATCTGTGTTATTTTCTGGATGTGAGTTGAAGGCTAAGTATCAAAACTGAAACTCACGGAGACTATTTACATTTATAGCTAAGTTCATGTTCATGAATGCACACACACACACACACACACACACACACAGAAGATAGGCCCTATAAGAGAAGAATTTTCACACATATAAGTGGAAATACAGGAGAGCTAAACATGATGATTTTTTTTTCTTCTAATGTGTTTCATTATGGGCTGGGTTGGTGGGGAAATGAAGAGATTTCCTCGGACACAGTAGAATGAATACAGATGAGAAGGATGCATGCAGAAGACCAGGGGCCCCACACAGTAGGATGAATCCAGAAGATGAGAAGGATGTACGCAGAAGACCAGGGGCCCCACACAGTAGGATGAATCCAGAAGATGAGAGTATGTATGCAGAAGACCAGAATCTATTCTCCAGGCAGAAGCCCACTCAAACACACCCAGATTCTGGTGATTTCAAAGGCTGTGTGAGCAAAAACAAAGAAGTAAACAAAAGCTCGGGGGGCACAACATTCAGCCCTCCATAGACAAAGCTGGGATCCTCAGAGTTCAGCTAGAAAAACCTGCAGGGGGAGGCAGCGGGGTGTCTGTTTTCCTGGTCTTGATTCTAGGCAAGAATAGGAGAAAATGTGTGGTGTTTGTTTGTTTGTGGAGGAGTTGGGGTTTTGGTTTTTTGAGACTTTCTGAACCTAAGCTCAATTTGTGCTTTGGGAGAGCACAAATAATCATATAAGCTGTTTTTAAAACTAGAACCGGTGCTTGTAAAATCAGCAAAACCATGAGGATCAGCAGAAAAATATGTCCTGGAGAACCAGTTCTGTAAAACTGCCAGATATCTAGCGCCCACAGTTGCATTTAAAGAGGACAAGATGATACCAAGAGTGTGACAAGACAATAGGTTAACTGCAGAGTTCTGCGGGTGGGGTGGAGAATAGGCAGTAATACTCTTGCAGATAAAACACAAGGAAGACCAGGACCTTCATGCACGAATTTACCAGGTTTGATATACGGGAAGAGGTGTGTGGGAAAATTTTCCTGAAGGCAGCACTGAGATGAAGGGGAAACAAAATGGAAAGGAATCTAAGAGGCTGGGCACAGGTTGAGAAGGTGCACATAGATACATTCCAAGCCCACAGAACACACAGAGGGGGAAATGGGACTGAGGCAGTTTGGGAAACCATAATGATTTTGCATCTCTTAGAAGCACAAGGCACAACGACAAACACCATAGAAAGTAACTACGAGCTGTGAGAAAAGAGTAACTCACACATAAATGCATCTCAGTGAAATTTCACAGCTTCAAAAGCAAAGAAAGATGGTTTAGATGGCCACTGAAACAGTTCATAAACGAGGGAAATGTGTTGAGATAAATGATGATACAACCTGTAATGGCTTAGACTCACGCTTGGAACAACCACAAACTGCATTGCATGCTCACTAGAATGAGGATGGAGAAAAGTCACCTCAGACTACCACATCAAGAAAGTTAAAAAAAAAAAAAAAACCCACCATAAAATGTCCTAAGGTGTCCAGCCTGGGAGTTCAGGAGGGACAGGTGCTTGCTGAATAAGCCCGATGTCTGACCCCAGAAGGATCCTTAGAACCCATAGTAGAAGGAAAACAAAATCAACTCGAAATACACACATCACACACTGTGGTGGTTTGCATAGATTTTGCCCTCATAGACTTGTGTTTGAATATGCTTGGCCCCGTAGGGAGTAGCACTATCAGGAGGTATGGCCTTGTTAGAATAGGTGTGGCCTTACTGGAGGAAGTGTGTCACTGTGGGGGCAGGTTTTGCTGTCTTCTGTTCTCAAGCTCCACCCAGTGTGGAATCCAGTCTCCTCCTACTGGATTCAGATCAAACTGTAAAAATTCTGGCTGCTCCAGCACCATGTTTGCATGCATGAGGCCAGGCTTCCCCCCATGATGATAATGAACTAAACCTCTGGAACTGTAAGCCAGTCCCAATTAAATATTTTCCCTTGTAAAAGTTGCCTTGGTTATGATATTTCTTCACAGCAATAAAACCCTAAGGCATATATATCACACACATGCACACAGACACAGATACAGACACAGACACAGACACAGACACACACACACACACACACACACACACACACACACACACACTATACATATATATACATATATAAAACCAAGAAATGATCATTAAATTTGGAAATATGTGAGTGACTCCCTAGCAAAACAATATAACATATAAATTAAGAATTAAAGTAATCAAAATTGAGCTAAATTTTGGGAAATCAGTGGAATTCAGGAATAAAATCACTGAAGCTGAATTACTCCAAAACCC
Source organism: Apodemus agrarius (assembly GCA_964023405.1). Lineage (NCBI taxonomy): Eukaryota > Metazoa > Chordata > Mammalia > Rodentia > Muridae > Apodemus > Apodemus agrarius. Next base: position 160,668,501 of record OZ030005.1, on the reverse strand, counting down.
TCATACTGATTGGGAAATAAAAATATAGTTTAGACTTTGCCAAGTTAAGTGTGTATATCAAGATGCATATGAACATGACTAAATCTTGAAGTTACAGAGGATAAGTATAATTCTTAAAACATAAGTCATAAAACATAAAAACAGAAAACACACATAACATGATAGAAATCAAAACATATATCAGTAATAATAAACGTAAATAAACTAAAGTTCGTAAAAACATAGAACAACAGATTTGCCTCTAAAACCATAAAAGAGAAACAGGTACTATTTACAAAGACAATGATTTAAAAGGGAAAAAATACCATTATACAAAATGTATGGGAGGCTATTGCTTTGGGTAATAAAACCCAATAGCCAACATGATAAGGCCAGTCATACAGAAGTACCAGGCAATCAGAGTGAAACCTTAGAGTAAGAGAAACCCCTAACACAACAGCTTTCCCCAAATCCGGAAACCTACAGCAACTAATGGCCTCACTGAGCCTTCTCAGTAGCCATTAAGAAGTCCTTTCTCCATTAAACATTCAAATAAATTGAGTTTAATTAAGATAATGCTAACTAGTCCACTCACAGGCTTACCCTCTTTCTTTGGCCAAGCCACCCACAAAAGCCATTCTATTCTTTGCCCTGAAGAGTTCCTTCTATGGAGTCAATAGGATACTGTTTAGTTTATCACTTGCTAGAACAAGTCAGTGAGATCTTTAAGTGTGCTGAAATTGTGCTGAAATTGAGCTAGTTAACAGTAGTAAAGGATAGATTAGCTAAACCCATCAAGATAAGGTTACATAGGTAAGGTAGCCCATCAAAAATATATTCTAAAGTAAACATTAGATGTAAAAGAATATTACTATTGATAATTTAACTGGAAATGTAATAATTCCAAACTTCTATGCTCTAATAACAGAACTATTAAAATATTCAAAGAAAAATTAATAAAATAGAATACTAATAATGACAAATCAGACATTAGAGTATACAATACTTCATATCAAGTATTCAAAATAAGTTACTGGGAAATAAAAAAGACTTGAACCACATAATTAGAAGCTTGATCTAGTGGACAAAGTATCTAAGGCTAATCATTGAAAAATAGGCATGATCTTAAGTTCACTTGGGACATCTAGAAATCCAGTAGGTCCAAACTCATGAGGCGAGTTTAAACAGACAGTGCGCAATACACACATACATACAAGACCAACACAGAGCACAGAGTTAGCATCAAGCCCTTTTCTATAAAAGTTGGCAGGCAAAAGCCTATATAATTAAAAGCAGAAATAGATAATAAAAATAGAAAACAACGATATAAATACAAGTGATTAACAAAGTAAAAAAATGATGTCTAATAAAGTAATTGAGCAATCTCTAACTGATTGCTTTAAAAGTAAAGGGGGAAACAGAATGAAAGTAGAAAATGCCAATACAAGGGGATTTCATAAACAACATTTAGACAAGTGGAAGTCAAGGATGAAAACCTCCCAAATAAATAGACTATTGATACTGACACTTAAGAAAAGACAGAAATTGAGTACACTAACAGCATGTTAAAGTAAGCAAGTTGACATGGGGTTCTTCCACTGAACAAGGAGCTACAGACAAGTGATAACTGCAGACACAGGGAGAGTTAGCCCTCCCCAGGGATGAGTTCCAGAGCTGGTTATGGAATACAAACTGGTAGTACTGAAACCATACACACACAAGCAACAAGATAGACTCAGCAGGTTGTATTGATGTATTTGTGCACAAAGATACATTTATACACATATACATCTATGTATATGATCTATATACATACAAGTGTGTTTGTGTGTGCATGTGTGTGTTAGTATGTGTGTGTGTGTGTGTGTGTGTGTGTGTGTGTGTAATGATAATAATCAGGGAAGAAGTGGACAGCAATTTGAAAATGAGGGTTGACATGAAAGTATTTGGAAGGAGGGAACATGAGAGGTGCTAGACAGAACTTGGGAGGGGCTGTAGGGAGGAAGGTTAATTATATTTTAATTAAAAATGTAAAATAAAAATAGATAAAAATTAAGTAAGTTCTTCAAAATCTTTCAAGAAAATTCCCATGTCTAGAATAGCATTCTATAAGCAAGGTCTAAGAAATCTGTTAGACATAAACAGCCTTTAAAAATATCAGGGGGATGGAGAGATGGTTCGGAGGTTAAGAGCACTGACTGCTCTTCTGAAGGTCCTGAGTTCAAATCCCAGCAAACTCATGGTGGCTCACAACCATCTGTAATGAGATCTGATGCCCTCTTCTGGGGTGTCTGAAGACAGCTACAATGTAATTACATACAGTAAATAAATAAATCTTTAACAAAAATATCATCAGGTCCAGGGAATAGAGAGGAAAGAAACTTTGTAAACCATGTGATGTGTCTAACTTCTGCAGTAACACCAAACAGATCTAGGGAAGAACAAGGGCTGTAGAATCCCAACCATAAAATTACTAATTATTTAGGAATATGTATGATATATAACTAATTTTAATTAACTATGTACTTTCAGCTAGAAAACCAAATAACAGCAATGCCTACAAAGTAAATACATTTGACAACACTGTTTTTTCTCAAGAATGTAGTTGGTTGAATGTTAGAAACCAAAAGTGTTACTCATTACGTTTTACAATTCAAAGGGAAAAACTATACATATTTCAATTTGCTAATTAAAAATATTCTATAAAATTCATCATTTTATAATAAAAATGGTTTGAAAACTAGGAATCAAAGACAAGTTTATAATCTTATAAATGTAATCTCAAAAACTATAATAGGGAAACCTCAACTGTCAAAATTCATAGTCAATAAAATATATTTAAATCATTCCCTTTGAAATCACACACACACACACACATTTATAAAATACCTTTGATGTTTGAGTCAGTTTACTATGCAAAAAAGATAAAATATATTGTAAATGTCTTAGAAATAAATACAATTTATATTTTATGGAGTGCTTTCTTATGTGCATAAAATTTAAACTTTCAAAGTTACTGAAAAATTTAAAAGGACAAAGCCTTCTGAGAGAAGATATTTGAAATGAGAACATCTAGGAAAAACTTTAATACATGAAAATCTATGCAGCAAGAAAAACTCATTTAGAAGGTCCTACTGGAAAACTAGGAGAGTAAGTGCATTGAAATGTCCCAACACTGCAGATAGCAGCCCTCTCCCTAAGTCCACCACTGCTTTCAGTACAATTACTGTAAAACATCATAGGATGATTCCAATTACCCTCACGTATAAGTGAGGGATTAATATGTTCAAAGTAATTGCCCTACAAGTTATTAACATTATAGCAACTTTAAAACTGGTATTGCCCTGTGATTTTGGCATACTCAAATCAAATGAAAGAATCTACAAACAGACATATGTCTGTACAAACACTGTATATGTCAGAAGTAATATTATACATCTTAAGGCAATGGGTGGTGTACTGACTGGTTTTGTGTGTCAACTTGACACAAGCTGGAGTTATCACAGATAAAGGAGATTCAGTTGAGGAAGTGCCTCCATGAGATCCAGCTGTGGGGCATTTTCTCAATTAGTGATCAAGGGGAGAGGGCCCCTTGTGGGTGGTGCCATCCCTGGGCTGGTATTCTTGGGTTCTATAAGAGAGCAGGCTGAGCAAGCCAGAGGAAGCAAGCCAGTAAGGAACATTCCTCCATGGCCTCTGCATCAGCTCCTGCTTCCTGACCTGCTTGAGTTCCAGTCCTGACTTCTTCTGGTGATCAACAGCAGTGTACAAGGTGTAAGCTGAATAAACCCTTTCCTCCCCAACTTGCTTCTTGGTCATGATGTTTGTGCAGGAATAGAAACCCTGACTAAGACAGGTGGGTTTTAAAATAGATTCCCTGAAATAACTGAAATTTATATAGAAAAGAATACACATGACTGTAGCCATACTTTGGTACTTTGTGGGTTCTTCTTTCTTACAACTTTCTCCACCTCTTTTCTACCCTTTCAACCCTCTAACCCTAGATAGGAGAGAAAGAAAGCATAGAACAGGAAGGGGTGACATTATTGTTAGACTACTTCCTAATGATTGCGGACATTGAGTTCTTTGGGGTCAGTTGGATCTTTGCCATCAAGATATCTAATTCCTTCTTTCTTCTTTGTGTAGGACTATTTAACAAACTGTGACAAAAACCAACCAACAACAGCCATCCACCAAACAACAAATCAACCTTGCCTCTCAAGGGCCCCAGAATTTATATACCCTCTGAAAAGTCCCTAGAATTCCAAATGTTACACAACCACAGAAACTATCTGCAGTTGGCAAAATCACTCCCCTATTAGGGTATGAGGGTATGAGGCAAATCATAGTCAGCTGCTGTGGACAATCTAAACATAGCCCCATATCCCACACCTGGAATAGAACAAAACCATAATATTTCTGTGATTTTCAAAGGAAACAAAATGCCAAAATTGTCACTACACATGGCAATTTATTCTAAGGCTTCAATGAGAAGAGTAAGGTTGACTGAAAAAGAAAATATATGAGAATCTCTTAATGGTGGTAAAAGCCTTTAAGCCCAGATTAGATTCAACAGGGTAACAAATAAGAAGCCCAGTGCCAGGAATGGGCTTCCTCTTTTAAAGTTGTTAACCAGTAAGGTCCTATTGGCCTCCAAATATTAGAAACTGTTGCTATTGCTGCTGGTCATCCTCCAGAACTTGATGTTAAGACTCTCTGGCTGAAGGTACTACTCATTTGGGTCATTAAGCATGGCGAGATCAAGGTGGTACTCACCTGGTTCTTCATCCCCAGATTTCATAGTGCTTCAGGCTACCAGAAGAGCCAGCAATCATCAATCACATCCAGATGTGAATGCTGACAATGCAACTTTTCCAATTGCAGCCCAGTGACTGGACAGACAAGGTCTGCCCACTGGTACAAGGATGGCATAAATCACTAAGCAACCACTTTCTGGTGGGAGCTAAGGCCTGCTCCACAAAATGAAACCCATACCGACCACCATTATTGGAGCCCAGAACCTATGGTTAGACAGGCCGTAGGCCCAAGGAGACAACCTACTACTATTATTCTGCTGGATAAAAATGGTATTCAATTGATTTCTGACAAGTTATCATTATACCTATAGATTCATTAGTACATCTCTCAACCCTCATCAGGGAAGCTTCTATTTGCAGTAGATGATGATCAACACGGAGATCCACAACTGGAGAAAGCCCCAGCATGGAGATTGAGATAGGTGTGAAGTCCCACCCCTAGCTAAGGAGCTACTTAGGGATCACCTTTCAATTGATAGTTGCTGGGAGAGAGTCCACTTTACTGAAATGATTCACCATGCTCAAGTGAAGGTCCACACATCCAAGAGTAGATGGGCCACACAAATTGGGCTCGATAGGTGTAAGGGAAAAGAAAAGATAAACAAAAGAAAAGAGAATGGAACACAAAGCTGAGTAGACTGTGTAGTGAAGTTGTGAGTCTGTGGGTCTGGGAAAGTTCAAGATGAGGATGAATGTGATCAAAACACTGCATATGGTATTCTCAAAGAACTAATTTTAAAAATCACAAAAGTGCCAGCTTGCAATCACACCAGCAGTGGAGGAGTGTTCCTTTTTCTCCACAACCTCTCCAGCACCTTCTGTCTCCTGAGTTTATCTTAGCCATTCTGACCTGTGTGAGGTAAAAATCTCAGGGTTGTTTTGATTTGCATTTCCATGATGACTAAGGATGTTGAACATTTCTTTAGGTGCTTCTCAGCCATTCGAAATTCCTCAGGTGAAAATTCATTGTTTAACTCTGTACCCCATTTTTAATAGGGCTATTTGGTTCTCTGGAGTCTACCTTCTTGAGTTCTTTGTATATATTGGATATTAGCCCTCTGTCGGATGTAGGGTTGGTAAAGATCATTTTCCAGTTTGTTGGTTGCTGTTTTGTCCTATTGACAGTGTCCTTTGCCTTACAGAAACTTTGTAATTTTATGAGGTCCCATTTGTCAAATCTTGATCTTAGGGCATAGGCTATTAGTGTTTTCTGTTCAGGAAAATTTCCCCTGTGCCTATGTCCTCAAGGGTCTTCCCCAGTTTCTTTTCTATTAGTTTCAGTGTGTCTGGTTTTATGTGGAGGTCCTTGAGCTTAGTACAAGGAGATAAGAATGGATTGATTTGCATTCTTCTGCATGCTAGCCTCCAGTTGAGCCAGCACCATTTGTTGAAAAGGTTATCTTTTTTCCACTGGATAGATTCAGCTCCTTTGTTGAAGATCAAGTGGCCATAGATGGGTGGGTTCATTTCTGGGTCTTCAATTCTATTCCATTGATCTACCTGCCTGTCACTGTACCAATATCATGCAGTTTTTAACACTATTGCTCTGTAGTACTGCTTGGGGTCTGGGATACTGGAAATCAGTTTGGCAGTTCCTCAGAAAACTGGGCATAATACTACCAGAGAACCCTGCTATACCACTCCTGGGCATATACCCAGAGGATTCTCCAGCATGTAATAAGGACACATGCTCCACTATGATCATAGCAGTCCTGTTTCTAATAGCCAGAAACTGGATAGAAGTCCCTCATGGAGGAATGGATATAGAAAATGTGATACACACACACACACACACACACACACACACACACACACAAAATGGAATACTATTCAGCCATTCAAAACAATGAATTCATTAAATTGCTAGACAAATGGATGGAACTGGAAAATATCATCCTGAGTGAGGTAACCCAATCACTAAAGAACACTCATGGTATGCACTCACTGATAAGTGGATATTAGCCCAGAAGCTTGGAATACCCAAGGCACATTTCACATATAAAATGATACCCAAGAAGGAGGAAGAACAAAGTGTGGATCCTTGGGTCCTTGGTAGAAAGGGGAAAAATACCCACAGAAGGAGATACAGAGACAAAAGGTAGAGCAGAGTCTGAGGGAAAGACCATCCAGAGACTACCCCACCCAGGGATCCATCCTATATACAGTTACAAAACCCAGACACTATTGTGGATGCCCACCAGTGCTGGCTGACCAGAGCCAAATATAGCTATCACGTGGGAGGCTCTCCTAGTGCATGACAAATACAGAGGGGGCCACTCTCAGCCAACAATTGAACTGAGCACAGGGTCCCCAATGCGGGAGCTAGAAAAAGGACCCAAGGAGCTGAAGGGATTTGCAGCACCACAGGAGGAACAACAATATGAGTTGCCCAGTACTCCCAGAGCTCCTAGGAACAAAACTATCAACCAAAGAGACCACATGCAGTTACCCATGGCTCCAGACACATAGGCAGCAGAGGATGGTCTTGTTAGACACCAAAAGGAGGAGAGGCCCTTGGTTCTGGAAAGACTTGATGCTGTAGTGTAGAGGGAATACCAGGACAGAGAAGTGGGAGAGGGTTGATTGGGGAAGGGGAAATGGCTTATGGGGGAGGGGGGAGAGGAAGGGGGAAACCAGGACAGGGGACAATATTTGAAATGTAAATAAAGAATATATCTAATAAAAAATCACAAAAGCATTTGTTATATGTATCAATTTTAAAACAGTTTGTCAATAAACACAACTATATTCAAACTGGAAACTTTTAATTTTCCAGTGGAGCCATTCTCCCTAAGTCCAGAAATGAGAAGGAAATATTTGCCAGACTTGTGGTACTCAAAATACATGTAGACTGTGTAGTAAAAAAGCCTGTACATCAAGAAGTCGAAACCTAACCACCCATAGAAAAAAGAAAATGAACGAACATTTTCCCAGCAGAGGAAACTAGAAATGGAATCAACAAATAAAGGACCTTGGTCTTCTTAGTAAGGAAGGTAATGCAGATGGAAATCTCAAAGAGGTGTCATTTCACACCTGTCAGAACAGCAAGACTTGAAAAGGCTGACAATCTTCCTGACATGTGCAAGGAGATTTAAAGCCCCATGCATTTTCATGTACCACTGGAGAGGGATATAATTTGATATCACTTTTAGAAAACAAGTCGGTGTCACAGAATAGAACTGAATAGGGAAAGGTTTTACCGCCAACCAAAGTCAACTGCGAAGGGTAAACCTTTGAGAAACTCTTGCACGCACTCCAGGAAACACGGGCGGGGGGGGGGCGGGGGGGATCTGCAGCAGCATCATTCACAAAAAGCAAAATCATCCGAACAACGCACATACTCTTCAGCTAGCTGGAGAATTAAATTGTGACTTGATCACACAATTTTGTTGGATTGCATTCCAACAAGAGTCTGCCAGACTTGGTTATAGTCATTGGCATGAATGAGGCTCATGCGGTCAATCAACCTTATGTAAATGTGGGAAGTAGACCTTCATGGTCTATTTTTTTTTTTAGATGACAATGAAAAAGAGATGCTCACTTCATTGTTATTCTCTAGACACACATTGATTCGTGTGCCTTTGTGCACATCATACATCTTAGAACACAGGTTTTAGTTACACCCAGTTGAAGCAAACAATATGGGACCTGGAATTTAAATCTTGCTAATTCACTATGTAGATAACACAAAGATGACCTTTATAGGAGAAACAGCTAATTACTCAGTCCAATTGAAGGTAGTAAAGACTTCCAGCATTTGTAAAGAAGAACAGTAAATTAAATCGGGGAGGTGAAGAATACAGAGTACAGCAATATAGAATGAGAGTACACTGTTGAGTCTGAGTGGACAAGAAAGAAGAGGTGAGTTGACAGAAAGGAATCACTGCAAAGGAGAGAGTGAGTGAGTTCTTCTAGGGGAGGGGAGATCCATTCAATCACAGGTTTGAAGACTGTGTGTGGGTGCACTCTTTCAAATGGGTTATAGAGGCCGAAGAGATGGCTTGGTCAGTAAAGTGTTTGCTGCCCAAGACTGGAGACCTGAGATCAGATCCCTAGCACCCATGGAAAGCCCTGGAGCAGCAGCACACATCTTGGAAGTGTATGCACCACGCTGGGGAAGACAAGAGAGGGGCTAAACTGGTGAGCCTCGGGTTCAGTGAAGACTTACACACACACACACACACACACACACACACACACACACAAATTTTAATTTATTTTAATCATCTACGAAGATGTATTTGGTTACCTAAAAGGTAAACACTTGCTTTGCTCTTCCACAGAGGTCTCATGATGGACATGGAGGATCCCTTTAGACCAAAGGCTCTGAGATCCTGGCTTTGCTTCTTTGCGTCCTCCAGAATTTAGGAGATTCCCCTAAGTCTGCTTTCCTGACCCCTTGAGACATTAGCACAGCAAAATGATTGTGGAAGTGGTATAACTGTTTAAGGACTATCAAGCACAGGCATTCAGCAGCTCTTGTGCTAGGTGCTAAGCCTGGCTGCTTTATATGTTGTTTCACTATTAGTCTTTTTACAGTTCGTGAGAAATGGGTACTATCTAGCCCTTCCACAGCCTTGAATCTAGCCACCAAAAACTCTCTCTTCTATGAAATGGAAGCAACAACTGTTCCTCTAGAAGCCTGTGAACAGGAGTTGCAAACCCTCACCTCTTACAGCTCTATATTAGAAGGAATGACAAGTTGATAGCTAAATTAATAAATAATTTGGGTAGAATCTGTGGGAGGCCACACTTATCTAGGATGCCAGAGGGCACATGAGAGGGTAGCATTTGTGAAAGTCCATAACGGAGCAAAGGAAGGGGAAAGCAGCTTTTTTGGAGGGGGGAGCCATAGGCTGGGGAGCACTGAAGGCCAGAGATGAGCACACACTGCAAGATTGGCCCAGTTGCCTGACACCCCACTACTGAAGGGTTCAAGATGAGGAAAGGCGTGAGAGACTATTTGTTCATTTTCTATTCTTTCTTGGCTTCATTAGTGCACATGAATTTTAGTCGTTTGTTTTCACTGCCCCTTCCTTCTCTTATCCCCTGCCTCTCTCATTCAAACCTGCTTCCAAACAAGTTGCTCTCTGACTTTCATACTGAGTTAATCAGGGTTCTTTGTAAGAACATGAGGGGGGATTATTAATTGAGGTGTGGGCAACTTATCATTGGCTGCGATGAATCCATGACATGCTGGCAGGGCCCCTCTTGTGCAGGTCTTACGTGAGCACAGCTGCCATGGGTGCATCAGTGCTGCCATGCTCAGAAGTGGTTCTGCTGCGCACCTCCCCATCCACTGCCCTTCTTCTGCAATACTTCCTGACCCTTGAAGGTAACAGATCTCTCTTGTAGGGCTAGGCACTAGTGGAGACTTATTCTAATGTCCTCAAGACCTGGTATGTTTTAAATTAGTACTCTAATTGATAATGATAAAAGAACCATGGGAAATCGGACAACCATTCAAAGATTACTGCAGGAAACAAGGGAAGAGATGATGAGGACACCCCCTGGAGCAGCCACGGCAATAAATATCTTAAGGGGATTTGTTTGGTCCACATTTCAGATGTAGACAATAGAGAATTTAGCAATTGGGTTGCCAAGCTTTTGTTATAACACTTACAATAGAGACAAACAGCATTGTCAAGAAGAGACTTAACGATATAAAATCTGAATAACACGTGAAAAGAAGATGGGCTAAGCCAATTTCAGTTCCTTTCTCAATGTCTTCTGGAAGAGTTAGCAGCCACCTTGAACAGTAATAGTAGCTGTGTACCACTGTAAAGACACAAGTAAAAGGTGCTGAGCCCTTCTCCCTAGCGTGGTCTCGTCAGTGTAAGACTCACTTGTTGAATAATAGAAAAGAAAACACCAAGTTCCTTACAGTATACTAAGCTTCGTTATTAGGGGGGAAAAGCGGAGTTTGTAACCAGGCAACCCAAACCCCATTCCTTACTGTTGGTCACACTCCTGCCCACTGCCCTGTTCTCTTAGCTCACCTGGAATATCACTGTCTTTCATGTGTGATAAAAGATGAATGGAAAGACTTAGCACACCTGAGCCGATCTTCTGATTGTCTAGACTTATATATATATATATATATATATATATATATATATATATATATATATATATGTATGTATATATATATATATCTTTGTGGAAATAAACAAAGCATCACACTGTGCACAGTCAGAACCCAGGGGTACTTCAGAGTCCAAGGAACAGACAAACTGTCTTGAGTTTCTTTAACTGTCTTCAGAAACAAAGTAAAGTTCTTTTGGTGAACTGAATCAAATAGTCCAAGTGTTTAATATTTCAATTGTTGTTGGTGACCATGATGTTTTGGATGTGGCTATCACTGTGAATCTCTGTCCTTGAACACTCTCTTCCCGTCCCCATTTCTTGTATGCTGCGATTACAGGTATATGCCTAGACTAGATGTCTCAGCCTAAGTGTGATTCTTACTATAGAAAAGCTAGACTCTTTTCTGAAGTAATGCACATTAGGAATGTCTAAAGGGAGTGTAGGATACTTTACATCCTTTTTGACATAGAAGTCTATGGGGTTTTTTGTTTTTTCTTTATTCTTACACCATCATGAGCATATCCCATCGAGCCATCCGAATCAGTCTCACACATCCTCAGTATGCACACAAGGAAATTAACACAGTGAGGTAAGTAAGGGACTTGTTTAAGCTCCAAGGATAGAATTAAGTCTGTGGTCCTACTCATTGTAAGAGCTGATCTTCCATACTGTGAAATGAGAAAGGACTTTAGTCATAATCTGGTAAGGGCTGGAGAGGTGGCCCATCAGTTGAGAGTGCTATCTGCTCTTCTAGAGGATCCAAGTTCTATTAACAGCACTCACATGGCAGCTCATAACATCTGTAACTCCAATTCCAGAGGATCAACACCCTTTTCTGCCCTTTGCAGGCATAACATGCATGTGGTTCCCAGACAAAAACACCCATACAAATAATACAATAAAAAAATAACAATCTTGTCATCAATATCCTTATAGTGTTGAGGATATAAAATATGGTGGCTTGAAATTAATTCAGTAATATACATTTTAGAATTCTATACATACATCATCAATAGGGAACTTTATTATATGGCCAATAGGGAGCTTTAGTAATCCCATGTACTACAATGGACATTTGACTCCTATTTGTCAGCTCTGCTTCTTTCAATAATAAGAATTTAGATGCAGACAGGTGCTCCGCTGTACCTTGGACATGGCCCAGGAGCAAACTGCAGGTAGCAACACATGAAAGACCTTCCCGAGTGACCTCTATAATCTCTCTGCTGTCTTTTCCTGCTCAGCCCAGGCCTCCTTCAGAGAACCTGCGTCAGTAGGCAAATGTGTTCTCACCTGCGGAATAAATACGAGAATCTTTGCAGAGCCCTTTGTCTTCAGGGGAGAAAAGGAGAGAATCAAAAAGAATGTGGAATAAGAATGAATCCAGCCAATCAGAGCCCTCCTTTCCTAGCTTAGACAAGTAATTCAAAGGTGGCTTCTTCCTATTTCTACGAAAGTAATATCAGAAAGATATTTTCCCAGAAAAAAAAAAAAACCCTGCATAGCTGGATTTGACTTGCTGATAGTCTTTTGGAACTCTGAATGCCTTTTCAACTGAAGCTGAGAGATTTCTAGCACTCTACTGACTGATGGAAACCAGTGGTTTTTCCTGAAAAACAGAGAAGCAGCTGATGAGATGAGGAAGAGGAGGTAGGACTTTGAATACTGTCTTTGTCCTATCAAGGCAAACTACATGAGACAAGCCAAATGATCCGGCTATGTCATCCTGCGGATACCTTCAGAGGAGTCTAAGTCAAAAGGCTGCGGTCCATATTTACCACAGCACTATTCATTATATATCAAGACATATTAGCAAAGATGCCCATTAGCAGGTAAATAGGTACAGGAAACGTGGTATGGGTACATAATGGAACTTTATTAACCCATAAGATGAACGAAATTGTGTCGTTTGTAAGAAAATGGGTAGAAATGAAGATACTATCCTGTGACATAACCAAAACCAAGAAAGACATGTATCATGTTTTTCATGATATGTGAGATTTGGGTATAAAAATATATGTCATGCAAGTCAAAGGGGGGATGATTGTGACAAGGAGAAGCAGCACGAGAAAGAAAATGAGTATGGATATGAGCCGAGTATATGATACACATATACCAAGAATCCTGGTGAAACTCATGATCTTATAAATGCTTACACACCACAACAAACAAAACAGACAGACAAACAAACAAACAAAAACTTCCAGGACTCTGCACTATTGAAGCTCTCAAATCCTAAGTCCACTGAGTTTTGATTGAGATGATGTTTATTCTTAAGATGAAAGAAACTCACGTGCTTTACCTAATTGCCTATAGTTGAGTTGCTGTGTGTCTGGCATGATGTGGACACAACTCCTCCCTCTAACAACCTGGTGTTCTCCAAGTTGAGTGATCAGGACAAACCAATACTTCTTGTCTGAACAGTATAACTCCTTCATCTAAGAGAATCTGACTCAGGAAAAGCCCTAAGTAAGCTTTTGCCAAGTGCTTAAGCTTTCTTTTATAATCTATAAAATAACAGATTTCTCTGGTAGCCTCCTGAGCCCCATTGCTCTATACTGGATGAAATGCAGTGTCATTTTAAATATGTCATTAGAGGCATAGAATACACTCAAACTCAGTTTCAATTCCAAATCATTACTCCATATGAATTGAAAGAAAACATTCAAGTTTTAAAAAGTCACATTACTGACCCCTAGCTGGATAAGGCCAGGCACTGTCCATGTCCCCTTAGTCGGACTGGATACCACCAGCCTCCTGTTTGTTTCCCTTCATTTTAAAGCCTGTGTAACCTTGCATCATGTCAACTATGGAAACCCGTCTTTGTAAGGCATGGCAACGTGCTCAGCCTCACGCAGAACTAGGTTACCTGGATCCAGTGCACAGTGCTCAGCAGACAGAAACTGCTGTGTTCTCTACGGCAAACATTTGAAACCTGTTCCAGAAGGCTCCCCACAATGCTGGCCATTTGGCATGGTCTACGGACTGCAGCTCTAGTGAACAAGAACTCAGGCAAAGACTAACAAAACCAGACGCATCATTTGAACAGAAAAGTCTGGGCAGCCATCTGGAATAATGGGGGTGTCATGGTTTGGGCTCTCTAGGAGGAAATTTGGGCAATACATATCTGTGACATTCTTGAAAGTAGTGTGCTTGAGAAGATTATTATTTAGTAGAAGAATTTTACTTTGGAAGTCATTCAAATACACCATCAAAGCATAAGCAGAGGTGAGGGTTGTGAGTGGGAGTGTGGGTGTTGCAAGATATTTCCTATCTATTCACATTGAGGCAGTGAGAGGCCAGTGATTGGAGGGGAGAGAAGAGGGGGAGGAACTAAGAGAAATAAGAGGAGGAGGAGAGAGGGAGACTCAGTGGGCCAGACCAGACCAGCGGAGCAGGAAAGGAGACAGATATCCAAATGACTTCAGATGTATTTCTGGTGTTTTGGAGAGATTAGAAATATTGGGGTAAGATCTTATCATTGTAAACTGGCTTTATGAAATTGGGAGTTTCTTATACATAAATATATTTGGTTAACTATTCGAGTTTAAGAGTCATGCTTTACCAGACACTTGGAAGGAATGGTGCAGAGGCCTGGCGGGGCAGTACTATTATTAATTACCCACTACATGTGGGCATGGTTATTTTGTTGTTCTTTCATAGTATCGCCTGCACAAGGAGCTCTTGCTACACAGTACAGCATAAAAGGTGACACAGAAGGCCAGAACAAATGAAAGTCACAAAGGAATGGAATGTGATAAATGTACCATTTGATATAAGATGTTGACCGTGGAAGAAATTAGATTAATGGAAATAGTTCTAACCATCTTAACTGTATTTCAAAATGGCGAGGGAAACGGCTCAGCAAGTATAAAGCCTTTTTGCTATGGAAGCCACACAACTGGAGGCTCGCCCAAACCCACACGAACGCTGTTGTGAGTGGGTATCTATAACCATTGCTGGCAGGAGGTTGAGACAGGGGTTAGACACACTTGCAACACTTAGCTCTGCCTTAGGCAAGAAATGGGAGGAGGAAGGACTGTAGGAGCCAGAGGGGTCAAGGACACAAGAAGACCTTCAGAACCACCTAACCGGAGCCCACTGGGGCTCAGAGACTGAACTGCTAACGAGGGAGCAGGCATGGGACAAACCTAGGTCCTCTACACTCTTGTAGCAGTTGTGTACATTGGTCTTCTTGTGG
This sequence comes from Apodemus agrarius, assembly GCA_964023405.1. Classification (NCBI taxonomy): domain Eukaryota; kingdom Metazoa; phylum Chordata; class Mammalia; order Rodentia; family Muridae; genus Apodemus; species Apodemus agrarius. The sequence continues at coordinate 160,653,420 of OZ030005.1, read as the reverse complement.
AACCCCAAACAGTGGGAGCAGGGGCTGCCTCTGGCTCTGCTGCCTGCCTTTGAGATCTCCTCTTCCCCTACTGGGCAGCCTCATCTGACCTCAAGAGGAGATGTGCCTAGTCTTACTGCAACTTGATATGCCAAGGCTGGTTGGTATCCATGGAAGGAGTCCCCTTTCCTGAAGAGAAAGGGAGGAGGAGTGGATGGGTGCAAGGAGTTGCGGGTGGGGGAAGAGAAGAACTAGGAAGACAGGAGGGCAGGAGAGACCGCAGTCAGGTTTTTGTAAAGTAAACAAATTAACTAATTAAAATTAAAAAAAAAAAACCATCTCAATATGTAAGGTAGGGAGCAGTCCTCGAAGACATTGAATATCAATGTCAAGTCTTCACACATGTGAAATGTGCATATATGTAACCATATACTACACACACTTATGCATACACACATGAATGTACATGCACAGGCACTGAAAACAAAGGATTTAACAGGTTAAAGGAACAGAAGGGAAGAGGAAGGAAAGACAACTTAGAAAGCTCCGGGAAGAATGAAAGAAAAAGTAACGTCGCTGGGAAGGCGAGAGAATACAAGGAAGGGGTCGTGATTAGTCAGAGACTGCTCTGCGCTGTCACCTGTACGAGTGTTCACCCATCATTGGAGGTTTGCCCCTCGGTTCTTAAACCATCAGACCCCATCTCCCATCTATAGAGTTGCTGGGGATCAGCAGACATCTTTATCATACGTTGTTTTCCATCGAGCGACCAATGTTGTATAACTTTCCTTAAAATCATCCCACATGCATTTATCCATGCAAGCACTGAAGACTTGTAAGAGAATATGGCCGCTAATGAACAAACTCAAAATAAGAACAAGAAGGTGCTGTGAACAGAAGCAAACACGCCTGAGTGCAAGGAATGGGCGGAGTGAATGGGGAAGAGCCCAGGAGGGAAGCACGCCCAGGGGCAGGCTCATCAGCCTCTTTGTAGTGGAACCCGGGCATGCACAGGAAGCAGTTTCTATCTCAAAATTATCACTTGGGGCTTAAAAGACTCCAAAGCTCTGTTTCATATCGTGGTCTTTTTGTTTGTTTTGTTTTGCTCTTCTGGTTGTTTGAAACCGGGTTTCTCTGGGTAACCCAGCTGTTCTGGATCTTGCTCCATAAACCAGGCTAGCCTTGAACAGAGATCCGCCTGCCTCTGCCTCTTGAGTGCTGGGATTAAAGGCAAATGCCATCACTGCCCAGCTCATTTCATGGTTCTTAAATATTCAAAGAACCTTATAATATGGAAATATTAATCATAAAATAGGCAAAGAAGCAGTGACTTTAACATTAGCTTTATACATGCTTAAGCTTATCATTTCTGATGGCCGGAATATCTTTGAAGTTCATGTTGCTGAGTGATGGATTAGGTAGCTTTGTCATGGAAATGCGTGACTGAGGTGTCTGTCTATTAATAAGCTAGTAAATTATTTAATTGGGTCATTCTCTCCATTCAGCTTTGCATTTCTTAGCTTACAGTAGACATCTCAGCGAGTGCTTTCCAAGAGCAGTCTTTTGTTAAAATGCAGTCAAACTGTTAACCATGGCTTTTCACATCCAAAGCCTTTCAGCTCAGCATAGTTCTTCCTGAGAGGCAAACACAGGCTTTCACAGATGTGTTATTACTGGCTTAAAGTTTAAATACACGTTAAAACTCTAACTTCCTCACATCCCCCAATTGAGGATCCTTAAGTCTTTATAATACAACTCATTCATTGGAAAAAAGTTGGCCACCATTTTCAGAGTATATTGGCAAGTTCTAGGTGGTCCACTTATCAGGTCCTTTTGATTAGCAAGAGGAAATAAGGAAGCCAAAGCCAATGATGGAACTTGACAAGATCTTTAACATACAGGACAATAACTGCTACTGTCATTCATCCTGTTCTCAGGTCCACACTGGACCTTTAACTAAGCCTTCAGTAGAACTTTGAAAATCACATGATGTGATTATACATGATGCTAATATAACCAACACAAATGTCTGTCAAAAGCATACCCAACGGCTAACACATGTTAGATTTTGTGACACCAAACTGAATCTGTTTTACTGTGTGTGCATTCCATCAGCATCCCGTGAAGATGCTTCCACAACTTCTTGTGGCCAGATTCTTTCTAAATATAACAGGCAATGCAGAAAAACAGAATGCAAGGCTAGGGGAGGCTGGTCTCCTGATAGCAGACGTTCATCATTTTAAGTTTAATGTTGACCTCTGATTAGATGCAAGGGTTCACACTTCCTTCATCTTTGACGTCTGCACAATAATGCAGAACTCAACACAAAGGTACCTGTGGGATGTTTGAGGACCTCAAGGACACTATGAGAGAAGTTTCACTTTATAGAAAGAGTGAGCACAGACATCTAATCTTTTCATCATAGAGCAGTTATCAGGAGTGGACCCTAGTGCACTGAATGATGGTTCTGAATATTCTTAACTCCTAAGAGTTACTGGCTCTGACTGAGCCCAAGTGTATATTCAATGGTGTTTATAATCACATGCATCTCTCTAGATTCAAATACACATACTGAGTCAGAATACAACAGAATCAACTAAGTTTTCAATTTTCATGATTTATGTTAAATACTGTTATAAAACATATGTCCTTACCTAATCAGTAAGTTTCTTAAACCACCTCAGATCATCTTATTCAATTGTCATTGCTGCATCTCTAATAAGATCATACAAAGCTGAGTTTTGTATTTGCTGGTAAGTTAAAGGGAAAAAATTAATCCTCACTTGATTATATACCTGCTTCATCACTTTAAAGTGCTCTCCTGTAAGAATTGCCCACTGAAATGAACTAAATAATGCACCACAAACATGTGAGTAGATGCTCAGAGTCTGGCTTCTGTAGATGCTTCATAAATATTGATTCCATTTATTTCTCTGTTTAAAAAACATGGAATTTTTCCTCAAGAGAATTTCTTGATATTTAAAAATCTGATCAGTTTTTCCCCTACCAATTGTGCAGTGAGGGAAATAGCTTTTCTACATATGTCCCCTCTTTATTCTGAGCACCGAGAGACAACTGGCATAGCTTTGGGGATAATGGAACAGACTCTAAATGTCTACATAAAACAAAAACATGTACAATTCAATGTCATAAATCAACTCCTACACTGTACATTTCAAATTACTTTCTGGATAACTGTAGTTTTAAAATTCTGTGCAGTTGGAAAATTACCTGTGGTTATTTTTGTCACAAAGTCTCTTTAAAGATACTCTCTGATGTGTACTGGGCCATAAAACATATCTATACATATTAGTAAATATTGGATGTAGCCTCATTACCTCCTGTTTTATGATGAGATTGAAAATCCCATAGACTGCTTGATTATGGAGTGCTACTTACTTAATTGGTACAAAGGTCAAACACCACCAAAATACTCAAAGGGAATAATACTAGAATAAACCAGGAAGTAAGCACGTGAGCATATTTGCATTCTGAATCAATGTGTGATATAGCTTCATTTCCACAATTTTTCATTACCCTTGGTTTATCCTCTGACACTGATGTATTCATTGGTTTAGGAGAAAAAGCATAATCATATTGTATTTTAATTCCAAAATGGCCTCAATCGAGCCTTCAGAGACAACTCCTGCAGGAACAACACCTTTACTGGGAGGAGTTGGGTTTTGTCAACTGGGTGGATGTTGAAGATCCAATAGATCAAGGTAGAAAAAGTCAGTGTATATCAGACTGATACCAAGAGTATACTATGAGTAAGTTATTTTAAGTTGGAAAACACAGTGGGGCGGGGAGGAAGAGAAGGAAATGGAAATGAAGAGGAGAGGGAGCAGCAAAAAGTCCTTGAGCCTTTTGTAGGCTACAACATAAACAAAGAAATTAGAATGCGAAAGTCAAGAATTCATAAAGAACCATGTTTCTTGTGTCACCAAGAGACAAGGGATGAGGCAAAGGACCAAGCAGAAATTATACAGACTGCAGCTTGATTGAGAAGAGGCCAAAAGGGAGGCTCTTCCCCAGCTCACACGTGGAACTCTGGGAGGAAAGTGATGTGGCTTCTGGGAAATGGGAACTCCATGCTAGTCATTTTTGACCACCGTGCACAGGCCTAAGTCATCTAGATTCCTGCCTACAGTGTCACAAGGAGGAGCCCTGAGGACATCCTACACTCCACCCTACCTCCTTAGTGTATAGACGCTTTCTTTACATTCCCCCAGAAAATACTCTAGAGCCACTGACTAAGATAAAGGCCAGATTTTTCAGAGGATAACAGACTGTGGTGTGTTTATTTTCTCTTACCAACAGCTGAAACGGGAGTGCATGACCAAGTTGGATTTAATAATAGAAAAGCAGCTACCTTTCTGAATATATGCCACCTAGGGTATACATATTAAGGGGTCCTAGTGTTTTTCTAAATGTAGGCATATGGTCCACGCCATGGTGGAATAGGGGAGTAGAAATGCCCTGTAAGAATGTCAAGATTGAGATCTAGAGTTAGGGAAGCAGAGAGACAGAGAGAGAGAGAGAGAGAGAGAGAGAGAGAGAGAGAGAGAGAGAGAGAGAGAGAGAGAGAGAGAGAGAGACAGAGAGAGAGAGAGAGAGAGAGAGAGGAGAAGAAGAAGGAGGAGGAGGAGGAGGAGGAGGGAGGAGGAGGAGGAGGAGGAAGAAGAGGAGGCACGCTCAATCCTGAGTGTTTTCAGATGACTCACTGCTTTTAAGAAGAGACGAGATCCCAAGAAGGAGAGGAAGGGAAAGAGGGGGCCCCCTGGCATAGACTGGCAAAACGAAGCCTAATTATGTAGCTCGTTGCACTAGCTTATTAAAATACAAAGATACAGAAAAAGAAACAATTCTATTATCAGAACCTTGAGAGAAAAGGAAGAATATGCTATATTACCTCTGAGGTTTTTTTTTTTTTTTAACAGAAATACTGAAGGAAAGTAAACTATATTTTATGCTTATTATATTGTGATGGTTTTTCAAACAAAACAAAAGAAAACTTGAGGGTGGGTGAGGCTAGGAAGACTCTTGAGTGCATGCCATGTAAGCAGGAGAACCTGAGTTCCAGTCCCTGAGCCCCACCCAGGCATGGCAGGGCATGCCTATGACCCAGTGCTGACGGAGTAACGACAGGTGCAGGTGCATCTCTGGAGTTTCTAAGGAAGCCTGCCTGGCTAAACACGTGAGCTTTGGGGTCACTAAGGGACTCTGGCTCAAAGGAAAAATACAATGAAAGGTGACGGGGAAAGGCATACGACATTGGCCTCTGCCTTCCATAGGCATGCACACATGTGCGCATGCATATGTACACACAAATGCAGACACATACCAACATCTGGTTAAAATGAAGGCTAGGGAGATGGCTTACCATGTAAATCACTGGGCACACAGTATAAGAACTTGAGTCCAAATCCCAGAACACATATCTGGCTGGATGCTTGTCTATAACCCAATGTTTTCTATGGTAAGTGGGAAAGCAGAAACAAGGAAATGCCCAGAAGATCACAGGCTAGTCAGCCGGACATGCAACAATGAACAACAGCAAAGAGACTGTGTCTCATAGTGGAGGGAGAGAACAACACGGAAGATTGTCCTCTAATCTGCACATCTCCAGTATGTTGTATATACCCGTATTCACAAACATGATCACACACACACACACACACACACACACACACACACACACACACAGAGAGAGAGAGAGAGAGAGAGAGAGAGAGAGAGAGAGAGAGAGAGAGAGAATACACAACACTGCTGATACAGCTATACGCCTTACTTCTGTGTTACATTAACATATTAAGGTAAGAGCTTGTCAGAACCAGTTTTGACTTTGGCTCATTTTCCACATATAACTTTTCTCTTCAAAACTACATTCAGTTGTGTTGGGTATAGGCTTTTGTAGTAGGATCTGATGATCTTTTGAATTTCCTCAGTTTCTGTTGTTATGTCCCCCTTTTCATTTCTAATTTTGTTAATTTGGATACTGTCTCTGTGCCCTTTGGTTAGCCTGGCTAAGGGTTTATCTATCTTGTTGATTTTCTCAAAGAACCAACTCCTGGTTTTGTTGATTCTTTGTATGGTTCACTTTGTTTCTACTTGATTGATTTCAGCCCTGAGTTTGATGATTTCCTGTCTTCTTCTCCTCCTGGGTAAATTAACTTCTTTTTGTTCCAGGGCTTTAAGGTGTGCTGTTAAGCTGCTAGTGTATGCTCTCTCTAGTTTCTTTTTGGAGACACTTAGGGCTATGAGTTTTCCTCTTAGCACTGCTTTCATTGTGTCCCATAGATTTGGGAAAGTTATACCTTCATTTTCATTGAATTCTAAAAAGTCTATGATTTCTTTCTTTATTTCTTCCTTGACCAATTGGGAAAAGATCTTCACCAACCCCACATCCGACAGAGGGCTAATATCCAATATATACAAAGAACTCAAGAAGTTAGACCCCAAAGAACCAAATAACCCTATTAAAAATGGGGTACAGAGCTAAACAAACAATTGTCACCAGTAGAAATTTGGATGGCTGAGAAACACCTTAAGAGATGTTCAACATCATTAGTCATCAGGGAAATGCAAATCAAAACAACCCTGAGATTCCACCTCACACCAGTCAGAGTGGCTAATATTAAAAACTCAGGAGACAACAGGTGCTGGCGAGGATGTGGAGAAAGAGGAACACTCCTCCACTGTTGGTGGGATTGCAAGATGGTGCAACTGCTCTGGAAATCAGTCTGGCGGTTCCTCAGAAAATTGGGCATGACACTTCCAGAGGACCCTGTCATACCACTCCTGGGCATATACCCAGAGGATTCCCCTGCCTACAATAAAGACACATGCTCTACTATGTTCATAGCAGCCTTATTTATAATAGCCAGAAATTGGAAGGAGCCCAGATGTCCCTCAAAGGAGGAAGGGATACAGAAAATGTGGTATATTTATACAATGGAATACTACTCAGCTATTAAAAATAATGAATTCATGCAATTTGTAGGCAAATGGTTGGATCTGTAAAATATCATCCTAAGTGAGTTAACCCAATCACAAAAGAATACACATGAAATGCAATCACTGATAAGTGGATATTAATGAGCCCAGAAGTTCTGAATACTCAAGGCACAATTAGCAAGTCAAAGGATTCCCAAGAAGAAGGAAGGAGAGGACCCTGGGCCTGAAAAGATTGGATCTAGTTTTGTAGGAGAGTACCAGAACAGAGAAATGGTGTGTGTGTGTGTGGGGGGGGGGTGATTGGGGAAAAGGTGGGGGGGTGATTGGGGAAAAGGTGGGAGGGGAGAGGACTTATGGGACATATGGTGAGGGAGGAACTGGGAAAGGGGAAAGCCTTTGGAATGTAAACAAAGAATATAGAATAAATAATAATAAAAAAGGACAAAAACTACATTTGGCTTTGAAAGGCTACAGGAACCCACTGTGGCTACCTAGCTACCCCCATGGCAGACAAGGCTTACACAGTGATCTTGTACAATGAGGTGAGAAGGTTGTGTTGGAAGGAACAGGGTATGTTCTGAATAGGTTTTGTCTAAAACAGAATTGACCATGGGGTTACGGGATGAAGGTTTACAAACTTCCAAGTGTTTCAATCTTGCATTTATTGTGAAGATTACCCTCAAATTAAGCTCCAGTTTAAATTAAACCCAAATGGACTCTTCCAAAGAGTCCATGTCTCACACAGTTCTGTATAGACAAACATGTTCCTGTGTAACTATAAAATACAGTACTAAGTACAAGGTTGGTAATTATAGCTACAGAGAACATGTATTCTATAGCAAGGATCTGGTAGGTAATGCTCTCCCTGGAGGTGCATTTAAATATTTCAGAACTTAAGTCACATCTTTTGTATCACGTATTGAAGGAGCCAAGTTAATGCTACTTACATCCAGTTTCATTTAGTTTGGGTTTATAGCTTCAGTGAATACCCCCACCCTCTCTGTTTTACCAGAGTCTCCTTTTCCACCCTAGGAGCTCAGGGCTTCTTAGATCCCCTCACCAACACTGAAAACAATTCTACTCCCAAAAGGAAGACATGGCCTTCCTCATGGCAATTGTTCCTTTTATTCTCCCCAGAGACAGAGATTATTCTCTTATTTTGCAAATTGGAAAAATGGGGCTGTGAAGAATCCAGTGCCTTTATCTACAGTTCTGGCTAGTCCGAGGACTAAGCTGTGAGGGGGACTGTAAACCGTGCTCTGTGTGTTATACCAGCTGAGTGCATTTATCCTAACCACTTGGACATTTGTTTCTTTCTAAAATTATTGTCCACATCTGTTTTTAAATTTTTGTTATAACCAATAAACCTCAGAAAGCAGAGGGAGACCAATATCCAGGACTTGAACATGATCCTTAGAAAATGTAGCAAAAATCACCTCTCTAGGAATAATGTGCCTTGGACACTGACTGATTTTATCGTACCAGGAGGATAACATGGACAATCTCTTCTACATATCTACCTAGTTCTGTTGCCGCTGCTGGTGGTTTTTTTCTCTAATCTACAGGGATGGTAAGTGAAATTTACCATTTCATGAAATGGGAATTTCATTTTATTTCATGAAAATAGTTAGATGGAGTTCTCTGAAGGTAATTGATGTCGTTAAAAATAACCAAGCCAATCAGTTTTGATTCTAATTTTGTTTAGGTTGTCAGATAGTAAAACGGGCCTCAAGGTAACTTGAAGCATGCTTTCAAAAATAATGGCAGTCTGTTAGAAAATTTGCAGTAAATTTAAGGGTGAGATCTTAAGCTGGTAACTAAGTTGTGGTTAATAAGTCACTGAATGCTTGATCCAGCACTGTAGGGGAGTACCAGGACAGAGAAATGGGAGGGGGTGATTGGGGAATGGGTGGAGGGAAGAGAGCTTATGGGACTTATGGGGAAACCGGGAAAGGGGAAATCATTTGGAATGTAAACAAAGAATATAGAAAAAAAGGGAGAGGGGTTACCTCTACTCAGGGAGGCAGTGGTACCTGTAGCTCACATCAGCATTACTGAATGCCATGGCCTTGAAGGTGATGACTGCAATAACAGCACCACCACCACAGAATGTGTTAAAGATGCAGTGGTCCCTACCCGGATCTGCTCAATTATAAACCCTAGAGTTGAGGGCCAGTACTCCACATCCCACTAAGCCCTCTAAGTGGGCATATTGCAAATTGGAAAGCTGGTGGGGGCTTGCAAATGAGTGTTGGGGGTGGAGCTAAAACATAGCAATGCTAGGCTCTATCCTGGGAACATCAAGGTGCAATGAATCAGGTGACACCAGGCATCCACCCTACATACACAAGAAGTTGCCTAGGAGACTCTATTGTCTCAGTCAGTTGAGACGAACTGGCCTGTTCTAACAATGTTCTAAGGAGTACTAACACAGATGCAGTATCCTCCCCGGGGTTTTGGGGGGTAACACACACATAAAACAATTTGGCTGAGCTGAGCACACTAATGCTTTCCCTCTCCAAGTAACTCTGACCTCCAGAGAGTTCATTTACTGCATCTATTCCATCCTGACAAATGGAGCTGCGCTGGCTAACATTATAATAACAAGGAAATCATAAACAGCTTCCAGGATGAGCTTTGCTGATCCAGCTGTCTTAGAAAACATCACCAGACACACAGAGACCTAAGAAAAAAAGATGGATGCCCAATTTTTAACCAGACAATCCAAATACATGCAAGGGCTTCATAACTAACAAATCTCCACTGTCCCTGCCAGCATGCCAGGCAATTAGCAAGTGTAAATATCACCACCCAGCCATTGATTGTTACCAAACAATACTCTCATATTTAATGATACACAAGTAAGAAAATCATGTTGCTCCTAAAGCTGTCAGCTTATAAAACTCAAAGGGCAACGCTAACCTATGGGATAGTTCCCTTACCCACAGGGAGTAAGATGGATAGCCCTAGGGCTCCAGGAGACTCCTGAAAGAGCAGAGCACCACTTCCTGTCTTTAATGTCTTTTCTAACCTAACTAAACACTTATACAAAAGCAGTCAACATTTTTGCAGCTTAAAGTGACAGCAAAATTAGCATACATGTGTGCTTCTTTTCCTATAATGTTATACCTAGACTTATCCTTCCCATAGAGCTTACCAACCTTAGCATTTCATCTTCTTTTCATTAATTATTAAGTAGAGAACATTCACTTGTTTTTTTGTAAAGGATGCATATGTTAGATTTTCTTCCCTCCCCTCCCCTCCCCTCCTCTCCCCTCCCTTCCCCTCCCCTCCCGTCCCCTCCCCTCCCCTCCCCTCCCCTCCCCTCCCCTCCCCTTCTCTTCTCTTCTCTTCTCTTCTCTTCTCTTCTCTTCTCTAACCAAATTGCCAGAATTACATCCTGGCATTTGGGAGCCATTACTGAATAAAGTAAGGGTTGCTTGAGCATAAGCATTACGTCACTGCTATGGTTGATCTGATAATCAGGTGTCTATTAAGTAACTGAAGGCAGCTAGCCTTGACAAGTGTGAGTACAATAGATGGAGAGGATGCACTGCATCCCAGAAAGGGTGGAATAGGATGGGAAAAGAGACAGTACCTCTTTACAATAGCAGGCAGAAGTTTACAGAACTCTGGAATTTTTCCACTTCATATTTTCTGACTACAGTTGATCATGAGCATGCTGTTAGGAGAGGCTGATGTTAGTTATTTTCATTCAGTATTTGCTTCTTATTTTACTGTGAGAAGGGGAGTGACAAAGACATGTGAAGATCATCATTCCCTGCAGTCTCTGAGACTGGATACTGAACCAGGCCAGTGGAAACCTGAGAATGAAGCCCCCAAGGCCTGGATATCTTGACAAGTGGATCCCACCAGCAGCACCCAGGAGCTCATCAAAAAAGAAACTTGGCAGGCCTACCCACCCACGCCTTCTGCTCTGCAGCCCTTTAGAGTGGACTTTGTAAATCTCCCAGTTCCCTCCATCCATGCCTGTTGGGGTTGAGAGGTATATGAATGGTATATAGCCTGGCCACATCCAAGAATTGTTTTCACCAAATTCTCCCCAAGAGCCAACTAGAAGGAATGGGCACACAATACGTCAAGAGAGCACTTGGAATTATGGACTTAACAAGACCCAGGCAAGATTTCCCCAGGAGGAGAACCGATTGTGTTCAAGTTGAAAGAAAGTCTATCCAAGTTCATGACTCAACTAATGCTCTGTTTGTCTCGAAGATTTCAGTGTTCCTCTAATAGACACCTGCTCATCTTTGGACCTTGACTAGTCTCTAGTAAGAGCCAATTTGATACCTCTTTTCATAATCAATCACTTTGGCCAGTACTTAATCCTAACTGGGTTTTATTTTTGTTACTAGATACTTTTTATAACAACATCTATGTTGTTTATTTCACATTCAAACAAGTGAATAATTTTGAAAGTATGTAAACAAGGGAAGTGATCATGGGTCTTCTACAGATGCATCTTATGGACAAGAATCCATGCTGCGCCAACCACTTTTAGTTTGCAAGCAGACAATGCCCACAAGTATGCTGCTAATTTTTTTTTTAAAAAAAGCAGAGTTAATTCTCAAAGTTTAATAAATATCTGCTTTTACATACAAATGTGAAGGTTGACATTCATCGGAAACACACTGGGCAAGAACAGTGTCTCCCAGGAGAGGAACACACAGCAGGGTGAAGATCATGGCCACCCACGGAACCTACAACTCTTTGTTTTCTTCAATGTTATACTAGGGTTCATGTTGTCACACAGTAAACTGGAAAGCAAGACTTTTTTTAATGCCCAAAATTCTATCAAAATTAGGCAGACAAAGACTCACATTGACTTGAACTTCAAGAAACATAAGAGAACAGTTATTAATGGAAGTGTGAGCTATTCCTGAGGCAGGATGAGAAGGTGGTAAAGATTAAGGAGACATGGGATGAAATAGAAGCCACTCACTGAAATCTGACAGAGAGTCAGAAATCTCACCTGAGCAGATAATGTGTTTTCCCAAAGATACCCCAAGTAGGATGCTAAAAACCACCAGGGCCAGAATGTTTGTCACCCTAAGTTTGAGCCTACGAGCACTGTTCACAATCCCCACAACAGCACCTCACAGAAACACCTTACAATGGAATGTATAGAAAGAAATTCTTCAAGATAAGAGAGAAGAACATCAGCTTATTTTAATTTTTAGACTCTACCTAAATTCTGTGCTTTGATTCATGTTTAAACCTTGCTGTGAATGACACCTTGAAGCAATGTTAATTTAAAAGCTCCAAAAATCACACAAATAGGCATTGTTGGCATCCAGGGGCAATTCTCTTGAGAAATCAGTGCCAATTTCTTAAATATCTACTCCGAGTGTCTTAAAAACCTCTCTCTCCTTCCCCCTTGCTCTTTCTCTCTCTCTCTACCCTTCTCTCCCCTTTTTGGATTATGTGTAGGTGTGTGTCAGCCTCAGGCAACGTACCCTTGTTTATCGTAATGAACTTAATTTTGATTTACTTTTACTCATCCTGCAATTCTTCTGCAACAGTCAAGTAGCCAGCTTTGTTTGAGTGGAGTTCCCTTCGAAGGAGGGAACCCCTCAGGCTGTGGAAAGCTGTGTTGGGCTGTATCCTCCAGCCTACATGTTTGGCATGTAAGCCAAACATCTGTTCTGAAAGAAAATGACTGAAGGTTACAAAAACATCCTGACTAGCTTTATCCACAGCCCTCTCTGTCAGGCCCCCATGGACACTTGTACACACCACCACAGTTTTTGAAATAAACAATGACCTCAGATTCTATTAAGACACACGTGTTCTCAAAATTAACTGTACTTCAGTACTACTAGGAGAAACATAAACATATTGAGGCTTGGTTCTCTATCCCAGAGGATTTATTTTAACCTGGCTGTGTCATGGCCCAGATTGTTTTCCAGCATCCACAGTGGGTGCTGATGCATAGACAGAGCTGAGGATAATTTACCTGAAAGAAATAGAAGATGGAAGTTCTCCTGGCAGTTTTCGACATTTTAGGGACCCTACATAATCTATTCCTCTCCCAATAGGTTGCTTTATAGGATCAGCTGATGAGGATTTAACTTTCAATTCAAGGTGCAAGAAGGAAAATGAAAGAGGAAGCTTACACACACACACACACACACACACACACACACACACTTCTCCATTCTACAATTCAAATTGACAGTGAGACCCTTTTCCAGAGTTGGCCTGTGAGGCTCATGCACACACACTCACTGTTTTATTTGTGTTGTGTGCCAAGCAGAAAAAAGGAGGCCACATGGCTTTGCCACTTAGTAACTATCGCCACGGCTTATGCGGTTGATTACAGGTTAGCAAATGAGGTCCCAGAATCTAAGCTACCAAGATCCTACATAATGCTATGGCTAAATTCTGAACTGAACAGAAAATCCCTATGAACCAGCCCTTCTTCATCACACAGAACTTTGAGGCACTGGGGCTAAACAAATGGAATCTTCTACCAAGCATTCATTTATGACCAGGGTCTCCAGAGAAATATTCCCTAGAGTGAGGGAAGACAGCCTTGCAATCTTTCTTCTGTTCATTCTTATCCTGCTGTCTCCTATTTTTGGTAAATTCTATATACAGAGAGTACAGAAAGTTTCCCTCTACTGGTGAGCTTACTTTGGAGACTTTTTAAAATTTTAAAAATCAAACAAATTGGGGGTGGACCAGACTATAAATTGTCCTATATTAATAGCCACGAGTTAATGTCTCTTTTCAGATAAAAATTTCACAAATCCCTGGAATACCGTTTCAAGGCTGTTTCCATATCTGTTCTTAGGCGCCATGGTTAGTCTGCAACTTCTCTTTCGACATTCCTATGGAATGTAATTCCATGAACTGTGGGGCAGTGGATTGTGCTAGGAAGCGTGGTAAGGTTGAGTCCCCAGCATGCAGGCGCCCGCCTGAGGAGTTAGGAGGTTCCCTGCTCCCCAGAAGATTCCTGGCCTGGAACGTGTGCCACAGTGGATTGCTTCGTAGATTAGATTGTTCCCGATTTCTTTGCTACAGTAAAATGCTGTGCTAAGCATTTCATCACTGAGACTAATTACATTTACTTCTACTGATGTTATTTCCTAATATGTTATGGACTGGAGCTCTGGGGTCCAGTTCAGAGCTCCTTCACCAGGGTGAGTTTCGCATGGATCGACATGCCGGGAGGCCTCTGGCCTGGCTTTCCAGCCTCCTCCTGGCTGTGATCCCCGTCTCCTTCTTTCTCTTCCCTTTCCGGTGTTTCCTAACACAATAGCTGCCTCCACCTTTTCTTATTTGAATGTTTACTTATAAACCCTCCAGTCAAATTCCCTTGTCTTTGAGTCCTTGGAGAATCTTCTATTTCAGATTTTTTAAATCTAAAGTCTGACAAGCACTTGACTGTATTTCATTTTTATTTTTACATATGTGCAGTAAGTTTTGAAAGTTATTGTAGCAAGTTATATAAAATATACACCTAACTTAATTTGTCCCCAAGTTATTAACAGCTAATTATTTCATTGTACCCCCTCCTTGTCTTTTCTCTCTTTTGAAATGGGAAAAGTTGTGTACTGTAACTGCATTTATTCTGTGGCTACCTCTTGTTATCTCTTGTTATCACACATCTCTTACATAAAAGCTTCATTCTGAAGATCTACTTCGAATGCATGGACTTATTTATAAGCTTACATTTTCAAGCTAGAAGCAAGTTTGTGTATTCTTACTTTCTTTTTATTATCTCAGTGAAATCCTATAAAAAATAGGCACTGTCTTTGCTGATTTTATGCTGTCCATATTTGCTACTATGATAAATTAATATTTCTACTATAATTTCCATCTCATTTCCCAAATAAGGCATTTATTTTACATGTTTTTAAAGAAACATCTTGAAACATTGATTCTGCTACAGCTCTCTCTCTCTCTCTCTCTCTCTCTCTCTCTCTCTCTCTCTCTCTCTGTGTGTGTGTGTGTGTGCATGTATGTGTGCATGTGTGCGTGTACACATGCATATGCAGGTATGATCTGAGCCCATGTGTATGCTGCAGTGGCCAAAAGAGCATATGGAACAGCAGGGGACATCACTCCTTTAGACAGGGTTTCCCTCTGAATCTGCACTTGCTATCTAGACTAGGCTGGTTGACCAATGATATAGCATGTCTATATTCCCTCAGTGCTGGGATTACAGACATGCCCACCCACACCTGGCTTATTTCATGTGGGATCTGGGGATTTGAACTCAGGTCTTCATACTTGTACGGCAAGTGCTTTCTTTCTACTAAGTTATCTGCTAGTTCTTCTCTTAAAATTGTGTGTGCCTGCCTGTGTGAGAATTGACACTTGAGGTTGACATCTGGCCTCCACATTGCATGCACACAGAGACATGCATCTGTGCACATGCATCCACACACCCACACTCTTCTCCCACAGAGACAGTTAAAAGCAACAGCAGTTAGAACCTGCCTTGTTTGTATACATTGTCATTGTCTAAGTATTAGGATTATTTGAGCATGGATTCAGGAAAACCAAGGGGAAGGTTAGTAGGGGTATTTATGCAGCTAATTTAATCATCAGTTTGTGAGTACTATATTTATCTAGTCTTATTAGCAATTCCAGCAGAAACTAGTTGTCATAACTATTTAATGATCTGTTATCACTTCATTATAGAGTCCATCCTATGGGAAGTATTTAACACCCTTAAATTAAAGGAACTAATCACTTTCTGCAGCATCAGCTGAGGTTGGTTTGGACTTGTTCTGACTCCAAATGAGATTTATTTTACACCTCAGCAAACAAAGTAATAGAGGGTTTTTGTATAAGTAGAATTGCTGTGTTTTGTCATTGAAGCTCAGATTTCGATGTGAAATCAAGGCAGTAAAGAAAGTAAATGCTCAACGAAAAGAAATAAAGGCTGTGGCGCCCATGTTGAAGGTTGATGCCCAGTTTTCAGAGCATGGGATCACAAAGAGAGCTCCCAGGCATGGAGATCTGCACTGGCAGTAAGCCATGGGCCTCTCAAGGTCACTTCCCAAGGCTACCTGAGAACATATCCTTCCAACATTAAGAGATAGCATGGCATAAGAGTGATTGAGTTTTTAATAGGTTATCACAAGTTTTCCATTTGCCAGAACCTGTGTATATCTCCCTAATACTTGAATGTGTCATTATATGTTCCAAACGCTCTTCAGAGCCACGCCAAGAATCAGGCCATGTGTGATAAACACACCCATTACCAAGTAAATTTTACAATTAGTCTTTTAATTCATGTTGAATAAGTGTAGATTCTCCCAATGTTTTACTTTTTACCAAAAAAAAAAAAAAAGACAATTAGTCAGTTGTCCTATTTCCTTATAGCTATAAAATGTGATATATTTGTGGTAAATGTTCCATTTGCTTTATTGGCATTAATACAAATAAATCCAATGTCTCATACAAGCATGTCTTTTAGAAGAGATTTGTTATTGCAGGCAAAATTGACATGTGAAAAAAATGTTACAGCAGAAACAAATCTAGGGGTTAAAATCAATGCTAGGGTACCCAGTCCTTGTGAAAAAAATGACAACAGGCAGAGGAGACAGTAGGCACTAGGAGAAACACAGCTACAGCTTGTTGGCTGTGCCTCCTGCTGGTCAGATGCCCCAGCATGGGGAGATTTCCTCTAAATTTCTGTTGTTTCTACTGCAGCAAAAATAAAATTCCCAGGGCATTTGCCCACGCATGTGTGCTGACCAGGGTTCTCTATCATCAAAGACGATGGGATCTTTGTAAATATCATTTGCAATGTGGCTTTGACAGGTCTTCCTTTTGTGGGGACCCTAAAAGGGAGATCTCGTTCACCATGATTTGAGGTGGAAAAGGAGTCATCTTATACCATAATTATATCACACATGCCTCATAAATATTCATAAAATCTGTTTAAAAATTTGGCAACCCAGATCATCCTGCTAGGATGCTTTCCACCTTAGGCAGATCATGTCCATCTCTCCTCAGAGTGCTTTGCTTTGCTTGGTCTTGCTGAGTAAACTTTTGCTTGAATAATCTATGTCTATTGAGTTAATTATTTCTTTTTAGAAGACAAGAGCCCAGAGAGCCCCCTACACATACCACTATTGCCATTACCACCACCACCATCACACCACCACCATCAGCAGCCGATTACCACTAATTACCACCATTACCATCAGCACCACCACCAACATCACCATTACCACTACCACCACCACTGATAGAATAAAGGGGAAATGCTGAGTTATTTAGTAGACATATGTAAAGGACTAAAGCCACACATCGAAAGAAAGTAGGATGTTGGCAAGATCTACCACAATTTGAATTCCTAATGCTGGCTCCTTAGCTATTTTCTTGTACTTACAATTTTGGTGTAATTCTGAAATAATGAGCTTATGAACAATGCACTGCACTTTCTAAACATTTTGGAGGAACACATAACTTGAATACCAAGTTCATTGTTTCCATTTTCTCAGAATTACAGCCTGCCTGCAGCCAATATGCTGACATGTTAATTTGTAACTGAAAGGCACACACATTCATTTTCATCAGAATACCATGGAAAATCATGGTAGAGTTGACAAAGATGAGAGCAGGGAGAAAAGAGGGCCTCAGCATGATATCTGCTTTCTTACTTTCTGAGGGTGATTTGTGGACTAAATGTGGAATAAAAGATTTACATCATCATTCAGACCACAGACAATAACTTCATAACAGAAAACAAACCTTTAAGAATTTGTTATCCATAAAAGAAACAGGCACAGCATATTAAGAGGGATGAAAAAGTGCTAAACTATTAAGATCTGTAAGCCATCCAAATAAAATGATATATAATTACAAGGTTGGTCTTAAGTGCATACAACCTGGATGTGTAGCAAACTCTGAACTTGAATGAGGTAAGAATGAATGCAAAAATGTTGGAATTCAATGTAAGCTGTCATGCTATTATATTTAGATTTTTTCCCCAACAGAAACAAAACACAGAATAACATGAATCTAGTCTTAAACTTACCATAATATTGGAAACTGAAACCATATTTCGTGACATTTTTAACTAACAATGCATTACATTTATCAACCTAGAAAAAGGCATGAGACTCTTGAAGAAGAGATTTAAACTACACATCTGATTATTACAATAAGATGTATAGTCTAAATCTCCTTCCCCTGGGGGGACAAAGAGTAAAATATCCTTGAAAGCAGTACCTGTTAAAATTCAATTCCCATTGCTCTATTTCACAACCTCCAAGATTGTTTCCTATTTATGTAATCTGGTCACTAGGGTACAACTATTTGCTCAAAGAAAGTATCTTACACAGTCAGCTAATATAGTTCCTATATGATGTGAAATTTATACTGTGACTTAAGGATTGGGCAAGTTGTGTTTGATGACTTGGCTACTGTGAATTAATCTTTGAGCATCTGTTGCATCCAAATGATCAGAGACTCTCTTTTATTGTAGGACACAATATTATCAAAACTCTTATCAAAATTAAGTCGCTAAGTTAGGCTTAAACAGAAGAAGTACTTTTCATTTTTTAGCCACCATACAGAAGACACTAAGACACTAAGACAACAAGCGATGAAAGAAGCACATGTATATCTGGCATTTACCTGCTAATTTTAAAATCTGTTCCTGAACTGAGATTTTTCTTTAACAGAACTACAAAAGGTATTGGGGGAGATTATTCTACTATAATAATATATTCCATGAATATTTCTGCATCTCTCTCTTCATCAAAATTATGAGAGAATGCCCTTAAAGAAACATACAATATTATAATCTAATATTGCCCTAAGAATTCATTGAGCACCCTTCACAGAAATATGTGGTTTTAAAACTAGACATGTGACCAGTAAGATGGATGGTTCAATAGATAGGGGCACTTGTTGCCAAACCTGAAAACCTCAGTTTGGCCCTCCCTAAGATCTGCATGGTACAAGGAGAGATCCAAATCCTAGAAGTTGTCCACTGACCTCTCTAAGCCAAGCATTTCACACACAATAAATATATAAATACATGTAATTAAGACAAACACAAATGCTTAGACATAAAGAGGTACAGCAAAACAGACTTGTTACCGAGAAAATATCTTCTGTAAATTAATCTTTACTTTAAATTCTGAAAAACTTTAGTGCTGATTTTAACACTAGGAAAACATGTTCTACGAAAACTTCAATTATTTTTTCAGAAAATTTCTGTGAAACACGAGTAGAAGGAATTCTAGTTCCCAGGAGGTTGACAGTGTGAATCACTTCACATAATTGTAATATTTTCAAAAGAATAGATTATTCGATCAGTTTAATAATAGATATCCCAGAAATAGACACTTATAAATATAGTCATCTGATCTTTGACAAAGAAGCACAGACAGTGCAGTGGAGAAAACAGACATTTCACTAGGCAATATTGGAACAACAAGACAGATGCCTACCAAGCAAAGGGAAAGACTAGTGTAGAGTATGGGGGGTGGTGGGGGGAAAGGATCTGGTGACAGATGTATACTATTCCCAAAGGTGAACTCAACATCCATAGTCCTAAATGTAAAAGACAAAACCGTAAGACTTCCAGAAAGAAACCTGTAGAGAAACTATACCTGCCCGGACATGGAGATGAATTTTCAGACAGAATACCAAAGGTGCTAAACATGAAAGAAATAACTGGTCAGCTGGCACTGATTAAAAGTAAAATATTCTCTGTGAAGCATGCAGTCAAGAGAAATCAGAAGATAGGCGACAGACTTGGATAAAAATATATGCAAAGCAAATACTAATATGGGGTGGTTATACAAAATAGACAAAGAGCTCTCAACACTCAACTGTTAGAAGATAACACCATTAAGATCTGTCAAAAATAAAGGAATAGTCAACTGTCCCAGGATGATGTACTAATGGAAAATGAACATACAACAGGATGTTGCCCGTCATATGCCAGGAGGAAGGCAAGTTACAAAAATGAGCTGCCCTTCATTTCCATGGCAACAGTGCAAGCTCCAAACAGGACACCACCCAGTTCTGACAATGTGAAACAAGAGTACCCCTCATTCACTGGATGTGGGGGACACAGAACATAGCCACTTGAGAAGCTAGCCTCCCCTCCACTTCCTTCCTTCCTTCTACAAAGCAGGCAGTTGTTCTATCTCTGAGCTTATCTGCGTATCTGGCAGTTGCTTCCAGGGCTAAGGAAGCCTAACCACACCATTGACAGACAGAGCTTCTTGGCTGTGGGGGTTCACCCTGAGTGCCTTCTCTACTCTATTGGGAAACATCTCAGGGATGAACAAAGTAGCTTCAGGTGTATCAGTGAAGGATTTCCCCTGAGGCTATGAGGTCCTGGGTAGTCTGATATACTGGTGTCTTTGATGATGGATTCAGAGTTGGAGATAATTACTGGAATGTGGTGGAAACCCACTCAACTGGTGGGATGTCTTGGATAGGTGATTCTCATTCTCACCCCTTCCTATCTCTGGTCAGCTTCCCGATTCTCAGAGTTGTGCATGGAATCTGTAGGCTAAAGCAGATCTTTCCTCCCTGACGTTGTTCATGGTTTGTCACAGTAAGCTAAAGTTCGTGAGCACATTGTCACATACCCAAGTCACCCGAAAAGCTGTGTCCACACAAAACTCTGCACACAGATATTTACAGTGACTTTATTCAAGTTGTTTGGCCCTTGGACTCTCTCCCTCTTCTGATCAGGCAAACCTTTCATGTCTCCAACTTGCCAACTTAGAAGTCCCCACTTTGCCATGTTCTTTGGAGGGTGGTTGGGTAACACTGGTGCTGTGTCCAGACAGTGGCTATCACTCTGTGCTGGTAAGTGGCTTATCAAGACACAAAATGATACAAAGGAAAGTAAGCCTATGGGGAATAAGAGTAACCAATATAAAGAGTCTACACGCTGAGTATTTTAAACTCTGTCCAACGCTGGCCTATCCCAGGCAGACCTACGCAGATAAGAGGTTTTAGTTCAGCTACAATGCCAGGAAGTGAAGCAAACAAACAAAATGCTGTGGAGATTCTGAAAAGGACAGCAGCTGCTGAAAAAGCATGGGTGGTTTTGCATGCTAGTGAAATCCTTTCCATCTTCCTCATACCATGGTTGATACATGCCATTATTCCTTCAAAATTCATAACATGATCAATCCCCAAAACAGATTCTCTTGTAAACTACAAATTTGTGTGATGAGGATGTGTCAATCAATGTGGGCTTGACAGTTGTTATATACCAGTATATAATCCTCTGGGAGAGAATGCTGGCATTTAGAGGGACTGTGCATTTGAGATGAGCATGGAGAATGGGAAGTCTCTGTATTTGCTGTTTAATAATATTGTAAATCTAAACCTTCTCTGGAAAAAAATCTACTAGAAACTCAATATGCTACAAACCTAAAAAGTTAGATTTTTTTTCAGGAGCTTATACAACCTGAATCACTGCTCACTGATGTGGATACCCAAACTTCACACTTTAATAGTTTTAACGAAGCTGCTATTTCATAGATGATTTCTAAGTTTTGGATGACCTATTTTCAGTCAAAGCTAGCCTTACTTTAAAGGGAAATTTTAAAGGGGCAGCAAATATATTAACTGCCATTACTGTTTCTATAAGTTGCTTTTTCATTGTGTATTTGAAGCCACAAGTAAAGCACGGTGCGTTTTAACGAGTAAAGAACGTGCCTTTTGTGACCCTTGGTGCCCCTTCATTCATCTTGATTCATCTCACAGAATTTTTGTTTCTTAACTTTTCAAATATTTCTCCTTTGCCAATCTGATGCTTCAGGCTGTAGTCAATACTGAAGTTTGTGAAGCTTCAATCTCAGAAGCAGGGAACAGAATTCATTTAATCAGCAGCAGTGACTGCCTCCGGCTAAGGAGTGTGGGTTTTCTCCTTGTTCCCTTGAAAGCACCAGTAAACTCTTCTACTTCCTCACATCTATTCACTTGGGGTTGATTGTTGTTGTTCTAAAATTGGGATAAAATGATGCAGAGAATTAATCAGTAATAAGAAAGGACTCACCTGTCAAACACTTAATATTTTAGCTGTGTTTCTTCCTGTGTTTTCGTGATTACAGAAATGTCATGTTCTGAAATTTCAGTCGTGTTTTTAAGCATTGTTGTGATATTTACTCATAATATAAATTACAGATGTTTGTAATCATTATAAATCTTTATAAGCACCACATTGAAAGCTGATGGTGTCACATCAGAAGTCAGGTGCTTGAACTATTCCCCACAGCTGGAAGCTACCATGTAATATAATGGGTTTCTACAGTGAAATTTTAGAGTGAACGTCATTTTCAAAATAACATTAGCCTGTATCTGAAGTCCTCCTGACAGGAAGTATGCTGGCTGGTTTTGTGTGTCAACTAGACATAGGATAGAGTTATCACAGTGAAGGGAGCTTCAGTTGAGGAAGTGCCTCTATGAGATCCAGCTGTAAAGCATTTTCTCAATCAGTGATGAAGGGGGAGGGTGGTACCTTCTCTGGGCTGGTAGTCTTGGGTTCTATAAGAAAGCAAGCTGAGCAAGCCAGGGGAACAAGCCAGTAAGTAACATCCCTTCATAGCCTCTATATCAACTCCTGCTTCCTGACCTGTTTGAGTTCCAGCCTTGATATCATCTGGTGATCAACAGCAATGTAGAAAGTATAAGGTAGAAAGTATAAAGTATAAGTATAAGGAGGAAATAAACCCT
This sequence comes from Apodemus agrarius, assembly GCA_964023405.1. NCBI lineage: Eukaryota > Metazoa > Chordata > Mammalia > Rodentia > Muridae > Apodemus > Apodemus agrarius. Next base: position 160,630,785 of record OZ030005.1, on the reverse strand, counting down.
TTCCTCCCCAACTTGCTTCTTGGTCATGATGTTTGTGCAGGAATACAAACCCTAAGACAAATTGGTAGCAGCATAGTGGAGTATTCCTGGGACAACCTAACCATGTTTTGGGAGGACTATGGAAGGACTTTTGAACTTTGGACTAGAAGATCCATTCGGTGTTAAGAACTCTGTGGGATGTGGTGTCGGAGCTTAGAAGACAATGTTGAGGACAGTGCAGAAGATGGAGGCCTGGCTTGTGAAATTTCAGAGGGAAGATTAAAGACTCTTATCAAGGCTTTTGCTATTTTGAATGTGAAGATTCTGTGGTTTGGGTTAGCTGGGCTGAAGAATCAGCTGGGATTAACAAGATTCCAGAACCACTAAAGCAAAAACCTTGCATTACTGGGATTATAGATGTTGGTTAGCTGAAGCTAAGTACCTTGTGTTGTGTCTAGACATGGTAATATATGAGTCATGCAGGCGGTACTGATTTTGAAGGCATGAAAGGGTCCTGAAGAGCAGCCGAGGCTTGGCACTGAGAGAGGCCACAGAAGGCCACTGGTGAAGGTGAAACCTCAGTTGCGATTGATGGCCCAGGACTGAAGGTCATGCAAAGGAGTTGAGGCGTGGCACCATGAAGAGAGCCTATGAGAGGCTATTAGTGAAGCCTAGTTACAGCAGAAGGCAGCAGTGTTTTGGAGATGCCAGTACCATGAATGACCACCAAGAAAAGCAGCAGCAGTGGAGTGCAAGCATCTGCAGCCAAGAAGACAAGGTGTGTGCTACAAAGGGCAGAGCTGTAGAAGTAACCCAAGCCCTTAGAGGAATCCGTAAGATCATGAGTAATCCCAGACATTGGACAGTTGGTGTTTGCTTTGGCTTTTGCTTTTGATTGTGACTGTGTCCTGATACTTTTCCCTCTTGCAGGAAGAAAGTATTGTAATGGAGTCCACAGTTAAGAGACTTTTAATTGTAAAAAGACTTTGAGTTTTAAAAGAGATTGAATATTTTAAAGGGAGTGAAATTTTAAGAATTTGCAAAGACTGTGGGACTTTTAAAGTTATTTAGATCTTACGGACAAATAAGAAAGTAAGGGTGGAGGCTTAATAGTGATGTGTTTGTGTGTCAGGTTGACAAGGGGTCAATTGTACTGGCTGGTTTTGTGTATCAACTTGACACAGAATTGAATTATCACAGAGAAGGGAGCTTCAGTTGAGGAAATGCCTCCATGAGATCCAGATGTAAGGCATTTTCTCAATTAGTGATGAAAGGGGGAGGGCCCACTGTGGGTGGTACCTTCTCTGGGCTGGTAGTCTTGGGTTCTGTAAGAAAGCAAGCTGAGCAAGCCAATAAGTAACATCCCTCCATGGCCTCTGCATCAGCTCTTGCTTCCTGACTTGCAGTCCTGACATCCTTTGGTGATCACCAGCAATGTGGAAAGTGTAAGCTGAATAAACCCTTTCCTCCCCAACTTGCTTCTTGGTCATGTTTGTGCAGGAATAGAAACCCTGACTAAGACAGGAAGTTTTCAAAACCATTCCATATTGGCCATAAAGATAACACATGTTTAACTACAACAAACACACCAGGAATATCATTGTCACATAGTTGTGTATCATATAAAAACCTCACAGCTTTGCACTTACCAATGGAGGCGTTCATATCCGTACCGCTTCCTCACGGTGCGTCACCGACATGGAGTGGACTGTGGTGAGCAGCCACTCCCTTCCATGATCTCACATTCCTCCTCACCCCCACCCTTCCCTTTCAGCCAGGATTCCAAGAACACACTCAAGTGAGCTAAAGCAACTGTTCAAGTCAACAAAGTGTTAGTTCACACTCCTTTAAGGAGACTGATCACATCTGTTGTACAGACATCCCAGACACTCACCGTATGTGAAGCCACGTGTTACTTCACAGAGATCAGTGGTGGCAAAACGCTCACCTCCTCAGCACTCTCTGGTTTGAAGGGTTTCCCTTGGCATCCCCAGTTACGTCCTTAGGTCTAGACCTCAGCTCCGTCAGCTATGACTGATTTTGCAGCTTAAGCTGGACATTTCAAACTGGAATTAATTTTAAGACCATGGACTCCAGCTATACTGGTAGCTGGCTGTTAAATTAAAATGAGTATTAATCTTATCTAGCTCATTTGTTAAAATTAATTTCACTAAGGAAAATACAGTTTAAAGCATGTAAGGTATTAAAGGCATTTAATTAGAATGCAGAAGATATGACATATCATTTTTCTTTTGAGATTTATAAAGCAACATCTGCCATTTCTGTATCACATTTTCTTTTTGCAGACTGAACTTTTCTGCGCATGTTTACAAACTCAATCTAATATTGCCCTTCATTTGATATATATCATAGATTTATTTTTCCAGGTCAAAAACATTTCCCTCGAAGAAAGGAGAGGACCCTGGGCCTGTAAAGATTGCATCCAGTTTAGTAAAGAAACCGAGGGGGGAGGGGGAATGATTGGGGAATAGTTGGGGGGGAGAGAAACTATGGGAAGTATGATGGGTGGGAACTGGGAAAGGGGAAAGCCTTTGGAATGTAAACATAGAATATAGAAAATAAAAATTAAAAAAAAAGAATGTATGTACCAGGGAAGAGAAAAAACAAACAAACAAACAAACAAACAAAAAAACCATTTCCTTCTAAAGGCAATCTATATAGGATATATGTTGTTTACTGTTATTTTCTTGATAGACTTTACTCATGAAATTCTGGATTTATAAGACATCAATTTATTTTCTGTTGTCATAATTATCAACTATTTCACTCCAATGGTGTAAAATGTCAAGTACCTAGCGATGGGGTTCTATCTGCTACCCCAACTAAGAAAATGATGTCAGACAGGGCCATGAGAAAACTGGTTGATTTAACAATTCAGTGAATAGAAAGGCTTTCTCTGTGTGCTAAATTGGAGAAATGGGTAACTTGAGAGTATTGCCCTCATACCTGCTGTTGTCTGTGGATGAAGCCACTTTCCAGTTGACTCTTCCTGACAATTGCAGCAGTCGACATTTCTCTGAAACATTCTTTCAGCTATTCTCTGTGTCCTTATCTCATCCCCTGAACACTCTAATGGTCCCTCATGTGGGACTCAGAACAATGATTTCCCAACATGCCCATACCTTGATCCTTGGGGCTTGTGAATGTTTGTCTTCACTGTGCAAGTGGATGGCTCAGTATGACTAAAATGGCTTTGCAGTTGTGCCCAACCTCATTGCATGGACTTATAAAAGAAACCTAAGTGTAGGGGAGACAGAGAGAGGATAAAGAAAGAATATTGTTGTCTGTGAACATGGAAGAAGGAGGGCAAGGAAATGAGCGCCCCCAATCTGTTGGGAAGAACCTGATCTGCTGCTGTCCAGTGAGACCCACAGTAGACCTCTGACCTATCGTTGTTAGATGCCATTCACAACTCAGAACACTGGGCTGGAAGGTCCCATGCCCAATCACTAAGTTCCTTCTTAATCTGTTTCAGGACCACAGTCTGTGTTTCTTGAGCCCAATGTGTACTCAAAGGTCCAGACAAAATCTTGATTATCCTGGTGTTGAGGAAAGATTATCTCTTCTTCTCACACCAACTCTGCCAGCCATAGGCACTTTCTTCCTAAGCTGAACAGAGGTTGGATCTCCAGAGTTGGCTGTAGAGGCAGGTCCTGGGCTGAGGGGGATTATTGCTAATGGGAAGGAAATTGTGTGTGTACAAGAGCAACGATGCTTTGTTAAGTAAAAACAAACAAACAAAGAAACAAACTGATACATAAAAGCAATGTTTGTATTTTCAGTAAAGTCATAATAAATTGCTCCAAATAGAGAACAATAAAAATCCTGTCCCTTTTCTTCTATTTATAGTTTAAGCCATATGTTCATTCTTTGTCCTACTAAAATGGCATTTTCCATTTGTATTATGGTACTCAGAATTTGTCAAAAGCAGTATTAATTGGGTTCTCTTTTATATTTTGTCCCATTGTTGGCTAAATGCTTCAAATACAGACCACAGATTACAATTTAAATATATTCTAGAAAAAAGTACAGGTACAGAATTGGGCTTCAACTTTTAAAGAAAAGTAGGAGACAAGAGGTGGTGAGACAGCCTAGCAAGTAAAAGCACTAGCTTTGTGATCTGTGTTCTGTCTCCCAGAACCCATGTGAAGATAATACCCAAAGCTGCCCCTAACAACATGCATGGAGACCTCCATATCATGGCACAATTGTGCTCACATACATACGAATGCACCCACCCACACAAATAATAAAAAAAAGTCAAAGTAAATGAAGCTTTGTAAGAAGTGTCTGTTAATTCATAGTTTGTAGTATTTCAGATGACGAACTACTAAAACCCAAGTCATTAAAAAAGCAACCAGAGTCAGGCAGGCAGGAAGAATACAGCTATATCCCAGCCCTCTGAAAGAGGGTCATAGCTGGGCCTGTGTTTGGTTGGTGTGAGAAGAGACAATCTTTCCTCACCACTAGGATAATTAAGATTATTTTTTTAAATATTTCAAAATGAAGTTTAATATAGTTATGTGTAGGTTTATATTAGGATACATAGTTTCCTCTTTGGGTTAATATGTTTAATTATGTTTCTTATGTCTTTAATTCTTTTTATTAGATATATTATTTATTTACATTTCAAATATTGTCCCCTTTCCTGGTTTTCCCCACCCCCTGAAAATCCCCTAACCCATCCCCCCTCCCCCTGCTTAACAACCCACCCACTCCTGCTTCCCTCTCCTGGCATTCTCCTATACCCAGGCATCTAGTCTTCTCAGGACCAAGGGCCTCTCCTCCCTTTGATGTCCAATAAGACCATCCTCTGCTGCATATGCATCTGGAGCCATGGTCCCTCCATGTGTACTCTTTGGTTGGTAGTTTAGTCCCTGGGAGCTCTGGAGGTACTGTGTGGTTCAAATTGTTGTTGCTCCTATGGCACTGTGAATCCCTTCAGCTCCTTAGGTCCTTACTTTAGATCCTCTATTGGGGACCCTATGCTCAGTTCAATGGTTGACTCAGAGTGTCCCCCTCCATTTTTGTCATGCACTGGCAGAGCCTCCCAGGCGACAGCTATATCAGGCTCCTGTCAGCGAGTACTTGTTGACAATAGTGGAAGAAAGAAAGAAAGAAAGAAAGAAAGAAAGAAAGAAAGAGAGAGAAAGAAAAAGAGAAAGAAAAAGAGAAAGAAAGGAAAAAGAAGAAAGACAGTCAAAAATCAAGAACTGTTTTATATGAGACACTAATAGAGATTTTACTTCATATATAATTATGTCCTGGGAATACACCACTATTTTTAACAACTAAAATTGTATTTTCTCTAAAGCTAAAATTTTGCTGCTCCACGTTAGGACAGAATTTCCACAACTGTACGCTACTCGAAGTTCCTTTTTGTCCTCCCTCACTAGAGGACAATCAAGGGGCCAATACTTGGCATGTTCAGTTGCTCTCCCAAACAATCACAGTTTACAGTTAAGGAGGCAGGCGTGTCACCATTCCAGGGAACCCTGGTCAGGTTCTGGGTGAGCGTGAGCGGGGGCCTCTTTGACAAAGCCGGGATGCTGGTCATAGGTTCCTGCTAACCTGGTGGCTCTGATGCTTGCTTCATAAGGAGCCTCTAGGGACCCTCTGCCTTTGATCCCTCATCTCTAAAATAGACACTCAACCTTAGAAGGGAATTGAAGTTTTTTTTCTTTCTTCTTTTTAAGTCATGACTCTTTTAAAATTTCTGTTGAACTACAATTAACATAAGATTTTATATTAAAATTTCAAATTAATTAGTTTTGATACTTAAACCCAGTACTACAATCTAGATAATGAGCATATCCTTTGCCCTGTAAAGTTTCTTGTTGCCCTCTCTTACATAAAGCCCCTTCTAACCCTGCTCCCAACTCCCAGCTCAAAGCAACAATGAGAACGCTGTCCATTCCTACAGATAAATGTACATTTTCTAAAATCTTATATAACGACAGTCACAGACTATGCTCTTTTTTATTCTTCCTTCACTTAAAAACCATTAATTGGAAATTCATCTATTCTGCTATATTTGTTAATTGTTGCATTATTTCTTAAGTGTTTGAAAGGCTAAATTAAAAAAAAATCTATCCAAGGATCCATGTAGGAACATGAACATCCTTAATTCCTAGGAGCCCCATGCCCAGATAGTCTCTGGTTTTATACTTCAAGGTTCCCCTGAAATTCAGAATCAACAGGACACAAGTAGATACATAGAAAATGACTTTGCATGCAGGAATGGCTAAAATGGGGACAGAAAACTCCCCTGATGTGCTGTTCAGAAAACTAATTCTATTGTTTCAGTGTAAACCCTAAGTCTCCATGGTCAGCTGATCAAGGTCTAAATCAAAGTGAAAGACAGAATGACTAGAGGTATTTACATTCAATGTCAGGAGAAAATGGATATCCCAACTCAAGAAGAATGAGTTCATGCTGATCTGGCTCTTTCATCCTAGTCTGACCCTGAATAGACTCGATGATACCTGCTCACCACTTCTAGGCATTTTTCTTCTCCTCATTCGAACACTAACGTTTTGTAGATGTCTTCATGGATACACCAATAAGTCACAGCTTACCATCTTCTCTAACTCTAGTTATGCCTCACAAGATCACATTAAATCAATATTATTATTTTTAAAACCACTCACCTCAGTCTGAGCAATCCCACTGCTTTGACCACAGGCAGGCAGATCTCAGACTCAAGGAGAGCAGGACTATGACCATATCATATGGAAGGATAGTTTGAGAGGGAAAAATAGAAACTCCCTAACCGTCAAGTTTAAAATGCCTGACAAGTAGAAATTACAAAATTCTAATTTGAGATGAAATTAGATCTTTGCACCTTGTTATTGTAAGGACCAAGCCCGTGTAATTGGCTCATGCTAAGAAGGAGCTGAAAACAGTTTCTGATCAAGGTTCAGAAAGGAGGAAATGCAAATCAAAACAACCCTGAGAGTCCACCTCACACCAGTCAGAATGGCTAAGATTAAAAACTCAGGTGACAACAGGTGTTGGCAAGGATGTGGAGAAAGAGGAACACTCTACTGCTGGTGGGATTGCAAGCTGGTACAACCACTCTGGAAATCAGTCTGGTGGTTCCTCAGAAAATTGGGCACAACACTTCTGGAGGACCCTGCTATACCACTCCTGGGTATATACCCAGAGGATTCCCTGGCATGCAATAAGGACACATGCTCCACTATGTTCATAGCAGCCTTGTTTATAATAGCCAGAAACTGGAAAGAACCCAGATGTCCCTCAATGGAGGAATGGATACAGAAAATGTGGTATATTGACATAATGGAACACTACTCAGCAATTAAAAACAATTAATTCATGAAATTTTTAGGCAAATGGTTGGAACTGGAAAATATCTTTTTAAGTGAGGTAACTCATTCACAAAAGAACACACATGGAATGCAGTCTCTGATAAGTGGATACTAGCCCAAAAGCTCAGAATACCCAAGACACAACCCACATATCAAATCATTCCCCAGAAGAAGGAAGGAGAGGGCCAGGATCCTGGAAAGGCTTGATGCAGCATTGTAGGGGATTGTCAGGACAGAGGAGTGGGAAGGGGTTGATTGGGGAACTGGCAGAGGGAAGAGAACTTAAGGAACTTAGGGGGAGGAGGGAACCTGGAAAGGAAAAATCATTTGGAATGTAAACAAAGAATATAAAAAAGAAAAAACAAAGAAAGGAGGAAGGAAGGAAGGAAGGAAGGAAGGAAGGAAGGAAGGAAGGAAGGAAGGAAGGAAGGAAGAGTTGGAATAGATTTTGAAGCAGTGACTATTTGGGTCACAGTTCTGGTTAATACATGTATTCTCAAGTATCAAAGATAGAGGAAAACAAGTTCTAGATGGTTGCTATCTAAACTTCTGGTGCTGCAACATGGTAACAATTTCTAATTAAAAAGAAACGCACATGAGTTTTCTTTTGAGAAGCAATCACTTCCTACACATCTGTTCATATTTTATTGGTTCCGTCTTTCTAATTCTGTTTCTCTGTTATTACTGAGGAGTAATAGCAAGAAAGTCTGGCTACGAAGATGCTTGTGAATTAATTCCTATGAAACACTGTGTATCAAAAAGGTCTCCTAGAAGGGGCCTGACCAACAACATTTAGTGTGGAAGTAAGCAAGTATCACTCCTGCTTTGGGAGAAGACAAGAAAAAGAAAAGCCCAGCTGTTCTTGTCCTTGCACTGTTCCTCCTGCTTTGTGGACTCCATCTCCCACACTCTCTCTCAGTAGCATTAGCTACTTCATCCAGGGTGCAAATGCTAGAGCCAGTCCATCTTTCTGTCTCTTTCTTTCATTCATCCCATCCCTTTATCCCCCATCTCCCACAAAAGAGAATCCAGCCTCATTCACATACATGCGCGTAGTTAACAATATACATCTTAGTATCTCTGAATATGCAGTCACTCACTTACTTGAAAACTCTTTTGGAAGATTCTAGTGTCTCTTAAAAAGGATATGCCAAAGGATACATTCAATCTAACACCCACATAAAGTCCTTTCCCAAATTCCCCTCTCCTCCTCAATAATTCATCTCCTGACCCAAACTGAGCTAAGAAGCTATCTGTGGTGTGGCCTAACAGTAGCCCTTGGTTTATGTCTTTGACTTTGTGAGCCTCTGTGCCCTTTGTCACATGAGTCTCCCTAGGGTTTGTTAATACAACAAATAGCTCAGATTTTTGTAATGAGGAGGATAGAGGCATACAATTCTATTTAAGAAGATTTGATATTCTTTCCCATGTTTATTAGGCTCTTGAATCTCTGCAGATCTTAATTATTAAAATCAAGTATTCATTTGAGCATAAAACTTCTTGCAAATCCAGAAAGATGTCATGGCTATGTCACTTGGATGTTAGCTTGAAGAGTTAGAAGATAATTCAGTGATAGACAAATCTCTCAAATGACCCATCCAACAGATGATGATAACGTAAAATAGAGGTATTCAAAGTGTTCTTAGAAGACATCAGAAAATACTCTTAAGTTAAAACTCATTAAGAATTTCCATAGATAGCTTACATCCTGATGTTTTATACCAAAAATGGCATCAATAGTCATATTGCCTCAGGTAACAGATAAGTTAGACCGTGCCAGGATGTGCTGTGTCAGTGGGGAGGTAGAGCCGAAAATGTCAAATCCTGTCTCATGAACAACATTATAGGAGCAAGAATGAGTCACTAGACCTTTTCCAATTTATATCTACTGGTGTCAATAGAGACCATTGAAAATAAGCCATACTGGATAAAACTTTAGTCCAGAACCTCACCCAAAAGAACATTGTGTGACAAGGACTGTTTTTGATGTGATATACTACGCATTTAAGTAATCCCCCCTACCCCCAGACCGCATCTGCAAGGTGAAAGCTGACCTCTATTTTTTTTAATGCGAATAACACATTTTATTGCACTGGTTGGATCAAACAGTTGTTCAGGTGATAATGAGTCAAAGGTAAGAGATCAGCTCTAGAGTGTGTTTGCTCACAAAAGATCAGCCACTTTCACCTCTTTGCAATATTTCTAAGTCATTTTGCCCTTTGTAATAAAAAAGGTGATACATTGTAAATGTCAAGATCTGCTGATATATTAAATAGTTCAACACTGGGGAAGATAAAATAGCTCCATCTTTTCTCTAGTTCAGTTTCCTCTGGTCTGGTTTTGTTTTCTAAAAACTTAAATCTGGTAGTTTCAGCTCATCAAACCTTCTGGCCCACAACATGATTTCAGTTAGAGTCTTTCACCTTTTTGAGATTGGATTTTTATAAGCGGCAGCTCTACCCTCAAAAGTTCCAGTTGCTAAGTGTATCTAATCTCTCACAATCAGAAGTTGCCTTCCTGTTTCACTTTCTTGCCACACTTTATCCTATGATCTTGTGTATGTTATTTTATGTGTTCCCTCCATTGTCCAGTGAAGGAATTGTCATGTGCTTACTTTTTTGCAGATGAGGATTTTTATCTGAATACTAGGCACTTGTGCCATTGAGTAGGAGTTATACTATAGAGGAACAGTGATTAGAAGTCTCGTTCCCAACAAGACTGCCACTGGGTCAGGAATGGACAGCTGATGCCATCCCCACCTACCCATAGAACACATGTGACTGGCTTGAGAATTCAAACCAAAAACCATAAGATTATAGTCAGGTGGTTATACGTATTAGAAATAAAAAGAGTGCTTCAGCGTCTGAGAGACTGAGAAAAGCTGTTGCTAAATCATAGCCAATATGGCCAATCAGTAGACACTGGGTGAGGATGTGAAACAAAGCTGACACATCAAAGTCAGAGAGAAGATAATATGAAGGAAACCGAGAGGATTAAATGACAAGGATAAAGAATGAGAGGAAGGAAGGCAAGAAATGAGAGGGAGGGGAAAAAAGGAGAAAGAGTAAGAGAGAAGGGGAGGGGAGTTACAGAAGAGAGGGGCAAAGGGTTAAGGGAGAGAAGAAGAAACAGCCTTGTTCCGGTACTAGGTCTTACTGAACTTTGCTTCTTGATCTCAAAAGCTGCCTTATCTACAACACCACAGTACAGAGGTTCATTGGAGTCCACTGCTCACAACCAGGTGGAAATGGTGGGCTTTCTCCTTCTTACGGAATATACTCATTTTGATACTTTGGAGACAGAATGTGTTCACCTGCATTAGGCCTTAATCTACAGATACATTAGTTGTTATGCCTGAATATGCATTATTGTTATCATTAATTTGGAAAAATCTTTTGAAAATTATGTAAATGAAAATAGCTTTAAAATATGAGAGGCTCAGCCGGGCGTGGTGGTGCATGCCTGTAATCCCAGCACTTGGGAGGCAGAGGCAGGTGGATTTCTGAGTTCGAGGCCAGCCTGGTCTACAGAGTGAGTTCCAGGACAGCCAGGACTACACAGAAAAACCCTGTCTAGAAAAAAACAAAAAAACAAACAAAAAAACAAACAAAAAAATAAAAACAAAAAAAAATATGAGAGGCTCTTGAAAAAGTGCTGAAAATCTTCAATATTCTTTGAAATCAAAACCAATTTGTGGATCTTCTCTAGCAGAAAATATTAAAACAGATGGCCACATAACTGTGAAACAGGATCAATTGAACAGAAGCTAAATTCTATGTATTGAGCCTCTGTGTTAAGTAAGAAAGGTGCTGACATGTCTTTAGGCACCTGCAGCTTGCTATTGTATGCCATCTCTGACAAAGGATATAGTGTGTAATGGTTTCTCACACAGTGTTTAATGAAATCCTCACATGTATCTTGTGAAGATAGCATCAGCCCCTTTCACAGGTGGGAACATTTGAAGCCCAAGTGTCAATTCTCTAGGGACACAGATTTTGAATTATAAATGCACTTTTACTTAGAGGCAAGGGACGCTAGGATGTACAGAAAAACTGCCTTTCATATAAAAGTTTGTAGATAATGAGAATATCTAGTGCAATGAAAAATAATCAGAGCAATAAATGAGTCTATAAATCTTTTCTATTTTCTTCTCAAATATACTAACCACATATTTCTCTTCCCACATGTGCATTCACACACACACACACACACACACACACACACACAGAGAGAGAGAGAGAGAAAGAGAGAGAGAGAGAGAGAGAGAGACAGAGAGACAGAGAGAGAGACAGAGAGACAGAGAGACAGAGAGAGACAGAGACAGAGAGACTGAGACAGAGGCAAAGATAAAGACAGAGACAGGTGATAGATTTGCTACACAATCTGTTAAATTCTATTTACAATGATAATGATTTTTCTATTATACTCCTCCTATAAAAAAACTATGTCACCAAGCATTAATAGACCTTACCTGGAAATTTTATATGGCCCTGTGGTAGCTGTGTATAATCTAGAACAGTCACTCAGAAGGTGTTTCACTATAGCAGGAATTCCATCTCAAGAGTGGATTCCAGAAACACCAAAATCATTGCAATGTACCCAACGTGCTTATTCTCTCCAGTATCATTTGTCCCAAAGAGAAACAAAGCAACTTGACTTCCTATGCTAGAAGACTTTAAACGTAGGAACTGAGTCTAATATCATCCTGTTCTTGGTCAAGTGTTTGGTGACTGTAGTGAAAATCTTATGTAGTAATAAACTAACAAATTATTGCACTATTATGACCCAAATCCTATGTTTAGTCCTAAGAACCATAACAATGCATTGAGAATAGTTTAGAAGAAACCAAGAATCATGAGACCCTGAGCAAAATATTACAGACTGTTGCATATAACACTTCCATTTTTACATATGATGGATCTGATTATTTTCAAGTGGCTGAGAGGTTGGCCAGCCCTGCATAGCAGGTGCTCTTTGTACTACATAGATTATTGTTGTTTTGATAATGCAATATTTTCTTTCATTGATAGACAGTTACTGTCCCTGGTACTCTTATAAAAGAAGCCTAGAACCTCTTTTAATGGTAGAGAAGATGAAGGTGTGGTGGTTTGAGTAAGAATGCCCCCTATAGACTCCCGTGTTTGAATACTTGTTCCATAGGAAGTGGCACTATTAGGAGATGTGGCCTTGTTGGAACTTTGCTAGAGGAATTGTGTCTCTGGGGGTTGGAGGTTGGGGGAGCAGAGAGCTTGAAATCTCAGGAAACTCAAGCTAGTTCTCCGCCTGCTATCTTTGTATACAGATGTAGAACTCTCAGCTCCTTTTCCAATACCATGTCTGCAGGATCCCTGCCATGACAATAATAGACTAGACCTCTGGAACAGTAAGCTGGTCCCAACTAAATGTCCTTTATAAGAGTTGCCATAGCCATGGTGTCTCTTCACAGCAATGGACACCCTGACTAAGACATAAGGGGAATAGGAGCCAGCTGAAGCTTCCCTGGGTCCAAAAGAACTCTTGACATCGTAATTTCAATGCCTTGGTAATGTAAAGGTCCCATCTCAGACCTTCCTCTGACCCAGATGAGACTCAAGGTTAGTAACACTTTACTCCTTCCTGTTAAATATGCACAGATGGAATTAAGACATGAAATTAAGACAGTGTTTCTAGATGAAACTACATGCAGTGACCTATCATGTGTGCTATTTGTATGGCCTAACTTCTTCTAGAAAACTTCTTCTAAGTTTTATATCTAAACTATATCTTATAATAAATTGGAAGGCTTGTATTTGGATGTATGTTATGTCTCCATTCTCTTTGAGCCACAAAATCTACCTTCTTAGGATCCAAGGCTTACTGTCTTTGTTTCTATTAAAAAGATAGTAAAGATTTTATATCAAACTAAGGCCTTGTTCAGACACTAAGACAACTAAGAAACCATCATCACAAAAGTAAAGAACACTGAACATTTAGCCAATGTCTTTGTGCTAGTATTTGTGAAAATGTCTAGGAGACATTATTCCAGAGTAGACTGATCATCTGTGCCCTATAATTTCCAGGTAAGCCTATTCAGAAAGGAGGTAGTGGTTTTCCAGGAATCTGCAATGGATTTACATGTTCAACATGCCACATGAGTGCCTTTAAGATCAAAGACACTGAATAAATACAAACCACAGAATTATCACTGTGAACAGTGGAGCAATACAGCCCAAATCATCTTCATTCTTAACCCCAAAAGAACGGAGAAAATGCTGGCCCTTTGGAAAGTTTAAGTAAACATTACAGTTTTAAATTCTGAACATCAAGAACAGAACTCATGCTATTCTTGGGTGCCCTCAGACCTTTGTATCCCTCAGCCTCCTGTGACTTTCAGAAGGCAGCTTTGCTTCAGAAGCAGTCTCGGCCTCCTAACATCTTCCTGAGAACCTCTATCAATGTTTTAAAATATGTTGTGATGTATTAATCATTACACCTTGCCTATTTCCAAAAGGGAGGAAGGGGGTGGCGTCATAAGTGTTAGTCATGAATGGCACTTGAGATAAAGTCACCCAGTGGAACTGGTGTAGCCTTTAACTGAAATGACCACTGCACAGCTCTGATGGGCTGGATTCATCTGGCAGCTAGACTGACCCTGGTTGTTAGAAAGACACAGAAGGATGACACATAGCATTGGTTAAAGAGAGAGCAGATACGTTTTCAGAGGGAACAAGGAGAGGATCTCCAAGCCACCCTGGAGAATCTCTGATTTCTCTTTAACATTTGCTGAAACCCTGGAAACTTGGCTCATCCAGGTTGATCATCCCCTGTCTTCCTTTAATCATTATCCATCCTCCTACGGTCCTCTAGGCTTCTTCTCCATCCTCTCTTCACCTTCCTCCTTCTCTCCAGGACAGTTGATGAAGATTAAGTTAGTTTGAGGCTATCATGTGAATGAAGCATGCTTTCTGAAACTCCGGCCCAAAAGGCAAATGTCTGAACTAATTAACTGAGATCCAAGATCTGCAGGCCGCCTGTCATGTTACTAAGTGAGTGCCATGACGTGCCACTCAAGCACCCTTGAGTTCTTCCACGGCTATTATTGGAACAGACTATGACCGACTAATTAAAGACATTTACAATAGCATGAGAATTAAAAAATAAATATAAGCCAAGGACCCATATACAAGCAATTCACAATAAATTATTGTTCAACACTCCCTTGGAAAACTGTTACAGATTTAAAAAGTACTAAATTAAAATTATTATTAAGAAATATATTCAGACAGAACACAAAAGTGTCCCTTTCCCTCTCCCTTAAAAATATCTCAATTCTGAAGAAGTAAAACAAAAGAAACTTGATGAACAGGAGAGGGGATCCTGGAATTCTGAGTTCTATTCTAAGATCTGTCCCTCAAGCTGTGCTTCCCACAAATCATTTGGTAGTTTTTTTGGCACAATTATATACCCTATCTTATTTAAACAATAAATTAAAAGCATTATAATTCATAAGAAAAATGTATTTATGATGACATGTACCATGTTGGTTTTGAAACACAAATGATCATTCAACTGATTTGTTCTTTTTATTGCCTCTTATGTTGCATTATGGGTTTTAACTGATCTCTTCAATGTCATTGCAGAAAGAAATGAATTTATATACCTGTGACCAAGAGCCCAGGCCTTCTATACACATACTGACAACCATAATATCAGTGAAAAATATGAGCAGGAGTGACTGAAAACACAATTGTTTTATTGAGTCAGGGAACTTTATTTCTGACCTTGTTCACTTCTTCTGTGGAAGAGAGGTGTGGTGATTTGAATATGCTTGTCCCAGAGAGTACCACTATTAGGAAGTTTGGCCTTGTTGGAGTAGTTGTGGTCTTGGAGAAAATGTGTCACTGTGGGGGTGGGCTTTGAGACCCTCCTTCTAGCTGCCTAAATATAGTCTTCTCCTGTTTGCTTTCAGAACAAGATGTAGAACTCTCCGCTCCTCCAGTGCCATGCCTGCCTAGATGCTGCCATTTTCCCACCTTGATAATGGGCTAAACCTCTGAACCTATAAGCCAGCCCCAATTAAATGTTTTCCTTTATGAGAATTGCATTGGTAATGGTGTCTCTTCACAGCAATGGAAACCCTAACTAAGACAAAAGGTGATACCAGAACTGTCACAATTAAAAAAAAATTAATGGTGCTGAGCATCAAAAAACCTGATACTATAATAATCCCTATCTTCTAGAGTTTCAGCTACCTGTGGTTAATTCAGTACTTTAAAAAAAGACCTCTTTTATCTTACTTTTATTATGACTTACTAAGTCATACTATTTTGTCAATGTTTGCTAATATTTTATAGTGCCTTATAAATAAACTTATCTATAAGCTTTATGTGTATTGTGAATGTTTGAGAAAAGCAAAATATTAAGATTCTCATTCTGTATGTGCATTGATTTTTTTTCATCATTCAGCACAAATACTCAATAAGAACCAGCTTAGGAGAAGGAGAGTTTATTTTGGTTTACAGTTTGAGAAGGTATAATCCATCATCAGCAGAAGAAGGGATGCAGGAGTGGTTTGTCACTATGGCAACAGGAAGATCAGGTTAACACATTATCATCAAGATAAGAAGCAAATAGATCAAGGGGGAGCTAGAACCAGACATTAAACATGAATGCCTGCACCTCAGAGACCTACTTCTTCCAAATAGGCCTAAACTTGCAAAAATTCCCCTAACATCTCCTCTAGCAAGGTACTGAATATTCAAATATGAGCCTTGGGAGAAACTTCATGTCAATTACCTGGAGGCTGAATATATCCAGTTGTACAGTGGCACCCATGAAGGAAGATTGAACAGAATTGGTCAGTTTTGAAGCACACAACATAGTCATCAATGTGGTTCTATTTAATTACCAACCATCTCAATGGATCAGTCTCATTTTGTATTTATTTTGTAATCTGAAATTAGCACCTGGAGAGAAGTGATTAGACCATGTAATTGTCTGTAATTGGTAGCCTATCTAATGTAATACCAAGTGTTCAGCATATACCAGACTAAGATGGTTCCAATTGCCCAGTGATTTCTTGATATTTGAATTCATCAAGGACAATTGAGTATGGAGTATCTCAGTGTCACAGAGCTGAGGAAAGCCCTTGGGATACAGCAACAGTATCAAAGGGGTCACTTAAGGACCACTCACTTATACACTTTACAAGTTAGATAAATTGGGTAAAGAGAAGATGTCTGAAAAGATGGGGTGGAGCTATTGTCAGGGGTAAAAAATACAATTGCAGCAATGAAGATGAGCCAACACATACCTTAATTCCCTGAATCAACCCTCAAACCCTTGATTTGTATAGTGTCTTCTAAAAGGAGTTATGTACCTAGTTCTAAGATTTGGGGGTACTGTTTCCCTATTACAGGATGAAAATGTGTTTTGTGGTTCTTTGATTCTATTAAGGGATCATTCTCATCGACCTAGTGGGTAAAGAGCACCCAACAACTCAAACACTAGTCTGTATAAACCTCCATAGAAATAAAATACAGAAAATCCCTTGGAAGTAACATCTTCTGTTTCGAAGAAACAGTGGGATGCAACTTGACAAATTAGAAAAATATGAGAGAGGAAAAGAGGGCCAAATTTAGCAAGACAATGGAAAAAGACAACACGCTAGAAACCTCAGTCTGGTACCAGCTGGATCATGTTCCCAACACAGCACCCAAAACCATCCTCCGCAAGCCTGGGCCTGCTGCCTTTGTGTAGGTAGCTCATGTCTGTCAGACCATACACTCATCGCCATGGAGTTTCAACTCACTGAAAACTAACTGGAGATGTTACATGGTTGCATAGTTCAATCACTTTCAAGAACGCAAAGAAATGCAATTAGGTTAGCAAAAGAAGTCTTGTTTTTTGGAGACCTGCTTCAGTGAGAGGAAAACATTTGTGTGATCATTGTATAGATACACTCATAAGTGGCAATGTTAAAATTCAAATTCTTGAGCTGCTTACTTACATGAAATGAAAGATAATGAGTATGTTTATTGGATGCAGCCTCTCTACTGGTTATTATGCTGCTGATGACCGTGGTATCTCTGAATGTGAGAATTTATGCCTTCCAATACTTTCCTAATAGCAAGGAATTAGATTCTTGGTGTTTTATAATAGAAAGAACACAGAATAAATTTCTGTTTTCTCATTCTCAGAGAATCAGGAACAAAGAGATAGGCATCTTGAAGACTATAGGATGTCCCCCCAACCCCTACCAGGCTTCCCCATTCCCTGGGGCCTCAAGGTTCTCTAGGATTAAGCATATCTTCTCCCACTGAGGCCATACCAGGCAGTTTTCTGCTGTATATGTGTCAGCAGCCTTGGACCAGCTCACGTATGCTGCCTGGTTTGGTGGCTCAGTGTCTGAGAGATCTCACAGGTCCAGCTTAGTTGAGACTGCTGGTCTTCCTATGGGGTCTCCTTCCTCCTCAGCTTCTTCCATAGGGTAAGGAAGGCAAAAATTTGGAACCGCCCCAGTAACTGCCTCACTTCCATCCAATACATGGAAATAAGGTTTGCAAATACCATGAAATTGCTATAGGCAGACTTTAGCTTACATCTGAGAAATGGAACTTTCCAGCAAGCTACTCATGGGTGGGATGACTCCTTACCTATGGGAGCTTGGGGGTAATTTCCAGACTCGCATTGCTACACTAACAAGGGAAACACCAGAAGTAATGGTCAAAGTTCTATTATGTGGAATGTGGAAAATATTCTTCTTAAAAATCTTAGAGTAATTATTAATCTGGTTTACAATTCATCAATCCGAAAAGAAATATTGGCATATTGAGAGATAAAAAGTTTGTGTTCTAAATATAACAATTGATTTTAAAAAAAACACACTAGCTATTTGGGCAAATCACTGGAGACTGTGAACCAATTAAGCTCTCATAGTAAACCTGCTTCACGTCTTTGTGTGTGTGTGTGTGTGTGTGTGTGTGTGTGTGTGTTTCTACAGAATGATAATAAGCACACGGTACAGAAAAACCCAAAGAATTCTTTTGCTCTTTGAAATTTCAAAGGCTACACTATGGTTAATATACATGAGGTGCAAACTGCCGAGGGAAAGAGGCCAACTTCTAAGACAGAAAGGCACTCTGGAATATGTCACACTGAAACGTTGTGAGACAAAATGTTTCTATAAATTTGTGCCACGGAATTACCTCAGCATGGTCCGCTCTATTGCAGATGATGGCGAGCCCAGTCTTATACACTCTGAACAGTCCATTTATCACTTCTATGAGAGTGAATCCAAAATAGTTATTTCTATCCTCCGCTACATCCCTAAACCCTAATCCTTTATCTCAAATTGTATTTTCTCTTTGCTATGCTATTTCTTATTGAATAACCATTCTTTTTCTCCCCAAAATTGCCTCATCGTTTGCTATCCCCTCGTGGTTACCAAATCTGATTAGAGATTCTTTAAATTTATTTCTTCAATCCTCTTAAATATTATTTCTTATATATTTCTGCAAGAATCAGCTTTAAGCCTGACACCTGGATACCACATTGGTTTCATCATCTTTTTCCTTCCAACTGTTTATCTCAATTCCTGATTTAGTTTTTATACGCCAATTGTGAGTTTCTTAAAAACATCACTCAATAAAGTATCAGTTATTGGTGATAACCTCTGATTGAATTTAGGCCCACATTTAAGAATGCATTTGCTGCTAAAATATTAACTGGCATGCGGGATGAAACCAACTTAGGGTTTATTAAGAAGTTCATCAATTACCAAAAGCCTGTGCATAACAACTGTAACCAAGCCTAATAAGAATGCATCCTTACATTTGCAGGCTTGAAGCATGGTCCTTACTCAGTGAGGACATCAAGTCATCTCTTCTCTTAGACAAGACTGTCTATTTAGAAAAGACTAATTATTATGCATATTGAACATACAGATCCTTCCTTGATCCCCTGGATAGAAAATTTGGAAAATCAAATTATTTTAGGTTCCATTTTATTTCAATATATCTGAAGACCAATTATACAGCGCCGGCATTAAGGGCACAATGCCTCATCGTTTGCTATCCCCTCGTGGTTACCAAATCTGATTAGAGATTCTTTAAATTCTCATATACTGAGTACTCTCAAAATAGATTGCGCCTTTGTGATCTCCCTATTATGTGACTCACACTGAACATTTTATAGCTCGATGAAGCTACAGATGATGGTATCTCTGCACTCTGATAGGGAACACTGCTGAAGACAACTGCCAAAACTAATCTGCCATTTCAATCTGAAATAATATAAGAAGTAAATCCTCAAAAAGTCTGCCTTGTCTCTGTGACCAATAAACTGTATCATCTGGAGCTCAAGCAAATAACCCTTTATAAAGTAAGTACTCTCTTACAGATTTACCATATATATTTCAAGTGTTCAAATTAAATTTATGGATGTTAGGACTATCTTCCATTACTGTTTCAGGTAAAGTATCCTATCAAGTAGAATGCAGCATTTAGAAGCTAGTTTGGGGTTTCAATATCAAGTGTCCTCCATCCTTTAGAAATGAAAAGAGATGGTGCCTGTTTGCCTCTAGCTGTGTCTATAGCACATGTACAGCTTACATGCTCACCCAAGTCAGAATACTCATCACAGGAGCCTGAGAGACTGTAGTCAGACCAGCAACTCCCAACCATTTCACCCAAAACAGTCAAATTATTCAGTCACCAATACTCTCCAACATCGCTAGCTTTGGAGTTAATTCCACTCACATTCACCTGGGTTCTTGCCCTCTGGATTCAAGTAATGGCAGAGTCATTTGAGCAACACTAAACTTCCTGCCATAACTATAAATGTTCCAAGGACAGTTCTCAGCCCCTGTTTGGTGGCTTTTGCAACAACAATAAACCAGGTAGGGGAATGATGCTCATCTACTGAAGAAGGCCCCACAGGTCTATGGCTTTTCTTTAGAGATGCCATCCATTCTTTCTGATGAAGGGCTTGAACTCATGAGACTGTGAAGACTCAGGTTCAAATCTATGGTCGCTGAAACATTGTCAGTATAGGAGAAAATTCTTCTACCATATATATTTCAAGTGTTCAAATTAAATTTATGGATGTTAGGACTATCTTCCATTACTGTTTCAGGTAAAGTATCCTATCAAGTAGAATGCAGCATTTAGAAGCTAGTTTGGGGTTTCAATATCAAGTGTCCTCCATCCCTTTAGAAATGAAAAGAGATGGTGCCTGTTTGCCTCTAGCTGTGTCTATAGCACATGTACAGCTTACATGCTCACCCAAGTCAGAGTAGTCATCATAGGAGTCTGAGAGACTGTAGTCAGACCAGCAACTCCCAAACATTTCACCCAAAACAGTCAAATTATTCAGTCACCAATACTCTCCAACATCGCTAGCTTTGGAATTAATTCCACTCACATTCACCTGGGTTCTTGCCCTCTGGATTCAAGTAATGGCAGAGTCATTTGAGCAACACTAAACTTCCTGCCATAACTATAAATTTAGTTCCGAGGACAGTTCTCAGCCCCTGTTTGATGGCTTTCGCAACAACAATAAACCAGGTAGGGGAATGGTGCTCATCTACTGAAGAAGGCCCCACAGGTCTATGACTATTTCTTTAGAGATGCCATCCATTCTTTCTGATGAAGGGCTTGAACTCATGAGACTGTGAAGACTCAGGTTCAAATCTATGGTCACTGAAACATTGTCAGTCTAGGGGAAAGCCTTTGAAATGTAAAAAGGAATCATACAAAATCCAAAAATATAAAAAAAAGATTATAAGAGAGAAAGAGAGAGAGAGAGAGAGAGAGAGAGAGAGAGAGAGAGAGAGAGAGAGAGAGAAAGAAAGAGAAAGAGAGGGAGAGAGAGAGAGAGGTAGAGACAGTAAAAAGGATGATGGAATTTTCAGCAGCATCATTAGAAGTCAGAGGGACTTGACTTCTCTCATTTAATTTGTGAACATCTATGTTCTTGATAAATGAAAGCCTCAGCCATGGTAAAGAAATAGTTCTTAGCTGGGAGAAAAACTGGAAGCCAAGCTTCTGGAAGATCAAGATGATACAGCAGCAGCAAGACTGTCTGGTAGAATAGAATTTAGCATCTTGCAGTGAGAC
The DNA here is from genome assembly GCA_964023405.1 of Apodemus agrarius. Taxonomy (NCBI): domain Eukaryota; kingdom Metazoa; phylum Chordata; class Mammalia; order Rodentia; family Muridae; genus Apodemus; species Apodemus agrarius. The sequence goes on along the minus strand of OZ030005.1, from coordinate 160,609,358 downwards.
TACAGAATCCGAATTCTCTTCGTCATCACTTAATACCCACTCTGAGTAAAGAGTCAGAAAAATGATTGTGCAAAAAATTGAAAAAGAACTTATGACCAATGTTAAATGAACTATAAGTAAAATTGATATATGAATAATGGTGACTTCAGGAGAGAAGAAAACTATTGCTAACTAATGTGAATCTAGAACTGATATAATGCAGTTTATGAAATGAAACAATTAGGTGTGAAAAAGCTTTCACAAGATACAACACCCTCTTCTAATAACCCTTTATAGGAGTAGATAGATACAGGCCAATAGACAGACAGATACACACACACACACACACACACACACACACAAACACACACACAAACACACACACATACACACACATGCACACATGCACACACACCATTCATTCTTAGAAAAAAATTATTTATAGTCTTACTAAAACAAAGAATGCAGTTAAGCTAATATACTTTAAATTCTTATACTAATATCGAACTGCAGATGTGAACCAATGTAATTAGATATGAAAAAAAGAAATAAAGGTATGTTTGCAAATTACATGAATATGTACCCAAAAATGCCTGGAGAATCAATGGTAAACTATGAAAATAAAAATGTATTAGTCAATTAGCAAACCCTATACAGGAAGATAAATATTCTTTATATAATAAACAATTTATAAGGCTAGTATATAAGCAAAACTTGATTCAAAACAATAAACACACTCAGAAATTAATATATAAAATTAGCTTACAAATGCTCATGAAAAGAAATGATTTTTTAATTTAGAAAACTTTAAAAGATATGCATGTGGAGTAGCATGAGTAAAATATTTTTGTAATTGTTTTTAAAGACTTAAATATTGAAATCTCAGATTTCTCAAAATTAATTGTTGGCTTAATGTGATAACCATAAAAATCTTTTTTTTTCTAAAGATAGATGGACAGATAACTATATTCAAGTGATAAACTAATTATATATAAATCACTTTATAAGCAGCTAAAAGAACTCTAGGGAAAAGATAGTTCTCTGTGGTATTGCAGTATGATATAATGTCTCCTTTAACCTAAAGCAGTGTGGGTGCTGGTGTGTGACTACACAGAGGAGGCAGCATGAGGAGGCCCAAAATAGAGCCAACAACTTCTGGGAATGTGGCACATGATCAAGGTGACATCTCAAACCGCTAGGGCCAAGATATACTCTTAAGTACTGTTTGAGTAATTGTTCAGCCATCTGGAAAATGATAATAATAGATCTATTCTTCATGCAATATACTAGAATAAACTCAAAGTGCATGAAAAGTGAATTTAAAAATGAAACCGTCCAAATAATAGAGGGGAAAAAATGGGTGAATCATCCTGTAATCCATGTATCAGGTACTGCTTTCCAAATGTGATACAAAATCCATACTCCTAAAAATTATCCATTATCGCTTGGCGAAGGGCCTGTAAGATGCTTTATGGTTCAAAATTAAGAAATTAAAAACAAATTAAAAGATAACCTGTAGACTAAGAGCAAATAGTTGCAAATCTTGTCTTCCATAAAGAAAATATACTAAGTATATAAAAAGTACATCATGTAAAAACAGTAAAAAGTGTTCATCTTCTGTCTCTATTAGTGTGGGAGAAAAGAACAATTATGCCATTAAAAATGGTTTGGCAAGGAGGTGGGGGAAAATGCAACTCTGCTCTGTGAAGACAAGATGGTAAGGCCAATTTGGAAGCACTTTGGCAGTTTCTCCTAAATCTATCATATAATGCAGCAACCTCTATGTTTCCCCTAAGAAAAACTACTATTTATGTTCACAAAAGTAGGCATATTAATATTTTAATGCCAGACAAACTGTGGTAGATTTATGTAGTTAAATATCACTCAAAAATACAACTAACTGTTGGTTCTTATCATAACAAAGGTGAGCTGGCTGGCTGCTAGAACAATGCAAAATCAAAATACTAAAATACATATGTAAAACAATGGACAGGAAACTTTGAAAATAGTGTTTTCCCTAAACATGGTAAAGCTGCAGAGGTAAAGAATTCCATACAACAATCTCTCAGCTGATAAATTTGTTCCTCTTAGGAATTTAGTTTAGTATTTCTGAAACTATATGTATGATGGGTAATGTGCAAATAAATTGTAGTTAAAAGAAGTATGCTTATCACTGACTGAGAAAAATTCCCAATAGAGACATGATAAAAGCTAGAATAAACCCAGAGGGTCTCCCTTGGGCCAGATGTATCAGCATGGACTATTATATATGCTACAGTGAGAATTTGGGTTTCTTTGAAAACATAGAAATACTATGGTAATATGTTTTCTTTTTAATCTCAGATATGGGATATGCGGCTACTTCAGATTGTCCACTGGAGCTGACCATGATTTGCCTCATGCTCTATGTGGGCGTGACTCTACAGTATCAGATACTTTGTGCAAGAGTGTGACATTTGGAATTCTGGGGACTGTTCAGAGGATATATAAATGCTGGAGCTCTGAGAGGCGGGGTTGTTATTGTTGTTGGGTTGTGGTTGGTTGTTGGTTGCTGCTGGTTGCAGTTTGTTGAGTAATCATGAGCAAAGAAAAAAATAACAAGAAGAAATTAGATATCTTGGCAGTGAAAATCAAACTTGCCCTCAAGACTGGACACCTCTAATCAGCAGGAAGTAGTCTCACAATAATGTTGTCCCCTTACTCTTCTATCTGTTTTTCTGTCCTAATCAGTGTTAGAGAGTTGAGCGGGTAGAAAATCACACAAAGAACAGTGAAAGAGAAAAAGAACCCATAAGCTACAACATACATTTATAAAGAGTAAAGAATGGGGGTGAGGCATGTATTCATATACCTAAATGTCTTTTTCCTATCGACAATGACCAAAATCAGTAACAACACAGGGAATGAACACCCTTAGGAAGTAGGCCTTTCAGTGAAGAAAAGGAATAGCTCTGTATTAGAGAAGGATGTCTATGGCGATTTATGAAAGTAATAAATGAGTATAGCAACACTATAGGTATAATTGCTGTAGGGAAGAACCACAGAATGGATGTTATACTACAGGCAGATGAAGTAGAAACAGAGCAGTCACATAGGTCTTACTGCATCTTCCACCACGCAGTTCCTATTTTTAATCAAGCATCAGTAACTTCAAAGAAGCCTGTCAGACATGACTTTAACTAAAAGATGAACATTATAATTACAAATAATATGACATTATTACCATGTCCCCTTATATGATACTGAAGAGAACACACTATTTCTATGTTAGGATTTTATGACTCTAAACCTTAATCTAGTCACTAGAAAGTATCAAACACTAGAAAGTATCAAACACTTCAAATTATGCAGATAATGAAAGACAAGGAAAGATGTGAATCTACAAAGATTGGAGAAGAGGGGACACTGTGGCCAAATGCAATGTATGATTGTAGAAAAAAAAAACAGATGCCAATGAATATTTGGGTAAAATATTGTTTAGTTTCAAGATGTACCAATGCTAATTTCTTAGGCTCACATCTTAAATATACATAAAAATTATAAAAACTAAGTGGAAGGTAAGATAAAAGATCTATGAGAGCATTTTAATTTAATCTATGAGAATACTACACTTTTATATCACTTCCTTATTAAATAAACAAAATAAACAAGACAAACCAAGTCAACATTCGAGAGAAATATTTTAAAGGTACTCAGATGTGAATATCTAATATAAATATTAAAGGGAGAAAGGCACAGGAGAATCTTATGAGATTGGCATAAAATGAATATACCCTTTCAAATAATTTCATAAGAAAATTCATAAAGATAAAAGGTTAGTATAAATTCATATTCAGCCTCAACCCACTAAAGAAAAACATTCAATTAAGACTATTCCCTGTAGCAATGAGCACACTCAATATTCAGAAGACTTTTCAAAACATTTATCTTTAGAATGAACCATGGAACCAGGAATCTTGGGAGGAATAGACAAGCACAGCAGAGTAGATAAAGTCGAAGATGAGTTTGACTCATCTTAGGAAGCAAAGAAAAGTACCAACATTAGTTTTCAAATGATGAAACTATTTTAAAAGAAAGAAATATGTAGCCCAAAATGGTACACACACTGAGGATATGCGAAACAATCCAAAAGTCAAATAAAAGAACACAATTTACTGTAAAGTACTTTATAAACAGGAAGCTATTGTTCCTAGCTAACCAGATAGACAACAGATGGTAGATAGAATGATAGATGATAGCTTGGTAGACAGAGTGAGGGGAGTTCTAAAACATAACAAGAACCAATGAATGTGGTAATGTAGAAAATCAAGCACTTTCATGTAGATATAATATTACTGTGCACTGTGTAAAGAGTATCCTTGTATCCAAACAAGTATTTTTGTACCCCCATATCACTTTAAAAACACATTGCTCCCCAATTCGTACCTGATTGATTAATAAAGAAGCTGATCAGTCTATGATTGAGACAGAGAGAGACAGAGACAGAGAGACAGAGAGACAGAAAGGGAGGGAGAGGGAAGGAGAGGGAGGGAGAGAAAGGGAGGGAGGAGAGAGAGAGAGAGGAAGAGAGAGGAGAAAGGAAGAGAGAGAGGGAGGGAGGGAGAGAAAGGAAGGGAGAGAGTGAACACTATGAGAAAGCAGCTCTAGCAGAGAAAGCCATAAAAAGCAAGTATGTCCAGGATTTTGGCTGGAAGGTGGACAAATTATTTGAGAGGATTAAAATAGAGCAACACTGCTCAGTTGTTATGCCCTTAAAGCTTGTTTAAAAAAAAATACTCCACTCTCAACTATATGGGAGCTAGCTGGGTTAAGAGAGAAAGAGAAGCAATTATAAACAAATTAGCACTTCTAAACCATCCATGGTATAGGAAATGTCAATAAATATTGAATCTAACAGGGAAAAGATGGTGATAATGGGATATTTGATTGACCTTCTATTTTTTTAACAAGATGCCAAAACATTACAAGATTAAAATCAGTGTTTATAATATCGGAGAAATACAAAAGTTGTGGTCTAAAACCTTTAGAAGAAAATAGTCGTATTGCATCACTGAACTGCTAGACTTCTTCAATTGAATTAAAAACAGACTAACTTGTAATTAAAACCTATACTTTATTAAATGTGTATTTGTATCAGGAGATTAAATGCATAATGTGAACCAAATTTCACAATAAATATGTTTAACAATGGATTTAACCAGAACACACACACACACACACACACACACACACACACACACATACACACACACACACACACATGATTTTAAAGCATTCCCATGGTTTAAAATGAGGAAACTATCCAATTTAAGTTTTAAAATGGCAAAAGATTTGAGTAGACAAATCACAAAATAAAGGTGAATTTTTGTTTGGTTGGGTTTTTTTGTTTTTTTTCGAGACAGGGTTTCTCTGTGTAGCCCTGGCTGTCCTGGAACTCACTCTGTAGACCAGGCTGGCCTTGAACTCAGAAATCCTCCTGCCTCTGCCTCCCAAGTGCTGGGATTACAGGTGTGCGCCACCACGTAGCAATACAAAATATGTTTATTAATCATCAGGGAATAGAAAATTAAAACTCCGGTCATATCATATACTTCCAGGGACGACTTACACTGAAAATCTGAACAGAGTTGGCAAGAGTGTGAAGAGACTCGAGTGTTATGTACTTAGTGCAATTTTCTTAAAATGTTTATTGAAAGACTTAGGGGCCAACAATTGCTCAGGGAGAAAAGGTACTTGCCGCCAAGAATAGTGGCCTGAGTTTGGTCCCCCCAAGCCCATATGGTAGGAAAGGATCCACACTACAGTTTATCCTAATTCACACACACACACACACACACACACACACACACACACGAGAAAAAAAATGAATGAAATTTAATAAGATATTTAAAGACGGTAATTGCATCTTTAAATAAAATATATACATTAGACATAATTTTTTCAAAAAATGTGAAAAAATGTATATCATTTTAAAGAGTTAGACAAAAAAATCCATAGCATTTAAAAAAAATCTTGAACATGAACATGGAACCAATGTCTACCACTAGATGTATCAACAGATTACATTCATACATTCATACAAAAGAGTACTCCTTATTGCTTACAAGGGATAAACTTGTAAAGCAAGAACTTCAAAACACCAAATGGCGTAACTGAAATCCGTTCATTTTAGTGCATGTCATTAAATGTGCATTAAAAAAAAAACAACCATTCTGTGCCACATGAGTCGGTTGGCGGCAGTAGGAGAGGGGCTCCTCCAGGGTCCAGAGTGGAACTGCAATAGGAAGAGCAGGTGTTGCATCTCACCTGGACAGCAAGGACAGAGTTGACCCTGGTTGTAGGGACTGCTGGTGAGCTAGCCCTGAGGGCTGGAGAGCACGAGAAGCAGCATCTGACCAGCTCAGATGCCTTTCGGGCCCAGATCCAGGGCTTTGAGTTGGCCCACCCCAACATCTACCCCATCAATGAACTGCTGGAGTGCATGGAGGGCCCAATCCCACAGATCCCAAACTACAGGATCTCCATGACACAGGGCAACAACAGGATGTCTGAGGGGAGTCTCAGTGAGGTTCCGGTAACTAGAGAGTAGCAGAAGCCAGAGGCCTCGTACCCAACCAAGAAGTCATTACAGTGAATATTTTCAAGCAAAGAAGTGTGAACAAAGGGTATTCTGTGGGACACACTGACACATTAGAGAGTGTGAGTAGGAAGTGAGGGGGAGATGAGTGGGATTGGAGCGCATGATGTGAGAGATTCTTAAAGAACCAATAAAAGTTAAAAAATCAAAACAGTACAATTTTGGGTCTTCCTGTTAGGCCCAATTTTATTTTAGATAGCTGTGTAGACCTACAGAAAGAGAACGTTTTCTGTTTGTATGTCTCCTGATCTATAAGTTAGTTTGTAGAAGGAAACAACTATGTTCGAAAGTGATGTCTAATTGAGTGACAGACAAAGTGATGAATAAGACGAAGATTTGACAGAATAGGATATGCCCAACTCTCACAAGGAGAGAGGAAGGGAAGCAACGTAACAAAGCAGTTCAGGCAGAGAGAAAGAGGAGAGAGGAAACAATGTTACCAGGACAGTTTTACAGAGACAGGTTACATAGAGAGAACAAGCTAGACAGGGGTCGAGACAGAATGAGCCAGGGAATGAGAATGATCCAGAAGATTAGAACAGATTGCCAAAGTTAGTGTGAGACCAAGCAGAGCAATTCCGAAACAGGAGAGAAGCCAGATTGAATCTGTCAGCTTGGAGAGGGGTTTGAGTCCCAACACCTGAGTTGAACTAGCCAGGCAGAGTTCAGAAAAGTCTAGAAAGGGTGCTTACCCTTAATCAGCAGCAAGACTCACAGGCTGAACATATTCTAGGCCTAGATTAGATTGTATGGAAGCTAGAAGCTTCCAGGACTAGGCCCATGTTAGCAGACAGAGACAGTAAGCCCTGGAAACAATTAACAGGTGAATAAAAGTTACGTTTACAAGAAATGAAGAGAAAGGAAGAAACAGCATGCAGAGAGAGAGAGAGAGAAAGAAAGAAAAAGGAAGGAAGGAAGGAAGGAAGGAAGGAAGGAAGGAAGAAAAAGAAAGAGAGGAAGAAAGAAAGAAAGAAGAAAGAAAGAAACAAACAAACAAAAAAAAAAACCAAAGTAAGCTAGCTTTCTGAAAAGGAAGGAAGTGATAGCACTGAGCCAATGAAATTGGAGGAGACTGAGAAATAAAGGAGTGGCTTCAAGACAAATAATAGCAGAAGATCTAAAAGTTGCAATGAGAGGACCCAGACATCTCTGCCCTAGTGTCTAGATTTTTTAAAGTCACATAAAAAGGTGACCTTCAGCAGTGAACAGATAGGACTAGAGAGGGATACCACTAGGCACACACACACACACACACACACACACACACACATACACACACACACAGAGTGATGTACAGAAAGGAAGAGAGAGGCATGGGGATGTCTTTCTGCATTAGTAGACATACAGTTCTGATGGGCTGCTGTCCAGATACAGACTCTTTTTTAAGACTCTGGGTATAAATGGTGAGAGTATATTTTTTCCATCACTTGGAATGGACATATGGCCAAACCATGAGTGAACTCTATCAAAGCACATATTAAATAGATTTTTTTGAGGCTAGGAAGTAGAATAGGATATTGTATCAACTTGATATTGCACTACTTCCAGAAAAGGTGCAGTCCATGGAGAAATAAAGGAACTCTGAAGTAAGAAACAACACTTCTGAGTATTTAATTAGTAGATCTATAAAAGTGTGGCTGGGGCTTGGGGGATTATAGTCTTCCAATGAACACACATTACTTCTCACCAGACAGTACTGATGTGTTCCTTCTGCTCTGGCATTACCCCCTCTTTAGCATGTTAGCCACGGAAAGGCATTCATCTTTGGACAACAAGTTGCCTGGCCACTCACGTGTATGTTCTAAGAGGATTAAGTGTGACAAAAGCAGACATGCCTAATGGAGGGTCAGTGTTTGGCCCACATTACATGTTCCTGTAGTATACTGTGGTCATTAATGTCCTATAAGCATCTGCTTTATTGCCTTGGAAGAATTAAGCTTTCTTGCTTTGATTTCTGCCTAAATACCAAAAAGGTCTTTGGACTTTCTGTCTCTGTCTCTGTGTCTGTGTCTGTGTCTGTGTCTGTGTCTGTGTCTGTGTCTGTGTCTGTGTCTGTGTCTGTGTCTGTGTCTGTGTCTGTGTCTGTGTCTGTCTGTCTCTCTCTCTCTCTCTCTCTCTCTCTCTCTCTCTTTCTCTCTTTCTCTCTCTCTTACTTGAGTTACCTTTGCTGAAATGCACTATTTCATGTATGGGAGAGAACTGTTTTATAGGTATAATTTCTTAAATAGTCTTAAATCTTAAAATATATTTTGAATCAACAACTTAAAATTTTACCCATTGGAGTAAAAACAATGTCTAGTCTGTAACCACAACTTGACATTGAAAAGAAATGTATCTGATGAGAATAAAATAAAATGTTGTATTTTTAGTAGGTAATGCTTAAATATCATGCTATAATTGCTCATTTCTCCAGAAATTGAAAAGGCAAATGAGATTTCCTGAATAGGGCAAATGCATGCATATTTCCCCAGGAAAATACTCTGTTCCCCTTTGGAAAGGGTCTAAATGAATGACCCTCAGAAGCTTCTGGGCACAGTTTCTTTTTATAGAAAAGGGCCAAGTTACATAAAGAAATAAACCACAAAGAAAGCAGTTGCTAGCTATGATTACTGAAGGAAACGAACAGTTTAAATCCCATAAAAGATAAATTACCTTTAAAATTTTTGCTATAATTGTAAGGGTTTACATTTTACATATGCCCATTTTAATGAACACTGATATCAGTGATGCCAACAAATATTACTGATTATTCGGACATGTCATAGACAAAATTATGTAGGTTAGTTATGTCATTGCTATATCTTCTGCCTGCTAGAAAAAGAAATACCTTTTGTGTTCATGTTTTTTTCTGATCCAGAGAATTTTAATGTTTTCCTACCTTATAGTTAGTTGTTGTTGTTGACCTAAGTAATTTCTTCCATGTGTAATTCATTTCATTCTTTAAATCCTCAAAGAAAGCATTGTCTTTCTCATGTATACAGGGACAATATGTTGAAAATTCTACAGTTCAGATAGTGACTCAGATCCTTTGTTTGATAGCTGGCATTTTGGAAAACTATAATGATTTTTGATAGTATGATCAGGGTATGTTATTGCTAGAATGACCACTAGATATGGCTTTATAATGTGCTGTAGGAAAACTAATTGGAGAATAGTTAAGACAGCCAAAGTGTGAAATTAAAAGCAGCTAACATAGTCCACACTGAAATCTTGCCTTCTAGGTACTTATGAGTATTACACACTTCTGAGAAATACATCATTTCTTAGCATCCTGTTCCAATAGTCCTTCACATTAGAAAGAGTTCCATTTGAATCCAGAAAGACATCACCCTTCAGTGTTGGGGTGGCTCTAAAATTACCTTCCTAACATTTAAGGATACAAATTCACACCAGGATTTCTACTGAGGAAAATTATAAACCTCTGTTTTCAATTGCTAAAGGCTGGCTTCACCAATATTGAGCAACCAAGATTCAACAATTTATGATCCAGAAAAATAAGGAGCAAAATTACCCTATGGTGGTGTCAACCTCCCATTTAGTAAACAAAACTTTCCTTTAGAAAAGACTAACTTTACATAGCACATTTTGACTTTGTAAATTTGCCCCCAAACAAAAGAATATCAAGGTACAGTGAAAATTAGTTTTTACATAGGTTCATTTAAACGTATGATTTCAATCAGGCAATTAAGTGTCTTTTCTTTGGACCATTGTGAGTTCGTTTGTTGAGAGCCTGTACAATGAAGTCTCTCCTTCTGACAGTTCCTCGGCTGCTAGGTAACCAGGGTCCCCTAGATTCCCCTAGAGGAAACACTGTATACTTCCGCTCCTGTGTTTGTCTCTGACAGGACAGAGGAATGTAACAGCATGGATACCTGCTTTCTCACCACAGCCCAAGTATTTACATTGTAGCACATGTGTGGACTTCAAAATCAACTTGCATAAACTCAAAGGATTTGTGTTTATCAACTGTGGGATGATCTACTCTCATCAAGAGTTCATTTTAAACTGTGTACATATGATTTGTCCCATAAGAAAGAATTTTACTGAAGCATATCCACAAAGAAGTCAGAAACTTGCTCATACAATATATGGAAAGTCACAATTGACAGCATTTCAATTCTATTCAACATATTCCAGGCTAAACACCGGCCATTTATGGTACTAGGATTGTGGGTACAGAAAAAGAAATTACTCTTCCAAAAGTTGTTCAGTGATACCAATTTCAAACCTTTCAGCACTAAGGTCAGGTTCCTGGTCCTCAAGCCATCCATGGCCCAGTGGCAGTACTGACACTAGAGATTTAAAAAAAAAATCCATTATCTGACTTGCTACCCAGTTCACTACTACTGAAGTACTAGTGAAGTCCACCTCATGTCAGTGGCTTTCAATGCGGCCTTGAGTTCACTGTCTGAACTACATAGCACAAATGGCACCCACCATCTCCCCAGTTCCTCGCATGAAAGCTTGCCAAGCTGACCTTATCCAGTGTTGTTTGCACTGATTTTTAAATTATATTTCTCTCTAATTTAATTCAACTTGTGCATTTTGGATTTTGTCATCTTCCTTCCATGAACTCAGCAACTTTGTCATCTAACTTCAAGTAATTTGCAAGCATCTAATAAGCGTTATCTGTAGTCAGAAGGAAAGATACATAGTCTACTAAAGGACATTCAAGACATCAGTGGTAACTGGAAGATATGTGGGGAATGGATATTTACTCTGGTGATGGAACTACAGTGATGATGATTTCCATGCTCACAAAGTAGGTATCTCTAAGCATCCTGGGAGTCAGAAACTACAGAAAACAAAGGACTTGTTTTCATTCAGAATTCATGACTGAGAAGGCCAAGACGTGATGTGACTGCATATCCTCTCCTTATAGAAGCTATCTTTCTAAAGGAGAAGCTGCTGAGCAGACCTGAGAATGCTAATGTGAAGACATTTGTTCTTGCAGATAGCAACCAATGTATTTGGTTAAATACATTGAGTATTTAATAAAACTCAGTAGAGTTAGGGCACACCAGATTATGACAGGAACTTTAGAGTTAGTCCAAGAAACTACATGTTCTCCATTTAAAAGAGAGCTCATGTTGTCAGTGTTCATGTTGAAACAGAATTCAGGTGAGTGTATTTAGTAGGTTGTGATGGTTTGTATATGCTCAGCCCTAGGAGTGGTACTATTAGAAGGTGTGGCCTTGTTGGAGTAGGTGTGGCCTTGTTGGAGTAGGTGTGTCACAGTGGGACTAGGTTTTAATACCCTAGTCTTAGTTGCCTGGAAGTCAGTCTTCCACTAGCAGCCTTTCAGATGAAGATGTAGAACTCTCAGATCTCTCTCCCTGCACCATCTCTGTCTAGAAGCTGCTGTGTTCCCACCTTGATGATAATGGTGATTCTCCACCTTCCTGATGCTGTGTCCTTTTAATACAGGTCCTCATGCTGTATTGACAACCAGCCATAAAATTATTTTTGTTGCTACTTCATAAACTGTAATTTTGCTACTTTTATGAATTGTAGTGTAAATATCTGAACCTCTGAACCTGTAAGCCAGCCTCAATTAAATGTTGTCCTTATAAGAGTTGCCTTGGTCATGGTATCGGTTCGCAGCAGTACAATCCTAAGTCCTGAGCCCAATGGGGGTAGAATGACCCTTTCATGGGCGTTACATATCAGATAACCTGCAAGTCAGATATTTACTCTACAATTCATAAAAGTAGCAAAATTACAGTTTATGAAGTAGCAACAAAAATAATTTTATGGCTGGTGGTCGATACAGCATGAGGACCTGTATTAAAAGGACACAGCATCAGGAAGGTGGAGAATCACTGGTATGGAGCTATCACTGAGGCAAGTGCAAATTATCATTCTCTCCTTCCATTCCTTATAGGGTTATTCTCTGACTTTAAAAAGCTGTGATATTCTACCCTAGCCTTGGACCTATGCAGTTGATGGAAAGTACCTTAGCAACGGCATCCCAATGCTGGGCTCCCAGGACATACCTGGTTCGTCTGTGAAAGAAGATATGTAAGCAAGCATTACCACCCCTGGCTGATTGACTATCAGAGCCCACTGAGCATCAAGTATCACCTCAAAAATATATTCTCTTCCAAAATACATTCTCTTTTAAGCAAGGCACCAGACCCTCATCAGAGCACTTTAGTATCTCCAACACATAAACCCTGCCTAACCTGTGTCGTCCAGACTGCTTCCAGCATAGCTGGCCTCTCTACCAATATCTGTGCCCAAATACACACAGCATCAGAGGCTCGCTTGACTCTCATCCTTTTCGAGATCCAACCACATTTTTTCCTAGCTCCCTCCTAACAGTACCAAGAACTTCCAGTTTATTAGTCCTTAGAATCAATTGTCTCCTGGTGTGTCTCCAAGAGTGAAAGCCAGTCAAAACTCAGGGTTCACACGTCTGTCATCTTCTCTAATTTGCTGATAATAATATTCAGGCCTCTATCCCACAAGTAAAAATCAGAATCTCAACCAGTGCTTAATCAGTCAGATGAACACTGGCCCAGAGTAAAAGGTCTGGTCCTATTCTCTCACCACTTTCTCTTTCAGCAGCCTCTTTCTTCTTTACCTTGTCCCTTCACTTTCTGCATTGCATCCTAATACTCACTACTTTTGTCTGCTGGCAATCTATCTTTGACCATTGTAGAACTTTTTTTTCTTTTCTTTTATTGGATATGTTCTTTATTACATTTCAAATGTTATCTTCTTTCCTAGTTTTCCTTCTGGGAATCCCCTATCTCATCCCCCATCCCTCTGCTTCTATGGGGTGCTCCTCTACGCACCAACTTCCACTTTCCCACCCTGGTATTCCCCTACATGAGGCATTGAGCTTTCCCAGGACCAAGGGCCTCTCCTCCCACTGATGCATTACAAGGCCATCGTCTGTTACATACGTGGCTGGAGCCAAGAGACCCTCCATGTGTACTCTGGTTGGTGGTTTAGTTTATGGGAGCTCTGGGGTATCTGATTGGTTGATAGTGTTGTTCTTCCTATGTGGTTGTAAACTCCTTCAGATCCTTCAGTTCTTTCTCTAACTCCTCCATTGGGGACCCTGTGCGAAGTCCAATGGTTGGCTGAGAGCATCACCCTCTATATTTGTCAGGCTATTACAGAGTCTCTCAGGAGACAGCTATATCAGGCTCTTGTCAGCAAGTACTTTTTGTCATCTGCAATAGTGCCTGGGTTTGGTAACTGCAACTGGGATGGATCCCCAAGTGGGGCAGTCTCTGTATGGCCTTTCCTTCAGTCTCTGCTCTACACTTTTTCTCCATATTTCCTCCTGTGAGTATTTTGTTCCCCCTTATAAGAAGGGCTGAAGCATCCACATTTTGGTCTTTCTTCTTCTTGAGCTTCATGTGGTCTATGAATTGTATCTTGGGTATTCAGAGCTTTTAGGCAAATAGCCACTTATAAGTGACTATATACCATGTGTGTTCTTTTGTGATTGGGTTACCTTACTCAGAATGATATTTTCTAGTTCCACCCATTCTTACATGATTAACAGTCCCTTTTAACTCCCTAGTCTCTCAACTACAGAGAACACACAGAGATGGCAGGACTCAGGCTCCTCTTGCTCAGCAAAATCTTTAATGTCTGTGATTGTGTGACACAGGCTAAGTGCACAGTAACTGCTAGGTAAATGAACGAACACATAAATTTGATTATTACTATTATACCACAAATATATGTGTTACTTTTGTTATGATGCCTTGTACCCAATTCTAAGATATTTGTTTCTAAACACTTGATGAATCCTAAAATGGAGATAAAAGGATAGGTTCCATTTTAAAGATGAATAGCTAATGTTAGTGATGAAACTTGACCTTCTATCCAATCCCTGTCCTAGCTTCCCTGAATCTTATTGTCTCTTATATCAGGAATCTTCTGAGTTCTCTGAGATCTTCACTATTGATGCTATGGCTTGTCTATAACTGTCCTTTTATTTCCATAATCTTCAGCCTCTTCACATGTGGGACACCTTTTTACTTTTAGCTGATATTTGAGATGGTGGCACATGTAAGGTCCCATCAACAATGACCCTAGCTCTCCCAAGCACTCAGCCACACACATTTGTGTAATGGTCAGCCATTTTGATATAAGGTTTCTCTAAGAGCAGAAAGCCCTCTTAAAGGCTCAGGCATCTCTACAGCACCCATGAAAACAGAACAATTTTAGATAGCAATTTTACTTCAAATAATATAGAAGAATTAGCTAAAAATATGGTTTGCTAATTTTTAATTTACCTTTTCTTTTTGTCACCACAGCAATGATATTCCCAGTGCTCTATCACATAGAAACATCGAGCCAACCCTGGTCTCAAGGTATCTCAGATTATTCACGTGTAAGACACCCTGTCACAATCAGCACTAGGAGGGCACATGCAAACGTAACTAGTAAGTAAACGTTCTAGTTAGGTAAGCTTGGTTGCTATGCTAGCTCCTGTGGATACAATCGCCCACCCTAATATTGTCATAGGTGATAGGAATTAGTAGGTTCCCCAAAGCATTGAGATCGTCAAAATCCTTATACCTTTTTGCAAAGTACTTATGTTATTTAAATATTATTAGCATGTCAAACTAAGTTATTTATAGGCATTATCTTTTCAATGTCTTTGTTTACTGAGATCTGCCCCTTCTTAACCTCTAAGAAAAGTTCAAAAAAGGAAAGTGCTACTTTTTAAAACTCAAAAGGAATAAACTGGCATCCTTTAGCATCTTCTTCTGTGTCTCTCCCTTTTAATCCTCTGGCCTTGCTTCACTTCAGTGGCTCTGCCGTTGGTTGAATTTTGTTTCCCAAAACAATATGACCAACTTCCAATAAGGGATCATTACAGCTCTTAAAAGGATGATAGTCAGCTATGGTGGCTAACTCCTGTAATCACAGCACTTGGGAGGCTTACAAAGGAAGACAATCATAAGTGCAAGCCTGGTCTGGGTTACATAGTGAATTCCAAAGCAGCCAGGCCTAATGAAGAGAGATTATGTCTCAGGGAAAAAATGGCAAAAATAACATGAAATAAACCTAAACAGTGCCAATTAAGCCATACATTAATTTCCTGAAAAACAATGTGGCAAATACAGACACCGGCCCCCACAAAGAACAGCATTATAGACAGGAGCAGAATTTAAAATGACATTTCCATAAGAAAAGGAAGGCCGTAGGTTATTGGAAAACACCAGAAATGGTGATCAAGGTAAGGAACAGATGTTCATTCAGACATCAGAAGATGTTAACCTACCAACACCTAGATGTCATATGTATAGCCAACATCTGTGCAATGACTAGTTCTGTTTCCTATTCTGTGGCCATTTGCCATGGTAGCCCCAGGAAACTGATGTGACCCCCTTCTAAGGTAGTCTATTGGGGCCAAATGAATATTGCCCCAGCCCCACCCAAAAGTATGCATATGTGCAAGCAAAAGCAATTAGTTGCACAAAGGAGATCCTCTAAAATGCCCCTCCCTCTGGCTGGGGTCTCTAACATTCTACAATGAACACAATTATGTACTATGAGCTGGAAGAAAGCCTTGCCATTAGAAGCCACTGATAGATACATTTATATTGGTAAAACATAGACTGCATTTTCTATGGGGCTATATAAATATTCCAAAAATAATAAAAATAAGAAAATGCCAGAAAAACAAAAAAAATGCCTTAAAAGCATAAAATATTTTAAAGAAGAACTAAAACTCAAATACTCATCATCCGTATTAAATGGCCTGACACACTTCGGAAACCCTGAACCCACCCAGGAAGTCTAAATGTCAGCTGATTGGCAGCTGATGACTGATTAGCCCTCGCTGTGACATTCTCACTCAAAGAATGTCCCTGTATGTGGCATTTCAGGCAACAGCAAATGATAAGATCAAGGTAAGCAGAGACTGAGCTATATCCTTCAAGCCACTGGAAGCAGCTGCACAGACTACAGAGCCTATAGTCTGAACCATGATCTCAGATGGTGAACCCAGAGACATG
The DNA here is from genome assembly GCA_964023405.1 of Apodemus agrarius. Classification (NCBI taxonomy): domain Eukaryota; kingdom Metazoa; phylum Chordata; class Mammalia; order Rodentia; family Muridae; genus Apodemus; species Apodemus agrarius. The sequence goes on along the minus strand of OZ030005.1, from coordinate 160,592,750 downwards.
GGCAAGAGGATGAGTTACGGTTCAGATCACAGCTCCTTCTCCCCTCTAGGGACATGATACTTCACGTGACTAGATCTCTACATTCACAACCATAAAATATGGGCACTACTTGTAATAGGTTGCTGTAAAAATTAAACTGGATAGTCTTTGTGAACTTTGGGGTTAGCCTTTGGCATAGGGTACATTCGCAGTCAACACTGGAAGTTATTCTTCTGAATGATGTAGCCATGACTTAGTAGCACACAAAAAACACTCACACTCTTTTCTTATCGTGTGTGTGTGTGTGTGTGTGTGTGTGTGTTTCTAAAGCTTTCTTACTACTCTCTTAGCCCCAGAGAGGTGAGAAAGAGGTAGGACACACACAATTAAAGTATGTAAACATAGTGTACTGGTTGGTTTTGTGTGTCAACTTGACCCAGGCTGGAGTTATCACAGAGAAAGGAGCTTCAGTTGGAGAAGTGCCTCCATGAGACCCAGCTGTGGGGAATTTTCTCAATTAGTGATCAAGGGTGGAGGGCCCCTTGTGGGTGGTACTATCTCTGGGCTGGTATTCTTGGGTTCTATAAGAGAGCAGGCTGAGCAAGCCAGGGCAAGCAAGCCAGTACGGAACATCCCTCCATGGCCTCTGCATCAGCTCCCGCTTCCTGACCTGCTTGAGTTCCAGTCCTGACTTCCTTTGGTAATGAACACCTGTGTGGAAGTGTAAGCTCAATAAACCCTTTCCCCCTCAACTTGCTTCTTGGTCATGATGTTTGTGCAGTAGAAACCCTGACTAAGTCATATAGGAAATTATCTCCGAGCATATCTTAGAAAGGCAGTAATGACTCGAGGGAACCATGAGGGGCAGAATGGTAAGAATAGAGGGATATGGCCACATCACGCCCTGGCCATTGTCCCAGTGGAATAAAATTATTTCTAGAAAAAAAAAAGAGCCATACATCTCTGACTTATTTCCGAACATTGCGTGCTTTAGTTTTCACTGCAACATTGTCATTTCCTTTGAAGTTGGTTACTTCTAAAGAAGCAAGAGGCATTATAGGTAAAAGTACAACTTCATGTTATTTCTCATCAAATAATTGTGGCAAAGGTCTCTAGAAATCATGTTCATACTCTATATGCCACCTATTTCAAACACAGAGATGTGTAAACTTCACAAGGAATCAGTGCTCATGAATAAGCAGACATGTGGTACTGAAAAAAAAAAAACAGAAAGGAACCTCCACAGCAATCCTCTCTCTTGCATACAGAGAGGACTCCTCAGCCCCCCTCTCATTTGTCTGGATTTTGTATCCATCAACTTCTATCTGGTCCAGCATCAAATTAACAGCGCTGTGCATCTGGCAGATGAGATTTTTTTTTTTCAGGAACAGAGGACACTGTCTGCAGTCAGGTCACATGCTCAAATTAGCTGGCCCTTCCTGCACAAATCACAGTTCCACTCACGGGGACTATTCTGTAGGAAGCTCCAGTGCATCACATTTAAGTGAGTCTCATAATCTTTATCCCCCCCTTTTCTCTTTCCTAAGAATGATACAGAAAATCCTAGATCCAAATAACTGCTCAGCTCACAGCTTTTCCATAAGTCTGCCATAAAGGTCCATGACTGCAAAAGCAACTGCAGAGCAATGTGGAAGATAATGTCCTACTTTGCAAACAAATTTCTGTCTGTTGAAATGGGCTGGATTACTCACCCGACTTTTCTGTCCCTGGCCTTAATGGAACTGTGGCCTTGGGGAATAGCAAAAGTGAAGAAGTGAATGGGTAATATAGAAGCAATATTCTTTGCTGTAATTTAAAAGAATGCAGTGTTTCCCCAACAGAACCTCTGTGCCGAGCAAGAGACAGCAGTCATCTTTATCTGCAACAAATTTGATCAGCATAAATTCAAATCTCACTTTGAGCAAAATAGCCTAGAAGTTTATTAGCTACCATAATATCAGCTCTCTTTGTTTTAAAAACATTATTATTCTTAAACATGTTTTTGCTGTTGTCAATTTCTTTTTTTTCCCCCTTTTGTTTCTTTTTTGTTTCTTTTGGCCTTTTCTGTCAATAATGCTCTCATTGGTAGATTTTTTTAAATTTTTTTTTATTTTCTATATTCTATGTTTACATTCCAAAGGCTTTCTCCTTTCCCAGTTCCCACCCACCATAGTTCCCATAGTTCCTCTCCCCCCCCCAACTGTTCCCCAATCATTCCCCCTCCCCCCTCGGTTTCTTTACTAAACTGGATGCAATCTTTACAGGCCCAGGGTCTTCTCCTTTCTTCTTCTTGGGACTCATTTGACTTGCTATTTGTGTCTTGAGTATTTAGGGGTTCTGGGCTCATTAATATCCACTTATCAGTGATTGCATTTCATGTGCATTCTTTTGTGATTGGGTTAATTCACTCAGGATGATATTTTCCAGGCCTAACCATTTACCTACAAATTGCATGAATTCATTATTTTTAATTGCTGAGTAGTATTCCATTGTATAAATATACCACATTAGATTTTTAATAAGGCCAATGTTATAGATGCAATTGCCACAAGGATGTGTTCATACAACATCAACTTCAAAAATCACCGACTTAGAGTCTGTCTTGGTTAGGTTTCTATTGCTGCAACATACACCATGACCAAAAAGCAACTCTTTTTCTCCCAAAATCTCCCAAGAAAGGTTTACTTGGCTTACACTTCCATATTGCTGCTCACCAAAGAAAGCCAGTACAGGAACTGAAACAGGGCCAGAACCTGAAAGCAAGATCTGATGCAGAGGCCATGGTGACTGCTTAATGGCTTGTTCAATCTGTCCCTTATAGAACACAGAACCACCAGCTCAGGGATGGCACCACCCACAATGGGCTGAGTCCTTCCCCATTGATCACTACTTAAGAAAATGAAGAACGCCAACAGAGTCAACTAACCTGGACCTCTGGGAGCTCTCAGAGCTCTTCTCCCTCCAACCAAAGAAAATACACGGGCCGTTAAGAGACCCCACACATGTGTAGCAGACACAAAGCTCAGTCTCCATGGCCACCTTTTCCGGCCTCAGTGGGAGAGGATGCAAAGACTTGATGTGCCAGTGTGGGGGATATTCAGAGGGGTAGCGCTCTCTCAGAGGTGAAGGATAAGGAGGATGGAGGGGAAACTTTTATTAATGAATTAAAAAGTAAATAAAAGGAAAAAGAAAATGCCTTACAGGGGATCTTATAGAGGCTTTCTCCTGTCCAATTACTTGAATTTGTGCAAACTGACATAAAACTAGCCAGGATAGTCTCTAGATAAGCTGCTGCAAAGAAGGATTGTCAGAGCCAAATCAGACAGATTACAATGCAGCCTGTACTGGAGCACCAATGGAAGAAAGCCCCCCCCACCCCCCGCCCCCAGACTGGTTCAAAATCAAGAGCTGCACAGGAATGTGTTTGTTCAAACCTGCATTTCTTGTATTTGGATCTCATATTCCTCTAGTTGTGGGGTTGAGGGTCTATATGCTCTATAACTCATGGGCAAGCCTTTGAAAAGATGCCATGAATTCAAACACTAAACATAAAGGTTCTAGGAAATAATATAAAATAGGCTATAACCAGAGAGCCAAGTGAAGCTTTTAAACATGAAACAGAAGGTGGAGTGACAAGTTCAAAGCTGAGATGGTCATCTCTTACCACCAAATATATGATCATGGCAAATATTCAAAATGGAGTCTCTCAAATATGCGGCTTTATATCATTTGCATATGTTTATGTTAAGAAACACAATGCCATCAAATAAAACCCTCAGTGCTATAGACGGGTTATATTTCATTGAGTTGTTGGCACAAAAAAAAGGGGAGTTCTATAACCATCACCTCCTACCACCACACACCCAACCATCACAAGCTTTTGGTTACACTCTACCACCTGATGATAAGGCCCTATTGCTGAACATGTAATATATGTCATAGAACAATGAGAAGTAGATCTGTTGCCTAAGTGTAAGCTTCACCCCAACTGACTAGCATTTGTGGTGCTTGAGGGTCTCTGCACACTACCAGAGGGAACACTTAATCATCAATATCAAGCAGCTACAAACCCTGAGGCCTACAACAGCTACCTGCTGGCAAGGTGACTGATGCAATAGTGACACAAAAGTCATGGCAAGAAGCAAGGACTGGATTTAAGGTTCACTGCACGAGCCGACATGGCTTAGGTGGATAAGAACCTGAGATCATTAAGATCACTTAGAACACGGGCTTAAGGAGGAATCCTACAACTATTATTCTGCTATGGGAACATAACAATAAGATGACTCCTACTGACATAATTGCTGTGTCCATCGATCAGAGCATTACTCAAACTTCATTAGAGAAGTTTCTTCTTGCAGTAGATTGGGATTAACATGGAGAACTGCAATTGGACGGTGTGTAGAGAGTAAGAAACTTTAGAGCACTCAGCACCAAATGGATTTCCTTTATCAAAGTCCTTCCCTCAAGGCTCAGGAGTCTATGAAAAGGAGTAAGCAGAAAGATTGCAGAAGCCATAGCTCATAGATGACTTCAAGAAAAGAGCATCTTCCGGATGCATAGGTTCAAACAAAACACAATCTCAGCACTGAGATGATGCTGTAGTGACAATTTTTAGAATTTTGGTTCCTTTCAAAATCACAGGAATATTATGGGAATGTGTTTTCCCTTTGATCTCAGGTGTGGGCTATGGGGCTGTCCACAGCAGCTGTCTATGATTTCCCTTGTGCTCCAGCAGCTGCAGATAGTTTCTGCGATTCTGTGTCATTTGAAATTCTGAGAACTTTTCAGAGGGTATATGACAGGTTGGATTGTTGGTGAATTGTTGGTTGTTGTTGGTCACTGTTTGTTAAGTAGTCACGTACAATGAAGAGAGAACAAGAAGAAACTAAATATCCTGATGGCAAAGATCAGACTTGCCCCAAGGAAGTTGACACCTCCAATCAGCAGAAAATCTAATGATAATGTCGCCCCCTTTATTCATGGATCTCTTTCCTTTCCTCTCTATCCTTTTTTACCCTCTTATCTGTTGTTTGGGGGTTTCAAGGGCAGAAGAAACAGCTACAGAATGTGGACACAATGTCCAACCCTTAACCAGGAAGCTTTTTGCAATAGAAACCTTATCCGGTCATTAGTAGAGAAGCTTCCTCCAGCAGCCGATGGGAACAGATGCAAAGATTGAGAGCCAGACGTGAAATGGAGACATAGTTTAAATGGGATGTCAGCATCAAATGGCTCCTGTCAGACTTCAGGGAACCCCCAACAGCAGGAGGCAGAAAGACTGTAAGAGCCAGAGAAAACAGAGGCCACTAGGAGAAAAAAAGACCTCCAAATCAACCAAACACGTCACTTATGAATGCACTGAGACTGAAGCACAGAGCACAGGGCCACAGATCCAGACCAGGTACTTTTTATAATAATCACTTTTAGCTCAGTAATTTTATAGTTCTCATGAGTGTGAGAGTGAATTCTTGTGTCTGCTCTTGGAATTCTTCCCCCTGTTGAGTTTCTGTGTCCAACATCAGTATGATAGTTTTGCTTGATTCTATTTTATTTTGTTAAATTTGTTTGTTTAAAACAAAGGAAATTCCAAATGTTCTTGTCACCAAAAAATGACAGAAATCTGATGTGGTCACTATGCTAATTACTCTGAATTAATAATTATACCCTGATACAATATATACATATTTCCAATACTTACACCTATCACATAAATGTAAATAATTATGTGTTCATTAAAAAAAGGAATTTTTAACTTTGGAAAGAGCTGCTTATGGGAAACTTTTTTTGACTAGAAATCACTGAGATATTGACAAAACAATTTTCAAAGTGTCTCAAACTTAATATATCCCAAATTATATCTAATTTAATCTAATATAACATAATTTTAATCTAGTCAGTCATGAAGATTCACAATAAGTCAGTGTTCTATTTACTCTGAACACAAACATATCCACACCATCTCCATGATTTTTTTTCAACCTATTGGCTAGTGATAACTACTATGTTTAATCTCTCATAGCTCTTATCATATTCACTCTTTAAAATTTTATCCTTGTGCTCTTGTTTCTAGCCAATATCTTAAGATATTCTTGAAGCTGTACAATAAGCAGAAGACTCTGTGATGCTCAGAATATAGGCTGCTGAGAGGGTCTCACAGGTGGTGTTTCTTGAGTCTCAAGCAATGGTACAAAAATGGCTTCTGAGTTAAAGCTTCCACATCTAAGCAAGCATCACCTCCACTTTCTTCACTAGCAAATGCCTGCAGTACTTTCCTGGCTTCCTTTCAGAGTTCTTCATGGTAGTCCATTCTTCCTTAGAAGACTTTGCAATTTAGAGCCTCTGAGATCTGATCTGACAACACCTTTAACACTCATGTTTAACACTTACTAAGGAGTGGATATATGCTTAAGAATGGAGCCTCTGATAGGAGAAGCAGGCTGCCTCCAGGTGCTACCTGTTTTACATTTGGATGTCGAACACCTGAATACTTGGCATTGTGTCTATGGAATCAGAGAGACCAGCTCTGTTTCTTAAAGTAGCACTGTGATTTCCACATAGTTGTTTTATCACTGCTTCAGCCCTGTTGTGTGAATGGTACCCAGAAAACTTGTGTTCCAAAGCACACAATTAAAAATATGATACTGCAAATTTTATTCTGATCTCTAATTTTCCCTACTTGGTAAAAGTTTTTCATTTTTAATTACAAATAGTGCTTACATGTATGGTGTTAAAAAAAAAGCCCGTCATTCTCAATTTAGAATCCAGTTTGGTATTATCTTGTCTAAGGGCATATCATCTACACAGTTCAGGTGACAAGTTCCAGGAACAAAACGACCCCCAGGTTGGCACTAGCCATGTTTGTCACACAAACTCCGGAGATCATTATCACATTAAGGATCTTAGTTAATCTTCCAATGACTGGCTGCAGAACAAAAATAATCCTCTAGTCTCCATCTGAGGATCTCTGGAAACAGCGACAGCAAATGGTATAATGAATTCATGAAATTCTTAGAGAAATGGATGGAGCTGGAGAACATCATACTAAGTGAGGTGACCCAGTCTCAAAAGAATACCCATGGTATGCAGTCACTGATAAGTGGATATTAGCCTAGAATCTTGGAACACCAAAGACATAAATCACATACCAAATGATATCCGACAAGAAGAAAGGAGTGGACACCGGTACTAGGATGGACCAAAGCATCAGTGTATGGGAATACAAGAACAGGGAAGTGGGAAGGGGTGGATGACGGAGCAGGGGGAAGGAGCAGGGGGAGGGAAAAGGGCATGTAGGACCTTTGGGGGTCGGGAAACCAGAAAAAGGGAAATGAATTGTAAATATAGAATATATCCAATAATAAAAAAATGGTACAGATCTGCTTTGTCCAGTAATAACACAGGCTTCATGAACCACACTGAAGTTGATGCTGTTTCCAAATCAAACACCAGATCCTCTATTATTATTAGAATATTTTGCTCCACCTCAGTTCCTTGACTTCCTACTGAAGTTCTTGTCTATGTTACTGAGGTGATACTGTGACCAGAATGTCACATCCTAACCATATGTCCTTTGGCTTGAAAGAGATTTGCCTGTATGTAACTTACCTAAAATAAAATAATAAAAATGTATAAATGTGAAGAATGAGATTACTTTTACTAAACATTTGAAAAAGATGCACAAGAGGAGTTGGGGGGCTTCTCATTGCTCAATCCTAGCCTCAAGAAGAGTGCCTGGTGTGTGCATAGTAGGATTCCTTCACCACACAAATAAGGAAGAGTCAACAGTCCAAGTGGGGAAATAGTTGGGACACAACTACAACCATGAGTGCTAATTATTATTTTGTTATTATCAGTTATAAATTCATTTTTTCTAATCTTTCTTTCTCAGATGTGAGACTTCAAAACAACTAGTACCTAATTTTCTCATAGAGACATCAAAAAATCACTGTGTGAGAGAAGGAAAAGCCCTGGCCTAAATCAGTAGTTCTATTCTGACACAATAATCCAATTTTGAACATATTTTTAGACCATTTTGATGATCAATTCATGAGCAAAGAAGATAGTACTATTAATATCCAAAGTGTTTTATTAACAGTTTGAAGTGCTAATTACCAGATAAGTGTTAATACACTAAAAGTGTATATTAATGTTACCAAGAACAGGAAAAAAATGAATCAGATATTTAACTACTAGGTATTGCATTGGATACTACAGCTGGGAATAAAAGAACAGAAAGGACCCATTCAAATTCTAAATAATTCCAAAATTTAAAGTAGAAAAATCACAAAAGTTGCCATTCCTGTGAACTTACCATGGAAGAGCCAATTTTTTGAGTAAGATAATGTCACACAATACTTTCTTGGCTCTCTCAGGTTCTGTGTAGTTATTTATCTATATTGGCAATCAGGTTAGACACTGTACTAATACTTCTTTGTAACGGAACTAAATTTTTTTCTGAAAGAGGATTTAATATTGCTGTTGATGATCTTATTAAAACAATAGTTTTTGTTGAATAAAATAATAAGTGCAAGTTAAAATGTCTCACTGAAAACGGTAAAAAGAGAAGACATCCAAAACACTAACTTATTTGCCATATATATATATATATATATATATATATATATAATAGATCTATATATACTGTTTTTTATTTTTTGTATATATAGATATAGATATATAGATAGATTTCTCAGAATAAAATGTAAAGATAGATATCCACAAATCTTAATTATCTTCTTCAATCTCTGTTTTAATTACAAAGCTACTATCTTATTACGGAAATGTTGCTATGATATTTTAAGACACCAGGAATGATATGAAAATTTTAACACTCAAAATACATTTAAAGCTTAAAAAAATCATAGGTAGGTAAAATAGTCTGAAGAAAAAGAGACTAAAATCATTTATTCTAATGTTGCAATTATTTGATGGCACCAGCTGGTTCATATTTTGTCCTTGTGGCTAGTAAGAAAAACTTGTTGGGTAGAAGGCAGCTTCTGTAGCAAAAGAGCTCTGTATCATCAGAGAGCTTCAGACATGGTGCAGTAACTAGGAAGTAGAATAGTGGCTGTTATCTTCTATTTACTCATAGCCAAGTACCGGTTGAGACTAGACAACTCATTTATTGATGATACCACCATGGCATTTTTCATAGCACTGGCAAAATGTCTGCATTCAATTTACTTCCATTGTTCCTAGTTGTTATGATTTATTCTCCGGGCAATTACTCAAGAGTTTTCAGAGTCTAGACTTTTACCAAAAAGCTCGCAGTTGTTTAATAAATCTGCATTCATGAACAGAATTAGGAGGCTAATGATTTCTCCCTGGTTACTTTCAAATATATATGAAAAATAAAATCTTGTCAGTTTTAGTTTGCAGCCCAGTTGATGAAAGTATGCAAACAAAGATCAAAGAAATTATAGAATTACACAGAGTTCACAGTAAGGCACCTTCATTCTGCAGCAACAGAACTATGGCTCAGCTAGGAGATGGGCTTTAAGATCACATACTACTCAATGCTGCAATGCAAAGAGTGTCATACTGTGATCTTCTAACTAGTTCTTGCTCTGCCACATTTGTCAAGTCTGCAGAGGGGACCCCAGGAAGTTATGCTTTATATATATATATATATATATATATATACACACACATATACATATATATATGTATATACATATATATGTATATATATATATATACATATATATGTGTGTGTGTGTGTGTGTGTGTGTGTGTGTGTGTATACACATATATATATGTAAGTAAACTCATGGCAGACAATGTTCCTTTGTCTCTCACCAGGACCTCTTTACAGAATATCTCCCATTACCAAACCAGTTCTTCGTAGAGAAGATGTATCCGCAGCTATGAGTAGCCCAGAACTAAAGGTACTCCCCACAGGGGAAGATAGGCCTATTAAAAAATAGCCATGCATATGTCAAGGTGCCCTTAAGACTAGCCAAGATGTTTGTGATACCGGATAATAGTGAACATAAACTCTACTTCCTTGACTATTTTCCACATAGCCCTGAAAGGTAGCATTGCTACCTGGCCAAGACAAATTCCAACAGGACAACCCATATACTCAGCTCTCTAAAAATATAATACTGAAATTAAAGTTTTAATCTACTACTCATTAGAATGATCCTTTCTATTTAACAGGATTGTCAGTCTTTATGACTACAGGAACACTTCTGAATATAATAGGTAAAAAGTCATAATTGAAATTAAATACATTTTTCTGATATACTGACTTAGAGCTAATGTTTCTAATTAAATAACATTTGTAACTATAAAATCTGAGGCAGCACATAACATGCCTGTATATAATAACTACATATAAATTAGTTCCAGATTTTTTAAATAGAAAAATATGACCGCTCCAGAGCAAAGTTTAAAGAATATGAATCTGGGAGTTCCTAGCATTATTTCACTGGGATTTTTAAAGAAGATACGGAGTGGCTAATTAATTTAGGCAAGTAAACAACATGAAAAACCACAAAAGTATCTTCATATCCATTTTTAGAAGGCAAGAATCTTCGCTGATGCGAAAGCTAAAAAATCAGAAATGTTAATGGTATTCATTTTAACGCCCACAAAACTACTAAAGGACCAGATATTGAACCCAAGAATTTACTACTGAGGCATCAAGATATAGTTAAGAGAAATGCCCAGGGAGGTAAGAGGAAACCTGCTATTGTTTCCAGGATTTTCCAGCTGGTCCACCATCACTTCCTGGTATGGCAGTAGAATCACCAGTCTCTTTTCCTCCCTATGCTAATCAAGGAAGCAAGTCACCTGCCAATGATAGAGTTTTCTGCTTTTTCCAAGTCCAATTGAGACATTATAGGTTCAATTAATTAGTCATCATTCTATTCTTAGCATGAATGTTCTTTATATTCCATTATCCTAATTAACCCTGAAGGCACAGTAATATTGAAATAGAGCCTTGGAGATAGTAAATTACTCAAATTAGTATATGGCAACATAGCAACACACACTGGATCTTAGTTTCCAACTTGTACAGTTGATTGCTTCCCATGCTATACTGTGAAAGGTTGCCTTGGAACAGTTTCCCTGGGATAAAGACAAACATTGTTAAAGAAATGTTATTCATCTTTTAAATAAAGAAAAGGTAGAATTGAAATATGTATTCTAGAAAACCATAAAGTGATGAAGCAATCCAAAATAAGAAAAAACAAGTCAGCTGACAAAAATTATAAGCAAACTAAAAACTGCTGAGAGCAAGAAAAATAGCTCCAGGAAAGAGTCACTAATTGGTATCCAATACCAAGTGGTCAGTCTTGAAATTATGTACACACAACTAACACCAAATAGACTTAGCAGTTTGTCTTTTAAATGTTTAGATGTAGGTGTGTGTGTGTATGTGTGTGTGTGTGCATACATGTATGTGTATAAAGTATACAGTAAAATGTGTATAAAGTAAAGAAAAAGAGGCCATGATATCTAGAGGGAACCACATGGGCACATGGGAAATGCTGAGGGAAGGAAGTGACAGGGGAAATAATGCAACTGTAGTTTGATTTAAAATGGTATTGATTTTTTTTAAAAAGTCAGCATAGGTTATTAAATCCAGAGAGTTTAAGCAATATTCACATCATCTATCACACTCAGATTATTTGGAGCTACTATAAACAGCAACAAAGTTGTAATAATCATCACCTCCTTTGTTCCATGGGCTAATTTGATCTTGATAAAGATACCAATGCCATGCTATGTATATGAGATCAAGGTTTATCACTCAATTTAAAAGTCTTTCAGTACAATGCATTACTTACTGAGTTGCAAATGCAAAATGTGATGACTATTTTTCAGATACTTCTTGGGAACCCTGAATAAGTAATGTAGTAAGACTGTGTAGGCTTTATTATGTCACTAAAGGAAACTTTGGAAAGGAAGAAAACATTACTCAATGTGTCTAAGGACCCACAGCTATTAAACAGCAGGGATGAGATTCAAACTCCATCTCCTAACATTTCATCATCGGCACACCACAGTATTAACCATTATGATTTGAATTACACATTAAGTCTCACATTAATCTTAAAGACTTGTTTCATTTTTGTTTGAAATGAATTTGCCCTGAGATGTCTATATAAAATACATTTATCAGAAGTAGACCTCAATAGCCTACAGGAATAAAAAAAATTAAGCTTTTTCCCCCTTTTCTTTTATTGGATATTTTCTTTATTCACATTTCAAATGTAAATATACTCTTTCCCAGTTTTCCCTCTGAAAACCTCCAACCTACCCCCCCACCCATGCTTCTATGAGGATGCTTCTCACCCACCCACTCCTGCCTCCCCACCCTGGCATTCCCCTATACTGGAACATCGAGCCTTCACAGGACCAAGGACCTCACCTATTGATGCTCAACAAGGCCATCCTCTGCTACATATGCTGCTGGAGCCATGGGTCAATCTATGTGTACTCTTTAGTTGGTGGTTTAGTTCCTGGGAGCTCTAGGTAGGGGGAGGGTCTGGTTGGTTGATATTGTTATTCTTCCTGTGGGGTCGCAATCCCCTTCAGCTCCTAAGAAGCTTTTAAAATTCATTCTCAAAGCTAAACCATTCTTTCTCATCAACTCTCAGCTTACAATGAACTTTCTCTGGTAATTCTTCCTGCCCTTTCCCCATGCTGGCCTGGAGATCCCAGGTACATGTTCCCACAGGCACCATAGAACAGTCTTCTAGACTTTAAGTATTTGATGAAGCCTGTTCCTCCCAGTGCATAAGTTATGTAAAAAGAGACTCCCATGTTGACTTAAAGTCTACTGCATTCCTAAGTCTAGAATGCAGTAACTACATGCGGGCACGCACACATACACACACACACACACACACACACACACACACACACACACATAACATTTATACAATACATAAAAACAGAATTGCCAAATTTGATATATTGTTTCATTTGCTCTTCAAATCTGTTAATTAATGCCAATGAAGAAAAACTGAAAGATTGAAGAGAGAGAAAGAGAAGAGAGAAAGAGCTGTCAAGTAAGAGGATGATGTAACATCTATGTTCTAAAAGAAAGAGAGGGGCTGGGGGAATAATAAAGCCTATGTAATATGATAACATCAGAAAGTATGAGCTGAGCTCTCACTAAACAAAGCCAAAACACATTAGAATTCCTGGGCACCCTTGATATGTCTATCCGTCATTATTAGTATACATCATCACCAAATCAATATTGAAAGTGAACATTCTCAGATAATATGAGATGCGTGCAGTCATCCTTTGTCTATGCCCAATTAAATGAGGTATTCTCCTGGACATTTCTACCACTAATTGGTCAGGGTAAGATACGCATGAGCTGGGGTGATTACCTTAATACATCTGCCTCCGGTGGTGTCAGAGAGAAACCAAAGTCATTAGAAAAAGGGTGGCTAATTTGTTTGCTTATCTCAGAGCCCAACCAGTTAAGGATTATAAATTCTCTCGGAGTTTAATGTGAGGTTCAGCGCTAAACTGGGGCAAGGAAATGATTTTAAAACCTTCATCCCTAGGAGGCAAAGGTGGTAAGGCTCTCCGAGACAAGACAGTAAAAGGATATTTATACCTAACAGTGTGAAAGTAGCCTGTCTCATTAAATAAAACATCTTTTATCATCCTGAGAAATTACTGACCCGTAATGACAGAAAAGTTCACAATTAAGCAAAGTAGTTACTGTGAATCACAGAAGACACAGAATCATCTCTCTCTTTTTAATAAGTGAATAATCCCGTGGATGTTCATACCTATTCATCTGGGAGAAAAGACTGTTCTATTTCTGAAAGAAAACCAAATAATAAGAGACAATCTTGTTTCTCACTGGAATCTGTTCATTTCAACATTGTAGATCCACAGATAAAAAGACCGACCTAGTGTTAGCAGCTCTGGGCCAGGTGGGGGTGGGGAACAGAATGTACAAAAGGGAAATGCACTAACAAGGAACTCACAACAGCAGAACTCATTTGCCATTTAGCTCAAGGTAGATAACAGGCAAACATGCAGCTTCGGAGCCTCCAACATTCAGTGACCCCGGGTCTCTGAAATAAATAGGCAATCTACCAGTTAACATCCTCCTGGTCATAAAGTTTTCCTCTATCAAATCCCATCATGGTATGGTTTTGACTGAGTTCTGTCTTCCTACTAAGAGATCCCAGGTTCCAACAAAGATTACAACCAAGTATTATTTCTTGATTATACTGTTACTGTTTTCTCCTATCTGTGTTACATGTTGGCATTGATGTCCATATCATTTCTCCTCACATAGCAATGTTCCCTTTAACTTGATTGTGTGCAATATCTCTTTATCTTAGATTCTGAAAGTTTCACACATAGGCTATAAGTGGTTTAATGGAACAAGTAGAAAAGAAAGTAAACTATACTTATGACTTTAGAGATTCTGAAGTGTGCAACTTACCAAAATATATCCCTTGGAGAGTTGTGTCATAAGACATTTATTTGATAAGACTCATCCTTGTCATATTGGGAGCAGGGAAAGTTGTATCACAGTTTAGAAGGGACACAAACAAACAAATCTGTGTCCTCACTTGCTTCTGTCACCTTCTATATGGGTGGCTTGAAGTCTATCATTTAAAGGTTTATTTATTCATGCATTTTATGTATATGGATACTTTGCCTCCATGTCCATCTGCACAACAGAGAAGAGCATCAGATTCCCTGGACCTGATGCCACGCTGTGGCATGACACAGCAGACTTATTGTACATGCATCAGTATATTAAAGATTCCTTCAGGTGTTGTCTTAAAATATCTCCCCAAGAAAGCAATCTCCTGTTTTGTTTTGGTTTTTTTGCTTGTTTTTCTTTGTTGTTGTTGTTTTTGTGGAACTATGGGTCAAGGGCAGAAAAGTTATAGTTTTGAGGCACTACGTAGGTGCTAGGAATTGAATTCAGAACCTCTGGAAGAATAGCCAGTGCTCCTAACTGCCGAGCCATAATTACAGCCCCAAGGCTCATCATTGAACTGGAGATGTGGTTCTGACTGTGGAAGTGGGGATAATACTCTATTTCATTCATCAGATTATTATGTGGCACCTGCTGTGTTAATGAGAGGAATTTATGTTCCCATAAAGCTATCACTGAGGTTAATATAGAAGAGAATAAGCAAATATACAAGTCCTGGATGCAACACTCTTATAATAAGTGCTAAGAAAGAAATAAAAGAGAAAAAGCTGGTAGCCATAGAGGGGGATGAGTCTCATGTTTAACAGGTAGGCAAAACTGAGGTTCCACCTGAACAATTGAAACTGAATGAAATGTGACAAAGCCCATTAGAAGAACTTCTCAAAAGTTGATTCCCAGAAGATATTTATAAATGTAGATCCTAGGACTACCTAGCAAAACGTAAGGACCTTTAAGAAGTGCTACCACTCCAAAGCTTGTGTTCATTTCCTTTCTATCATTAAAGAAAGGGTATTATTTGAAAAAGAGCATCCCTGGATACCTACTGCTGCTTCCTGAGAAGACGTGAGAAATGAAATCAGAGGGATGAGGAACGCTGACTTAAGAGTGTGGAGGACCATGGTTGAGAAAGAGTGGAACCACACTTGAGCCCCAGCAGTACTAATGATAGCTTATTACGTGATGAATAGGACTAATAAGGGACCTTACAGTTTTGCAACTGTGTTATTCCAACAAGAAAAGAAACAAAACAGAGAAAGATACGCTATGGTGTGGGGAGGAGAAAGGGAGAGGAAAAAACCCAAAATCCACACCTAAACACTATCATAACTAGTTTGCCTGTGGCATGACACAGCAGAGTTATTGTACATGCATCAGTATATTAAAGATTCCTTCAGCTGTTATCTTAAAATATCTTTCCAAGATAGCATCCTCCTGTTTTTGTTTGTTTGTTTGTTGTTGTTGTTGTTTTCATGGAACTATGGGTCAATGGCAGAAAAGTTTCTATTTAGATATTCACAATATTTCCCTTGTTTTCGGGGGAGGGGTAGGAGGTATGTGTATTATATGAAATGCCTACCTCCAGGGGGTGTCACATGACTTCAATGAAGATTGTCATCTAATAGATAAATTGTGGCCATAGCAAACCCGTACTTTCATAAATTGAAGATGCCATAGCAAATTCAAATGATTTTTTTAAGTAGATGTGAATTGAAAGAAACAGAATCTCCATAAAGCAAATGAGCCTATTTAATTGACTGCCGCAGAGTGTCAGTTAGATGGCGATGCCAACTTCTACGTGATGAATAGGACTAATAAGGGACCTTACAGTTTTGCAACTGTGTTATTCCAACAAGAAAAGAAACAAAACAGTACCATTCCAAGAAATGCAGTCAACACCATCCCTGAAATTACAATTGTCCTCCTTAAAACAATAGTTTTAAAAATATGAAGACACTAGTAATGCTTTACCCCAAGCTGAGAGTAGTGTCTGCAAAGAACTGGTAAGTATGACCACACAAGCATCTGGGGACATGCAGTGACAGCTCGCCAACATAAAATATCTACTTCTATTCCAGATGCTTGGGATCAGAGCAGAAATCCTTAGAACCTGTGAGAAGATTTTACCATTGCCTCTGCTGTATGGACAGGCAAGTGGATGCTAGCTGGACTTCTCCAGGTTGTAATTCAGTAGCAAAGTGTGCCTTTGTTGCTGCAGCGCTTCATGTGGTATTCCCTTTCCTTTATCCTTTATTTTTAATTAGGATAAAATTGTATAGCATAGAAAGAAGAGTTACAGAAAAAGAGCACAGGCTTATAGCTGGAGTTTCCCTACTTCTTGTCAACCTCTCCAGGCCTGTTTTCTCATCCGAATAGATCTGGGCCAGCTCCAAGCTTTGCAGCCTGGCTATCCACTGAGAGGAAAAAGACAAAATGCTTTGTAAACCGAAGAGAAGGAGGGGTGAGGGGTGTGGATGAGCAATTTCCCTTTGTTGCTAAGTTACCGGTACAATTTCCCCGGAGAAGTAACTACCTCCTTTAGGAATACATGTAGCTCCTTCCGGTATTATCACAGCTCCTGTAAGTATCGTAAGTGTTCAGTTACTCTTCATGTTGCTTTTGGCATTCTCTTCACAAAGTTCCTTCCCCCATTTCAAATACTCAAAGTCATTGCTCTTGCCATCTTTGTTTCTTCCCGGAAGACATCCATCGTGTATTCAAGTTCGTTCACTGAAGAAGGGTCCGTGACCAGGGTTGTCCCCTGATTGATGATGATTTGAAGAGAAGACTCTGATATTAAATATCCTACAGCAACCTGAGGATATGTTTCTTTCGTTGGTAAAGTGTGCCGAGATACTCGACGGTGCAATCTCCTCTGATTGCGAGCACTCTTGTAGGAGCTGATTTGAGCAGTCTGATTACTTGTTTAGTTGTCAAGTGGCCCCATTAGTGTCGGGGGAGCTACTGTTACCCTGAATCTCTGGATGACAAACAAAATGATCGGGAAATTTTCTGGTAGCTAGCCAAGTTTTAGGCCTAAACTTCCACGTGAATCTTAGCAATACCAAGGAAGCTTTTATCCCAAAGACTAAAAGGAAAAAAGAAATTCTACCCAATGGATTTTATTTTTGTCCTGTAGAGAGAGGAACAAAATGTCCTACCCAGTAGAGGGAAGGGAGCCTCACTTTAGACGCCACATTGATAACCTCCTATCCCGTTTTCCAGCAGGGAGTAGAGAGGCTAGAACAGAGCAGCATGCTGTTAAAGATGTTGAATTAGCAGATTTGCAATAAATTCAAAGCTCTATTCTGTACAGAGTCCCCGTGAGTTCATAGGGAACTGTGAGTGTGAGATGCAAAGCAAAGAAAAAGCAGCAAAAGATAAAGAAAATATGATTATGGCAAATATCCCATATTCACTGTAGGGGATTTGGAAATAACTTGCAAACGTGTTTCCCGTTTTTTTTTGCCATGATTTGATCCAGTGAATTTAGCAGCACAGATCACAGGATTTCCATCAAATTTCACATAATGTGCATCCTGGTGTCCCCTTTGGATAGCATTCATCAAATCATATACTGTCTGTAACTTAATCAGAGGAGCTGTTCTGTCACATCAGACAGAGCAGGAAGGCTCTGACTTTTCAGCAGCACACAATATAAAGGAGGTCTGTGTGCCTCAAACTCCAGTCTGTCATTTTATTGATTGAGAATTTCATGAACATGCATAATGTGTTTTGAGCAAACTACAGTTTGCTTGTTTTATTTTTATTTTTATTTTTTATTTTCTATATTCTTTGTTTACATTCCAAAAGCTTTCCCCTTTCCCAGTTCCCCCCCACCATACGTCCCATAATTCCTCTCCCCCCCAACTATTCCCCAATCACCCTCCCCCCATGATTTCTCTGTTCTAGGTCTACAAAACTGGATCCAATCTTTACAGGCCCAGGGTCCTCTCCTTTCTTCTTCTTGGGAATCATTTGACTTGCTAATTGTGCCTTGAGTATTTAGGGCTTCTGGGCTCATTAATATCCACTTATCAGTGATTGCATTTCATGTGTATTCTTTTGTGATTGGGTTCACTCACTTAGGATGATATTTTCCAGATCTAACCATTTAGCTACAAATTGCATGAATTCATTATATTTAATTGCTGAGTAGTATTCCATTGTATAAATATACCACATTTTCTGTATCCATTCCTCCTTTGAGGGACATCTAAGCTCCTTCCAATTTCTGACTATTATAAACAAGGCTGCTATGAACATAGTGGAGCATGTGTCTTTATTGTATGCAGGGGAATCCTCTGGGTATATGCCCAGGAGTGGTATGCCAGGGTCCTCTGGAAGTGCTTGTTTGTTTTTAAGAAGGTCTCATGGTTGAGCTCTGGTTGTCCTGAAACTGTATAGACTACATAGATTAGGCAAGCCTTGAACTCAGAGATGCCCCAGCCTCTTACTCTGAGACTGCTAGGATTAAAAAATGTGCATGTGCCACTACAACCAGCTCATTCTTTTTTTCTCCCTTTTCCTAATCACTTACCTTTCTTCCTGTTTGAATAGAAAAGAAAAGTCCCTAACACTAAGTGCTGTGTGATATTTTCTACCTTTCTAATTAATTGCTTGACTCGACAATGCTGGCCCATGCAGCCAGCCACTACTCACTTCTGGAACACTCACTGCACCATTCATCATTTTTGCTTTTTTTAATTATTAAAAGGTTTCACACATAGAGCAAGATTTTAAGCAGTTTTAAGACTGTGTCTATTAATTTTATTTAAGTAGAAAACATTGAAAGAAATCCTTTTCCTCTCTCTATTAGCCCTATTTGATTACCAGATCTCCAAATGTAAGTCAGATACAATGTCAAGAAAAAAAATTGATCCTAACCTTCAGTTCATTAGCTTTGCATCAGATAATAAATGAAGGCTGGGCGATGATTAAGGGACATAAGGATATTTATGACACTTTTCTTATGTATAAATGTTTCTGGCTTTAAGACAGTTGCATGTAATGGTTTCAGTGATTTACTCTTCTCATGCACTTTTTTTTTCTTATACCCAATCTTTGATAATGAACAAATCTTCTGACTATGGGACATACATATCAAAATAAATCTTTATGAAATGTAATAGACAATTAGACAAACAACAGTAAGTAAACTAAACAACTAATAATTTTAAAAGTGTTAATCTGCTCTGCCATGAGAAGACATTGGCAGTACTCAGAAGACAGGTGCAGGAAAAGACTTTCTAAGAAGAATTTCCTTTGTTCAGGATTTAAAGCCAACAGTTGACAAGTGACATCTCATAAAACTAGAAATCCTCTGGACAGCTAAGGAAACAATCAACCAACTGACTAGAAAGCGCACAGAGTATGAGAGAATATCTGCTAGCTATGCATCTGATACGGGATTAGTATTCAGAATATATAAAGAACTCAAAAAAAAGAAAAAGAACAAATGACCCAAAGCGGGCTGTGGATCTAAATATGCAGTTCTCAAAAGGAGAAATAAATAATGGCTAAGAAATACTAGAATAGTATTCTGTTGCAATTAGGGAAATGCAAATGAAACCTACTTTGAGACTTCACCTATCAGAATGGCTAAGAGCTAGAAAACAACCAACAACAAATACTAGCCAGGATGTGGGGAAGGGGAATTCTCTGTTGGTAGAATTGCAGACTGTAGAGGGAAGTTTCCCTAATTATTGATTGGCTAATAAAGACAGTAGAAGCTAATCTCTGGGTGAAGATATGGAGGTGGGTTTTCCTGGAGGACAGAAAGAGATGGACAGAGAGGTTTGGGGCAGGGGGGTGTTGGGGGGGGGAATCAGGTTGTGGGTGGATGAGACACAGCAGACATGTCGGTCTCTGGGGCACCAATAGTTTGTAGTCTCTGCAGGTAACTGAAGAGGCCAAGGAAGATAGGGCAGAATATTCTTCGCCCAGCCTTTGAGTTATCTGGTCAGTTTTAAAATATAAAGGTCTCTAGTGTCCCTGCCCCCATGGGGCAAAAGGGAGCTGGGTGGGGTGGCTATTACTGGCACCAAGCTGGGAACAATCAAAGAGCAGAGCAGCTTTGAGAAGCTAGCTATGGGAGCTAGAGGAGACAACTGTTGACGGCACTGGGGGCATTGGGCAAGGAACAAACAGACCAGAGTGGCTTGGCCAAACTAGCCGTGGGGGCCTGACTAGCCAGTGGGGCGGCTGCTGATTCTAGAGCCAAACCTTTATGGAACTTGGTGTGGAGAACTTTCAAAAAGCTAAAAGTAAGCCTATTATATACCCACCTAAAGCCCCATCCTCGCAATCTACCCAAAGGGTTCAATATCCTACCTCACAGATGTTTGCTCGGCCGTGTTTGCTGACGCTCCACTCACACATGCTAGGGAATGGAAACAAGCCAAGCAGTCTTCCGCTGATGGATGGCTAATGGAAATGAGGTATATATGCGCAATGGAATACTATTCAGCTGTTAAGAAAAACGGAAATCTTGAGATCTGCAGGTAAAGGAATGGAACTGGAAAGTATTATAGTGAGTGATTTCACCCAGGCCTAGAAAGACAGATGCCACATGCTTTCTCCCATGTGTGGACCCTAGCTCTGAATGTTCAGATACACGTGCATGACCTGAAGTAACTGCAGAAATCAGAAAAGTAAAAGGGACAATGGAAGCCAGGAAACTGCAGAAATCAGAAAAGTAAAAGGGACAATGGAAGCACCCTGGGGGACAGGGCTAGATCTCTAGAGATGGAGACTGTAGGACACAGGTACTTAGAAGGGGAAAAGTGGGTGGGCTTTAACTGGCAGGGGAGGAAGAAGAGCATAGGTTAAATAAGAGGAGTAAAAATCACTAAAGATATTAGAAAAACCCTAGGAAAATATTATTCTCTGTTTACTTAAAAATACATATATATAATGTGTGTGTGTGTGTCTGTGTGTGTGTGTATGTGTGTGTGTGTGTGTGTGTGTGTGTGTGTAGTTTGAATGATGTTACCACACTTGAAGCAATAATGCTACCTCCAAGACTACCCAACAAAAACCCCAGAGCCAGGCATGGGAAGCTTCCTCTCTTGGTAAGGAGAGTCTATGAGGCACACAAAAGAATATAGGCTGCTGTTACAGCACTTGGCTGCCTCCCAGAACTTGAAAGCAAGGAAATATTGCTAATTATACCACACTCTTCAGACACAGGTCAAACAGAGATAGAACTGACCTCCAAGCCTCCTCCCTGAAGACCATCTCTCACAGAACTCAAAGGTGCTATGCAAGCTGCCAAGGAAGTAAAGTAGCCAGCAGTCCTCCACAGCTATAAAGCCTATGAACCACAACATGGATCTGTGTGACAACATGTCCCCAAGGGTACCATAGTGGCACATCTTGAGGCTATTCAACCACCATGTAATTGGATTAAAGGCCTGTACAATAGGACAAAATTCATAACTTGCACTGTAAACCCAGGCAATGTTCCATGGCTGATGAGGCAGGTAGGTCATGAACCCTAAAGAAGTACCTACTTACAGCCACTTTCCAAAACTAGTATACTTTTAAATACTTATTCTTATGCTCACAGATAAATGCAGGTCTCACCTTTATCAAAGCCACTTCTTTTTGTAACAGACTTTTGTAACATTATAGACAACCATACAACCCCTAATGTAGAGAACAACTAAGTGTGGAATGCCCAAACACAGTTGATACATCTACAATTTACCCCTACTGCCTATGGTTCAAGGAACAACATGGAAGAGGAGCTGGAAACATTGTAAGAGCCAGAGGTAGTAGTTGTCTAGAAGAAAACTGTTCTCTGGACATAACAGGGCCATTGCACAAATGAAATCATAGTGTTGTGACAACATACACAAAAGTTGCTCAGGTTGAAGACCAACTCTTAGCATAGAGTGGGAAGGTAGGCCTTACCCTTAGCCATAGAACTATTGATAATTGATAGCTGACTTGAGGTAAAGAGTTTTCTTTTAGGGGGTGGCCCCATAGGTTGAACACATTCCAGTGGATGGCCACATACCAAGAATATATGACCAACAGTAATGACCGTGTGGGCTTTAAAAATATGAAGATACAAAGTTGGGCAGGCATGAGTATGATCAAAATATAATATCTTAAATTCTCAAAAGAATTAATAAAATATGTATTGTTAAACTATGGCTTCTAAATACATCTATGTTGAGGTGACCCCTCCAACCATAAATTTATTTCTGTTGATACTTCATAATTGTAATTTTGCTACTGTTATAGATTGTAATATAAAGACCTATGCTTCCTAATGGTCTTAGGCAGCCCCTGTAAAAGGGTTGTTTGAACTCCCAAAGAGGTTGCAACCCACAGGTTGAGAACCACTGATCTAAAAGAAACGAAGAGAAAAGTACCTTTATTTCAGTATCACATAGGTTGGTATTAAATATTTTAAAAACCACCAGTGAAAGTTTGAAAAATAATTTTTCTTGCAGCTGATGAATGTGAAATCTCTTAATAAGATTTTAAATCTACATTATTGTGTTGATAATCACAAGCAAATTGATATATAACTTGAGCAATTTCATCCAATCTATTATTAATAACAAGTTTAAAAGGATGCATTAACTTTCCTCACTGCTATAATAGCAAGTGCTAAGAAGGCTAGGCTGAGTCCATGGTAGGCTTTAAATTGGCAGTTAAAGAGACTAGGCCTAAATCTCTGTTTCCAAGAACTGGGCAAGTCCAGACAAGTCCAGGCCTCAGAAGCTACCCTGCCACCTGGCTTGAGGCAAGGACAATGGGTCAGCAGCAGGTTGAGACTTCCTTGGCTACTTCCTCCAGTAATAGTCTCCAGACCTCCCCAGCAAATTTCCAGCCCCCCACACTCCAGTAATAGAATGTCCATAGAGATGGACCCAACAGATTAACACAGAGCTCATCTACCCCAGAATCCCCTAATGTGCTTTAAATCAGGCCTGCACACTCACTTGGGTGTCCCTCTATCTTGGTAATAGGAGACACCAGCATGCTGGACTTCTGCCAAATAAAACACTCTTTTTGTTTACATACTATTGGAGTCCAGGATGTCATTCCATCTCATTGAGACTGAACAGAAATTAATTTATACTAACAACACTGTCTACCATAAGAAGTTTGACCCTCACTGAGAATGGATGGAGTCAGCATCTTCCTTAGGCATCATGGGGATAATTCTCTTTCTTCAAGTTAAATGTATACATCTGGTTACAAAATTGATCATGCAATTTACATTAAGTTCTAATTGTATATAACAAGTGAAGAATAGAAAAGAAAATGTGGAAAATCTATTTCTACTCACAAAGCCGTGCCACTGAGATTAAAAGTAAAATATATCTACATTTCAGCATAATATTTTCTGCAACTTGAAAGTATTCTCCATTTTCATGTGTTAAACATACAATTTACTTTTCATCTTTGTCCCTGTAGTTTAGATTTACAGAATAGGATTTAGAATTCAAGAGGCAACAAAACTTACAGTAAAATAATCATACTCAGTACTAATTATTATGTAGTGACTCTGGGCCATGTTTTTCTATGTTGGTTTACAAATGAGAAATGTCTCTCAAAAATAACAAATTTGAACAAATGCTACCCTGGTAAGTAGTAGAGCTAAACAGATGGAGTTATGGTGCTACCAGATTTCCTCTACCATGTCACACTGAAATATATGTTACTACACAAATGTACAACAATATATTTTTAAGTTACATTTTTAATTATAAGATTATTTTAGTTTGGATAGGACCGAAGTAAATCAATCCTTTACCTTAGAAACAATTTCAACTTTCTAATTTAATAATTATATGTATTATTTACATTCATTCTGTGTTAGTGAATGACAATATAGAATATATACAGCGACCACCAAAATACACTGTTGTAATTTAACATGTGTCTTCCTTTTTAGAAATGTTTTCAATACTGAAATTATAATTTCTGTGTGCTTAAGTTTAAATATTAAATATTTAACTAGTAAATATTAACTAGTAAATATTAAAATAGGAAAAATATTTTATGGAAAAAGTGTTTATTTTTTTTTCAGTTTTTTTAAGATATATTCTTTATTAACATCTCAAATGATTTCCCCTTTCCTGGTTCCCCTATCCCAAAAGTCCCATAAGCCATCTCCTCTCTCCCTGTTCCCCAATCAACCCCCTCTCACTTCCCTGTCCTGGTATTCCCCTACACTGCTGTATCAAACCTTTCCAGGACCAGGGCCTCTCCTCCCTTTGATGTCCAACAAGGCCATCCTCTGCTGCCTGTGACTGGAGCCATGGGTAACACCATGTGTACTATCTGGTTGATGTTTTTGTCCCTGGGAGCTCTGGATGTACGGGGGTGGGGGGGGCTCGTATTGTCGCTCCTCCTATGGCACTGTAAACCCCCTCAGCTTCTTGGGCCCTTTCTCTAGCTCCCCCATTGGGGACCCTGTGCTCAGTTCAATGGATGGTTGAGCGTGTTCCCTTCTGTATTTGTCATGCACTAGCAGAGCCTCTCAGGTGGAAGCTATATCCAGCTCTGGTCAGCAAGTACTTGGCATCCATAATAGTGTGCCTGGGTGGGGTAGTCTCTGGATGGTCTTTCCCTCAGACTCTGCTCCACACTTTGTCTCTGTATCTCCTTCTATAGATATTTTGTTCCCCCTTCTAAGAAGCACTAGAGTATCCATACTTTGTTCTCCCTTCTTCTTGGGTATCATTTGATATGTGAATTGTGTCTTGAGTATTCCAAGCTTCTAGGCTGATATCCACTTATCAGTGAGTGTATACCATGTGTTCTTTTGTGATTGGGTTACCTCACTTATTCCATTGTGTCAATATTTTCTGTATCCATACCTCCATTGAGGGACATTTGGGTTCTTTCCAGCTTCTGGCTATTTTAAATAGGGCTGCTATGAATATAGTGGAGCATGTGTCCTTATTACATGCTGGGGAATCCTCTGGGTATATGCCCAGGAGTGGTATAACAGGGTCCTCTGGAAGTGTCAGGCCCAGCTTTCTGAGGAACCATCAGACTGATTTCCAGAGTGGTTGTACCAGCTTGCAATCCCACCAGCAGTGGAGGAGTGTTCCTCTTTCTCCACATTCTTGCCAGCACCTGCTGCCTCCTGAGTTTTTGATCTTAAGCATTCAGGTAGATCAATGGAATAGAATTAAAGACGCAGAAATGAACCCACACACCTATGGTCACTTGATGTTTGATAAAGGAGCTAAAGCCATCCAGTGGAAAAAAGAGAGCCTTTTCAATAAATGGTGCTGGTTCAACTGGAAGCTAGCATGCAGAAGAATGCGAATCAATCCATTCTTATCTCCTTGTACTAAGATCAAGGACCTCCACATAAAACCAGACACACTGAAACTAATAGAAAAGAAACTGGGGAAGACCCTTGAGCACATAGGCACAGGGGAAATTTTCCTGAACAGAACACCGATAGCTTATGCTCCAAGATCAAGATTTGACAAATGGTACCTCACAAAATTACAAAGTTTTTGTAAGGCAATGGACATTGTCAATAGGACAAAATGGCAACCAAAAAATTGGGAAATGATCTTTACCAACCCTACATCCGACAGAGGGCTAATATCCAATATATACAAAGAACTCAAGACGTTAGACTCCAGAGAGCCAAATAACCCTATTTAAAAATGGGGTACAGAGTTAAAGAATTTTCATCTGAGGAATATTGAATGGCTGAAAAGCACCTAAAGAAATGTTCAACATCCTTAGTCATCAGGGCAATTCAAATCAAAATAACCCCAAGATTTCGCCTCATACCAGTCAGAATGGCTAAAATAAAAAACTCAGGAGACAGCAGGAAAAATCTTAAGCACCAAAAACATCACTGCCTCTATTTTAGATACTATCTTCACAAAAATTTGTAATTAGAGGTTTCCAGTCAATAAATAAACAATCTGAATAAAAGTATAGGTAAGCCAAAAACTGTGGGTAACAAATATATAATATTAAGAAAGCATAAATGTTTATTATCTCTTTATGATTTGTGAAAGGGTGGAATATAGTTTTCAGGTCAGTCACAAGCAGCTGTAAAATACCACTAGTATTTCTTGTACCGATATTATAAACCATGTCAATTTTTCTGTTTGTTCAGATTGGTGAAAGCATGCATTCTTTTTCACCATCTTCACAATCCTTCCACAGTCAAGCAATTAATTTGCATCCCTCTGCATCTATTTCTCTTATCTAAAACTCTTGTAATGGGAGAATTTAGTTTAAATTATGCTTTTAGATATTTCCAACCTGCTAGATATCCAACAAGAAGATGAGCACATGTGCACAACAGTCAACTATTAAAGAAATTACAATCAAATTACATTAGCCAGAAGACAAAAGATCTTTGGTTTTGTGACTGTCTGGCTTCAGAGTCCTGTTCCTGTCCTTTCCTCAGAGATCACTCTCGTCCTTTGGGAAATTGTTTTTCTACATTATTTTCTTGCAAAATGTAATTATTCAGAACAAGATATACATGAGTCTAATCAGTAAGTTCTGTTCAATATAGCTATTGTAGGTAAGCATGCAGAATAATAGAACTTGGAAGCACACTGAAGAGTCACAATGCCCAGAGCATAATTACTCTATTAACAAGGATTTCTAAGCAATGAGAAATTTTATAAAGCCAAACCCAAGTTTTGTCTATGTAAAGCAGTTAGATCTCAAGAGTCAGTCTCCTCTCTCCATCCTATGATAGAACACACAGAGCTCAGACCGTGAGATCACACAGGTGGTAAAATATGGGAAGAGAAGTTATTGGGCAGATGTTCTAGTTATTGAAAAATTCTAGTCATAAGAGATAACTAAATAAATTAATTTGTTTACTCATGCTAAATTATTCTGAATATATCTGTGTTCTTTAGAGTCCCCAAGCCATTGGTTCATTAATGCAAATTATGTACATTTTAAAGAAATATTCATGATACAAAAGGGTTTTATAAATTTTTATCTCCCTGTTTTCTTCCAACCAATATAATGTCACTGTTGTTTTCTGTGAATGTAATATATTCTGAATCCAATGTGACCTGGCCTGCTGCCAGCCCAGCACCCTTTGCAGGCCATTTCTGATCTGTGTGTGAACTCTGCACTGTTTTCCAAGGATCCCCTGCTGCCTTCCTAGGAGTGTGGACTCTGCACTGTTTTCCAAGGATTCCCCTGCTGCCTCTTAGTAGTTCTAGTCAGCAGTTATTGGAATGCTAGATGTTGTTTGCATCTTTGCAATCTGGTTTTCATTTATGGATTTCTACTTTCATTCTCTATGCTAATTCCACTCGTGCACAGACAGACTCTAAGGAGTCAACAACTTAAAATCATTTATGCAGAAATGCTAGTCTCAAAAAGACAGATATTCTGTATTTTCTCTCAGAGGTAGTATATACATTTATTCTCTCTCTTCTCTCTCTCTCTCTCTCTCTCTCTCTCTCTCTCTCTCTCTCTCCTTCCCTGTCTCTTATATTGTGTGATTATTGTATGTGTGCATGTGTATAGGACATTAAAGTAAATTGGAACTAAGAAAGGAAGACACCGAGCTGGAGGAGAAAGCTGGAAATAAGAAAGGAACTACAATATATGTGATGACCAGAAGGTCTGTCTGGGAAGAGGAATGGAACCAATGCAGGAGAAGCAGGAAGGGCAAAAGGCAGTGCTTGGGGAGAACAAGAACAGTGTGTAATAAAATATATGTGTAAAAAGGTTATAATCGAACACATTATTTTGTATGTTAAAATTATTAATAATAAATGAGAAATGTCTGTTAAGAAAAATCAATGGTCATGCTAAGACAAAAGAGGGAGGTTCCTTGAGATCCCATCCCTAGATAGAGAAATCCCAGCAAGTAATGACTGCTGGGAGAAGAACTAGCCTCTCCCACGGATGAGCCCTGTTATAGATTGTCCAATGCAGAGTGGTCTGCCCTGAATCCAAATACACAAACAATAAAAAGGGATTCATTGGAGTGTGTGTGTGTGTGTGTGTGTGTGTGTGTGTGTATGTGTGTATGTGTACGTTTATGTAAATGTGTACCCATATAGATATACATTGTATGTGCATGTGTATATGTATATACACATATATTATTCATATATATATATTTATATATGTACACAATCAAAATGAAGAAGGCGATCTATTTTAGAGGGGGAGTACATGAGAAGGGTTAGAAGGAGAGTAGCTTCCCCACTGGGTTATAAAACATCTTTGAAGTCAGGCACACTTGACATATGAGTAAATATAAGCCTATTTTATTCAATAAATAACATTTGATCAAGTATTTTTTTGGATTTAACAATTCAAATCTAACTAGGAAAGAAAAAAAAGTACTGTAGTCCAGTGATTCCTAGCCATGAGCTTCAGTTCTTAAACCAAATCAATTAAATATGTTTGATTATTTTAGATATTTTTAAAAAAATCTTCACAATTCTCATCTGCATCCAGATTTAAGGACCACTCCCATGGCTAAGCACTTATATACATGCTATAATGAAACTTATAACAATATATGTTCATCCCAAATTAACAATCTGAAAGATAGTCTGATTTTTTAAAATTTATTCTTTAATTTAGACTTTATCCCCTTCCATGTCTACCCTCTGACTGTTCCACATCTTATACCTGCTCCTCCCTGTGTCCCAGAGGATGTCCCCACATCCATATCCACTGCACCAGATCTCCCCAATCCCTGGGATTTCCAGTCTCTTGAGGGTTAGATGCATCTTCTCTGACTTAGTCTAGACCCAACAGTCCTCTGCTGTATATGTGTTGGGTGACTCATATCAGCTGGTATATGCTTCCTGGCTGGTGGCTCAGTGGCTGAGAAATCTTGGGGGTTCAGGTTAGTTGAGACTGCTGGTCTTCCTTTAGGGTCACCCTCCTCCTCAGCTTCTTCCAGCTTTTCTCTAATTACCACAGGGGCCACCAGCTTCTGTTCATTGGTTGGGTGTAAATATCTGCATCTGACTCTTTCAGCTGTTTTCTGGGCCTTTCAGTCATAATAGGCCCCTGTTTGTCAACACACCATAGCATCAATCATAGTGTCAGGCCTTGGGACCTGCAGGGCCAACAGAAGGAACAGAACCAGGCAACCATTGGAGGTAGGAGGTAGGGGGTCTTCTAGAATGTACCAGAGACCTGGGAAGTGAGAGACTCCCAGGACTCAAAGGGAGAGCCCTTAGATGAAACATCCTATAATGAAGAGATTGAACTTGTAGAGTCCTCCTCCAGTAGAAAGACAGGGCATCAAGTGGAGGGGTGGGGTTGCCATCCCACAGAGTTTTGAAAACTCTGACCCATAATTGTTCCTGTCTGAGAGAATTTCTGGAACAAAAATAGAAAACAACCTGAGAGAAAGGAGGTCCAGTGACTGGCCTAAATTGGGATCCAGCTCAAGGGGAGGCCCCAAGGTCAACACCATTACTAATTTATCTTAAGAGTCATTCAATACTGAAATTCTGAGGGAGGGTCTTATTTCCCACCTTAGATATACTATTTATTTTACCTTCCTTATTTAGCTTCTGGTACATCCACAACTAGTAGAACACACATCCATACAAAGGTATAGTGGAAAGAAGTTTGTAAATGGTTGCTCTTAAGTTTTATTTATTAGTTAAGGATATTTAAATTGGTTAAAAAGATTTTGTTATTGATGTAGACTATCAGAAATTAACCAATTTAAATTCCTAAAGATGAAATTTAGAGAGACGAAGAGGAAGATAAAATATCTGTTTCTTGAAAAATATAATAGCACATGCATAGAAAGGGAATAATCTGTCAGGAGATGGGGGATAGAGATCTTCTTAAGTATTTTATTTTCAATATTTGGTTTTACTCTTTGAACCTCGGTTCTATTTAGTAATGCTTTAGTATCTTAGCATCTGCCTCAGAGAGTAGGCTCTGACCTTTAGCCAAGAGGATGCTTGGTGAATGCATTTTCTGCCTAGGACTTTCTAGAGAAGTTATGTGCCCTGGCCATATGTAATGAGGGGAGAATGAAAAATAAACTATAATACTCAGTGACAGGATGCTACACACATGTAGAAAGAGGAATAGGGTACATCAGTTGCCTGGATTAAAAGAACCAACCAAGCATATATAGAAGCGACACATAATCACTGCTTTCATGACATAGCATCTTACAGCATAAACCAGAGCTTTACATCATACCATAGAGCTCATAACACTCAGACTCAAAGTGGGGCTCTGACCTATGCACATGTGACCACATGTAAATGTTAATAGACAGCAGAGAGTTTCTGAAAGAAGCACAATGGAAATTAAATCATTCAAACCCAGTGACTCTCATCTAACTAGAAAGTGAGATCAGTAGCAGGATACTGGCTTGCCATGGCCATGGCCATGAAATTGGTGTTCATCCTAAGCACTGTGTATATGCGTGCACAAGCAGAAAGAAAAATGGATTAGTATTATATAGAACCAGAATTACAGACATATAAGAAGGTAAGTGTGTGGTCTATGGATTCAAGAAGACAGAGGACCAGAAGGCTTCTGGAGTATGGTGAAGTTAAAATGTGCCTATTACAAAGACCAGATAGAATCCAGTGTGCCATTTGGTGCTATTGGTGACGGGAGAATGACAGAATACTGTCAAGTCCAAAACTCAAAAATAATCTGGAGCTGAATTTATAACACACTGAAGTATTCCTATTCCTAGCTATCATGTGTTGGATATTGATATTTGACAGTATACAATTGTTCACAATAGCATAACACAGATGCTATTAACCATAACCACAAGCCAGAAAACAGTGTCAGGGAAGTTAGTCACTCAATAAACATGCACACAAGTAAGTTGATCTCAGAGCCAATAAATTCATTGAACTGTGTTGCTTTCTCTAGTAGTAGGGGTGGTTTGTGTTTACAACAGGGGGAATTTTATCTCTCCAGGTTCCCCATGCTTCTGAGAGGAATCTGGACTCATGGACAACTGAAGGATTTCACGGTTGAAACTTTCTCCTCTGTTTTGACCAGATCTAGTGGTATGCTAAGCTTGGGAAAGAGGGGAAGGGAATAGATGATTACAATAAACGGTCTCTCTCTCTCTCTCTCTCTCTCTCTCTCTCTCTCTCTCTCTCTCTCTCTCTCTCTCTCTCACATACACACACACACACACACACACACACACACACACCACTAAGGTTTAGTACAAAATAGATGGGTGAACAAATATTTAAAATGTGGCATTGGCTAAGAATATATCTTTACTGTGGGATCTTATTGTGCATTCCACTTTTGGTATTAAACACTCATTGTACATGTGACTTGGCATCTCAAAATGTGTCAGTTTTCTCATCCACGAAGTAAAAAATTTAATTAGGCTATCCAAACATTTATTTCTCTTTTTATTGGATACTTTATTTGCATTTCAAATGTTATCCCCTTTCCCAGTTTCCCCTCTGCAAAAGCCCCTAACCCATCAGCCCTTACCCTGCTTCTATGAATGTGCTCCCCATAAACACTTTTTGTGAAAGTTATTCTCACTGGTGAGTAACAGATAGGAACAAATATATCTACCATATTCACTGCCTGCTACAGTGTGAGAAAAACATCTCAATTTGTCCAGCCCAAAATAGATTTACAATCAAATCAAGAAAACAAAACAACAACAACAACAGCAAGGTAGGATCAACACATAAAGCTGTAATATAATGGTTCCCATCCTGTGGGGTCGTGACCCCTTTGGGGATTTGGTATCAGCTATCCTACATATCAAATATTTACATTACAATTCACAATAGCAACAAAATTACATCTATGAACTAGTAACAAAATAACTTTATGGTTGGGGGGTTCCTCACAACATGAGGAACTTTCAAATGACTGGCATTCTGATATTTTAAGAATAAAAATCTATTGCATTTAGAATCACCAAAGTCTTTTTTCTTACACTTCATCATATACCTCTTTTAATATTTATTGTCACTTAGAGTTTCTTTTTCTACTAGATCACTCAAAGACCACAACAGGTTTTGTAGTTCTTCCTTCATCCCTAACATCAGGCATCAACTTGAGCATTGCTTTCACTCATTTTCTGCAACATCTGGCCTGAAGGTAGAGGGGAAGCATTAAAAGAATGTTCACCACTATTTTGATGAGCATTTCGAGACTATATTTCTGCTCTCTAGAAAGGACTATGAGGACCGCACAGATAGCCTCATTATTGCATAGTTAGTAATGTGCTTATTAAACACGTATGGAGAACTGAGTTCACTCCTCAATACTCACAGGGTGTTGCATCATGCACCTATAAGGCCATCCCTGGGATGCAGAAACAGGAGAATTGCTGCAGTTTACTGCATAGCCAGTATCAGTGAATATGTGAGCTCTAGGGTCCCTGAAAGAACTTGTCTCAAATTATAATAATGTTGATGATGATGATGGTGGTGGTAGTGGTGGTAGTGGTGATGATGATGATAATAATAATGTGAAGCCTGACTGAGATATAAATCAAACTGTGGCTCTGACCTATGCACATGTGCCCCCATGTACATATACAAAGACATACACAATACATAAAAATATTTAGCTTACTTACTAAAATCTCCCCCCAAACTGCATACTGTAAATAGAAATTAGATGTGTTTATCAACTACAGGGGAAAAAATTCAGCTTTTAAAAAGACTTTAATAAATATTCTATATTAATAATGATCAAATTTTGATATATTGCAAAATAATGATTGCTCTAAATTTACAGTATTTTTTTATTTGTTTTTTTTTTCGAGACAGGGCTCTCTCTGTATAGCCCTGGCTGTCCTAGAACTCACTCTGTAGACCAAGCTAGCCTCGAACTCAGAAATCCGCCTGCTTCTGCCTCCCAGAGTGCTGGGATTACAGGCATGTGCCACCACCGCCCGATTTACAGTATTGTTTATAACACTCTTTGTAGGGGGTAGGTCTGATGCTAAGGTCCTGTTCCCGAATTGGTTTTTGATCTATCAGTCAAGTTGCCAGGGGCAATTTCTGGGCAGAAGGACTAGATTAGTACTTTTGGGTCCCCAGGTAGGTGAGGAGGCACAAGGAAGGGAGAGGCGTTTTCACCATGATTTGAAGGGAGAAAAGTCAACCAGCCATGTCAGATCTTGGTTGGAATAGCCAGGCCACTTCTCCAGGTAGGAGGTTGGGTGTTGAGCTGGGACTGGAGGTGGATGAGGGGCAGATTTAGGGTGCTGATCTGGGAGTACTAGGAAGGGCATGCTAGCCATGGCAGTTTAGAGGCATCCATCAATTAAGCAATAAGGCAGGTTGAAGTTGAGCAATGTGTGTGTCTGTGTTTTTTGTGGATGGATCCAATATTCTCTGGGCATGGCTTGGTATCATGGTCTGCCCAGGGCTTAAGGTAGGGCAGCAAAAGCTATACACAACAACTCTTAATTCATGCTGGCTTACATAGACATACATACATGCATACATTATAAAGTTATTCTTGACACTGGGATCCATGTTATTTTTGACATACTATATATTTCCCTTACCGTTTATAATACATTCCCTCCATATTTTCCCCTTCATCTTCATCTGAGACCAATCCGTGTGGACTATGTCTACTACCATCTGTTTACTGCAGCTTCTGCTGGATTCACTGATGAGATGAACTACTGGGCACTGAGAAGGCAGCTGCTAGACTGGTACTCTTCTAGCTACAGTTCCAAGACTCATGCTGGGTTCTGTGTTTCTCAATGAAAGGTTGCAGCTCTGGTCCTGTGGCCATCTCTGGTAACTTCTCTTTTCACATTTTGGAGTGGCATCTTTCCTCTCGTCCCCTCTAGTCAGGGTGTTCTAACTCCTCCCACCTGCTAGACTTCACCTAGACCTAAGGTCCCTTTCATTTTCCTAAATTTCACGGCTTTATAAACTTTACATTTCCTCACTAGGACAAACAAATCTATTAACCAAGCATGTCTCCCCACCCTCCACAAATGCTGCCCAAGAAACCAATACAGCCACAAGGTATGACCAGGCTTAGGTATATGCCAAGTGATTTTTTTGATGGTTGAGTTGGTCCTGTGCTAACACATAGTATGTGTGTTCTTAGTTATACACACAGCATACTAAATTCAGATTGATTTCCTTCCTGCAATTTAGAGGTTTCAAAACACATCAGCAAAAAAAATTCACACAAAGCTTCTACAAACTGATGTAGGGGACCAGCTCAGGTGATAATTACACTAAGTAGTCCTCTATTCTGGGACTGTTATAGAAACTCTTATCTCTTGAGGCACAGGCAAATAGATTTGATATGTTGTATTTTCTAGTAATGGATTTGTGTCTGTAGACACTAGAAAGTTTAAATAACTTTGTAATTCATTTTATCCCTGGAAGTACTGTTCTCTGAGATAAATGTTGAAGTTCCAAAGTAAATACATCTTTAAAAATGTATTCTCTGGGTTCTTTATTTTAGACATGTTGCCAAAGAAATTATTTCTAAATCAGTAATATCTTTTATGATACAAATATTCAAAATATCACTTTCTCCAAAATACTGAAACAAACAAAATTTCTTATTTTGACTATATTTCTTAGGTAAGACAAAATAGAAAAGATATTGATTTGGCAAGGATTTTCTTCTATAATAACCCATCAGGCTTTTAAAACAAAATCTCACAAGCATACATTTCCCCCATTCACACTGCTGTTGTCATGGAGACCAAACTCTAGCACATTTGATGGTGTAACCTACACATCTTTCTAGCCTGAAAAATTCCCTTGTTGTCATGGAAACTGCCAGTCACTAGCCTTTCTATTCTTTGATGCTCCCGTAGATAACACTGAAATTTCAGCTGTGATTTTCCCACTCTCTAACAATCTTGGGGCTATCAGACAATGCTAAAAAGAAAACAAAATAAAATTCTAGTACCTTTCACCTAAATGTACAATGATCACCACCCTCAACCTCCTAAAACACACAGTATTAGGATTGATTTGCTTGACTGAAATCCTAGGTGATCCTTAAAGATGTTTAGCCACTCTGAAGAGTTTAACATTAATAATTATTTCTCATGTCACTTAAAAATAATCGAGTCATGAGAGGTATTAATACTCTAGTTAGTAAAGTATCAAACAAAAGGAAAACCCATTAAAGTCAATGGAGTTTAAAGTCTACTCCTTCTGGAAAAATAGAACCAGGAAATTTCAAAATGTTAAGTCCCCTGAGGTAGCTCAATATAACACCACATCCCACTTTGTGCATAAAAATTAACCCACCATTTAGAAAGAGTGAGTTAGAAAATAGATGATAAAAAATGCAGATCACTGACTTCCCATAGAATACTGGAAGACCTGGGAACAATGACCTTGCCTTTCTATGTGACTGTTCTCCTGTCTGCCGCAGTCCTGGTGATTACCTATCATGACAATACTCATTCAAATGAAATACTAGTCCTCTTGCAAAATGAAATATATTAGTTACTACATGACAAGCACAGATGCCTATTATTTGTAAATTATTCTCAGAAGATCTAGGATTTAGGCATAGAATAATGAATTAGGAATTGATTGGCTTTGGATATCAACATGGGAAGAATAAAATTAATAATGATCCTTGGATTTCTGGCAGAAAGTGGTTGGGCTATTTTGTAAAAAAGAGAATGTAAAGAAGACATACAGTCAGGGGAGGGTGAGGCAGGAGAATGCATAGCAGTAAATCTAGAAAAGGTTGTATAGTATCCATACAATACTGAATTACTAATACATCTGGTAGGAAGCTGAATATTAAAAGTGTAGATAATTAATTTGATTTTCATATTACTAATAATGGCAATCCCATATGAAATTAATGCTATAGAACACTGTTCATCATATAATATAGAATCAGTTATTATGTACTTATGTATTAATCCATGGATAAGACTCCAAAATGCTAATTTGAAGCAATAACTTCAACATTTTCAAAGCAGAGAATAAATGATAAAATACAGTGAGAAAATGCCAACATTCCATAAAAATCAGTTAGGTTCTTACTTTATTACATGGCAAACAGACATATACAAATACTACTACTTATCCTTCTTTGACAGCATCTGTAACCTTTTATTTTGTTAGCAAAGAACACACATTGAGTGAACGTGTGGGTCTTGGACAGTGTGACTGGGTACAACCTTCTTCATCACAGCATCTACTCAGCTGATGTCTTGGATACTCTGTAGGGTTATTGAATATTCCTATAATGAGGTAAGCTGCAGCTTCTTGGAAAAGAAATAAAATATGAACAAATCAATGACTGTAAATCAATGCAGAGAAAAACTGAACTAAAGTTTGACCAGTTTGTATGGCTTAGGAGAGCAATGATTTCTGTGGGAAGACTAAAAAGTCTTCGACACCTTCTGGAAACTCTAGATTAGAGAAAACAGGAACACTAACCCAGCTGGCTAGCAAACATGTTGGTTTCTAGATTCTAAATTTCAATGATCAGGAATGAAAACTAGATTTCAGAGCTTGATATTTAAATGAGTAGTAGATAGTGTCTGTTTTCTAACTTTCAGGGAAAGAGCTATGATGGACAGATCCACAGATAGCTAAAGTGAGTAGACATTAAATAGCTGATCTTTATTTAAACTATTAATCACTTTACTTCTAGTATACTTGCAGATTTGAAAAAATGGTATCATCTTTTGAAACATCTCTGTTCCTTGTCGTTTTTATTAATCATCACATACATAAACACACACACACACACACACACACACACACACACACACACACTGGAAAGTAGAGAAAAGGACCCCATCAGATTTGTCTGAAGACAAGTCTATACGACATTTTTTACATTAATGGTGATATGAGAGGGCTTAGGCCACTATGGCTGTCACCAGTCAGTGAGTATGTGGTCCTGAGGTGTACAAGAAAGCAGTCTGAGCAAATCTTGGGGATTCAAGACAGTAAGCAGCATTTACCATTATGCTTCAGTTACTGCCTAAAAATTCTTGCCTCCAGGTTCTTGCTCTGTACTGGTTTTCCTATATGGTAGACTGGCATGGATACGTAGTCAAATAAGCCTTTTGTTCCTTGTCCAAAAAACAAAACAAAAAACCCAAAATACTCAATGATATATACTCACTATAGATAGATGATAAATAATTAGATAGATAGATAGATAGATAGATAGATAGATAGATAGATAGATAGATGATAAACAGATACATAGATATATAGATAGATACATGTATGTATATACATGTATATAGTATGTATGTATATATGTATCTATATATGTATTTATTCATGTATATATAATCCTTACCTCTGGATAAAGAACACATTTTATATACTGTATATTATGTTCATTTACTTTTTAATCTATTCAATCATACACTATAAATATATTTCCACATTAAAATATATACTTATCCCATTCTCTAATAACTTTTCCATTGCCAAATAAATATTCTTTGGGTAGCTTTGGTTCTAAAAATGGAAGGGTCCTTTTCTGTCTTCAAAGAGACCATAATAAAAGGCTTGGTCATCTGGGATTTCTGCACTGCAGGAAGGAAAATCTTGTCAACAACTATTCTATGTAGTTGGACAGGGCAGAGAAGAGTGAATTATTTGCTCAGGTGGGGCTGGGAGGGAATTATAGTACCTTGCCTTCTTGCCTTTCATGCTTTTTATTTTTACAATCTCATATTGAAATATATGTTAGCACAACAAGCATAAGAGGGAAAGAAGCAAAGAGAATTATTTCATTTTTCAAAAGCAAAATGTATAAAATCTGGCTTCTTAATCGCTTCTGCTTGAGGATCAAATAAAGCTTGTGCCAAGAGGAAAAAAGATGATAAACATCCTTTTTAAAATGAAAAGAAAGTTTTACAATAAATATTTCTCCATTAAGTTTTTGAAATAAAACCTTCATGGAATTTTAAGTATTATCTCAGCCTCATAATTTGAGAAGCACAAAGAAAATTCAAGGATGGTATGAAAAATTTCTTATACAATACAAATAGTCAATGCTGAGGCAGAATTTAATCCATGCTTCTGTCACATAAATCAA
This sequence comes from Apodemus agrarius, assembly GCA_964023405.1. Lineage (NCBI taxonomy): Eukaryota > Metazoa > Chordata > Mammalia > Rodentia > Muridae > Apodemus > Apodemus agrarius. The sequence continues at coordinate 160,554,313 of OZ030005.1, read as the reverse complement.
TTCCAGCCTTAAGAGTAGGTGATACTGTATATTGGAGTCTAAAAACATATTTTATTGGCTTCTAAATTCTTAGCAGTTCTATTGATATCAGCCAAGGGAACCTTTAGTCCCAGAGTGAAGTAATTTAAAATTCAACAACAACAAAAAAGAATCTTTGTCTTTGAATTCCCTAATGTGGCTTCAGTGTCCCAGGAGAGATTACCTGAAGAGTTTGGAGAAATGTACATTTTGCAGTCAGAGCCCAGTGATCAACAGTGTACTCTTTTTCTGAGGTATCAAAATGAAAACCCTGTGGATTTACCTAATGTGAACAGGTTGGACCACATGAAAAATGTCATTCCCATTTTACAAATTACAGCAAAATAAATGCTTCTCACAGCAAAAAGGTGAACCAAGCAAAATGGTTTGTATATAATTTAAAATGAGAGGTGAACCATTCAAGAGATGAGGCTTTTTAACGGCCAGCATGTGATGTCTAATATAGACACTGTCACCCCATTAGAAGCTAATTATACCTGAACTCTTTTCATATTTTTACATGCATGTACTTTCCAAAGATTCTACAATAGTAGTTTTTCACATCATTTTTTTCAAAGAGTCTTTAGTGTTGGTAATGACATTGGCAAAGATTTCAGCCTATTATTTACCCCCATGTGGCTATTTTTATGTATTCTTATGTTGATATATAATGAAAAAGATCAAGCTGGGCAAAGAAAAATATAAAATGTATAGTGCAAGGAGAAAAGGAGAACCAAACTATTTGAAAGGATTAGAAGGATTAGGAGGTGAAGTCTTACTCAAGGAGTTGTGTTATCGGAGGGTGGGGTTTGATGTTTCAAAACCCACACTAAGACATCCCCCTCTTTTTTCCACCTGTGGATCTAGATGTAGTTCCCAACTACTTCTCCAATACCATGCATTCTTGCTGCCATACTCTCTGCTATGATGATAATGGAATAAGTAAAGCCTAGAGACTCTAAGCAAACCCCCAACTAAACATTTTTCTTTTATAAAAGCTGTGTTGGTCATGCTGTATCTTCACAGCATCAGAACAGTGATTAAGACATTTAGTTATCTCTCTTCTCTAGTTGTTGATCATAGGGGATCTATAGACTCTCAAACATAGATTATTAACATTGCTCTTGATTATTATTCCGTAAGACTCCCCATTGCTGAAGACATCACACCCTTGAGTGACAGAACATGGAAAAATGAAGCTGGCATTGACTAAAAGGTCTCATTCCTACTGGTTAGCTTTAACAGTGATGCAAGCTGCTGGGCAAGTTATTATGGTCAGGGGTCCTGGAGAGTCATCAATCGTATCCAGCCTTGAAGCCTGAGAGCTATAATAATTACAGGCATAGGAAACTATGCCCACTGTTGTGGTGGTAGAATGAATGTCATGGGCATAATCAAACACTTTTGATTGGATTGAAGGCCTTCTGCACAAGCTAGCAATAGTAACAGAACCAAGAACCTGCATATGGACAGGTCCTAGGAGAGTCTACTACTACTATTCTGCTAAATGGACATTCTCTAACCAACTTCTAATGATATCACTTATATTCATAGATTATTATTATCTCTTAACCATCTTCAGAGAAGCTTCTTTATGGAACAAACCATGATTAACACAGGGATCCACAACTGGCCAAAGTGTAGAGAGTAAAAGATTTGGGGATATTCAGCCCTAAATGGAACATTTAAATCATATGTCCTCCTCACAAGGCTAAGGGTTCATTGGGAAGAAGGTTGGAAAAAGACTATACGATCCAAAAGTTGTCGGACTTTATCAGAAACAGTGTTTTCTGAACACAATGGAGTGGTTGCACTTATAAATTTGCAGAAGTTGTAATACTGCACACAAGACTTCCACAAATTCAAACCACACATAATCTAAGAATGGAGAAAGGAACTAGTCACAATGCTCTACCCCTAACTGAGGAGCAATTGACAATATATAGCTGCTAGGTGAGGAGTCAGTTTTCCCTAAGGATGTAGCTCCTGGCAAGTGGACCATACCTGAGGAGATAGCCACACAACCAGGAGTATTTGGGAAGCACAAACTGAACTCAGTGTTTTTGTTTTTGTTTTTGTTTTTGATTTTGTTTTTGTTTTTGTTTTTCAAAGAGGGCATGTAATTGGGTGAGCATACAGGTAGGGCTGAATCTTAGAAGAAATAAAGAAGGCCCATTGTATAAAATTATCAGAAAATTAATAAAATATGATTTTTAAAAGATTTAAAAATAAGAGATGAACTGATCACCACCTGAAATACCCAGGATAGCTAAAACTATTCTCAACAATATAAGGACTTCTGAGAGAATCAATATCCCTGACCTCAAGCAGTACTACAGAGCAATTGTGTTAAAAACTGCATGGTATTGGTACAGCAACAGGCAGGTAGATCAATGGAATAGGATTGAAGACCCAGAAATGAACCCACAGACTTATGGTCACTTGGTCTTTGATAAAGGAGCCACAACCATCCAGTGGAAAAAAAGATAGCCTTTTCAACAAATGGTGCTGGTTCAACTGGAGGTCAACATGCAGAAGAATGTGAATTGACCCACTCTTATCTTCTTGCACTAAGATCAACTCCAAGTGGATCAAGGACCTCCACATAAAACCAGACACACTGAAACTAACAGAAAAGAAACTGGGGAAGACCCTGGAGGACATAGGCACAGGGGGAAAGTTCCTGAACAGAACACCAATAGCTTATGCTCTAAGATCAAGAATTGACAAATGGGACCTCATAAAATTACAAAGGTTCTGTAAGGCAAAGGACACTGTCAGAAGGACAAAATGGCAACCAACAAAGTGGGAAATGATCTTCACCAACCCCACATCCGACAGAGGGCTAATATCCAATATATACAAAGAACTCAAGAAGTTAGACCCCAAAGAACCAAATAACCCTATCAAAAAATGGGGTACAGAGCTCAACAAAGAATTTTCACCAGAAGAAATGCGGATGGCCAAGAATCACCTTAAGAGATGTTGAACATCATTAGTCATCAGGGAAATGCAAATCAAAACAACCCTGAGATTCCACCTCACACCAGTCAGAATGGCTAAGATTAAAAACTCAAGAGACAACAAGTGCTGGCGAGGATGTGGAGAAAGAGGAACACTCCTCCACTGTTGGTGGGATTGCAAAATGGTAAAACCGCTCTGGAAGAAAAATGTTCTTGATAAAACATTAGCAAACTATGGACATATATCTGTACAAATTATATATATATACCACATATATACAACTGCACATAGTCACATATGAATATAGGTGTATATATGAGATATATGCAAAAGTGTAGCTAAGAGTATAAATAGAGAGAAGTGCATTTATGGTCAGACCAATAGATAATTCTCCCTGAAACATAAGAAAACCAGAAGCAAAATCCTAAGGCATCCATTTAAAGAAATAAAAAGAAGATAAAGAAAAAAGGGAGGAGAAAGCTGCTTTTGTGACATTTAACCTTCCATAAATGAGGAATTCTTGCCGAAAATTCAGTGTAGCAACTGATGCTTTTGTTTTCCTTATCTGAAGCCATCTACTGGGTTTGGCTCCTAGAATCTGAAGTGACAGTTGTATTTTGTTTTGTTCTTTGAAGCAGAGTTTGTCTGAGTATCTGTGGCTCTCTTGGAACTCTCTCTGTAGACCAGAATAGCCTCAAACTCAGAGGTCCACTTTGTTCTGCCTCCCAAGTGTTGGCATTAAAGGCCTGCTTGAAGTTACCTTTCTACAGGATTTCTAAACAGAAATTTCACCTTTCATTTTTGCATATCTTTATATTCTGATCATTCTAAGCATAGAACTCATATTCTAAGTTTTGATAAAGAAAAGATGTGTCTTTCTTCCAACTCTATAAATAAAATGTAGCATCCCTTCTCTGGATAACAGAATTCATATGTAGAGATGATTTAGCAGATTCCTATTGCCTCTTGGCTGTATGCTTACCACTCTAGTTCTCCAGCTAGAGCATGTCTAGGTCTACCAGTTAGTCAGGTACCTATCCTCATATCCATAATAAACATTGCACTACCGTAGACCAGATACTATGCTTAGCTCATTAGTGGGAAGCAATGAGTAAATCTAGAATGATCATGTGTTGGAGATTCAAATCCGGAAATTGCTCCTTTTTGATTACATTGCATTAAATGCTACAAAAGAGGAAAGCAAAGACAGATCCTTTTGAGTGAATAGAAAATTATAGTCTGAGCAAAGATTAGAAGAAGACATGAAATTTGCTGGAGCAGAGGAAGCAACAGAATACTGAAGAGGCAAGGGTGCTGGGATACAAGGCTGGAGATATTTATTAGGTAGAATCGAGCGAACAGATCATGAACTTAAAAAGTAAACATTCTCTATAACCTTGATGATTAAAAATTACCATTTTAAACACTATCATTCTCCTTAAGACAAGCCTTCCCTGGACAGGGAAGGGGCAGAAAATGAGATGAGAATCTTTTCTGCAGGAGAAACCACTGTTGGTCTCTGAATATTCATTATTTGAGTTGATCCTCCAAACAAATATAGAAGAGGAGTCTTGCTATTCCCATTTCACAAAGGAAACTATCTAAACAAATGGAGTTTATTCCAGAAACGGGTTCTTCTACACCCAGAATTCAAGCTCAGACTTCTATTCATTTCCATAGTGCCAGTTAAGTGTCTGCACTTTCTAATCCTTATGTCTTGGGAAGGAAGATCATAAAATATGAAAAGTGAGTCTCCTAAAACATTACCTTTTCTTAAAAAGTATTTCCATATTTTATTTAAATGGTAATAGTGTTTACTGTTCACATTCTCAGACTAAAATAGCTTTTTAAAAGTTTTATCCTATAGATGGAAGGATCCAGATTTATTAAGTAGTATTGGAACTTTTCTCTGAAGAATTCTAAGAAGGTTAAATAAATCTATTCTCAAGAAGTTAATAGGTTCTCCAATTAAAAAAATCAAATTTTATTGTTATGCTGAACCATTTTAAATAGCTGATATTATTTCTATCTTATAATTCAGTCAAAAATTGGACAATGAAGGAACATTAATCTTTACTGTATCCTCCTTGGTAAAGAGAAAAGGTGGAATTCATTTAATATTTAAGGAACATGTTGAAATTCCACACAGAAATATTTTCAAGTGGTGCAAATTTTCCGACAAAAAGGCATCATCTAATGCAATCTGAGAATGACAAGAACAGGAAGGCAGAAGTCACTGCTTCGGGCCAGAGGGATTTGCACCCTCATATTAAAGAGCAACGTAGCAGGATGCGAAGAGCACTGAGAACCACAGATGCGAGGTTAATAAGACTGGAGTGGCAGCTAAAAGGGTAAAAAAGCTAATGAACAAAACTTCACTCCTGGAGTCCCAGATGCTGTGGTGGAGACAGGGTGCAACAAAAGAGCAAATATTGTGCCATGATAAAGAAATAATCTTAATAACTGATAACACACACACAACTGATAACGCAAGTAGCAGAAATCATGTCTACTTTAAAGAAAAGCAAAGGAAATGCAAGGAGAAAGTTAGAACATGGTCTCATTAGACAAGAAAGCCCGAGCAGTGTGGACAAGGAGCTCGTGTGGAAAGGTTTATAATAGAAGACAAGTAAATGTAACATAGACAATAAAAGCTTCTCCAATGCACATGGTTCAGGATTGGTCTCATTCATCTCAGGCTCTCGGCTTATGAAGCCTGGTGCTCATTTGGCCCATTGTCTAAATTCTATTTCCTTGAGGTGTGACTTTAAATTAAAATATCTAAGTACCATTCTCCATATATCTTAGCCCAAAAAGAATTCCCATCACTTATCTCCAGTTCAGTAGCACTTTCTTTACCTTCCCCAAAGTGCAGCACCTGTATTCACACTGTAATTAACCAGGAGTGTCTGGGTTTTCCTGTTGTGCTCTGAGTCTCTTAACAGACCATGTCTAAATGGCATTTGCATACGACACAGAATGGAGAAGAGAATTTAAATTATGTAGATGAGACTACAAGCAAGATGCCTCAGCAGAAGAGGCATTTGCTGGTGAGCGTGATAACCATAGTTCAGGGAAGAACTAATTCCTGAGGTCCTCTAATATACATACAATATATCCCTAGAATGTATGTGCGGGCACACACACACACACACACACACACGCGCGCGCAAGCGCGCGCGCAAGTAAAATAGAATGTTAGTTGAAAGTTACTCAGCTAAAAACACCTCATCTCTAGGAAATAATTACATATCTTAGAGTACATGTTGAATGGGAACTAAGCACTATTGTAGATTATCTGATAGGACAATTAACCTGAAACAATGCAACTTTAAAGAGGGAAATAAGTAATCAAATGTGTATTTTCTAGGAAAAGTTACATGTCTTGTTCTACTTGGTCCATGAGGTGAATGTTTCAGTGACAGTTGGGCAGTACTAAGTCCAGGAGAGTGTAGTGAAGGAGAAGTAAAGGAGTGAGAAAGGTGAGAGGGCTTTTAGATCTGTTGAGATCTGCAGCATTTAGATAGCCGAGGGGATGATGTGCAGACATGAAATAGGAATGGGGCCGCTTCTCATCACATACCCACAGATTTGGAACAGCATTCAGAGGTGAAATTCATTGCATGCTGAGAAAACAATAACAATCTTTATTCTCATATCACAGAGCAGTGTCTGACCTGAGTGGAAAATAAAATAAGAAGAGGACTCCAGAAAACTCTGCAGTCCCGTCTCGGAGTCTGCAGCAGGGTTTGGCAAAACAACTGTGGGTTGAGTATCAAACAGAAGGGTAAAGAGACTTGGAGGAAGAGTGGTGAACCTCTAATGTAGACCTGAATCCTCCCCAACTGTCCACCAAGCTGACCATGTCCACAAGAGGACAGACTTCTCTGCGGATGCTGAAAGTACGGGCTGCACATTTCTGTTCACGCTCATGATCTGGAATGATCTTTTTATATCATTTCATTTCCAACTCCACACGGCAACTCTGTCACTAGCATGGTTCTGGTACAATGGGTTGGAGTAAACAAATTCCAAATGGCCTTGGATGTTAAACAGTTGGCAATAGCACACCACAGCACACTCAGATCATTAAGTTCCATGGAGACCAACATGTGACAGACATAGCAACACTACAATTAATTCTCTCTTCTCACACATGAAAGAGTATTTGTGCTAAAATCCAGAAGTTTACAATCCAGGATCCATATTCTTCTAAAGGATTCAAGGTAGTCCGCAGGTTTCTAAACCCTGCTTTGTAATTCTGAACAAGTTTTCTGTGCCTGTGTATTTATGCCTTTTTACTGAAAATAGACCCACGGGTTTCCTTAAGCCTTTAAATACATGTAGAAATTTAAGATATTAGAAATAAGTTCTGAACAACAAAAAAATCAAGACACCACAGTTTACTGAACATACGGGGTTTCTTACAGCTGATAAATGAAATAATTTCACTGGTCTTATCTTTTCATGTAAAATATTTTGAAATTTTTGTTATTAATGCACAGTAAATATACTTACTATATATGTAAAATAACTTCATAATTTTAATGCAAATAATCAAAAACTAAACTATATAGAATGACTATATATAGTATATAACTCTAGCCATAAAAACATTTTAAAAGGCAGATTCATTATTAACTATTAAGGCAATTTTTAATTTCAAAATACTTGTCATTTTTCAAATATTCAGAAAGTAATTCACATTGGGTAAATATTATTCATACTTTATAAAAACACATAAAGATGACAAGTCTCTGCATTATTCCAAAGCTATTTCTCTGTATGGATATATTAGTCAGCCACAAGTGGCTCACTCAGATTTCTTTCAAAGACTCATCAGTCTGAGTTTTGTCATCAGATACCTCAGCCTTCATAATGACACAGGCTCTGACTATGCCACTGACTCTTTTCCTCCAATTTATTATAAAGATTTCTTCTAAAATTTAGATATAGTTTTAAGAGAAAAACCCAACTTGTCCTGTGAAAGCACTCAAGTCACCATACTCTGCCCAAAAGGACACAACAAATCTGTCACCTCCTCCCACTTGGCATCATGAGCTCCTCTTTGAAAAGCCAAAAATCAATACAGCCCAGGATACAATACAGCACATGCCAGCAGCATCTCACAACTCTGACAGGACAAGAATTGGCCAAGCTGCATGGGGTTGGCAGAACACTGCTTGGAGGACACTGATGTCACCTAGTAATCAAGGGCTGAGCCTGCTATGCCTCCTGCAACAACCACTCACATGCCTCTGGCTGGAGGTTGTACTACTCTAGTGCCAGGAGCATTTCTGCCAAGATGCAGACCTTTCTCAGTCTTTCTACCCTGTCCCACTCTCCTGCATGGTTCCTTCCCAGATCCATCATCTCAATGACTCTTCCCACAAACATGTCAGCACATTCATCATCTGTATTTCCATACCTTGAATATACAACTTGGCATTTAATTATAGGGTTTGCTATAAAATAGAACTAGCAACTTCAGACATAAGTGCTTTATCTTTATCAAAGAACTGTGGGATCCTAATGCATCTGGAAATGGGAAATTCTAAGTCATCTGTGTATTATAGAAATTAGATTATATAAAAAGTCAGATATTGCAAAGACTTGATTTTCTCAAGAGAGAATTCTTAAAAAACAACACCCCCATTCTGAGTCATGCTATGATGTCATTCAGTCTAGTTTACTGTCCCTAACAACAATGGGATTTCACTTAGGAAACACTGGTGCCAAAGTAAAGGATCAAATGTCATTAACTATTTTCCTTTATAACTTTTCTAACCATAAACAGATTAGCAAAAGCTTACTGAGACCACAATGCTTATTGAACACTCTAAATCATTCTTTAACACCATGATCTAAGGCTCTTCTGAGCTACATAGAAATGTGTTGGACAAACTCTGGATCAATTAAAAAATGACCTGAAGTTTGTTTTCCATTAGTTTTCTCATCCAATTGATACATGAAAGAAAAGTAAAATTGTATCATGTGTGTGAATAAAGGGGGGCATGGCATGGTGGGATTGGTAGGAAGGGGTGAGAAAGAGAGACAGGCTTGAAGCAAAGAAAAGCCCACATTCTTTAACGTAAAGCTGGAGGGGAAAGATTTATTGCAGAGACCAAGTAACAGACAGTACTAATCTGGAATTGCCACTTAGTTTCCAGAAACTGGAAATTCCACTTAGACATGGATTTGGGACTGTATGAGGAAGACTGGGGACAAATCAAGTACTAACATTGTTCAAGAAAACTACCTAAAACAACTAAAGTAGTGAAGTATGAGGTGACAAATGAGTTAGAAGTGAGAGTGCTGCTTTAAAGACACATTAGGAAATTATACTTAATTTCAAATATATATTTTTAAAGAGACCATAAGAGAGATGTAAGCAGATAGGTGACAAGTAATAGCCAAGTTCAACTCTGTTGACTGAAATTACTCCCCTCCCCAATGGACTCATATCTTGAATGCTTGGTCCCCAGTTAGTGGAACTTTTCAGAAAGGATTAGGAGGTATGGTCTTGTTGTAGGAAGTATGTCACTGGAGATGGACTTTGGGGGTTTCAAAAGCCTATACAAAGTCCATTGTGGAACTGTTGGCCTAATTCTTACAGATCAGGATATAAAGTTCTTAGCTATACCTCGAGCACCATCCCTGTGTGCTACTATAGTGTCCACCATGATCTGAACTAATCCTCTGACACATTAAGCAAGGCACCATTTAAATGCTTTTTTCTATAAGTTGCTTTCCTCATGGTATCTTTGCACAGTAATAAAACAGTAACTAAGACAAGCCTTCTCCATAACTGAGGGAAACTGTGCATCAATTTGCTGAGTACTAGAGATAGCATTTATATTTATAAGCATAATAGCATGTGAAACAAAAGTCTAGGCCATTAAGAAAACTATTTATAGCATAGAGAGTTTATATAGTAACAATAATATAGTAGGAAAATAATTAAGTAAAAATAGTACATTTGGAGATGAGAAAACAGGTCAGCCCATAAAAGCACCAAGAGTCTGATTCCTTACAATCAATATTTGAAGAGGGTAGGCATGGTAGTACATGTTTATGATGCCACTCCTGGGAAGACAGATCCCTGGGTCTCCTTGGCCCATCACCCTATCCTATTTGGAAAGTCAATCAAATGAAAGGTCTTGAGAAATAATACCTAAAGTTCTCTGCCCTCCACAGACATACATGGGCACATATACCTCCTCACCCCCACAAACATGCACACATAAACTTTTACACAAACATGTACATAAACATGCATACACAAACATAGCACTTTCCACTTATTAGGATAAAAATATGGCTTTCTAACAGTGAAATATATCTCCGTGTAGACAACAATAATTCCCATAGCTTCTTTTATATTCCTTTATACTCAGGACAATAGAGTCTTTGTCTGGAGGGTATTGGATAGGGGCAACAGATTTTGTTTACAAAGTGCATGTTTTCTATTATTATTCCAATATCTCCTTTTCTAAAGCTCTAAATACCATCATATTTCTTTACCTGTACTTTTTATTTTCACCCTAAAGAAAAGAACATCTCCCTGAAATCAAAAAACACTATGACACTTGACACCCTGTGCTCAGTAAACATTACCACTGCGATACAATGAATTCATTGGATTAGCCATCTTACTGCCTTGGATTCTCCCCAACACACAGGAGGCTTCCCTTGAATACACTCTTCCCAAAACACACAGAATGATGAGCAATGCTCATCATTAGAGGAAATTTCCGATGGAACTACATAAGTTTTGCTGGAGTGGTATAAACTCCCGTGGCTCAAGAAGAGAGACTGGAGGAACTCTATATTATTTCCATATTGAAACCTCACCTGGGGCTGTGTTAGAGGTTATGGTTGGCACAATTTTTTTTGGTTTGTCAAGACAGGGTTTCTCTGTATAGTTTTGGCTGTCCTAGAACTCACTCTATAGACCAGTCTGGTCTTGAACTCAGAAATCTGCCTGCCTCTGCCTCCCAAGTGCTGGGATTAAAGATGTGCACCACCACTGTTCAACCGCAAATTAATTTCAAATGCTCCGAACCTTGTTTGAGGCACACAATAGAATCTTTCCCAAGGCAAATTCCTACCCAAATATGTTTAGAATTTCAACCATAGTCATACCCACCTCACCCAGTGTGGACTGTCCACTCTTGACTCCATAACCATAGACGCTGAATTCTGAGTCTCTGTTAGTATAAACACCGCTATGGTACCCAATGTGGCCACAATGATTTTTTACAGGGGAATGTTGGTTCTCAGGATGGATGGCAAGGTGGTAGAATCATAAAACCGAAAGAAGCTGGACAGAAAGGACTTTGCTAACGTCACCATGGACATATCCCTGAAAAGGATGAATGAAGTTTTTGTGAGGCTCTTATTTGTTCTCTCAATAGCAATGTGTTACAACTAAAGTGAGGTGTGGCCCTTTAACCCCCCCATACTTCTGTCCCACTGCGTCATGACTTCCATATATACGTCCACCACAGTGACATCATGGGGCCCTTATCTGAGGCTGAACACAGGGGCCTGGCCGCTCCTACCCCTGCCGTTGTATTTCAAGTGTTTCAAGTCTTTCAAACTGTATGCTAAACAAACCTCAGCTTTACTTTATACCAGGTATTCTGTTGTAGCACCAGACTAATTACAACCATTGATAAACTGACTCATTTGCTCTGTAATAAGGTCCACATAGCTTCAATTTAATTTACCTGTTACTGTCCTGTAACTTTCAAAGACTTCTTTAGACATTTGGATGTAAGTAATTAAAGTATTTACTATAGCTGGACGATTATCTAGGAAAAGCCTTTAGGTTAACAGTAAAACGCCCAGTTTTCTCCCATCTCTATCCTTGCCAGTCCATTTTCAGAGGCAAAGAACAGCTTCTAATGTTTATCTTCATAGGCAAAGAGTACATGCACTAATTCTCCTGCAATGAGTAAGTCAGGAGCTATGTGTATTTTGAATCTATAAATCACTTTAGGGAATATAATCTTGTATCCACTAATACTCAGGCATTGTTGGAAGAAGGACTCAGGGGACCCTAGCCCTCACTACTGAACTATTTCCTACTGATAGATTCAGTAGAAGATAATAGGTCTCAGTTGTATACCCATTAGTGACCCTACCAGGCTCTAATAGGTCATTCCAATTCAATGGCCATATAGGGAGCCCTGGTGAAACTATATAAGTCAGGAAAAAAACCCAAAAGTCATTTTGGAAAGGCACTGGCAGGGTCAGGGGAGAAACTTAATAGGGATGGAAAGAAAGAATTAGGGGAGAGTGGGGAAAGCTAATCAGAATAAATCATATAATTGCACGAAATAGTGAAATAACAAAATACATCCCCAAAAATCTTTAAATATTTAAAAAAGTAAATAATGTTGGCAATATAATTTGCCATAATTGTTCTAAATAAACCATATGCATCTCTCTAAAACCTGAGTCTAACAGTCGCTGGAAGATATGTGTTCAAGAATGTTTAGGGTCGGGATCTGAAGAGATAGCCCAGGGTCAAGAGCACTGGCTGCTCTTCTAAAGGACCTGGGCTTGATTCCCAGGACCCACATGGCTGCTGCCTTACAGCAATCTGTAATTACAGTTTGAGAGTACATTTGGTACACTGACATAATATTCAGGCAAAACAGCCATACCCACAAAGGAAAATAAGTGAATCCTTTAATGTGTGTATACATATATATTAAAAATTGAATAAGCGAAATAATATTCATAGGAGCATTTTATAGGGGAAAACAGGGAAGCAACCTAAGGGTACAAATTTGAAGAAAATTCGAACTAAGGTGATGTGGCTGTAAGTTGGGATGCAAGGGCGCCACATAAAGCCATTACCTGAAGAGCCAATGAGCAAGGAGCATAGGTGACAATGCATGCTGCTGCCCAGCACAAGGTTGTGAACAGATTCAAGATATTGGGACAAAAATGAGAGTCTACAGATAAACCCTGTGCTTCCCAGAGCACTGATCGGTTCAGAAGATGGAGTAAAAAGTCTGCTAGTAGGAGTGTACAAATGGGAATGTACAAACACAAGAAAACAGCTTCCTCTGTACACATCAGGATAGCTTCACATACAGCACACAATGTCTCTCTCTCTCTCTCTCTCTCTCTCTCTCTCTCTCTCTCTCTCTCTCTCACACACACACACACACACACACACACACACACACACACACACACACCAAAGGCAAGATCAAGGGAGACCAAATCCTATCCTAGGTTAGAGAAAGAAGTTAGACACAAAGTCCCACCCAGGGATCTACTGGCAGTTGATAGCTACTGACATAGGGAGAGTCAGTTCTCTTTAAAGGAGTGTAGTTCCAGGTAAATAGACCATACTTAGTAGAAGTCCACACAGCTGAGAATATATGGGTACCACAAATTGAACTCCATGAAGAAAAAAATAAAAACAAAAAACTTAAAACAGAAAGGGACAAAGTAATAGAGAAAGAAGGAGGGCAAAAGACTAATAAAAATAGATGTTTTTAATAGAAAAAAGAAGGATCAGTGATATAGACTATAGCCACTGCTTTCAAGAAACCCTGAGCTCCTTTTATCTAATGTAAGCAGACATGGTATATATGGAAGATGAGAAGAGGCTTAGAACCAAGATGGCTGGTACGGTGGGAGGGGCCAGGAATCAGGAGAGTCTTTGATGAGGTATAGATGAGGGACACGGGCCTAACAGCCTCATTTGGCAGAATATGCATTCATCTTTTGGGAGTTCTAAATGAGACATGTTGTGGGGATGGAATTAGATTTTCATCCAAGATATAAAAGAGCTGAACATGACAAACAAAGAAAAAAAAGCAATATGTCTGCCTGATCTCTAAAGGACATCAACCCATGCATCAACCCTGAAGAGGTCTATGCTCAGATGTGATTATGTCCTACTGAATAATGGAGATATTTGGTTGATATGAGTGATTAATCCAGTTGAATGGAAATTCAGAAAAACCAAAGCAAAAATTGAAATTCCAGAAGTTAATGTTAATATTCTTCCTTCAAATCATTGTGAGTTAATGGAAGAGATGGTTCTAAATAGCCACCCCACGTGACAAGTGGAGAAGCAGTGGAGGACTGACTTGTCTTCATGTCCCAACTGTTCCAACCAACTTAAAAGAAGAAATGGCACCCAACAGTTGGCAATGACGCTCCCACTCTGGGATAGGAATGTGAGTCCGGGGTAGTTTGCTGCTCACTTAGGTTAAAATAAATTGAAATCCAAAGCCATTTTATATACCTAAGTCAACAAATTTAATAAGTAGGAAAACTGGCATAAAACCTTGCTACATTAATAGTTTGTATTTAAAAGATCAAAAACTGCAACTCTGATATTATAGAAAACTTTTTCAAATGTGATTGCTGCTATTGTTTCTCCCTTCCATTCTACCATTTAGCAGATCAGTGGAGAGTTGTTTGTTTGTTTTTATGCAACATAACATTTTTATTAGTTCTATGGGAATTTCATATTATATACTCTGATCATACTTCTAAGTCCTTTCATGTGCATTCCCCTCCCTTGTGACCTCCACCTCAATAACAACAACTAAAGGGAAATGAAATGTAAATAAATAATATATCCAATAAAAAAACAAGCAAGCAAGCAAATGAACAAAAACCAGATCAATTTGTGTTATCTATATACTCACTGGTGTGTGGTCAAACTCTCAGTGGTCTGCCCCTTAAATAGAACTGAGACCTTCCCCTCCCATTTCCCCTCCAGAAGTCATACATTGTGGAAAGCTAACTTTAGCATCTATAACACACTTTTTAAGAGTTCTCTTAAATGGCTTCCTGTTTAGGCTGTTTGTGATGGTTTAGGTCAGAGTAGGGGTTGTCATGGAAGCCTTCCATGTGCCTTTTTCTCAACTGTGCATCTATATTGATAGATATCAATGCTACAATAGATTCCTTTGCTCTTCACAATCAACAGGATCATGGATCACAGGATTCCAAATGGTTTCTAGCAACAACACAGGCTATGAATACAGCCATGTCTACCCCCACCACTGCAGTAGGAGCACAGACCCAAACAAGGTCTTCAGAGGCAGCCTGGACCATAGAGGCCAACATGGCCTCAGGGTGCTCCATAGATCATGGATATCTGCATGAACTTTGGGAGCCAAACGGGCCACAACATCAACGTTGACCCCAGCTGCACAGGACCTCGAACCAAAACCTGGACCTCAGCTGTGCATGTACCAAGACATCACCATAACCTCAAGAGGCAATGTGGGCCTCTCACCTCAATATGGCCCTGGTAGCAGCATAGCCCATGAACATTAATATGGATATAGGAGGCAGCATAGACTGGACATCTGCACGGCCTTTTGTAGTAACACGAGCATCAACATAGACTCAGCTACAGTAGGACCACTGACCAAGGCATGTTCCTCGGTGGCAGCATAGGTCCGGACATCATGGTGAGTTTCTTTGTGTGATTGTTTTTTGCTGTCTTTATTAACCCTTATATTGAATCTCTTCCTTAATCAGTCATGTTACAGTTTTATTATACATACATGAAAAATCTATGCATTTCTTTTAGGTGTTTTAATACTTTATTGATAAATATTCCAAAGCCTACAAAAAATACTACTTGCCCATCTAATTTCTCTCCCCATCACACTAAATTGTACAAATTTAACAAAGTCCCCACTTTGAAGAAACTAAAGACTAGCTTATATTGAAGTGCTTCACTTTCATGACAAATTTTAAAGTTGTATTCCATGTTAAAGAAAATAATTACTTCACACTAAACTTAAAAGAGTTGTATATGCCTATTTCCTGTTATCTGTGAGACAAGGAGGCCTAGCCTTGGTGTGAACTTCCACTAATCTTATCAGTTTAAAACAGATTTTGCAAAGAACAATTGAATCACAGAACCAGGAAATGGTTTTGTGCTAATGAAATCCATCCATCCACTCAAGAAACTTTAATGGGCCTTCTCTATTCTTGAAAAAGTAAGGTCTTAACATGGTAAAAAGACAATGCCTATTCTCAGAGTTCGCAGACATTGGTAAAAAATACCAGTGTTGTTTCCTGGATGGAGAATGCTCATCCTAGGTAAACAAGAGGACAAAGGGCTCTTTAAGACATGCACTTCTAGGAATGCATTCCAGAAAGAGTGCTGACACACTGAACCTACACATCCCATCCTGTATAGCATGGCATTTGTCTCTGTGATTAAAGTTTTACTGAAACACAGGACAACAGTTTCTGGATGTAACATCTGTGGCTGATTTCAGGCTGAGAAATATTATAGGTGGCACTTGGATCTCAAGGCTGACAATAGTGACTCTATGGCTCTTCATAGGAAAATTTACCAGGTGCCGATCAAGGCGGAGAGGCAGCTGAGGCTTGAGAGGTAGTTTGCATCTTCCAGCTTGGGAATCATGTGCTGAATCTCCAAGTAAGAATGAATGGGCCATTTCTGGGAGCTGTATGTGACCTGATATGGGAAGGAATGGTGTGGCTAGAGGAACGACCACAAACTGCTTTGTCCTCAGATGACTGAAGACAATTGGTTATAACTTAAACTCCATGACCTATGTTTTAGGCAAATATGAAACTATTGTATCAACAAAATCTTCAGATCCATCTAAAGATCCATATAACCCTATGGACCTCTGCGGGGCAGAGATCATGTGCTTCATCTGTCTTTAGAGAATTAAGAACACACAAGAACCAAATGGAAATCAAAATAATTCAGGGGCTTGTCAATAAGTTGCTGTTTTCTAGTGACCAGAAGGGAATCCTTCTGTCAAAATCCTGAAAAAGGAGTCTAAAAACTTCTGACATACAGAGGAAGACTATGCTACTGGGGAAAAAAACATTGGCATTTTAGGATAAAAAAAATGTATAAAATTTTCTACTAATAAAACCCAACTAAAATTTAGCAGGTTACATGCAAAACAAATTGGTCAGAGGCTGGGCATCCTCCTCTGATAAAATGAGGACTCTAAAGTACATATAATAAGACAATCACTAGCATGATAAAAATGTGTTTAGTTTTAGGCTCCATTCCTGACACAAAGTAGTAGCTCAATGATGCTAGTTACAGTATCTGGCTTTCTAAGTGCCTACCACTTATTAAAAAATAAGCAGATAGTCGATAACTTGTTATTATATCACTGTATTTTCATTAGTAAATAAATCTAGCTAATACCAATGTCAATCAGAAGTATTTCCACTTAAGCAGCATACATGCCATCCAAAAAACTTTCATTTCTCCTTCTACAACCCTATTATTCAACTTACTCTTACAAATGTACAATATGAATTCTAAATTGCCCTAAGCTTGACTTTCTGTCCATATCAGACAAACATAGTGATCTCCTGGTAGATGATACTGTTAAATGTGACAAGGTCTTTCTCAAAGAAGACTTATGGTACCTTTAGATGATGTCACTGCCCTTCTATCTACATCCAGTGGTCACTATCACATTGAAAATTATATATGAATCCAATTTCTTCTTCTTTTCCACAAACCAACACTTTTTTCTGTCTCTAGCTTTGCAGAACTATCCTCTGTCTTGTCTTCTCAGGACCTATAAAAATCTTTCAAGATATAAACCAAACACCATCATGCTTTATATTGTTCTCTTTAATTTATTCAGAAAACCCTGGGCCACTTCTCCTCCAGATTCTATAGTGCTTTCTTAGCTAAACACATATTCTCATTCTTGTACCGTTCTACACACATATCTGTCATATCCTTACTGTGGGTGCCTCCAAATCATGAATCTTGCCTCACTTGACTTCACACCCTCAACACCTTCTGTATTTCTTGTTTCATAGTCATTATCAGTAAATATTTGCCAACTGATAAATGAAGTGATAATTATTACTCCCTTTATAATTACCGTCTTCATAAGCTCTACTCTTAATTAAAGGTAACTGTATTCTAAGTTGATCAGAATCTTGTAACTGTATACCCTGAGTTCGGCATCATATACAAAGCCAGAAAACAAAAATCATTCCTCCAGGAGCTCAGGGTAGGGTGGGGTGGGACACAAATGATCATTAGACATGGTGTCAATCAGATGGAGACACAAAACAGATGCACACATGCTTCCACAGCTCCCACAAAGGTGGTGTTGCAACACTAACAGGTATCAGGTAGTTGCTAGCTTCTTGCTGCATGCAAATAAGATCTTACTTGAAACTTCAACCACATGCATAGATGTGTTTTTGACTTTCCTTTCACATTGCACCGCCTATTGTATGTATTCGCTTTTAAGAGTCTGAGAAGACAACTTCTTAACTAATCTTAAAATCCTTTCTTCTTTTTACTATGAGTTACAGAGTCCTGATGGAACACGTTTTTGTTTTTCACACACTGAATTCTAATTATAGTTATAACAAAATGCATTTATGAATTTTTGTTTCCTGGTGCTTCTCTTTTTTCTCAGTGCTATGTGGAATCATCAATTCCATTTGTCTTTATTCTCTGCACCAGGGATGCTTCAAAGAACAGTAATTAATATTTGGCAGATGACAACTAATACATATTCAAGATACAAACTGTATTTTAAAGCATGTCAGAGGCTAAGAAAGTGTCTATGTACCTGCTCCTCACTGCTGCATAGTGTAGTTCAAAAATGGCCAAAGGTAACAGAACAAAGGCGAAAAAAGATAAAGGCCTTCCATCATCCCTTTCACTATAAAAAGTTGGCAAATGAAAAGAAGCAATCTGTATTCTTTGTTGCTTTTTTTCCCCACTGTCTAGCATATCATTTAGCTATAGGGAATACTTAATAAACATGTGTTGAGTGGAAGAAGAAAGAGATGAACAAAGAATAACACACAAAAAAAGAATACAGCTTGGTGTCTTAGGAAATGTCCTCTGCAGAATGGCAAACACGTGCCAAAAGTATCCCGAAAGAAGAAGGGGACTGTGATATAAATCAGAAAAATGAAAATACTCCAAGTGACCCAGAACACTGACAGCCAAGTTCAGTAGGCAACTCTTCCCAACTTTGGTCACTTGCTAGTGCCCACCTTATAAAATAAACTATTTGGATATCTTTACTAAGAAAAAAATACAGCCTTAATATAGATATATTCAAAATAAGAAACAACAAACAGTTTTGTTGATAAAGGACATCACAGCCATACGGATGTGAAGAGTCCTGAAACAATGCAATGGCATGACAACTTTATTCAGCCCCACTTTCATGCGCCCCCTGTGTCACACCCTTGTAGACCGTATCACGCCACCCACCTCACTGGGGTTAAGATACTTTCTTTGAGGGTGTTGAGTATGCCTAGAGAAGGGAAATTATGATATTGGTTAGGAATCAAGGATTAAACTGTAGATTGTGGACTTGATGTTCAGGAACCAGGTTCAGAGTGGTAATGAAGATCAAAGAGAGGGAGTATGTAGATGCTAGCATCTCTACCCTGGACATGGCAACTTCTAGGACTGTGACAAATACACTTCTGTGCTTTACAAATTATTCATCTCAGATACACTCTTCGAGCAATACACAACAGACTGAAGCATAGAGGGTGTTTGCCTCCTGACTGATTCATACTACATCTACATACTACATACAAACATACTATCCACAGGGATGGAGAAAACTGTCGCTGGTTTGCTCGCTAAATGAGACCTGTCTGCAAGTGTGAATGGCTGTGCTTCTTTAAATATGTCCAACTCGCTACTGGCTTTGCTGTTTTATATATACTTCTGAAATCCAAACATCAGGCATTTGACACACACTGAGCATCGAGAAAGGGCGGCCACAGTACTCCACCTTTTCTACTTTAACCCCAACATGTTTGACAGTTTCCATCACTACATCTTTTTTAGTAACTAAGAAGTAAACAGAGTTTTCTAGTGGAGACTAACTTTCTCAAGGCTGTAAAAGTTGTGGATAGTCTCAATGGGATTCATGTTTATCAACTATCATGCACTGTACAGTCCCTACGCAGAACAGAGACTGAGCAAGGCTTTCTGAATGCTATGGTTACCTGTATCCTCCAACGTCTGACTGATGGAAATTTAAGTCCACCATAAAAGGGATAGATGGTGTGGTCACAGGAAAGTCTCCAAGGAGTCACCCCACCTCATATCTTCATAAAGGGACTTGTAGGATGGTGCTCGCTGTCTTCCACTACACCGCCAAATAAGGAAAATGTGTTTCTTCCCCTAGAATGCTAATGTCATCTTAGATGCAGGCAGACAGGGCACAAGCCTGCTAGTGTCTCTACCCTGGACATGGCAACTTCTAGGACTGTGACAAATACGCTTCTGTGCTTTACAAATTATTCATCTCAGATACACTCTTCGAGCAATACGCAACAGACTGAAACATAGAGGGTGTTTGCCTCCTGACTGGTTCATACTACATCTGCTGACATTAATCTAAAATCAGCTCCCAAGCATGACCTTTTCCTTTGTAATATTCACAAAACTAAAACAAACCATAACCTTTTAACTGTACCATGTAAAAATGAAATTAAACCTCTTTCATTATGCGGCACTTTCAGTAGTGCAATTCCTCACGCGCTTCTGAGGCTGTCTTCACTTGCAAGCTGTATTGGCTATGGTCTGCAAAGCTGGAAGAGACTACTAATAAAAGCAAAGAGAAAGAAAGAAAGAAAGAAAGAAAGAAAGAAAGAAAGAAAGAAAGAAGGAAGGAAGGAAGGAAGGAAGGAAGGAAGGAAGGAAGGAAGGAAGGAAGGAAAGAGAACTATACCTTATACCATTTGAGGGCAGAAGCCAGCATGTAAGTGAAGCCATGGAGAAGAAACTTTAATATGGTAGATCTTATTTCTGCTACATTGATGCCTTAGTACAAGAATCAGGGCATTGTAGCAATGAAATGTTGTAATCATTTGATGTTACAAAACAGATTTGATACCACCACCCTCTTAGCAGCTTGCCCATCGATTACCTCTCTAGTTTCTTTTATAAAGGGAAAAAGAAAAGTGAGATGAGAGATAATGAACTAGCTTGGGAAAAAAATGAAATGCCATTATAATCTAAAGCAGATACAGCTAAAAGGCTCCCTCTGTCTCAAGCTCTCTATGTGGTAATCACATTTTCTGAGTCAAAAATATAACACATAATGGAAGTATTGGTTAACAAAAGGCTGAAATGCTACTATCAGGATAATTCTAGGTTGCATAAGATATAGTATAGCACGTAGACCTTGTGTTCAAAGCTTAATGAAGAGATGAGATACTGGCTCACAGGTTAGAAATACCTCAAGATTATTATGGTTATTATGAATAATATCAGTGTCTGGCTTATGCAACATACCCAATCCTTCTCCAGAGTCAATAAGTTAAAACCCCAATTGTTTAAGAAATATTGCTTTGGAGTAACAGAGAAAATGGAGGGTTGTGAGAGCATTGAGGTTCACATTTTATGTCATTGAAATTATCCAAATAATAGCCTGGAAAGTGAGGTCCTCTCCTTAGAACCTGCACATCATGTGTTATTTGAGGAGAGGGGCGTCAGCAGGGGTGCTCTTATTAAGGATCTTTAGACCAGAGACTGTCTTAGATTATTTGGACGAGGCACAGATGCAGCAACAGTGCCCTCATTGGAACCAGGCAGAGAGCAAATGAGTCCACACAGAAGGGAAAGCAATGACCACTGAGGCAGAGTGGAGAGGCATGGCTGTAAGCCCAGGGATGCTGACAGTCCATCAGGAACCAGGAGACAGAGCAGCTGTGTGTGTCGGGGCTGTAGGTCAGTTGCTTTCCTGATATCTTTTTTTTTTTTTTTTTTTTTTTTTTTTTTTTTTTTTTTGGTTTTTCGAGACAGGGTTTCTCTGTGTAGCTCCAGCTGTCCTGGAACTCACTCGGTAGACCAGGCTGGCCTCGAACTCAGAAATCCGCCTGCCTCTGCCTCCCAAGTGCTGGGATTAAAGGCGTGCGCCACCACGCCCGGCCCTGATATCTTGATTTCTGCCTGTGATACTAAGTTGGGACTTGTGGGATCTACATTTGTGAATGAATATAATTTCTGTAGTCTTAATCCACCCAGTTTGAGGTTCTTTCTTCCATTAACCATAGAAACATGATACAGCTGTCAGTGATTTTAACTACAGTATGACTACTGTCTGTTATTCAAACATGTCTTCCTACTTATTTATACCCAATAAAAAGATCCTTCAAAGGCTCTCTTTTTCATATGCCATAAACAGAAACCATACAACACTTCAGTGCCCGTGTATGCTCGTCAAGCTCTTGATATGGTAAATGAGATGAGCTCAGTGTACAAGCCCTTGGCTCCCTCGGTTAGGACATCAGTCAATGTTCCTCCCCCCTCCCCAGCCTCCCAGGATGGCTGTTAAAGTCTTGTCTTTGAGTTTTGAATGCAAACAGTCTCAGCAGGTTCATGGTGCAATGATTTTTTTTTTAACTAAACAATTTTTTCCCCAAACTATATGGGAAAAATATCTGAAAGGGATTTAGAAAGATTTTGGAGATTTTGTCCAACAAAACTTACTTTGAGGAGGTAGGGAAAGAACAGTAGAAAATATTGAGTTTCTATCATTGCCTAGTATGGTGGGAAACACATTTTTAAAGTAATTGTAGGGTATTAAGACAAAGCTTTTTTTCTCTTTAATTGTGATCTATTAGCAGACAGTAAGGCTGGGAATTGACTCTAATTTTTTCAATGCTGATGATTGACAGCAGATATTTATGCTTTCTTGGAAAAGGATCCACACTGAGGTAGAACCTCAGATCCTAATATTTTTAATTTACAAGTGAAAAAGGAAATGATCTGGCTGCTTTACCTGCAGTATCAAAAGTCATTTGGGGCTTTTTGGCATCTATTAAAAACTGTTTAATTTAATGGAGAAATTTTAATAATAAGATTCATAATGGGCATTTACATAAGCAGAAGAAAAGTTAATTTATTAGTGTTCTAAAAAGGAAATTACATAAGGATTTTATAAGAAAATTGTAAAACTTTTAAAATTAATAATCGAGTTAAATAAATATTGAGGATTATGATTATTTTATTATTGGTAAACCTTTTTGAAGTAGTTGACAACTTTCCTTCATGTAAGATAACTATTTTATTCCATTTTCAGACTTGAGAATTAAGCGAAAGCCTCCATAAAATGTACAATATTGGCGCCTTCATGTGGTTTGCTCACTATAGAACAGCAGGTAGAGAATTTTTGCTTCTAACATAAACCAAAGCCACTGCACATACCAAGAAAGGACCAGTATGGTTAGGAGTTGATGCAGCATGACAGTAACCATGGCAATGGATGGATTGTACTGAAGAGCTTCCTTTTGACATAACCAACTACGGATTTTTTTTTCTGCAGAAAGACAAGGAAAACAAATGGTTGTTTACATGTTTTAAGAAGGATAAATTTCATGAAATATTTAGAAAGCACCATGGTCTTCTAGTGGTGTTTTGCCTATTTATTTATTTGCAAATTAATAGGTATCCCTTTGCCAAAGTTTTGGGAGAGTTTTGGGCAAGCTGAATCAGTCAAGCAATTAGTTAATTAATTTCTTGATATAATTATTTCATAGTTAATAGCAGAAAAGAATTAAAGTGTATGAAATAAAACTTGGTAAAAAAAATATTAAAAAAATGTTCTCAAGAAGTTCTACTCTAATATCAATGAGAATGTATTTAATACTGCTGAATACAATTGCTGAATTGCACTTAAAATGGATAAAATATAAACTATGTGCTATGCATGTTGCGTCATGATAAAAAGGGAAAAGGAACATTTAAAAGATTTGATAAAATGGCTTTAATATAACTTATTTTCTTCCCATAACATTTGAGATCAATGATTTATTCCATATTCTTCTTGCCTGGTTTAAGATACAAACTTTAAGGATATTTCTTATGTTCTAAGTCATTAAATCTCCTGTTGTTTATTCAATGAAATCCAAGCAAACTATTCTTTCAAGTCAAATTTTCAATTAATAGTCAAACAACCATTGTCAAAATGCCCAGAATTTAATTATACTTAATTTTTCTACTACTTTAACAAATAATTTTCATTATTTCTTTATTCAAAACATTAACATTAGTTGATGCCAATGTGTTGGTATGTTCTTGACAGAAAGAGAAGAATGTGGACCTAAGACAATATGACAAATGTAATATGGAAAATCTCATATGGATGGAATAGGAAAGGAAGAAAATGAGAGAGGCTAGAATCTAGGAATTTCATTCTTTTCTGCAGACTTCTTCCTCCCTCAAAGACCCACCTATTATCAACCAATTTGTATTCTATAAATCTCTCCTTCTTTCAGGAAGGAGTTCACAGAAAATATGTAAACTCCAAAGAAAGTTCTGGAATAAAGGATAGACTGTGTCACCCTAAATACACCGTACTGTCACAATCAGGAAGTCCTTTCTCCCCTACTTTCCAAAAAGCACAGCGTATATTTATAGAGAGATATTTACCCCTGTCTCTTGGGAAAGCAAAAAGATGCTCTCTGAGGGAGACACCATGGGTCCTCACCAGTCAAAAGACAGCGCAATGAATCCACACAGCCAGCAGTGCTGAAAAGCCTTCAGTTCCCCACTGTTAGCCTTACTAGAGTCAACGTGCTTTTTCCAGCTTGTGTTACTTTCTTAAAAAAAAAAAAAAAATGTTCTTTACTAAAAGTACCATATAAGACAACTCTGCCTGGTTCTTTGAAATTTTGCTTTTCCAAGTTTCCTCCAATAAATATATGGACTAAACATCTCAATAAACATGATACATTTTTCTTATTAATTAATTTTGCTGCATGCATCTCAGATAGCTTAGAAGAGTAGTGAAGAAAATATTTTTCCTCCAGTGTCATAGCAAATGTCATACAAGTGATAATGTGACTCATTTTTTTCATTTTCTTTCTTCCTTTCTTTCTTTCTTTCTTTCTTTCTTCTTTCTTTCTTTGTTGTTTTTTTGTTTGTTTGTTTGTTTTTCGAGACAGGGTTTCTCCATGTAGCCCTGGCTGTCCTGGAACTCACTCTGTAGACCAGGCTGGCCTCGAACTCAGAAATCCGCCTGCCTCTGCCTCCCAAGTGCTGGGATTAAAGGCGTGTGCCACCACCACTCGACAGATAATGTGACTCATGAAAAAAGCATGAATATACTAATGCACTCCAGGTAAAATTTAAAAAACTGACCATGATTAAGAAAATAGATAATAAATACAGCAAGAAATGCAATCTGTAAGGATTTTTGGGACAGTGGTTTTCTCCATTAATTTGAGGGATCCTTGGTTAAAGACTGCTCAGTCTTCAGCCACTGCTGGGTTAGGGCCAAATAAAAACAAGTGATGGCACTTTGTGCATTTTCCAAGAAAAATGTATGGAAAGTGAAGGGTCACTAAGTTCAATTTGGAAACTCCTGTCTTTTTATACTTTCAAGATAACATAACTCAATATATTTTTCTAATAGAATAAACCTGCTAGTTCTTCGAAATAAATGAAACAATCATTTCCAAGATGAAAGCTAGAAGATCCTGGGCAGATCTAATGCAGACTCTAAGAGAACACAAATGCCAGCCAAAACTACTATACCCAGCAAAACTCTCAATCACCGTAGAGGGAGAAACAAGATATTCCATGACAAAACCAAATTTACACAATATCTTTCCACAAATCCAGCCCTACAAAAGGATAATAGGGGGAAATCACCAATACAAGGAGGAAAACTACACCCTGGAAAAAGCAAGATAGTAACCTTTGGTCATCAAACCCAAAAGAAGAAAACCTATAAAAAAACAACATAAAAAATGACAAGAAGCAATAATCACTACTCCTTAATATCTCTTAACATCAATGGACTCAACTCCCCAATAAAAAAACACAGGCTATCAGACTGGGTATGAAAACAGGACCCTACATTTTGCTGCATACAGGAAACACATTTCAGTGTCAAAGACAAACACTACTTAGAATAAAAGGCTGGAAGACAATTTTACAAGCAAATGGTCTCAGGAAACAAGCTGGAGTAGCCACTCTAATATCAGATAAAATTGACTTTCAACCTAAAGTCATCAAAAGAGAAGCAGAAGGACACTTCTTGTTGGTCAAAGGAAAAATCCACCAAGAAGAACTCTCAATTCTGAACATCTATGCTCCAAATGCAAGGGCATCCTCACTCATAAAAGAAACTTTACTAAAACTTAAAGCCCACATTGCACCTAACACA
Source organism: Apodemus agrarius (assembly GCA_964023405.1). Lineage (NCBI taxonomy): Eukaryota > Metazoa > Chordata > Mammalia > Rodentia > Muridae > Apodemus > Apodemus agrarius. The sequence continues at coordinate 160,528,145 of OZ030005.1, read as the reverse complement.
ATAATTGTGGGTGACTTCAACACTCCACTCTCCTCAATGGACTGATCAGGAAACCAGAAACTAAACAGGGACACAGTGAAACTAACTGAAGCTTTTGGACCAATTGGATTTAACATATACATATATATATATATATATATATATATATATATACAGAATATATATTTTCATCCTAAAGCAACAGAATATACCTTTTTCTCAGCACGCATGGTACCTTTTCCAAAATCGATCATATAGTTGGGCACAAGACAGATCTCAACAAATACAAGAAGATTGAACTAATCCCATGCCTCCTATCAGATCACTATGGAGTAAAAGTGGTCTTCAATAGCAAGAAAAACAACAGAAAGCCCACATACGCATGGAAACTGAACAATACTCTACTCAATGAAATTTTAAAAAGAACTCCAAATGAGATGCATCTGGCTGGACCTATGTCTCATAACTACATATCTTTTTTTTTCTTTTCTTTTTTTTAATATAATCTTCATTTATATTTCAAATGCTAAAACCTTTCCTGGTTTCCCCCCTCCCTGAAAATCCCCAACCCTTCCTCCCACCCCCTGCCTCCAAGTTTATGCCCCTCTACCCAACCCACTCCCACCTCCCGATTTCCCTTTGTTGGGGCATCTATTGAGCCTTCACCTGACCAAGGACCACTCCTCCCATTGATGCCCAAACAAGGCATTTCTCTGTCACATTTTTGGCTGGAACCATGTGTACCCCTTGGTTGATGAGTCCCTGGGAGTCCTGGGGCTTCTGGGTGACCAACATCTTTGTTCTTCCATGGAGCTGTAAAGCTCCTCGGGACAACCCTCCAGTCCTCCATTGGGGACCCCACACCCAATTCAATGGTTGGCTGCTAGCATCTGCCTCTGTATGTGTAAGGCTATGGCAGGGCCCCTCCAGAGACAACCATGACATGCTCCTTTTGGTATGCACTTTTTGTCATCCATAATAGTGTCAGGGTTTGGTGACTGTTTATAGGATGAATCCCCAGGTAGGGCAGTCTCTGGGTGGCCTTTACTTCAGTCTCTGCTCCACACTTTGTCTCCTTTATTGCACCTGTGAGTATTTTGTTCCCTTTCTCCACTATGTTCATAGCAGCATTATTTATAATAGCCAGAAGCTGGAAAGAACTTAGATGTCCTTCAACAAAGGAATAGGTACAGAAACTGTGATATATGTATATGTATACACACACACACACACACACACACACACACACACAATGGAGTATTCAGCTATTAAAAACAATGAACTTATGAGATTCTTAGGCAAATGGATGGAACTAGAAACTGTCCTCCTGAGCTAGGTAACCCAATCACAAAAGAACACACATTGTATGCACTCACTGATAAGAGGGTGTTAGCCCAAAAGCTCAAAATAAACAAGTTACAATTTACAGACCACAAGAATCTCAAGGAGGACTGAAATGGGGGTGCTTTGGTTCCTTTGAGAAAGGGAACAAAATACTACATTTCATTTAATAGAGCTAGCCTTTAGAAATTGCTCAGCTAATACTTAAAATGTACTTTCTTTTTTATTGGTGATTTTATTTGTTTATATTTCAAATGTTATTCCCCTTCCCCATTTCCCCTCTGCAAACCCACTATCTCCTCCCTCCTCCCTCCTGCTTCTATGAGGGTGCTCCCCTACCCAACCACCCACTCCCACCTCACCATGACCATAGCATTCCCCTAAACTGGGGAAGATCTCTGAATCTTCAAGACAACTCACTCCCACCTCACCATGACCATAGCATTCCCCTAAACTGGGGAAGATCTCTGAATCTTCAAGACAACTCTGTTGTAGCAACTGAAGATGCATTTTTTGCTCAGTAGATCTTAAAAATAATTTCTAAAATTTCACCTTCCTTGACTCAGCACACTTTTTTGAAAGACACATGACCTTTAAGAACCCCATACACTCATATCATAACCCAATCAGGATACAACATCTATAGGGCCAAACCTACTTCCTCTAAACTTTAACCCCATAACCTGACAAATGCATTCCATGCCAATCTTCTGCCTAGTTGATGATTAAGAGTTCTGTCCAGTGTCCAGCAATTTCACACTGCCCATTTCTGCAGGCAGAAATCCTACAATGACTCCACTCCTGCTCTAAGTAAGGTGTTTTGCAGGCCTTGTCATAAAATTTACTTCTTAAGCCTGGAGCAGCTCTTCACCTTTTGAGAGAAAACTTTAAAAAGAAACCTAAGAAATGAATGAAGGAGAAAAATTCACTGAAAGTCAGAAAATTCAGAAGTAGGATTTTATGTTCATGATTTTCTTTTAAAAAATCAAATTTTATCATTTTTGTTTTTGAGGTTTAGCTTTTATTGAGTTTTTTATTTTTTTGGTTTTTGTTTTGGTTTTTTATTGTGTTTTTGTTGTTGTTGTTGTTGTTTTTTGCTATATGACCCACATTGAGAAGCATTGTCTCATCTAAACAAAGAAGAAAAGTATCATCTACTGAAGAGCCACTCCCTTACTCTCTGAGAATAGTTTTCAGTTGAATTGTCTCCCTCACGGTGCTCTAGAATGACAGCCTGGCACCATGAAAGCAGTTCCTTTGTCCCCCGCCAATGCTCACTGGTGAAACTTGTGGGTGGGAACACCATGTGTATTATTCTAGAAATTAGAACAAGACAATGGAGCTTATAGCTTGGGGAAGGTTAGAAAACTTAAGGAAGTATGCACATCCCAAAGAAATCTGAAAGAGCAACTCGCCATCATGGGGAGTGGGCAGCCTTCTCTCTCCATATTAAGGAAGTCTCCTGGCCATTTGTAGCAGCTTGCTTCTCCCTAACTCCATGGCACAATGTCTGCCCAATATTATAGCAGAGAAGAAGCTCCTAACAAAGCTGAAATTATTAAACCATCAGCCAAGCCTTGAGGCCTACTTTTAAATCCAGTTTGACTGTCTTCTCAGGAAAGGGTGATAGAGAGGCCGCCTGGGACAGGCCAGCTCTGGCTCCAGGTCACTGCTCTTCCCTTTGGCAGCACCACGCCCTGTTTAACAGCCTCCCCACATTTTCGGCTCTGCCTTTTGGTTCCTCCCCCAAAAGTTCATGTTGTTGAGGTTTTCAAAATTGCTTTAGAGGTTTACCCCACAACACCTCAAATTCCTAAGCTCCTTTATACCAGGTTCAGCACTAGGTTTTGATTTATATTTATTCATGAATTCATTAGAAACTAGACTTTGGTACCCATGACATGTAATCAAAGTATTTTTCTAATATACTTTTTTTTTGTAGAGATTTGAGACCTGTGTGATAATACCTCAATTAAACTTATTGAATGCACATATGACCCAAGACACATATTGAATATTACGTGTGACCTAAGAGCTGCACACAGATAAAACTTACATATTCTCCTCTGGTAAGTCAAGTTGCAGGGGAGGATAGAGATAAATTTTATTATCTAGCATGGACTTGGTTTGACATCACCATCTATATCAACAAAGGATCATCTTGTCCAGGACAGAGATAAACTGTGTCTTCCATTCATCTCACTCCTGATTCACAAGTCAGCCAAGTATCAAAAGTAAGCAAATGATGGCTGTGGCTACCTGTGAGTAACATCTCAATCCTCTCCCAGCTGACCATGGTTACAAATGACTTCACTTCTCTGAAATTTAGTTTATTCATCTGTAACTTGGAACAAGCAAATAAAACCTACTCAGAATGCTGTTGGGCTTATGTAAGTCTTGTAGGAGGGAGGTCATTCAAAGTGCTGAGTATTTAGACATTCTAAAACTGGGCTTGTTTTTCTCCCTTCTTTCCTCTTTTCTATCTCAGTGTGAAACATCTGAGTCTGGGAGTCTTCATTGTGCTCTGTCGTTTACCTTCCTCTATGATTGCATGTTCCCAGAGCATGCCAGGTAGTTGCAAAATTAGGGGGATGTCCTGAAGCAGATCCTAAGATGGAGGACAAGATGATATTTGAGGCACATGCAAGATTATTTTTGATTGTCAGACTCTTTCCCCAGGAAGAAGCAATGCCCAGTCTTCTATAAAGAGATGTACAAAATGTGCAGTAATACAATATGCTGGGAATTACCTCACTATTCACATAAGCACAGGGCTGTAATATTATCCTACCAGCCCAGTAGTCTGTCTCCAATAGTAGATCCAAAGGCACCAGGTTTAAGGATTTAGTATTCTTACAGGATGTTTTTCCTCTCCCTTCTGTATATAATGGGTCAGGACAAGCACCTGGCTTAACTGCTACTTATCTCTGGTTCTATCTGCATTTGTTTAATTAAGAGCATTTGGTCTTGATAACATGAGTTAAGCTCTTGTTTTAGTTGCTGTTGCCACTGAATTCTATAGTAGAATTTAATAACTTTTCCAAACTTTGAAATAATAAACTATTTTTGCATCTGTAACCCAAATCATTCTCACTCTGATTGTAATCTTCACTGTTTAACTCCTAGGGAAAATTAACTTCACCCAATGTTAGCATATTTCTAAGCGATTCTTCTTATACTTCTAAGTGATTAAAGGAGTCTCCAACAAAAGAATGTAATTTTCAAGTTCATCATTTTAGTTTTAAAATCTGTGTGTATGTGGAGAAATGACTTGTGATATGGGGCCAAAGAAAATGGGAATTAATCTTCCTGAGATTGGTTCTCACTCTCTGTGTGAACTACAAATGGTAAGAACAAATATCAGGTCCAGGTCTACTACATCCTCTGAGTAATGCCAGAAGCTCTGTTTGTGGTGCTGAGAACCAAACCCCAGACCTTCTGTATGTCAAGCAAGCACTTAGCCACAGAACTATATACCTATAACCTATGGGGAAGATGATGCTATGAAATCATATAAAGACAAGGAAGAAATATAATGGATAGTGTCGACTACCTTATTACCCACCAGTATCTGTAAGCTGTGACACAGCTCACCACAGTTCCTCACCAAGAGATCCATCTTCTGTGTTTGTCTTGGTTCTTATAGCTCTTTACAAATCTAGTGTTTGGCTTTCTGTCCTGTGGCATGGCGCAATCGCCCTTTATTGCATTCTGTATGAACTGGCTGTAGAATTCCTGTGCCTCCCAAGTCAACCACGTGCTTGGTAATTATCATCTGTGTATTAGTGAACAGGTCTACTTGGTTTTTTTTTGTTTTTTGTTTGTTTGTTTGTTTGTTTGTTTGTTTGTTTTTAATAATTCTAACCAAGTGCTAGGACTTCAGGGTCCAAACATAGTCTAGATGTGCCCAGGTTTGATGTTGATGTACAAACCCAAGATGGCCTTCTTTAACTATTGAACAAGTGGAATTTTTTTTGAATTTTTTAAAATTTTCTATATTCTTTGTTTACATTCCAAAGGCTTTCCCTTTTCCCAGTTCCCCCTCACCATATGTCCCATAAGTCCTCTCCCCCCCAACTATTCCCCAATCATAGCTGCTCTACACCACCATGTCTTTCAGCTCCTAGCTGTCTGCTGTTTTAATTTGGAGACCTTGTGGAAATATTAGAAGTAACTTCCTATCCTCAATAAGCTTTCTGCCTTGTGCCATTTTGTTATAGTAGCCTAAACAAACAAAAGCACAGCCCCATTCTCATTGATGGACTCTATATGGAAAACAACTTATTTGCTGATTTCCTGAAGGTTAATGTTTTAAGTACTGTTCATTGACAGTAAAATTTGCCTTAGGCAATATCACATAGTCTGCTACTGTAAGAAATTATCTATAATTGTTTTTAAGTGTAATTTATTTTGGGAAGTAGACATTTCTTTAGTTGAATTTCTAGTTGGGGTTTTTTGTTTGTTTTTGTTTTGTTTTGTTTTTTGGAGGAGGGCAGAATTTTCAGGTATACTTCATAACAAAACCATACTTTCTGACAATCTGTTGGTTTTTCCTCAATTACTGCTAATTTTCACCACTTATTCTTTCCTACAAGCAATGACTTAGTAATTATCTGTTATTACAATCACTCATTATTTATGGCCACAGGAGACAAGTGCTCCTATAAAACATCAGATATCCTCAGATAACTGGAAACATGGCAAGAGCTCTCTTTAGAGAGAAGCTGGGATTCAAAGTTTCGGGTTAAGAGCTTGTCTTAGTTAAGTTTCTATTGTGATAAACACCATGCCCAAAAAGCAACTTTGGGAGAAAGGGGCTTATTTCAACTTATAGTTCCAGGTAAGAGTCTATCACTGAGGGATATTGGGGGCAGGAACACAAGCAAAACCCCGGGAGGAATACTGTTTGCTTTCAGCCTTGCTCCCTACCAGTTTCTCATCTGACTTATAATACCTCAGGACTACCTGCCCAGGAGTGTAACTATTGGGCCCTCTTGTGTCAATCAGTGATCAAGAAACTTCACAACAGATATGCTTACAGGCAAATCTTATTGAGGCATTTTCCCAATTGAGGTTCCCTCTTCCAAAAGGACTCTAGTTTGTGTCAAGTTGACATAAAACTAGACAAGACAGGATTATTTTTCTTCATTAATAAAAAATGATGGAACTTCATCAAACTGGCAATATTGCATTTTATATCATCTATTTAGATGATATCGAATAAGAGTATGGAGCATATAGCCCAGAGAGTCAGCTCAGTAGGTAAAGTTCTCCCTATGCAAGCATGAAGGTTTGAGTTCAGATTCTCAGAAATGTGAAAGCCAGATGCTATAGCGAATGAGAGTAAGCATAGTGGTACTCCTGCACTCACATAAGTTCCAGAGACAGGAATCCCAGAAATCTCACAGAGCAGCTATCTTGGCAGCACTCACAACAGTGAACAAGATAACCAATCTCAAACAAGGTGGAAGGCAAGGACCAATGCTTGGGATTGTCCTCTAACCTTTCCACACAAAGTGGCATTTGTAGACACTTACACATGTGTGCATACATGCACACATGCATATATGCACATGGTCATATATACCCATCACATACAAACACATAAAAAGAATATAAAAATGATAATTAATTATATGATGTATATGGCTTCAATTCAGTGAGCCCAAAACTAAAAATTACATCATTGGTTCATGAGTCCAGTTGATAATTTTTCTCACTGATATGAGTGCTCTTAGCAAACAATTTAGCAAAATAATACAGAAAAATATGCTTGGTATACTTGAAATATATTTTATTTGATATATTGCAAGCTGTGTATATTTTGCATACATGTGAGCACATGTGGCCAGAGGTCTTCCTCTATTGATTTCTACCTTATGTGTTGAGACAGAGCTGGGTCTCTTTGTCTCCACAGAATATCTTTTATTCCATACAGAACCCACATACTCTCATCTAGGTAAACAATGTGTTTTGAACATATGTACTCCTAACTCCCACTTCCTCCGAGAATCCCCTGACTCTTGTTCCCACTCCCTCCAAAGACAACTAGTATTTCCACCTGCATCCTTAATGTACTTTCCTTTTTGTAGAATGGCTAAGATTAAAAACTCAGAAGACATCAGGTGTTCACGAGGATGTGGAGAAAGAGGAACACTCCTCCACTGCTGGTGGGAATGCAAGCTGGTACAACCACTCTGGAAATCAGTATGGCAGTTCCTCAGAAAACTGGACGTGATACTTCCGGAGGACCCAGCCATACCACTCCTGGGAATATACCCAGAAGACTCACCAGCATGCAATAAGGATACATGCTCCACTATGTTCATAGCAGCCTTATATATAATAGCCAGAAGCTGGAAAGAACCTAGATGTCCCTCAACAGAGGAATGGATAAAAAAAAATGTGGTATATATACACAATGGAGTACTATTCAGCCATTAGAAACAATGAATTCATGAAATTCTTAGAGAAATGGATGGAGCTGGAGAACGTCATACTAAGTGAGATGACCCAGTCTCAAAAGAATACCCATGGTATACAGTCACTGATAAGTGGATATTAGCCTAGAATCTTGGAACACCAAAGACATAAATCACATATCAAGTGATGTCTCACAAGAAGAAAGGAGTGGACACTGGTGCTAGAATGGACCAAAACATCATTGTGGGAGAGTACAAGAACAGTAAGGTGGGAGGGGGTGGATGAGGGAGCAGGGGGAGGGAAAAGGACATGTGGGACCTTTGGGGGTGGGGAACCAGAAAAAGGGAAATGAATTGTAAATATAGAATATATCCAAAAAATAAAAATAAAAAAAAGCACACTGCATCCAATGACTACTGCCTGTTGGAATGTTGATTGAGCTTAGTAACTTGATTTTATATAGGTAGCCATGGCAGCAGTGAGGTCATGGGTGAGATAGCTATGTCATGCCCTGGTGACAGCATTTTATTGCACTCTCCTCAATCCTCCTGGCTCTTACCTTCTTTCTACCTACCCCTGTGTCACAATGTTTAATGTGAGGCCTCTATCTTTATTTACCTGGAGTTCTCCATTTTAGCTAGGTTAGCTGGCCAGAGAGCCCCAAGGATTCTTCATCTCTGCCCACTTCTCTACCCAACCCAGTACTAGAGTGACAGGTGCATGCTGCTATACCCAACCTTTTTCATGGACACTGGGGATTGTGAGTGATCATGACCTCATGCTTGCACAGCAAGCACTTTATCTACTGTGCTGTATCTCAAGTTCCCAACTATTCTATTATTAATGTTATAATCCAGTTAGTCATTAAGAAGGCTTTCTCACATCCCTTAGTCTTATATACTGTGAGGCTTTACCTGCACAGGCTGGTACTATAAAAATAATGCATTCCTATTTACAAATCTACTGAGTAGTAGGAGAGGTCAGTTCTACCTTTAGAATTTTCAGTATGAATCCCATACTTCAAAAAGAAAAGGGCACACTGAATAATACTATGATGCCTATAGAGAAAGAAGAAGAATGCCCCTATACACACACAGATGCACATGCACAATCTAATATCCACAACCTGAGACATGTCAGTTTGCATGACAGACAGAAATTAAGGTTGCAGATGAGCCAATATTGCTAATAATCTGACTTTACAATAAGGTCTCTGGGTTATATAAGTGGATCCAACATAATCTTACATGTGAGTGAGAGGCAAGAAAAGTCATGTGATGTAAGCAGGGATTGAACTTTCTTACCTTCAAACACAGAGGAAGCACCCGTAAGCCAAGAGATGTAGGTTGCTTCTGCAAACTGGAGAAATCAAGTCAAGTCCCTAGACACACAGAGGGAAAGTAGCCCTGCTTCTCAGTACAGTGAAGCCAATGTCATGCTTCTGAACTACAGAACTGTAACACGTCTGTGTAGCACTAAGCCACCAAGTTTGTGCTAATTTGACTGCAACAATAGAAATACAAGACAATGTATTTTTTAATCCTAAAAGCAAAAACTTGAATTCAAATGCAGTTTGACAATTTGTTTTTGCATATCCCATAATCTTAACAACAGTTTAATTGGCCTCCACAATTAAAAGGCCAACTATGCCAGTTAACTAAACATAGTGACCCAATTAAAACCTAAGATCTGATAGTACAGTAACACAGGGATTACTCCCTCTACTTAAAAAAAAAAAGAATAAAAAACTCTCTCAAGAATCCATCGTGACTTATGGATTACTGCAAGGTATAAGCATAGCACAGCTTATCAGTCAGTGAAGGGAGCTTTGCTTTAAATGTATTTCAGCTAATAACTGAGACAGGAAAGACAGAATTGCACCATTATGTTGCAGACCCTCCCCAGTAATAACAAAAAGGAGAAAGGAGATAGCTCCTGGCCAGGAATCAGCAAACTTCAGCTAAAGGCAACTTCAGATTGTGTCTGGTTTTCTTTCCCTGAGAGCTAATCACTATTTATATATGCTTTAAAGACCTAAAACTATCGAACAGAAACTAATGTTTTATAGCACATGAAAGTGATGCAAAATTCAGATTTTGGCATTTGCAAATAAATTATATTCGGTACAGTGACGCCCATGTATTGCTAATGTTTGTGTTGCATTTGTCATGAAACAACAGGACAGAGCTTCTTCATGGGAGGCGGAACCCAAACCATTTGCTTTCTTCTCAGGAAAGGTTTGCTGGCTCCTTCTCTCAGCAGTGGTCATAGATTCCCACTAAAGCACAAAACAAGAATCATATGAAACACTCAGGAAAAATTGTCAACAATAATTAAAATTAAAACTGATTCGAGCTTCTTGTCACCAGCCATTTTGTAAGGAGTGACAATGGATGGGAGAACCTGGGCGGAGGCACTGTCAGGATATACTCTCCAGAACAGGAGGTGGGGAAGTCCATGGCTGGACTTTGTTTTCTCTGATAAAAGCATTTTCTAGAGGTTAAAAAAAAGATCATGCTGGGGAATCAATAGACGAAAGGGATAATTTCAATATGGCGATTCTAGTTGGATTCTGATAGAAACACTCTTAAGAATCAAATACTGAATTACAAGGTAGTCTAGGAAATATGGTAAATTCATAGCTGTGGGTATTAATAAATTGTTGGTGTAATTAAGTACTATTTTAAATTTGTTCTTCTAAGTCCCTAGAGCAATGGTTCTGAAACTTCCTAATGCCATGGTCCTTTAATACAGTTTTTATATTGCAGTGACCCCCTCAACCATAAAATTATTTTCTTTATAACTGCATAACTGTAATTTGGCTACTGTTATAAATCATGTTAATTCTAATATATAGGATATCTGATATGTGCCCCTAAAGGAATAAGTCACAGGTTGAGAACCACTGTTCTAAAGTATTCAAGAGTGTGACTCAGTAGAATAGCACAGGCTTCACATGCACAAGACTATGTGCTGAATGCCCCACACCTATACAAGCAAATGAATATGTTCTCTCTTTTACATAACATTTAGATGAAGTGACATAATATCTGAGATTTGCCTGTAAATTATCTAGCAGGGAGAGAAGAAATGAGATATTGGCTGAAATTAAGTTATAGGATTATTATAATAGTCTTTCTATTTGTATATGTTTGAAATTTCACATATTTTTCAAAGGCATTATTTCCCAAAGGCCTTGAGCTTCATGAAGAAAATAATTTTATAACCACAATTTTTCTCAAAGTATAAAGAAACCAATAAAAAGATATCAAAAGCAAAGGATGTCCTATATTTCAATGTTGCTTAAGTTTCATCTCTTAGTTTTTAAAATGTCAATAAAATAAACTTGAGCAAAGACACTGAAGCACATTGCAGTGATTGAGATCTGCTGCGTAGGATCAGCATGTTGGACCTGCTTTCAATTTCAAGGCCCTTTGCAAACTACAAGTCCAGCACAATCATTTCTCATATTACGTTCTAGCTATACTCAATGACAGTCTAACTCCCGAAACATTAAAGGCTGCAAGCATCACATCCGACTAATGAGGGCCTGCCGCATCTCCTTCTCCAGTTAATACCACCAAGGAGTTAAGGGACTGTTCCCATGTAGTGAGGGCTGGTCTGCCAAAGGCTCCACATAAACATATGTGATATTCTTGCTCATCCAGTATGGCCATCTCCCTTTCATGCTAAGAACTGAGAAACAGGAACATGAAATTGCAAAAACAGTGAAGGGCCTGAGCCAGGCTGGTTGCCATTCAGGGGAATTCCAATAGTAACGGCCTTTATACCAAAGCCAACACCCAGGTACCTTCAGCCACTGGAAAAGTTTTGACTCAATTGAGTCAATAAAAGTTGAGATCTGGATAAGTTCAGTCATTCTACTGCTGGGCTCTGCATCTTGCAAAGAGCAGCACATGCCCAGTTAAGAGCCAAGGAGACAATGGAAAGGAGTTTCACTGAATATTGTTTGAAAGAATGACATAAATTAGTTACCAAATTTGTTAGCATAATGTTCCCAAGAAGAAATGAAAGAAAGGAAAATGTATGGCTTTAACATGTACTAGAAAAACAAAAACATAAACTTATGCACTATAAAATGCTTGCACAGAATACCATAATATAGCTAAGAAAACAATGTTGTATGAAGAAGGCAGATGGCAGATGGAAATCCACTGCACAGTACAGTTCCTAAGAAACGCCAAGCAGATTAAGCCATCCATGGCTTTATAACTATGCAAATGTATTACTAGAGATGTGTCTTTAATTTGGATAAGAGAACAGACATTGATTTTAGGAAGTCTCATTATAAAGGGAACGAATTGTGGGAAATGGGAATTTTAACTATATCTATAGCAAATTTTTATTCTTGTTTGAGTGTGTGTTGGAACAGTAAGGATACTTGAACACTTTTGACTGTTAGCATTTTTTTATATATTTAAAAAAAACTATAATGAATGGATAGTAACTTAAGAGTTAAAAAGACCTGTAAAAGTGTTTTCACTGAATAGTGTTACCTTAAGAAAACAGAGCCCCTGGGTGACTCATAAACTCAATAAGAAAGAAAGAGGAAGTTGTCTTAATAACTGGTGAGGAGAGCCTTCAGAAGACACTTTTCTCAGGCTGCACAGCTAACAATGAACAGACAGGATTCCAGTCTCCAGTCTCTGTCAGCTCCATTTCAAAGCTACCAATGTTTACTAAAGTAAATGCTGCCTTACTGCCCAAGGTGAGATGAACTGTTTCAGATCAGACCTTTTGGGTAACATTCTTATGCAATTTCACTCTCAAATTCAATTATTCAATGTCACTATTATAAAGTTCATTTTCAAAATTAAAGATCTTTACAAAAGAGGGAAAATCTAGGTGGTTATTAGCACGAACGTTTTCCCCTTGTGTGGTTGAAACACTGCTGGTATGTTAGAGAGGTTTTCCTATGCATGCACACCAGTCCCAGACTACTTGTCTTGTCACATTCAGCTTGTCCTGTCCACTCTCAACTTCAGACACTCATCTTCAGAATACCCAGGAAGGTTCTTATTTCATTACAGTTTGGGCACATTCTAAGACCCTTTAACTGATACTTTGGTGATCTTTGAGTTGTCCATAGTTTCCACAAGTGCACATCTTACTAAACGACAGCATGTGAACTCATTCATCAATGTTACAAACTAAATACATTCTAAGTAAAATAGAAGAATCAACTCTGCAATCTCATCCTCCCAGGAAAGTCCATGAAGATGAAGGAATCAGGGCAAGGCCTGTCGCAAGAAAAGATAAATTTGCAATGCTTTTTTAATAATCCTCTCAATCCCACTACTGTGGACTAGTACCATAGTTATCTGTCTCCTTCTTCATTAAGCTATTCTTCCCTACCCCAAAAATTATAATAATAAAAATAAATAGAATGTTCTCTCTCTATTTTATTTTCAGACCCAAAGCCAAGGAACTAAAATCTCCCTCACATTAACTAAAAACTATTACTGTTATTTTCAATGTTGTTAATTGATTAAGTTATCATGGAGTAAATATCCAACTGAATATCAGACACTGTTCAGGTCTCTTTGCTGTATCCCTGGATAATATAACAATCTGTACTCAGGGTAAGCTGACACTCTAGCTGTAAAAAGCAAAGAAATTTCATCAAGTGGGACGTAAGAATACAGACAATAGTGCATGCAGTCTGCTTTTGAGAACCTCCACAGATGAGGCCACAAGATATCTTGGTCTTATTTTACATCATTCAGCATCAATTTCCATGATGCAATTAAATTACTATTAGAAAGATGTCATTACTTTCCTCCTAATTGACAAGTCCAAGCAAGCTTTTCTTCCTCTTAAAATATAGCTACCATGTGGAGAAAACTGTCGATCTTGACTTCCTAACCCCACATGTAAGGAGACATGGACTGTTTAACTTTGCTCCAATGGGCTCTGCCTATAAAACTCGACTGCCCCCACTGCTAGTTGTTTGGCATATCTCCTTTGTGTGGTTTAAACTCTCAGTGTTATTAGAGGAGCTGCCTAGGACCTACCATAGTGCTTGTCCTACTTAGGTTTCTGTTGCTATGGTAAACAGAAAGCGACTTGGAGAGAAAGAGGTTTGTTTCATCTTATAGGTTATAGTCCACTCTGAAAGGAAGTGATAAGGAGCTAAAGATGGGACTCAGAAGGCAGAAGCTGAAGTAGAGGCCATGGAGGAACATTGCTTACTAGCTTGCTTTCCATGGTCCACTCACCTTTATTTTCATACATTCTGGGACCACCTACCCTGCTCAAGTGTGACACCACCCACAGTGGGCTGGGCCCTTTGAACATGCCCATCAATCACTGATCAAGAACACATTTCCATGTCTTTTAATCTCTCTCTCTCTCTCTCTCTCTCTCTCTCTCTCTCTCTCTCCCTCTCCCTCTCCCTCTCCCTCTCCCTCTCCCTCTCCCTCTCCTCCCCCCCAACCCCCGTGTGTGTGTGTGTGTGTGTGTGTGTGTGTGTGTGTAGCCAAGAGTCCAGAAGAAGATGTCAGATTCCTCAGAGTTGGAGGTATAAGCTTGACAATCAGACCTGGGTGCTAGGAACTAAAGTCAGGACTTCTGGAAGAGCAGCAAATGCTCTTCACTGCTGAGTCCTCTCTTCAACCCCAAGACTAAGCTTGTTTTGTTTTGTTGGTTTGTTTTTGTTTTTTTTTTAAGATTTATTTTCTTTATGTATGTGAGTATACTGTCATTGTCTTTAAGACACACCACAAGAAGGCATCAGATTCCATTAGATATGGTTGCTGGGAATTGAACTCAGGACCTCTGGAAGAGCAGTCAGTGCTCTAAACTGCTGAGCCATCTCTCTAACCCCCTAGAATAAGTTTTTTTTAAAATCTGTATTCTCTAGAATATTTTTTTGTTTTTTCAGGCCTTCTTTGTCTTTGCAAATGAAAAAGTCAATACTTCCAGCTGGTCTAACCAAATGAATATAATGGCTCTTTTGCTATTTCTAAATAAATTTAATGATTCAATTGTTTTTTTTTAAAAAAAAACAATCTCAGTAAACAACGGCAGGAGAAACTGTTCTGGTATATTTCAGAACTGAAAACAAATTTAAAATTATCATCATGCAGGGATATTTTCCCCAAAATTTGTTTGAATTACTTTCTTCCTAATATAAATGTATTAGGAATTTTATTCACTATAATGATAATTATTTTGCCAACTATTCAAAAGTAGCATTTACAAAATGTTTAAACAAGGTGAACCATTGTTATAAAATGGACTTCTTTCTCTTCGTTCAAAAAAAATCATCAATAACAAGAAAACATTATTGTATTCCCAAGCAATACTCCTCTGTTCTCTTTTCTAGTTTTAACACAATGAGTAAAAGGCACTATACAAAATCAACCTGTCAAGACATGGTTTACTCTGTAATGGACAAGCACCGCAGGAGACTCATTCCACTTCCACCAAGAGAGCCCTTTGTGTAACAAGAACAAACCATTAAGGGCTTAATGACACTGTGATGACATATTAGATGCTGAAAGAGTAAGAAGGATATTGTGTTCATCCAGTTGCCACTATGTCTACCTCAACCACCATGGATTGAGTCCACACAGTCTTTGAGTGGTTGAGAGACTTAAGCCCTGTCTTTCACTCAGCCTTTCTTTATTTATTCAAGAAACTGACAAATCTAGGTGTTGGGAAACTGTCCTTTAGGCATGACATGGTGATATGGTCTTGCCATTTGGACATCAGAGCAGCTGAGATTACTCACAGAAATACTAAGAAATACTAAGGTCTGTTAACATGTCCCTGGAAGAGAAGGAGATGTGGAGTAGTTCATGAAGAATCAGATGACCCTTACTTCTCCATGGATATATAATCAAGTTAATGCTTGCTGAAGAGAAAGAGCCTTCTTTGGTCATATGGCTGTCTATAAGCTGTTTATGCATCTTTAAATAGACACAATTAAATTCCTTGCCTTACCAAGCTAGACTTGGGTGGGATCATTCCTTTCATCTCCTGTGGGTACCATATTGGGGATTGATAGACATTCGTTTATATCTCAAGACATGGGAAAAATCAATCATTTGCTTTGGGCAAGAAGAGCTAGAAGTCATCTACTAGGCCCAAAGGGAGGATGGGGTGTCAGAAGGTTTGTATCTAGATACATCCTGTGCACACAGAATCTCAAGCCTGAGCCATGGCAGGAAAATGGCATTTGGTACCCAGCTGAAAGGCACTTGGCTGCTCTAGAGCACGGATGTTTCCTGTGCTCACTGCTTTTTTTTTTCTGCACACTCTCAGTTGTCCACTTATCAGCAAAAGGTGTGATACTCTGTGCTTGGCACCTGCTGATAAGGGTAATTATAGCATTAGTGGAAGCACGTATGCCATCCAAGGTTGAAAAACATCTCTAATTACAACTACTCCATCATTTTACTCCCTGAAAATATTCTTGTCCCTTTAACACAACCTTACTCGGAGATTAAATCAAATCTGCATCTATGTGAAAACAAGTCTTTAAATAGTTATGGGCTAGGGGAAATCACCTCTCTAAATTAATAATGTACACATGCTGAGGTGAGTATTTGATATTTACAACCCCAGGCTGCACCTGCTGGATTATATTTTGAATGGTTTCTGTGCATTTCTGTGTAAATACAATCAAAATAAACAACAGTAGGAGCAAACACACCATTTCAAGTAAAATATGCAGTCTAGATCTTATAGAATGACCATGATGAAGTCCTTAAATTACCTTTATACTGATAGACCACTTTGACAGAAATACTACTTAAGAAAAACTAATACTCAAAAATGTAATTTGATACCAGAAATTTGAACACATAATTTCACCCTAATAGGTAGTACAATAAAACTGGAATGAAATTTACCTACCTTTATTTTAAGCAGTTTAAAAAAAAATTCTAAGACCTTAACCCAGAGAAAAGTAATTTCTAAAGAATGAATATTATTAAACATTACTTTACTGTATCAGAATTATATCTTCTAGATATCTGAGTATCAAAGCAACATGAGTTCATAAATCTTCTGCTAGAAACTACTATGCTGAAAACAGGAGACAGAGGAGTAAATTCTTAAATAATTTAAGAACCAGCAAAGATTGGCTTGTTAGGCATGCTTAGTGCCATGGCTCAGAATCTTAGAGAAGCCCACAGAGTGTTGAGAACCTCACAGTGAGCATGCCCATGAAATGCCACCAGACGTACCGCTTCTGCCTGGTACTAGAATCAAAGGTTCTAGGCCGCTGTGGTCAGGTGTGGCTGGCCCATACCCTCCTACTTCAGGCTCCCCAAATTCCCCAGCACCTTCTCATCACTACAACAATGGACAAAAATGGAACTTTTGACTTCTATGGCTGGCATCATGACTGTAGAGGCACTCAACGTACAAGAAAAACCCTTCCAAATTTAGTGGTGAATCAATAAGAAACCTAACTAAAATCAAACCAAGCCAATCTCCCTTGACTTCACACATAAAACAAAAATACTGTAACTAAGGTCGTAGAGAAAAGAGTGATGGTTCTCAACCTGTAGGTCACAACTCTCTGGGGAGTTGCATATTACATATCCTGCATATCAAATATTTACAGTATGATTTGTAACCACAGCAAAGGGACAGTTATGAAGTGGTGGTGAAAATAATAGTATGTTAGGGGTCATCACAATATGAAGAACTGTATTAAAGGGTCACAGCATTAGGAAGGATGAGAACCACTGTTCTAGAATGTGATAGATGTTTCTTTGTGTGATAGAAGTGTATTCATGTAAATAATTTCCATTTCCAGGAGATATGGCTTTGTCTCCAAAGTAAAAATAATAACACAGCCTTCCTTGTTTGAGTGGACTTCAAGGTCCTTCCATCCCCATGTGACTTTAACCGGAAGTTATTTCAAAGATTGGACACAAGGAATCAGGGTTTACTTAAACAAGATCACTACATGATCATTTCATGGTCTCAAACAGAGAATCATAACATAACCTCATATTTAATAATTAACCAAATTCCTCCTCATCTAGTCTGTTTTCAAAAGAACAAATAAAATCTTTACATGATTTCTTTTAATCAGGATGAATGCCATATTATTCCTGAATATAACCCACAGTAGATAAGACCCACAGCTATGTCATAGAATATCTTTTTACTCATAAACACAACCAAAACAACATTAATTTAAGTTAGTTGCCATTTACAAGCTATTTTTCTGAGATACAGTAAAAGTTGAAAACAGCACCAGATCACATCAAACTATAGAAAAAAATCTTACCTTAAAGTTAAAAACTTCCAAAGATGTACCTTGAAACCATTATTATTCCCTTGATCCTGTGTTAGCATGAATATGTCAGGTGTCTCAATTACTAATTAAGTCAAAGTCTTTATCAACAACTCCATGAGACCAAACCAGGAATAAAAACTAAGATAGATTGCAGACCTAAGAATGACAAAAACTCATTATCTTTGGGGATTTTTTAATCTGATAATTAAAATCTTGGCTTAGAGACCTATTTTTGGAGTTTTAGAACAAAATCAATATTAAACTTGTCATGCAATGTGAGAAAAAACCCACAGACTTTCAACTGCTTTTTAACTGAATTGCTAATATTTCAATTAACAAGCATCACAAAGAAATTCTGCACCTTTGCCTGCCCTTAGCAAACAAGAGGACTTGGTTACTTTTCCAGATGTTTCTGGTTGCCATGGTATCCTAGTATGCCCTCCCTCACACACATTTTTTATTCAGGGCAATAACCTCCAAGTAATTTATTGTCACAAAAGAGTTAAATGAAGATTTTGTAATGTCCTGATAAGGGCTGTTCACACACCTGTTGAACAAAATCAGACATGATATAAAAAGCCTCATAGAATAACGTTTAGATGTTTTGTAAGGAGATGAACTCAATTCTTAGTTTACATAAGTGGTAAGAGGTCATTGATCTTTTTCACAGAATTTATTCCGGAAGTCTGTCTTCAAATGAAAATTCTGTTTTTAAGATGTTTCAAGTCTGCATATCAAACAGAATATTTCTGTGGCTAAAATAAAATGAATTGAATGGATATAGGCCATGTGCATGTTCAGATGAAAACCTTACCCACAAAATGCACCAAAGATTTGAAATTTCCAAATTTATTAATGTTTTCTGCCATTCATTTTGTGAACAAGCAAACAAAATAAATAGGCTAAAATCTCATTTTCTGTGGAATTGCTGTTATATGCGGCATTTATGGATAAATTTTATCCTTCATTGCAACCCCTGAAAACCAGACTGGGCTAACACTATTCAAACTGGAGTCCATGGTTTGAGCTATTCTTTTTTTAAAAATCAATTCCAATTCTTTTCATTATGTAAAATCGGCATGATACCTCTGAAAACACAGGAACATACATGCTGATATTTCTAAGGATGCTTTGGAAGTGAAAACCAGTGTGTTCTCCTCACCCATGAGCAACAGGAGGCCAATAAAACTGTCTTCTAGAACAGAGCTCTTTCCCTCTGACATGACAGAAAATCTAATATTTCAATATCAGAAATGTAAACGCAGCAAAAGTTTTCATCAACTGTGTTTCTCCACACACACAGTGATGTTTTAATTTCATACGAGTGCTTTTATTGCACTAATCAGACATTGAAGAGGTGCTGACACATGGGGAAACTGCTTTCTGAATGTCGTGCACGTTAAGCCAGAGGCGTATAAGCACCTGGGATATTCTTGCTATTCTCCACATGCAAATGACATTCTGAAAACAATTAAGTATACCCATTAAAACAGTGGGGGTAGGAAATGGAAAGAGCAAGTGTCAAGAGAGTAAAAATACAACGTGCTGTCTTTATTATGTCCCCCATTCAGGCGATGATAAGTGGGTTTGAACGCAGTGCACACACAGACCAGAAGGATACCTTCCTGTCATAAGATGCAGGACAACTCACACACTTCGTTAATTACAAAACTATAATGATCTGACCGCCAGCCCCTCGGCCTCTCCAACACTTTTCCCATTCCTGCACAGAAAGAAGACACATCCAAAGACCCTCTTCTGGCTAAAGAGGGGGAAGGTGTCCCTTGGGGACCCTTGCTTGCAACCGCCCAACACTTTCTTTCCCTGTAAGTGGCTCCACAAGTTCCCAGGCTCCTGCGCCAAGAGAGCAAGTTCAGCACCATGGACAAGGCTTCTGACACCAAAGTAAGAAGGATGCCGAGGCCCTGACTCTCTCCAACTCACCGGTGTCTGCTGGGCAGGCAGTCCCGAGCGCTTGGTGGACCCCTGCTTGGAACTTAACCTTTTCCACGACTCGGCAAACCTGCCCCGGCTGGCGCTGCGGCTGCGCCTGCGGCTCTCTGCGCTGTCCTCGCGGTCAGAGCAGCCTCTCTCCATCTCGCCTGCGTCCCTCCACTTCTTGCCCATGCTTGGCAGCGTGGCCGGGCGAGCCGGCGCCCTTGGCAGTGCTCACAGCAGCCGGCGCTCAGCTCTCTCCTGCGCCGCCTTCGCCTAGTAGGCTCCCCGCCTGAGTCCGGAGCTCCGTAAAGCTGCCAGCAGGCTGCGCTTGCGCTCGCGATTGGCTCAACAGGGGCTGGGGCTGCGAGCGCCACCTGCGCCCCAGCCCGCTTCCTTATGCACCCCAAACTGCTTTCCACCAGCAACCACCGCCTTCAAGGCGGGGGAGTAGAGGGGTGTACGGCCCACACCTGGGGCTGTGGACCTACTGCTCTGGGAGTTTCTTGCAGTCAATATGCCCCACCCAGTCTTCAGGCCCTGGGGACCTGGGAGCAGAAGCCCGGGTCACCCACTGGTGACTGGGTGGAGACTCCAGTTGACTTAGACAAAGAGAGTAAACCTGGAACTTTATCTGCCTTCCTTTCTCTTTCTTCCTTCTCATTTCTTCGCCAACAACTGTCTTCAAGTGTCCTTAGGGAGAGTCCAGCTTCATCTGCCTGTCAGGTGCTGGGCTAATTCCTCCCTCTGCTTGTCAGGCCAGCCCACTGGGCCTCAGACTTGGCTGCACATTGAAGTTTCCTGAATAGCTTTTCATTTACACACACACACACACACACACACACACACACGGGCACGCTACAAACTGCAGCATGTGAAATGTTTATATCCCCTATTCCTGGGGGTGGGGACTCATAGAATTAGCTGGGCTATGCCTGGGAATCAGGATACCGCAAAATGTACTAGAGAATGGGGCATAACTCAGTCTGGTAGAACACTTTCTGGTATGTGCAAGGACCCGGGTTTTATCCCCAGCTTCCTAGAAGAGGGAATAAAAGAGAATCCCCCAGTTGATTGACTCTCTTCTCCCTCTACAATTAAGCCCAAGGGTCTGTATTAAGGAGCAACGCTGAGGAGGATTCTGGGAAGAAAAGGGATTGGTAGTCTTCCAAGGGACTTGTTTTTTTCTCTCTCTAGGAGGAAGAGGTATGGAGTTTTACCCTTTCAGTCCTGAGAAGGTAGTGGTTAGGTTGAGGATGGCGCGAGATGGGTTCCCCCATCATGTAGCCTCCTTATGGGGGTTCTTCTCTTTACTTTGTCACGAGGCTCATGCCAGTTGTCTTAAACTGCGCTGTCCTCCTGTTCAGTAAGGCCTTAACCTGATGAAATAGCCACTGGGGCACCACAGATTAACAGATCCCAGACAATGCCTTTGATTATCAAGGTGGAAATAATCCCAGGTGAAAGAAATCACCCACCCACCGAGCTGTTCACCTTTGCAACCTCAGGAGGATACATTTTAGTTTCTGAATCAAACAAGAGAAAAGTATATTAAAAAAAAACACATATGCAGGAAGGAAAGAGGTTGCAGAACGCTGCAGCGAACACAGTGCTTCCTTGGTCCTGGCTGGGGGTGGGGCGGGGCGGGGCGGGTTAAGGGCGTGGGGGCGGGGAGGGGGCTCACCACTGAGTTAGCAGTGGCCAGTGTGCTCTTTCAGAGACCTTGGAATATGCTACCAAGCAGTGATGGCAGGCAGAGCGCTACCTGGCTGTCCCACAGATGTGTCTCCGTGTTTATAGCCCGTCCATGTAAGCAAGGGGGCCTTTGAAAGTAGCACTCTATGTCTGGAAATCGCCAGTCCAGAGTAAACAAAAAGTAACCCTAAACAATGTTTGTGACATCCAGCAGCATTTGATGAGCAAACCACAGGCTCCTTGTAATATTCATTTGTTTGCTATCTAGGTTCGTGGATTTGAAATTATTTAGGGACATTTCATGAATTTCCAAATATCCAGTTAATAATCCTCCAACTTACGAGAATAAAACAACCATGCATAGTTTACAAAGTACACAGATATGGGCGCAAAGTACCAGTTGAGAGGTATGAAAATTAAGAAATTAAGACAAAGCAAATACTTCTCTTTTCCTTGAGCATAACTCCCGAAGAAATAAAAGCCACTGGGTGCCAACCTAGACACTCTTTGCTAGTTCTTCCTGTTAATACAAAGGAATGCATCCCTGAAAAGAAGCTGAGAGACCTTCACTAATGTATCTAGGCACATCGCCCAAGAGCGCTCACCTCTCAGAGCCCCAAGACCCCGCTTCAGCCACATGAGCCCATTAAGGGAATAAATAGCTCTGCCATGCAGGGTAGCTGTCGCAAATGACCCATATCAGCATGTCAGCGAGCACTCCAAATGTCTGGGAGGGTTTTATTTTAAATGTACTTAGAACATTTAATGATGACTAGTGATTACACATGGCATTATTTTAGCCGTTTGCTCTGAAAATGAGCTTTCAACTGCCCTTATCACTGTTTTTAAGGGCTTGCCTGGAGATGGCCTCTGTACTCCTTTTTGCATTTGATGAGTACCAGAAGAATGTCAGGGGGCTGTTGGCGGGCCGAGTTCCATGTGATGGTTGGAAAGCAGAAACGGACCCTTCCGTCTTCTGACGTTCTCTGCCTTTCCAGAATTTTTAAGAGCCAGGAAATGAAAATCTATTTCATCCCCTATGAAGTTAGCAGAGAATGTCACATTAAAACTAAGAAAATGCCGAAAGCTACTAGCACTGGGGCATTACTGTCAGGGTTAAAAGCCACTGCCAGGGTAGCTTACCTTTCTTGGAAAAATAACTGTAACATTATACCAGGAGGATGCTAGCACATCGGAAAAGATGGCAGCCCATAGAGACCAGCACCTAGACAGACAACTCCCCAGAAGTTCCAGCCTCCAGCACCCATAAACACAAGGCATGCATTACACATAAAATGTCTCTTGAAAAATAAATCTTGCCGGGCGTGGTGGTGCACGCCTGTAATCCCAGCACTTTGGAGGCAGAGGCAGGCGGATTTCTGAACTCGAGGCCAGCCTGATCTACAGAGTGAGTTCCAGGACAGCCGGGGCTACACAGAGAAACCCTGTCTCAAAAAAACAAAAAAAAAAAAAAAAGAAAGAAAGAAAGGAAGGAAGGAAGGAAGGAAGAAAGAAAGAAAGAAAAAGAAACCTTTAGAAAAGGATATTATTATTATTTTTAATTATGAGTATGCACTTTTGTGTGAGTTTCTATATGCCAAAGGCACTGGATCACCTTGGAGATAGAGTCACAGGTAATTGTGAGATTCTTGATATGGGCACTAGAAGACAAACTTCAATCTTCTGGAAAAGTAATAGATGTTCTTGTTTTTTTTAACTTTTTTTTATTTTCTATATTCTTTGTTTACATTCCAAAGGCTTTCCCCTTTCCCAGTTCCCCCCTCACCATATGCCCCATAAGTCCTCTTCCCTCCACCCATTCCCCAATCACAACCATCCCCATCCCTCCCTCCCCGCCATTTCTCTGTTCTGATACTCTCCTACAAAACTGGATCCAGTCTTTTCAGGACCAGGGTCCTCTCCTTCCTTCTACTTGGGAATCTTTTGACTTGCTAATGTGCCTTGAGTATTCAGAGCTTCTGGGCTCATTAATATCCACTTATCAGTGATTGCATTTCATGTGTATTCTTTTGTGATTGGGTTAGCTCACTTAGGATGATACTCTTAACTAGTGAGATGATGTGATGATGGTGATGATGATCAATCTTTTTAAAGGCAAATGAGAAGTATAGCATAAGCTTTTCCCCTATAGTTTCAAACACTTAAAGCATATGATAGTTAATAGGCTGGCAGTAAGATTAAAATTACTTACAATGTTTAATGATATAGTCTTTAAAAACTTAAATGTAAACGTTTAAATTGTCTGCTCCAAAAATTAAATGTAACATTATGCAATGAACTGGAAATGAAATTTAGATAGATTCAAAACTAATATTCAAGGAGGGAGAAGTGGCCAAGTGGTTAAGAACACAAACTACTCTTCCACAAGACCTGGGTCTAGTTCCCAAAACCTATGTCACGCATCATAACCACCTGAAACTCAAATTCCAGGTAACCCAACATCCTCTTCTGGGTTCTGCATGCACTGGGTTCTACATACATGGTGCCCATACATGCACTCAGGCACACACATGCATGTAAAATAAGTAGGTAGCTCAACGGTCCTCCAAAGTTCTAAGGACTCCTCCAGTCTGAGGCTCACGAGGCTGTTGATAAGTCTGTACAACAAGAACAAACTCTTGGCAAAACCCATTTGCTATAAGTCATGTGGTCATGCACCTGGTTGCAGGAAAGTTAATAGAAAATATTTTTCCTTTGGTTGTTTCCAGGCCTTGTAAACTCAGAGGCACAGTCCGGACTAATGAGGGCATGCAAACTGTGAGCGGGAAGGGCAAGCAGGAAGTGATGGAAATTACCCAGCTCCGTCTGGTCCTCAGAGCATCACTACAATGTGAGCCACGGTTCCGCGGGTTTAATACCCTCAATTTTCCACATCTTAACCTCTCCGAAATCAGGAGGCTTTTTCTACTAGATGACTTCTCAGATTCGGTATAATACAGTGCATTGATTCATAGCATCTTGGAGTGAGACGGACACTAAAGAGTCAGACTCTAGAGACCTGACCAGCTATCCTTCGCCCTCTGTCTCAACACTCAGCCTTCGAAATCAAACGCTTCTCTTTCTCGGATGCACAGCATTTCTTCATCAAACTAACTTAAGCATTAGGAAGCCTGGTTTTATAAACTAGGCTAAAATCTCACTCTTCTGGTTTTTCAGTGCAGGCGCCACATCCTGTAAGAAGGGTCATGGGTTTTGTTGAAGATGGCCTCTAGGTGTCCCCTGTAATGTCTCTTCTCCTTTGCCAACAGTGTGGCTTCCTTCTGTCACCTCCTTCCACACACTATAGAACAAAGGTCAGCCTGGCACATTCACCTAACCAGAGCAGTGTTAAATGAACCCGGAGCAACTGCTCTGTGAGCCCACTGAAAGCTTAGTCTCTCCCTATCACTAGGCTCTCCATGAAGTGGAATTAGTCAGTGCCCCAGAAGCAGGAGACAGGATGTAGAATTTGTGTTTAGTCATGATTAGGTTTCCTTTACAGACCTGAGGGCTGAGACTCACACAAGCTAGACAGGCATGAGAGGCGAAGCAATTATCCCTGTAACTCAAGCAAGAAATCCCCAAATCCCATGACTATTAATCAAGAAAAGGAACAGTAGGGCTATCCTGGTTTATGTAAATTTGCCATCTATATGGTTGAGATTCTCAGAGACAGATCCTGAAAAATTAGCCTCCTTCAAAGGGAACACAGTCTCCTCCCTTCCCTGCAATATCTACAAGAGAAGCCATTCAGTGTAGATATCCAGCCACAAGTCTCCACACGTCTTCCCAGTTGCCTTTGGGACACCCTGCTTCCCTCCCTTTCTCTCAACTTGCATAGAATCAACTCCTTCAATTACAGGCTTTACACTATTTAAATAATATTATTTGTAAGTATTCTACAACAAACTTCCTTTTTTTAAATTGATGCACTTCTGTACATTTTCTTAAATGTACTTAAGCATGTACTTAAATCGGTGGGTTTTTATTCTCACTATTTTATCCTCACAAATCTATTGATAAATAGTTCTCTAAAATTTTACTCTAAGACTAAAAGGTAATGGCTCAAACTATGAGTGTTAAGAACCATGAATGCAAATAATAATAGAATTAAAAATAATATAGACATTATAACTAGAGTTACAAAGGAGAGGGAATTAGCAATGGAAGCCAGGAGGTTATGAGCAAAATGTCACTGTATTCTGAAATAATATATAAAATAGATAAGTAATTTAACACTCCTATTGGAATGATAAAAGTTACATGGACAGGAAATTTAAGCAAATGAAAATTGTAAATGTTGTTGAGGATGTGAAGCAGAATCTTCACACTCTGCTAGAGGATGTGTAATGAAGCTGATTTTGTGATACCCTGTGACCTAGACATTCTGCTCAAAGGCAAAAGACATATTGTATTCAAAGTCCTGGGTAGAACAGCAATAGGGAAAATAGAGGACAGGCACAAAGAACACATAGTGTGGAATTCCATTAACACAGATTGACATTAGACAAAATAATCAAAATTGTTAGAAGTCAGGAGGGTGTTTATTATGGCAAGAAAGAAGGCCATTGAAGCCTGGAAAACTTGGCAAGCCAAAGATGCACTGCTTGGTAATCAAGATGACAATCAAAATGGCAGCAACAGGAACAGGTTCATCTTGGAAACCGTATAGAGGCACATAGAAATGAATAGTGTGCTTCTTTTGCAAGTGTGTTCATCTCAACGATAGTTCACCAGAAAAGTGGAGAAAAGAAGAAATGTCTGGTAGTGTCACTGTATATAAATTGCTGTTTATATTTTATACAGCCATTAGAGGATCACCATGTATGTATCCCTATGTGACAAGGACATTTGCAGTGTTAAAATCATTTTGCATATTGTCTTTTCAAGGAAAGATGGCAATCTGCCTTCCTCTCATAAGAGAAAACTGAGTGTTACTTGGCCTTTTGACATTTTCTCAAGCAAGTTTACAAGTCTGAACTTTGATCTAATAATGACTTTTAACCTCCAATTCCAAGTTGCTTTTTTCCTCTCCTGTATTTTCAGCTATGCATATTATATATATAATATAACATATTATAACATAATCTACATATAATGGATTAATATACATTATATAATGCATATTTGTATACAAATAATACAACACAATAACACTACCAAATATCAACTCCATAGTAGAGTAAAACAAGTCATTCAAACCTAAAAGGGTATACTTTACGCAGAATGTGCTCATTTTTCTTCTTCCTACAATTTAAAGGCATCTAGGGAAAACTTGGAAATGTTGAAGAAACATCTTCTGAGGTTTTAGGCAAAGAGCCCGTTTGTTTGGAAAGCTGCCATGGAGGACTCCAACATTAGAATCCTGGGGAGCTGAGCCAAGGCTCTGGCAGTAAGAGGAAACTCTCCTGACCAACATCCACCAAGCTGCTGCAGGGTCTCTCAATAATAATAGTTCACCATCAAAGTAGAGGAAAGAAGAAATGCCTTGGTAAATGTGACCTAGCTTCCAGCTCTGAATACCAGTCACTCACCAATTGTCTACAGGTTTGGGGTCCCCCCTGATTTTCCAGGTGTCTTTCCAATATCGATGCAAGTGCATTTATTTATATTATTTACATTTGCCACAAATACTCGATTTAATTAAACATAAAGGAGACAACTCAAAACGAGGTGGGGGAAAACTGGCTCAGTTTATGTGACGACTAAATGCTTTGCAAAAAGAAATTTTTCACAGACACTTGTACTTTGATTATTCACTTTAAAAGACCACATTGGTTTGTTTTTGTTTGAGGTGTGCATGTAATTAGAACGCTGGTGTGGGCAAGTCGGAGGACAAGTGTTGGGGGGATGTGTTCTCTCTGTTTCACTATGGATATCCTGGAGATGGTAATCAAGTTGTCAGGCTTAGTGCAAGTCCCCTTGCCAGTCCACCAGTCTCGCTTTTTAAAGAACACCTTGACACGAAGTGGTGTGAACACAGTGATCACAAACAGAAGTAAGAAAATGACGGAAAAAAAGTAGTCACATTACAAAGCGAGCCCTCCGAATCCTCTGTGGTTAGTATTCAGATAACTTTTCATAAAAAGAAAAAACACCCTGAAAATTATAGGTTGTGGTGGTTTGAATAAGAATGTACCCCCCCCTTGCTGGGCAGTGGTAGTGCACACCTTTAATCCCAGCACTTGGGAGGAAGAGGCAGATTTCTGAGTTCGAGGCCAGCCTGGTCTACAGAGTGAGTTCCAGGACAGCCAGGGCTACACAGAGAAACCCTGTCTTGAAAAAAAAAAAAAGATTGTCCCTCCCATAGGCTTATTTATTTGAATGCTTAGCCACCAGGGAGTGGCACTATTTGAAAGGATTAGGATTCAGAGATAGGGCCTTGTTGGAGAGAGTGTGTCACTGGGGGTGGGCTTTGAGATTTCAAAAGCATAACTGAGACTCTCTCTCTCTCTCTCTCTCTCTCTCTCTCTCTCTCTCCAGATCACAATGCAATTCTCAGCTACCTGTCCAGGACCATTATCTGCCAGACCTGCTGCTGTGCTTCCCACAATGATCAAAATGGACCAAACCTCTGAAACTATAAAGTCCCCAACTAAATACTTCCTTTAATAAGAGGTGCCTGGATCGTGGTGTCTCATCAAGCAGTTTGAACAGTAAATAAGGCAGGAGTCCAACGTAACAGAAATCATTTATACAAAAAGATAACCCAGAGGCTTAATTATAATAACAGCATCCAAGAAAAGTCTGCCCTTAGATTGCAAAATAACAAATAAATATAATCTGTTTTCAGTCAAATAATGTCTTTCAACATAGCCAGATTTCCAACACATACAGAACTCTGCTATCCCCAGGAGGAGCTGGTATGATATTACTACCAGCCTAGGCAGTGGCTTCCTCACCTTTAGGAAAACAAAATTTTCCATCAAATTGCTGTTCAGATATCATAGCTATGTGAACATTCTATTTTGCAATCTCGATACTTTCACTTCTTAAACAATCAATGTAACTGCTTCTCCGATGAATGATATTTAAGTGTTACCCTTCAACAATATGTCTGTGGTGTAGATTTGCCAGTGCGCAACAAAAACTTTAGGATCTTGACAGAGTAGAACATCCAACATGGGTATGTGAAGCAGGTTGCAGAATCAGAGCCTGGGGTTTCTAACAGCCCCCTGCCTCGCCCCTGCCCTCACATTCTAGCACCAGACAAGAGACAATCATCTGTGCTAAAGCCCAATTACTCTACTATCCCAGAACAGCATCGGGAAACATCAAGGGTCATCTTAAAAACAAACACATTGCCTTACAAGCATTAGGGAAGTCATTATTTTTCTTCTTTTTACTTTTAAAGAAAGTGTGGCATCACCAAAGTTCCCCCCAGGTCACGGTGATTATGTGAGGCCAGGTGCAATGCTCAAGCACATTGAGCTTCAGAACCTAATTGCCTTCCACGGTTTGGAAAATCGGGTTTTTAAACTACTGACAGGCTTACTTTTTATAGAGGGGTGACATAGTCATGCCACTTGGAGGTTTGTAAACAATGTGCAAAGGGAATAGAGGAGTTTCCATGCAAAATTCAAACCCGTGTAAAGTCATAATTACTATTCACTAAGAAAGAAAAAAGTGCATGTGAACCCAAGCATAAAAATTAGAATCATTAAAAATTATCGTGTTTTTCCCTTTCAAAATATAAAGGTGAAGGGAGTGGCATCAACTAGTTAAACAAGAAGTCACGTCTGAGTAACCTTATCTTTGTGTCTTTGGTGTATGTTTGGTGTACACCATTTGTCACTGCTGGAGACTAAAGGAGACTGAAAACAGATTCGTGGACAAACTAAAATATTCGAGTGCTTTACAGATGTGCTGTGATTTCTACCCCCTCAAAGCCAGCAACATCTTAAAAAAAAAAACATTAGGTTAGATAGTGGTTTATGTTTAGTGGGGCCCTGACTTTCTGTGCTGCATCAGATTTTGTCCAGTTCTATTAATAATTTAGACCAAAAAGAAGACTCATTCCATTTCTTAAAATGTCTGGTCTATCTTATGATAATAAAAAAGATCGCCAACAGTTTATATGTGGATTGGTCACTGGAAACACAACTTATCACAGTGTCCAAATCATGATATGAAAAGTGACACCAAGCTAGTTAAAATAGAAACTTACGGAAAGTAACAAGTGTCAGGGTCTCGGTCCTCCTGAACATCTTTCTGTATAATGTTTGTAGATCAAGGGCCTTTCTTTGAAGCACAGCAGGGGTAAAGAGTAGGTCATAAGTTTTTGTGCCAGAAGAAATGCATAGCTATTCACACTTAACACATTTTTAAATATTCGTTTTGAAAATCCACAATATAAGGTGGCAAGAACTAGCCTTAACTGACTTATGGCAGATCGCTGGCCACTGAGCCTCCTCCAGAGATGATAATCCTCCCCTTACTGTTAAATTTCCTCCCTTGTGATGTCATTTAGAACGGAGGTAAAAACTCTACTTGTGTCCAGTTAGAACATGAAATCTTCCCAGTGTGGTAGAATGAAGACTGTTTTTAGAAGTCTTCAACACTGCTGTAGCAGAGATATAAAGAAGGCCTGGAAGTCTACACTGTATTTCTAAATTAAGCTAAATATACCACAACAGGACGCACTGTATTATTCTTTATTCAAACTTAGTTTTCATATCAGCATCTTTAGCAAGCATGAGAAAAATTTATTTTGTTATCTGTACATATGTATAGATGTGTGCATGCATACACACATATGCATGAATGTTCTTGTGCATATGCATATATATGTATATATATGTGGATATATTAAAGTATAGATATATGTAGAGTATGCATACATGTGTGTGCATGGAGAATGCATACAGGTATGTGCACATGTGTGTGTAAGCCAGTGGTTGAAATCATGTGTCTTCTACTATCTTCTACTATCTACTTTGTTTTTTTTGGGAAAGGGTCTCTCAATAAGCCTGGGTCTCAGCTATTAAATCTTGCTGGCCAGCAAATTCCACAGATCTCTGGGGATCCCCATTTCTCCATTTCCCCAGCTCTATTACAGGTACCTGTTACTACTGATTGTTAGGTTTCCAAGGCAAGCACTTAGCCACCCAAGCTTTTTTATACCCAGCCCACTTATTATTTTTCTTGTAAGGCCCAGGGACCTAGATAAGAGTGTAAACCCTGAAACATTCTAACTTCTCTCTAAATATCAAGCAAGTTTACACATGGCCTGACTATACATCCAAATGTGGTTTTGGTGAATATTTATTTCTGTAGAAATGGTAGAATCCCATTTTAATTTTAAGGTCCTATCTTTAATCACCCTTTTCATGCCTGCATTGCTGGGTATAATTCATTATTTTTACACTAAAATAATTTAAAATCATAAATATTCTGAATCTTTATTTTATACACCTACTTCAAAAGATAGGTACAAAGGGTATCATTAAATTTTATTTGTCAAAGTGGATAACAAATATTTACTTATTTTGTCTCGGCAACATCTGTCTTCTATCAATTTCTCATTAATTTGACAGAGTAAATGATTATCTCTAAGTGTGGAGGCACCTCTGAGACTTCTCCTGTTTAGAAAGGACTTTGTATTAAGTGTGGTGATGCATTTTTCAGGGATTTAATGAGAAGAAATTTCAGATCTGATGTTTATTTCCATGGAGAAAAAGAAAATTATTTATACCCCTAGGCTATTTCTTTCTATCTTAGTGCATTAAACTCTCTGTCTGCCTGCCTCCGTCTCTCTGTCTATGTCTGTCTGTCTCTGTCTGTATGCTTGTCTCTCTCTCTCAGTCTCTCTCTCTCTCTCTCTCTCTCTCTCTCTCTCTCTCTCTCTGTGTGTGTGTGTGTGTGTGTGTGTGTGTGTGTGTGTGTGTGTATTTTCTAACCTTATGCATGGTCAATACATGACAAAACCTTTAGATGTTTCATTGAATATAGTCTTAAGGCCTTATTAAGTTTCAGGACAAAAATGTAAGATATTTGAGACCAGATCATAGCAATGCATATGGAAGCCAGAGCCAACAAAGTCTAGGAAATAATCTTTGGATGTGTTCTTTGGTTTTACCAGAAAAGATCCATCACCTTGACCACTGATTTGAAACAGCTCAGAAGTTAGAGACCTTTGGGTTCTACTGTCAGATTACTGTACATAACACATACTTTAGGCACTCCCAGGTACAACTGGATGGCCACATATGGTCATGGTTTTAGAAGCTGATGAGTCTTCCTTTGGTATACCAATCTCCACGATCCACTACATCAGAATTAGTCACCTACTTGATGACAGTCTCTGGATAACAAAGTGTCCCTCACCTTTTCCTATAACAGATGTACATATGGTACTTAGAATTCTTCCCTGGCTCAGGGAAAGATGTTTTTAGTGAATATGAGCACGTACTGCTCTTTCAAGGGGCCTAAGTTCAGTTCCCAGCACAAGGTAGGCAGAGTTGGCCTACGTAAAGGGTTTTCTATCATAATCACCAACATTGGGCAGGTCACAACTGCTTGTAACTCCAGTTCCAAGAAATCCAATGCTTCCTTCTAGCCTCTATAGTCACCTGAAAACACACACACACACACACACACACACACACACACACACACACGCACAGCCCTCCGAATAAATAACTATAAATGATAGTAAATATTTTTTTAAATCTCAATGGAATAAACACACTTGGCACAACAAAACTTTTAACTCACTGCAAAAGACCATACTGCTCTTTATGGTATATTCGTATTTTTCTCTTAAATCTGAGACGTTTCCTGAGAAGATGTCCCCGCTGTGAGGCAAGAGCTTGGAGGGATTCAGTACTTCTCCTTACAGGCGAGTGGACACTGGTGCTGGAAAGGATCAAAGCATCAGTGTAGGGGAATACCAGATCAGGGAAGTGGGAAGGGGTGGATGAGGGAGCAGGGGGAGGGAAAAGGGCATGTGGGACCTTTGGGGAGTGGGGAACCAGAAAAGGGGAAATGAAATGTAAATATAAAATATATCCAATAAAAAAAAAAGAAATGGCAAATGGTTCTTGCAGAATTGTTCTTTGGTCTATTTTTCTCAAGGAAATATATGCTTTACTTGTAAGAAAACTTTGCACTCAACAGAGACCAAAGAACTTCATAACTGTTTTGTATTTGAAAAGAAAGACTGAAATTTAACAGGTGGCTGGAAATAAAAGATGAGTGCAGAGTCTGGAAGTAAGTCAAACCTGGATTCAAATTCCAGATCTTTGTAGTTAAGTGATTGGGGTATTTAATTATGAATCCAAGCAAGCCTGTCTTGGCAGATGGCACAGGTAGGCAGAGTTAGCCTGTCATAAGGGATTTTTTTCATGATTGTGGGGCATGGGGTGCCATGTCTAGAGGGTAAGAGGTCATTAAGTGACAATGTTCTTTTCATTTATAGTAGGTATAACATTTCCAAAGATGCATGTGCGCTCCTTGTTTTGTTTGGCACTGACTCTTAACAGTTCCATTGTTGTTGCTCTCCTACATTCCAAAACAAACAAACCTCTTTAAAGCAACTCCTCTATTTCAGCAAGTAAATCATCCAATCATTATGTGTGGTCAGTAAAGTTTATAGGCTCAGAGCACATACACTCTAAGTCATCTCTTTTCCTAAGTTAATAAGCCACAGTACAACAGATTCCATAATAGCTTGGCAGGCGTAAAATGGCTAGCTTCATTGTACTTCTACTTTATAGCACAAACCTGCTCAGACGATAATACCGTAGTTTAAATGAAGTGGAAAAAAATAATACAGATCGGAGCCACAGTAAATATACACAAATACATGTGCACGTGTGCATGCGCGTGCGTGCTTGTGCGCACACACACACATACACACACATACATGCACTATTAATAGCTAATGAAAAATAAGGTTCAAGCACTTTAGGAAAATACCCACAGAAATCTAAAGCACCAAAGACCTAGAACATAAACTCTAGAAATATTTTTTTTTTAAAAAAAGGTATTTGTTATATAATTTCAAACACATTGTAAGAAAAACAGTGGTGTTTAAAGGTATAACTTGATGGATTTGGATGAATGGGCTTTTTGTTGTTTTGTCACAATTAGTTATTTATTTTATTATAATTACAACATTTGTCAGGGAATTTAATTGAAATTTGAATGCCTTCCTTTTCCTCCCTTGAACTCCTCCCAAATACCCCTCCCTGCTCTCTTTCAAATTCATGGTTTTCCCCCTAATTTTTAATGACACGATTAAATATACAGGCTTGTATATATGTATGCATAGTTTTAAACAGCCTGTTCTTTTTAAGGAAAAGATTTGCTGCCTGTGTATTATTTTTGAAGGTAATAAAGCGTCGACAGATCACGCCTGCCTGAAGCCTGTGAGAGCTGTCCAGGGCTGCACATCAGACAGCTCCAAGCCATAATCTACAGAATCATTCCCTCTGTCATCCTTGGCAGGCATATCCTACCTCACAGATCAGAACATCCAGGCCCTGAGTATGCCCTGAACGTTCACAAATAAAGATGGGAAAACAGGGTCCCATGTTCCTCCCTAGAAAACCTGAAGCTCCACAAGCAAGGTTGTGGCTTCCTGTTCCGGGGATGAGAGCGCAAAGGGATCACATTGACAAAGTTGAGCATCCACTGCCGACGTCTCCCAGGCTTGGCAAGATGCCTGGTTCTTATTTTCAATAGCAAAATGTCACTCTTTTAGGGATAGGCTCACCCTCCTGCAAGAAAGGACCCCAGTTTATTTCTATGATACTTTGTTTTCTTTGCCATAGATTTCTGAGGTGAGTTGACTTCGTTTAGCAGTGATGCCATGTGCGTAAGTGCTTGAGCCCCATGAAAGGATTTCTTATCTGCACCAAACACAAAAAAAGCCTGGTGCCAACCAAAGGACAGAGACTTTCCAAGGCCTTCCTCTAACAAAGCATCTTGAAACCTGTATTTTTAGACATGCTTTTAGTCAGAGGTGACATGGTTGGTCAGGAAAGTGTGTTAGCAAATGGAAGTTATTGTGGATAGCAAGTGAGCCTCAGATTTTTAATGACTATCTCATATGATTAATATTGAATGTGGATGATTGAATAACTAACACTTAAAGACTGTGCCAGGCACTGCTGCAAGGGTTGCCTCTGTTTTCTCATTTAAGCCTTGTGGCTCTATGATAGAGATACAATTCTCATACTGCCGAATGAGAAATTAAAGCACAGGAAGCCAAATGACTCAACTTCAGGTATAACTCAAATAAGGGTCATATTACAAGATCTAAACCCATTCAGTTTTATTCCAGAGACCCCCACTTTAAACCACCATCCACATTACCTTTCTATGTCATGATCACAATCTTCACTATTTCAAAGAGGTATTTCACGTTCCCTGTAGGTAGAGTATGGTGCACAGACAAGAATTAAGAAGCAGATAGCCCAAAAACCTAGACGGTAACCTCTATGAGAACCTCTATCATAGTCATCATTACATCTCCAATAACTGATGAAATATTAGCCCCACTTGAAAACAGAACATAGTAGAAAAAGTGTGTTAGTGGGCTTGGGCTTATACAGCCTTTAGAAATAGGGTGCCAATTCTTTACTTACAAAACTAGAGTCTCAGCTGACCCACAGCTTTACTTTAATGGAATGACAAGTAGTATCTGGGACTTTTTTAGGATGAAGAATCCTCTTTATAAAGCAAAATTTCATAAAAAGTTGGGTCCAACCATTACAAAGTAGACATTATACACAAGTGGTAGTTCCAAATAATTCTTTCCTTTAGGTGGTCTTCCTGGCCTAGGTTCCACAGTCATTCAGCAAACACGCATTCTTGTAGTTACTGAAGAGAGACAAACATGTCCGTGCTATGCCTCACAGACACTCAAGTGGAAAGTAAAAGCAGCTACTCCCTGAGATGAGACTGGGCGTCGGTGTAAACGCTCCACGAACAAATAAGAGCATCTTTGTTTTTCTTAAGTTAACTTCATCAGATGCCAAACAACTACCTTCTGGAAACTCTGTTGGGATGCCTTGTACTTCTCTTGGTTACACAAAGGCCATGCCTTGAGGAGGTTTCTGCTTAGTTGAATTCCCACAAGCCCAGTTCTTCACCAGGTTTTGGGGGGTTGTATATTTGACTTGGTGATTTTACTTTCTTGTAAGGCAGCTCGTCCCTGAGGCTCCAACATGATTTCGTGTTCCGGTCCCCACTGCTTGAGAACCTGCTGCCCTTGAGCCTTGTCTGTCCTTTTCTCATGGCGCTTTCCCATCTCTGGGGCACGAGGGACCTTCTCCTCTGCGAGCTTCGACTTACCCAACTAAGTGGGAAAGTTGTTGACTAACTAGAGTGGTTCCTGCTCTACATCCAGTAAAATTTCCCCAAGAAAAGACATTTCAAGATTTCAGGCTCCTCTTTGAAATGGAGTGTATATGAAAAAATATATCCTGCAAATAGAAAGTATTCTATTTCTTCAAAAAAGAGCTGTGCAGTAAGCTCTCTGAGATAGTGGGGGAATGAGGAATATGGGTAGAAACATCACCAAAAAAACTTCAAGGGTTTATTCAAACCTAGTGATAATCTCTTAAGGATCTTTAACATCTTAGGAGGGTTATAGTTGGGAAAAGGGGGGATGTGTAGAGCGGCAGGACCTAATTACACAATCCCCTTATTCTCTACAGTAGAGATTTGTGTATGATCACTTTTGAATCTTCTTACATGTGGGACTATTACTCAATGGACTTTTGAATATGGCCTTCAACACTTCCATATTATCTACATCAATAGATATCAAAGCACACATACTACTACCATTTCAACATGACAATTCAACATATGGATGTTTTCAATAGAAAAACTGGAGGGGAATTTCAAAGATATGTGTTTATTTCTAAGTATATAATTTCATGGGGAAATAACCATCATTGGCAGTGGTAACTATTTGTAGAGTAAGTTTTAACATGTGACAAACACACATTTAAAATAATAAAAAATGCTTGGAACTTGTATGTTATTTTCTTCCTGTGTATGAGCAGGTATGCATGTGCAAATATGTGTGGAGGCACACATGCGTGAGAATACACATGTCCATGTATGCATATGGAGGCCCGACCTCTAATGCTGTCACTCAGGAGCTGTGCATCTTGGTTTTGACACATGGTCTTTCACTGGACGTTAGAGTTCACTGACTGGAGCAAGCCAAAAATCAAGCCCTAGCATCTACTTCCCTTTTCCTCCACGGGGCTGACATTACAGGCATATGGCACCATCCTTGGCATTTTTTTTTACATGGATGGTTGTACTGGCTGGTTTGGGGTGTCAACTTGACACAAGCTGGAGTTATTACAAAGGAGCCTCCCTTGAGGAAATATCTCCATGAGATCCAGCAGTAAGGCATTTTCTCAATTAGTGATCAAGTCAGGAGGGCCCAGTCAAGCATGGGTGGGGCCATCCCTGCCCTGGTATTTCTTGGTTCTATAAGAAAACAAACTAAGCAAGCCAGGGGGAAGCTAGCCAGTAAGCAGCACTCCTCCATGGCCTCTGTATCAGCTCCTGCCTCCAAGTTCCTATGGTGTGTGAGGTCCTGTCCTGACTTCCTTTGGTGATGAACAGCAATGTGGAAGTGTAAGATGAATAAGCCCTCTCCTCCCCAACTTGCTTTTTGGTCATGGTGTTTTGTGCAGCAATAGAAACCCTAACTAAGACAGTGGTGGAGACCGAACCCAGGACACCATGTTTGTGTGCCAAGCACTCCATTGACTGTGCCATCTCTCTTCTCAGTCCCTGTTTCCCTTTTTATTATACAACTTTGGATATTCCCTGCACCCTTATCGAGAGAGGCAGGATGATATTAATAGATACAGTATAGCAAGGTTAGTAGCACTTGGGAGGTTTTTAGTGGAGAAAAGCCACACAGTCCTTGATTTCTGATCTCTAGCATGACAAGGTGACAATGATAGTGATTATGATATACCAATTTACATAAATCCCCACCACTTACAAAGTGCTTTACCAACAGTGCACACTGTTGCTTTCAGTTCAATCCAGAATAATGCCCTCTCACATTTTAATGCTACAGGAGACACTTCCCACCAGACAGATTTTTAGCCAAACATTTCGGCTAACAATTGAATACAACATAAGTTCTTCTACCAGCCACCCCCATACCTGCTCTCCAGGACTGACAAAGAATGGGTAGTGAGTTTCTGAGGCAGTTAGTAGGGAGGTGGCAACTCTACTCAATAATCACACAAACACACACACACACACACACACACACACACACGAATATGCATACGCACACATACACAGAGCACACAGAGCTCTCTCAGTCCCTGTCTCTGTCTCTCTGTCTCTCTCTGTATGTGTGTGTGTGTGTGTGTGTGTGTGTGTGTGTGTGTGATTACTGAGTAGAGTTGCCACTTGTGGAAGCTACTCACCCATGTCATGTATCACCTTTGATCCATATTTTTAAAACAGGATGTCATGGAGCTCACAGTTTGGGTAGACGAGCTAGCTCATAAGTTCTAGGATCCACGTCTCTCTGCCACGTCCCTGTACACAGCACCGAAGGTGTAGGACCTGCCACCAGAGCTGGGTTTTCCATGTGTTCTGGGGATCCAAACTCAGGTCACCTGTGTGGAAGGTGCTTTAGCCACTGAGCCATCCCCCCAGGCAGAATTTTGTCTTTTGACAAACCAGGAGCTCTTATTGTGCTTTCAAGCCTTTAGAAGCTGGGATGTATGAAAAACAACAACCTATAAAGCTCATTACCCTCAGTGAATACCCATCTGTTATGAATGGCAGGCTTCCCAAAGCTGTGCACCTTTGAAGACATGAACAGACTGTATATATGGGGTGGGGCGGGGCTGCTGTGTGTTTCCTCATGTGGCAGGGGTCGATCACCCATTTTATTTTACTTCTTCTCAACCCATAATTTATTTTAGTTGGAATCTTCTGCTAAATTCTGCTGTTATTGTGGAAGGGAAGAGGAAATGCAGGAGATAATTGGTCCTAGCTCCTTATCTCCCTAAGAAAATGCCAGCATCCCTCAACTTACTCTCTCTTCTCATGATCCTAAGGCGGCTGATTCTATTCTGCTCAATGATAGGGTCCCCCAGCAGACACTGCTTATGTGCTACATAGATTACATCCCAAGGTTTCGCAGTAAGCATTCAGCTCAACCTTAGCCAATGGAAAGATGGATGTCAGGGGATCTTTTCCTAGTTGCCTTTGTGAGGTTCAGAATTTATTCATGAAGTTCTTGATAGACAAATCATTTAATCTGGTATGATGTTCTGCTCTGCCTCTACCTATGAGTTTTACCTACTTATTAAAAGAAATGCAATGCAAATCCACGGCACTTGCTATTTTTTAATCTTCACACCCACTCTCTCCCTCAGATGTATCAATCTGCCACTTTGTTCAGAGGTGCGGAACTCCGGGAAGCCTCTGTCATCTGTCCTAACAGTTGGATATTTACCAGATGAAATGGCTTGGCTGGTATTATTTCCCACAGATCCTGTCTTCTAAGATAATAAAAATTAAACTTTTATCGGCATTTTGAGAGGGAGGGGTCATGACCCTTCTGTCTACCCTGATCATTTTTACTTTTCTCTTATGTCAGAAAGAGATGCCACCTTCCGCTGGTTTAACTATGATAAGTTTCTCCGGTTGGTAGGGTTATTATATTATACATTCCTATTTTAATCTCTTCTAGTTGTCTAAAACCGCTACAACCAAAGCATTAAAATTATGAGAGAATATCCTTGGCTCTTTTTTTCTTTCAAATACCCCACTTAGACTTTTCACTTCTAAACTTACTGTACTTTACAAAAAAAAAAAAAAAAATACGTGCTAATGTTTTTGTTTTCTTTTGGTGCTGGTGTTGGTTTTTTGTTTCTTTGGGTTTTGTTTTGTTTGACCTGTTTTTGTCTATCTGTCTTTTGGTAAATAAAATCACGCACGCATGAAGCGTTCATGAAAGCACTAAGACCACAGGTAGACAACAAAGTCACAAGGCGTGCAGGGAGAATGGATGAAAGCACAGCCCTTGACATGAACAGCTCTGAGTAAATGTGATTTACAGTTAACAGTGATGGCTTTACAGTACAGGAGTTTTAGGAAAATGGTAACAAAATGACAGAAATTAATTATGGGAAGATAATATCCCGATTGGGAAATGTGAGAAGTGCCTTAAGTCAGGCTGAGAAGCAGGGTAAACAGACCCTCTGTCTGTATTAGTTTCTATTCGACACATGCGTGCTTTGTGACTTGCATTGGTAGCATGGACTACTGTGCTGTACCTTAGCTTAGGAGGGAAGCATGGTGTTCCCTATGGAGTCTTCACAGCGGTTCTTTATCACACTCAGGAAATCACAATCTGTTCCTAGTCTCTTGATCTAATCCCAGAAGGTCTTAGATTTTGTCAAATGCCCTTTCTACATCGACAGATGCAGTCCTGTGAGTTTAAACTTTATCTTGTTGATTTTGTCTGTTTATTAGTAAGTGTTGAACCAATCTTGCATTCCAGGAGTAAATTTCCATTGGACACAGTAGCTAATTCTTTGTAATAGGGTTTCTCAGTGCAGTTTGATAATATTTTGTTGAAGACTTTTCTGTCTATATTCATGTAAGATATTGATTTGAAGATCTGGTCTTATTGAAGTAATGTTGGCATTGTAGAATGATCTGAAAAGTGTCTACTCATCTTCTATTTTTTGGAACAGTTTATTTTAAAATTAGTATTAGTTTTCTTTTAAATGTTTGGCAGAGCTCACCAGTGAAGCTATTTGGACCTAATCTTTCCCTTGTGGTAAATTTTAAAACTACTGATGTAATCTCTTTCTTCCTACATAGATTCAGACTCTTTATTTCTTCGATGTGCTTCCATAGTCCTTATCTTTGTGGAAACTTAATTATAAGCATGTAACACATTTACATCTATAATGCCAGTAGTTACCTGCTTTTGTTCATTCCTTCTTTTGTTATTTTGAGACTTTTATCTTTTTGACAGTATAACATTTTAACAGTTATGTTGAGGTCATTTTTTACTGTTTTGAGTCACATTAATTTCTTCTCCAATATTCATTATTTTCTCCCTTCTGTTTCTCTTCAGTGAATATTTATTTATGTTTTTGTTTCATTGTGTTTAAAAGAAAAGAGGGCTACTCATATATGGTTACTCATCATTTCTTGAAGTATTACTTTACTTGGATCCCATATTTTTTAACTTTGGTATTGTGTGCTTATTTTCATGCTTGTCAAAGTCATTTTTATTCTTGTGTGATTTTTCCCTTGGCTTTGTAGTTGTTTAGGAATATGCTATTATACTCCAAATGTTTGTACATTTTCAAAATGTTTGCTATTGATGTCTAATTTTCATTCATAGAAAATAATCACATGATCTGACTATTTTTTCTTTTGAAATTAACTCTGAAAATTTAATATGTTCAGAGCAATAATCTTTTTTATATATATTTTTTATTTTCTACATTCTTTGTTTACATTCCAAAGGCTTTCCCCTTTCCAGTTCCCCCCCCTACCATATGTCCCATTCCCCAATCACCCCCCCTCCCCACCATTTCTCTGTTCTGGTACTCTCCTACAAAACCGGATTTAGTCTTTTCCGGACCAGGGTCCTCTCCATCCCTTTTCTTGGGAATCTTTTGCTTAGCTAATTGTGTCTTGGGTATTCAGAGCTTCTGGGCTCGTTGATATCCACTTATCAGTGATTGCAATTCATATGTATTCTTTTTTGATTGGGTTGACTCACTTAGTATGATATTTTACAGATCCAACCATTTGCCTACAAATTGCATGAATTCATTATTTTTAAATTGCTGAGTAGTATTCCATTGTATAAATATACCACATTTTCTGTATCCATTCCTCCATTGAGGGACATCTGTGTTCTTTCCAGCTTCTGGCTATTATAAATAAGGCTGCTATGAACATAGTGGAGCATATGTCTTTATTGCATGCAGGGGAATCCTCTCTAAGATCAAGAATTGACAAATGGGACCTCTTAAAATTACAAAGTTTCTGTAAGGCAAAAGACACTGTCAGAAAGACAAAACAGCAACCAACAAATTGGGAAAAGATCTTCACCAACCCCACATCCAACAAAGGGCTAATATCCAATATATACAAAGAACTCAAGAAGTTAGACCCCAAAGAACCAAATAACCTTATTAAAAATGGGGTACAGAGCTAAACAAGGAATTTTCACCAGAAGAAATTTGGATGGCTGAGAAGCACCTTAAGAGATGTTCAACATCATTAGTCATCAGGGAAATGCAAATCAAAACCCTGAGATTCCATCTCACACCAGTCAGAATGGCTAAGATTAAAAACTCAAGAGACAACAGGTGCTGGCAAGGATGTGGAGAAAGAGGAACACTCCTCCACTGTTGGTGGGATTGCAAGATGGTACAACCACTCTGGAAATCAGTCTGGCGGTTCCTCAGAAAATTGGGCATGATACTTCCAGAGGACCCTGTCATACCACTCCTGGGCATGATCTGACTCTTATTTGAAGTTTATTAACTTTTGTTTTGTGGTCTTGTATATGGCCTATCTTGGCAGATGTCATGTATATGAAGGAACACAGGTCAAGTTGTAGGTTGTAGGGTCATATTAAGTGGATATGAAGGTTGCCAAACACACCTGGCAAAACTGAGTAGTATGTTCCTGGTCAAACAATGACCAAAAATCAATTCAAAGTCAAATTCTCAAAGAACCTAAGGTGTTTAGAGATGCTGTTATATGGGTTTCATCATAGCCTTAGTTCTGAACACACCACGTGTGAACTTTAAAATGTGTGGCCATCACAGCACATACTGCCAATGAATATTTCTTAAAACACCTCAGCTTGGAATCAGCTGCTAGAAGTTATTAGCTGCAGTGCTTTTTCTCTACGCTCAAAACTTTCTATTCTTATAGAAATATATGGTTTAACTAAAGAAAACCAAGATTCCTAATGTTGCCTACCATCATTCCGTAGAACATAGGAATTAACCAGGCACATATTTGGATTGCACTAGGAGATTATAGTTTCAGCATTGCTCATTGGCTTAATGACTTGCCTTTCATAAAACAAATTATCATTAAATGAATTTGGCTTGGGATGAGGGCAGATATCCAGCAGTTTCTGAATTAGCCCAAAACATAGTTCTGCCATTTCAAACTATCTGTTTATGTAAAGCAATGCTCTATGCATAGATGATCAAGTAAAAACTGGATCGACTCTGAAAACTGTTAAATACATTCTGCATCCCGCAGTATCGAGTTAGCCAAGATTTGTTTGCATACTATAAAGCACACCCATCTAATTAGTATATAAATGTGCTTTAACTCATAATAAATAGTAAAAGTGTATGTGCGTCAAGAAATTATTTTAAAACAAATTCTCTATAATTTACCATCAATAAATGCTT
This sequence comes from Apodemus agrarius, assembly GCA_964023405.1. Lineage (NCBI taxonomy): Eukaryota > Metazoa > Chordata > Mammalia > Rodentia > Muridae > Apodemus > Apodemus agrarius. The sequence continues at coordinate 160,485,068 of OZ030005.1, read as the reverse complement.
GATTTGTCTACCTCTTTTATATGCCTTTATACTGGGGTCCATGTAAAATTTTCTTAACTGACGAGAAATTACAGGTAGGAAAAATCTAAATGTTCATGCACTATAAAGTAGTTATTCTACTGATGTACTAGAAGGTTCTAGAGATATCATTAGGAAACACTGGGTACTAGTCAAGTGTTCTTTGTTCCTAAAGAGATCTGCCTATTTATCCTATCCATCGTTTAAAATATTGGAACTCTTGACTTGCTGTTGAATTTTTATTAGTACTTTCTGTCTTGCTTTATGGATTGAACTGTTGTCTAGAGCAATTGCTCTCAGTGTGGAAAACTTTCTTTATTGCATTTTATAAGATATGCTAAGTGATAATAAGTTCTCTCATTGTTGATGTGGGAATGCCTTCTTTATATTCATTTGAGGAAGACAGTTTTCTAAATCTAGATTTCTCAGCTAATCTTTTGGGTGTTTTTCTTCTATGCTTTTGCTCAGTTACCCCACTGCCCTTGCTCTGGAACCCCCCCCTTTACTCTGGAACCCCCGCCTTTGCTCTGGAACCCCACTGCTGCTGCTCTGGAACCCCATTGCCTTTGCCTTTGCTCTGGAGTCCCACTGCCTGCATTCTGTTACCCCACTGCCTTTTGTGTTACCCTATTGCTGCCTTCACTGTAACCCCATTGTCTTTTATGTTAAGCTATTACCTGTCACCTGTATTGCTACTGATGAGAAATGTCCATCTTATTGTATTTTATTATTTGTACATGAATAATCACTCTCTCTTTTGCTCTTCCAGGATCTTTGCTTTGTAAATTGTGTCTCTGTGTCTTTTAAAGTTTGTTTTTCAACAAAGTTTTCAACATTTTTCGGGTATTAGATCCTTACTTTTTAATCGCCCTTTCCTTGCCCACTGGAATTGCGGCTATGCCTCACTGTCCTGGTTAATGTGTTCCAAGTGTCTCCTTGTATTTTTTTTCTTCTTTTTCCTTCTTTGTCCTTCAGACTGGATAACCAGTTTATGCATGTATATTTAAGTTCTCTGATTCAGTTGCATTACAGAGCCCTGCAGATGAGTTTTCCATTTACATTAATATGTCTTCAACTTCAGTATCATCATCTAGTTATTTACTTTTAGGAGAGATAGTAAGAGTTCTTCAAGCATTATCAATAACAGCCCATTGTCAACTGCTTGACAATGGAGATTCCTGTAGCCTTTGTTTTAGTGTATGGGTCACAGTTGTTCACCTGTTTTTTTTCTTTTCTTCTTCCTTTTTTTTTCTTTCTTCAAAGGTAACCTTTTTGGTAACACATTGTGTTATTGAATAATACCTTCTGCAGATGTTTCTTTATTTAGTGACTGCACCCAGCTATCAGGGAAATCCATTTCCTTGGCACTCAACAGTTCTTGGTGTTACTAGCAGAGAGTAGTCTTGGGCATGTGCATGGTAAGGCTTCTAGGCACGTTTGTTTGTTGTTTGTTTGTTTGTTTGTTTGTGGTTGAGGTTATTACACCCACCCCCTGTCTTAGTCCTCACTAATCCTACCTGACTACTTACTGTTTTCTGGAGGATATATTACTGTACTGTCTGATCCAATTAAACCTGTGCCTGTGTCACTATAATCTTTTAGTGCTGGCTCGAGAGGTTTTGTTGACTTCAGGGGAATTTTGAGGAAGACACCCCTCTTCTGATTCTGTCAGGTGTACTAAATGCTGTTCTTATTATTACTCGCCACTATCCTCAATCTCTCCTCTCCCCCTCCAAATACACTCATCAGCTTAAAGTCCCCTCTTCTCTATTCCAAAATCAGTTTGTTTGCAGTTCTTTCTTTAAGCTCCCCCAGGCTTATGACTAAGCTTTCCACCCAGGTAAAATCCCTAAATCACTGCCCCAGATCCAGGGGAGCAGTCCTGCAGTCCTCGTCTGTCAAAACCACGCCCCTGTTTCTGGGAAGGGATAGAGTGAGAACCTAGTCTCTGCACTCTTGAGTCTCTGCACTCTTGAGTTGCCTCTCTTGCTATTTGATTTAAAGTTTATTTTGTTAATTCTCAACGATTGTGGTCTGAATTCCTTTCTGTCTCACCCTCTTTCTTCCTTCTCCCTGAAACTCAGAGGCTACGGGTGCAGCAAGACCCTTGATGTTCTCTCTGTGTGTGCATTCCTTCCTCCGACCTCTCCAGTCTGCAGCTGGGTCTTCCCAGCCAGGCATTAATTTTGACCAATGTCCTTTTGAGTGCTACAATTCCTACTTGCTCCTTATTTATTGTCTCCATTTATTTGCTAAGATCTTCTGTGCTTTCGTTTGTTTCGAGCATATTCCTAATGGCTACTTTAAAACTCCTTCTCTGACCATTGCAACATCTATTTCATATTAAAGTCACTAGCTTATTAATAGACTTTTTTCCCTATCAGACTTGAGATGTTTTAGTGGCATCATACAAATGTGTTTTAGTTCTCTATTACATACAACCTAATGCTGCCAAGTGGCCGAGAAAGGCCAAGTGCTTCACTCATGGCTTCTGGGAAGAGATAAATGTGTGGGCTCCTAGCTAGTCTTCTATGGGGGAAGAGAAGAAGGAAGCCTCATTATAATGGGCCAGGCTTGATTCTGGATGCCACAACTTGCCTTTACTGATGTTAGTGGAATCAGGGTTATTACAGGTTTTTTTCCCCCCATGTTTTTTGGAGGAGGTAAACAGATGGATGTCTGAGAGTTTCTGGCCTTGTAGTATTGCTCCTTTCCTGGTCCTTTAGTTAGAGACAGTGGAGTTTTTCTTGAGGCTTTTGTCAGTTTGTTCACACTGGGGTTGCTGTGTCACCTGCAGCTCCATCACCTTATCTTGGGTACAGGAGACAAAGAGAAAACACGAATTGCCATGTTGTGTTTCAGAACTTGAGCTCTTGTACTTTTTTTATGCTCAGCTTCTCCCTACTCTGATTTCTATGTAACTGGAGAGGTAGGTCAGAGTAAGTTGATTCCATCTTGATCTAGAGCAAGGAGTCTGTTGTTCCTTCATGAGTTCACGTTCCGCTGACTACTTAATAGCATTGAAAATTACCGTCATGGGGTCCACTTAGTTCTTGGGTTCTATTAGCCAGACATGATTTTTTTTTTTTGCAGTGTTTCCCATTTGGAAATAGACTCTCAATGACTAAAAACAAGATACTAACTACCAACATGAATTGTTCCTGAAAAGGTAATTTCAGTTGATCTCTTCAGACATTGGAGGACCTAACTAGTTCACACTAGACAGACATCCATCGTTGCAGCTTGTTACGAACGACATCTTAGCGTTTACAAATTAAAATGCAGTCTCATGAATGGATGTATCTGTGGTTTAAATATTGCTAGATAGGTTAAAAAAAACCCTCTGACCACAGAGTTGACAAACACAACTGCCAATGGTGGATTGTTTTACCAAATGTATCACTGCTGATGCTCTATAACCACTGGAAAAGAGAACACTGCATTTTCCAGAACTGTTTTGACCCTACAGACCTCTTTCATCCCGATGACAACTTCTGCCAGAAAACGGTAGAAACTGTGATAATGTCTGCCATGTCTGCAGGAGGCCACAACTGACTCCTAAGTTAGTGCTTATGAGAAGGAGGTTTTTTGCTCCAGAGACAAGGACATAGCAGAGGGCTGTGAAGGAGGACAGTGTGGTCGCCAGCCTAATTAAAATGAAGACAAGTGGCTTACTGGGTGAGCTTATTCCAAAGGAAACAAATAAAGGAAATTTCATTTTTGTGCAGACTCCAAGGAGATAACCAACTTTATGAGGTGAAATGTAATGTATTCCCAGCCTCATAAGCATATACCCACTGCCTTAGCTGCCTGCAGCACAAGACTACCCTTCTGTAGTGTAGAAGACGAGAGATGTAATGAAAGAAAATGAAGTGACATAAATACATCCACTGGAAAAGATTAATTACGAATCAAGTCTGTTCCTGACAAGAAACAATCTGGTTTAAATATTTCTTATTCTTCCTCCTCATCTTTGTGCATGTTGGTTTTCCTTTAAAAGAAAAAAAAAAAGGAGATGGGTATCTTTTAATTCCAAAAGTGTATCATGTGAAGTCCACAGATAATTGTTACCATGGTGCTGTAAGTATCCCATAGCAGACTAATATGTTCTTGGGGCTACCGCTGCTTTTAATATGCTGTTTCTTTAATATAGAGACGTAGAAGAAGAAAACCTGCCTCTGTTCTCAACTATCTCCTCTTAACTACACCAGCAATCCGGCTTGTTCTAAAAACCTGTTTCTCTAAGGTTTGTAAATGAGGAAAATTAAAAAATAGTTCCTTTGAGGAACTCTTATTTAAATATAAGTTGGTCGGATCTGAGTGTGCAAAACTAAGAGACCCGGAACTAAGGAGCCAAGCAGGAGGTGAAAAGCACTTTCCTTTGTGCAGTTTGTTGCTGAACATCTCAAGACAAGAAAAAACAGTGCAGGAGAACATGCTGTTATTAAACTGCCTCTCACACCTTCCCTCTGAAGCCCAAAAGCACGTTACAAGTGTTATCTATCCCACAAATAATCATGGGTAGGAGGAGGCAAAGAAAAAAATAGATGAGCATCCTGGACATCTGCCCTTTCTCGATATTATTTCTTAGATGAAATAGCAATAATTTGATCATCCCCAGGAGAAAACAAATACTGTGAAAGACTCAGAGATATGTGTGGCTACTGTATAATGAAAACTTGAGAGCTGAAACGTGGTTCTTAGATTTATTTATTTTATTTATATGAGCACATTGTAGTTCCCTTCAGACATACAATAAGGGCATCTGAACCCATTATAGATGGTTGTGAGCCAACATGTGGTTGCTATGAATTGAACTCAGGACCTCTGGAAGAGCACTCAGTGCTCTTAACTGCTGAGCCATCTCTCCAGTGACACATGGTTTTTAAACAAATTATTCCAAAGTGGGAGCCTGTATAATTTTTTTGAACTTTTATTTTTCATATTCTTATAGATGCTTCCACAATCAAATGGATATTCGGAATATTTTACTTAGTCCCAAGAAGAATTTTATATGGCATATAGGCAGATATTATCTTCTTAAAAGTACAGAGTAATTGTAATTAAATGGGGTTACATTCTTGGATGTTGGGCTCACAATTATAATCCTAGAACTCAGGAGGCAGAGGCAGGCTTGCTAAATTTGTACCCAGCATGAACTATGAAGTGAATTTCAGAACATTTGTCTTTGACCTACAGAATTAGACCCCCAACTCAGAATAACAATAACAAAAACCACACACACACACACACACACACACACACACACACACACGTGCGGGGGGGGGGGGGAACAAACAAACCAGGTGGCTCTGGGAACCTGCCTGATGATCAGCCTGAGATCTAGGTTCCTTTCATTAATTTAGTCAAACCACAGGGGACAAATGGAACACACTTCCTCTCAACAAATTTGAACTCAAGAAGTAGGGAGCTAAAAATGGAATATGCAGATAGGCCAAAATGAAGACTATGTCAGGAAGAGAAGAGAGGACACAAGATATTCAAAGTTCAAACAAGATCATGTCACTTGGGGAAAGGACAACAATGACAAGAGAGATAACTGTGGGATCATTATATCTCACTATACTACAGGCCACCCTCCACTACTGTCTTAGTCAGGGTTTCTATTCCTGCACAAACATCATGACCAAGAAGCAAGTTGGGGAGGAAAGGGTTTATTGAGCTTACACTTCCACACAGCTGTTCATCACCAAAGGAAGTCAGGACTGGAACTCAAGCAGGTCAGAAGCAGGAGCTGATGCAGAGGCTATGGAGGGATGTTACTTACTGGCTTGCTTCCCCTGGCTTGCTCAGCCTGCTCTCTTATAGAACCCAAGAATACCAGCCCAGAGATGGCACCGCCCACAAGGGGCCCTCCTTCACTTGATCACTAATTGAGAAAATGCCCCAAAGCTGGATCTCGTAGAGGCACTTCCCCAAGTGAAGCTCCTTTTCCTATGATAACTCCAGCCTGTGTCAAGTTGACACACCAAACTAGCCAGTACAACTACCAATCAAATCCATGAGATTTCACCTGCAATTTGAATGGTAAAATATTTAACCCGAGTGTTAGCCTGATGGTATTTAAATAATCACATGTATTGCAACAGTTAAATATAATGTGTTTTCTAGGGAAAATCCCTCCCTTAAATATTCCATTGTGCCTCCAGAGTGGAACTCTCATCTACAGGAACTCTCTAGAGGGAAACAGAGAAGTCCAGCATGGCAGCCCAGGGACGGAGCCCAGAGCCCCATAGCAGCTCAGAGCGCTTCCTCCAACAGAGCTATGTCCCCAGCCCTGAATCATTTACATATTATTTATTTTTTTCAGAATTTATTGAATGATTATTTACTATAAGCACATCAACATGCTAGTAGTCCAATTACTAGCAGTGATATAAATCTTTCGTGGCCAGGGTCTAGAGCTTGTAGTCCTAGCCCCTAGCTCAATGTCTTGGAGTTAGGTGTGTGTGTGTGTGTGTGTGTGTGTGTGTGTGTGTATTTACGACAATCACCTCTGTGGAAAGGGACAGAAAGAATCCAATTCACCTATTTACTCAGAATGGTGGGAGAAGTATCTTACCGAGGGTACTTGTTGAGAAAATGATTTCTGTGAGTGGAGAGTCTGCATCAGATTGGCCACAAGTAGCTTTGGCTACCCGTCCTTAGCTCAGTGTGGCTCACCCCTGGTTCAATTATTGCCTGATGGGGTATTTTGAAGATGTGTTTTCTATACTAGTACTTTCAAAAGTTGTATGTTAAGTTTAATTTTTTTTGAAACAATAACATAGCTTGCAAGTCCAGAATAGGGCATCGTCTATAGATGCAGTGAGCAATGTAGACTAGTCTTGTAGGATATATTAAAAAAAAAAAAAAAATCCACGCTATGCCGACAGGACAGTCCGGCCTGTTCCCATCTTTGCAGACTCTCTGACCCAGAGCTCTGAAATCTCTCCACCCAACTCGCTAAGTTCCCATGGTGGGTCGTTGTCACGCCAGTCCCACACTTCCAAATTACCACAGCCTTTTGGGGGTGCACTTCTTGCAAAATTGCTGCAGTATCTTTCTGGAACCCAGTTGAGTCACTGAGTGAAGGAAAACACCACACAAACTTAGTGCAGAATTAACAGGTAATACAATCGCTTGGCGCAACAACTACCATCCTAATTCGTAAGCCATTCTAAGTTAAATCTCCGGTAGCAGAATCCAACGGATCCGCCACCTGAATCAATTCCACTACCTACATTTTGGCCTCCACCTGTCTCCTGTCTAAAAGCCCAGCTTTTTCCTGCCTCCTCGCCTCCTCTTTTCAACCGGAAGTCCCACCTACTCCTCGCCCAGTGATTGGTCCCCTGAAATCTTTATTCATTAGGGGAAGGTTCTGAAATCACCTGAGTATGTGATTCTCTCCTCATCCCAGCGAGCAGAATTAGCGGCAAAATACAAATAGCCCAGGGCTATCCACAGCAGACTAGTACTAGCAAGTAATGGATAAACTAGTCTAAGAGTTTGAGAAAAGCTATTCTTTGAAAAATCAGGCTGGAAAGAAGCTTCCTTCATACTTCCTGACAAAAGGCATGCGTGACCTTCTTTGTTTCTGCTTACTTTTTTAAGGTTTTAAAGGGAACACTTCCACGATTGTCCTTTCTTAAAAAGGAATTCTCTCTCATGGTGGGCATGGTGGTGGCACACACCTTTAATCCTAGCACTAGAGGGCCAGAGGCAGTCTGATTTCTGAGTTCAAGACTAGCCTCATCTACAGAATGAATTCTAGGGCAGCTAAGGCTACACACAGAATCACTGTCTCAGATAGATGATAGATAGATAGATAGATAGATAGATAGATAGATAGATAGAATATAAATAAAATTAAATTCTTAGGAGTAAGCTGTAGCTTATAATGGGCTGTGACTGATAAATAAACAATAATTTTCAATGGAGTATTCACTGTTTACCAAAAAAAAATGATCCAGGAAAGTCACAATGACTGCCATTTCAAGGGCTTTTTAGATAACACATTTTCTAAGATACAACTTAAAGGATAATTGAAACTTCTCTCCAAACTCAGCCTATATGTTATGAAAAGATTAAATGGATCTCATTATGTAAGCCTTGACTAAACAAATGAAGTATCAACCCAACAGCTCAATATATTATCAGTTAATGATCTAGAAAAGTAGAGAAGGGTTACAAAGTATGTGCCATTGTTACTATCTGCGTGGCTTCTGGCCAGTAACATTAAAATGATCATAAATTTGATAAAGGAATAATTGCCTGCCTTCCATTGTTACTATTATTATATGCTTTATCTCACTGACTGTAACAGCTGCCTTATTCACACTCACACCTACACACATGCATTCCAGCAACATATGCCATTTCCGTCCAGTCACAAGTCAGTAATTGGCTCTCCTAGGACCCATTTGGACAAGCGAGAAACCTGAAATCCACTTTGATCCCTTTCTGCTCCCCACCCAAATGTATCCTCACATCCCCCAAGTCTTGAAAAATCTTGCCAATCCACCAGTCCCTTCACTACGGCCTGGATTACCACGGGGATTTCTCAACAGATCTGCATTCATCCTGCGTGTCGTATCCAGTGCACTAAGATGAGGTTCCTAACATGTGAACATGAACATATAAGGGTAGCTCTTTTCCCTTCTGATGAAACTGAAACTCATGACATTTGCTGAGTACTTCAAGAAACAACTGACCACTGTTTCAGAGCTGTCCCTGTCTACTCTGCCCTTTGTAGTTCTAGTTTTAGCTCCACTGCACCTCTGGGTTCTGGAGAGCTCTGGCTTGAGGGTCCTGCCATTCTCTTGTTTACACCACTCTTCTTCCTCCTATTTGCCTTGTTTTTTTTTGTGGGTTTTTTTGTTTTGTTTTGTTGTTTTCCCCCAGACATGGTTTCTCGGTGTAACCCTGGCTGTCCTGGAACTCACTCTGTAGACCAGGCTGGCCTCGAACTCAGAAATCCGCCTGCCTCTGCCTCCCAAGTGCTGGGATGAAAGGCGTGCGCCACCACTGCCCTGCCTTGGTATGTTAAAGAGCTGGTCTGCTCTTGGAGTTGTAGCTTGAATGTCATTTCGCTGCAACTCTTTTCGGATACCTAAATCGAGCCTATGTTTCTCCCTTTTGCTGTGGGCCCTACATCTTCTTCATTGTGAATTGCCCACTGCCCTATATCATACCTGTTCCTTGACTAGCCAACATCCTTGCTAGTCATCAGCTACAAACACACACAAAAAAAAATTGGAGGTTTCTTCCATCACTCTTTCCATTTTAGCCTTCTCCTCACACATAGCAAGCACACGATACATAGTTTTAATGTGAAATATATAGAGTTTTAATGTGAAAAATCTGAATACTTTCCATCAGTATGGTTCTTATGATGTTAGGTTTCCCACTTACAGAAGTTTTCAATGGGTTCAAAACAAGTATCCAATCAATTAACCCAGGCTGTTGCCTTTATACTTTATGCCTCTCAAAAAATGCCATGTTCCTCTCCCCAACCTAATCTTTACTTTTCTGGTTTTCACAAAATCTACCTATTATAGGCTACCTAGTACAGCCCTAGCCAGGGCTTCCTCACATTTCCAGCAATTGGTGAAACCACCATTAGCATAAAGTAATCTACTGCCCCAGAGACTTACTGAATTCCTGACAATACATGTGCCATATTCTACTTTGGAATAGATTCATCGAAGCATTTGCTATGGTAGTAGATGGCATGAACCTTGATGAATAGTTAAAGTTTTTTAATTATATTTTGCTGTACATCTGTCTTCTCTAACAAGTAGAAACAGAATAGAAACCAAGCCTCTGTCCTTTGAACACTGTAAATAGGATCGTGCTTGAGACATCATTTGTAAGCAGTGAAAGCATATTAGGATTAGGTAAATTTGGACTATGACCCACCCTATTTCTGTTCAATATTTAATGTTGTCTATGTTACCTGCAACTGTCAGCTGGGTTAATGCTTTGTTTGGTTTGGCTAGTTTTAATTTTTCATTTGTAAAACTAGGGTGAAAGAGTTTTGCTATGAATTAATGTTTGTTTCCAAATGCTGTCTCACTGGAAAGCATTGAGAAGTACTGCACATCAAGCCTTAATCTACAAACACTAAGGAGGCAGCCATGTACTAGACATGACTGTGGTACTTATGGTATTGAGGGGGAAAAAAACAGTCATGGTGCACACCTTTAACCCCATGACTCAAGAGGCAGAGGTGGGTAGATCTCTGTGAGTTCAGGGTCAGCCTGGTCTGTAGAGTGGGTTCCAGGACAGCCAAAGCTTTACAGAGACTCTCTCTATGGGTTGAGGTGGGGCACAGGGTGGCAGAGAGCAGTTAGTGGACTCCACACGAGTGTAATTTGCAATACTTGCATTCTAGTGACAGAAAGGAGACAGTTCACAGAAGATTCTAAGATTATATTAATTATATTATATTATATTATATTATATTATATTATATTATATTATATTATATTATATTATTATATGTTTGGCAGCAACAAAATAAAAATATATAGGAAATAATATACAATCCAGAAAGGGAAGAGTTCAGCAATAGAGGTAGTTGAAGTTGAAAGGTGGCGTCATACATTACAGTGTCAAATAGAACATCCAAAACAGACCTCACTGAGGGGAAATGTTTGCACAATACCCCAGGCAGGTTAAGAAGATACAGTAAGCATGAGATTGTAGTGGAGAAGAATATACCAGGCAAAGTAGCAGAGGACCAAAAGGAAACCATGAGGAGGGTTTTGCAGGAGGAACCACAAGACCCACAGGATCTGTAAGCAAAGTAAGCAAAGAGGACACCGCCAGGACAAGATGATGAGACGCTGTAGGGTCGTTGCTTATAATCTTATGTCTTTACAATCCAGTATACATATTCTGGCCTTTGCTCTGGACAAAATGGGAAAATAGAGAATGTCACAAATCAAGGCCTCTGTCACCTGAAGTTTGCTTTTATCAGGATTTCTCTGGCTGCCCTTCTGCAAATAGGCTGCAGTGGGAGTGGAGAGTATTCCTGGAGGCCAATTAGTAAGCTACTAGATAAACACCAAGACAGATGATAGAGGCTTTGATTTGCTTTGAACTAATTCTGGATAAAGTTACAAGCTACGGGTAACAGGATTTCCTAACAGATTGGTTGAGTGGTATGAGAGAGAGAGAAAAAAAAAAAAAACCCATCAGAGATGTTCCCAAGATTTACTTGGACAACTAGAGAAATGGATTAACATGGACAACTGCATGTAGAATAGGTTTGAGTGACTGCGAAAACCTAGCTCTAGCACACTAAGGTCAACTCATAGACAGCAGCCTGGAGGTGCGGAGAGTTGGGGGAGGGGGTCTATGTTCCCCGATATACATCCAGAGTTTGAAGCATATGGATAGCATTATAGTACCAAGTCTAAATTATCTGGGGTAAGTGAAGTAGTTTAGAGTTTCTTCCAGCAGGAAGGTGACAGTAAGCAGGCAGGCTAGAGTTACAGATCATAGACTGCACGTCCTTTTCTGGAAGCACTGTAGCTCATTGTGTGTTCTGTGGTGCTAGCATTTTGAGTTGTTTGGGGATAATTATTAAAATATAGATTTCTGGGCTTCTTCCTAACATGTGATATTAGAAATCGTGGAAACCATGTCTGAAATCTTCATTTTTTAATAAGTCTTTCAGGAGGTTCTTCCGTTTGACATTTTAGATCTCCTTTAGTAGGGATTTAATAAATGTTTGTTGAGCTCATTCACATTCTTAGGTTTTAATTTTTATTCGGTACCAATGTGACACTCAGAGGTTCAACTTGGTTGCAGTTCTGATGGTAAATTGTGAGGCTGAATCGAAATCCGCATCCTGCTGATTAGGGTTAATACTTGCAAGCTGTTGAGTAGCGAACACTGTTGGCTGAAATGACAGAGAGCAGAGGAGAAACCCACAGGCTCTTACCCTCATTTCCACTGTCACATGGGACAGAAGCCTTGAAATTACACAGTGTGATATCAAGACAGAAGAGATGCAGGGCTGAGGGATTGTTTCTTGTTTTCTCTGCCCTCGCTTCTCCATAGGGGGTTAGTTCAAATGATTTTTCCGAGGAATTCTTAGCTATATTATTCTACATTTCTGCCTAGACAGTTCTACAAGGGACATATTGGAAAGTTATCACCGCCGGCTACAACCTGGCCCGCACCCGAGCACATGCATGTTCGGTCTTCTGTTCTCAGACATGGTCTGTGGGTGACAAGGTTACCTCCCGGAGGCTTTGCTCAACTGCCACCAGATACAAATGCACAGCCCCAGCCTGTTGCTGGCCTTTAAAAGAAAAAGCTGGAGTAAAACAAGTCGTATTTTCTCCACCATGCTTGTCAATCTGTCAGACAGAGCACCCCGCAACCTGGTGAGCAAACAATCAGAGATGTTTAAGACTGAGCTGTTTGTCAGTTCTAAAGGCTTTGTGTTGGGCTAGGCACAATGGTTCATGTCTTGGATCCTAACACTTGGGAGACAAAGGCAGGAAGATCTTTGTGAATTTGAGGCCAGCCTGATCTACAAAGAGAGTTCTAGGACAGCCGGAGTTATACAGAGAGACCCCTGCCTCTCTGTCTCTGTCTCTGTCTCTGTCTCTGTCTCTGTCTCTCTCTCTCTCTCTCTCTCTCTCTCTCTCTCTCTCACACACACACACACACACACACACACACACACACACACACAAAGTTGTGTTAGCGTAAGCATCCCTTGGTGTCTCTCTTCTGAGCTCTGTTAACCTGGAACATTGGAGACTTTTTGTCTGTAGCTTCATTTCAAATCAATTCTCATAGCCTTGCACACTGGTCAAGATAGTGAATCCTGGCTGCACACACCCACAGAATTGCAGATTTCCCTCTCCGTAAACATACAAAAAGGTTTATGTTGATTAGTTCCCTTCTCCCACGAGGAGCATTGTGCTTGCTCTCCAGTGCCACTGGGCTTTGCCAAGATAGAGAAAAGAAAAATGAACTAGAGCCTGCAACTTACCTAGTATTGATACTAGCTTCCTTTCCTGGAAGCTGGACCACATACCTGCTACTCTGCCGAGAAGCACAAGTTACCATGTATTTTCTGAACCCTGGATCCACAGTGCAATCACTCATCATCGGCTTTGAGCACAAGTTCCTTGCAGCCTAAGACTCTACTTTGACTACTAGAACAAGAGTTCCTATTCCTATGTGTACATAAGAGTCACCTAAAGAACTTGTGTATTCAAAAAGTCTCGGGTCTTGCTGCTGAGTTTCTAGTTCAGTGGGGCTGACCAGAGCTTGAGGATGGCCCTATTTCTCATAAGGTGGAAATAGTGTTGCTCTGGAGATCATACTTTGAAAACCTTCACTGTAGAAGACTATAACATTTAAATAAAGAAGGAGGTCTGCTTGTAGCTTATATTTGAGGAGGGGCATCAAAGGGAGGAAGAGAGGAGGAGCAGATGGAGAGTGAGCAAAGGAGAGGGGCGGAGAGAGAGAGACAGACAGACAGAGACAGACAGACAGAGACAGAGAGAGACAGAGAGATTGAAATCAATTATTGGTGATATGGTGATAACTAAGATTTCCCATTTAAACTTCACAACCCTCTAATACATATATTGATATCTGTGATGGTTTGACAGAGAATGGTCCCATAGGATTATGTGTTCCAATACTTGGTCCCCAGTTGGTGCAGCTGCTTGGGGAGGATTAGGAGGTGTGGCTTTGTTAGAGGAGGTGTGTCACTGGGGGCCAGCCTTGAAGTTTCAAAAGTCATATCACTCCCAATGTTCTCTCATTCTCTCTCATTCTCTCTCTCTCTCTCTCTCTCTCTCTCTCTCTCTCTCTCTCTCTCTCTCTCTCTCCTTGTATGTGTGCATATGCCTTCTATGTCTGACTGTCTGTCTGTCTGTCTGTCTGTCTCTCTCTCTCCTTCTTATGGATCGAGATGTAAGCGCCCAGATGTTTCTGCTCCCATGCCTTTGCTCTGCCACGATGGACTCTGACCTTCTGGAACCATGAGCCCAGTTAATCACTCTTCTATGAGCTGCATTGCTCATGGTGCTTTGTCACAGCAACAGAAAGCTATTACAGTTTCCTTACATTACTATGTGAATGTTGACCTATTATTTCCACAGAAGCAATAGGGGAATGGAACTGATTCTAATTCTATAGATGCTGATTTTGTAGCAACAACAGCTCTGCTGGGTCTCCTTTTTCATTGTACTTTATCACAGTCATGAGACAAGGCAGGTCCCCATGTCCTGTCATTTTATCTCTTCCTTCCTTCTACAATTCATATAGTAGTCTCAGTCTGCCTCAAAGACACAAAGGACTAGGATAGCATCCACCTGACAAGATGTATGTCTACAATGCAAACCACTTAATGTTATGATCATACATTTAACCATTAAATAATCCAGTACAATTTAGAGTTAGCCATAAGTGTAAGTTCACGGATACTTACTATTAATTTTGTTACATGTTACACTTAGATAGCTAGAATTGTAAAGACTCTGTTATATACATTTTGTCACTAACATTGTAAGTGTTAAATACCTAGTCCCGTAGTATAAACAGCATATGTGTAAACCTACAAGCAGCCAGCCAAATCAAAGACAAAGGCTACTGGAGATGATGATGTAATCTGAAATGAAAGATTATCCAGAAGAAGTGAGAATGCAGAGAGTAGGGGGCAGGGCAAGGTTAGCCTGCAGTACCCTCTATTCAACCATGAATGGCTGACATCAGAATACCTTATCCACTGACAATACCAAACCTCCATAATGTTCAAGTGCTTTATGGAGAATGGTGAAGTGTCTCCATACAACATCCTCCCCAACAGTATAAACCATCTCTCTCTCCACCATTGTGCTAATGCAATGTCAATACAAACCTTATGGAAGCAGCTACTATGCAGTGTTATTCAGAGAACAATGGAAAGTGTAGAGTTGCAACTTTTAATGGTATGTTTTGATTCTAGGTTATTTGAACCTACAAGTATGGGACCTGCCCAATGTGGAAGGCTGATTGTATTGTGAGCAAAGTTGAATTCAAACACAGCTACATTGTCAAACGTGTACTTTCCTGAAGATAAGGTCTATGCCTGACCTGTCTTCCTCCTTCCTGGTTGCATCTGGAATGTTATTTATACTCATTAAGGCCAAATAAGCATACTGTGAATAGTGGGAAGGAAAGCAAGGAGAGGAATAAAATGGAAAGAGGAGGAAACATGCCATGGCCTCTTGGCAAGGTGTTCATTAGATCCTCGGGCGCAAGACATCCTATAGATGGCCCTACCCCCTTTTTGTCTAGCCTGGTAGTCATGGTCCTCTTTTGCAATATTCTTTTTTATTATAAAACTGTTTTTCTTTTCTCTTGTTATACTTCTAGGCAGCTCCTGCTTCAGTCAATTAGACTAAAGTGTGCATGCAATACCTTTCTTATTTTAATGGAAAAATAGCTATGCCTCAAGGTGTATCGTAAACCACCTCTTTAACCTCGCCATGTCTCTGCCGTCAGCCCTTGCGCCCATCGATCCAGGACTGCACTTGTCCGAAAATATGGCTGAAGGTCTGGGTAGTTCTCTGGGAAGAGAAAGAAAGAGAAACTGTGTTTCTTCTTAAGTGCTTGTTAGTATGAAAACACAATGGATTAACCAGCCTTTAGGTCTGGTCAGCCCACGTTGGAAATGACTTTCTTTTCTGGCCAAGTAATGAGTCATTCTAAATTAATTTATTTGCACCTTGAAAAGTGAGAGGGTGGCTGTAGCAGGTATATTACCCAGTAGCAATGATTGGGAGAACCGCATGACAAAGTTAATAGAGGCAGCCCCGTCATACAACTTTGCCAAAGATTAAAAAGTCAGGAATTATGAGTCAGACACGAAAGGAGACAGTGTGTTATCTTATAGCTCTGTTCTTGACTTATTTATATCTACCACCTCAGCAGGTATCGTCTGTGGTCAACAGCATCGCCTGAGCAGTTGTTTGGCTCATAGCTTGTCAGAGTCCATCTTAGCCTCCTGGATCAGGAACTCTGAAGGGGCTCCTGGTGCATGCTGATGACCAAGAGCCAGCGTTCCAGGCCCATAATGCACCTCAACAGGAGTGTACTCCATGTGTCTGGTGAGGTAGAGATAAGCATGCTGACCACCAGGGTGTGATCCAGCTGGAAGCTCTGAGAGAATCCCAGCCGTTGAGTTCAGCACTCACAGGCACCCAGTAACTGTGTGGAAAGCCTTTGCACACTTACTTGAAAGCTAGCAAGGCCCACAACGTGGAATCGAAGGATGTTCACGTGCAGGCTTCCTGCCAGACACCTGGTTTAGATCTTGTTGTGAAATAAAGATGAAGCAATTAGCTTCCTGTTGCTAAATGGACTTCTCCTGGTGCTTCTGGTACATGCCTTGTCCCCCGCTGAGCCTTGCTGGGATGAATTAGGGGCTTTATTGTCCCACCCCACATTCCACACTCTGAATAAATACATAAAGACGAAGACAGCTCAGTTGGAGGGATCTGAAGCTACAAACACCACACACACTCCCAGTTCTGGCCAACACAGAACTGCCTGCCAGACCTCACATAGCAGGCAGCACAGGCCTGAGGAAGAGCTCTTCTGGTACTCTCAAGTTTCTACGTGTTTATACAGCTACTTCTCCCAAGTATGAATTCCTTGTAATCTGTCTTATTATTTATGTTATGATAAACAAATCTGCTTTGCTGGAGAAATGATCTCTATTTTCTTTATTTTTCCTACAATAGGAGGGATAAGTGAGAGTAGAAAGTCAGGAGCCTTTGGACAGGAGAGATAAAGTAAAAGCAGTTTCCATAGTTTCATGCAGATATACAAATGTTATATATGTATCATTCTGGAAACAGCTGGTGAAAATGTTAAGGCCACAAAATATCCCCTTTGGTCCTCAAGTATACATTAATGTAACCTATATCTGAAATATATATATGGAATATGTGACTATATATATGGGATATAGAGAATATATATGAATATATTGTATATTAATATATATGAGTATATTATATATGAATATATATATATTTCTCTTTTACTGACATTTTACTCTTTCTCAGGTACTTGCCCTTACTGCTTATACTGCGTATTTCTGTACAAAACCATAACTCTAAGGTGATGAGAGTTAGTTTTGTATTTAACTGTTAGAGTAGCCCCACATACAAGTCCTATGTACATGTTTGTACTTCCATGTGGTAACATAAGAGGATTTCTACTGCTCTATGAGTTGACACATCCCTCTCCTCCTTCTCTTCTTCTTACTCCTCCTCCTCCTCCTCCTCCTCCTCATCATCATCATCATCATCATCATCATCATCATCATCATCCTTCTCCTCCTTTTCCTCCCCCACCTCTTTCTCCTCTTCCCCTTTTCCCTTCCATTCCCCTCTCCTCCTCTTCTTTCTTCATCTCTCATTACTCCCTTTCTTTCTCTGTCTATCAGGTGACCTTGGATATGCCTTTATACTACTGAAAGCATTGCAAAGTAGTCAAATCCCTCTCCTCTTAGAGAAGTTAGGTCATGGGCACACTGTTGTATAAGGGAAGGTTTTTTTTATATATAAGAATGTCATGCAACAAATTACCTATGAATCCAATGCTAAGTATTGTCAGCAAACCATCATGACTATTTCTTTGCATCAGCAAAACACTAAATGAATAACTCAAGGTTCTATGAATGAAAACATGGAAATTGCAATGCTGGCAGCTGAACATGTTGCCATGACTAGAAGTTTCTCTCAACATTATCTTGAAGCATTATTTTTTTTGAACTTCTAATAGTCCTTTCTTGCCTGGTGATACCCACTAAGGGTAATCCCAGGGACGGTGGCCTAGGCTTTCTTTATGTCCCCAAGTCCTCTGATGGGCCCTTTCCATGACAGCCTTCCTAGCAGAGAGCAGGAGGAGCTACAGGCAGCACAGGGAGCATTGCATGGAAGCCAAGTCAGGAGGAAACTTGACCTCAGTCTGTGAGCTGTGAAAGGTGAAGGAGAAGCCAGGAACAAAAGTCTGTTTTCTAGGGCATTCATAAAACTGGTACTTTCAAAGAAATTCTTTCCTTCTACTTGGGTAAGAGAAATAAGATGCAAAATGTGTTAGGAAGAAATTAAACCAGGAAACAAAGTTGCCTTCATTCTGCTATGGGGCAAAGACTATTAAAAAAAACCACTCAAATAAATTATTTACCTTGGAGCCCCATAAGAAGTGGACTACAGGAAAACCACCCTGAATCAGGCTACAGAAAACCAAACAAAACAACATTAAAACAATTCTAATAAAGTATCTTCTGGTTTCCTTTTGTTCTTGGTTTATAAACAAATCCTTACATGTTACATTAATGCCTTGTATTTAAAGGTTAAAAATTAAGAGTTCTAAATAACCAGTGTCTTGAAGAAATGATTACCTTGCAGGTTTAAAACAATACGGTAAAATCCTAGAATCCACCAGAGAACTCCCATGGATACTGGGCATCATGTTACTGACACACTCTGCTAGCCATGTTGCTTTATGGGAAATGGCCCCAAGATTACAAAGACAAAAGCTAATAGGAAAATCGAAAGGAAACAAGCTAGTTCCACAGCGGTACAGCCCCTACCTTTGATGATGGAGGTGAGATCCATTACATTTATTCCCATATGTTGCTCCCCTGAAGGCAGTGAGCAGAGAAACTATGTCAAAGGACCTCAGGAACCAGCTAAAGGCGGAGCTAGAGGTCTCTGGCCTCTTCTGGAGCCCTCCATGCTTTCTGACCACTCACTGCTCACTTCACTTAATCTCAACACAGCCCAAGTGATCCCAAGAAAAGAGGCTTTGGACAAGCTGTGACTTTTAAAATTAATCCTCTTGGAGGTAGAGTTGCCCTTGGAAAATGGTGCTATTTTTCATCTCTCATTCTTTACAGGAGGTAATGCAAGTTAAGGTTTATCTTGTCTGCATAGTTGAGAAACGCATTAGACCCAGGAACTTGTACATGTTCTAAGTGTTTCCATGTATGGTATAGGCATTGCATAAAGATAAAGAGAACATTGTTGGGGGCAGAGACGCTGAGTTTGCTGAACGCTGCTGATTCAGATGCTGTATAACAGATATGAATCTGAGCTCTCTGAGCTTTGGTTTTATACATAAAAATGTTTCTGTTTACAATTCACTTGATAGCTGCAATACTTTTTATAGTTAAAAAAAAAAAGATTATGAAATGACTTTCATGCCCCGTAGAGAGTTGAAATCTTTGGAACCTTGGATTCCAGCCCAACCCTGGTGCCACATCTAACTGTAAGCTTGTCAATATCCCCAATACCTCTGGGTTTGTCCACATCTCTGAATTAACAGAACAGGTAACTTTTAAGGGACCTTCAAGCTCTAAAGTTAAGTGTGTTTGTTTGCTAATTTGTTTCACAAATTAGATTTGTCTTTGAAGAATTCTTGCCCTTTGTCTTGCAAGAATAGTTTCAGAGGACTTGAGGAAGGCTCCTAGTTTGGGATGATATTTCCACAAGTGGACTCCACAGTAAGCTGCTATAGTTTGCTCATATAATCTTAGAACCCACTGCACTTATAAGAAAACATAACTGGTATAGGTGGGCTTGGAAGTTATCACCTAGGAAACAGTGCATTTTTTGCCTTGTTACTAATCACACTCCCTTTTATCTACAACATTCACTGGCTGTTGGCTGCGAGTCAAACTTCTAAAGGGAAGATTATATCCTCCAATCACTCTGAAGCAATACTTTTCCTCAGTTTGACACACTATTAGAAGAAAATAGTTTATTTATTTATTTTTTTAAAGAATCATCCTTTAGATGTTTTTAGGGGCAATGTGAAAGATCTAACAACTTTTCTCCCACTCAGTGAAAGATGCTCAGAATTAAGGAAGGCCAACAAATGTCACCTCCTAATGATTTGACAGCTGCGTGCTGCTCACAGCAGCCCTCCCCGAGTCCGACTTGAGAATCTGTTCCTGGCGTCTCAGGCCTTCCTCAGCTCCTCCTGTCCAAACACACCCCTCAGTGAGCATCCCTGTTAGCTGCTGCAGCAATAGGAATCAGCTCAGAGAAGACAGGGCGAGCAGAGTGGAGACCGCAGGAGTCTTGGGAATGTGAAGATCTGCTGGGAATGACAAGGAGGACCCGGAGAACCATGTGCTGGGGCTAATCAAACCTAAATAGTAATAAAAAAAATTGCTAGAGGTTAGGCAAAGACAGCCTGAGAGTTTAAAAAAAAAAATCTGTAGAGGCACAGTGACAGGTGAAAGGAACAGTTCCTATTGTTAGTTGTAAGTCCAGGAGCTTTATCCGGGTTGCCATGGTAAATATGTGAAGGGGAAAGGAAAAGAAGCTTCCACAAAGGGGAAGGGGAAAAGGGAAAGGGCCCACACTGACGCAAACGAAAAGCTTTGAAGCATTTTAGTTAGCATTAACGGTGATCTTTTTTAAGTTTATAGGATTTGTAACAGTGTTTTCTCAAAAAAAAAAAAAAGAATCAGAAGAAAAAACATGAAAAGCTAAGACAAGATAAATATAAAAGCAGGAACCTGTAATCTCAGCTCTCTGGAGGCTGAGGCAGGAGAATAGTCATAAATTCAAAGTGCGCCTACAAAAAGCAAATAAAATTTGCATATCTAGCCTTTAATGCTGTACTGTAAGGCTAATATTATTATGATATATCATATTGTCAAACTACTGAAAAAGTTTGAAAGGCAGGATTACCATAGCATATTTTAGCATGCTTTCCAAGACAATAAAACAGAAAGGACTTCAAAGTTTTAATGTCCAAAATGGAATATTAATGTGAGGCAGGAGAGATTGCTCATCTAGATAAGAGCAGATGCTGCTTTTCGCAGAGGACCCAGGTTCAATTCCCAGAACCCACATGGGCTAATAACCATTTGTAATTCCTGTCCACAGAATAATGGGTACACATAAAATACCCACAAACTTAATTTTTTTCAAAAATGAATATTAATGTATAATTTAATGCAAATCAAAATGCCCAATTAAGGCAATTTACAACAAACTAAAAATCAGACATATCGTTAAGTACAGAGCACTTGTATAGCATATGTGGAAGTCTGGTGTAAATAAAGCAAAAATAATGCCAAGAGATGATTTAGTTTTGCTAAAATGGTGCTCCAGACCCAACCTAGCAAGTAGCGCATATAACCAAAGACGTCTGTGGTTTTATCCCTAATACAAAGGGGAGTTTGGCTATTCCTCATGGGGTGAGGGTCAATCACAGTCAATAACCACCTGGCTAATTTGGAAAGTGATATAACAGAAATGGAGAAAGAGATCTAATCCCTGGGTCCACCACCTTCTGCATGCACAGCAATACCTTTATAGAGAAGAAACGTTTTACCAAGCTGGGGAGATTGAAAGGTTTTAATTCCTTCTCATAACCATTTTACAAGATGGGAAGGATTTATAGAATTTATAGACCTTGGTAAGCTTGCTACCTTCGATAGGAAAAAAAAAAGACAGGTTTCTCATAGTGATGTAAACACTAAGAAAATATTGTTGTATAAATTAGCCCATATGTTTTGTGCTAATACACTGATTGGATCTGCTAAAATGTACACAAATAATTGGCTTTCTGAACAGACCTCTATCAAGATAAAAAAAAAATACAAGAAACCAGATGGCCCCACTGCTTAATTAATTTTATTTTGAAACCAACATTATCAAAGTATCAAAATCAGACAAAGAGGACACAAGGAAATTATAGAACACTATCTATTATAAGCATATCTACCAAAAAAATCCTTGAAAAGAACTCATGAATAAAATCCAGCCACGTGTAGAGAGAAAGACAGGGGATGAAGCCATGGCTCCGGAGGTGAGAGCATTAGCTATTCTTCCAGAGGACCCAGAGTCAGTCTCTAGCACCTACATTGTGGCTAACAGCTATCTGTAACTCCAATCCCAAGGGATCTGATGCATGCCCTCCTCTGGCCTTCATGGACACCAGATATATGCATGATGTACTCCGATGAATACAGTCAAAACACTCATGCATATAAAATGGGAATAAATATTCAAAAAAGAAAAAAATGAAATATATATCACAATGAAGAGATAATATCCCTTGGTGTAGAAGTCTAGTTAAATTGAACATCAGTTCATACAATACACTGCATCAAAAAGCTGAAGGAGAAAAATCACATGATTCTTTTAAAGTTATTTTAATGTATTCTCTTGTATCATCCCAACCACAGTTTTTCCTCCCTACTCTCCTTCAGAAAATGGACCTCCCATGGATATCAACAAAACATGGCATATCAATTTGCAATAAGATTAGACACCTCCCCTCATATTAAGGTTGTATGAGGCAACCCAGTAGGAGGGAAAGGGTCCCCAGAACAGGCAAAAGTGTCAGAGAGAAAGCCCTCTCTCCCACTGTTAGAAGTCCCACAAGAGCACCAAGCTATACATCTGTAGAAAGACTGTATGATTCTATCAACAATTCCAAAACCAATACATACTAACACTGTTCTAGAGGAGAAAAATTCAAAGCCACCTACAACCAAAATCAGGAACAAAGACATGATGATGATGATGATGATGATGATGATGATGATGATGATTATTTCTACTTACAGTCCTAACTTAGCAATTATACTGCAAAAAAGGATGAGTGTCTTCCATTTTTCCCAATTCATTATTTTCTGGTTTGCAGCTGAAATGCATAAATATTTTAGTGGATAGTTCCTTTATAGATAGAACCAGTTAGGCTAAGTAAAAAGCCTTCTAACAAATTCCCTTTCCTACTGCTTTGAATAATTTTTTTATTTGCAACCTCTCCCAAAAGAATCAGGTCTTGCTGTAGACAAATAATAGTCCCAAATATATATAATGTATCTATTGTACCCATCAGATGGCCATTGATTTCCCACACCCCTTTCTTATCATGCTTCAATTATTCAGATCCTTGTGATGGTAAGTCCTCCTTGTCAACATGACTTGGTTGAGAATTGTCTAGAAGACAGATTTTCCAGTTTCACTAAAGAAGGGAACCCCATTCTAAATGGAGGTGGCACCATAACATGGGCCAATATCTATTACCATGATAAAACACCATGATCTAAAGAAACATGGGGCTCGGGAAGGAAAGGGCTCTTACGTCAGTGTGCAACTCTCAGATCATATATATATGAGCATCAGGAACTCAAGGCAAGAACCTGGAGACAGGAACAGAAGCAGAACCTATGGAGGAACTCTGCTTACTGACTTGATCCTTCTGACTTGCTCAGTTTTCTTTCTTTTATACCCTAGGACCTGCCCAGGGATGTTGCCATCCATAGTTGGTTGGGCTGGACTATCCCACACCAGTCAATACTGAAGACAAAAACCCACAGACTTGCTTACCAGCCAATCTTCTAGAAGAACTCTCTCAATTAAGATGTCCTTTTCCCAAATGTCTTTAGCTTGTATCAAGTTGGAAAAAAAAAAAAGCCAGACAGCTGGGGACTCAGGCTGAAAAGAAAGGGCAGTGGGAGTGGGGATGAACTGAGAACTACCTTTCTTCTCTGTATTCTCTGGCTGCTGATACAATGTGAGCATTTGTCCCAAATCCCTGCCACCATGCCTTCCCTGCCTTGATGGATTGACTATATGAAGCAAAACTAACCCTTCATTTCTTACATTACTTTTTTAAAGATATTTTGTAACTGCAACAAGAAAAGTAGACAATGCAGACATGCTTGGTCCTTTTTAAAATACACCCTCACTAGGTTTTTGTTTTTATTTTTTAAACAGATTTTATTAAAAGATTACTGACCATTCAAAATTTTCCTTTGTCTCTAGATTATTGTTGGCAAGAATAGCCCTAGGCTATTCTAAACTAAAGCACCATCATGAGATGGGTGCTTTTAAATGCTGCTGTTCATCTCTACCAACAGTCCTTCTGCCCCTAGAATCTCCGGTTCCCAGTTAATCTGAAGGGTCCCCTAAATAGAACAGTGAGTCAATGAATATGCTCAAGTTGGATAATTTTATTAGTTTCAGAATAGGACCCCGTGTAGCCAACAGTTTTAAACACAAAGGTATCAAAAACTACCAGTGGTAGAATTTCAAACCTGAACTACATACAACTTGAGCACAATGTTTTGCTCTTGTTTCTAATCACACCACTTAAATTACATGGCTTAAAATTCTTTTCTTACCTTTTTTCTATTCTTTGACTGTATATGGTACTTAGAAGACTCGTATATCAGGACTTTAGTGTGATGAAGCAGAAAAGGTTAGAATGGGAAGAAGCTAGATGAAGGAAGTCAATGATGAAGAGTGATTTGCCATGATCAGTGTGCAATGTACGTAGGCAAAAAAAATCACAATGAACCTCATTAATCTGAATGGCTCATAGGTTTTTAAAGTCTCTTTCAAAAGAATCTCTTGGATTAATTATTAAAATACATATTTTCAGGATTATGCAAGATGTACTGAAACAGAAATGTATTTAAATATCCAATTTTAATCAGTAATTGAATGTAGTTATCATTCAAATTAGAGGTCCAGTAGTCTAGGGAGGATACAGTGTTTGACTAGCACATCATATATAAAAGTTAAAGCAAGGGTCATTTGGGACTTGAGCTGTCATATATTACAATGTTCCTCTGTCCTACTATCACAAATTCCTCAAGTTGAATTTAGTTAGAACTCTAGATGATATCCCTACAAGTTTTGTTATTAATAAGATAAAATGGTTATCTCCAAGTCAACTCATAAAATTGAAATGACCCACTGATTAACCTGTCAGAGAAGAGCACCTGTATGCTTACAAAAAAAAAAAAAAAGTTGAAGAAATGTTTCTGGCTGGAGTATCACCTTGTCTGCCATTGGTGGTCATGGATGGATCATATGCCTGTGCGCTGCTCATCTCCAAAAGCCTTGGCTCTAGGGAACTGGGCCCATGTTTCATTTACTTGATGCCACACTGAATTAGTTACAAGAATGTTCATGGTTTCATACACTTGTACATATGTATACATAGTATACAGTATATTTGTGCATTTGAAATCAACAAATGTCAAAAAATAAAATAAAGCATCAACAGAGGAAAGCCTTCAGGAGGAAATCATGACATCTCAAGAAGGAAATTCTGAAATGAAAGAACGGAAAGCACGTGCCTTCCCTATATTGCTCGGGACCACTGCAGAAGAGGAGAGGAAAAGACTTTAAGAGCCTGAGATTGGGAAAGACCACTGCAAAACAGACACATCTGGATGTGTCAGAGACTTTGCACTCCTGTACTCACCGAGTAGCTGGGAGGGGGGTTATCTAATGAAATCCTGCCCCTACCTGAGGCGCTTTGACTGTTGAAGGCTGATGGGATAGGGACTGTCAGCTTTCTTCAGGAAGTATTAGCTGTTAGAATGACCACATTCTAGCTCTAGTGGGAGGCCCTACCCCTATGCACCCAGGACAGAAGGAACTGGACTCAGCAGGCTATAGAAAGAGGACATTACCGGGAAGTAGCATGAGGCCAGGGAAATGGTCTGAGGGAGGGAGGAGTTAAAATGGAAATGGGTGGGACCTTATATGATCGAGATACCTTACATACATGTATGATGATGTCCTTAATGAATTATTAAAAAGGGATCACAGCAGTCTCAAAAAATAAAAATTTTTAAATGGTGAGCAAAGGGAACCAGAAAATGTACAGTTACATCTAAATCAGTATGCTTATAAAGTAATTATGTCTAATGAAGACTTTGTTGTTATTAAAAGAAGGCGATTAAAGAACTAAACAATGTCATAGTAAGAATAAGGTTTGTGACTTATTTTACTTTCAGAACACAAACCATACATTTTGTAAAGTCAAAAGCACATGGTGATATTTCAAAAGCAGCCAGAAAAAAGAAAGAAAGAAAGAAAGAAAGAAAACCTAAAGTATGTATAACTTTCAAACCAAGAGAAGGAGAAAAAATAAAGAAAAGAGTGATGGTTAGAATAAGAAATGTTCCATCGGCTCATGCATTTGGACACATGACACCCATCGCTGGCACTGCTGGGAGACGTTAGGAGAGCAGAGGCGGAGCCTTGGAGAATGTGTGTCGCCTTCACTGGGGAACAGACCCTGGCCAGTACCACTTTCAGTCCCTTCTCCGTTTCTTGAGTGTTGTAGAGGCGATCGATCTCTCAGCACTCTGCTCCTGTGGCTGGCTGCCATGCCTCTCTGCCATTGTGGATTCTTCTTCTTCTGGAACCATCAGCCAGGATAAATTCTTTTTTCCATAAGTCGTTTTTTGTTTGTTTTGATTTTTCTTTCTGTTTTTGAGATAGGATCTCACCATGTATCCCTGACTGTCCTGAAATTCACTATGGTACTCTGCCAAGTGGTGGTGGCACATGCCTGTAATCCCAGTACTCTGGGAGGCAGAGGCCAGCCTGGTCTTCAGAGTGAGTTCTAGGACAGCCAGGGCTGCACAGAGAAACCCTGTCTTGAAAAAACCAAATCCAAAAAAAAAAAAAAAAAAGCTACTCACTATGGTACTCTACAAGCCACTTTTTTGTTATGATTTTTTTTTTATTCACAGCAACAGAAAAGTAATAAAAAAGTTAGCCAACAAATGCATACCATAAATAATTTATTAAAGGCAAGGCATAAACAGGAAAAAAGAGTAAGAAATTCCACAGAAGGATCCATAACGGGCTATGACGGCCAGACAACTACCCATCACCAAAAAGAAATACGTGAAAACGAAACCCTAACATTGCTGTCTTACCTCAGATGACTCACAAAAATTCATTCTCAAAATGTTTAGGAGGTAATTTAGTCTTCTTCGATTTCTTTCTTCAAGGACTTGAAGTTCCTGTCATAAAGATCTTTCACTTGTTTGCTTAGAGTTACGCCAAGATACTTTATATTGTTTGTGGCTATTGTGAAGGGTGCTATTTCCCTAACTTCTTTCTCAGCCTGCTTGTCCTTTTACAGGAAGGCTACTGATTTGCTTGAGTTGATTTTATAACCAGCCACTTTGCTGAAGTTGTTTATCAGCTGTAGGAGTTCTCTGGTGGAGCTTTTTGGGTCACTTAAGTATACTATCGTATCATCTGCGAATAGTGATAGTTTGACTTCTTCCTTTCCAATTTGTATCCCTTTGACTTCCTTATGTTGTCTAATTGCTCTCGCTAGAACTTCAAGTACTATATTGAAAAGATATGGAGAGAGAGGGCAGCCTTGTCTAGTCCCTGATTTTAGTGGGATTGCTTCAAGTTTCTCTCCATTTATTTTGATGTTGGCTACTGGTTTGTTGTATATTGCTTTTACTATGTTTAGGTATGGCCTTGAATTCCTGTTCTTTCCAGGACTTTTAGAATGAAAAGATGCTGAATTTTTGTCAAATGCTTTTTCCGCATCTAATGAGATGACCATGTGGTTTTTTTTTCTTTTAGTTTGTTTATGTAGTGGATTCCATTGATGCATTTCCGTATATTGAACCATTCCTGCATCCCTGCATCCCTGGGATGAAGCCTACTTGATCATGGTGAATGATCGTTTTGATGTGCTCTTGGATTTGGTTGGCAAGAATTTTATTTAGTATTTTTGCATCGATATTCATAAGTGAAATTGACCTGTATTTCTCTTTCTTTGTTGGATCTTTGTGTGGTTTTGGTATCAGTGTAATTGTGGCTTCATAGAATGAGTTGGGCAGTGTTCCTTCTGTTTCTATTTTGTGGAATAGTTTGAAGAGTATTGGTGTTAGGTCTTCTTTGAAGGCCTGATATAATTCTGCACTAAAACCACCTGTATGCAGATATCCTCACAATGCTTTAAATTTAAATTTGTTTCTTATTTAACTTTATGTTTTTACTTATTCACTTTACATCCCACTCATGATCCCCCTTCAGTGACCCCCCTCCCACATTTCTTCCCCCCTCCCTCCCCTTCTGCTCTGAGTGGGTGGGGCTCCCCCTGTCTATCCACCCTTCCTGGCACATCAAGTCTCAATGAGGCTAGGCACATCCTCTCCCAACAAGGCCAGACAAGGCACCCCAGCTAGAAGATCATATCCCATGGACAGGCAACAGCAAAGCTGCTTCTTAAGAAGAAATAACATCCATAGAAACTGAAAAGTTCAATGACACTGACAAAATCTTCTCAAAACCGTAAGTAGTACTTTAAAAAATTTACAAGAAGGAAAAGGTATTTTCAGTAAATATATACATACATAAAAGAATGATGCTAAAATAACTAACTGACATATATCTTCAATAAAAACTTAAATGACAAATAAAATATGATTTCCAAAATATCCAACTTGTAACTTATGAAAGGAGTAAATGTGGTAGTTAAAAATATAAAATATTAACTGGGAAAGGGAAAAGCCTTTGGAATGTAAACATAGAATATAGAAAATAAAAATTAAAAAAATATATAAAATATTGCTCATACTTATCTGTAACCAGAGTAGTACAAAATAAGATCAGTGAGATTTAATTTTGTAGTCACTAGGCTAGCAAAACATCTCAGTAAATGTTTTTATTTATTTATTTATTTATTTATTTATTTACTAATGAGTGGTTACATGCCACCACAGCTGAATGGAGATCAGGGGACAAGTTGAGAGATTCAGTTCTCTCCTTCCACCATGTAGGTTCTTGGGATCTAACTCAGTCTGTCACAATGGGTCACAAGCACCTTACCCACTGGACAGTCTCACCAGCCACTAATAAAGTTTTTTTTTTTGGGGGGTGCTGTTATGTTTTTTTTAAAGGCAATGCTTTGACACTGCTGGTGACTATGTCACTCAGTCGCTGCCCTTCAGGACTCTATAGGACAGTCACAGGTCCATCTACCCATTGGTCAGTTTCCAAAGACCATCACCCAGATACTCTCTCTAACAGTGCAGCTGGAGACCTGTATGAGAATATTTATAGCTTATCAATTGTGGTAAAGGAACATCATAAAGCAATGAAAGATAAATGATATGAAGTTATACACAACGTGGGTGGAACTCAGAAATAATCTTAAGTGACAAAAGCAATTTGAAAATGATTATTAAGTCATGTGACTTTTAAAAGCTTAGATGCAATTAAGATGTGCAATTCAATAGATAAAGATATATAAATATATACATATAATAAAACTATTACTTTAAAGTCAAGTAAATAAAAATTATAAAAGTTTAAACACATTTTACCCCTGGTATGGCGTAGTTAAGAAAGGGAACTCAGGGATGGACATTATGAGGAAAGTTCTAGCTGTTGAATAGTGTGTTCACTCATCATATGTGTTTCATATATACATACAATATGTATGTATATTTTAGCCACCACATATATGTATATGTAATAGCCATTACACACACACACACACATACACACACGTGCACATATACAAAGTAAGAATATGAAAAAAGGCTTTTACCTGATTTAGCCAATACCTATACATATATGTGTACAAATACAGACGTACATACATTCTCCATAATAAATGTACACTTCATAGAATCAATGATACAATAAAGCAGAATTCTTTGTATGAACTCTGGTTCAGATGTACAGCAAATAACCATAGAGGTAGACACATGGCACTGAAAACCACCTAGCAGCTAATTAGTAATTATATAGTTCAAATAAAGTTTGTTCTGAGATATAGAGTACATGCTAGACAAAGACAAGTGTCAGAAAATACCTGTGTTTTTTTGAACTTGTACAAGCAATGTAGAATTTCAATAGTGTAAAGGAGGAACCGAGACTGGTGGATAGCCTAACATATAAAGTCCATAAAATGCTTGCCCTGCATGCATAAGAAGCCAAGTTCAATTCCCCCAGAACCATGCAAGAAAAGATGGCGGTGCTGGCTTGCACTGGGTAAGCTAGCACAGGTGTACCCCTGGGACTTTATGACTAACCAGCGAAGCCTTAGTCGGGGAGTTTCAGGCCAGAGAAAGACACTGAATCAAAAACCAAAGATGGATAGTGTTTGAAGAAGGCAACAAGGGTTGAACTCTGGCCTCCACACACATGTGCATCCACACCATGAGCAGTTACACTATACATACACACACACACACACACACACACACACACACACACAAAGAATATGAAAAAAGGCTTTTACCTGATTTACCATCATAATGGCGTTGGTTCCACTCTGTTTCTTCTGCTAATTACAACTTCTAATGGTATGAGGGAATTTGCTAAATGAATACATGAAGTCTATATTTCTTAAGAACTTTCCCAGAAACTCTGAACAGTTCATCCATGCTATTGTTTAGGAAAGATAATAGTCTCATGGTCTTCTGACTTTTACAACAGTCAAATAAAGCTCATCACCTGACAGTGGCTATTATCACTGTGGTAGTATTGGGAGGAGGGATGTCTGGAAAATATGGCTCCCTGTGGCCAGAAGGAAGTACTGGAAGTGTTGAGTTAATAGCATACAATGTAGGACACATGGATGAGTCCCGATGAGTATCTTCAGTTACAATCATGGCACTAGTCACTGATACTATTAAATGGCACTCTCTTCCAATCTTACCCTCTGCTGTTGGAGGCTTATTGCCTAGACTGATTGAATGGATTTGGTCAATTACAAATAATGCTAAGAACTAGAAAGACAATGAGGTCAGGGAACTTCTACCCTGGATCCTTCCCTGTTTGATTAGTACAGGTTAAACGTGACCTTCTACTGGGTTTCACTGTCTCTGCCATATCTAAATGGCTGCTTTGTCTGAATAGCAAATAAATACTTTCACCATGATCATCACCTTAATTTAAGGGAGGACACATACTATTTAACGATGTCAGTCAATTGACCAATGTAACATTAATAATAGATAAGCACTACAGTGGTGTAGATCCAGTGGGATGTAAGATGCAGGAGCATACTGTACTCAGAGTTCCTAGGAAATTTCTTGGGAAATGTAGATCTCACATAATCATTTCACAAATATCCTCTGGCCATGGGGTTTCATTAAATGCTATTTAGTGTTTTGGTTTTACCCATCCATATGTTTCCTGCTAAATCTCTGACTCACATCCTAAAAGCTTGAAAAATAACAAGGAAAAAGAGGGAAAAAAATTACAAGGAATGAAACGGTCATTTTCAATAAGAACAATATTAGAGGAGGAACATCAAAACAAAAGTTTCATCAGAGATAAAGGCATAAAGTTTGGGCATGCCAAATATTATACACAACAATAGATGTGTGTCTTGCTTCTTGTTGTCTTGGTTTTGCATCTTGTTTAAAAAGAAGATCCCATGGTGGTTAAAAGGGAAAGAGTGTGCGAGTTGGCTTCTCAAGCATTAGCAGCTGTGCTTGTATTCAATGCTTGTTATTAAAGGCCCGTGTGTTCCTCAGCTTCATTGGCCTGGACATTGCAAAATGAGGACGTTAGAATCCGGATAGTGCAGAATCTTGATCAAAGTGTTATCTATTATTGATCTTACATTGGTCGATTGACTGACATTGTTCAATGGTATTCTATTCCAATATCTAACTATACTATGCACATTGCAAGCCCTCGCAAATTGTCTGTAGAAAATGTGTATGTAAGAGAATGTTTAAAGAGAAGAATGCTCTTCGCCAAGGCAATGTCATCAAACACCTGGATTCTAAGGGATCTTCTAAATCATCAAAAGAGGAATGAGCACCCCGATGTTCCAGGAACCATGATATTTGATTCACAGATATTGCTCTTAACAGGGAAATGGTTATATAAAGAATTTCACATTAGTCAATAACATTTATTTGGTAAGATAAAATGAAAAAAAAGTAATAGTGTTGACAAATCGCAAAAACAGTCTGATTTTTACAAAGTCCTTTTGTTTGTTATTGTTCTGGATCATTGCCTTGGTTACAGGAAGTAGAACAAGCTGATTTAGACATGAGCCAGCGCTGGAAATCCCTCTACCCAGGCAAATTCTGTGGACCAATCTCCACCTCCTACTCAAGTATATAGGAGTCATCTGCTTTGGCAACCCAGCTCATTAGACGCCAGCAGCAGCATCTCCAGAGTTGAATCTTTTCATTCATTATTCAATTTGATATGTTCTGGTATAAAGGATTGCCTGCATTCAAAAGCTCTCTTTGAAATGAAAAATTGTTGGCTTCCATAAGTGCTCAGCCATCTCTTATTCAAATGTGGGCTCCACTTAAGAGATGTGAAAAGCCAGTGAGTGTTAATGGAAAATATGTTTACTATTTTCCCTTTTTGGATTATATTTTATTAGCAAGATCTCTGAATACCAGATCTATGGCTGGTGTTTAGCATACCTCATTCCAACTACTTAGATGACTCAAAAACTTCTTTCAAAAACAAAAAAGCTGGTAAGCTTGATCATAGAAGTGACAGAATCTAGAAAAATTGTTAATATATTTTAATACATTCAAAATAAGGCAAATTGGGTCTGTTCATCATTTAGCATCAAGTGCTCACATACCAATGCTGTGGTGTGAGTCAAAATGAAAAGGCAGTGACTTACTGTTGCCATCACCGCATATTTGTTTCCATAAAAATTAGATTTACTTTTAAAGGATTATATACACTGACATTCTCTTTGCTTGATACTCTACTCATTTGCTACTCATCCGTTGGCTGATTCTCCACTGGTAAGATGCATACTTAGGAAGTCCAAAATTGGATAACCTTATATATTAAACTATTATTTTGAATGTAAGTAAAAGGAAAATAACTTAGAAAATCTGAAGACGCAAAGGTAGATTATTTGTTATTTTTCTTCTTGACATTAGAATTTATAAGCCAGAATGAAAGCTTATATAACAACCCTCCCTCAAGCCAGGACAACTATCACCACAGGCACGGTACACCTCCAATGATTAGCGGATTCACAGTTCATCAGACCACCTTGCAAACTAGAGCTAAGTCAGTGATGGGCCAAAGATGAGCTAACCTGACTAGAAGGGCTTAATGATGAATTCAGAGATATCCTCTGAACCCAGACCTCATAGCCTGAAGACAGACTTAGGATTACTGAACCTTTTCATTTGTCCCCCTTCACACGGTGGCTTTAATGTCCCGCCTTTGCTTCTTCTAAAATTCAACCACACAAACCCTATAAACCAGGCATCATAGCATACACATGTACTGCCAGAACTTGAGAGACTATCCAGAACAATCCATGGTTTCAGAAAGAAATAACAATAAAGAAATGCCATCAAAGAATAAGGAATAAAATATCATCAAAAGAATTCAGTAGCTGCTCTGAATTCTGCATGTAAAGTCTACCCAAATCCCTGGGTACCCTGTAAAACATTTTCAAACTAGGAAGACTCACAGCTCAGCTAAGGTTAATCAGATTGACCTGAGAATTTAGTTTCTGCAACATGGGATAGATTCAAATGAAGTGTGAGTCCAGTCCACCTAACTGTATGCTAGAATCAAATGGAGTCAGGAGGAAGCCTACAAGAGAGCAGCATCAGCGATTCACAACCACGGCGTGCCAGCTGAGGTTTATAATTATTATACCACATTCAAGCAGAAAAAGAAACCACTGATCCCAAATGACTCAGGTATTCATTTCTTTAAAACTGAATTTTGAAGCAACTCCTGAAACTATCTTTGAAAATCAGAAGTTTGGAAGCTATGGCAAGCCAGAAAAGTACTCCAAGAAGTTTCTGAGAATGTTGTTTCTCTGCTTTATATTTCTGAGAAAATTTGTATTTATCTCTGTGCAAAACTCAACTACAAATAGGTCAAGAACCTCAACACAAGACCTCACCCAATCCCCCAAATCTGATAAAAGAAGAGTTAATACATAGAAATATGCTTAAGCTCACTGACACAGGAAAGGATTTTCTAAACAAGACCCCAATAGCACAGGCATTAATGTCTGTAATTAATACAAGCAATAAATGGGACCTCATGAAGCTAAAGGGTTTTGTACAGCAAAGGACACAGCATTTGAGTAAAGAGGCAGACTACAGAATGGGAAAAATCTTAAACAGCTGTGAATCTGCTAAAGACCTAGCATCTAAAATATATTAAAAAAAAAATCAAAAAAAAGAAAAATAAACAGTAAGAAAACAAACATCCCAATTTAAAAATAATGCATGAAACTAAACACAGTTCTCTAAGAATAAAATACAAATAACTGGAAATGAAATTTTTATATTTTTTCTTATTTTAATAATTATTTTACAAATGTTATCCCCTTCCCCATTTCCCCTCCACAAGCCCCTTATTCCCCCTCCCTCCCCCTGCCTCTATGAGGATGCTCCCCCACCCGACCTCAGTAACTTAGTATTCTTCTTTCCTGGGTCATCAAGCCTCCACAGGACCAAGTGGATCCCCTCCCAGTGATGCCAGATAAGGCAATCTTCTGCTACATGTCCAGCTGGAGCCATGGGCACCCACCCCCATGTGTATTTTTTGGTTGGTGGTTTAGTCCCTAGGAGCTTTGAGGGGGCGGGGTTCTGGTTGGTTGATATTGTTGTTCTTCCTATGAGGTTGCAAACCCCTTCAGCTTCTAGAGTCCTTGCCCTAACTTCTCCATTGGGGTCCCCGCACACAATCCAATGTTTGGCTATACGTCTGTATCTGCATTGGTCAGGATCTGGCAGAGCCTCTCAGGGGATAGCTATACCAGGCTCCTGTCAATAAGCACTTCTTGGCATCAGCAATAGTGTCTGGGTTTGGTGTCAACAGATGGCATGGATCCCCAGGTGGGGCAGTCTCTGGATGGCCTTTCCTTCAGTCTCTGTTCTACTCTTTGTCTCTGCACTTCCTTTTGACAGGAGGAATTCTGGGTTAATATTTTTGAGATAGGTAGGTAGGCCCATCCCTCAACTGTGGG
The DNA here is from genome assembly GCA_964023405.1 of Apodemus agrarius. Classification (NCBI taxonomy): domain Eukaryota; kingdom Metazoa; phylum Chordata; class Mammalia; order Rodentia; family Muridae; genus Apodemus; species Apodemus agrarius. The sequence goes on along the minus strand of OZ030005.1, from coordinate 160,450,259 downwards.
CCATGCCTATCCACTGGATATGGTCTCTACAGATTCTATCTCCCCTTTGTTGGGTATTTTGGCTAATGTCCTCCCTGTTGGGCCCTGAGAATCTCTTGGGTCCCTGGCTTCTGGGACAGTGGCCAACCCAGGCCCCTTTCCCCACTGCTACACACATACTTTCAAATTCCTGACCCTCTGTACTTCTCCCCCATCTCAAGATAAAAAAAAAAACATGGCAAATATTGGTGTGAATATGCACAAAAAATGACTACTTAAATTGCTGCTGGCAGGAGTCTAACTGATACAGTCACTATGGAAATCAATGCAAAGGTTCCTCAAAAACTAAAAATAGGTCTACCACATGATCAACTCTTGGGGATACCCAAAGGATTTATATCCTACTATAAAGATACCTGCTCATTTTTGTTCATTGTTTCTACATTCACACGAGCCTGAAAATAGAATTGGCCTAGATGTCCATCAACTAATATGTAGCTAATGAAAATGTGGTATATTTGTGAAGTGGAATATTAATAGCTACTAAGAAATGAAATTTGAAAATAAATGGATAGAGCTAGAAATAATCATTCTGAGTGAGGTAGCCCTGGTCAGAAAGATAAAAGCTGCATTTTTATTCTCATTTGTAGGTGTTAACTTGAAAGCTTCAAATAAATATGCTTAATTTGGAACACCCATAAACGTCATGAAATTTAGAAGGAACCATAAGGAGTAGAGGTAGAAAGCAGTGATATAAACACTGAAATGGAATTAATGAAGCAAGAAGGGTTAAGCTATGGAAGGGGATAGAAGAGAAAACATGATGAAGGATAAATAACTCTAAGCACCTTTGGGAAAAGGCACAGGAAAAATTCTTACTACTGTAGATGATTCCTGATATAAGGAGAGAATGTACTTATCCTATAATGAGATCACAAAGCTACAATCTAACAATAAAAAAAACCTGGTTCTAGGAATAAGTTTCTTCTGGAGTTGTTGACCAGTGAAGTCCCGTAGACCCCCCCAAACATTACAGGCTATTGCAATGCTATTGTTTGCCCTCTAAAACTTGACAGTTAATCCATATTGACAAAGATACTACATACCTACTTGAAACACAGAACATTAAAAATACAGATCTGATATTGATCTAGAAACTTCATTCCTGCTGCCTTGCTGTTGTAATGCTAGGTTCTATACATACTACTGGAGAAAAAAATGCCATTGATATTACACAGGTGTGAATCTTTCAAGTTACAATAACTAGCAAGATGTGTTCACGGATGCAAAAGTGGCTTAAACATCAAGGGAGTAACCAACTAACCATGCTCCGATTAGTTAAGTCCTCCAAAAGACAACATTCATTCCTAGCACCATTTTTGAGCAAGGAGGAGGAGGAGGAGGAGAAAAGGAAGGAAGGAGGGAAGGAAAGGAAGGAAGGAAGGAAGGAAGGAGAGAGAGAGAGAGAGAGAGAGAGAGAGAGAGAGAGAGAGAGAGAGAAAGAAAGAAAGAAAGAAAGAAAGAAAGAAAGAAAGAAAGAAAGAAAGGAAGGAAGAAAGAAAGAAAGACCTGTGACAAGACAGGTCAAGGCCCTGGGAGAGAGAATCTACTACATCTACTACTATTCTTCTACTAAATGGACTTAGTATTAAACTGACTGCTAATGGAACATGTCATTCCTATAGATTACTAGTTCTCTTACCTTTCATCAAATAAGCTTTCATTTGCACACTGGCCATAGTACAAAGAATAAAAGACTGCAGAATTCTCAGCCCTGATTGTAATATCTATACTCCACTCCTTTCCTCCTAAGGCTCTGGGATGGTTTCCATAGGGTAGAAAGACTATAAGAGTCAGAGATGGTGAATAAATACAAGGAAACCGTTTTCTCTGAATACAGCAGGGCAGATGCACGTAGGAACTCATGAAAGTTATGACAGCTTGCGCAAGCCCCATGCAAGCACAGACCAAACCAAATCCCAGCATGGAGAAGGGAGAAAGACAGGAAGTCCCACCTCTAAGCAAGAAGCTACTGGTAGCATAGCTGCTGGGGAAAAGAGGCAGTTTTCTTTAGTATTGTTGCTCCTCCTAGGTCAGCCATGTTCCAGTGGAAGATCACATATCTTCGAATACATGAGTAGCACACATTGATCTTAATAGGTAAAAAGAATGTATAGGGCACAAAGTGGGATAGAGAGAGAAGGAAGATAGATTTGGCAAGACTTTGATAATAGTTGGATGTGTTCAAATTTTTGGTGAAATTCTCAGAAAACTAAACTTTAAAAGTGAAACAATAAAAACAAATTAATCCAATTTCAGACGTCTTTAGAGAGAACACACACACACACACATACACACACACACACACACACACACACACACACACACACCCTTCCCACAAAAGGTAGCTTTTGTGGAAAACAATACAGAGCATCTGCAACACTTAAAAAGGAACTACCTGTGATCCAACAATCTCATCATAGCACACACATATGAAAGAAATGAAATAAAAACTCCAATGATTTTTGTGGTGTGTGTGTGTGTGTGTGTGTGTGTGTGTGTGTGTGTGTTGGGGGCTGCAATCATGAGGACATAGGAACATATCATATGAAGGTCCAACACAGATGAAAGAATCAATATAATGTGGTACCTGTGCCTAGTGGAATACCAATTGACCTTAAGAAGGAGAAAATTCTAGCATGTGCAAAAGTATGGATGAAATTGGGGAAGTTTATGGTAAGCTGGGCACAGAAAAAACAATACTACATAACATTTTTGCATGTGAGATCCCTAAAAGTTGAACTCACAGAAGCAGAGAGAACAGGGGTTACTGGAGGCGAACCATCGTGCAGAGGAACAGTAGTGAAGCTGATGATAGAAATTTCAGGGTATACAAAGTCCCATGGCAGCCACTTGGGATCCAGGAGGAGCATTATGCTCTGAGCAAGCTTGTCCACTTGCTCTTCCCCATGGCCTTGTGGGAGAAAGTAGTGAGAGGAAGGTTAGAATAAACCCTTGAAGTATGAAAGGCAGTTGTGAGGTTCCCTTTTGGGACAAGCATAGAATGGAATGTCTCACAGATCGTATGCTTTGGGCTCTGCTGGAAGCAAATTCAGCCCCAAATCTCCTTCTTATGATTCATGTGACTTTGGATGATTCTGTTGACTTCTTTGTCTGTCAGGATTAACATCCATGAAATGCAACTGATGCTACATGATGGTGATTATAAACTCTAAATATGATCTTTCTCTGTACACAAAATGAGCTCTGTTGAGTTTAGCTCTTGCTTTTGGTTTTCCTACAGTTATTGTCATTATTGTTCTGTTGGTATATTTCCACTGGCCAAGAGGTTTACACCCCTGAATGGTTTTAAACTGTAGTCTGTTAACTTTCAAAACCCATACAGTCTTAAGAGAGAGAGAAAATTCTGTGGTTTTGTGTGAGCTGAAAGTGAGCCTTTCAAATTCCTCTTCTCTTTCTGATACTGAATAATGCACAAGTCCTTGCAATGATACATAATAAATGAGAGAGCTTACATTTATTGAATGTCTATTAAATGCCAGACTCTGGTCATAAAATTCATATACAGTATTTCATGTTGCCCCTTTAAAAGAGCTGCAAAATAGAAAACCTCTCCCTCTAATGGATGAACAGACAGCGTTTCAGAGAGACTGACATGCAGAAGGTTCCACCATGGATCAGATCAAGTGGTTTTTTTTCCCATGATATTTTATTCCAACGCTGTGAAATTTGTTATGTTAGTTAGAAAGGAAAGGAAAGCCATTTGGGCTGAGGTCCTTTCTGCACATAGTCCCAATCTCATAAAATACAGGAAATTATATGTATGTTGCTGGTGTTACATTCAAATGCACTGTAGGAATCTTCTTCTTCCTAAGTTCCATGGGGGAGGAACTGGGAAGTTAGGAAAGAACTATCGAGCTAGTGATAAGGAAGAAGGGGATGGGAAGAGAGTGGAGAGAGCCAACACTGAGTGCCTTGAAGCTACAGCACAAGATACAGTGATGGTGTCCTGAGTACAGAAAGGCTGTGAAAGTAGACATACGGGCAGTTCCAGCCACACTCGCCTCCTTCTCGCTGTACAAGCATTACTCAGCCATTCGCTCCTCATCGGTCATCTCCCTATTGAAGCAAGGTTGAATCTGTAGAGATTAGTGAGAGGGAACAGTGACACTGTAATGAAGAGGATTCAGGAGAAGAGCATGGTGAGTGCATCTTTGACCTATACTGATCCCCCCCCCTTTACTCAACAGCATCTCCTGTCTCCAGAAAACATAAACACCATGAACCCACCCAGTCTTCCTCATGGCTTGTCTAGTGCATACAGTCTACATCTGATTTCATATAGCTTGCCTGGCTGGTTTGACTTCATGTTGGAATGTGCAAAGCTCATTAGCCTGCTAGAAGGCAGGACGCGTGTTTCCTACCACTCTTGTTTTGTGTATGGTTTCTTGACAGGCCCACAGAATGGTTGAGTTGATTCTCGGAGTGTAAACACTTTGGCTGAACGAACCACACTTGATCGTCTCTTGCTGGTTCCCTCGGCATTCGCATTTACTTCTGTTCTTATTTCACATATCTGTGCTGCTCTCCCCTGGACTCTGTACCCTAGAACAAAAGGGGGCACCAGGCTTGCCCTGCTTGCCATTTCCTCCTAATATAACACAGCATCTTGGTTTACATTGAACCCTAACTAAGCTCATATGTTTAAACATGGAGTGCTCTTTGGAGACTTGCGTATTGAATGCTTGGTTCCCAGCTTTGAGGGATGGTGCTTTTAGGGGAGGTTGTGGAAGCTTTAGTCGTTAGGACTTCACTCTATAAAGAAGGTCAATGGGGACATGTCTTGGAAATTTTTGCCTGGTGCTGAGTCCTTTCCTCTCTCTCTCTGTTTCCTCTCTGCCATGAGGAGAACATTTTCTCATATAAGCTCCTGCCTCTACAGTGTTCTGTACCATCATAGGCTCAGAATCAACAGAGCCATACTGAGTGCCCAGAAACTCTGAGCCAAGGTAAACTTTTCCTTTTCCTTTTCTTTCCTTCCTTCCTTTTCTTTGCTTCCTTCCTTCCTCCTTCACTTCCTTTTCTCCTTTCTTCCTCTTGTATTTCCTTCCTTGTTTATTTCCTTCCTTCCTTCTTCCTGTTGTTTAAGGCAAGTATTTTTTTATACCATAGAAAATTCTAAAACAATCTATTTATTGAACCACGACTGGATGGGTAACTGGATGGATAGAAAGAAGAGACCGGTGACATCTGTCTATGCAGATTCCTGAGACCCCTAAAGTCCTACAAAATGTGGGTGATAGAACATGTTGAGTTTATTCCGCCCATGGGTGAGCAGATGGGAGTTTTCCAGATATAAAGGTGTTGATTACTTTTAGGGCTACAGGGGTGAGAAAAAGCAGGCTGGAAAATGAGCTGGCTGTTGAGCCCATCACAATCTCATAGCTACGAAGTGCTCCATACTGTGTGTTCACTGAACCCTGACTACACTTCCATTTGGATTGTGTGGTCTTCAGTAATTTTTTTTCTTTTCTCTGGATTTTTGTAAAGTGATTCAATTACTTTGCTTTAAGAACTGGGAAAAAAACCCTCACAATTATTTATACTATTTATTTTGTATTTCCTACTTGTTCACTTTTGCGACAGGCAGAAATGAGGAGACACAAAGAAACCAAGCAGCAGCATCCCTACCTGAAAGGCACTTAGCATGTGCTTTCAGTGCTTGAAGAGTCAAAATCTGTGGTTTTGTGTATGCATAGCCGTGCTCTGTGCACGGTCTCCTCTCCTCCTATCAGACATGACCTGAAATCGGTACAAACGCAGCTTTCTCGAGTATGAGCTTCTGAGCCCAGGCACGAAGCCAAGCAAGCTCTCATGTTTGCAAAACTGCGACAGTCTTAGAGACAACTGAGATTTGTAAAGAAAATCTGGGCACATTCTTCGAAGAGTTTAGGGGTAAATAGGGTTCTTGGAAAGGGATCATAATAATTAATGGATTTTTAAAACAAGTAACTATGTTTTGGGTTTAAAAGATGTTCTTTGTTAATGTCAATTTGATATTGAACTGGCAGTTTTAAAGTCAGTGACTTGCTTATAGGGGATTCTTTCTGTGGTTTTTCTGTATTAGACGAACAGAAATGTGAGTTGTTTTTGTTGTTGTTGTTGTTGTTGTTGTTCCTAGAGAGTGACAGGCTATTATACGCAACATCAGGGAATAGAAATTCGAGTGCGGAGCAGTGCGACCTTAACAAGCTTTCTGCTTGCCCATGAGTAAAGTGTCACATGCTAACAGACCATCACTGCAGGGGACTACCCCCTGCTACAGCTTTGGGGAACTTGAGCTTCAGACAGCTCTGTTGACTTGATCCTGTAATATCTGCTAAAGGGAAGACATGTCATAGCATAGGCTAGCACGGAAGCAATTAGAGAGAAACCTATGGAGCTGAGAAATGGTGCTGACAACAGGCTATTCGGAGCATCTGAACTGCTAACTGAGTAGAGAGTTGTGCAAAAGAAGGATCTGCAAAGACACCTGCAGGAAACCTGAGCCCTTATAGCCTTTATTCCCTTAGCAAAGAGAACTAGCCAAGTCTCTCTCTCTCTCTCTCTCTCTCTCTCTCTCTCTCTCTCTCTCTCTCTCCCTCTCCCCCCTCAGGAAGACAGAGAGAGATAGGAAGATGATAAAGATGATGTGGTCAGACTTAAACACATGCCATTCTCTCACATGAGGGAGACAAAAAAAATATTGGCTTCAGAAGTAGAGAGAAGATTAAAATTAAAAACAATAACAATAACAAAACCCTACTTCCTCCTCCCCAGCTTGCTTTTGGTCAGAGTGTTTCCTCACAGCACTACTAATCCTGAGACATGGATAGACACAAATATAAGACTTAAATATACCTATGTAGTTATAATAATTCTTACATGTATGCTTTCAGGGCCGGTTATAAGGCAGCAGACAACCTACAGGCCATGAATTTGAAGGAAAGTGGTTACAGGTCTGTGAGAGGGTTTGGGAGGGAAAGGAGAAATGCATTTAAATTATAATCTCAAAAGTAATTTAAAACTTGGAGTATAATGAAATGATCTTTAAAAAGAGTAGAGAGGGGGACGGGGGTTACCAGAAGCTGACTGGGGTAGAGGAGAGGGTGCAGGCAGATGGGAGGGAGAGCCTTGGTGCTCAGGAGCACAGTGGGCTGAATATGGAGGGAAGGACTTGCACATACATTTCAAAACAGCTCATGGTGAGGAATTTGAATGCCCCATGTGCAGAAGGGACCTGTGCCTCATTTAGGGGACACGCCGGTTATCCTAAAACAATCTTTGCATGCCATATGACCACTACTAAATAATGCATAGTAGCAAAAATAAACTTCACATAATATGTGTCAAGTAAAATTGTTAAAAAAAAAAAAGAATAAAAGACATGGAGGAATGAGGTGACCCCAACACTGTGCTTTGTGTGAGACATGGTAGCCAGTCTCTCTGTCATTGAGACTGAATGATATATTTCTCTGAAAATATTTTAAATCCCCCTGATAAAAATGAATACACCAGTGAGTATCAGTGGGATACTCAGCAGGGAAAAGTGCTTGGCACCAGGCCCGATAGCCCAAGTGCCATTCCCAGATTCTACCTACACGGTGGAAGGAGAGAACTACCTCCTGCAAGTTGGCCGGTGACTTTCACACATGTACTATGATATGCCTGCATACAAACACACACATACACACACACACACACACACACACACACACACACACACGAGAGAGAGAGAGAGAGAGCGAGAGAGAGAGAGAGAGAGAGAGAGAGAGAGAGACAGAGAGAGACAGAGAGAGACAGAGAGAGACAGAGACAGAGAGACAGAGACAGAGACAGAGACAGAGAGACAGAGACAGACAAACAGTAAATACATGTTTAAAAAGAAAGATCCAGGTACCCCACGAATCACAGTACTCAGGGGCAGATGGACCTCGGTGTGATTGAGACTACCCTGATCTACAAAGTGAGTCCCAGACCAGCCAGGGCTGCGCAGTGAAACCACATGATTTGGAATGCTTTCATATGAGAGAAAGTATGAGTCCAATATATCTAAAGGATAATTTCCATTTAGGATAGTAAATTATAGCAACAAAACTGTTCCTTTACCACAGAAAAAGAAGCAATTTTGCTTACTATAGCCATATGAACCATCTGTGGGTCAAAAGGAGAGTAGGCCCCTTGTGGTCAGTGAGCATTTTTATATCTAAGATGCCAAGAATCCAGGCTATTGGGATTTGCCCAGTGTTTTTCAAATACACATTTCCCTAAACATTACTAGCTAAGGATACAGACCACAGAATTTAAAAAGAGATCACACATGCAAGAAAAACTAAATCTGTAAACAGAATGAGCTTTTTCTCCCTTTAGTTTTATGAAAGAATAATAGTCATGGCTGGAGAAATGGCTCAGCAGCTCGCTGTGCAGCTCGAAGACCCGAGTTTGAATCCCGGCACCCACATTAGAATGCCAGACATAACTGCACACATCTCCATACTCCTGAAGTATGGGGGACAGAGACAGAGAGATTAACAGAACTTTCTGGCAATCAGTTCATCTCCATATTCAGTGAGAGACCCTGTCTCAAGACAAAAAACAAAGAAAAAGGCAGAATGCTAGCCTGGGGCACCTAACATTCTCCCTCTGCTATCCCCTGCATTCATTCAGGCACGTACACCCAATACATACATACATATGTATATGTATATGTATACATACATACATACACACACTCTACCTTACAAATATAATAGTCAATGAAAGATTATTCTACCTAAACTTTGTGTCCAACTTTAAAATAGTACATCTAGTTTTGGACATGAAAGAATTGAACTTGCTTTTTCTAATTGGTTAGTAAACTTGGTTGTTTGATTTGGTTTAACTTACCAACAGGCTAGAGGAAAAAAAATGGGCAAGTTGTAAATCTCTCAACACACTGAATAAATTTGTGAATCTCTCAACTCGCTAAATGCTGCTTTGTTTGACACACACACACAAGACAAACCTCTCACCCCACCACCCACTCCCAGGAAATAAATTACCACTTGTCAAAACAAAAATGTGGGCCTTGCTACCACCAGAGGATCTGACCACAGGGCAGATCTTCTGCAGTTCTTTCTAGAAATTATCTATCCCTCTTTGTCCCTCCAACTCTCCACTGAGAACCTCAGCCCTAATAACTCAGCCGTTCAGATGTCAGCTCCGAGGAGACATGCAAAGGAGCAGCTTTCATTTTCAACTTCCACTGCCTCATTTTTTCCTTGGCTCAACATTTCTTTGAGCTCGGCGGGCTGTCTATGGGGCATAATCAAGGATGCAAACAGATCCAAAATGTGCATGAATGCACGAATGATGAAGGAAGCAGCAATGGGAATATCGACTGGATCCCCCAGCATTTAGTATTTATAATCATTTCAAGATGAACGCGTATATGAGTGGAAAAGCCAGTTTCTCCCCTGCCCACTTAGCCTCTAGGCATACAGTTTTAAAGCATCACCAGAACACCCCTTGACTGTCATTAGAAGGGCTTCAAGAACACAGGCCAAAACAGATAAAAAAAAAATTGCCTCCAAAGTCCAACCCAACGTGTTGTCCAACATTCGCGTTAGCTCAGCCTGCCTCGGATGCTTTGGTTCTGGGAGGGGAGGGAGCTTAGCAATCTGGTTAGCATCTGGTTGTCTGGCATGAACTGGAAACCTCACTGAGTTCTCAGTTTTGAGATGCTGAGGGACTCTTGTCGATAAAGCCCGATCTTGGAACGCGTGAAGAAGCAGATGGCTCTCTCAAACAGGAACTCTGACTGCAGGAGGCAAACACCCAACAAGCCCCCTCAGAGGAGCAATTGTTCTCTCCCCAACCCACTCTGCCGATGCCATGGGACCCCATTTCTGAACTCATTACCAATGTTTATGAAATGAAATAATATTTGAAAACGATCATGGTTAATTAAAAATCTTTTTTCTCATCTTCAGATTCCTATTTGATAACCATCAACAACTCATTTTTTTAAAGAAATCCCCATGTCTGTCTTTGCCAGTAGAATTTAAGAATTTTTATCTAGGTCTTCTTTCATTAAAACACATGAACATTCTTTGAAGGTCTGGTTTCCTATTCAAGTATTTTCTTAAATGCATCAAGTGAATTTCTTATAGCTTAGGGTATAAGGGGACAGGAAGTACTGTGTTTTTAAAGACTGTGTGGCAATTTTTGTGTGTAAAAATGTCTGTGCAAAACTGCTGAAGCCTCAAAGGATCAGCTCAGTAGCTGGAAGTAAAGCCTTAAATCATTTGCAAACCCATGAGCTTCATCATTCTCTTAAATGCGAGTCAGCAAAAAGATACACTCTTCCCACTTAGTAGATGGATGAAACTGAATTATTGGTAAACTAGAGGTGGTTGCTTAGGGCACCAGATCCAGGCCGACTCAGTATTGCTGAGAACTTGTTGTGTGGTTGATCATTGTGCACAAGGTTGAGAATACTGAAAACATAAGTCTTATGCACAATGTGTATAATCCAGGCATTGTTTGCTTTCAATCATTTTCTGCCATGAGATGAATGAAACATAAATTTCATGTGGGCCACACTCCCAGAAATTAGTCAGTTATAGGTAATCCTCACAATAGAATCCCAAATCCACATGCCAACCCCTACTAAAAAACTATTGGGCCTAAATGAGTGAAAAAAAAATTATTATAAACAAAATTTTGAATGTATTGTCAAGCTTTCAAGTGTTTAATAAATGTAAGATTTTCATAATTTGCAATAAATCAGCAGTAATAATTTTTATGATTTATTATTTAACTCTCAGCAGTTATATGGACTTTCTTATTTATGTGCATAGAGATCTAACTATTTTTCTGGAAATTAGTATCCATTTTCACCTTCATAAAATTTTTAAGGTGTGTGTGTTTGTGTGTGTGTGTGTGTGTGTGTGTGCACATGCATGTGTGCTTCAAGGATTGGAACTTGACCTGGAGGATATTAGAAACCATTCTGCCATAAAACAATGCTAATATTGCTTATATATTGGTCATGCATCCTATTTTGTAGTCTAGATTAATTTCCTTTCATCAAGCATTTGTATTGAACATAAATCCCTTCCTCGTCTAACTCATTAGCATCTTGTTGTCTTAGTTTTCTTTCTCACTGTCCCCATTTCAGTGATGTAAGAAGTTCACTCTGTCTCGATCACTGCAATCCTTCTCATTCCATCATGCCAGTCTTCAGAACTTCGGGCTGTAATATCATCTTTTGGAAAACTCAACGTAGAACTTACCCAATGCAGGTGTAACTGTGATGCTGTTCGAGTATTTAGTATAAAATCTAGGCTTTCTGCATAAAAAGTACATCCACTCCCAGGAACTACCTGTTCATCTTGGCTACTTTCTGGTGGTTTTGTTTTCTCAACTCAGAGAAGGGTTTTCCACACATGCGAAGATACATAGCTACTGATGGGCCCAGAGCATCACAGCTCTTCCTATAGAAAGGACCAAATTATCTCAGATCCACTTTGGGACTCCCATTGGAGGAGACTTAAATCACATGTCATGCCCTTATGTTGATTTTCAGGTAATACCTGTGGCATAAGAAGGCATAATGACTGGAATGACATGGTAAAGGAGAAGAAGTTTGCCAAGGGACCAACTTTTAAATATCTTCTAAAAAGAACTGAAAGCAGGGCTTTGAAGAGATAGATGAATACGGGTATCTAGAGCATCAATGCTAAGCATTATATCCATTGTTCAAAGCAAGTCAGGGTTCCTTGACTGGTGAGTAGAGAGGTAACAGGTAGCATACGTATATATACAAGATACTAGTCATCAATAAAAAGGAAAGTCATTCTGACACCTGCTACTATGTGATAAACCTAGAAAGCATTAGGTTTACTGAATCAAGTCAGTCACAAAAAGACTTTAAAATGACTAAGATGACATACAGTATAGTATGTGTATTTTATTCATAATAAACAGATTTAGGTTTTGGCTTTTATTTGTTTGGTTAGTTTTTTTTATTTTGTTTTTTAAGAAGAGGCAATACTATTCTCAGAAAAAAAGACATAGTCATAGATAAAGCAATCAACAGCCACTACAGTACAGATTGGAGATAATTCATCTTCTTACAGATGAGAAAGGGCTTAGGAAAGGGTAAGCACAGAAGACCTGAGTCACATTGAGTAAAGGGAGGAACCCTGTACAGCTGACCCACGCGTCAGCAGAGCAAGCAGAAAAGGTGAAAACATCAAAGCTGCCAATAGCTGCTTGCACATATCTATGATTTGGAACTTGGAGTCGGGAGTTTTGGGTCAGCTTGTAGGAAATAAGACAAAGGACAGATGTTCATTCAGTTTGAAGTCTGATATTCCAAGTATCCCTTTAAAGTTACATACATATAAATGTGGTATATATATATACCACATTTTCTGTATCCATTCCTCCATTGAGGGACATCTGGGTTCTTTCCAGCTTCTGGCTATTATACATAGGGCTGCTATGAACATAGTGGAGCATGTGTCCTTATTACATGCTGGGGAATCCTCCAGGGATATACTCAGGAGTGGTATAGTAGGGTCCTCTGGTAGTATAATGTCCAGTTTTCTGAATTCATGAAATTCTTAGGCAAGTGAGTAGAACTGGAGAATGCCATCCTGAGTGAGGTGACCCAATCACAAAAGAACACACATGGTATGCACTCACTGATAAGCAGATATTAGCCCAGAACCTCAGAATACCAAAGAAACAATTACATATCAAATCATGCCCAAGAAGAATGAAGGAGAGGCCCCTGGTCCTGGAAAGGCTCAGTGCAGCAGTGTAGGGGAATACCAGGACAGGGAAGCAGGAAGGGGTTGATTGGGGAACAGGAGAAGGGAAGGGGGCTTATGGGACTTTGGGGGAGGGGGCATCCAGGAAAGGGGAAATCGTTTGAAATGTAAATAAAGACTATATCAAACAAAAAAATAAAGTTACATATAAACCAAATGCAAAATCACAATAGCAAGGAGACTGGAAAAATTTTGAGGCTTTATGATTCAGTAGACACCTAGATATATACAGCAGAGAAACGTCCTCATACACCAGGAAATCTGGGACAGAACCCTCTCTGGCAATCATAGTTCGAATGTAAAACTATCAAGACCAACTCAAAATGTCCTTTGGCAAGAGAACGATTGCTCAGTGGGGATGTGGAGTTGTCTTCATATACTGGAATACTGTGCAGTAGTGAAACTAATTAAATTGTAGTTAGTGACACTAACACACAGTGTTCTTGCAAGTGTAATATTGAGTAAAGTAAACTATAATTTATATACGAAGCTCCCATCCTGCATGTTGAGAAATTACTTTTGAAAACACTAATAAGTAACTCTCCAAAGAAATGCAATGAATAATAACAGTTGCAGGGTAAAAATCATCTCTGAGGAACCAGAGAGGAGAGTATCAAAAGCAGGTCAAGAGATGAGATTGGAGTATATTGAAAGTCTTTAGCTTCTTAATCTGATTGGTGAACATAGGAGTACTCTATTGATTTTAAATCTAAGTTGGACACAAATGTTATAGGACACAGTTAACAGAAAAACATGTTTTTAGGAAGATAAATAAAGAGAAGTCCTTTTCATATGCTCTATGGTACTAATATACCTTGCATAAAAGATACTGCATACAGCCATGAAAGGCTGCTAAGATCAAAATGTGCAGTTCACAAGCCTGAATTCCATTTTGCATCTCTCTCTTGAGTGCACTTCTGATTTTAGCTTATCTCCTGACACTTGGGAACCAGAAGAGGACATAACAGAAAAGATGAACTGAGAATTCCACTGATATGTGGATACTCTGTCCAATAGGCAAGGGACAGAAAGGCAGTTGCAGTTTGTGATGAAGTCTTACATAGCAGCTACAGAGAAAAAGAGGGCAATGTGGAGCCTGGCTATGTTCTCATTGCAATACTCTATTGCTTACAATGGGCGGTTCAAATCACAGCTCCCAGCACGTTATGTAAAGCCTTACCCCATGAGTGAAAATATTTCTGATTAGCACACTCCCCAGGTCACCCACTGTGCTCTGTTTATTCAGCTTATTTCAAACTCTGGCGGGGGCGGGGAGGGGGATTGTACACAGAGAAAAATGGAAGAAAACTGTGATGTCGCTTTCCACTTCAGCTAGGCACATCCGAGGGTATGGTTGGAAATAATACCCAAATACTAAAATTCGCAGGCACTGAGATTATCTTTGTCTTCCTACCACATGGTGTGCCAATTCTTTGCTGCAATTTCAACACATGGTCTTGGATTGGATGACTCTTGCTGAAACTTAATATGTGTTTGAAAGGCCCCTACAGTCCGTGGATTTAAAGTGAGTAACATGCATCTGGAGTGAGTGATGGATATCATTAGAAAATGTCCCTCAACTTGTCGAAGCAGCTGAAGTAGTAGCCTGGTGATTCCATTCTAAAAGGAGCATGCTCCCACAGTAGATGTGGGGTAGATCCAGGAAACAGTGTCTAAAGACTTAGTGTCCCACAGTTGGAATTTTGTTGTTGTTGTTGTTGTTGTTGTTGAAAAGCTAAATGGGAGAACAGGATGCACGCTGTCTGTTCCACCCGTGTCTCTCTGAGACCACAGAACACTGACCAGCAAATGTCGGATTCCAAGAGAAAACAGAACTGACAACTGCGCAGCAACCAAAACTACCAGCAGAGCATGTGGGAGGCGGTGTGCACAGAGTATGTGGGAGGCGGTGTGCACAGGAGAAATGAAGCCGCAGCCTAACTTCTTTGTGACAGAGCCACACACATGGGCAGCAGTTCAGGAAAGGATTGCTCAGAACTATACACATGAAATAAGTACCCAGAGCTGGGGAAATCTTCCAATAGTTACGAAATAAAAAGAAGCAATCCAAAAGCGAAGTGTAGTCTCCACGCATAAAAATCAGTCCAGAGGGACGGGGTCAGTTGGAAATGATGCAGGGCTGGATTCCTCGTGATTTCTTGTGCTAGTTTTCACAAGATTTATTTCGTATTCAAGCAAGACATATTAATTTCCCTAAATATATCTCCCAAAGTTAAATTCCTAAACCATCTGAAAGTATATCAGTATGCCAATGACAGATACTCCATTTAAACTAACAATGAATCATTTAGATACAGACAGGTGAGTCCCACCTTGCCTAAGAAAGAAAACTGAAAACAAATTTGATTTCATAGACCCTTAAATCAGGCATGGTAGCACATAGTACCTGGGAGGAGGGACATATGAAGATCAGGAGTTCAAGACCAACCTCTGCTACATAGTAGCTTGAGTGTGCCTGGGATACATGAAACCCTAACCCAAGAACAAAACAAAGAATGAATTCCTTCTTTTGGAAATTCACCAACTAGGAAACTCTCATCAAGAACACAGGCAGCAGCTGTACTCAGTGGCAGAGCCCTTGTATAGCATGTACAAGGCCCTGGGTTCTATCCCTACTACCACAAAAACAAACCAACAAATGAATGAATAAAGGTGGGAGGAGGAATAAAGACAGGAAATTATATCCTTCAAAATAATTTAGGAATGGCCATGGCCGGGCGGTGGTGGCGCACGCCTTTAATCTCAGCACTCGGGAGGTAGAGGCAGGCAGATTTCTGAGTTTAAGGCCAGAGTGAGTTCCAGGACAGCCAGGGCTACACAGAGAAACCATGTCTCAAAAAAAAAAAAAAAAAAAAAAAAAAAAAAGAGGTGGTCAAAGAAACTCAGAAAACATTTTTTCCAATCACCATATCACTTCAAAAGTCGTGATTCTTAAAGGGTTTTGATGTGCCTTGCTTCATGCCAGCAGTCTACACAGAAGAAGAGAAGTCCTCTACAGCCTTTTCGGGTGAGAACATGGAGAGACAGGACAGGTCTTTTTCGTGTCTGCCGCTATTCAGCCCCTCCTTCCTATTGGAATCAGTATAGAGAGGTTCAAAGCCGAGCACACTAATCGCCTTTATTGGCTGCTCACTTCATGTCCCAGGAGCAAGCTGACTTCATCCCACGGACCATGCCTAACTGATTGGAAATGCTTCCAGGCCTGTATTGGCAAAGTTTCTTAGGCCCTTATTGAGTACTGAGACTCAGTGGCAAAGTGTGCCACACTTGATTTGCAATGCCTGCGACTCACAAAAGTGAAAAGCAAGTAGCCCCCATAGCTCTTACACATCATCCTTATACATCAGTCCTCTCAGCTGCCTGCTCTGTAGATCTCTTTTACCATAGACTCCTTCAGAGCAGCATTTTATCCAGAAACACAACCCTTGAGAGTAGTAAATGGAAACTCGTAGCCACTCACACTCGATGGAGGAGAACACATGGATGAGGTTGGCTTTCCTGAGTCCCTCAATTTCTCCCAGATAGGAAGCAATTTCCATGAGGTAACAACCCAAAGATATAGAAAATATGCTTCTCATAGATGTATCTCAGACAGTATAAATAATACCTCTCCTCCACTAACAGTGTCCACAGAGAGAACCAGCAGAAGTCCAGGAAGCAGCAATGGAATGTGCCAGAAGAAGCCCTGTGGAGCTCCCAGGTGTAGGGCTTGCTAAACGCAGAAACTTCAGAGAAAGGTTGAGCCAGGAAACACAAGCATGCTGTTCCACATCTCTTTAACAAGAGTGTATGCTTAAAGATAAGCTCAATCTGACTTTTATAAGTATCCTCTTTAATAAAACAAAGATAAAGGATTGCCGTGTGTTTTAGCCAGAACACAGGTGCAGCCAGATTACCATTCCAGGTACTTTCAGAAAGAAGATTGCCAGTTATTCCCCTGACAGCCTCCTGAATAACTTCTAGCGACACATTGGAACTTAAGAAGCAAAGGGAAAATGTACATTTATCTCTGGTATAAAGTTTAAATGTTTGTCCTTTGGTCTATTTATAGTATACTCTTATACATGCTAGAGGGTTCAGCCTATAATGGTTGACATTATCGACTTGACAAAACATGGAATGACCTATCACCCAGGAAGAAAGTCTTAATGAGGGAGTACCTACATTGAATATGCCTGTAGGAGATTGTCTTATGTAAGTTCATTGATGTGAGAAGTCCTGGCCCACTGTAGGCGGCACTATTCTCTAGGCACCTGGTCCTGTACTGTGTAAAAGGGAAAAGAAGTGCCAGTGACCCCCCCCGCCCTTTCCCGTGGGTGTGATGTGACTTTGCTTCAAGCTCCTGCCATCATGACTTCCTTGCCACAATGGATGGCAACCTGGAACTGAGCTGAAATAAAGCTTTTCTCTCCTAAGCTTCATCTTGTCGGGGTATTTTATCACAGTTATATAATT
The DNA here is from genome assembly GCA_964023405.1 of Apodemus agrarius. Lineage (NCBI taxonomy): Eukaryota > Metazoa > Chordata > Mammalia > Rodentia > Muridae > Apodemus > Apodemus agrarius. The sequence goes on along the minus strand of OZ030005.1, from coordinate 160,432,923 downwards.
AAGACTAGGATATAGCCCAACCCTCTCCACTAGCTGGGGGTTTCCTTTTGTCTAAGGGCTATGTTCAGCCTCTGAATATCTGCACAGCACTCTTATATCCTAAGGGGCTATTATCCTCTCCCAGCTGCCCCATAACCATAATTTCTTTCCTTCCAAGTTATGCTTTCACGAATAAAATTTGTAAATTGTGCTGAAAATCATCCTACTGGTTGAAATTCTTACAGACTAGAGGCCTCCCACTAGAGGTACTAGGAGGAGGTGCCAATAGGTGTGAGGAATACTCTGTTCTTTCCAGATCTCTTCCTTTTAAATTTTATCAAAGCTTACATAGAATCTACAGATAAAGACCATCTAGCATGTCTCAAGCTAAGTTTTTGTCTCATAGGTGTTGAAATCAGGGCTTATTGCTTCCAAAATACATAACTAGGCTCATTCTAGAAGATCCTTCAGAAGTAATTTTGATCATGTTCTCATACTCAAAGATGGGAAAGAATATTCTGGTTAGTATGTTCTCTTCAAAGTTCAATTGCTCTAAGGTCAGCCCCTGCTAAATCTCTCAGAACCTCACATCCACACTGTGGCTTGGGTGGAAGATAGATAATTTTAGAGACATTGAAAAGTCAAAAAGCTTAAGAAGAACTCATTCAGTGAGAGGATTCCCTAAATGTCATTAAGAAGTATGTATATCACAGGACATGATACGCTCTTCCTGCACATTTGTGGTATTTGTATGTTGGCGGTGTGTTTCATTTTGTTTTGAGACAGGATCTACAGTATACAATAGGCTGGCCTTGGGATCCTTAACTTCCTGCCTCAGCCTCCTACATGTTATGATTACAAGTCAGTACCCCACATCTGGTGCTAGGATGTGGGTTTTAAGATAGTCAATCATAGCTAGCATCTGTGTTCTAATGACTTCAAATCTATGCATTTCCAATGAGAAGAGAAGACAGAGAGAGCTCAACTGTAGTTGACCAAAGTCCTTCAGTGGGAGAAATGGACAGCCAGAGTAAGGAAAGCAGCACACTCATGTTTGCTTGTGTTAATGTGTTTGGTTCTTGTTATCTGGTCCCCCAAACAAATGATATTGACCTTGCAAACCAAAAGAAAAAGAAAGAGAAAGAAAGAAAGAAAGAAAGAAAGAAAGAAAGGAAGGAAGGAAGGAAGGAAGGAAGGAAGAAAGAAAGAAGGAAGGAAAGAAAGAAGGAAAGAAAGAAGGAAAGAGAGGAAGGAAGGAAGAAACAAAGGAAGGAAAGAAGGAAGAAAGAAAGAAAAAAGAAAGTAAGGAAGAAAAAAAATCATTTAAAACACCTAATCTTTGACCTGTGGTTTCAAAGTCTTAGGTCATTTTCTTGCAGCAGTCACACAGTTTGATGACTACTTATCTTCATCAGCATAAGTGTGTCCTTTCTTTAAGAGTATACCTGCCTTTAGAAATCTCATGTACACAATGGGGAAGATATTATTAAAGGGGAGTCTGAGCTCTTCCTAAGAATTTGTATTTTAAAATCCTAAAAAATCACTATGATCTGAATTTATGCAGGGAACAGAGACTTCAATCGAACTAAATGAGCTAAATCACACACAAAGGTATCCATTTCGTCCTCAACTCCAGCAAAGCTAGGTATGGTGGCACGCACCTTCCAATGCTAAGGTAGGACTGGGTATGTAAGGCCAGGTATCCTTCCTCATGGTCTACATAAAGAATGACACTCTTCCAGTAATTCTATGACTGGGATAATATCAGTAACCCTATTTTGCAGGTTAGGAAATTGAGGTGCAGGGAAGTTAGTTAAGTTTCCTAAGTTCACACAGCTAACTGGTGGCAGAGGCTGCGTTTGAGAACAGTGAATGAGTATGCCATTAACATACAAGTCAGAAAAGAAAGAAATCTCCATTGGTTGGAATCGTTTGGGAAGACACCCCAGTTAACAGGGCCTGAGGCAGTTCTCATGAGAAGAGGGATCTGAGAAGAAGCCAGTAAAAATATCCTGGGAGAGGAAAGGGGAACATAAAACTAGGTGCCTAGAGCATAAAACTCAGCTCAGTAGCTGACCTGTGACCTTAAGTAGTAGCTAAGTAGGGACCTACCATCCCTTACAAGTCAATGCATCCAGCCATGCAGTGGATGCTTACCAAGGAACTTAGAATTAATGAGTGCTTTTACATGAGAAGGAGAATTGGCATCAAGGTCCAGGGTTAATAGAAGTTTAGAATCCATTTGTAGAAAGCCTAGTCTAGAACTTCAACTGGAGCAGGTATATCAGTTCCAAACATGCATTCTGCCAGTATGACCTGTTGATCCTGGATTATTGCTCAAACTCTCAGATCTTTTTTTTTCCCTTATCTATAAAGGCTGGACAAGGATAACTTTATCACAGGCTTACTTTAAGGATTAAACTGTATAATGTACTTCTATCACCATAACTGGAGACAAACCAGATTTGATTGGCAGGCTAAACAGCTTATAAATCATTCATTGTGGAAGGAGTCATGACTCCATTGAAGATAGTCAGAGAAAACTAATTCTCCACACAGGCAGAATGAAGTGAAGAGACATGCAGGCAGCTCCATGTAACCCTGGAACCATTTAACTATGAAATACCTGTGGGAATCTAACTAGTCGCATCAGAAACAGGAAGAAAAACTGGAAGAAGGAAGAAGCAATTATTTATCCCCTCCCCCCGCAGGCTGTGCACTGAACTAAGACTCCAATTTATTAATGACTTGCATAAGAGATAAATGTGGATACTTTATCTTAACCATTAATACTAACTGCTAAGCTGTTTGCAAAGAAAAAGTAGATAAAAAACCCACACATAAGGCAAGATTCTGCCTAAATGTTAACCTGAGATGCACTGGGTCAGTTTTCCTGCCTCCTGTTCTTCCACTTCAGTAGAATCAGCATTTACACCATTCACCATCGTGCTTGACGGCAAGCAAAATTGCGGTAATTTGTATCTTGACAAATAGATTTGTTGTACCTGTTTCTGTCTAGTGAAACAATATTTTAGAAAGTTTGATGAAAAATCACTGGTTGGGAAGCAAAATAGAGAAAAATTTTAAAGCCTGAAGCAGTGGATGTCCATGGAGTTCAGAGACTGCAACTTGCAGTCCCCTGATAGAGTCAACCGTATTTATAGCTGGCGGACACAAACAATAATTGCTGGAAATGACTCATTTGCCTCCCTTTTAGAGACCCTTGGATTTCAGACACAAGTCAGTCACTGAATGGGCTAACTTGCTGGCATGATTCCATACAGGCAGCACAGTAAAACCCTAGCTGTGACCTTCATAGACTCTTCAACATGAGCCTATGCTTCTCACGAGAAGCTACACATGCAGCAAACAAGCCAGAGTACCACTGTTTAGCCAAAAATCTAAACGAAAGTCACTCTCCGTGGGTCCTCCTAGCAAATACTACTGGGCTGTGGCTCAAAGAGAACTAATTTTTCAATAAAAAAAAAAATCCATGGATGCAGACCAAGGATTACAGTAAGGGTGAGAAGTCTTATCTTCTTCCCACAGGCGACCCTGTCTCAAGATTTGCATAAATCACTTTTGCCCATTAAGTGTCCTTGGCAGAGATGAGCAAACTCCCACAGAAAGCATCATCTCCATACAGTTGAACTGGAGAAAATTACAGTGTGATTGAGGTCAACTCGAGCTCAACTGTCGAAGGAGAGGTGAAGGGACTGCTCCTGTTCCCGCTCTTTCCAACATAAACATGATGTCCTCATCTTCCCCATCAATGACTACCCGCTCTCCATGGGTGAGTAAAAATGATGCCCAGAGCCTTCAAGTGCTTTTTCCCCATCTCTAACATTGCTTTAAGATGTATTGAAGAACAAAGAGGACAGAAGAGTGGCCTGTTGGCCATAAGGGGGCAAGCACCAGTCTAATACAACCTTCTTAGGCTGAAAACCATGACCAAGTCAGATGATCCTGGAATATGCAAAAAGAAACTTATTGAACATTGTCTAACACTACTCCTCCAAAAGCATGTATGTTTCACAATAAATTGGCTCTGAACAAGTTTTCCAATAGTAAATGCATTAACATTTAATAGCCTCAGTTACAAATGGAGTGTCCAGACCAGGACACTGAGCTTCCAAAATAGGCAACATGGCTAGCCCTCATTCAGATATGTCTCTAGTATAGAATCCATCTAGATACTCAATCCACAATGGGCCCCTGTGTGTCTGGAGTAATAGGTTGCAATGGAAATCTGCAGAATCTCTTGGAGTTCCTATCAGATCCTTTGTGACTGGGGCCCATGGCTGATCCAGGGAAGAAAGATTTTGTTAAAAACAAATGGAAAAGCATTCACTTCTAATATCCTATATTTGCAGTAGTTGCTACCATTTTCATTCAAATTTGTTGTAAGCTTAAAAAGTTCTTTTTAATGTTAAGCTGAAGGTTTTATCACCATAGCTTAGAGAAGATATCTGTCATACAACCTGATCTTCAATGGTGGCCCTTGTCAAGTTCATAAAGCAAATCAGATTTGTGTCCCATTCCCAAAATCTCATTTCATTTTTCAGTTTAAATGAATGTGTTACTACAAATCTCTGTGACAACTGTCTCACTTCTAAAGTCTAATTATAAAACAGAAAGGACAGAACACCCACAGGACATTACCATGGGTATACACAGTAGACAGGGGTACAGTCACTTTGTTTTGGTTTGGTTTATAAAGATTTCTATTTTCATTTTCTCAGTATAACATACCATTAACTTTACAGATCTTCCAGGAGGCTGTCTTGAAAAGCTGTGGGATGCTACTATCATACAAGCCCTTAAGATCATTAGGATTACAAGATGTCTATTCAAAAGGTCTCCATAATCTGGATCGAAGCGAGACAGACAAAACTTTAAAAGATAAACATCCAACCAGTGGTTTGAAAGCCAAAGTTGGTCCAAACAATATCCACCATTTCAACTTTTAGCTTTCTATGTTAGCACCTGTTTGGCCATAACTAAGCTGGCTTTCTCTGTGGGACCATGGAATGAGGAAACTTCTTTTAAGCTCATTTTCAAGTGTTCCCTAGTCACTATTATATTTGACTTGCTATTACCAGTTATTTGTATTTTTCTCAGTTGTCCCTCTATATGACATTCAGAAGTTTATCTACTTTGGGCTATGCATCAGGGCGAAATTTAAGATGTGGAAGATGTTCGCCCTTCTTCTGCAAAAGAGAAGTATGACTGAATGATGCAGTTTTGTCCAAAACAATTGTGGTTTACAGCTGTGGCTCTGCCATTAAATAACAGTTCCCTCACTCACTTCAAAAAGTGGTCCATATGATAAAAAGGACTACAGTCACTCAAGAGAAAGGAATCCTGTGGGGTTAAGAGGCTAAGAAGCATACATCAGATTTGCTAGATTAAGGGAAGGACACATGAATGCTGAGATGAAGGGCTCATTCTTGAACCTCCAGTACTGAGTGACCCCAAAATGAAGACAGGGGATGTGAAGCATTGTCCTCCAAGGGCCAAGCTTTTGCTCTGAACTTTTTCTATTCAGGGCCTAAAAGTATAGGCAAGACACAATTATTGCCTAAGCAAATAGTGCAGCCACCAAGAATGATATTAACTTAGCTGTTGTCTTTCCTAAGATGAAATAATACCCAGAGACACCTTCGAGAGCTCAGGGATCATAGAGCTTTTTCTAGGACCTACTGTTGGGACCATCTTCCCATCGATGCCTACAATGATGATGTGCATCTTTTGGCATCTGCCAGGCAAAGTCCATGAGAACCCACCATGACCCACATATCTAGAAGTCAGGGAGTACCAGCAGAGTGTGGAAAACCAGAGGTTCCAGGTGCAGAGAGAATGCCAGCCTTACCAAATACCAATGCCTAAAGAGGCCAGTGGAGAAGTGCTGAGAGACCGAGACCACTTGGCATCTGTCAGCTTGGAGTCCCTCTATATTATACCACAGTGCAAAATGGCCACCAGATGAGATGGTGACAACCAGTGGCAGTGTCAAACCTGGAGGAGTCTTTCTTTACCTACAGTTCATAACAGCTGTGCACACATTTGCCATAGGTCTAACACCATAGATCATCTCTGCTGCCTGTGATCAAACAGGTGAGAATGAATATATCTCTCCATGCCCTTCTTATTAGGCATAAGCATACACTTTAGAGAAAGGAGCAGTAGTGAAGACAGACAGGAGGGAGGGGAAAGAAGAGGAGGAAGGTGGGGGTCAGGAAATAAGAGAAGGATCCAGAAAAGATACAACTCTGCTGTAATCCGAAAGAACTGGAATTCTGCTCTGGCCAAACTCTTGCTGTGTGGCTTTGGGACTCTCAGTGGGTTTCATTGGCCATCAGGTCCCCATCAGGGACCAAACACACTTAAGCTTCGTGCGTGTTGTGTGGCTTTGATAAAACTGCGGTCAGACAAGTATTCTGTATTATGAACAGGGTAGAAGAATCCTACAGAGCTTCCTTCCTCCAGATAGAACCCCCTCTGATTTCATTGAAAAAGAACACATTTCCTGCTCTTTAAGAGTGATGAACTGACCCCAGTTAGCTAATGAGTTCTTTTATGGCTGGAATCTGACCCTATGTTTTGGAACAGATATAATTCAAATAAGGCGGACTGAAGATCATGGTACAACTCAATGATCTTTGAAAACTTTATGAGGACAACTACTGTGTCTTCATCTTTCACTTTTCCTTCAAACCTATAGTGTGTAGTTGGACCCTATGAGCCAAAAGAAGGTAAGAAAAGAAAAAAAACATATCAAACAAGAAACCAAATCAATGAACTGGAAAAAAAAAAACAATCTAGTTTACTTACCTGGACACTCACAGCCATTAGCTAACGTGTCCAGCTGTCTAGGCAAAAGAGGTTTAGACACAAGCACATGGGGTTGTGTCTGTTCCACACCGGAGTCCCCACTTATTCATGCAAATAATTTTAGCCTAATAAATTGACTTCTAGATGTCCTCTTCGTATTTCTACCTCTCCTCTTCACATGCATTACCTTCTTGCCTTTAGCCTAAAGGACTCCAAGAACACCTACCTCCCCGACTCTAACCCTAACCCCCACACTACCCTATCCCCAACTTTATGAACAGCTTTTCTGTCTCTATCAGTCATATATTCAGAACACAGTGAGAGCATGGAGAAAGATCTGAGGCCTCCCCAAAAATAAAGACAGCCTGCAAAGGAAAAAATTATTAAATTACAGCATCCACACAGGTGTAGCCACCAGAAACAGCAGGCTGTGAAGTTTTAGGAGAGTGATTCTTCACACCTATTTGTGAGACTACATTGTAATATAATAACACCTTCTCCCATCTGCTCTCCTCTTCTCATTGTGAAAGCTTACACCCCATAAGATGACTCCCCAGATATAATCAAAGCTATATTTGGTCTCAAAGGGGAGGGGGAACTCAGTAACTTATTTTCCATTAGAAACAACTAATAAATGAAAATTGTCTGCTGATCATTCTTGGCATACTCTCTGACTCTGTGCATGAATTTATATAATTATATAGCCTCTGGTTATTAACATAAAATGTATTTTACATGAAAGCCTGTTATGGCTTCCTGCCGGTGGAAAATTGTGATTCTTCTTGAGATCCAACAAAAAAATCAAAACACTGTATTTTAAATGTCTCTAATTTCACTCTACATAACTTCTTAATTGCACTGCAGAAACCTTAATTCCATTTGATTTTACTTCAATATTTATATTAGGTAGTCTGTGGTACTCAGGAAAAGTTGGTCTGCTGTTAAAACTTAGATACAACTTCTATACTGTGACATACTAAAAGAGTATAAAGAAAAAATTTAAAAACTTAATGCAAAAATCAAGAAAAGAAAAAATTGGGAATGACCACCAAATGGAGTCTCCCCAATCCCTGATTGTACAAAGAAACATATAGGAACTAGAACAGGGAACTTTCGGATTGAATTGATTAATGTAAGATAGGAAAGTAAGTTGTGTGTATGTGCGTGTGTATGTGTGTGGTGTGTGTGTCTGTGTGTGCATACATATACATACATACATACATACATACATACATATATACCGGCATCAGGCCAGATCCCAAAGTCATGAAGCAAGCACATTTGCTATATGACTATATCTGCTAGTATTTATTAATATCACATAGAAAGTGGTTATGGATCAAAGGCATGCACAACGCCATGAAGCAAGCCCTGTCTATACACCTGACTGGCTTGACTCCCAATAAAAATCAGGTACTAAAATGTTAACAAGGGAGTTAGAAGTTTTACTGTGTCTACATGGCTTCAGGGTTCATAGCCAGCTCTGTACTACCTACCCAGAGCCAAGTAAAATTTAACCAGGATTCAAAACAGGGAGGCTCATGATAGCTCAAGGAGCATAGCTTGGAAGAACAGCTGGTGGGATGCAGAACCTGAATTATAACCTTCAGAAGAATGAAGGGAGCTCGTTGGCAGGTGTTGCTGGGACAACCAGCCACAGCACATCCCATAAGCAGCATAACCGCTGACCTGTCTGTCCCAGACAAGAATTAGTCAGGTAGCCGCTGTGTTTATGCATGGCTTGCCCACAATGCTTTTGTAAAAAAAGGAATTCTTCAGGTCTCTGTCTACATGGACCGCAGATCCACAAATTACCCTTGTGATGGTAAGGTGCATCCAAAGTTGAGACACATATTTTTTTCAAACTATGATCGAAAATACTGGTGAGCATAAAAAAGGGTAGGTGGTTTTCAAAGTAATCTTGTTTCAATTTTCAGAGAAGCAATGTGTTAATAACTGAACTATTTGCCTACTTAAACCACAATAGATTTTCTTCAACTTCTCTTTAATGTTACAATTTAAGCATAAGAAAATTTTGTTAGGAGCTGAAGGGATTTGCATTCCCAAAGGAAGAATAATAGTATCAACCAACCAGACCCTCCAGAGCTCCCAAGGACTAGACCACCAACCAAGGAGTACACATGGAAGAACCCATGGCTCCAGCCACATATGTAGCAGCGGATGGCCTTGTCAAGCATCAATTGGAAGAGAGACCCTTGGTCCTAGGAAGGCTTGATGCGCCAGATACAAACAAACTCTTACAGGAATGTAACACTGTAGTACTTTCTGTCACTTCTCCATATGTCATTTTTTAGTGTTTATGTATTTTTGTTTTGTTTAGTTTTTTAGTCCTTACTTCAATTTTTAACTGAAATTGCATTTGCAACTTTATAATAACTGGCTAGGGGTGTATTTCTACAGTAAAATATGTACCTAGTATGGATGAGGCCCTAGAAACCCAGAGGCTCAGTCCCCAGAAACTACCCCTCTCCCACAGATAGGTAATAGAAAGACAGACAGACAGACAGACAGACAGACACACTGACAGATAATAAATAGGTAAAGGGATTGATGATTGATAGATGATTGGTAGTTGATAAACATAAGGGAGATGTGTGTGTGTGTGTGTGTGTGTGTGTGTGTGAGAGAGAGAGAGAGAGAGAGAGAGAGAGAGAGAGAGAGAGAGAGAGAGAGAATCAAAGGTAGAAGGCCAGGCCATTCTAGTAACATAGTTCAAATTATATGCTAAGTACTCTCTCACAAATGTAGACGATTCTGTACAGATTGACTTCTTAAATGCCCACGTTTCTACTGTGGAAGTGTAAAATTTGATAACCATGAAATAATCACTTTAAAGTTTGTGTTAGAAAGCAAGTTTTAAGGAAATTGTTTCTCATTAATAATAGATGGGTTCCCTGTGACCATTCTCCCCAAACTTTTCTTTGTTACAAGAAAAAAAATCCTTCCAAGGTTTTCTTCTCAACTTCCCTGCGGTCCAGTGGTACCAGGCTGTTCCAGGGGCTTCCAGTCTCCGTTCCCAACAGCAACCAAACATTAACTCCTCACCTGGACCATTCTCTTAAAGAAATACTCTTCTTACCTTTCTTCTGATGCTGAGTTTCATATTACAGCAAAGAATTGCCTCTGAGGAAAATGATGGAGGGAACCCAAGGACCACAGTTTTCCAGACCAGAAAGATGCACGGGATCACCAGCAGACAGGGCCCGTCTCCGCTGCACTTTCAAGAAGTCCCACTGTCCTTAATCTGCACCTGGGACATTTCTTCCCTATTCTCAAAAGCCTCAGCACAATTTCCAGAGCCACTTCCTTAAATTCCCTGACTCTCTAAAGATAAAGTTCTCTGAATATTAATAGATGCATCCGATCAGGAGCCTAGGTTGATTTCATTACCATTTCTATAGAAACCAAAGGTGAAAATACAGAATTTTTTATTGATGTGACAGAAGAAGAAAATCAACTCCTGAGGGCTGTTCTCTGACCTGTGACCTCTGCAGTGCGCGCGCACGCACGTGCGCACACACACACACACACACACACACACACTGATAACAATAAAAATTCTCATACAATATTTTAAGTGTAGGGATACATTGAGCTATTGAGGCCCCATGGCTAAAAAAAAATAAAAATAAAAAAAATAAATAAATAAGTAAATGATTCTTTGCTTGCCTCCTGAATCCCTTTAGACACTGTTCCCCTCATACACCCTTCGTTAATCCACATGCATCCAGCTTAAGTCATGTGGTTGATTTCACTTAGCAGATTTTAATAGTTCATCTCTCTCCCAGACACTGAGTAGCTTTCGCAGGTGGTATCTGAAAGCTAGGATTCCTTTTTGGGTGCTTCGGTATGTAACTATCGAGCTGGCTAGTGGGGAAAAAAATGCTCAGCTTAACATGGTGGTGGCACAGGCTTGTAATCCCAGTTTTCCAGCAGTGGATGCAGCTCAGAGGTACTACACATGGCGTTCCGGAGCAGCCTGATGGACATAGGAAGAGCCCTTAGTGGTCCTATGTGGTGGTGAATATCTTTAATCTCAGTACTCAGGGAGCAGAAACAGAAGATCTCTGTGATTTCGAGACCAGCCTAATCTACTTAATGAGTTCCAGGACCACCAGGGCTATGAGGTAAGATTTTTGTCTCAACAATTACAAAACGAACTACTAGTAAAGAGTGTCTTAAACCAACTCAAAGTTGAAAAATTAAAACACTGGCATGAATAACTAATTTATATAATTAGATTTGGCCATGTGTGTGTGTGTGTGTGTGTGTGTGTGTGTGTGTGTATACATGTCTCTCTTTGATATAAATTATAAGCCCTGAGTCATGGTCCTCATATTGTAGTAATGTATCAGATACAGATACCTTTGCTTGTCTTTAGCCACAGTTTGTAAATTGACATGTGCGAGCGGGACTGCCAGGAACTTGTCTGGCACACAGGCGGCTCTGAGTTCAATCTCTAGTACTGGAAAAAATGGAATGAAATAAATTAAACTGCCATGTCTAAGGTGACAGTGATGGCAATGGTACTGAAGAGCTGACCTCTTATTTTTAAACCCAGAAAATGCCTCGAAAGTTTTCATCCGCAGCAACAATACCCATGTTTAAGAGTGCTAGACACTATTAGGTTAAGTTTTACTCTTACCAGCCATAATGTAGGGGAAACTACATTCTTAGGTAATACAATTTTAACAATCCACATCCCAGGCTAATTATTTTCATGGGAAATTTTTGATGAAAATACAAAGTAAAAAAAAAAAATTAGAGAGAGAGAAAGACAGTAAGCAAACACAAATGAGACAGAGAGGTATATTTCACCTGCTTTCATACCATCTGAAACAGGAAGTAATGGCTTCTTGTACCCCTCAAACAATGACAGAAGTTTTCTTTTAAAAAATGCTGGTGATCTCAGGTCCTCCCCCACAGCCCCACCTCCAGCAGTTCTGACTGCTGTCTTCTAAATAAACACCTCAGGGCAGGTTTGCAAACTGAACAGAGCAGAAGGAAACCTGCAGAAATCCAAGTTAACACCAGCCCGAATGCCCACCTTATGAAAAGAGGGGCCTCTGCATACTCAGCTCCAGCCTTCATACTTGTATATATCCCATAAAAGCATGAGTTGCGCCTGACAGGGGAGAAGCACAAGGCGGGGGCGTGGAAGACAAACAGTAGCCGTGGTTTGGCAGATTACCCCTCATCCTGTACCCCACACTTTTTCTACTGGGAATTAGTAAGCCCTAAAAGATGTGTCCTCAAAATCAGCAGCTCAAATGGCACCCAGAGAACAGCTTGCCCGTGAAAGACCAGCCCTGCTTCAACGGCATGGCTCCACGCTGCCAGGTTGTCAGTCAGAACTGACATGGTCCCCACTTGCCAATTTGTTAGTTTCCTACTGGCAAGTCTCCTGCTGTGCACACAGGGCTTAGGTGGGGAATCCTAACATACACCCACGATGGGCCAAAGGGCCTAACGGTGACCCAGGAGTGGATGCGTGGCCACTTCCATTACATCTCCAACCTGAATCTGGACGTAATATAAGGTTTTCAACACAATGTAAGTCCTTTGAAGATTCTAAAGTGAGGAGTTTTCTCCTGTCCTTTGAAGACCCGTGTAAAAGAACGAAAAGCTATCCTTGGCTTGTGTTTTGTTTCCCTGTACTAAGACCAAAGTAAACTGTTATTTTAGCAATGATACCCCAATCAAATTGATTCAGAACAGTTGTTCTTATGAGCCATTGTTTTCAAATAGCCGCACTTTGTGTCACTGCTTGCCCGCAAGCTGCTCTTTAGGAGATGCTTGGAGACTTCCAGGTTAGGACACAGCACTCTCCTACCCTGGGTTCTGAGAGGAGGAACAGAGCCACCAGAACAGCTGGAGTGAGCTGCAGGCTGCAGACCTCTGGCTCTGTGCACAAACTCCAGGCCACTGTCAACAAACTGTCCTCCCTCTGTGAACAGTTTGATGAAGCAAGCCAACTACTTCCCCCATGCTCGGGTCGCCATGGTATCCAGCCAAAGGTGCAGGGCTTGCAGCGAGGCTTACGTAAGTTCAATTCTATATAAAAATTCTAGGTGATAACGAAGGCTCAAAGATAATGGCCAGTGCTTGAACATGCGAAATGGATTTACATTCTTTTGTTTCAGAGACTGTGGAATCTCTAGAGGGAAGAATTTCTTGTCAACTGCTTCAATAATTACTAAGCTCTGCTGGGAATTACCTGAGGTTTGTTAGTATGCACCTGCTAACACATGACTTAAGTTTTCACTTTACACACACACACACACACACACACACACACACACACGCACATGCAAACACTGTATCTTAGTCCATGTTCAACACTGTTAGTCTTCATCCTCCTGGGTGAGTGGTTAAACTTTCCCTTCCTGAACATAGTTTGGTTTTTTTTTTTCCATCAAATACCTAATATACCTCTGATTTTGATGAATGACTTTATTTCTCCTAAATTTAAAAAAAAAATGCTTAAGAATTTTATTTTTTTCCAAAGGGACTATATAAGAGAAAAATCAAAATAATCAGGGTCAGAAAAGATCTAAAGCCCTGGAGTTTTACAATCAAAATGTCCTGGAGCTGAATGTTTAGATACCTTGCCATCAACACAACCCAAATGGCACTCAGAATGGAGAGCTGTGTGTGTGTGCAAAAGCACTGATGGGGTGCTGGCCTGTAGAATTACAGTTAAGACCTGAAGTTCTAAGATGAAACAGTCAAATGGCTAGCTCAGAGAGGGAGGCCCTTTACTGGCCAAAGCACTACTTATTTATTTGATACCCCCCCCCCCAAAATCAATGTTCTTGCGTACAGACTTAAAGGCCATCTAAATTACTAAATTACATTTATAAGCGATGTAGCAGTAGCTCAGTCCATAAAAATGCTTGTCATGCAAGCAGTGAGGACACATTTCAGGATCCAGAACCCAGGTGGAAAGCCAGGTGGCATGTACTTGCAATCAGAGCACTGGGAAGACAGAGACAGGAGGATCAGTCCAGCCTAATTTGGAGATACCAGGCCAATAAGAAACACCAGCCAACCAAAGTGTACAGTGTCTGAGGATCAATGACACCCAAATTGCCCTCTGGCTTCTATAGACACATGCACACACACACACACACACACACACACACACACACACGCATATATATAATATACACACATGTATTCACATATGCCCATATATGCACACACACACACACACACACACACACACAAAACACATGCAAATGAATCTATATATCAAACAAGAAATCAAACTACTTTCAGTGATCACCCATGTTGGCAACTCCTGATTTAATACTATTACACATCCCAATTTGTGTAGACACAGAATCAGGCAGATTTGTTTGCTTAATTGCTATATAATTGTGTTCTCCATCACACACACATTTCACACAGTGCTTTCTAAACAAAGCCTTTCCTAATGCTGCCTTTGACCTTTTAAAGCAGAGGCATACACACAGAAATTGTGATGTGCCCAGAGAAAGCACTGGGTGTGCTATAAAATGCTTAAAAGTCACTGCTACAACTGTCATGACTTGTCATGTACACTGTCATGATACTATTTTTTAATATAATGGAGATAAGGTTGCCAGTGACAGACAAAGAATACAGTTACACATAAAAGACCCTAGCACTAACATTACACATAAAGACCCTAGCACTAACATTACACATAAAGACCCTAGCACTAACATTACACATAAAGACCCTAGCACTAACATTACACATAAAAGACCCTAGCACTAACATTACACACAAAAGACCCTAGCACTAACATTTCTTTCACAGGACCAGGAAAGGCACATCTTCCAGTGACTTCAAACCTGCTGATGCCTCAGAGAAATATTTAGAGCAATATTGTGCTTGGAGGGGGTTTTATTTTATTTTTCATTTCTCACTGCATCCATCTGGAACAAATCTCCCTGGGTGGGTTACATCTTGAAAACACTACAAAAAACATTCATTAGATCTGGCACCTCCCCCAGATCACAGGCTGCCCAGCACATCCTGACACTCTGACAGAGCAAGGGGGAGGGGGGGGGCGTTGCTGAGGTGAAGGGAGTTGTTTCAGGTGTGGCTTCTGGTATGGCAGTCCCTGGGAGGGAGAATATCTGAATGAGCGAGCCAGCCCTCTGGCCATCCCAGTGTGCCTATGTAGTGTGCTGAGCCAGGAGGTGACCACTGCTGGCCATTTAACACAAAAGGAAACCTGTGTCATTGATGTCTGTTAGAGGATACCCTCCCAGTGGCCGAAAGGGGCAAAAGAAGCAACGGAAATTCCAGTCACATTATTTGTATGCCAACAACGACAGAACTTACTTCAGCTTTTTTTTCCCCTTGTTAAAGTTAACCTTCATTGAATCCCTAAAATTTTTTCATCAAACCATTTTTAGATTTAAAAAAAAAAACAAAAAACAAAATGTGTAACTTAAATCACTTAAAATCCCTCCGCCTCATTACCCAGAAGATATCTAGGCTGTTTCCCTGTCTGTATTGTTTAAATGTATCAGTTCTTGAACGGAATTGAATTTTATTTCAATTTTCAAAGCTGAGCCAAGGCTTAATCTTACGGATAAAAGGGCAATGAGGTCCCTCGGTCTAAGCTTTGTGTGTGTGGGTGCTAACGGACTGCTTTCTTGGGTCTGCTGTGGGAGCTGGGCGACTAATTTACTCTGGTGCCACCTCTCAGGGCCTCACGGTACTTTACACCACCACGCTTGTGCTGGTTTCCACAAGTATTCCTCCTATATAAACTCGGGGATTCTTTTGCTGTAAAAACAAAGCCATCAGTAATGTATGCACACACACACACACACACACACACACACACACACACCACTTCAGGCCTATTCCTTTGGAGCAAACATAAGCAGGCCTGTCTAAATCCCTTAACTCACCGTCATGGCTACTGGGTTCTTTGGCTCCCTAGCTACCTACAGAACTTCACACGGGCCTGTAGAAGCCATTATCCTTGTCTGTCTTCTGTCTTCTTCCATACCTGTTTATATAACCTGTTACCTCTGGCCAACTTAGAGAAGGGAGTGCTGTCATCTAGGAGAAGCCAGTGGTGCTTAGCTGATGCAAAGGGATCCAATCCCCCTTTGACTGTAAACTGCAAACATGTGGCTTAGGATAGGGAAGCCGGAGAAAGGGTATGATTTGGATTTCCGTTTTTTTATTTTGATCGCATCAAACCTTAAGCCATTAATAAGGGCTGGGGCAATAAAGTTCCTCAAAGACTGGTGGTTGTGCTAGTCTTTGGAGATATTTCAAGTTGCTACTTTTAAACACACCTTCTATCCTGAGATGGGAACCCTTGGGTTTGGAGCTGATGGCAAGATGCTGTTTTAAGTTCATAATGGATAGGGTTTTAATTCCATCATCCCCTGCGGATTGTATAACTTATTTGAAACTACAGTCCAAAACCAAAAGTACCTTGAGATTTCGATCAAGGCAAACATGCCTATTGTTTGCGAATGCACATATGTGGAGATTCCCTTCAGGGCTAAAAGTTCTATTGAATTTCAAAGGAAAATGTTTATAATATGTTTTCTTGGTATATTGATGGTGTATCGAGTCCTTTAAGTGAATCTCTGTAGAATTTGGTCAACAGCAACTATAATAAATAAAATTTTAAATGTTCATCATTAAAATTAAGACAAAGCTGTATATGTCACCCAAGGAGCCCCTTTCTTCATTTCCAGAACAAGGAGCTCCATTCTGGAGAAGCAAGTCCAACCCATTAGAGGAGACAGGGAACCAACATTTTAAGCACTCAAAACACATCAGACCAAAGGAATCTTGGAGTAGCTATACAATGTAAAGTGAACTCTTAAGAACCAACAAGAGGATAGTAAAAGGAATTATAGTTTATCGACTTAATACAATGTTATGCAGTCATTGACAATAGCCAACAGTGCTTGAAAAGACTCAATGTTTTACAAAATGCAATACACGATACAATTTGTACATGCTAGTACAATCTTTTAAAGGACATGGAATCTACCCTAATAAATATTTCGGGACGTTATTATGCCTCTGCCTGCTGGGGATGAACGGCGTGACTGTATCGTCGAACATGTCTGCAATTGACAGGTTTCATGTAGTTTTTTTTTTTCCAAAGTAACATGTATTGTGTTGTGCATCAAGAAGGAGTTAGAGGAAGGAAAGATTAAAGTTCGAACTTTAAAGTAATTACCTCCAAGAAGTTTTTTCAGTCAAATTCAGTTCAGTAAAATTATTTTACAAATATTTAGAGGGTTTATTTTAGAAAATGAATGATTTTGTTCTATAAAGAGAGAAATAAAACTTAAATTGTCACCAAAACGATAAAATTGGAGGTATTTTATATAGAAGGCAGACAATGGATAATTAATATCTTTCCAACAATTAAACCACATATTCATCACTAAGTAAAAATGTTAGTAAATTAATCTTCAAATTTTGTGGTATAACCAACCATAGAACATCTTAAAAATTTGATTTTCAGAAATCCTAAATATGACATTTTAATATTAGCTTGTGTGTGTGTGTGTGTGTGTGTGTGTGTGTGTGTGTGTGTGTGTGTGATTTAATACTATTTGCAGAATTGAGCAGCACTGTGTGTGGGGTCACTGTGCTAAATGAGCTGTTGTGTAATACAAGACAAAAAGTATTATTTTTCTTGCAACCGTGTGTGTTGCCTTCCGTCTGAGAACCAGTGCGTGCAACACCTTAGTAATTTGCGTAGCACCTTGGAACTGGGCCTCATATTTGAAGCAGCAACTTTTATAGAATTTGGTAAGCAAGCTGGTTTGAACATGAAATGAAAACCTACCTTTTAAGGGTCCTATCCTCAAACCTACCTTTTTACAGATGCAACACTTCAAAAAATAAAATCATGTCAGCAGAAAGATATGCATCAAGGAGGAGTTAGAGGAAGGAAAGATTAATATCCATGATGAGCTGTAATTTAGAACCATCCGCACACCATCACAAGTGTTTTGATGTCTAACCTTTATACATTTTTAATTCAAGAGCCTTAGCCACACTGACTTTATCTTTCCTTTTAAGCCCCTTAAATACTTTCAATGTAAAATTCAACTGACAATAACTATTAAACAGTTCTCAAAGATAGTTGTAAATTAAAGCAACAGTATGTAAAAAAAATAATAATAATTTTTTGCCATTATGCAATAAAGTAGCCCAAAAGCAATCAAGTTTGGATAACAGAAACAAATTCTCAAAAATAACCAAATAGTTTTCATCCTATGTACAAATATCATGAATAATAACAAAATGAATGCTAGATCATATTTGCTTGGTTAGTTTAAGCCACGTAGAATTTTGAAAAGTGCTACATCTAAACTAAGCAGAGAAAATCAATCAAGTATGCCAAATAAAAATTAAAGTGTGAACCAATTACAATTATTCTAGTGATCAGTTCAGATAAAAATAAAAATGAAAATTTAACTTTAAAAACTATGTCTAAGTTAAGTTTTAATCTTCAAATATAGTAATCGACTTTCCCTATTGTATTCCACAACAAGTGATTTCACATTCTTTTATAAGTAAAAATTTTGAGAAAATTAATAACTCACTGCTGGTACCCTGAGAGAAATAATAAACATACCCTACTGTTTGCTCCAATCAGTTAGAGTCTAAAATTTCTACAACAAAGTACTTTAAATATATGTCAGTCACTTTACATTTATAATGTCCTGTTATTTTAGAGACAATTTCAAACACTGAAGCTAAGGTTAAGCTTAATTTTTCCATGTACTAAGATTATTAAATATTTCAGGATATATCTTTCTTCTCCAAGAAACGGACAGTTTATAAGCAACCACCGCAATTACCGTTATTACTCTATACAATAAATGCTTTTTTAAGTACACACCGTTCTTACCACTACAATACAACCTCGGGCTCACTATACTGACACCTCCCCAAGTTGATCAGCAATCAGGCCACTTAATGGCTTTACAGGGAACTTTCACAATTCAGCCCAGTTAAATAGGCATAATCCTCTCCTGCAACTTCATTCTAAAGTTTCCTAACAGATCTCCATCAAGGATGGAGCCAGGAAGAACACTTTGGCGTCCTGAATCGGAAATGTGCCTTTGATCTCCTACACAACTTAACGGCTGCATTTCTGTGCACTTAAGAGAAACATGAAACTCACCAGATTTGACTGTTTGTTTTTCATTTGGGCAGTCTTCGAACAGAGGAGCCTCAGTGAGCTGTCTCTTCACTTCATTCTGCAGAAGCCTGGGAGGTGCGACAGGTGCAGGCAGAGAGAGCCACAGCCAGCCCTGCAGTCCAGGAGGTCTGAGCAGAAGGATGACCAGCTCAGGGCAGTGCAGAGCAGGGAGGGAAACCAGCTACAGGTTGCAGTGATTGGCTTTAGCGGCTGCTTTCTAGCTTTGCCTCCAGTAGGTGGTAAGTTTACAGAGGACGGCTGTGCTGCTCCTCTGGCTGACTCGGAGGGAGCCCCAGTGTCTTTATAGGACCTGAAAAGAGGGTAAATGAGGTTGGTAAGGAACCTCTGGTCACATCAACTACCCTGTAAAGTAAAGGAAGTCATGTCTTTGTGCCCTTCGGTTTTTCCTTGGCTTCCTAACTGGATAATAATTACCAAGTTCACCCTACACTGTCTGTGAAGCGCATTGATTATTAATACTTGCATGAAACATTTCCTGACCCAGGTCCTATTTATAGCCTAAGTCTCCTTTGTTTACAGCGCCCTTGTGGGATCAGGAGGGAAGCTACCATTTACCCTGCGCAGCATGGGGTTTGCCTCTCCGAGGCTCATTACTCGCACTAAATATGAAATAACATGTCCCCAACGGTAACCAAGCGATCGGTGACTCCGCTGTCACCCTCTTCCTGTTCACTCATGATTGGGCAGGGCAGGGCGGCTAAGGTGAAGCAGGTGCAGAGCTTCTCCTGGTGGTGATGAGCAGAGCAGGCGCTGCCTCGGAGGTGACAGCCTCACCTGGGAACGCGCTGGCTCTCCCTGGAGAAGCCCAGGTTTGCTGTTTTCCCCCACACCGGGTAGTCGTTTTAGGAATAGAATCCGGAGCCCAGGCAACGCATCTTTCCCTTCCGTAAAAAAGTGTTCAAGAACGTAAAATATCCGTGTCTTCTTTTCTTGACCTTAGTTACGTCTTACTTTTCTGTTTTACCATGAACTTGCCAGCGGGAAATGGAAACCAGGAGAAAGGTTTTTCTCCAAGTACCACCTCCCTCACCTGACTCTTACAGTCCGGATTCTTCCACTCTGAAACTAAAGATGCTAATTTTCACCAACTTTTAAAATGTTTAGAAGACTATGTGATGGTGCCCAAAGTAAATACATTAATTAAATGTCTTCAAAGAACGTGGTAACAATACATAATATATTTTGATATGGCTCACAGTTCCATAGTTCTTGGTACATACATTCACCAGCAAGGGTCATCATTAATACCTTAAAGAGGTTGTCATTTCCCATATCGGGTCACTGAAGCCCCAGAAGTTCTGTGACTTATTTGGTTCCCGAGTAAGTGCACTGGCTCCCAGGAAGCCCCCCTGTTCTGTCTAGAGCTGCGTTCTTAGGCAAGCCCCTCGCTGCTTGTGTTATATAACACATCCTCTCAAGTCCAGGGTCTTACTGCTCTGACTCCTCAGATTACCATTCCTTTATAGCGCTCAGAATCGTTCCACAAACTCGTGTGGCTCTTGGCAGAATTCCACTCTTGGAAATGTGAAACGGCCGGAGGTCACTGGTTTTCTTGCAGTCAGTCAGTTACCACTCTCAGCAACAAGGGCCACCCATACATAGTTCCTCACCATCTGGTCCTGCCATGCATACCGCAGAGGCTTGCTCTTTCTCACAGGCGATGGGACAATCCACCCACATTGTTCAAAGAGTCTTACCTAACATACTTAGTTCTATGTCGATGACCTTATCATCTGGGCCACAGTCTTAAAACAAACAACAAACAAACATACAAAAACAAACAAACAAACATACAAAAAACAAGACAAAAATGTGGTTTGCCAGCATTCGAAGGAATGAGATTGTCCAGTGAATATGGGTTGGAACACTCTGCCCCTTCTCACCAGCAAATGCTGAGAGACGAACTATAACACACGCTTCTATTTAGCAGTGGTTTATTTCTGAGATACTTTAATGAGTTTTGCTCCACTTACTTCTTCGACATTCAGACCACAACAACTCTGGCTGTGGTCTAGCCTAGGTCCAAGGTTACCTTTCCTAAAACCCAAGGCAACCCCGAAAGCCATCGCCACAAGAGAAGTACGCAGGTGCCTTCCAAAGTGGGCAGCCCTGGGTTTTGACTTTGGTTAAACTAGTCACCGGCTATGTGGTAATGGAGGGACTGATTAAGGTTTCTTCACCTTTAAAAGGAGATAAAGGCCCCATCAATGGACACTCACAGGGCCACAAACAGCATTGGGGAAGGCCTTTTCCTCATGAAAGCATTTAGTTTTAGAACATGAGATCTATTGACATGATTTTTAACTTCAGTAAACAGAAGGCTATAAAGAATATCCACACTTTTGAACTTTGACTCTGTCAGATTTGTGTTCTGGTAAAATTGGAGGTCTTGAATTGATAAAATATTTGGCAGTTCATATGTGCCTCTCTTTCTCTCTTTATGATCATTCCACATAACCTTCGGTTGCTTGTAGTCCAGGTGTAAGCTTTGTGCTTATAATCATCATTTCATATTTCAAAATAACACATCCTGAAGCATTGGCACATTACAAAATCTCCTTTAGATATAACACAAATACAACATAACTTACTACACCGGTAGGAGAATGTATTTGAAAATAACTGTTCTTCCTTCCCTGCCCTGACCCACCTGCCTCCTTTTTTTAACCTTACTTTTATTATAATTATTTTTTTCAGACAGCATATTCTGATTACAGTTTTCACTCTCACTACTCCTTCCAATTCTCCCCACCGCTCCTCTCATCTGGATCCAAACTATTTCGTCCCTCATTAGAAAACAGATGTCTAAGAAACAATAATAAAACAAGATCAATAAAAAAAAACAAGTTGAAATATAACAAAACAATAAAACAAGAACCAAAGAGAAAGCATAAGAAATGCATACAGATATAAAGATACACATGGTCACACACACACACACACGTTTACGCACAGACACAGAGAGAAAAATGTTCACATACATGAATAGACACAGAGATACATGTTCACACACAGGCGTAGACACAGAGACACATATGTTCAACACACATGCATAGTCACAGAGACACACATACTCACACACACAAGAATTCCACAAAACCCCAAACAAGAAACCATAATATATATGCAAAGGACTTGTAAGGGGGATAAATGCCCTGACTTAACATTATGAGGCAAAGAACCGCCAAAGATGCTATTGACTTGTTTTCTGTTGGCCATGTACTTCTGGGCATGGGGCCTTCCCTTAAGAGAGGATTGTTTCCCACTGGGACTCCCTTGAAAAAAAACTAAATTTTCACTTGCAAGTGGCTATCAATTAGAGCTATCTTCTGGGCTAGGGATGGTGGCATGTGTCCACTTCTCTCGGTTCTAAGAAAGACCCACCTCCCTTCTTAAACTTGCTCTCCACATCCAGAGCTGAGCCTCAGCATCAAAGCTCATTCCCTGAGAAATTCCCCACAATCAAACAAATAAGAAAAGAGAGAGAGAGAGAGAGAGAGAGAGAGAGAGAGAGAGAGAGAGAGAAAGGAAAGAAGGAAGAAAGGAAGGAAGGAAGGAAGGAAGGAAGGAAGGAAGGAAGGAAGGAAGGAAGAAAAAAGAAAGAAAGAAAGAAAGAAAGAAAGAAAGAAAGAAAGAAATCAGTGCTTAGCTTTGAGATGCAAATAAATGTTTTTATATTTAAAGGAAAATTCCTCCAAAATCAAAATTCCCATGGTTATCTAGAGAAAAAGACCCAAAAGAAAAAAAATCAGCGCGAGCCTATCCATGATGTCTCAGAGCAGAGAAGCGAGCCCCAGAGGACAGTGCAATAATAGGGTTAGCATACCACATGTGCCACCCAGTTGGACTCCAGATGCTGTTTCTCAGGGCTTTGACTGTGAGGACCCGAGGACACTTGATGGAATAACAGAGTCAGCCGGAGCATGCTTTCTCGGAAGTGTCCTGGAAAGAGTGTAAGATACTCAAGGAAATTCAAGCTGGCAGTGCAGGGACAGGAAGCTGAGGTGACAAAGACAGCACTGATGTGTAGAACACTGGGGCCTCAGAGGCCCTCCATGGGATGGTGCAGAGATGGCAGTTAAGGCTCCTCCCTAAAGGCCTACTAGAGAGTGTGTGAACCACAGAACCAGGTTTGAGAGAACAGGCATGTACAGTGTAAGACTCTCCAAATCAAAGACGCAGCAGGGCTTTGTTGTATCAGGGACACCAACTGATGGCCATGTAACCAGGCAAGTGGCAACAGAAGAACCGCAGTGGCTGGGCAAGAAAAGTGGGATCCGAGTGTCTGAAAACTTCAACCACACCAGCATTAGCTATCTTCTCCATTAAAAAAAAAAAAATTCAAAAGGTGCAGCAATGGCTCAGTGGTTAAGAGCACTGACTGCTCTTCCAGAGGTCCTGAGTTCAATTCCCAGCAACCACATGGTGGCTCACAACCATCTGTAATGGGATCCAATGGACTTCTTCATCTGTGTCTGAAGATAGTGATGGCCGGGTGGTGGTGGCACACGCCTGTAATTCTAGCACTCTGGGAGGCAGAGGCAGGTGGATTTCTGAGTTTGAGGCCAGCCTGGTCTACAGAGTGAGTTCCAGGACAGCCAGGGCTATACAGAGAAACCCTGTCTCGAAAAAAACAAATCCAAAAAACCAAAAATAAATAAATAAATAAAAATAAATAAATAAATAAATAAATAAATAAAAATAAATAAATAAATAAATAAATAAATAAATAAATAATATTCTTCTTTCCTCCAAAGACACTGATGACATAAAAGATTAAGTTGGAAATGGGAAAATTCTTACTGTCCTAATTGAAATGACAAATGACAAATACACTATATCCTTCTAGTTAAGTGAGACATACGAATATGCAGACTGCATTGAAACATGTTTTCTATTAAGGTACCATTTCTTGGTGTGGTTCCTTTAAAGAATATATCAAAATTGACTGTATCATCAGTAGAAGTTTCAGCTTTGTGCTCCTGAAGGAAAAGCCGTGTGTCTCCTTTTTCGTATGACTCTTTTTTTTTTTACAATTTTTTTTTTATTTTCTATATTCTTTGTTTACATTCCGAAGGCTTTCCCCTCTTAAACAAATGAGTACCCTTTAAATAGCCATTGAATGCCTATATGCCAAGCTCTTGGGTAGGTCCTGGACCTCCAGGGGTTGTGTGAAAAGGAGGCTTTCATCCCTCCTCGTTTTTATAAGGGAGAAAGAAAGACATTGAGGCACTTTGTGGTTCAGTGCAGTGTGTTTAATAATGGGAGGTCATCAGTCGTTTATAGAGGTCCATAAACGAGTCTTAGGGACAGTAGAAACTCCTTCATGGAGTAAATGATATCTCAGCCAAGCTCTGTAGGGAAAATCAGCCCCTTGATGGAGGAAGGAGTTGACTCTGGAAATGAAGACATCAGGTGCAGACTAGAGCTGTCCACAGACATGCAGTAGAAAAGATCCTGGGAGCTACTCAGTTTGTCGTGTAGATATCTTCTCCTTAAGATTTTTTTCTTCCTTTTGAATAACCCTGAAATGACTCATTAAAAGCTGAATGTGCCATCCTCCACGATTCTTTGTGCATTTCCCTAATGCACAATGCTCATGTCTTAACTTGCTTTGTACTTTGCAATGCTTGATTTTAAAATGGGATGATAGCAGGTAGGAAATCAGCCATTGACATTTAAGAATTAACCTCCCCAGGCACAATCTATAAATATGGCTGTGAGTGATATAAATGGTGCCTAACTTCACACTTTATTAGTTCACTTAATGTCTTAGTAATTATTTCTAGCTTCTGTAGATATAGATATATGCTCTCCACCCCCACTGAATTTACTCAAGTAGTTAGGTCACAGTAAGTATATCAATAAGGGACCATAGCATGGCCTAATGTTGAAACTATGGGGTATGTCAATCTTGGTTTCAAATGGTTTCAAACAGATACCAAATATCACTGCACTAACACCCAATTTTTAAAATCCCCAGTAATATCTCTGCAAGTTCAGTCACCCTTGTTTGTTCTATGACAGGTCTAAGCCAAGGTATGTAATCCAGTCCTGGGTGAAGTGGAAACTTAAGGGTTCTTTGAAAAGTCAATTGTGTTGGATGGTGTTCTCTTGGGGCAAACATGTAAAGGATTGTTTTCCTGAAGTAGACACAGGCAAAAGACTAAGACAGACTCATGAAGGAATGTTTTCACCGAATCAGATACAGGTGAAAAGATATTCTACTAAAGCAAGCACATGAAAAGACACGTGATGAAGAATTCTTCACTAACGACACACTTGCATTACACTGTGTAGTTGAGCTCCATTTGCTGGGACTCCATAGAGAAACATACCAGCATACTCGTGGCGTGTTGTGGTTTCTTGCCACTTCTGCCGACTTGGGCGGATTGGCAGAGTGAATGTCAGCTGAGACAGACTCATGTGCTGAGATAAGACATATGCTGAGGCACATGATGTTTAGAGGGGAGTATAACAAGTATAGCAGACAGTGACGGAGCCTGGGAGCTCGGCTTGGCTCGCATCGCTAAATGCTTGTTGGTCTCACATCTTTGCTGATCTTCACTTTGCTGAAAGAGAGAGGCATAGCCAAGAACTTCTGATGCCCCTCCTGGTCCCTCCTGCTGACTAGTGCCAAGGCTGAAGCCTGGCTGTCTCTGCTAGGAGCGCTACTGATTCATGTTTGTTATCCCAACTCTCCCGAACTAGACTACTGGTACATCCCTGAAGTGTTTGCAAGTGGATTGAGCTGTCACTGCTGGCCTATAAACCAAACTATAGATTTCCAGACAACACAGATGGGAGTTGCCCCCCAAAAACCCAATCTCTAAACAGGTCCACTTCTCCTGTATCCTTTCTTTTTCCACTACCTCTGGTGGTTGGTGGGATGAAAGGGAGGTTAAAACATTTAAGAACCACCTTTAAAAATGAGTTTTTAAATAATTAAAAATATACCTGGGGCCTCAGATAATCTTGCTTGATTTCCCATCTATGTTTATCAGTTCACCTCATCTAGTGACTTACAGCTAAGGAAGTGGGAATATGGGGAGAGTAAGGCAGGAGGACACTGAGCTATTCTCTCAATATGCCGACCCTGTAGCATTTCTGAAATATCTTGGTCTTCTCTATAACTAGAGCTACTGTCCACCAACCAGTGATCCTGGCTCTTACCAGGTATTCTTCCACCAAGCGTCTCAATGTTCTCTCCTCCCATTATCTCCTAAACTAACTATCCTTGACAGTCACCTTCTCACATGACTTCTGGTATTCAAAGTTGTAGGTTGAATTGTGACACACACACACACACACACACACACACACACACACACTCAAATAGTTATGTTAAAAATTCTAATATCCAGCAAAGATATGGTAAAGACCTACTTCCCTATAGAGGTTTTGAGGGTAACTGCTCAAAAGTTAACTCTGCAGATATAACCAAGATAGGGTGTTTAGGGTGGGTCTTAATCCAATATGATCACCATCTTCATTAAAAAAAAAAAAGAGGTGAGTTGAACACAGAGACATTCTTTTGCACAGAAAGAACTCCAGGTGACAGAAAAGTCAAGCTGGCACACAAATGGAAGAAGGACAAGAATTGCCAACAAATCACCAGAAGCTGAGGAGGTATGAAAGAGGATCCCCATCGCAACCCCCCCAGAAGGAACTATTGCTCTTGAGGTTCTGGGCTCCAGAATTAAAACAGTAACTTTCTGTAAAAGTCTTCACATTGTGGCACTTCCTTTGGATAATTTGCCTCCCTGAGGATGACTTGCTTATAAGTAATAGACAATGACAGACATGGCTGGCTTTATTGCTGCAGAAGGAGAAGAACCACTGGCTTGAGTGTCTCTTTAGCTTTTGCGCTATGGGAATCCAGCTGACATGACACAATGGTACCCGATAGAGAAGTCCATATGCCAACACATCAAAATCATCAACACTACCTAAGTGTTGGTATCCTGCACTCTGTACAAGCACTCTCAGGGAAAGCTCCAGTCCTAGTTGGTGGACCTTAAGAGGCTCTGAGCCAAAGGAATTCATGCTTCCCATGCCCATGAATTTGACCCACAGAACAATAATTGTATTCTTGTAAACCATGGAGTTCAGGGCCATTTCCTACACCACAATAGTTAACTAATATAGGGTGTTGTCTTCATAATGTTTAATCATCAAAAAGTTTGCTTTTGTTTTCTAGTTTCCATCATTTATACAACTAGTTTTGCATGAAATCTCCTGTTTTGTTAAGATAAAAGTCTTTATGGTTGAGTCTGCCCGATACTTAAAGTCCAGTGTCATATAATCTAAAGTGAAGGGGTAATAGAGCTACCAACCATGTTCATATGCACTTCATGTATACATGTAGCAGTACCCAATTAATTTCCCCAATTGATCCTGGCATCCTGTTTCTTTTTAACTGTCCCAATGTTCTGGGTTCCCAAATGAAACACACACACACACACACACACACACACACACAGCCTTTATATTTTGATATACCTAAAACAGCTCAATGGATGGCCACTTCCTAACCTCCACATGGCTAATCCACCTCCTTCCGATATTCCAGAGTTATTACTCTAAAACCTATATTCCATCCTGGCTGGCCTGAACCCAGATGGGAAGAGCCCTCTTAGGCTGCATTCCCCTGGATCCTAAATAGCAGCTATGTTCTCTGTCCTGTACCTCTCAAATGCCGTGTCTGTCCTCTCCTTCTCCCGTCATGGCAGACCTCTTCCTCTCTGTTCCTTGCCCAGGAATCCTAGAAGTCCTGGCTCTATCCAACCATTGGCAACCAGAAACTTTATTTACCAATCAAAACCAACTTGGGACAGGGTTTCCTCAGGGTCTTATGTGTGGATATGTAGAGTCTCATGCAATTTGGGATCCAAATTAGCATAATATAAGCAGCACTACGTCAAACATATACAAGCTTCAAGTGGCCATTTTAGTAAACCTCCCAAATAAGTATAAAGCAAATCAGACTTTTCTTCCTTGTTGATAGTGGCATGAACTCACAGGATTGGATGCTGATTTCCATCTCAGCTGGTCAGAAAACTCTTCAAATAACTGCTAAGAAGAAAGTGTCACTGTTTCTAATATCAGACCAACATTTCGTGCTCTGAGGTGCAAAAATGAAGCCAGTGTGCATTATTTATGTGCTGTCACATTATGTCTGGTCATTAATAATAACTGACATTCCACCAGGTAAATTCTGAATTCCAGAGAAGCATGGGGAAGTTACATCCTGATGCCCACAGTAGCTCCCTTATGTAGGAGACTGGTCATTTCTCCTCCGCGGGCTTCTCACCATCTTAAAATAAAGCCATGTCTGAAGGCGGCTCCTCCGTCCGTTGCCAGCCTTGCTCATTCCCAGGCTCTCAAAGTCATAAGCTTCAGTTCCTACACTATCTAATTACAAGCCCAAATGTTGCATTTCCCATTCAGGGGCCACATTTAGAACGTTTCCTCAAATGTCTCGTCTTATCGCAGAGAATTTAAAATTCTCATTTTACAGCAATTTCCTTAAGTGACTTGCTTTCAAATACCCTTTCCCCGGAAAGAAAAAAAAAGAATTGAAAATATTTATATTTTACCCAAAAGGATACAAACTGTTCCGTGTACCGAGGTATAATTGTTACCATCTAGTCTAGCTTGCTCTCCTAGTGCTGGGACTAAAACCTGGCCAAAACCAATTTAGAAACCATAGAGTTTTTTTTATTTGCCTTCCGGTTTGCAGGTGATCATGGGAGGTCTCCAAGGCAGGAATGCAAAGCAGGAGCTTGGAGGTGGGAGCTGAAACAAAGACCATGACGGGAATGAGGCTTCCTGGCCTGCACAGCTATCCTTCTGGTCCAGTCCAGGCCCACCTGTGCCACGTAGCACCACCCACAGTGGGCTACGCCCTCCTACATCAGTTAGCAATCAAGAAAATGCCCACAGACATGCTCCAACCTGCTGGAAGTAATTCCTCAACCACGGTTTCCTTTCTCCAAGTGTGTTAACAAGCAAGATTATCCATCACATCGATTTAATGCATCTACTTTTAAATGTTAACTGTATATATTTGCATATATGATACTGTGTTCATGAAAATGTTCATACAATTGTATCTTCTACCTTTGATAATAGCCACTATCTCCCTACCCCGCCTCTCTCCCTCTTCCATTAGCATACTTTATTGCTGTGGACAATTTCATTTCTCCTTTCATGTCCTTTTGATGATTCGAAGAAAAAAAATCCTCCTAGGAACCATAAACAAGACATAATATATTTTTCTTCTTTTTGTTTTCTGACTTAATTCACAACATGATTATTGCAATTGCATTTATTTTGCTTCAAACTAAATGATTTCATTCTTCATTTTAGTAGAAAACAGCTATGTTGTGTATATGTGCCCAATGTTCCTTATCCTTTTCTCTGTTGGTTCTGTAGTTTAGCCATGTGAATATGGCTTCACTGAACATTAATGTGTAAATATCACTGCAATATGTTGATCTAGGGTCTTTTAGGTAACTACAAAGATCATGTGGTAGATCTACTTCTGGGTTTTAATGTTCTTATAATCTTTTTCTCCCCTCCCCAGTCTTTCAGCAATGTTCCCTGAGCCATAGATTCAAGAGCTGTGGTTTATAGTTGTACTAAAGGCCAACCAAAAGGAGGGAAATTGTGCTCAGTACTGGAAACATAGAGAGCTTCCTGAGTCTAATAAGTTTGTGGACCTTAGAAAATAAGCTACCACTGCCACTTTGCTAGACTAGTGTAATTCCTTGCTACATTCCTTATATCCAGGGATAAGGAAAGATACCACCCCTCATTAAAGAAGCCTCTCTTTACAGCAAATGGGAACCATAACAGAAAAATCACAACAGCACACACACAATCCAAAGATCAACAAATCCTACGGAGAATAGCCACATATACATTTATTTTCAGGTTTTTTTTTTTTGAGAGACATCCACAGTGATTTCCATAGTGGGTAAACTAGCTACATTCCCTCCAGCCATGTACAAGCACTCTTCTCCATATGTTAACCAACATATGAGCATTTGTTTTCTTTTTTATTTATTTAATTTTATTTTCATATGGATTCACTTTACATCAAGCTCACTGACCCCCCCTCCTGATCACTCATCCCACAATCCTTCTCCCCCCACCCTTCCCCTTCTCCTCTGAGCAGGTAGGGGACCCCTGAGTATCTCTGTCACCACCACCGTAGCACTTACAGTCTCTGTGAGGCTAGGCGCTTCCTCTCCCACTGAGACCAGACATGGCAGCCCAGCTAGAGCATATCCCATGTACAGGCAACAGCTCTTGAGATAGCCAAAAGTTCCAGTTGTTCGGGATCTACATGAACACATATGTGCAGAGAGGCCTAGGTCTAGTCTGTATATGTTATTTGGTTGCTGGTTCAGACTTTGAAAGCCCCAAGAATCCAGGCTAATTTACTCTATTGGTCTCCCTGTGGAGCTCCTATTCCCTTCAGGGCCAGCTCCCTTCCACAAGAGTCCCCAAGCTCTGTCCACTGTTGGGCTGTGGGAGTATGTGTCTGTCTGAGTAAGCTGCTGGGCAGAGCCTCTCATAGAACAACATGCTCCTGTCTGTAAGCATAACAGAGTATCATTAACAGTATTAGGGACTGGTGCTTACTCATGGGATGGACCTCAAGTTGGCCATTCCCTCTTAGTGACTGACATTCTGAATGAGGTGAGATACAAGCTCACTGTAGGTTCAACTGGCATTTCTTTGACAGTTGGGTGGGGTAGAATATTTTTCTGGTCATTTATATTTCATCTTTTGAAAACTGTTCAATTCATAAACCCATTTATTGACTGCGTTCTTGAATTTCTTGATCCTTAGGTTGTTTTTTTTTAGTTCTGTATATACTCTAGATATTAATCATATATATTATGGAAAATATTCTCTCCCATACTGTCAGCTATATCTTCATTCAATCAACTGTTTCTTTTATTATATGCAAGCCTTTAATTTTTTTACATTTTGTTTATTTGGGTAAATGTATTGTAAACATACACAGACCACAGCATACATGGAGCATGCATGCATAATATCCCCTGGAGAGAGAGAGAGAGAGAGAGAGAGAGAGAGAGAGAGAGAGAGAGAGAGAGAGAGAGAGAGAAAGAGAAACAACTTATGGAAGTCTTTTCTCTCCTATCCTGTAGGTCTTAGGGGTCAAACTCAAGCTGTCCGGTTTGCCTTTACCTACTAAGTGGAAGGTATCTCTACCTACTAAGGTATCTCATCAGCCCCAAATACCTTTTAATTTATGAGTTTCCGTATAACATTTGTTGGCTTTATTTCATGAATGGCTGGGATCCCATTCATCAAATTTGCCTATGTCTACATGCTTTCTCTAGAAGTGTCCAGATTTTCTCATCTTATACTAGGGTCTTTGATGGATCCGGTAGAAGTTTCCCAGGGTGAGGGCTATGGATCTAGTTCTTCTATTCCTCTACATGTGAAAATCCAGTTTTCCTAGAACCATTGGTTGAAAAACTATATGTTCTCAGATATATATTCCTGGTATTTTTATCAAAAGCATCCCGTATGGTCCATTGACCTACATGAAGTGCCAAACTGGTTTTGTCACTTGAAATCAGAGATGGTGATACCATTAGCATTTTGCTTTTCACTCAGGGTTGCTTTAACAATTAATTTTTATGAATAGTGGCATGGGAATTGTGAGGATTGCATTGAGTCCGTAATTCACTTTTGGTAGTATAGCCGTGTTCACAATATTAACTCTTTCAAACCATGACTACGGAGGCTCCAGTCTCCTTGTGTCATGTTGTCTTCGGTTGCTTTCCTGGGTGCTTTAGACATTGCATTGCAGAAGCTTTTTTTTTTTTCTTTTTTGTTTGTTTGGTTGGTTTTTTACCTTCCTGGATTGTTTATTCCAGAGTATGTTTGGAGACAGTTGTGAATGGGATTATGTCCTTTATTTCTTTCTCACATGTTTAGTATTGGCATATAGGAAAGCTACTGATTTTTGCACATCAATTTTGAGCATCACCAGTTTGCTGAGAGCAGGTGTGAGAACTAATGGCAGAGTCTTCGTGGCCTCTCATGTCATCTGTAAATAGGAAGGACATCTTTCCTTCTTCCTTTCCTACTCGTATCCTAATGTTTTTTTCTTCTTTTTATTTAAGGCTATAAGTATTCCACTGAATATCAGTAGAGAAATGGATACACCACAAAATTACAGCAATTGCCAAGCAAAGAAACCAATCATTCTTTAAATGACAAGCTTCACAGGAAGTAAGGAACGCTGGTAGTGCCGTGTGTAGTAACACAGTAGTTGCTGTGGGTGTAAGTGGGAGGGGGAAAAGGGGAATAAGACTGGTGGTTAGTACTGGATAGCAGGGAAAAGATGAAGGAGAAAAAGGAAATACAAAGAACAAGTGAAGGAGTTTGGGCTAAAATAGAATAAAGATGAGTCACAAGGACGTGCAGCCAGATAATCTACAATAATCCCCCACCACATCCAGCTCTTGGGTGACTGAGACATGGAGACCCTGCAAATCTATGCCATCCCATGTTCTTTGGGAAAGATCAGCAAAGTATAATAAAAACAATAGGAAAAGGTGTGAAATAGAAGAGGAGGAAGAAAGGAGGACACACAATGATGATGGTACAAGACAAAGCTGGCCTGATGAACTGAAACTGAGTATTAAATAAAGGTAGGCTAATTTGAAGGGGAGCTGGCGAATTTAATGCCGCGTGTCTATTTCTGGTCTCTGAGGATTCTGTATCAGTCTCCACACACTGGCACACTGGAAGCCTCAAGCAGAGGTGATACCCAGCGTTCTTGTTATGAGCATTTACCCATTTTACCCATTTCTTTTGTGGACACCAGAGATTAAAATGATTTAGTCCACATTCTCCCCAAAGGTAACCTTTGTGGCTATGTCCAGCCTATGTGGCTCTGTGCCAGCACAGGTCAGCTCACAAGACCACAGAACACCCTATTCACTATCAGTATTCTCAAACAAAACAGAAGACACTTGTGGATTTTAACAAATAAGTAGCTTTTTCACATACCTTGAATGCCAGTCAAATTCAACATTCACTTGTGCATTGTACATCCATGTATAATGATTAAGGAAGAGTCACCCCCTAAAATGAAATTCAAGGGTAATCTAGAACATCTTGGATATCACTAAGATATTTACTAGTGGTAAAGTCATGATCACCTTCATGTTCCTTACATTTTTGTCATGGACTATGCATATAAAGGAGATTGAGAAAAACTCAACATAAAAAGATTAAAAAGTTGAAAGATATCTGTTTAGGATCTTATAGACTTACCTAAGCTTTTCCTGTATGTGGAAGATAAAGAGAAGATCTAAGTGGTGGAAATTAACTATGCCTATGTATTCTATCTTCTCGTGTAAAGCAATAGCTATAACACATGTAAAAGCAATTACTACACTGGACCAGAGAAGCTACAGTCCTGGAAAGTAGATGATTCTAAACTAGCTCTAAGTGGACTCTTTATTGGTCTCAGGAGCAATGCTACGAGAAACAAGACAAAAAGAAACTCTCATCATGAAAATCCCTCCTGTCTGCCATGGGAGTTACTGTGAGTTCCTAGGACACACAGCAGCAAACCAAACATGCATGGTCCTGGGTGGGGGGCAGTCAGACTCCCTGTGTTCCTAATCTGCATGATGTCAATCTTCCACGTCTATACTTGAGCAACTTCAGCCAGTTACAGTTCCTTCATCTGTGAGTGACGATATTGATATTGATATTGATATTGATATTGATATTGATATTGATATTGATATTGATATTGATATTGATATTGATATTGATCTCACTTTTATGTCTAAATGAAATAATACGCATGTAGTACTTAATCTTCATTGCTAGAACCTGGTGTCTGCTTGACAAATTTTATTTTTCACCATAAACTTTACAAAGAAAAGCTAAAGAGTCTGTGTGGCCTTCCTTTTCTCCAATACCTAGATAACACCACACGTTTGCTCATTTCTATTAACATTTATGTCTTATTATATATTAACATATATGTGTGTGTAATTAACAAAAATTTTAGTTAATTATTTTATTTATTTACACCCAAATATTGCCCTCACTCTGGTCCCCGCTGCCAGAATTCTTAACTCCATTCCCCTCCCTTTGCCTCTGAGAGGGTGCTCCAACCCCCACACACCCCTTTTCTGGGGCATCAAGTCTCTACAGGATTAAGCACATCCTCTCCCACTGGGGCCAGACAAGACAAGTCCTCTGCTACATATGTGCCAAGGGCCTTGGACTAGTCCTATATGCTCCTTGCTTGGTGGCTTAGTCTCTGGGAGCTCCCTGGAGTCCAAGTTAACATTGTTGGGCTTCTTACAGGGTCGTCATCCCCAGAAAATTGGAAATAGTTCTACCTGCAAACCCAGCTATACTGCTCTCGGGACTATATCCAAAAGATGCTGAACCATACCACAAAGACAACTGGTCCACTATGTCCCTAGAAGTCTTATTTATAATAGCCAGAAACTAGAAGCAACCCAGATGCCCTTCAACCAAAGAATGGATGCAGAAAATATGGTCTATTTACAAAATGGAATATTATTCAGATTTTCAAAACAAGGACATCATGAATTTTGCAGGAAATTAAATGGAACTAGAAAATATCATTCTGAGTGAGGTAACCCGGACCCAAAAGGACGTGCATACTATCTATTCACTGATAAGTGGATGTTAGCCAGAAAGTACAGAACA
This sequence comes from Apodemus agrarius, assembly GCA_964023405.1. NCBI lineage: Eukaryota > Metazoa > Chordata > Mammalia > Rodentia > Muridae > Apodemus > Apodemus agrarius. The sequence goes on along the minus strand of OZ030005.1, from coordinate 160,398,113 downwards.
CCCATGATACAACCCATAGACTGTTGTTGGGTTGTAGGTCCTATGTCTCCTCCACCACAGGGCATGGCCACTTGGGGAGGTGGAAAGCGGGGACACCGGGAATTTGACTGAGTTTACCCCCACACTGTCACCAGGAAGGTACAACTTGAACTGTGCGGCAACCAGAGCTGGCACAGGGTCCCTGGGCCTGTAAGAGGCTAAGACCTTAGGGTTCCCAGGTTCTTGGATACCCACGTGCCACTGGAACTCTCAGAAGAACTGAGAACAGAATCTGGGCCCGCAGGCTGGATCTAGCCTGGGACCAGGGAGCAAAAGTGGGGGAGCTCCGGCTGGTCCCAGAGTGGTTGTCCTTGGCTTGATGCTTAGCAGGTCTGGGCTTGGTGGTAGTTGTGTCTGAGAGTGCAGAAAGGCCGTCTGCAGGAGCTGAGACAGCAGCTCTGTGGGCGAAGGCCTTCTCCATGGCTCCCTACAGCAGATCCTGATGAAAAGAGACAGTTCATGGTTCTGAGTCATTTATTGTCATGGTGGAAAGTGGATGAGTAAAACCGTACCCCACTTCTCAGGGTGGGCCTGAGATTACATACCTTTTTCAGGGAGGGGTATCGAGGAAGGAAAGCTCATTGGCTAAGCCCTCCAGGCCTCTGCGTACCTCATTAGAATGTCCATCTCTATCTTGAGCCTCTGTCTTTTCCTCATCTACATGTAGAGGTGTTGTTGCCCTTACATGAGTGATGGTTACAAATCTGGCGGGTGGGGGTGGCTGTAGCTAGTGACAGGGGCCTGGTGCTCAATAGCAGGCAAAGTTCCTACTGTCCCTTCAGGGTCTCTGGATCTTTTTGCCTTAGCTCAACCAGGGACCAGGCTACCTTTCAGGGTCTACTTCCCCACAGACTGTAAGAAGTTTAACAAGAAGGAAGGCCCAGGTGAGGTTGCTTCAATCCCATGTAGAAAGGGGAACAAAATAAGCATGGGAGATAGAGAGAAGAAGGGACCTGGTGTGGGGAGAAGAGAAAGAGGAGGGAAAGGGGACAGGATAAAATATGGGTACAGACAAGAGCGAAGCCCAGAGGGTCAGGAGAATGAATGGAAATATGCAGCTGCCAGAGATGGGAGGTGGGAGAACCTCTAGAGAGTACCAGAGACCTGGCATGTGAGAGGCATCCTTGACTCAATGTGATGACCTTAGCCAAAATGCCCAACAGTGGAGAGATGGAACCTCAATAGTCTATCCTAGTCCAGTGGTTATACAGGACCCCCCCACCCTGCCCCAGTGAAGGGATGGGAACACCAACCCACCTTCAAAATGTTTGACCCAGAATTGTTTCTATCCAAAAGAAATGCAAAAACACAAATAGAACAGAGAGAAGGAATGGCCAACCAGTGACTAGCCCAACTTTGGATCCATCCCATGGGCAGGCACCAAGCCCTGACCCTATATATTAATGCTATGCTGTGCTTCCAGACAGAAGTCTAGCATGACTATCCTCTGAGAGGCTCTACCAGCAACTGACTGAGACAGATGCAGATGCTTACAGCTAACCACTGGACTGAGGTGGGGGATCTCTAATGAAGAGTTAGGGGAAGGATTGGAGAACAATACTTTTTTAAAGTGTAAGCTTGCAAGTTTATAACACTATGTGGATTTAAAGTTAATCAAATGCTTAAATCCCATTTGAATAAGGAACATAAGTAGTAAGGAGCATCTCCCTCATTAATAGTCTTATGTGGTATAATAACCAAGTCTCACCACTCCACAGACATCACTCAGGAAGGAAGGAAGGAAGGAAGGAAGGAACAAACAAATGAACGAACGAACGAACGAATGAACGAATGAATGAAGGAACAAAGGAATGAAGGAAGGAAGAAGGAAAAAATGAGAAAAAGAAAGAAAGAAAGAAAGAAGGAAGGAAGGAAGGAAGGAAGGAAGGAAAGAAAGAAAGAAAGAAAGAAAGAAAGAAAGAAAGAAAGAAAGAAAGAAAGAAAGAAAAGTGAGTTCATTTGTCTCACCATGATATCACTTCTAATACATCTTTTCTCAATGGGGGAAATACTGCCAGGGAATGTAGATCTTTTCTAGGTATAAGCTTCATTTTGTAAATAAAACTACTGCTTTACTCATCTGTAACTATGTGTATTTGAGCTGGAGAAATGGTTCACTAGATAAAGTCCTTGGTGCACAAGTCTGATAATCTGAGTTTGGATCCCCATAATCCACATAGACACCTGATGCTGGGAGATACAATTACAGGAGACCCTTGGACCAACTATCCTGGCATACATAAAAAAGAACAGAGAGAACCTATCTCAAACAAGAAGAACTCAAGAACAGACCCTCAAGACCCTCTGATATCCACATGCATACTGTTAGCCCACACTCATAAATATACACATGCGTAAACACACATACACACACAAATGTATGTGCACACACACACACATGTACTCACATGGAGGAAGAAACAGGGATGGAGGGAGGCAGGGAAGGAGACAGGGAGGGGGAGAGGAAGGCATGGAGGGAGGGAGAAAGATGGGAAGGAAGGGAGAAAGGGAGAATTATCTCTTGTAGCCCAGGCTGACCTCCAACTTAAAACTATGTAGCATAGATTAGCTTTGGACTCTGGATCCTCCTCTTTCTACCTCCCAGAGGACAGAATTACAAACATGAATCAGCACATGTCATTTTTCTTTATTTAAGTATATCTGAAAGTGTTTTTAATGTCATACTTTCTGTGATTATATACTCTATGATATAGACATTTAGAATCCTACCGTAGTCTACATAGGACTATCTATGGATAAATGAATACATACAAACTCATCATTGGCTAAATTGAATTAAAAATGATTTTTTATCATGACAGTGGAAACACAGGAGTGCTATTTGTTTATTTTGTTTGAATATAAGCTCTCACTGTCTGCTTTTGCTGTACAGGATGTGTGAGATTTGTGAGAAAACAAGTAACAGAAAATTAACAGAGCAGACAGAGGGGGAGGAAATGAGTCGGGCATTTTATGCAAAGCCTGTATTTTGGCTGATGCTCAACTTCATTTGCTTTTTTTTTTCTGCCCTCTTATTCATGTAGGACTAAAATGTGTGTTCTCTCATTTCAAGAGTAAGAAACCCAAAGCAAATAGAGGGATTGCTTGAATCACAGCAAAAGTCTTTTCCAAAGAAGATTATATATGTCACATACAAATTAGATTTGAAATGAGAAGGGAAGAGAGAGGAAGGGATTAGGGACTGTGTTTTGAAACTGAGAAAAAGAAACAGTGAATTAAACAGCAATAGTAGCTACATGACAACCTATAAACTCTGGTCAGGCTTATCCATAGTGTATGCTATTGATACTATAAATTGAATATACCCTTGAATGGGTAAGGACTGTGGAATGTTAGAATAGCACATTTTACTTTTTGTTTGCTTCTGTGGTGCTGGGATGGAACCCAGGGCCTTGTACATGCCCAGAAAGTGCTCTTCCCCTGAGCAACATCCCCAGCCCCAGATAACAATATTTTAAAGCAAGCTTGTCATGTGCCTTGTGAAAATGTATTTAACTCTACCCAGAAACCCTAAGAGAAAGAAAAGGAGTCAAAAAGATTAAAAGCAGGATTGGTAAATCCCCACCCAAGTGCCAAAGCTGGCTCACTACCCATTTTTCTAAAGTCATGAACCTAAGAGTAGTGTTCTGTTAGTATAATTTTTTGCTAATTAGATAGATAGATAGATAGATAGATAGATAGATAGATAGATAGATAGATGATAGATGGATGGATGGGTGGATGGATGGATGGATGGATGGATACATACATACATACATACATACATACATAGGTAGATAGATAGATAGATAGATAGATAGATAGATAGATAGATAGATAGATGATAGATGGATAGATAGAGGGATAGATAGAATTATGTTTGTGGCATGTGATATTATATGTTTGAGTCCATAAATAAAATGTTATAGGAACCCACTGTCTCAGTCATTCATTTCCTTGGCTACTTTGAGACCTAATGGGGACACTGAGCAGCTGAGATAATGGCCACAAGAATCTTAAAGCATAAACCATCTCTATCTGCCACACAGTCTTTGCGTATCTGACACTCAGCTGAGTACTAAGAGCAGTAGATGCAGATATTTACCATACTAAGGGCTTTTTAATCCATGAATAGACTCTCATCAAGGAAGAGTAGTTGTAGGAGGGACATACACATTTGAACACACACATTTGTCATTACAAGGAAAACTCTATGCTAAAGAGTATGTCAGAGGGACTAAACCACCAATCAAAGAATACACATGGAGGGACCCATGGCTCCAGCTGCATATGTAGCAGAAGATGGCCTTACCTGTCATCATGGGAGGGGAGGCCCTTAGTCCTGTGAAGACTCGATACAGCAGCATAGGGGAATGTTAGGACAGTGAGGCAGGAGTGGGTGGGTGAATGCGGGAGCACCCTCACAGAAGCAGGGAGGAGGGGGGATAGGATAGGGTGGCTGTGGAGGGGAAACCCTGGAAGGAGGATAACGTTTGAATAAATAAAATAACCGATAAAATATTACAGTAAGAAAAATAAAGAGTATGTCAGAGTGGTTTGCCTTAATCTACTTAGCCCAAAAATGGCTGAATGTTTTGCATGTCATGTTCCCTCCTTACCAAAATGGCATCATCCCTTCTGAATACTCTCACCTACAACCATGTTGTCAGACACATACGCCCCAGCAATCTGCTCCATACCATAATTACATCCCTGCTTTTCAAAGCAAATTTTTCCCCTTCCGTTTTTGAAAAGCTAGAGATCAAGCCCAAGGCCTCACGCACAGAATAGGCAAATCGCCCTACTAGTGAGCTGCACCCTCAGCCTTCGCACACCTTTCTGAGACAGAGAACATCAATTCCAGGTGGGCTCCGAAGATAAAAATCCATAAAAGCAAGTGACAGCAGATGATTCAAACTCTGTACCTGATCATCCATGTCTAAACGTCAGCATTGCTCTTCCAATGTCTAAATGCCTTCATATTTGAGATGGCTCCCTCACACTCTTCAAATCCGACTGCAGGAAATTAATGAGATCCTTTTGGCCCCACCCCACCCCAACCCCCACCCCACAGTTGTAACAAGGTTTCCCATAAAACCCAGTCTGGCTTGAGACATACTCCTTATACTCGACTTTCATTTCCTATCCACTGTGGCATTTCCCATGAGTTCTGTTTCTCCTTCTCTAAAGCATGAATAACAGTATACATTAAAGATAATTGTTGCTCCTGGCACCGCTTATCTAACTCAGAACAAATACCCAGTTGTACTTGTTAAAATTCAGGCCCCAAATAGGAACTCTAGAAACAGCCTCAGAATTCTTTATTAAATTAAATGTTTGTAAAAACTCTCTTGGGATGGAAGCTATAATTTGGGGCAAGGAATACAGTCTGGTGATGCTTGAATCTCACGTATTCAAATGATCAGATTTTGGAAGGAGGGAGGTGTAGATGGTGTTTACTGTGTATGTGGCATTTATTTGTAATTTGGATCCCTCTGAGAGTAGATTTAATATGTCAGGACCTGTGCTCCCTAATATAAGAAAGGCAAATTTTAGTGTCATATGGCACAGTGCCTAGCATATAATAGATTTTGGAAGAGCAAACATTTTTGTAATTCTTTTATTTAAAGATTGGTGTGGTTTGAATGTGAAGTGATACCAGGAACCTCCTGCATTGAAGACTTGGCCCCAGTACTGTAGATCAAATAGAGATGTGACTGACCCATGAGGGTTCTGACCAACCTGTAGGTTAATTACCCAATGAATTCATAATTTGACGCTATGATTGGGACTTTACAAAAACTTTTAAAAAGTTGGAGCCCATTTTAGAGAAAGAGGATCACATGGAGTCTACCCTGAAAGGACATAACCTGCCCTGTCTCTTTCTTTTGCCCACCACACTCTCAGGCAGAAACAACAGATCTAGACCACCATGGAAAGAAACCTCAGACAGTAAGAGGCACAGTGAGCCATCCTCCTTCCGTTTGTCTCAGGAATTTGTGTCAGCATCAGTAACAAAAGCTAATAGAGTGGTGTCCCAATGTCCTAAAGCTTGTCTTCCATTCCCACACTTTATCTATCTGATACACCCAGGCAATTGCTCTCAAGCGTTGTACATGCCAGACCCTTGTAAAAGTCAAAGTCCTAACCAGTTGCTTCATTAGCTATGATTTCAGATGACCAGCTAAGGAGTAGCCTTGAACGTTATTATCTAAACAAGAAAAACTATTTGACCTTCTGAGAAAGGTCTGAGGCAAGGTTACCAAACATCTTCAGGCAACCACTACTGGCTCAGGAAGTCACAGGAAAATATAAATGCAGTGTCAATGATGCAAATTAGGAGGTAATCACATGGAGGGCACAGGATACAAGCTGTCACAAAATCTGCAAAGCACTTGTGTCACCTCATGACATCAGCCGTAAACTGATATGAGTAAACAGATGACTTATCCATGACTCCACACCCAGCACCTCTTAGAGAAGAATCCACCCACCTGCAGCCCTAGAAAGCCAATTACTGAAACCACAAGATGCCTATTAATTGGTCCAGGCATAGGGGGCTGACTCAGGACTGACTATTCATTCAAGCAAAAGACAATAAGACACTTGACCTGGTGGCCACATGTTTTGAACTTTTTGTTTGGGTTTTAGTTTGGGGATGTGTGTTTGTTTTGTTTTGCTGTTGTTTGACTGGTTGGCTTTAGCTTCTCTGACTCTAAATTTCCTTATTTTGATGAAATGTTCTGCCCTGTGAGACCTAGTGAGAAGGTATACCTCTGTCTCAGTAAGGATCTTATTGTTGTAATAAAACACCATGTTCAAAAGCAACTTGGGGAGGAGAGAGTTTAAATAAACTCTTACAACTCTCAGATCATACTTTATACGGAACTCAGTCTCAGGCCACATTCTGTAGGGAAGTCAGGGCAGGAAATCAAGACAAAACCAGACACAGAAACTGAAGCAGAAACTATCTCACTTTCCTGAGCTGCCTTTTATACCATCCAGGTGTACTTGTTCACTGAGTCCTTACAGATCCGATGGTGATCTATGTCCTCCTCTACCAATCAGCACTCAAGAAAATGCTCTACAGAGTGGTCTACAGACAATTAGATGTAGACATTTCTAAACTGAGGTTCTCTTCCTAGATAACTCTAGCTTGCATCACACTAAACACACAAGCAAACCAGTCAGGACATCCCTTTCTACACAGGTAAAGCCAACAAGATGACTCAGGGTGTAAGAATGTTTGCTACCATGCCTGACAGCCTCAACTCAGGCTAAGTTGAGGCTTCATGATAGAAGAAAAAAGACTAACTCCCACAAGTTGTCTTCTGATCACACACACACATACACACACACACACACACACACACACACACACACACACACACCATGATGGTACCTGTGTGTTCCACACATATATGCCCAGGTAAATACATTAAATGTAAAAAAAATTAGCTATGGTAGTTTCTGTCTTTCATAGCTATAATGCAAGACGGACACAGGACCCACCCAACTCATTTGGCTGCCAACACCAGACAGTTCTGCACAGGAAATTTGAGAGTAAAGCTGTCATTTAACAATGACTTCAGTGGGTTGCATCAGCACCGAAGGACTGTCTACAGATGCTCTAGGAAGAGCACTTACCAAATGCAATGAATTTCTGGAAATGAAAATTAAGAGTATGACCATACCCTGAGTTGACACTTCCAAGTGCTGGCCTCCAACTAAGAGGCCATACTTTATTTCCAACAGTAGATGCTCCCTAATTCCTGGTACCCATGAAATTAACCACACATACGTTAAAACTTAATTCCTTTTAGAAATTTTCACAAAAATTAATTTTAGAAATAGTTTCAATCTTTGCAAATAAATGTTTTCTGATCAAACTAGCCAAGTAACCAGAAAGCCATGAATACCTAGGTATTTTCAAAGCTTCATGATTGTAAAACAGAAGTACTTAGGTGGCAAAGAATTTATGGCAAATATATCTACTCATTTAAAATCAGATGCCACAAATATTAGGAGTGTATGGTATCAGATTGAAAGTTATTAATTAGTAAGTCTCACTACTTGGTACATAGAAAAATCAATCCCTAAGTCATTCCTACACACTGTCAAATGTGAGTATTTTTCTCTTGCACTGTGGCTTTTAACACCAAATGTGTGTGTAGGGGGATGAACTCCCCATTCCAGCCAGTTGTTCAATTCCCTTCATATAAATTGGGTGCCTATTACTCAATTCACCACCGACATTAGCTACTTGGAACTAGCAGAGAGCCCGCGGTTAATGGCTTTGTCTCACAAGACAACCCTTACTTTGGATGGTGAAATCAAATATAGACCACTTATATTTTTGACCATTTGGCTAAAAAATCTTCCTTGGCTTCCTCCTCAGGTTTGAAGATTTATTACAAAAGCTCACGAAATCCATAGGAAACTTTATTACAGTTACTGGGGTTTTGTTGATGTTGTTTCATTTTCTTTCTTTTTTATTAATAAAATGGATACCACTTAAGAACAACCAAACGGAAGATGTACATTAGGAAAGGGGTAGGAGAAGGAAGCACTTCCAGAGCCTCCATGGACAGACAATCCACCAAAGCTCAATATATTTTTCAGCAACCCAGAAAGCTTGCTGAAGCCCATTGAAAAGCCAGCTGTGTTCATCACCACAGCCCATGCCTCACCTTAATCCCACTGTTCAGGGACTTTAGAAGGCCCCATGGCCTCTGTGGTTAATTAAATCTCTGGTATTTACCTCAGCCTCTAGCTTTCATCCCATCCTGAGACTGCCATTGGGTCTGAGCGTCATCTCAACAGCATGGACTGAGGACTGGTTATGACTGACAAAGGATGCTTCTAGAATCAAGAAAATCAAAAGGTTTTAAGAACTTTGTATCAGGAACCAGGACAAATACTTTATCTATCTTATAATATAAAGCTTACATGTCTTATATTTTATATATATACATATACATATGTATATATATATCAGGTAATATACAATATATTTATATTATATATCTATTTTATAGAAAGATATATATCTATATAACATAACAATATAAATTGTAATATGTCACAAAGCCACAATATAGAGAAAGTTTAAGCTACAATGCCAGCTATAAGTTGAAGATCTAAAAAGCTTCCTTTAAAAAAGCAACTGTAATCTATGAGAGATACTTATCAAGGTGGTTTATAGATTACAGAGAAGATGCTGGTATGGCCTGCTGAGAGTCAGATCCATTGGGGGAGGGGAAGTTTGGAAAGGTAGCTCCCCTGTCTCAGGCTTCTGGCTTTCATTTCACATATTATAACAACATGGCTACTCAAAACTCTAAACGAGAATTCTGAACAAGCCACCTGCCAAATGGGCCGGAATCTGAGGACTTTGATCTACCATTGTCTATGAATCTAGAGACGAGTGCTCGAGTCTATTTTCTCCCCAGGCAGAGTCTCAGGACAGGTGCTAGCCACTCCGTCATCTCTTCAGCCTGGGGCCCTTTTGTCTGTCTTCCTCTGTTTTCATTTTCCACATATGCAACTGAAGATGAGTGAGAAAGCAAACCCTTCCAGGTAACCACTTCATCTTGCATTTGTTCTTAGATGACTCCTAAGTAACCTTGCAAAGCTAGCAAAAGATCCCAATCTCGCACTTGGGCTTTGTAGGTCAAAGTAGACAGAATCCGATCATGCAACACACCAACTGCCAGACTCCTCAGGGGCCCCCTGAGCACTGGCTAGTTTGTTATTTTAGTTTGTTATCAGTAACAGACTTGGTGATATGTTGTCGCCTTTAGTCTACTAATTATTTTCTGCAAGGAGAAGGATCTTTGGCCTTACTGAAATGTGGAACTTGTGTTTGACATTTTTAATTTGCTATTCTTTTTTGAGATAAGGTCTCATTATATAGGCCAGTTTGCCCTTGAACTGGCAATTATTTGCCTCCATGCTAAGTCTTATAATTGGAAGTAAAGTGCTAAGGAATTATTGATTTCCTAATGCTGTGGTTGTAGTTACTAGCATTTTATGCCCCAGGAATTCCTCTCGTACCACTCTCTGCCAGCCCAACAGCTCACATTCAACATAGCTCCGTAACAGTCCCTTAGAACCCCTTCTCAAAGTTTACCTTTGCATCAGTGCTCCTTAAGACCCCCAAGGCTATTTATTTCTTTTTACTCATAATAAAAGAACATTTTCTTTGAATGACAGCCCAGAGCACAGGGGAAAAAAAAACCAACAGGGGAATTGCTGCCTGGTAATTAAGTTGTGTCGAAGATGGTCAAAAGAATTCTCCTATCACTTTAGAGGGTCTGAAGGCACAGTCGGTGTCCAGCAGTTGACAAATTGCTCGCTTCGTTGTAGCCACAAATCTAACGTAGATCACCACCTGCTGTAATAAAGGTCACTTCCTGGCTGTCTTGGGAACCAGCCGTTGAGCTGAGCTCTGGTCAGTTCCACTTATCAGCAATACCAACACCAACCGACACCCCTTCTCGCATTAGCATGCTGTGATTATTCCCAGCAGTGGAGCTGGGCCTCCATGGTAACGCTCTTCAGGGAACTGGGGAAGCTCTTTAATTATTAAAATGAATAATTCTTACAAACACGTTTAATTGGGAAATATTACATGTTAAAGGGGCACTAATGGAACAGCTCTGAGAAGCGATCAGAGTGGTCGAGTATGCTTTTTGATGTGAATTTTAGCGGTATATCCTTATCCCATCAGATGATGCATTATTTAGCTGCTTTAAAAAAAATACCTATCATTTTATTTCTAAGTGGAGATGGAATTATTGAACTCACAGAAACAACACTTTGAATTATTCCCATCTGAGTCATTATAAAACCACAAAAAACAATATAAAGCAGAAACAGAAGATCCACATTGTCTTTGGTTGCTATGAAGTCAACCCAAAAGGCACCAAGTATTACATCAGCTAGTTAACACAGAAATGTATTTAGTTTTACAGGGGTCTAACTACAGTATTTCCTTTATTAAGAGACAAAAATGGTATATACTGAAAGCATTTGAGTCATTAACTACACATACATAAACCTTAAGCATACTTACCCTGAGACACGCTGCCATGAAGACGTGGGATTGTCCATGTACACTAAGCACTATCATAAGTGAGACCTCCATGGGCAAGTAGAGCTCAATCTTGGTATTAATGCATCGCACATAAACACAGGCAGTTTATTATTTCCGGCCTCATCCTTGCAAATTCTCCATGAATGGAGTTTCTAGCACTGAAGTAGAAAAAAAAAAAAAAAAAAAAAAAAAAAAAGATGAGGCAGGTGATGATCTCCTTCAGTTCCTCCATTTTGAGATTGAAAGGTCATTTCTGTGTAAGGGGATATCGCTGAAGTATGGGGGATAATTACAGTAGAAAAATAAAGAATGGAAGGCAAATGTGCCCATCCTTCAGCAAGGGACCATCCAATTATCAGAAGTTTCACCTTCACCTTGTAAGCAAACATCTTGGAAGTCAGATGTTGCTGGCAATAACTCCAAGGAGTCATAAAACTATTATTTTTTTAAAACTAAAGAAAGAGAGTAGTACACAGGCTAGGTTTAAAGCTTTGCACACTAATTGAGATGGCACACGTGTTGGTGGATGATTGATGAATATATGAATATGCTGCCCACGGAAAAGGTAATCCCATACACCCTCCCACAGTTTTTTCAAGGGACAGTGAACTCCTCATCAGCACTAGAAAAAATCTCAGAGAGAGCCAGAGGCCCATTGGTTTAATACTGAGCTTACCAGGTTCCTTCCAACCCCACCCCCACCCCACCCACACCCACACCCACACTTCAATGCATCCTTAGAATTACTTTAGTCTGCTTCCTGGGATTCTAGCTCCCAGCCTACACCTCTTCCTGCCCCACAACAGTTTGCCCTCATTGAATTCAGGATTCATGATGTGAAAGCACGTCCCAGCATATGCTCCAAATGATGCAAATATCAAATTAAGCTGCTGCTGTCTCCCAGTTCCCTAGCCAGCTTTCCAGAGTCTTCAGCTTTCTAAATCACCCTCGTGTTTCACAGGCTCTGTCAGGCTGCCCAGTCCTCTAATGCTGAAGGAAAATCAAAGAGCTGCTTGACTGGAAAGGAATAATTACTATCAGTGACATTTCCATTAGGAAGTCGCCTACTGAGCTCTCATCTTAATACCAAACCCTCACATTAATGTCCCTGTCCAGATCCACTCCTGACACCAATATTTTTTAATTCGAATTCTAATGATTTCTAATGAAGAACTGTTCACGGTCAGACTGCAAAACTGGTGGTTCAGGAGCACTCACCTGATACATACTTCTCGTCTGCAATTCCATGTGTCTGATGGCTTTATGTCATAATCCTCTGTTCTGTTTGCATTGTGTGACCATGGTGTGAGAAGTAAGTACCGTTCAACAGCGTGAGCCGCACAGACCATCCAGGGAACAGACAACTGCTTTCCAAGCTTGTCTCAACAGCCAAACCACTCAAAAGCGAGTTTAAAATAAATGAGTATAAAGAACGTTATTTATTAGTATAAATTTATCAGAGTAACTTTTAATTTATAAGTCCACTTATGCAAGAATTTTATTAATACATTTTGCACAAGAAGAAAAATTTAGAAATCATGGATTTAAATAGAATTATATAGTAACTTCAGTGTTTGCTCTTTTTTTTCATAAATTTTGTTTGTATAAAAGAAAAAACCTGATTCTCATGGCCTATCCAGGGTTCTTCAGTTAGATGGAAAGGGCAGGCCACATGGATATGGGCAGCCTGCACTGTCACCTGGTTCCAGGTGATGTCCAGGCTTTTGCTGCTGCTGAAGACCGTGTCTGGGTCCACGGTCCTACAGTGATGATGTGTGTGTCCTGTGCAACCACCAAAGGCCACACAGATGTCCATACTCTGTTCCCCAACCTGAAGCTATGTTGGTGTTCCTGGGCTATGCTGCTGCAGAGGCCATACTGATCTGAGTGGTGTGTCCTGGCACCCAGGGCCATACTGATGTTTAGGTCCATGTTGCCACAGAGGGCCATGTCTGGGTCCATAGTATTACTGCAGCCTGGTCTGTGTTGAAGTCTGTGGCCTGGGTTACCCCCAAATGTCCGGAGAATGTCCATTGTTTATGCTAGAGTCACTAGCCATGCATTTATCCACCATTCCAAGTGCATCAGATGGCCTCCTTATCTGGGTCCAAGGTCTGACTACAATTGGGGGCCCTGTTCACACTGTCACCATCTGCCCTTTGTGCACGCCCAGCAAGGAGAGAGCTGGTCACCCCAGCAGTGCTTTCACTTCTGGGCTCGAGGTGAGACCTCTACTTTATCTCCAATAACTGTCTACAGGTGAACGGGTAGGAGCACACAGGGCATAGGGTCAGTGGAGCAGCTGCCAGAGTCCTTCTGGTTGCCATCTGCACCCGGGAGCTAAGGCTGTTCCGTAGCATTCTGTGTACGGGTCCTGTCAGAGAGCTGGTCTCCCAGGAGTACTGGCCCAGGCTTACAGGCCCACAGGAGGGACAAACTCCAGCCAGAGACAGCAAGACCAACTAACACCAGAGATAACCAGATGGTAAAAGGCAAGCCCAAGAACCCTACCAACAGAAAGCAAGGCTACTTGGCAACATCAGAACCCAGTGTTCCCACCACAGCAAGTCCTGGATACCCCCAACACACCGGAAAAGCAAGAGTTGGCTTTAAAAATCACATCTCATGGTGCTGATAGAGGACTTTAAGAAGGACATAAATAACTCCCTGAAAGAAATACAGGAGAACATAGGTAAATGGGTAGAAGCCCTTAAAGAGGAAACACAAAATTCCCTTAAAGAATTACAGGAAGACACAACCAAACAGGTGAAGGAACTGAATAAAACCATCCAGGATCTGAAAGTGGAAGTTGAAACAATACAGAAATCACAAAAAAAGACAGCTCTGGAGAGAGAAATTCTAGGAAAGTGATCAGGCATCAGAGATGCTAGCATCACCAACAGAATACAAGAGATAGAATAGAGAATCTCAGGTGTAGAAGATACCATAGAAAAACTGACACAATAGTCAAAGAAATGCAAAAAGCTCCTGACCAAAAACATCCAGGAAATCCAGGACACAATGAGAAGACCAAACCTAAGGATAATAAGTATAGAAGAGAGCAAAGACTTTGAACTTAAAGGGCCAGTAAATGTCTTCAACAAGATTATAGAAGAAAACTTCCCTAACTTAAAGGAAGAGATACCCATGGACATACAAGAAGCCTACAGAACTCCAAATAGATTGGACCAGAAAAGAAATTCCTCCTGTCATGTAATAATCAAAACACAAAATGCACAAAACAAAAAAAGAATACTAAAAGCAGTAAGGGGAAAAGGTCAAGTAACACATAAAGGCAGACCTATCAGAATTACCCCAGACTTCTCACCAGAGAGCCCTGTTCATGGTCTGGTCTGATACCAGAGACCATGTGAAAGAAGCCCATAATCCATGCTCCCACAATCCATAAAGAGCAAGTAAGCTACTTTAGCAGTGATACCAATGATACAGATGCACAGTTGAGAAAGTTGGGGCATGAAAGATTTCAGTGCCAACTCCTACCTCCACCCAACCCCTACTCCTCAAAAACAAACCAACCAACCAACAAACAACAAACAGTAACAGCCTAGACAGAAAGCCTAGGCTTAAATACTGTGATAGGATGCTGGGGTGTTGCCCTCCACAGTATATGACTTCCAGCAGGGACGCAGAAGAAGGACTTAGCACTATCTAGAGGGCAGGCCACTGAGAGTTTAACTATGCCCCAGTAAATATATAGATAACACAAATTAGACTTTCCTTGACATCCCACTGTGGATAGAGGGTTGCATGGAGTTCTACCCCAAGTGAAGAGCTAAGGGCAATTCATCACTGCTGAGAGGGGGAGACTCAGTCTCCCCAGGCTTGAGCCCCCTCATTTGTTATACAATATAAAGTGGTCAGCCCTAAAACCAAATACATAGTCACCAACACTAAATGGGCTCAGTGGTGTGTGTGTGTGTGTGTGTGTGTGTGTGTGAGAGAGAGAGAGAGAGAGAGAGAGAGAGAGAGAGAGAGAGAACAATAAAATGATGTAAATAAATCACATGCATATGCAATTTTAAAATCAACACTTAAAAATAGAAATTAAAAATTATTGTCCAAAGGCCTACTGAAAATCATGACTACTTCTAGTCTAAGTATTTGTTAAAGTCACCTCAAAAGTGTCAAGATCTGCCACATAATATGTTTTAATTACTTTTCTATCAGTGTGATAAAACACCAAGACTAAGTCAATTTATAAAAGGAAATATTTAATTTGGGCCATGGTTTCAGAGAGTCAGAGTCCATGATGGCAGTGCAAAGGAATCGTGGCAGGGACAGCTGAGGGGCATCTGGATCCACAAAGAGGTGGAGAGAGATATACTGGGGGTGCTGTGGGTCTTTTGGAGCCTCAAAGACACCTGCAGTGACACACCTTCAATAAGGCCATACATCCTGATCATTTCCAAACAGTTCTACCAACTGGGGACCAATTATTCAAATATAGGAGCTTATGGGGGCCATTCTTATTTGAACCAACACATAATGCAAGTGAGTTGCTTGATGTTGCTTCTCAACTATAGTTTTACTGACTGAAATATATTTTTGCATGCAATTTGAACTATATTCTTAAAATTCCATTAAAACGCAGTCACAAAATGGCTAGAGAGATGGTTCAGCCATTCATAGCACTTGCTGCTCTTTCAGTGGACCCAAATTCATTTCTCAGGATCCACATAATATCTCAAAGCCATCTCCAATTCTGGTTCCAAGACATTCATGACCTTGTCTGGCTTCCAAAAGCACCATACACATATGCAGTACATACACATAGACGAAGGAAAAACACTCATAAGTAAAAACAGTATGGCCATGTTTGACAACTTGGCTGCTTCTATCCAGCTGAAGAAAAGAAATAGATATTGAGACAAGGAAAGACTTAGAAAAATCTGTGGCTGCTGCTGTCATAAGTACTCAGCTCCCTGAACATCTCTCTGCCTCCCTACCCTGGTTAGGATGGCTCTGTCTCCTGCAAAAGTAGCTCAAGTGTCAGCCTCTCTGAGCAGCTGAAAGCAAAGATCAGCACTTTAGGCTGACCAATGTCTCCTTGTAATGGTTTGAATATGCTTGGCCCAGGGGGTGGCACTATTAGGAGATGTAGCCTTGTGAGAGTGGGTGTGGCCTTGTTGGAGAAAGTGTGTCACTGTGGGGTTGTTGAGCTTTGAGGCTTCTATGCTCAGGCTCCACCCAATGTGGACCAAGAGCCTTCTCCTGGCTGCCTATGGATCAAGATATAAGCTACAAGGAGCCTCTTGGCTCCTCCAGCACCACATCTGCCTAGAAGCTGCCATGCCGCCTGCCATGGTGTTAATGGACTGAATCTCTGAAACTGTAAGCCAGCCTCAAGTAAATTTTGTCCTTGATACAAATTGCCTTGGTCTTGGCATCTCTTAAGAGTAATAAAATCCTAACTAAGACATTCCCCAAATCCTTAAGTAGAAGCCTTGATTCCCAAAGTGGCTGCATTTGATGATAGAACCTTCAAGGAGGCAATCATGTTTAAACCAGATCAGAAAGGTAGGCGCCTACTCCCATAGAGCTGGTGTCCTTATAAAAGAAGAGAGACACCAGAAGGCCCTCTCTCTCCACATGTGCACACAACGAAAAGGGAGTGAGCAGAAAGGTACTGCCCACAACCTGAGAAGCAGGGGGAAGGGATAGGATAGGGGGATTCAGAGATGGGGGAAACTGGAAAAGGGAATAACATTTGAAATGTAGAGAAAATATCTAATAAGAAAAAAGAAGGGAAAAAAGAAAACAACTTTAAAAACAAAAAGAAAAAAAGGAAAGAAAGAAAGGAAGGAAGGAAGGAAGAGAAAGAAAGAAAGAAAGAAAGAAAGAAAGAAAGAAAGAAAGAAAGAAAAAAGAAAAAGAAATCCACCTTAGTGTCACAGCTAAAAGTCAGGTCAAAGTGTTTGTCCTGACCTTTCTCTCTTCAAAGAGTGTCTCTGTTTTCCAAGACAATTTCTAATCTAGTCTATTAACTATGTCAATAGCACAAATCCCTCCCAGATTTGGACTAGTGCTATTGGTAGAGTTCAATTTTGGAAATAGATTATGTTTTCAACTTTTGCTTCTTTCAATAATATTTTGTGGAAAAAAATTGGAGCACTGATGTTGGCACTGCTAAACCAAACTAGATGCCTAATCTTCTAAATTAGAATAGCATTTAACAGCAGTACAGATCCTTTGTTTATTTGGCAATCATTAAAGGCATTTAGAATATTTTAAAAATTAGTTGTTTTTATGACTGAGTCATGGACATTATCGTAAGCCAAGACCTCTATATTAAAATTTCTTTGAAAGAAAGTTGAAAGTGGTGGAGACAATGGAAATATGAATGAGGGACAAACCTTCGCATTGTCTGTGTCATGTGCACACCACACAGTTGTAGAGTATGGGCATTGTTTCCAGAGTAGATGAGTAAATCAGAGTAGATATCTCAGAAAAAAAAATGCAACTATATAGTTGGTAAATGCCATACCGATTATTTAAGTCTGTTTAAGATTTAGCCTTCAAAGTCAAGTTTGATTTAAAAAAAAAAGTCATGAAAGAAGGGCTAAGAAATAGTTTTCCTTTCCTGTGACTTATGTTGGTAGTGGCTGCTTGACCAAATGCATGAGAGAAGAAATTTGAAGGTATGTGCAGACCCACAGCTATCAGAAGCAATGACAGGAAGGTGCTAGTGCTGGTGCTGGTGCCATGATGTTTCTATCCCTGATATAAAACACCAGGAAAATGAGGATAAAGAAAGAGACATCACAGAAACTGACAACTTTGATCTAAAAAAAATCCAAGATGTCTTTCCAATGGACACACTAGCAGTTTAAGGGGATGGGAAAAGTCTGCACTGTGGGCAATGAACAAAGAAAGCTGAGGGGTAGAGCTGAGATGACTCCAAACCCATGGGTGCTCATGCTGGAGGCCTGAATGCCAAAAAGGCATTTACTTCTGTTCAAGCAGAAAAATTTTAAGAGTGATACCAATGCTTTTATATCTAAGCAACCTCATAATGATAAAATAGAAGCTTTCATTGCTGGGCTCATTTAAATGTATTTTCTGCCACATGTACTTCATGATTGTATTGGAATGTTTGAGTGGTCACAGTAAGTTACTACAGGCTGGGTAGCTTAAACAAAAAATTTTTCATAGTTCTACGTGTTGGAAGTCTGGAAGATCAATTTCAGGGTTCCTGCAGGATTGGCATTCCCCTACACTGGGGCATCAAGCCTTTACAGGGCCTCTCCTCCCATTGATGCCCGACAAGACCATCCTCTGCTACATATATGGCTAGTCCTGAGTCCCTCTATGTATACTCTGGTTGGTGGTTTAGTCCCTGGGAGCTCTGGGGTGTCTGGTTGGTTGATATTGTTGTTCTTCTTCACGTTTAGGATGACATTTCTTGATTTCTTATATGACATTCCTTATTTCTGATGGTTGCTCTTCACTGTCAGCTTGCCTGGATTTAGAATCAGCATGTAAACATAAGAGGTATTTCCTGTGAGAAGGTTTCCAGAAAGGTTTTATTGAGAATACTAGACCCGCTGCACATGTGGACAGCACCATCCCTGGGGCTGAGGTTACAGACTGGATGGACATGGGAACGTGAGCCCAGCATGAACATTCATCTGCGCTTGCTGACCTGGTCACCCCAGCTGCTGCCACCATGCCTCCCCTGCCTTAATGCCAACCCAAACAGGTGTCAGAATCAACCTTCTTTCCTCAAGTTGCTATTATCACATGTTTTGACACAGGCGTGAATAAAAAGCACCCATTAAGTTGTCTTTACGCGAAGACCATTTGCCTAGGCTCAGTGCTTCTCAGCAGTCAGTAACTGTCTCAGTTAGAATTGGTATTGCTATAATGAAACACTGTGAGAGAAGAACATGGGAGGAAAGGGAGTATTTGACTAATGCGTCTATGTCACGAAAGGACATGAGGACAGGAACTCAAGAAGGGCAGGAACTGATGCAGAGGCCATGGAGGCAGGGGAGGGGGGTTCTTGTTGGCTTGTACCTTGTAGCTTGTTCATCCCGCTTTCTTATAAAACCAAGGACCACCAGCCAATGGGTATCACCACCCACAATGGGCTGGGCCCTCCCCCAAGCAATTACTAATTACAAAAAAATCTCCTACAACCTTGTGTACAGCCTGATCTTATGGAGGCACTTTCTTAACTGAAGCTCCTTCCTCTCTGATGACTTTAGCTTGTGTCAAGTCGAGAATAAACTAGTCAGCATGGTGACATTCATTTCTCTCCACTCATAACCTGCCAAGGGCATATTATTAATTCATCATAGCAAGTCAAAGTAGCAATATTTTGACACTAATTGCTTTGAATATATTATATATATTATGCTTAAAGTACACACATTATGATATATATTTTTATAGGAAAACAGTTAAGAAAAATCTAGGCTGGGCAGTGGTGGTGCATGCCTTTAATCCCAGCACTTGGGAGGCAGAGGCAGGCAGATTTCTGAGTTCGAGGCCAGCCTGGTCTACAGAGTGAGTTCCAGGACAGCCAGGGCTATACAGAGAAACCCTGTCTCAAAAAAAAAAAAAAAAAAAAAAAAGAAAGAAAGAAAGAAAAGAAAAAGAAAAAAGAAAAAGAAAAGAAAAAAGAAAAGAAAAAAATCTATAGCTATTTACTATTGATTAGAATTTCCTGTCTTTCATGTGTGTGTATGCATATACTCAACATGCATGTATGTGCCTGTGTGAGAGACAGGGGAAGGGAGAGACAGAGCAGGCATATGCATGTTTTCTAAGAGCTCCTAAAGCCTTCTTTGGTGTGCTCTACAACATTATTAACAAGTCATCATACTACACATTACATCTCTCACATACAGGCTGCAAGTAGGCACTCTGGCTCGGTGTCGTGGGGAAGCACTACACGAGGTATACAGAGCGGAGTTGTTTCGTAGTTTCTCCCTTGCAGAGTCTTAGAAGCTGAGCTAGAACTAACTATGTCAGGGAAGATTTTCCAAGACTCAAAGAGTGAGTTTTAAGTACAAAACAAAGACGATTCAGGCTATGAAAAACAGACGGCTTAATTGCCAATCCTGTGACTCAGTTAGAAGGGCAAAGTGAGAAGTAGAAAATCAGATGCCACTAAACACCCTCAGCTGGAATGGGTCAGGAAGAGAAATCCCTGCTAAGGTGGGGCTTTAATAGAGGAGGCCAGGTGTGTTGGTCCACACTTTCAAGCCCTGCACTCAAGAAGCAGAAGCAGTGAGTTCCAGGACACCTTGGTCTACATAGTGAGTTCTATGACGGTAAGGATTACAAAGAAAGAAGCCTGTTACAACAGCAACAACAACAACAAAAAACCACAAAGGCTGAGGCTACACCACAATCCATGTGCACAGGCACACAGTGCTGTGTGGAAGAAATAATTGTTCTTTCCTTTGATATAGAAGCCCTAAGGAGGGCTCTGGGTTGGCTGACTCCTTAGACACAGTAACAAGCACCAGAGCTCCCAAGCACCAAAGACTGAGACAGGCAGACTTCCTCAACAGGCACAGATGGTATCTTAGCTAAGGTTTCTATAGCTGTGAGGAGACACCATAACCAGGGCCACTCTTAAAGAAAAGCATTTAATTATGGCTGGCTTACAGTTTAGAGGTTTATTCCATTGTCATCATGGCGAGAAGCATGGTAGCATACAGGCAAACATGGTGCTGGAGAGGTAGCTGAGAGTGCTACATCTAGACTGGCAGGCAGCAGGAAGAGAATGCCATGCTGGACCTGAACTGAGCATCTGAGGCCACAACTTTGGCTCCCAATGACACAGGTCCTCCAACAAAGCCAGATCGCCTCATAGTGCCACTCTATGAGCCTAAGGAAAACATTTTCTTTCAAACCACCATAGATGAAAAGCAGTACAGGCTGGAGAGAAGGGTCAGCGGTCAAGAGCACTGACTGCTCAATCCTGAGTTCAATTCCCAGCACCCACATGGTAGCTCACAACCATCTATAATGAGATCTGATGCCCTCTTCTGATGTGTCTAAAGACAGCTACAGTGTACTTATATATAATAAATAAATAAAATCCTTAAAAAATAGATAATATTTAAAAAAAACGAAAAGTAGTAAAGTCCACATAGGGAGAGGTAGATCTCCTTCCTGTCAAAGATGTAGATACCCACATCAGGGAATAGACACATCCCTGTGACATCACCTTACTGTTTTAGGTCCCGGCTCTGGGAAAAGAAAAAAGGAAAGGGGCTCGCCCTTTGGATTGAAGAGGTAGGCTGTCTGCTTAAAGTTCAAGTAACTGGGATCAATTTAAGTGTGCTGTGATAGTTTCCTGCCAGTACACACTTACAACGAGGGCTAATGAAGGTTAAGTTTCTCACTTCCCCACCCAGCAGATGATACAGTCCTTCTTATCCGTTTATAAGTCGGCTGACTTATTCTCAGCTATACTAATGACAGAATATAGTAAAACAATGACTTCTGGCATGCATCACTAGCACATGGCTTTACATAACTCCCACCTCCACGTCACTTGGTAGCAGATGCCTGAACTCCAAGCACTTCGTAGGAAGAAGGGATCCCAAATTCAAGGTATTCTGAGCCACATAGCCAGACCCTGCTCCCTTCCTCCCCACCAAAAGACCATTTCTGAATGAACCGGCATCACTGAAGATGCACATGTGTAGTTTCTAACACCTAAATAGAAATTTAAAAGAAAAACAAAAGGAAGCACTGTGCCCAGGTGAAATCAAGCTACTTCTCCCAGAGTGAGCATGAGTGGTCGTAAACTAGAGAATAGGCTAACCAGGCCAGACACTGTTGGAAATAAATAGCCTGCTCAGTTGTACAGTGACCCTGGGTTAGGGAATGAAAAACAGACTCGGAAGGGAAAAGCTGGTCATTTTTCTGGTTAACCCAGCACTATCAGCAAAGAAGAATGGACACAAAGGCAGGAGGATTTCTGTAAGTTCACAGCCAGCCTGGGCTGCAGAATGAGACACTGTGTTAAGAAAGAGGGGAGAGGTGTTTTGTTCTTGTACCTGTGCCCTGTGCTCTCTGCCTTACGAAGTAACATGGAACCAGGAAGGTTGTCAATGTTTGGTTTTACTCATTTCAGCTAATTAATTACCGGCATCTTTAATGTCCTCTTCTGGCTAGATTCTTGGATAAACCATCCTCCAGGGATGTACATGCTTGGGCACAGAACCTCTCGACAGACAGCTTCATCCCCAGTCTGTCCTTTAACTTCTCCCCATAGACCTTCTAGCTCACACAGTGAGCCAGCAGAGGCAGATGTGCTAAGGCTATATATATATACCAAGCCGGAAAACCGCTTTTAGTGTTTCCTAGAGATTTGTCTCACATGGAGAATAGCCCCAGGTGGCCATCCCTTAAAAAAAAAAAAAGGTAGAACTTTTCCTCATATCAAAATGGGGCTTATAACATCCACTTTGTAGAACTTTGAGAGGGATTGGGAGTGGGAGAACACCTACCACTATTCTAGCCATAGTGGATGTGTGGGTGGGTGGGCCTGTGGTTTCAGTGAGGTCATGCTGTCAATAAGAATGTAAATGTCCCTGGTACATACCACACCCATATAGAAGTATCGAAGGAAGGGAATGTGGGATAGAAGAAGGGAGAAAGGGGGAAGGAAGGAAGGAAGGAAGGGAGGGAGGGAGGGAGGGAGGAGGAAGGGAGGGAGGGAGGAAGGGAGGGAGGGAGGGAGGGAGGGAGGGAGGGAGGGAGGGAGGAAGAGAGGGAAGGAGGGAAAGAGGGAAGGAAGGAAGGGAGGAAGGAAGGAAGGAAGGGAGGGAGGGAGGGAGGGAGGGAGGGAGGGAGGGAGGGAGGAATGATGGAAGAGAAGAAAGAAGGAAGAAAGAGAGGGGAGGGAAAGAGAGAGAGAGGGAAGAAGGGAGAAAGGAAAGGAGGGAGAGAGGGAAGGAGGGAGCATGATGGGAAGCAGACCAGAGGATTTGAGAAGGGGGAGGGATTGAGAACACCTACTGTCCTTTCACGGCTCCATGGTCACCAAGAGCTGAACACCTTCCCCCACCATACATACATGTCCCACCAAGACATCCTGCCTCACCACAGACCGATCCAAAGGCAGCCGGACCTGTGAACTATGGGCAGGAAGATCCAAACTGAGCCAAATTAAACATTTTATCCTTAAAAATGGTCTATCTCAGATGTTTTTAATCACAGTGATAGAAAGCCGGCCAATCTCGGCACAAAGAACAGGAAGGGGTCCTTCAAATAGCCATCCTGGTTATTTTAGGCCTACATGTGCTCACATGTAACTCAAGGGAAACTTGTCTTTAAAAACGTGGATCAAAAGAATGTATATTAAGTCGGTGACCCAGAGCTATTTCAGCACTCGCCCATGCTAGTGTGCTTGTTGGCAGCCCAGATGGTACACCTCCGATATCCTCACCTCCGTACACATCGGGGAGGCACATCACCACGGAGCTGAAACTCTGGAGAAATCAGACTCCAAACACTGAGGAGTAGAGCATATGGCTTTCCAGACGCTGGGCGGGCAAGGGACATGTGTCTTTACAAATGTCCCTAGCTGCAATGTGCTCCAGATGCTCAGGAACAGTATGTATGTCTGTGCTGGCTTTTGCCCTCCCCTGTTCACAAATTAGTTTTTCAGCTGGGTTTAAGTATTGAAAACAGACAGCTTCAGAAGAGAAAGAGGATTGCCAGACAGAACTGAAGAGCATATTCAGATGCTGGGCTGGAAAAGTCATAGGATTTAGTCATTTTATTGATGAATGAAACAGTTGTGACTATGTTCAATCACAGAATTATCTATCCTGAAGCACTGTGCTTTGTATGTACAACTGTTGGGGGAAAGGTGACTCTCTTGCTCCAGAAGAACTCCAATTACACAGAGCATTATGTGCACACCTCCACACCACAGTCCCAGTCACTAACATGCTCCATTATCTCTTACAGAACCTATTTGAGACATGCACATGCATGGCTGTACCAACGGCCCAACATGATAAACACTGCAATGTAGCAAGTCCCTTCTCACCTGCCTTCATCCTCCAAATCACTGTGGACCACTGCCACCTGCCCCCTCACGAACCTTCACACATAACAGACATTCAGTGTGTGTGTGTGTGTGTGTGTGTGTGTGTGTGTGTGTAAAACAGGGGAGAAGGGTCCCTTCTTTACTTGGTCACACTTTTCTCCTCTCCATTTGCACTCAGCTCTCCAGTCCCTGCATGTGCTTCCAACTTCACACTTTACTGTGCCCAGAATCTTGAGTGACTGAAAACATGGTAGTTTGGGGATCCTTACAGCACAATTTCTTTTTCAAAATCTATGTTTGCTTCACTCATGTGTGTGATGGTTAATATAACTATCAATTATACTGAATTGAGATTATTAACTGCATCTATGTACCTGCAAGGGCATCTCCAGAGAGGGTTAACTAATGGTAGGGAATCTACAATGAAAACAGGCATACCCATGGCTATGAGTACCAGGTGAAATAGACAGAAGGGGAAAGGATGGAGAGCAGGCTCTCTCTCTCTCTCTCTCTCTCTCTCTCTCTCTCTCTCTCTCTCTTACACACACACACACACACACACACACACACACACACACCTCCTTTTGCCATGATGTGACCCTCTCAACTCCACCATTCTCCCCTGCCATGATGGAGTGAAGCCTTCGGTAGCATAACATGAATTAGAGCTTTTCTTCATTCAGTGAAGGTATTTTGTCATAGCAATGGAACGTAGAGAATGCTGTCTAGGTCACCAGAAGGTGACAGAGTGATGCACACGGGGCTGGAGAGCTGGTCGGTTTGGTGTAACTCTAAGAGCAATAGAGATTCATATTTGTTAAATTAAAAAAGGGTGGAGGGAGGACAATCCTCTCCAAAGCTCAGGGAATATCCCACAAGAGGAATGTCAAAACAATGTAAAAGCCCGAGGATGAGGAGATATTCAACAAGAAATACATTATGTGGACGTGGCACAGCTAGTCTCCTTATATACTCGCTGAAGCTGGGGTTATCTACACAGGACTTGCTCCATATTGGTCCCTGTCAGCATTTCATCATGGATGGGGAAAGAATCTATGAAGCCCACTCCTCCCTGAGGGTCTTTTGGAAGCTAATGACTGCTGAGGGAGGAATGTCATTTTCTTTACTTGCTTGTGTAAGTAAATAACCTCCCCCCAATGACACTCATGCAAACAACCCTAATTAAGCTCAGTGGGACACACACACACACACATACACATACACACACTATGAAAGTAGAAGAAGAAATTGTTAAAATATGAGGGGTTTCAGTGGGAGAAGAAGAAATAACTGGGATTCATTATATACATATATGAAACTGTCAAAGAATAACAACCTACTTCAAGGCAATTTTTAAAGTGCAAACAAAAGAAATCATCTGATCCCCCAACAACATTCACATACGCACAGTTAGTCTCGCTCCTTGCTGTCTCCTCTTCTCTCGTGGTACATTTTCATAGTGTCATACCTGCTCTTGAATGTTGATTTTTCTCTGGCATCATTTTTTCATTTTACAGGCTTGCTCTAGAAGACAGATTTATTTCCAAGTCTTCAGTTACCCAAAACTTCACATAAGAGCCTTTGGAGATTTAAACTGCCGCTCTTCCTCCTTTTCAAGTCCATGGCCAATGAAGTGTGCGTGTAAGGATCACTAGCCAAACAAAGCACATTGTTAACTGATAGCACTTCTAGAACAGAACAATGGTAAAAGCTTAACTGAGACACAGCAGTGTATGCTTGAGGTGAGGCTGGGACCACTGGCTTCCTATCCATGGGCCTCACGTAAAGCCGGCACTGAAATAGGCAACGCTAGATCGACTGACTCACATGGATCAGGGCCAGAGGGCTGTCTTGTCAGGTCAAAAGATGCTTCATAGCTGTGTTCTGAGCTGGCACAATCCAGCTAGGTCATTCTCACCTGGAAGAAAAAAGAGAAAGAAAAAAGCATGACATTGCAGCCTGCCAGCAGCATGGCTCTAGAAGATGGAATTAAAAAGAAGGCATGACATCAATGTGACTCCATTGACATGGTGGCCACGTACAGCAGAATGTCACATGGTAATTTCAAGTTCTAAGCTACTGGTCAATCTCTGTCTCATGAAGAAGTGATGGAGAAAGGATGAAAACAAGTTAAATACAATCCCCAGCATCAGCACCACCCATTCCCATCATTATCATCATCTCCCATCTCCAGCATCAGCACTATCCATCCCCAGCATCATCAACCACCCATCCCCAGCATCATCACCATCCATCCCCAGCATCATCACCAACCATCCCCAGCATCATCACCATCCATCCCCAGCATCATCACCATCCATCCCCAGCATCATCACCATCCATCCCCAGCATCATCATCCATCCCCAGAAACATCACCATCCATCCCCAGCATCATCACCATCCATCCCCAGCATCAGCACCATCCATCCCCAGCATCAGCACCATCCATCCCCAGCATCATCACCATCCATCCCCAGCATCATCACCATCCATCCCCAGCATCATCACCATCCATCCCCAGCATCATCATCCATCCCCAGAAACATCACCATCCATCCCCAGCATCATCACCATCCATCCCCAGCATCATCATCCATCCCCAGAAACATCACCATCCATCCCCAGCATCATCACCATCCATCCCCAGCATCAGCACCATCCATCCCCAGCATCAGCACCACCCATCCCCAGCATCATCACCATCCATCCCCAGCATCATCACCAACCATCCCCAGCATCATCACCATCCATCCCCAGCATCATCACCATCCATCCCCAGCATCATCACCATCCATCCCCAGCATCATCATCCATCCCCAGAAACATCACCATCCATCCCCAGCATCATCACCATCCATCCCCAGCATCAGCACCATCCATCCCCAGCATCAGCACCATCCATCCCCAGCATCATCACCATCCATCCCCAGCATCATCACCATCCATCCCCAGCATCATCACCATCCATCCCCAGCATCATCATCCATCCCCAGAAACATCACCATCCATCCCCAGCATCATCACCATCCATCCCCAGCATCATCATCCATCCCCAGAAACATCACCATCCATCCCCAGCATCATCACCATCCATCCCCAGCATCAGCACCATCCATCCCCAGCATCATCACCATCCATCCCCAGCATCAGCACCATCCATCCCCAGCATCATCACCATCCATCCCCAGCATCAGCACCATCCATCCCCAGCATCATCACCATCCATCCCCAGCATCATCACCATCCATCCCCAACATCATCATCTCCCATCCCTAGCATCATCATCTCCCATCCCCAGCATCATCACCATCCATCCCCAGCATCATCATCTCCCATCTCCAGCATCATCATCTCCCATCCCCAGCATCATCATCTCCCATCCCCAGCATCATCACCATCCATCCCCATCATCAGCACCATCCATCCCCAGCATCAGCACCACCCATCCCCAGCATCAGCACCATCCATCCCCAGCATCATCACCACCCATCCCCAGCATCATCACCACCCATCCCCAGGATCATCACCATCCATCCCTAGCATCATCACCATCCATCCCCAGCATCAGCACCACTCCAGTTAGTTCAGCTGCTATGGGCTAAAACCAGAATGAATGCATTGTTCCCCAAGTAGGTCTAGTCAACACCGTAGGTGCTGCGACAAGAGCTTGTTGAGTGGATGGATCCTGGCTCCTGGCCCAGGATGGTGGTCCTGAGCTGTCTACTACAACCACAGCATATCTCTGCTGCTTCTTCCGTTTTCCCTGTGTCTAAGAACATGGAAAATCATTCCCTGTATGATTACTGAGGTCACAATATTCTTCCAGTTCCATAAAACAACTCCTCAGTTAAATATGGTCTACCCCCCAAAGACAAATTTATCACCCATAAGGCAGAACTAATCCCTCTTATCCCCTTTCCTGCATTTCTAAACACAAAATGGTCCCTCATTCACCATCTCCCCCCCCCCATTTCTAAAGATAAATGGGGTGGGGGTGTTTATTGAGAAGAATTCTTTCAGCCCTTTGACCCCTTTATTGGACCTTCTATGTGGGAGGTAATGGACCTGTAGAGTATCTTTTTCACAAATATTGAAATAGTTTTTATATCATCAAACTAAGTGTTTTAAATTCTCCTATTAAACTCTATATTTTCCCCCAAAACAAACAAACAAACAAACAAACAAACAAAAAATCCTCTCTTTGGTTTTCAGAACAAAGTTAAGTGTCATCAGAAAATGAGATCAAATCATTTCCTCAATGTTTCATAATATTATATTTGTTTGAACAGTCTCCTTTTGCCTTATTATCTGGTATATTTCATTGGCCTAACAGTATTAGAAATCATCCTTAACTAAATAATTTTTAAAGTATTATTTGTTCTATGAGATGAACTTTTCTAAAGGATACTATTTTCTTTCTCATAATTTTAAAATATCTCATTTCCTCAGATATGAAACCTAACCTGACCATAAAATTATACCAACAGATGAAATAGACAAATGTGGTAGAAATAAAATATTGTCCCTAGTAAATGGCTATCATCACAGGAATCATAAGATGAATTCATTTCTTTTAGATTATTAGAAAAGGACCAAGAAGTACCTAATAATCTCCATTCCTTGGCTCAGGATGATGTCACTCTGAATTTTTTTCTAAGAAATTTGCATAACCAAAATATCCCATCCACATGAATTATGTAATTAATAAATTTTGCTCCAAGAATGATTATTGATATTCTTGGCCATATTCTCCACGTTTTTATTATTAGCTCACATAAAGCAATTGAAGCAATTCTCTAGGATTGGATACTTTTATTGGAAAAGTATTTGTAATCTATTCTAATCTATGAACTTATACTAACTAAATATTGCAACGGGATCCCCTCTAAACTATGAACTATGTGAAGACTTTTTATTCTACAGAGTTAGAGATCTGACTGCAAGTCAGAGGCCTTGCAGTTCTGTTCAATCAGCTCACTGAACCATTAACAAATTGTGTTGTCTGTTCTATAATTGTGTCTTATAAAACAGAGATAATGTAAAAAAAACACCACATCAGATTGCTGTAAAATTTAAATGAAATCATATACATGTGAAAATAAGTACAGTTCCTGACATATGCAGTTATTTAATAAATGTTATTTTCAGACAAAATATGGGGGAATAATTTTATAACATTTTTAAAAGAGTTTTTTTCCATGCATCATGTAATAGCAAAAATAATGGATTGATGAACGTAAATAAATAAAATATAAAGTTTATAAAGATGTGTTATATTTATAATTCTTTGTGTGAGTGCAGGTGCCCTCAGATGCCAGGTACTAGATCAGATCCCTTGGCCCAGTATAAATGGTTCTGAGCTGACCCAGGTGATGCTGAGAATTGAACTCAGGTCCTCTGCAGGATCAGCAGGCATTCTTAACGTCTGAGCCATTTCTCCCACTCCAAATGTGAAGGTTTCCTTTTTAAAAAAAAAAAATATATATTGCAATCAGGGTAAGGGACAAACAGCACCTGAAAGAAAAGATTTGTAACATAGTCACTAACGACAAGGAACATAGCTGCAGTGCAGCCAGGAAGAAATACAACTAAAGGAATCAACAGTTAAAAACCTGAGAGCCAGTAAATATATGAGCAGATGCTCAGTCTCACTAGCAATCAAAGAAGTGCAAATAAACAACGAACTGGCAATGATTAAAGAGATGGACCCGACTTGGCATCTGTGCGTTCACAGGCAGCAGGCTGGCCTTGTGCACTTCTGGGAAGTGAGCTTCTGAGAAAGCTTCTTTGATGGCTATTGAAGGTTACGCATTGAAATCAAAAGATGCGTTTCCTTTACCTTGTGCATTACCTTTTATAGTCTGCTTACAACGTTTCAATAATCAGACAAATATAAAATAACTTCAGTTTTTTTCAAAACCGAAATGATTTACTTTCCCTTTTCTTGTGGTTTTAATGAAAAATAAAAGCTCAAGCAGTCTTGTAGGGAGTAATGATATTAAATAATAGCAATAACAACAACAACAACAATAATAATAATAAACAATAGTAATACCCCTGATACCACACAACGACTCATGGACCACAAAGTAGGCTTCTAGGCCCATTCTCAAACCTGCTGACAAGGAATAGAACAGAAAGAACTACCCATGAGTCTCCAGGCTCTGTTAATCACTATGCACCTACCATTGTCCCTCAGATGATCCTGGGGTGGAAATGAGGCTGCATTCAGGACCCTGGAGCATCTTCTCCTTATCCCCTGCAAAGGCTTCTCTGACAGTGAATTGGGTAGCGTCTCCCCTCTCCTTTCCTTGTGCTGACTGTTTTTTTTTTTTTTTTTTTTTTTAGGTTTTTAGGTTTTGGGGGTGGGTTTTGGTGTTTGTTTTGGTTTGTTTTTGTTTGGTTGGGTTTTTTGTGTGTGTGTGTGTGTGTGTGTCAAAAGAAATGGAATTAGTACTCAGAACTAGACTAGAGATCATCTGCCAGTTTCAGTAACTAAAGGTGACCTGATAAATAAGGGGAAAGTCTATCACAATTGAGCCCAAAGAAGAATCTCCCTTGAGGAAATTCTGTGTCAGATTTGCTTAGTAACACAGCCAAAGAGAAGATCCGAAAAAAGGCAGGCTATAATTAGCAAGTAAAGTCAAGTCTCATCATTTGGACTTGAAAACCCACTATGTGTCATTTAGCACACTGATATGTCGCCAAAAGCAGTCAGGCAATGGAAAACATTAAACCATTGTTTTTTGATGACTTGTATGTTCTTCGTTTCCAACATATTTAAATTTAGGACAAATGACATGATCAGCCTCGTCTGAGCCAACTTTGAGAGATGGGGTTTTTCCTAGAGTATGATTTTCTAAGAACTAAAACCTTCATAAATGTAACAGGCTTTTCTAACCAAAGAACGTTGCCAGTTGGTTCTGAGCCGATGGCCCTGTCCAGGGACTTCTGCAAACTTTGCTAGAGCCAAATACATAATTCTAAACTTTCACAATATGTGCTGACGGAGGAAAGAAAGAATTCGATTCTGGCTGAGTCGGTTACACAACAGAGCCCAAGGCTTGTGGAAGAATGTTGCCTGGATTGAGCCACTTAGGTTTTAGCGTTTTGAGACAGGGATCAAAGTCCAGCTGTCCAGGGCACAGGAGTTGCCACACCATTGTGCCACTGAGCTAGTCAGCCATGAAACTGGGAATGGAACGGAGACTCTTGACTTTAATTCTGAAATCGTATTTGACTCGATCCCATCCCAGTTTTGCTAAATATCACCACCCAGTAATAACATCTAAAATGCCTGGAAGCCCTCCAGTCGAGGTACACTGCTTCACTGATTCCCTTTTGGAAATGCTAACAGGGCTTAGTCACCTAGGCTGCAGGGGAGCAGCAAACGTGGAAAATACCTGAAGTTTTGTTACATAACTGTAAGCCAGGCTTAACTTCCTCTGTCTCAGCCAATTTAATATTAAAAGCAGTTTTTCTTTCCTCTGAGCATATGGCTTAAGGGAGAGTGGCGACTTCAAATAAAGCCGCATTAAGAGAGAACCAGGTGGCAAAGTGCTGCCATGCCTCCGTGGCAAAATAAAAACAGACAGATGAGTCCTTGAAAATGTGCCGTCCATGCTTTTGCATTAATTAGAATCCATCGTGCGACAGCAGCAGCCCAATCCTTGCTTTCAGAGAGCGCAAAGGATCATGGGAGTGGTCAGCAGTGACAGGGTTCTGTGTGTAGAATGCTAAAGGAAGCCCGGGATGGTTCATGAGCACAAATGAGCAGCTAGCCTGAACTTCAACAACCAGAGAAAGCTTTCCAGATAAGGTGGGAGACCAAAAAATGAACAGAACTGACATAATGTTCCCAGCTGCACAGAAGACAATGATGGCGGGCTAGGTGATTGGTTGTAGCCGATTATTCCTCTCATTCACCAATTGCACGAGTAACCATTGAATGCACGCTAGGCTTCAGACACATAGTAAAAGGAATTCTTTTCTTCATTTTATTTCACTCACAACAGCAGTTGTGCCAAAGATAACATTTAAAACAGCGTATATCTTATGTTTATTAATTCTGCCATTTATCCGACAAACACTAGACAGGATGCCTTAAGAATTAACCAAGAAGCACTAGACAGAATGTCTAGGAAAATAAAGCTAAAATTTGAAGTTCAAATGCTTACTTGACTTGCTAACATGAATGGAAATCAAAATCAGGCAATGTTTGGTCCCATAATTGGTTCATGTACCCCACTCCTTTGTGGTATAAAAATGTGCTTGTGTGCTAGAGCACACGCACGCACGCGCACGTGTGTGTGTGTGTGTGTGTGTGTGTGTAATATAGTGCAATGTGTGAGCATTCGTGTGTACATACAAGTGTGCACACATATATGTCCATGAGTGTATAGACCAGGGGTCAGTTGTCTCCCACCCTTGTTCCTTAACAACGAATCTCTCACTGAACCTGGCATTCCCTGATTGACTAGGCTGGCTGGCTGGCTGGCTGACTGGTTAGGTCTATGGATCCACCTTTTCTTTACTACCCCAGTGCTATAGATTCATGTAGCCACGCCCAGATGTTTTAATGTAGATTCTGGGGATCCGAACGTAGGTCCTCCTACTTGTACAACAGGCAATCTATAAGCTGAGCCATCTTCTTAGCTCCAATGCATGACAATTAAAAAATGTACTTATAGGGTAATAGAGATGGCTCAGACCTTAAGAGCACATACTGCAGCCGGGCGGTGGCGGTGGTGGTGGTGCACGCCTTTAATCCCAGCCCTTGGGAGGCAGAGGCAGGTGGATTTCTGAGTTCGAGGCCAGCCTGGTCTACAGAGTGAGTTCCAGGACAGCCAGGGCTACACAGAGAAACCCTGTCTTGAAAAACCAAAAAAAAAAAAAATTGTTTAAAAAAAAGAGCATATACTGCTCTTTCTGACAACCCAAATTTAATTCCCAGAACCCACATCAGACTGGTCACGATGACCTGTAACTGCAGTCCAGGGTCTCCACCACCCTCTTCTGGCCTCAGTGGGTATATGCACTCACAGACACATACCCACACAGAGATGAACACATACACAATTAAACATAAAATATTGAAATCCGGTTACAAAGTTTTGTTGGAGATCTTGTATTCTATTCATATATATAAACTATCTATACAAGGTAGTATTTTTAAAATCTTGTGGAAGAGTATGTATGTGGTTTTATATATGTATATATAAATAATATAAATATATATTATATAATAATATATAAATATATATTTATAAATATAAATATATATAAATAAAACCACATACATACTCTTCACACATATATACATACACACACACGCACACACACACACACATACACACAATCCTGGGAAGATGCTTCTGTGAGTGAAAGCACTAGCTGTACAAGTCTGAAGACATGGGATCAATTCCATGTAAGACGCTCAGGCATGACTGCACATGCCTACTAGCACTGAGGAGCAGAGACAGATAGATCCCTGTATCTCATTGGCTGGCAAGCCTAGCCAAAATGAAGAGCTTCCAACTCCATCGGAAACCATGTCAAGGCAATGGGGCTGAGAGCAATGAAGAAAGACACTTAGCATCCTCTCCTTAACCTCTGTACATACAAGCATGAAGGAGAGTACCTGCACACACACACACACACACACACACACACACCCCACATACTAACATGCATATACCACACACATGCATATACCACACTGAGATAAAGAAATATGTAATATGTATGGAAACAGGAACACAAATGGAGACATTGGCAATAATATACTAGTAAATACTGAGTTTGCCAAAAAGAAATACTTCAAAAATATCCTGATTTTATTATTTTCCATTTCTGTAGAAGAACTATGTCCACCAAGGCCAATTTCAAACTATCCACATTTGTCAAGTTTCTGAAAAACTAAAATCTGTCTTCAGGATCTGGAACAGACCAAGTCAATAAAATAGTCAGGAGGTGACAGCTCTTCAAAGTTTCTCACACTCTCTTGAGTATACTGAAATAATAATTTATATTATGCTCTAAAAGATTGCAATAGATTATGCTATGTCTAAATAACTAATAAAAGAGGAGTGAAGAAATGTATTATTAAGAAATACAGAGATGAATGGAATAATCAGCAGTTCATCAATCCAAATGAAAAGAGATGAAAAAAGAAAAATACAATGACAAGTTTGCAGTCTAATAAAATTATAGAATAAAACCAAGTATCCTAGTTCTTCTTTTGTTGCTGTGATTAAACAATGACCAAAACTAACCTAGGAAGGAACTGGTTAATTAGGTTTACAAGTTACCACCATTCATCATCACAGAAGCCAAGGCATGAACCTGGAGACAGGAATGAATGGAAACCAAGTCCATGGAGGAATGCTTCTGGCTGGCTTGCTCAGCTACTTTCCTTGTACATCCTAGAACCATCTGCGTAGGAATGGCACTGCACACAGTGGACTGGGTTCTACTTCATCAACTATTAATTTAATTTAAAAAATGTTTCTACAAGCATGCCCACAGGTCAGTCTGATGTAACCAATTCCCCACTTGAGTTTCTTTTTCCCCCGAGTGTGTCAACTTGACAGCTGTAGCTAACTATGGCACCATGATACATCAGCAATTGTAGAAAATATAAAGGGACTTCATACCTCCTCGTTAAATATCAAATTAAAATGGAATAGATAAAAGTAAATTATGTGAAAAGATATACCATACAAGCATTAACCAATAAAAACGCACATGGCTACACTAATATTATACAAAGTAAATTTTAAGACACAAATGGAGAAACCCAATTACTGACTCAATCTAAAAAAAACTTCTAAAGCAGAGCCCAGTGATGGTGGCAAACACCTTTAATCCCAGCACTTGGGAGGCAGAGTCAGGCGGATTTCTGAGTTAGAGGCCAGCCTGGTCTACAGAGTGAGTTGCAGAACAGCCAGGGCTACACAGAGAAACCCTGTCTGGAAAAAAAACAAAAACAAAAAAAACAAGCCAAAGCAAACAAAAACCTTTTAATGCTTACTCAAAGGAACAAGAAAATTGATTAAATTGATAGGAACAATCAATAGGAACCTCTTTTGTTGGTACTTGATGGAATAAGAATTTAAATATCAGTGAGATTACAGGAAAATTTAAGGACATTATTAACCAACTTGGCCTCATTGTAATGGACCAATTCACTGACAGACAGAACCTTTCAAATCTTACACAGGAAGAAATAGACTATTTGAGTAAACTTATGTCTGTTACAGATGCCGAATTAATAGTTAACAACTTTTCCAAACAGAGAGCCACAGACTCAAATGAGTGCACTGAGGGTGTGGGGGTTCTCCTATACATTTAAGGAAAACAGTAGCCAGCTTATTATATTGGGGAACAGGTAGGCATGAAGCTGGAGTAGTCACTGAGAGCTTAAATATTGATTCACAAGCAGGAGGCAGAGAGAGCCAACTTCAAGTGGCATGGGCTTTTGAACCTTCAAAGCCCACCTCCAGGGACATACAACCTCCAACAAGGCCATACCTTCTAATCCTTCCCAAACAGTTCCACTACGTCTCTATGCTCCATCGACTTCACTTTTATTCCTCTCTGATTTAATTCTCAATGTCAATTTACTAGGCAAGCTCTAACCTCCTCTATGCTCAATCCATCTATTCACCTCCCCATCTGTCTGTCTATCTATCTATCTATCTATCTATCTATCTATCTATCATTTATCTTCTAATTCTATATAGTTCACTTTTATTTGCTCTTTTCTTTCCCTATTCATTTTCCTTTTAATAGGTTGGAACTGTCTTAAGTAAGAAAATTACAATTTTTTTTATCTCTCTTCATTCATTTTTTTCACCCAAACGACTTTATTGTCCTGCCTTGTGACTACACTTCCATCCTACTACTTTTGACTCTTGTGCTTTTTCTCTATCATCCCCTGTTCATGACAAATCTCATTCTACTTTTTCCTGTCCCGCTTATTCCCACAGTCATTAATATTTGAATGTACCCAATACTGTCAGTGGCCCCTTACTTCCTAAAGTTATTGCCATTTGGGGGCTAATTGTTTTCTATTTGATTATTACCATATGTTCATTGATAGCCTATGATTTTACATAGGTAGGATAGTGATTGTTTTTGCAAACAGTATTCTACTCCCAAAGAAGCACTAGAAACTGAACCTGGTGCCCCAAAGATTATGCTAAGAAAAATAAATGACACCTAAATGTAACTATGACTTAGTCGCCCCTGAACACTGCAAACACTTCTGAGAGAAAGTGATTTTTTTAGAAAAAGAATACAAACAAGGATCTAACCCAGACGCACAAGTTCAAACACAAAAAGAGGAGGAAAAGGCCTGAACATGTAAGTCATCAAAAAAATATACACAAGTGGCAAGTGGGCATGAAAAAAAAAAGGATGTTTAATGTCATAGGTCAGAAAACTGCCACCCAAACAAGATATCAGCACATGATCAATGCTGCTGAAGTTGTGAAGCAGAAAGGGAATGTGTGACTGATGGGGACAGCCACTTTTAGAAGAAGTTTGACAATTCCTTAAAAAAAAAATCACAACACACACTTAAAATGTGGTAAAACAAGCCAGGCGTGGTGGTGCACACCTGTAATCCCAGCACTTGGGAGGCAGAGGCAGGCAGATTTCTGAGTTCGAGGCCAGCCTGGTCTACAGACTGAGTTCCAGGACAGACAGGGCTACACAGAGAAACCCTGTCTCGAAAAAAACAAAAAAAAATGTGGTAAAACAAATACACACTTTGGTACTTACCCAAATGAACTGAAAATTATATTCACAGAAAGCTCTTTATCATGTTTATAACAATTTTATTAATAACTTCCAAAACTTGGAGGCAACCATATTTCTGTTGGTACATGGAGAAGTAAATTGTTCCATTACATTATGCAGATAATGAAATAGTATTGAATTCTAAAAATAAGCTGTCAAGACATGAAGATATGTAGAATAAAAGTTTACTAACTAAAAGAATGCAACCCAAAAAGCAGTATAGTACTTGTAGCTCTACTACATACAGAAAAAGGGCAAAAAAACATATCAAGAGAATATAAGAAGGGCAAAGGGCTTGTGGAAGATGAAGAGATACAAAGGTAGAACAGAGAACTGTTAAGGCAGTGAAACCACTCTGTATATTGTAATGATAATCATTGTCAAAACGCATGGAAAATACAATATTAAAATGAACTCTAATGTAAACAGTGGCATTGAGGGGCCAGTGAAATGCCAACATAGGCTCTTGCTTTTATCAAAGATTTTCCTCTAAGAAAGGATGTTGGTAACAGAGAATATGTTATGTAATCACAGGAGGAATGTGGAACCTCAACATTCCTGCTTAGTTTTGCTATGAACCAGTAACTACTGTAAATAATTTGTTTACCAATTATTTAAAAATAACATGTCCAGACACTAGTGCAGGGGCATTTTGAGTTTGAAGGCAAGCCTGGGACTCATAGAGAGACACAAATGTTACTAAGATCCAGGGTAGCAATTGTACAGTGTCATCTGCTCACCAGAGTTATTTCTCTCTGATCTTTTTGTTTTGTGTTTTGTGTGTGGCTTCTATTGCTCTGGTCTCCTTGTGGTTTCAAGATAGTCGTGCTACCCTTGTCTCAACTTTTCACTCAAAAAGACTAACAAAATGGCAAGGTGAAATGACACACACTGCTGTGGGAAAAGCTTCCAAGGGCCATTGAGAGATATCCACTTCTATTCATTGGTCAAAACATCTAACTGCAAAATGCAACTCTATTAGCCATGCACATTAGGTTTTTCTCTCTTGGAGAACAAAACTGGTGCTGTGTGGATGGTGATCAGAGTCTTCCATTCAAGGCCTGCATGAACATGAATTGTTTTTACTTATAAGCAAACATAGCCAAGAAATAAGATAGGTGGGCCTGAAAGGAGAGGTATATCCACTTCATCCTAAAACTCTCCAGTTTCCAAAACATTACATGTACATTGCTCAAGATTCTTATAAATAGTACAACTTGTAATAATAGCTACTAGTTATGTCCAGGTACTAAAATATTTCTATACATTCAAAATTTTAAGTCTTATAATATTTCTATAGACATTATTGTTATTTATTCTTATTATACTTGCTTTTAAAAATCAAATTTCAAAAAGATAACTTGTCCCACTTCACACAGGTATTTAGTGAAACACCTAGAATTTGGGGTCTGACTGATCACTTCAAAAATCATTGTTCTAAAATTCTTTTCTCTAAGAAAATTCTTTAATGCTCAAAAAGAATATACATGCTGTTTCTTACAAAGCTTGACTAGTCCTAATCCCTTAGCAATATTTTTTTTACAAATATTTCTCTTTGGTAGACTGTTTCTCATTAAAGAATAATCCACACAACTTTTCTTCACTTTCTGTACATTGTTCTTGAGTAGATAAGGGTATCTTTTTCTTTCCCTCTAAAGGTCTCTTAGACACAAGCATAACATCTGCCTTGGCCAAGGGCTACATCTCTCCTACTGGCACTACATATTTCAGAGATATATTATATAGTGTTTTATAAAAGTATGCCAGATTTTTTAAAACAATCAAACCTTAGAAGAATGTGAACAAACTGCATAAACGGAATGGATTCCTATACGCTATTACTGGAAGACAAATTTCCTTTTCATAGAATATGAACAATGCCTAGAGAACAGCACTTCTTACTAAGAACATTCTCCTTGGTGTAAGGGCAACAGCAAAGCCCTAACTCCTCAGACAGATAGATCTCTTGGAACTGAAAAATGTACATACTAGATTCCAACCCTGCGCAACATTTGAAAAGAAGAACTGGAGTTTTGATCTTTTTTCCTCCATGGGCAGCTTCCCTAAAGCATCCTTACAAAGAAAGGCTGGCTATACTTAGGAAATTAGACAACCAGGTACAATAGCAGGGTTCTAATGGTTTGTTCATTAGACAGAAAATGAGACTTCCTTGTGTCATGCTTCTCACAGGATGGATATTGGATAATGGGTGGTTTCTCAATGGAGTCGCAGTAACCACATATTGCATTCTCAAAATAGAGTGTCAGTTTAAATATAAAGAGATACCCAAAACAAGCTAGATGAGAAAGAAAACAGACTGGGAATCTTGTTGATGTCTTCACAGACTCCACAGAAGCTGTGGGAGACACTGCAGACTGATGGCTTCTCTGGGGTGTGTCATACTGTACTAAAAAGGTAATAACTAGGGTTTTCATTGGATACTTTGGAGGGACACAGTACATAACCAGGCAATGGGAGACAAAGGTTATTTGTCAATCTAATTATGTACTTTTCTGAGGATTAAACCCAGGACCTCATACATGCTAGAAAAGATCTCCACCTGTGAAATATATCTATAGTCTAAATGTACACATACTGTATAGTTTTCTCTCTCTTATCTCTCTTCTTTATAACACAGGAGATTGAGTCTAAAATCTCATATATGTCAAGCATGCAATGAAGCAACTATGAGTAAGCAGCCTGCAGCCCTCGATCATTCAAAAAGATCATCTGGCCAGGTAGTTTGCCAGTCAGGGAAGCAGCAGGACAGTGTACATTTATAGTTCACCTATTTGAAGTCTCTGGATACTATGTTGTTCCTGATTGGACAACATTATTTAAATCTGTCTCTCTGATACTCCTAAAGTATGCTCTACTCTTCAATGCTATGGGAACTACTCAGTTCCTAGAACAGTCTCTGGTCTACAGCTAACGATCCTGGGTTATACAGAAATTTCTATCAGAAATTCTAGTCAAAACATGAACTCTTTTAGAAAATGGAAATGTAAGAATGATTAACTGAGTCATTGCTTATACAATTCAATGTATTTGTCATCTATATGTATTTTCTAGTGGCGTTTGGGAATATATCCTCATACCCATATATATTTCGTTTTTCACAAGGATTCTTCTCTGTTTCTATTTGTATTCCCTTGCTCAGCTTCACCTTTTTATTGCTCTAGCTAAAACTTTAAGAATTATAATGAACAGGAATGGAGATAGTGGACATCTTGATCTTGTTGCTAATTTTAATGGAAGTTCTGCATGTGGCCTGTGAACTTATTGTGTTTTTCTTTTTTATGTTGAGATATATCTTCCACACTACTGGATTCCTGAGAACTGATATCTTTAAGGAATGTTGGATTTTGTCATAGACCTTTTCTTCATCTAATGAGATGATCTTGTGGTTTTCATTCTGGGGTCTGTTTATGTGGTTGGTTACATCTATTGACTTACATATGTTAAAACATCCTTGTACCTCTGGGATGGAGCAAACTTGATCATAGTGGATAATCTTATTGAATTTGTTTACAAGTCTTTTACTGAGGACTTTCATATCTTTGTTCATTGGAGATACTGGCCTATAATCTATTATAGGTTAGGTCTTTGATATATTTTAAATGAGGATAATGCTGGCTTTCGAAAAATAATTTGTACATGTTCCTTGGTATCTTTCCTTTTTTCTATACCTGTGATTTACATATTGTGCAAGTGCCCCATAGTGCCTGATTGTTCTGTTTATCAGTTTAGTTTGTTATTTAGAGTTAGTATATTTTGGAACTGAGTGATCCAATTCCTCTCACTTGTCTGTACACCCATAATTTCTTTCTTCAACTTGAGGTTTTCCATTGACCATTTTCTTTGGCTTACGGACATTTTCATTTTCATTTTTAATTGACCATGGATTTTCTTTAAAAGTCCTATCTCTTTATTACATTCTATTTTCAAACAAAAATAGTTGTCCTTATTTTATTCAACTGTTGTTTTTCACAGTCATCATATTAATCTCTGTTCTTATCCTTTCTGAGTTGATTTATCATATATATATATATATATATATATATATATATATATAATACTATATATGCACCTATATACATAATATATTAAACACACACATAGATAGATAGATAGATAGATAGATAGATAGATAGATAGATAGATAGATAGATATTTGCTATTTAAAATTTGTGGTCTTATGGGCCATCTAAGTTGATTTTCTTAGGGAACTTTACTATGTGAGTTCCAATTTTTAGAGAAGGTATATTGTCTTAGTTATTTATGTTGTTTCTGTTTTCCCTATGGGAACTAGCATCCAAAGTTAGGTCATTGAAAGTGTTTCTTGGTATGGATATCTGTTCCTGTCTTCACTGTATGGGTGTCTGGATGTCTGCTTGTTATTTCTTTTCTTTCTTTCTTTCTTTTTAGGCTTTTCAAGACAGGGTTTCTCTGGGTAGCCCTGGCTGTCCTGGAACTCACTCTGTAGTCCACACTGGCCTTGAACTCAGAAATCTGCCTGCCTCTGCCTTCCAAGTGGTGGGATTAAAGGTGTGCACCACCACTGCCTGACCTGCTGGTTATTATTTCAACTTGTCAAATTATAAACCATTTAAATGTTATTTGGGGCTCATTATTCATTTTTGATGTGCAAAGGGATACCCAAAGTTATCCAAATTCAGCTAGGATCATGTGCAGGTCCTAACCAGGGAGTAAACCTTCTTTGGAGTTGATGGTTTTAATTCATGATTTTTCAGAAGTCTGTGGAAGGCTCACTTGGTTTCACAGGTAACTTCTAAGTGGTAAGAGTGGAATATAGCTTAAGTGAGCAGTATTACCTTGGTATGGTGAGCAGGACTTGCAGTCCTTATGCAGCAGCAGATATGTAGAGCTACTATGGCTAGGATAGGGGCCTGTATCTGGAGGCAGGGGCACAGGACACCATGTAATCTAATCCCCTGTTAGGCAGCAGGCTTGTAGGGAGTGACTGATGACTTATTGGGGATTCCTATCTCTAGGTATGGAATGCAGGGCAACTAGCCACCTCCTGAAGCCAAGCAGGACTACCAGTAGATGGATTAGAACACCAACTCACCCACAAAACCTTCCACCCAAAATTTGGCCTGCCTACGAGAAGTGCAGGGACAATGCTGGAGCATACTCTAAGAGAAAGGTCAATCAATGACTGGCCCACTGTATATTTTTCACTTCGTTGTCAAAGATCATGTGTCCATAAGTATGCAGGTTCATTTCTGGGTCTTCAATTCTATTCCACTGATCTTCCTACCTGTCTCTGTACCAATACCATGCAGTTTTTATCACTATTGCTCTATAATACAGCTTGAGGTGAGGTATGATGATTCCCCCAGAAGTTCTTCTATTGTTGAGAATAGTTTTCTCTATCCTGGTTTTTTTTTTCCATATAAAGTTGAGAATTATTCTTTCCATGTCTTTGAAGAATTGTGTTGGAATTTTGATGGGGATTACATTGAATCTGTAGATTGCCTTTGGTAGTATGGCCATTTTTTCTATGTTAATCCTACCAATACATGAGTATGGGAGAGTTCTCCACTTTCTGAGGTCTTCTTCAATTTCTTTCTTGAGAGACTTATTCTGTCATACAGACCTTTCACTTGTTTGCTTAGAGTTACCTCAAGATATTCTATATTGTTTGTGACTATTATATTGACTATATATATAT
This sequence comes from Apodemus agrarius, assembly GCA_964023405.1. Classification (NCBI taxonomy): domain Eukaryota; kingdom Metazoa; phylum Chordata; class Mammalia; order Rodentia; family Muridae; genus Apodemus; species Apodemus agrarius. The sequence continues at coordinate 160,355,428 of OZ030005.1, read as the reverse complement.
ATATATATATATATATATATATATATATATAGTGCTTCCCTATTTTCTTTCTCAGCCCATTTATCATTTGTATAAAGGAAAACTACTGATTTCTTTTGAGTTAATTTTATATCCAGCCACATTGCTGAAGCTGATTATCAGCTGTAGAAGTTCTCACTCAGCACACCTGCCACTATCAAAATTTTTGGGATCACTTATATATACTCTCATATATAGTGCAAATAGTGATACCTTGACTTCGTCTTTGCCACTTTTTATCCCCTTGATCTCCTTTTGTTGTCTTATTGCTCTAGCTAGAACTTCGAGTACTATATTGAATAAATATGGGAGAGTATGCATCCTTGTCTTGTTCCTAATTTTGGTGGGATTGCTCCAAGTATCTCTCCATTTAATTTGATATTGACTGTTGGTTTGCTGTACATTGCTTTTATTATGTATAGGCATGGGCCTTACATTTCTGATCTCTCCAATACTTTTAAATAAAGGTGTGTTGTATTTTGTCAAATGCTTTTTCAGCATCTAATTAAATGATCATATGTTTTTGTCTTTGTGTTTGTTTACATAGTAGATTATATTAATGGATTTTCATATTTTGAACAAACCTTACATCCCTGGGATTAAGACTAGTTGATGAGTTTTGTGTGTTCTTGGATTTGCTTTGCTAGAACTTTATTGAGTATTTTTGCATTGATATTCATAAAAGAAATTGGTCTGAACAAAGAAGCCAAAAATATACAATGGACAAAAAGAAAGCATATTCAATAAATGGTGTTGGTCTAACTACCAGTCGGTATATAGAAAAATGAAAATAGATCCATATTTGGTTGCCTTGCACAAAGCCCAAGTCCAAGTGGATGAAGGACCTCCACATAAAACCAGACACACTGAATCTAATAGAAGAAAAAGTAGGAAAGAGCCTCAAACTCACTGGCAGAGGGGGAAATTTCCTAAACAGAACTCCAATGACTCAGACTCTAAGGTCAAGAATTGATGAGTGGCACCATATGAAACTGAAAAGCTCTGTAAGACAAAGGACATACTCAATGGGACAAAACGGAAACCTACAGATTGGGAAAAAAATCTTCACTAATCCCACATCCAATAGAGGGTTAATATCCAAAATATATAAAGAATTCAAGAAGCTAACCTCCAAAAAACCAAACAACTCAATCAAAAAATGGGGTGTAGAACTAAACAGAGAATTTACAACAGAAAAAATCTTGAGTAGCAGAGAAGCACATAGAGAAATGTTCAAAGATTTTAGTGGTTTCATCTTAACAAACCAGAATGGCTAAGATCAAAAACTCTGTTGACAGAGTTGTGGAAAAAAGGAATACTCTTCCATTGCTGGTGAGACTGCAAACTGGTACAACCACACTGGAAATCAATTTGGAGTTCCCTCAGAATTGGAAATAGATCACCTGAAGACTCAGCTATACCAGACTTAGGCATATACCCAAAAGAGACTCTACCATATCAAAAGGACACTTACTCTGCTATTTTCTTAGCAGCCTTATTTGTGATATCCAGAAGCTGGAAACAAGCCAAATGTCCCACAATGGAAGAATGGATACAGAAAATGTGGTTCATTTACACAATGGAATACTATTCAGCTATTAAGAATGGGGATATCGAGACTCCAGCCAGGGCTACCATCGCTTGGGTGGATCTGCCAGGCTCTCGCCACCAGCCAGGCCCAGGGCCGAGGCTCTGCGGGACTTCTCCATGCCCTCTGGCCTTACACCAAGACATCTGGGAGCAGACTGCTTGCAGTCTCTTAGAGCAGCGGTCGTGCTAAGCCTCCATATTGCTACCAGGACAGGGCTAGAGAGGCCCAGGTAGACAGACTCCAGCTGGGGCTACCATCTCGCAGGTGGATCTGCCAGGCTCTCACCACCAGGCAGGCCCAGGGCCAAGGCTCTGTGGGACTTCTCCATGCCCTCTGGCCTTGCACCAAGGCAGCTGGGAGCAGCCTGCCAGCAGCCCCTTGGTAGACCTCCATATTGTTACCAGGACACAGCTAGAGAGGCCCAGGTAGACAGATTCAATCAGGGGCTACCAGCACTTGGGAGGATCCTCCAGGCTCACCCCACTAACCAGGGCAAGGCCGGCAGCTGGAGAGACATCTCCATGCCCTCCAGCCTTGCACCAACTCGGTTGGGAACCACCCTCCCTGAGGTCCCCTTAGCACTCACAGAGGCAATCTCTATCTTGCAGCATAGTCACCAGTAGAGAAACAACAGGTGAGCTCAGCCTTGCAGGAGGTTCAAACACCAGCCAGTGACAACAAGGCCAACTAACACCAGAAATAACTAGATGGCAAAAGGAAAATGAACGAACGTTACTAACAGAAATCAGGACAGCATGACAGCATCTGAACCCAGTTCGCCAACAACAGGAAGCCCTGGATACCCCAACACACCAGAAAAACAAGACTTGGATCTAAAATCACTGGTCAGGATGCTGGTAGCAGAATACATAGAAAAATCTCTTAAAGAAATAGAGGAGAAAATGGATCAAAAGTTAGAAGCCTTTACAAGGCAAACACAAAAATCACTTAAAGAAATTCAGATGAATATGGATCAAAAAGCAGAAGCCAATAAGGAGGAAAGACAAAAATCACTTAAAGAAATACAGAAGAACGTGGGTCAACAAGTAGAAGCTATGAAAGAGGAAACACAAAAATCTCTTAAAGAAATACATGAAAACACAATCAAACAAGCGAAAGATCTGAGCAAAACCATCCAGGTTCTAAAAACAGAAGTAGAAACAACTAAGAAAATGCAGAGGGAGACTACATTGGAGATAGAAAACCTTGGGAAGAAATAAGGGGGCATAGATGCAAATATCAACAACAGAATACAAGAGATAGAAGACAGAATCTCAGAAGCCGAAGATACCATAGGAACCATTGATTCAACAGTCAAAGAAAATACTAAATGCAAAAAGGTTGTAACCCAAAATATCCAGGAAATCCAGGACACAATGAGAAGACCAAACCTAAGGATTATAGGTATAGACGAGAGTGAAGATTTACAAGTTAAAGGGCCAGCAAATATCTTCTACAAAATTATGGAAGAAAACTTCCCCATCCTAAAGAGAGAGATGCCCATGAATATACAAGAAGCCTATAGAACTCCAAACAGACAGGACCAGAACAGAAATACATCCTGTCACATAATAATCAAAACTCCAAATGTACTAAACAAAGAAAGAATATTAAAGGCAGCAAGAGAAAAAGGCCAAGTAACATATAAAGGAAGACCTATCAGAATAACACCAGACTTCTCACCTGAGACCATAAAAGCTAGAAGATCCTGGGCAGATATCATGCAAACTCTAAGAGAACACAAATTTCAGCCAAAACTACTTTACCCAGCAAAACTCTCAATTGCCATAGATGGAGACAATAAGGTATTCCATGACAAAACCAAATTTGCACGTTATCTTTCCACAAATCAAGCCCTACAAAGGATAATAGAGGGAAAACACCAAGACAAGGAAGGAGCAAGATAGAAACCTCCTCTTATCAAACCCAAAAGAAGATAACCTCTCAAATATAAAAAAATAATTTCAAAAATGTCAGGAGGTAATAATTACTATTCCTTAATATCTCTTAACATCAATGGACTCAATTCCCCAATAAAAAGACATAGATTAACAGACTGGATATGGAAACAGGACCCTACATTTTGCTGCATACAGGAAACACATCTCAGTGTTAAAGACAAACACTGCCTTAGAGTAAAAGGCTGGAAGACAAGTTTACAAGCAAATGGTCTCAGGAAACAAGCGAGAGTAGCCATTATAATAACAGATAAAATTGACTTCCAACCTAAAGTCATCAAAAGAGACTCAGTGGGTCACATCTCTGGTCAAAGGGAAAATCCACCAAGAAGAGCTCTCAATACTGAACATCTATGCTCCAAATGCAAGGGCACCCTCATTCGTAAAAAAAAAAAAAAAAAACCTTACTAAAGCTTAAAGCACACATTACACCTAACACAATAATTGTGGGTGACTTCAACACTCCACTCTCCTCAATGGACCGATCAGGAAAGCAGAAACTAAACAGGGACACAGTGAAACTAATTGAAACTTTGGACCAATTGGATTTAACATATATATAGAACATTTCATCCTAAAGCTAAAGAATATACCTTTTTCTCAGCACTGCATGGTACCTTCTCCAAAATTGATCATATAATTGCTCACAAGACAGATGTCAACAAATACAAGAAGATCAAGCTAATCCCATGCCTCCTATCAGACCACCATGGAGTAAGACTGGTCCTCAATAGCAACAAAAACAAGAGAAAGCCCACATACACATTGAAACTGAACAATACTCTACTCAATGACACATTGGTCAAGGAAGAAATAAAAAAAAGAAATCAAAGACTGTTTAGAATTCAATGAAAATGAAGGTACAACCTACCCAAATCTATGGGACAAAATGAAAGCAGTGCTAAGAGGAAAACTCATAGCTCTAAGTGCATCCAAAAAGAAACTGGAGAGAGCATAGACTAGCAGCTTAACAGCACACCTTAAAGACCTGGAAGAAAAAGAAGTTAATTCACCGAGGAGGAGTAGAAGACAGGAAATCATCAAACTCAGGGCTGAAATCAATCAAGTAGAAACAAAGAGAACCATACAAAGAATCAACAAAACCAGGAGCTGGTTCTTTGAGAAAATCAACAAGATAGATAAACCCTTAGCCAGGCTAACCAAAGGACACAGAGACAGTATCCAAATTAACAAAATTAGAAATGAAAAGGGGGACATAACAACAGAAACTGAGGAAATTCAAAAGATCATCAGATCCTACTACAAAGATCTATACTCAACACAACTGGAGAATCTGGAGGAAATGGACAATTTCCTAGACAGATACCAAGTACCAAAATTAAATCAGCATCAATTAGATCAGCTAAATAATCCCATAACCCCTAAAGAAATAGAAGGGGTTATAGAAAGCCTTCCAACCAAAAAAAGTACGGGACCAGACGGTTTTAGTGCAGAATTCTACCAGACCTTCAAAGAAGACTTAACACCAATACTCTTCAAACTATTCCACAAAATAGAGACAGAAGGGACACTGCCCAACTCATTCTTCGAACCCACAATTATGCTGATACCTAAACCACAAAAAGAACCAACAAAGAAAGAGAACTACAGGCCAATTTCCCTTATTAATATCGATGCAAAAATACTAAATAAAATTCTTGCCAACTGAATCCAAGAACACATCAAAATGATCATTCACCATGATCAAGTAGGCTTCATCCCAGGGATGCAGGGATGGTTCAATATACGGAAATCCATCAAAGTAATCCACTACATAAACAAACTAAAAGAAAAAAAACCACATGGTCATCTCATTAGATACTGAAAAAGCATTTGACAAAATTCAGCATCCTTTCATGCTAAAAGTCTTGGAAAGAGCAGGAATTCAAGGCCCATACCTAAACATAGTAAAAGCAATCTACAGCAAACCAGTAGCCAACATCAAAATAAATGGAGAGAAACTTGAAACAATCTCACTAAAATCAGGGACTAGACAAGGCTGCCCTCTCTCTCCATATCTCTTCAATATAGTACTTGAAGTTCTAGCAAGAGCAATTAGACAACATAAGGAAGTCAAAGGGATACAAATTGGAAAGGAAGAAGTCAAAGTATCATTATTTGCAGACGATATGATAGTTTACTTAAGCGACCCAAAAAACTCCACCAGAGAACTTCTACAGCTGAAAAACAACTTCAGCAAAGTGGCTGGCTATACAAATCAGTAGCCTTCTTGTACTCAAAGGACAAGCAGGCTGAGAAAGAAGTTGGGGAAATAACACCCTTCACAATAGCCACAAACAACATAAAGTACCTTGGCCTAACTCTAACCAAACAAGTGAAAGATCTGTATGACAGGAACTTCAAGTCCTTGAAGAAAGAAATCGAAGAAGACCTCAGAAGACGGAAAAATATTTCTTGCTCCTGGATTGGCAGGATCAATATAATAAAAATGGCCATCTTGCCAAAAGCAATCTACATATTCAATGCGATCCCCATCAAAATCCCAACTCAATTCTTCATAGATCTAGAAAGAGCAATTCTCAAATTCATCTGGAGCAACAAAAAACCCAGGATAGCTAAAACTATTCTCAACAATAAAAGGACTTCTGGGGGAATCAATATCCCTGACTTTAAGCAGTACTACAGAGCAATTGTGTTAAAAACTGCATGGTATTGGTACAGCAACAGGCAAGTAGATCAATGGAATAGGATTGAAGACCCAGAAATTAACCCACAGACTTATGGTCACTTGATCTTTGATAAAGGAGCCACAACCATCCAGTGGAAAAAAGATAGCCTTTTCAACAAATGGTGCTGGTTCAACTGGAGGTCAACATGCAGAAGAATGCAAATCGACCCACTCTTATCTCCTTGTACTAAGAGCAACTCCAAGTGGATCAAGGACCTCCACATAAAACCAGACACACTGAAACTATTAGAAAAGAAACTGGGGAAGACCCTGGAGGACATGGGCACAGGGGGAAAGTTCCTGAACAGAACACCAATAGCTTATGCTCTAAGATCAAGAATTGACAAATGGGACCTCATAAAATTACAGTTTCTGTAAGGCAAAGGACACTGTCAGAAGGACAAAACAGCAACCAGCAAAGTGGGAAAAGATCTTCACCAACCCCACATCCGACAGAGGGCTAATATCCAATATATACAAAGAACTCAAGAAGTTAGACCCCAAAGAACCAAATAACCCTATCAAAAAATGGGGCACAGAGCTAAACAAAGAATTTTCACCAGAAGAAATTCAGATGGCCGAGAAACACCTTAAGAGATATTCAACATCATTAGTCATCAGGGAAATGCAAATCAAACCAACCCTGAGATTCCACCTCACACCAGTCAGAATGGCTAAGATTAAAAACTCAAGAGACAACAAGTGCTGGCGAGGATGTAGAGAAAGAGGAACACTCCTCCACTGTTGGTGGGATTGCAAAATGGTAAAACCGCTCTGGAAATCAGTTTGGCGGTTCCTCAGAAAATTGGGCATGTCACTTCCAGAGGACCCTGGCGTAACACTCCTGGGCATATACCCAGAGAATCCCCCATGCATACAATAAAGACACTTGCTCCACTATGTTTATAGCAGCCTTGTTTATAATAGCCAGAAATTGGAAGGAGCCCAGATATCTCTCAAAGGAGGAATGGATACAGAAAATGTGGTATATTTATACAATGGAATACTACTCAGCAATTAAAAATAATAAATTCATGCAATTTGTAGGTAAATGGTTAGATCTGGAAAATATCATCCTAAGTGAGTTAACCCAATCACAAAAGAATACACATGAAATGCAATCACTGATAAGTGGATATTAATGAGCCCAGAAGCCCTAAATACTAAAGGCACAATTAGCAAGTCAAATGATTCCCAAGAAGAAGAAAGGAGAGGACCCTGGGCCTGAAAAGATTGGATCCAGTTTTGAAGACCCAGAAAAGAGAAATCGTGGGGGGGGGTGATTGGGGAATAGTTGGGGGGAGAGGAATTATGGGACGTATGGTAGGGGGGGAACTGGGAAAGGGGAAAGCCTTTGGAATGTAAACATAGAATATAGAAAATAAAAATTTAAATAAAAAAAGAAAAAAAAGAACGGGGATATCATGAGTTTTGCAGACAAATGGATGGAACTAGAAGTCATCCTGAGTGAGGTAACTCAGGTCCAAAAGGACACACATGGTATCCATTCACTAATAAGTGGATATTAGCCAAAAAAGTATAGAATAACAAAGATACTATCCACAGAACTCAACAAGGTTAATAAGGGCTCAAGTGAGGATGCTTCAGTCCCACTTGGGAGAGAGAAGGGAGCAATCAAGGTGGGCAGAGGGAAGAAGGGACCTGGACAGAAGAGGGGAAAGAGATTGAAAAGGGAAAATATGATCAGGTATTGGAGAGGAGAACAGACTGAAGCCCTGATGACCAGCAGAATGAATGGAAACAGGCAATCTCTGGAGGTGGGAGGTCGAGGGACCCTCTGAAATGTACTAGAGACCTGTGCGGTACATGTACTAGAGACCTCAAGACTGAAAGGTAGAGACCTTAGACAAAATGCTCAACAGTGAGGAGGAGGAACTTGTAGTGTCCACCTCCAGTAGAAAGACAGGGCATCAAGTGGAGGAATGGAGTTGCCATCCCACAGTCAAAACTCTGACCCAGAATTGTTTGTCCAAAAGAACTGCAGGGACAAAAAAAGGAGAAGAGACTGAAGGAAAGGATGTCTAGTGACTGGCACGAATTGGGATCCAGCTCAAGAGGAAGCTCTAAGGCCTGATGCTATGGTGTGCTTACAGACAGGAGCCTAGAATAGCTGCCCTCCTAGAGGCCTGGCAAGCAGCTGACTGACACAAACATTAATAGCAGATACTTATACCCAACCAGGGGACTGAAGTCAGAGACCCCTGTGGTTGAATGAGGAAAAGTCTGGAAGAAGTTGATAGGGAGGGTGACCCCATAGGAAGAGCAGCAGTCTCAACTAAGGGTGGGCTGGGGTAGAATGGTTGGGGGTGGGGTGGGGTGTGAGGACATTCTCTTGGAGATGGGGAGAAGGAATGGGATGAGGAACTGTTGGAAGGCAGAGGGGGATAATAAATGGACTGTAAAAAAGATTAAAGATAAAATAAGAAATAAGAATAGAAGAAGAGAAAGAGGAAGAAGAAAGGAAGAAAGAGAGAGAGAGAGGGAGGGAAGGAGGGAGGAAGGAAGGAAGGAAGGAAGGAAGGAAGGAAGAAAGAAAGAAAGAAAGAAAGAAAGAAAGAAAGAAAGAAAGACCAGGAGAGAGATGCCCTTCCAGGAGTGCCAATGCACCTGCAAGTATGGGTAAGACCATCATGTCTCTTCAAATTCCTGGGCCAAGAGGGAACGTCCCAGAACCATAAGGACACAGGAACCAAGGAACAGCTGGAGACAGGATCCTTCTGGTTTCTATCTGCACATCAGAGCTGACCCTGTAACACAGCTCTCCTTACCTAAATTCCTTCTGGAGAGAACTGATCTCCCAGGAGTACTGATAGAGAAGGACAGTAGGAGGGACAAGTCACGGTCAGAGACAGCAAGACCAGCTAATACCAGAGATAACCAGATGGCAAAAGGCAAGGGCAAGAACATAAGCAACAAAAATCAAGGCTACTTAGCATCATCAGAACCCAGTTCTCCCACAACAGCAACCCCGATTAGCCTAACACACCAAAAAAGCAAGACTCTGATTTAAAATCACATCTCATAACAATTATAGAGGACTTTAAGAAGAACATAAATAACTCCCTTAAAGAAATACAAGAGAACACAGGTAAACAGGTAGAAGCCCTCAAAGAGGAAACATGAAAATCCCTTAAAGAATTACAGGAAAACACAACCAAACAGGTGAAGGAACTGAACAAAATCATCCAGAATCTAAAAATGGAAATAGAATTAATAAAGACATCATAAAGAGAGACAACCCTGGAAATAGTAACCCTTAGAAAGAGATCTAAAAGCATAGATGTAAGCATCCCCAACAGAACACAGGAGATAGAAGAATCTCAGATGTAGAAGATAAAATAGAAAACATCGACACAACAGTCAAAGAAAATGCAAAATGCAAAAATCTTCTATCCCAAAACATCCAGGAAATCCAGGACACAATGAGAAGGCCACACCTAAGGATAAACAGATATAGAAGAGAGTGAAGATTCCCAACTTAAAGGGCCAGTAAATATCTTCAACAAAATTATAGAAAAAAAACTTCCCTAACCTAAAGAAAGAGATGCCCATGAGCATACAAGAAGCCTACAGAACTCCAAACAGACTGGACTAGAATAGAGAGTCCTCCCAGCACATAATTATCAAAACACCAAATGCACTAAACAAAGAAAGAATATTAGAGCAGTATGGGGAAAAGGGCAACTAACACATAAAGGCAGACCTATCAGAATCACACCAGACTTCTCATCAGAAATGATGAAGATAGAAGATCCTGGGCAGACCTCATACAGACCCTAAGAGAACATAAATGCCAGCCCAGGCTACTATACCCAGCAAAACTCTCAATTAACATAGATGGAAAAACTCAGATATTCCAAGAAAAAAAAATTACACAATATCCAGCCCTGCAGAGGATAACAGATGGAAAACACCAAAACAAGGAGGGAAAACGCACCCTAGAAAAAGCAAGAAAGTAATCTTCTTTCAACAAACCCAATAAAAGATAGCCACACAAACATAAAAATGACATCAAAAATAACAGGAAGTAACAATGACTATTCCTTAATACCTCTTAACATCAATGGGCTCAATTCCCCGATAAAAAGACATAGATTAACAGACTGGATACGTAAACAGGACCCAGAACTTTTGCTGCATACAGGAAATGCGCCTCAGTATCAAAGATAAACACTACCTCAGAGTAAAGGACTGGAAAAGAATTTTCGAAGCAAATGGTCCCAAGAAACAAGCTGGAGTAGCCATTCTAATCTTGAATAAAATCGATTTTCAACCAAAAGTCATAAAAAAAAAAAAAGATAAGGAAGTACACCATATTCATCAAAGAAAAAATCTACCAAGAAGAAGTCTCAATTCTGAATATCTATGATCCAAATGAAAGGGCACCCACGTTCATAAAAGAAATTTTACTAAAGCACAAAGCACACATTGCACTTCACACAATAATAGTGGGAGACTTCAACAGCCCACTCTCATCAATGGACAGATCAGGGAATCACAAACTAAACAGAGACACAATAAAAGTAACAGAAGTTTTAGATCAAATGGATTTAACAGATATCTATAGAACATTTCATCCTAAAACAAAAGAATATACCTTCTTCTCTGCATCTCATGGTACCTTCTACAAAACTGACCATGTAATCGGTCACAAAACAGACATCACTGATACAAGAAGATTGAAATAACACCATGCCTCCTATCAGATCACTACAGATTAAGGCTGGTCTTTGACAGCAACAAAAACAACAGAGAGCCCTCATACACATGGAAGCTGAATAACATTCTATTCAATGATAGCTTGGTTAAGAAAGAAATAAAGAAAGAAATTAAAGGCATTTTATAATTTAATGAAAATGAAGGTACAACGTACCCAAACTGATAGGATATAATGAATGCAGTGCTAAGAGGAAAACTCATAGCTCTGAGTGCCTCCAAAAAGAAGCTAGAGAGAGCATACACTAGCAGATTAACAGCACACCTGAAAGCTCTAGAACAAAAAGAAGCAAATACACTCAAGGGGAGTAGACAACAGTAAATAATCAAACTCAGGGCTGAAATCAACCAGGCAGAAACAAAAGGAACTATACAAAGAATCAACAGAACCACTAAGCTGGCTCTTTGAGAAAATCAACAAGATAAATAAACCCTTAGCCAGACTAACAGGAGAGTAGAGAGACTGTATCCAAACTAATAAAATCAGAAATGAGGGCTGGTGAGATGGCTCAGCAGTTAAGAGCACTGACTGTTCTTCTGAAGGTCCTGAGTTCAATTCCCAGCAACCACATGATGGCTTACAACCATCATACAGCTACGGTGTACTCATATATGCAAAATAAATAAAATCAGAAATGAAAAGAGACATATAACAACAAAAACTGAGGAAATTCAAAAAATGATCAGATTCTACTACAAAAGCCTGTACTCAACACAAGTGGAAAATCTGGATGAAATGGACAATTTTCTAGACAGATAAGAAATACCAAAGTTAAATCAGGATTAGATAAACAATCTAAACAGTCCTATAACTGCTAAAGAAATAGAAGCTGTCATTAAAAGTCTCCCAACCAAAAAAAAAGCCCAGGGCCAGATGGGTTTAGCGCAGAATTCTGTCAGATCTTCAAAGACCTAATACCAATACTCTTCAAACTACTCCACAAAATAGAAACAGAAGGGACACTACCTAATTATTTCTATGAAGCTACAGTTATACTGATACCAAAACCTTGCAAAGACCCAACAAAGAAAGAGAACTTCAGACCAATTTCCCTTATGAATATTGATGGAAAAATACTCAATAAAATTCTCAGTAATCCAAGAACACATCAAAACACATCATTCACTACAGTCAACTAGGCTTCATCCCAGGGTTGCAGGGATGGTTCAATATATGAAAATCCATCAATGTAATCCACTACATAAACAATCTCAAAGAAAAAAACCACAGGATCATTTCATTAAATGCTAAAAAAGCATTTGAAAAAAATTCAACATCCCTTCACATTAAAAGTCTTGAAAAGATCAGGAATTCAAGGCCCATACCTAAACATAGTAAAAGCAATATACAGCAAACCAGTAGCCAACATCAAACTTAATGGAGAGAAACTTGAAGCAATCCCAGTAAGATCAGGGACTAGACAAGGCTGTCCTTTCTTTCTCTATCTATTCAATATAGTACTTGAAGTTCTAGCTAGAGCAATTAGACAACAAAAGGAGGTCAAAAGGATATAAATTGGAAAGGAAGAAGTCAAAATATCACTATTTGCAGATGATGTGTGTATTGTATAGTTAAGTGACCCAAAAAATTCACCAGAGAACTCCTACAGCTGATAAACAACTTCAGCAAAGTGGCAGGATATAAAATTAACTCAAACAAATCATTAACCTACCTATCCTCAATGGATAAATGGGCTGAGAAAGAAATTAGAGAAATGACACCCTACACAATAGTTACAAACAAAATTAAATATCTTGTGACTCTAACCAAACAAGGGAAAGATGTATATGACAAAAACTTCAAGTCTCTTAAGAAAGAAATCGAAAAAAGCCTCAGAAGAGGTAAAGATCTCCCATGCTTGTGGAATGGCAGGATTAATATAGTAAAAATGGCCATCTTGCCCAAAGCAATATACAGATTCAATGCAATCCCCATCAAAATTCCAACTCAATTCTTCATAGAATTAGAAAGAGAAATTCTCTAAGTCATTTGGAATAACAAAAACCCAGGAGAGCGAAAACTATTCTCAACAATAAAAGAACATTTGGGGGAATCAGCATCCCTGACCTCAAGCTGTACTACAAGAGCAATAGTGATAAAACTACATGGTACTGGTACAGTGACAGTCAGGTAGATCAACGGAATAGAATTGAAGACCCAGAAATGAACCCATACACATATGGTCACTTGACCTTTGACAAAGGAGCTAAAGACATCCAGTGGAAGAAGGGCAGCATTTCAAGAAATGATGCTCATTCAACAGGCAGTCAACATGTAGAAGAATGCAAATTGATCCATTCTTATCTCCCTTTACAAAGCTCAAGTCCAAGTAGATCAAGAACCTCCAAATAAAACCAGATACAATGAATTCCAAGTGGATCAAGAACCTCCCAATAAAACCAGATACAATGAATCTAATAGAAAAGAAAGTGGGGAAAGGTCTCCAGCACATAGGCACAGGTGAAAATTTCCTGAAGAGAACAGCAATAGCTTATGCTCTAAGATCAAGAATTGACAATGAGAACTCATAAAATTGCAAAGCTCCTGTAAGGCAAAGGACACTGTCAATAAAACAAAGTGGCAACTAACAGAATGGGAAAAGATCTTTACCAATCCTGTATCCAATAGAGGGCTAATATGCAACACATACAAAGAATTCAAGATGTTAGACTCCAGAGAACCAAATAACCCTATTAAAAATATGGGAAACAGAGCTAAGCAGAGAATTCTCAACTGAGGAAATGGCCAAGAAACTCCTAAAGAAATATTCAAGTTCCTTAGTCATCAGGGAAATGCAAATCAAAACAACCCTGAGATTCCACCTCATACCAGTCAGAATGGCTAAGATGAAAAACAGGTGACAACAAATGCTGGTGAGGATGTAGAGAAAGAGGAACTCTCCTTCATTGCTGGTGGGATTGCAAGCTGGTAAAACCACTCTGGAAATCAGTCTGGCGGTTCCTCAGAAAAGTGAACATAGTACTACCTGAGGACCCAGCTATACCACTCCCGGGCATATACCCAGAAGATGCTCCAACATATAACAAGGACACATGTTCCACTATGTTCACAGCAGCCATATTTATAATAGTCAGAAGCTGAAAACATCCCAGTTGTCCATCAACAGAAGAATGGATACAGAAAATGTGGTACATTTTAACTATGGAATACTACTCAGCTATTAAAAACAACAACTTCATGAAACTCGCTGGCAAATTGATTGAACTTGAGACTAGCACCCTGAGTGAGATGACTCAGTCACAAAGGAACAAACATGGTATGAACTCACTGATAAGTGAATAATAGTCCAAAAGTTTAGAATACCCCCAAGATTCAATTCACAGAACATATGAAGCCTAAGAAGAAGGAAGACCAAAATGTGGGTGCTTCCACACTTTTTAGAAGGGTAAACAAAATACTCACAGGAGGAAATATGGAAACAAAGTGTGGAGCAGAGACTTAAGGAAAGGCCATCCAGAGTTTGGTGGTACACTATTTTTTAATATTTTCCACACACTGCCCCACGTGGGAAGCTATTGCATATACAGCCACCAAACCCAGATGTTATAGGAGAGGCCAGGAAGTGCTTGCTGATGGAAGCCTGATAGAGCTGTCTCCTGAGGCTCTGCCAGAGCCTGACAAATACAGAGGCAGAAGCTTGCTGCCAACCACTGTACTGAGCTCAGGGGTCCCCAGTGGAGGAATTGGAGAAGGGACTGAAGGAGCTGGGAGGGGGGGGTTTCAGCCCAATGGAGGGAGCAACAGTTCAACTTGCTAGACACCCCCTCCCGGAGCTCTAGAGGACTGGACCACCAACCAAAGAATACACATGGAGCTACCCCATGGCGCTGACCATATATGTGGCAGAGGATGGCCCTGTTGGACATCAATGGGAGGAGAGGCCATTAGGCCTGAGGGTGTTCAATGCCAGGGCAGGAGGATGGGAGTGGGTGGGTGAGAGAGCACCCTCATAGAGGCAGGGGGAGGGAGAATGGGATAGGGGGTTTCTGATGGGGAAACCTGGAAAGGGGAAAACATTTGAAATGTAAATAAAATATCCAATCATAGATAGATAGATAGATAGATAGATAGATAGATAGATAGATAGATAGATAGATAGATAGATATCGGACATGGAATTAAACAGAGTCCTCAAAAGAAGAAATACAAATAGCAGAGAATCTTTTCTAGTGTTCAACATTCTTGTCCCCGAGGAAAATGTAAATTAAAACTGCTTGGGGATTTCATCCTATCACAGGCAAAATGACTAAACGAAAAAAAAGACAACAAATGCTGATGTGAATGTGGAGAAAGAACATATACTAACATGTTAGGGTCTAAACTGGAAGTTGGTATGGAAATCACTGAGACATTCCTTTAAAAGCTAGAAATAACTCTACCATATGGACCAGCTATACCACTCTTGGACATATACCCAAAGGATTCTATATCAGATTACGGAGATACTTGCTCATCCATGTTCATTGCAGCTCTATTCACATTATCCAGGAAATGGAAACAGCCTAGATGTCCATCAATGGATAGATGAATAGGGAAAGGGTGGTGCATTTCCATGACAGACTATGGTTCTGCTGTTTAAAAAGTGAAATCTGCAAGGAAATTGATGGGGGTCAACTATGTCATTCTGAATAAGGTAACCCAGATCCTGATAAACAAACATTGTATATTCATTCTTATATGTGAATATGAGAATTGTATTTTTAAACATATGTGTTTAAATTGGAATGCCAATAAGCCCAGGTTAGAGGCTATAGTATGGGAGGATTTTAAGGGGGTGTGGGGGATAAAATGAAGGTGGTATAAAGGTAGAATGCAGAACAATGAATCAAGAAGTATTTAGTGGTGTGGGATGGAAAAGCAGGAGGGGAAGAGATAGGAGAGGAAGAATTAATATTAAAAACCTTTGAAAATTTCTCATGGACACTACTAGAGAAGCTTCCTAAAATATACACGAATACATATATAAAATGAGTTCAAAGGGCATCACCTAAAACAGTTTGACAAGGACCCTAAATACCACAGACCACCAACTAAAGAAGTCCCAGCTCCACGAATGGTGTATTTCTTTTGGATTTGTTAGCCAGTGAGGTCCCAAAAGCCCTTACCCCAAACATTGCAGTGAACTGCCATTGTTCTTGAATATCCTCCAGAACATGATAGTGAGAACCTTTTTAATGAAGACGCTATACACTTAAGCTCCGAATATGGAGAAATCAAGCTGGCACTCACCGAGAAGTTTCATGCCTATTGGTTAGTTTACATGAGAGAGTTTCATGTTATGCATGGTCCCACTTATTAACTGTTGATCTTAGAGCCTGAGCCATTGGTGTTGGTCAGGAAGTTGTCAATGATTTCAATGCTATTACTCATGTTCTTTTCTGTCAGGTTCAGTGTATCCAGTTTTACATCCAGGTCTTTGAGACACTTGGATTTGAGTTTTGTGCAGAGTGATAGATATGAATCTATTTGTATTCTTCTACATACAGATACACTCCACAGACCCTTGATATGTGACAAGGAGGGCTCAATGGGAAGGATACATGAATCTCACTGAGAAGGGCAAATAGAATAGACAGTGTGGATGGATGGGAAGAGGGAACTGGAAAGGGTGGGGGTGGAGGTGGGAACAGGAGGGATCAGAGAAGGGGGAGGATAGAGATAAGAGAATACTGGTAAAGAAAACTGGAATGATTCAGACATCTCTGGGATAAGTTAGAAGCCTAGGGCAAAGGATACTCTGAGGAATCTATGAGGGTCACCCTAGCTATTACTTCTAGCAATGGGAGATATAAAGTCTGAACCAGCCATGTCCTGTAACCAGGCAAGACTTCCAAGGGAGGGATTGGGACACCAACCCAGTCACAAAACCTTAGATCTAAGATTTTTACTGCTTACAGGATGTGTAAGAATAAAGATGGGACAGAAACTGAGGAAATGGCCAACCAAGAACTGGTCCAGCTTGAGCCCCACCCCATGAGGGGGAGCCTACCCTAGCACTGTTAATGACATTCTCCCATACTTGCAGACAAGAGCCTAGCATAACTTGCATCAGAGAGGCTTCAGCCAGAAAATGAAGGAAACCGATACAGAGACCCACAGCCAAACATTAGGCATAGCTTCGGGAGTCCTGCAGAAGATGGAGAGAAAGGATTGTAGGACCCAGAGGGGGTCAAGGATACCACAAGAAAACCGACAGAATTAACCAACCTGGGTCCATGCATAGGGGCCTACAGAAATTGAACCTCCCCCCAACCAGGGAGCATGCATGGAACTGACCTAGGCCTTCTGACCATATGTAACAGTTGTCCAAATTGATTGTCATGTGGGACTTCTAACAGCAGGGGGAGGGCCTGTCTCTGACTCTGTTCCTGCCTCTGGAACACTTTCCCCCTACTGGGCTGCCTGATCTAGCCTCAAGAGGAGAAGATGCACTTAATTTTACTGCACCTTGATATGCCAAGGCTGGTTGATATCCATGGAAGGCCTCCTCCCCTTTTCTGAAGAGATAGGGAGGAATCGATGGTATGAAGCAGAGGTTGGGGGAAGGACTTGGAGCAGGGGACTCTGTTTGGGATGTAAAATAAATAAATTAATTTTTAAAAATAGAAAAAGGAATAGAATGAAACAAGCAAGTGGAGCTAAAGGTTGGATCCTGCAGATGGTCATGTATACTTTGCTCTGAGGATTCATTCTGTGGTGTGCATCATTGGTTGATTATATCATTGTGCAAACATGCAGTCTACTCACACAAACTAAAACAGCTACAAAGTTAAGTAATTAAGTACTAAATCTATCTTCACAGAGTTGGTTTGGAGACTATGGGGTGGAGGATATAAAGATTGTAAGAGCCAGAGGCAAATGAGTATATCCAAAGAGTGCTCTCCAAACACAACAGGGCGGTTGAACATACAGTACAAGAATTACGACGATGTGCACCAATGTCATGCAGAGCTCTATAAAGCTGGGAACATGAAGCCTGAAGCTTGGTCTATTCTAAGATGAAACCACCTGCTTCTGTTGTGAGCCTGATCTACTTAGATGAGAATGTCATTAGCTAGGGATGATTATGTTTTAAGGCCAAAGACTTTTGTTGTAAGCTTGTTTTATATATACACACACACACACACACACACACACACACACACACACACACATATACCGACTTGCTGTTTTGACATACCACAGTGCATGTAGCAGGATGCTAACCATGTATGTGAGGTCCATTGCCACAGCTTGTGTCCCAATGCCGACCTAGCACAGAATCTCTCTTAGAAGTCACAGAACAGGGAAGAGAACATATTCTATGCTAGTAATGGAGACTCCAGGGAAGATGTTTTAAGGCAGGTGTGTGTGACTTTTTTTTTTACCAACCCTGTGAAATGCCCCACTCACGGTAGTAATTTAGTTGCAGACCTCATTTGTCAGGAGGATGCAGTCTAGACTCAATCCACAAAATGATAGTATAGTAATTAAGGTCTCAGTGGGAGGTTACTTCTGAGTTTAACAGCAGCTAAATAATTGACAAGAGGTGATGACAACTGTAGAGAAGTCCAAAAATTATTCTCCTTTATCCTCTGTGCTGGTGGTAGCCTGCTCGTTATAAGTAAAGCTTTATTAGAACATACACCAGAAAACATAGTCTGTATGTTATAAAAAAAAAAAGGCTTTATTTGAACACACCATGGGGGCTGAAGAAGTGGCACCCCCCAAAAAAACCAATAAACTACTAATTTAACTATTTTAGAACAAATGTATTTAACAGGCATATATATTCCACTCAAGAGGTACAGAATATGCATTCTGGTCAGCAGCCCAAGGAAATTTCTCCAGATGAATAATAAGTCAAGCCTTAGAAAATACAAATGAATTAAAATAATTTAAATATTTTACCCTAACATAATAAATAAGACTGAAACTCCTAACAAGAAAAAACACAGAAAATAACATGTGGAGATTGAACAATATACTCTTGAATGTTCAGTAGATTATTGAAGAATCAGAGAAGTAATTATATATATATATATATATATATATATATTATACTTTAAATATATATTAAAATGAAAATGCAACTTATCAGGCCATTTGGGATATAAGTAAGGTCACTCTAAAAGAGAAGTTTGCAGCTGTAAGTGTCAGTATAAAAAACATAAGCAAAACCTCAAATAAATGACAAAGTACCTCAGGGTCTTAGACTCACACAAAGTAGTCAAATCTAATTACTAGATGGAAATAAATAACAAAGAGCAGGGCAGAAGTTCATGAAACAGAATTTAAAGGAGAATATAAATAATGAATAGAATAACCATAAACTATATGAAATAAATAAATATAAATATTAAAATGTATGTTATTTAAATCATAAAAACACAAAATTACATTTCATCACATAAATGGACTCAAGGACAAAAATGATATTAACTCTCTAGATGAAGAAAAGGGGTTTGCGAAAAATTAACATCCGCTCTTTATAGAGCCCTGAAGAAACAAGAACAGAAGAAACGTATTTTTTCTAAAATCAAGAGTGAGACAAGGGCATACACTCTCTCCCTTGTTATTCAGAGTAAATCACTAGTGTTCAGGGGCTAGAGAGTAGAGGAATATGGATGGTCAAATAAAATAAAGTTTCAATAATGCACAATGAATAAACTTCAGAGAGACAACATACAGCATAGTGACTTTAGTTAACTACATAGTGGTTGTCAACTTGCCTGGATCTGAAATCAACTAAAATACAAGATCCATGAGGAACTTTCTGGATCTTGAGATGTGAAGTGGTAGGACATATACAAATGCGATTTTAAAAAATCATAGAAGGAAACGGCATTTTGCCTGCTTGCCTTCACTCTCTTGACAAGTTCATCTACTCTGTTGCTGACACTGTTGCATTCCTTCACTGATATTAGAACCAGGTTTGTCTGGCTGGCTCCCAACATAGAATGAAGACAAGCAGCTCTCCAGAGACCCTCCAGGTCTTCAGTGCCAGATTGGAACTACCTAGTAGACTAAGCAACTACTGGATTCTTAGCCTCTCTGGGGTGGAGCAGCCATATCATACCATATAAACTATTCTAATAAAACCCATATATGTGTATCTATGTATGTGTGGGTTTCATATGTATATATGTATATATATATATATATATATACACACGTGTATATATATACATATATGTGTGTGTGTGTATATATATATATATATATATATATACACACACACAAAAATTTGTCTACAATTTTTGTATTTGTGTGTGTGTTCATGTCAAGTTTTGGTATGAGGGCAGTGTTTGTGTGTGTAATTTTACTAGTTCTGTTCCTCTAGAGAACCCAGATAAATACAGTAAATGTACCTTAAATGTTCTCAACACAGAAACACAAAAGTGGCTGGTCTTTGAAGCAATGAAAATATTATCTTACCTATTGTAGCTATTAGCTCACTACGTGTGTGTGTGTGTGTGTGTGTGTGTGTGTGTGTGTGTAACATCAGGTTGTATACTTTTATACCATTTTATACCTCAATGGAGCAAGAGAAAATTGGAAATATGGGAGGAAAAAAGAAAGATGGAGGGCAGGAGAGAAGGATAGAGAGCACTTGGGGGAGACTTAGATCCTTGGCCAAACACATGAACAAGGAACCATGACCTTTTCTAAGTAAGTGCCATTCCTTGTAGCTGCTAGGCAGGCAGGCGTCTCTATAGACTTCGCAGGGCCTACTCATAGGAATTTTAAACACAATGGAAGTTAAATACCAGCTTCACACTGATTTGGAAAGAGTTGCTCCTCATGAACAAGACAGAATAGGCAAATTTGTAAAATTCAGAAAATACAAAGTCACTGATCTCGCAAACTTCATTGAGCCTCCCTTATCAGCAAAAGTAATCTTTGCCACCCTCTTTGAGAAAACTTCAACTGTTGACCTTGAAAACCTTGTACTGTTACTTTAAGAGTTGTCAGCTCCTGAATCTTTACCCATCATCTCCCTATTGCTTACAAACCTGTAACAAAGATCAGATCCCTGTGTGTTTCAGAAGGTCTGTGCCAGACCCAGGAGGAAAGAACTGACATGCCAATGGAATTGTATAAATTTATACCACACATCCTCAGGGGGCGGGGGGTGGAAGTAGATTCAGAGGATATAAACAGCTTTGAGGGGAGATGTGATTTATAGGGCTGGTATTTTTATATGAGTGCACTTAACAGATTCTGGACTCGCTGTGCGGTATGAGTCATTAGCAATGGCTCTGACTGTTCAACTAATTAACAAAACTCCCTCTTAATTGGGCTGAACTGAAGCTGGTGGTAAAAGTTCCTTGATAAAATGTACATGAGGGAACCTAATGATTAAGTATTCAGGAACATTTAAATGGACTTACTAGGGTCCTCTTACTGATGAAGAAAGTATCAGGATTGTCTTGCAGGACTCTAGTGTCTGTCTCTCGTAGGCCAGAAATGAAGATGGAAGGAACAGTTGTTAACATGTTTTCTCACTTCCATAGCAACCAAGAGATCTTGAGTAGCATCAACCGAGCAATGCCTTAACGCTATAAGATACACGGTGGTAACAGTCAGGAAGATAGACAATAGTCTTAAGTGACTCTCAGAGTGAAGTGATCTATGTAGGTCTTTTTTACGTTATTTTATTTATTTTTAAATTTAATTATTTTTTTTTCCAAGACAGGGTTTGTCTGTGTAGCCATGGCTGTCCTGGAATTCACTATGTAGCCTTACTGGCCTCTGCTTCTGACTCCGGAATGCTGGGGTGAAAGGCGTGTGTCACAGCCTGAGTTGAGTTTTACATTTTTAACTTAGAAAAGGTTTTCTTGTGAAATTTTTCAGAGAAGTCTGTTTTTGCTGATTCTCCCTCCTCTCATTCATCTCCCTCACACCCACTTCCTTGTACCTCCCTTTCCACATCCAAATCCCATGTGACCTATCTTGCTCCCACATGACCTATTTTGCTCCACGCTTCCTCAGTGCACACTCCCTCATGTGTTCTCTTTTCTAGTTTCAAGCCTATGCCTGCCACCACACCAGCATACAGACATAGAAACATTATGAACTAGGACCCATATATAAGAGAAAATGGAAATGCTACTCGATACTGAAAGGAACACCTACACTACTCCTGGATTGACAGAAGTTAATACTGTATTTGATACGAATCTCACCAAAGTTCCAATGACTGTTTGAAGAAATATAAAACTCCATCTTAAAAAAACTCAAATGGGAACAGAAAAGGTCACAGATACCAAATAATCCTTAACAGAAAGAACATTGCTGGCGGTATCACAATACAAGACTTCAAATGAGACAATAGAGCGATAATGACAAGGACAGCATGGTACTGGGATAAAAAGATATGTAGACCAATGGAGCAGAACAGAGAACCCATAAGTAAACCCACACAGCTACAGCTGCCTTATTCATCAGAACTGGCAATTCAACAAAACCATACATTAGGGAAAAGACAGTCTATTTAACAAATAGTAGTGGCAAGGCTGGATGTCCACCTACAGAAGAGAAACCTAGATCTGCCACTTGCATCTTAGACAGAAGTCAATTCAAAGTGAAGCTAAGATCTTAATCTAAAAGCTTAAAGACTCCAGTCCCTTACCCTGCTCTAACTAACCGAGGAATCACATTCATGGTCTTTTTTGATGCTCAGTTTCTTAGCAGACAGCACCCTTCCCCTGACTCAAGCCCAGGAACTCTGTACTTGTGAGATTTCTTAGTGAATCCCCTAAAGCCTCTCACCCCATGCCATGAACACAGAGGAATGGGATGGAAGAGGCCCAACAAGTAACTGCACACGTGAACATTTTAGATAAGGTCCTAAGACCCTCCGCTCAGACCCTACATTGCTTTTCCCTAAGCCCTATCATAGCAGCCAACAGTACATCTCTGTGCTAAGTCCCATTGCCCTGCCCCCTTCCCACACCTAGCCCAGTACCTTGCCCACACACTGTACCACATATCCTTGAGTCCACATCACCCCTGTCCCAGTACCTCACACAACAATCCGCACACTAACTGTAAGATCCCAACGAACCACAGTAGCCACAAACTTGGAATCACCTCAGCCTCTAAATCAAAAATCATCACTTTAGCTTCTGTGCTGGATAGTTTTACAATAATTTAACACAATCTAAAGTCATAAGAGAAGGGGGAATCTCAATTAAGAAAATGATTCCATGAGATCAGGCTCTAGCAAGCCTATAGGACATTTTCTTAATTAGTAGTTGATTGGGGATGGCCTAGCTCATTGTGGGTAGTGCCATCCCTGTGCTGATGGCCCTGGATTCTATAAGAAAGCAGGCTGAGCAAGCCACGATGAGCAAGTCAGTAAGCAGCACCCCTCCATAGCCTCTGCACCAGCTTCTGCCTCCAGGTCCCTGCTGGGTTTGATTGCATGTCCTAACTTCCTTTGATGATGAACAGTGATATGGAAATGTAAGCCAAACAACTCCTTTCATCCCCAGATCGCTTTTGGTTATGGTGTTTCATCTCAGCAATAGAAAATCAAGCTAAAGTTGTCCTGGAGGAATAAACTGCAAGATACTTGCATGGGATCTGAAATCAACCAAGTTTGGCTAACAGCAAAACAGAACTAAACTCCAGTCAGCATAGATGGACAGACAAAACCAACAAACTCCACATGCCCCGGTCCCATTGCAAAAGCACAAACAATATGAAAGATAGAGATAGTACAGCTTCCAAAAATAAAAATAAAAAACCACCCAGCAGTCCTGTAGAAACGTTCACCGATGGGAATTATCTAGATGAATTTCACAACACAAGTTTTAAAATAACATCTGCAAACATGATCAAAGAATTAAAGTTTGAAGAAGATACAAACAACTGAATGGTCTTTAGGCAAGAATAAAACTCATGACTCGAGTGCAAGAAAACACAGACAGCTGAATGAAATAATGAAGAGAATTTGAGACAAGAAAGATAAAAGTGTTAATGATAAGTCAAACTGAAATAAAGTTTGAAATGAGAAAAATCAATAACCTAACTAGAAATCTCAGTAGAAAGCTTTAGCAGCAGAAAAGTTATTTTTAAGTATTAGTAGAATATCTGACTTAAGGACAAAGTAGTAGAATTGGACTGCTCAAAAAAAGTGATAAAAATGTTAAAGTATATGAAGGAGTACACAGAAACTTTGGGACACAATATGAAGGCTAAAATTTATTAATTATAAGATAGAAGGAAGAGAAAACTCTCAGGTCAGTGGTATAGACCAGATCTTCAACAGGCTCATAGAAGAAAACTCCAGCTAAGAGAAGCATGCCCATTTAGACACAAGATCACACAGAACACCAAACAGATAGGATTGGAAGAGAAACAACCCTTGAAGCATCATATTTAAAATACTAAATGTACAGAAGAAAGACTATTGAAAGTTGCTAGAAATACATGTAAGTCATATATAAGGGAAAGCCCATCAGCATAACAGCAGATTTCCCAATAGAGTCCTTGAAACCAAAAAAGCTTAAAGTGATAATAGTGTAAGTCCTAAAAGACCATAGGGGCCAAACCAGACTACTGTACCCAGCAAAACTGATAGCTTTAGTTGAAAGAGAAAGAAAATCTTTCTGTAAACACTAAAACTTTCTGTAAACACTAAAAGAGCTCATCTACCAGACCAGCTCTAGGGAGAATGCTAGAATCAATACTTTAGAGAGAAGAGAAGAGCAAGCAGAGTCAGAACTGCTGTGATACTGTATTCCCAGAAATGACAGGGAAGCTGCACCCATGGTAACTGAACAGAATGGCTGACAGAAACAAGACCTGAACAAGGACTACACTGATACCCATGCTAAGGTAGGAGGTGTTTCACAGGGCACCTCCCTTAGACAAAGAATACAGGCTTCCGCGATTCAAGATGGCAACAGCGGCCAGTATGCATAAGGCCACAGGGCCACAGGGCCACTCCAGAAGCCTAAGAAACCCACAGAGGCTTCACAGGTAGACACAGCAACAAGGATGAGCCTGTACAGTATGCATTATCTCTGGAACAACTAAAAAAAGGAGGAAAGGTGTTATGGAAAGTTGCGTTTAAAAAACAGTTTCACGGAATTGAAGGAAATGATATGTGCTGCAGAGAGAAGCAGAACTAGGAATGTGGAAGCAGCGACAGGTGTGGGGGTGCGGGGACAGGCAAAGGAGCATGTCCTTGCCTAGTGGAGCTGGTACTCAGGCTGCCAGGAGCCTCAAAGAGCAACGGACCCATCTCACCCACTCGGCCAGTATAGCCACTAGATCTGCAAGCCAAGCCCAAAACAACGAGCTACAACTGCTGCTCCTTGCCCTGCTAGGGGGAGAGGAGTGGAGGCACAGAGCTGCCCAAGGGCTACAAGCATGATGGTTGTGCCTGCGGTGGCAGCAGGGTGGCCTGCACCTAGGGCACATAGTGGTATTTCAGCACCATTCACGTAAGTCAGGAGATAGGATCAGCCTCGACGTCCATCAATAGGTGAATAGATAATGAAAATGTGGTGGGTATACACAATAGGATTGTATTCGGCTGCGGAGTAAAATGAAAGTTGCAGGAATGTGGAACGATCTGTCAAGTATTATATTAAACCATTTAACTGGAACTCAGAAATAAAAAAATTAGTTGTTTTTTTTTTCCCCATATATGGATCCTAGCTTATCAAGTTCGGGAGGATCTTTGACAGCAACTTATATATAAGGTAGTCCCTTAGATACAGTATGATTGGCACCGAAATGATTTTCAAGAACTACACATGACAGGGAAAAGTGAAGACCTGGCACTAGCCCGTTACAGTCTTTCCACTAATTTCAGGCTTAAGTCACTTCATAGCTGCAGGACCCGCTACCTCGAAAGAGTCCCCATAACTTTGAGAAGATTACCAAAATGTGTAGGAACTGTGGCCCCTTGTCAGAGGCATGGCTGAAGGCAGGGAAAGACACTTTGATGATTGGGACTACAAATAAAACCAATGTTAATCTGGGAGGGTCCTGGACGCTACTGTCATCAGCACCATAAAAGGCAGCTCTGTGGGCCAGATAGTACTAACTCTATATTTATTGGGTTGAAGGATCATGGTACCAACATTGGGGTCATTTCCCAGATCCATGCATTTTCAAATGAAATAAACACCAGAAAATTGGCATGAACCAGCTCACATTGGGTTTCTGACCCACAGGGTAAAGACTTCCAAAATAATAAGCTCTTTAAAAAAAAATTAGACCCCCCCGGGGATGATTGGGGAATAGTTGGGGGGAGAGGAATTATGGGACGTATGGTGTGGGGGAACTGGGAAAGGGGAAAGCCTTTGGAATATAAACATAGAATATAGAAAATAAAAATTTAAATAAAAAAAGAAATGTAAATAAAGAAAATATCTAATAAATAAGGGAAAATCTATTATGAATAAAAAGGAAAAAAAAGAAAAAAAAGAAAAAAATGATACCCATAAAAAAAAAAGGTAAGAAAGTAGTAATAACATATCTATTTAACTTGACTATTTAGCATTTATAGTAGGTGGGTTTTTTTTCTAGTGAATAACAGTCTTTTTAAAATTTTTAATGAAGTGTTAATTCCAGTTACTACTGCTGTTTCAATTTTAGAATATTTACTGGAAAAATTGCATGGCACTCGACATGTGATACACAGCTACCTGCCTGGGCAATGCTCCTTTTTTTAAATTCTGTTCATTTGAGTCTAGACATAAATCACATACCAAGTGATATCTGACAAGAAGAAGGGAGTGGACACTGGTGCTAGAATGGACCAAAGCATCATTGTGGGGGAGTACAAGAACAGGGAGGTGGGAGGGGGTGGATGAGGGAGCAGGGGGAGGGAAAAGGACATGTGGGACCTTTGGGGGTGGGGAACCAGAAAAAGGGAAATGAATTGTAAATATAGAATATATCCAATAAAAAAAAAAGAAAAAGACAACACATTAAAAAAAAATGCTGAAGGAACACTATAAGGTTGAGATGACCCAAAATAAACCAAGAGAAAAAATGTCTTAGCTTAAAAAAGTAGAGAGGTGAATCACTAGAAATCATTGGTTTCTTCCATTAAGACCTTTCATAATATTGCCATATCTAGTGGCCATGGTCTACACAAAGGCAGGTCTATGAACTCAGTCCCAGAGGAGTGAACGTATGATATATCAGTCAACTTTCCATCACGACAATCAAGTACCTGAGGCAATTTATTTATAAAAAGAAAAGGTTCACTTTGACTTACAGTTCTGATGATTCCAACTCATGGCCAAGTGATTGCATTGCTTTGAGTTCCTGGCAAAGCAGAACATCATGGCAGAACATGAAAGGATACTACTTATGTCATAAGTCAAGAAATAAAGTATAGAAACAGAAAGAGGGGGGAATCAGGTCCTGACAATTCCCCTCTAGTTCAGCCTTTTGATAGCTTAAAGACCTCCCACTAGGCCCTACACCTAAAGTGTGTACTATCTCCCAAGAGCATCACCCTGGGGAGTAAGCATTTGGGAGACAGATATCACTCTAATTGTGTGTACTGGCTAGTTTTGTGTGTCAACTTGACACAAGCTGGAGTTATCACAAAGAAAGGAGCCTCCCTTGAGGAAATGCCTCCATGAGATCCGGCTATAAGACATCTTCTCAATTAGTGATCAAGGGCCCATTGTGTGTGGTACCATTCTTAGGCTGGTAGTTTTGGGTCCTATAAGAAAGCAAGTTGAGCAAGCCAGGGGAAGCAAGCCAGTAAATGACCCCCACCCACCCACCCACCCACCCCACCCCCATGGCTTCTGCATCAGCTCCTGCATCCTGACCTGCTTCAGTCCTAATCCTGACTTCCTGTGGTGATGATCAGCAGCAATGTGGAAGTATAAGCTGAATAAACCCTTTCTACCCCAACTTGCCTCTTGGTCATGATGTGTTGTGCAGGAATAGAAACTCTGACTAAGGCACTGTGGTAGTGCGAGCTACCTTACCAGGGCATTATACTCTCACTGAGGGATGGGCTCTGACAGAAATGTAGACTAGATACTCAATGCTTCTCCCATGTACTACCATAATTAACCTTTTCTTTAAAAAAAAAAAGAAAGAAAGAAATTTTGTGTCCTAAAGCGACAACCATGAGGTCCCACCACGGTGCACATGCTAACATGAGGAAACCTCATAAGACCTCAACCATAGACAAACAACTAGAGGCAACTGGTGAATACTGAGAGTGGAAAAATAGTCTTCTCCAGGGAAGAGAACACCAACTGGTTATCCAATAGTAATTTTAGCCGTGAAAGCATATAAATACAGTCCAAGGTGTGTGTGTGTGTGTGTGTGTGTGTGCGCGCGCGCGCGTGCGTGCGCACACATTTTCATATAAACACAACAACAACAACGGTTTAATAAAAGAGGATCTGAATTTAAGAAAGAACAAGGAAAGTACCTGAGGGAGTTGGAGGGAAGAAAGAGAAGAAAATTATGCAGCTATAATCTGAAAAAAATACTTAAAAAATTCTCTTCTCTGCCCCTTACGATTTTGTATAGAGTGTGTGAATGATGGATGACATTATTTATAGAAGATCAAGACAGGATTCTGATGAACTAGAAGAGGGGTTGGTAGGTATTTTTCTTTTTTTTTTAATTAGGTATTTTCTTTGTTTACATTTCAAAGGTTATCCCCTTTCCTGGTTTCCCCTCCAAAAACACCCTATCCCATCCCCCCTCCCTCTGTTCACCAGCCCACCCACTCCCACTTTCCCTACCTGGCATTCCCCTACACTGGGGCATCTAGCCTTCTCAGGACCAAGGGCCTCTCTTCCCTTTGATGTCCAACAAGGCCATCCTCTGCTGCATATGTAGCTGGAGGCATGGATCTCTCCATGTGTACTCTGGTTGATGGTTTAGTCCCTGGGAGCTCTGGGTGTACTGGTTGGTCCATACTGTTGTTCCTCCTATGGGGCTGCAAACCCCTTCAGTTCCTTGGGTCCTTTCTCTAGCTCCTCCATTGGAGACCTGTGTTCAGTCCAATGGGGTAGATATTTCTGAAGAAGGTCCTAAAGTGAACAGGCTAGGTTTTGTGTGGTCATGTGACATCTGCTCTGCCAATGGCCACAGAAGCAGCTGTAGACAATATGTCAACAACTGAACATGGAAAGGAACCCATTTTCCAAAGTGGATGATGGGCTGGATTTGACATAGAAACAATGGTTTGTCATCCCACAGAGTAGATAATAAATCTGCATCAGAGAATTTGTGGTAACTACTGAGACCTTGACTCCTCCTTTGTGATGGTGGTGAGGGGCCATTGCATCCTATTTTGCAAAAGAACAGTTCTGCCACCATGTTGTTTTGGAATTGAATTACAGATTTGTGCAGACCTAGCCAGGGGGATGGGGGAGGGGTATGAAAACTAACTCATCCAACTCCTAAGCCAGGCCCTTTCCTGTGCTTTCTAGAGCAAACTAGGACAGTGATGACCTTGTAGGGTCACATATCAAATATCCTTCAAATCATATATTTACATTACAATTCATAACAGTAGCAAGATTACAGTTATGAAGTAGCAACAATTTCATGGCTGGGGTCATGTCACCCCAACATGAGGAACTGTATTAAAAGGGATTAGGAAGGTGGAAAACCTCTGAACTAGAAAGTGAAAACGTGTTTCTAAGAAATCTTAGTAGTTGGGGTTTTCCGTGGGACCCACGTTTCACCAAGAAGATACATTTGTATAGGGCCAAAAGTGGACGTGAGTAACGAGAGAAGGACCAGACCCTAAGGGCAGAAGAAGCCACGCATGGACAGGGACAGGATGTCTAGTCCCCAAGGCAGGAGAGCCGGAACCTAGAGCTAAATGCTACAGCTCAGACCGTGGGGGTTGAACAGGGAGCAGTACTGGAAGGAGCTGGCACCAGGGCTGCTCTTCGGTCAGGGAGAGCAGCTGCCCCAGGTAGCCCCGATCTCTACCTTTACCATCCAAGTTCCATTAACTGCCCGCCCTCCAGGGGAGGCAAACACTAATAAGCACTAATTTCATGCTATAAAAGTCTTTCTCTGATCCTGTTTTAATAATTTTTCATCACCCACCTACTACTAATTTAATGCTCAGTATGGATGAGTCACCACATATTAATTTTTAGTGAATTAAGATTGCTGCCCGTTATTGTCCTACATAGACTTGGAAACTGCCTTAAAGATGCATAGCTGAAGAATGTGAGAGCCATTGTACCAATTTCGTTTTCCCTACACAAGCCAACCTCTTTTGAACGAGCTTTTGAAGTGAGACTGGAGAAGATTGAGGTTCCATTGACCACCATCTCTGTCGTTCACGAGGAAAGCCACATCCCCAGAGGCAAAGCTGGACGGCTACGCAATGGCCGGCGTGGAGTGGTAATGGCCAAACAACTATCCAGGGGTAGTGACACGTGCCTGCAATCCCCTGTTTTGCACGAATCATTAATAATTAAACAATCATTTTAAAAGCCTTGCCCACAAAGCCAAGATGTTAGGAGGGATTTAATCCATGGCTATTGTGCAAAGAACAATATACATCCAACGCTTTCATATTTAAATCTCACCACACCAGCAAGCAGATATAACTTAACCTTTCCAGAGCACAACATTTGTGTGATCCGAAGCTGAGGAATGGGGCCGGCTGGGGTACTAGCAGCAGACATTTTTAGGAATGTCCTTCTCCTGTGGGCCCAGCTTTTCCAACTGGTCTACACTTGAGTCTTTGCTTCACCAGAAATTTATCCTGCAGATTCCGCCTCAACCCGGAGAGTCTGTCCCTGACTCCAAGGGACCAGGCATTCTCATGGCCTGATACGGATCTGTTTATCCCGGCACGTAGCTCAGTTTTTGATTATTCACTGTGCAGCCATTAGAATTTTCTGTCTATTAGTTGGCAGGCTAGCTGAAGCTGCACAGATCGCTCTCCTCATATCCCCAGTACATAGTACAAAAGCTCACAACTACTCTCAATGAAAAAAGCAATGGCTGCATGCCACCTGTCCCATATTATTCCCATGGTGCAAGTGGGGGGATGCTGAAAAGGAGCCTATGCAAATCGGGATCCACCCACTTGGGTCACGTGGTTGGAAGTGTCCCAAGCATGTCTCCTCCCACTGTGTCATGTGACCCTCTTCTGTTTTTAGATCTAGTCTAAGTAGCGAGTGTCTCTTCCTACTGTGTCATCTGACCCACAGCGGTTTTTAGGCAGGTCTAAGGTTGTTTCTTAAGCTTTCTGGTACAGAATTTTGTTTTGATTCCTGGTGTGGAGATAATGAGGTAACGGGACTTTAAGAGGGAAATGGGCTCTGGGAGGATCATACCCAAAGGGATTAATGCTGCTCTCATGGGGTGAGCGAATTTTCTTGAAAATCTCAATATCTCTCTCTCTCTCTCTCTCTCTCTCTCTCTCTCTCTCTCTCTCTCTCTCTCTCTCTCTCTCTCTTCCTATTTTATCAGGTTCCTGCTCTCTCTTCCCATAGGCTCCCGCCAGGTTCTTCATCATTTTATCAAACAGTAGAACCTCACCAAAGGCCAACCTAGTGAATCTAGGTTAGACTGCTAACCTCTAATGCTGTTTTTCTTATTATTATTCTCTCATACATTATATCCTAACCACAGCCTCTCTCCCCTCTACTCTTCCCAGTTATCCCACCCATCCCCTCCTCTCCCCCAGATGTACCCTTGCTCTTTTTCTCTTCAGAAATGAGCAGGCCTCTAGGGATATCAACCCAATGCCACAGAACAGGCTGTAAGGCTAGCCACAAACCATCTCATATCAAGGCTAAATGAGGCAACCCAGTAGGAGGGAAAAGGTCCTAAGAGTAGGTAAAAGAGTCAGAGACAATCCCTCCTCCCATTGTTAGGGGTCCTACAAGAAGAAGACCGTGCTACACAGCCACAACATACATATATACAGAGTACATAGCTCAGACCCATACAGGTTCTATGATGGTTGTTGTGGGTTTCTGTGAATCCCTCTGAGCCCAGCTTAGGTGATTCTATGGGCCACATTCTTGTGGTATTTTGACCCCTCTAGCTCCTACAATCCTTCCGTCCCTTCTTCCTTGAGGTTTCCCCAAGCTCCATCTAATGTGGGTCTTTGCATCTGCTCCCATCAGTTACTGGATGAAGCCTCTCTGGTGACAATTGGGCTAGGCACCAATCTGTGAATACAACAGAATGTCATTAGGAATCATTCCATTTACTTTTTCTAGCATAGGTCTCTGGGCTATCCAGCCTCTGGTTCCCGGCCATCCAGGCAGTGTCACATATGGCCTCCCTCTCATAGAATGGACCTCACACTGGACCAGTCATTGGTTGGCCACTCCCACAAGTTCTGCACCACCATTATCCCAACATATCTTGCAGGCAAGACAAATTGTAAGTCTAAGGGTTTGTGGCTGGGTCGGTGTCCTGGTTCCAGACCCACCACTGGAAGTCTTGCCTGTTACAGAAAATGGTCAGTTCAGGCTCTGTGTATTCTATTACTAGGAATCTTTGCTAGACTCACCCTCATAGATTCCTAAAAGTTTTCACAGTACTGAGGCTGTTTTTAGAAATCCTCTTTTCTTTCCTTACTGCCCTGCCTGTGGTGTGCTATCATAATGGCAGAAAACAGAAGAGCACACCATTGCACATCACAGCCAGTAGCTTCAGCGAGATCTTAACTGCTGAAGCTAAGAGTGAAATGGAACCACCGGCAGACAAGCAAGCCTTCAGAAGCAGTGTGATCATGTGCAGCCGCTTCCACAGCAGGAAGAATGGTGACATCACAGTCAGATCCATGCTTCTTCCTCACATCTCATGGTAAGAAGCTGGAAATTCCCACAACAGCCTTTGAACCATAAAAGCTTCACAAGGGGCACTGCAAATCCTATCGTGTACACTGAACTTTTGTAAAGCCACAGTTTCTTCAAGAGGTCATTTTAGATTTTTAAAATCACATTCTAAAGCTATAAATACAGAAAGAGATATATGTGATCCTAAAATTCCACTTTACTGAGAAAGCTACCAGAACATTCCTCATCTGGATGATTATAATTTATGATGAAATAACATCATAAATTGGATGTTATTTTGAATATACACATTCCGACATAATTCTGCAAAAATATGGAGCTTTTCTTTTTATTTTTGGTTGATTTTTGAAATTTCTTACCTTCGTTCTACATAAATCAGCCATATATTCCAACAACCTAGTCGATGCCCTTTCATATATTATTATGTCTGCATAATTCCACTTAATCCTGTACTCTACCCGTGCATTATTCAATATGGGAAGTCTTCTTTAGGTGGTGTTCTACAGGAAGAGGTTCTGATCACTTAGGGCCTTTGCATCCTGTTTCTCTTTTGGTCCCTCAGAGGAATTCTTCCAGGGCCTCTGGGGTGACTACCATTCATTTTTGAAATGATTGCATAGTATTCTCTGGGCTGCAGATACTGTGGAATCTAGTCCTGCTCTAGCAATGGGAAATGCTCTCTTCCCATGGGCCACTAGAGAGCACTGTCAGAGCAGGGTCAGGGTGAGCAGCAGCCAGTTTGGGCAAGACTCAGACACATCTGTGACTAACCTAACCTCTTCATCCTCAAATGAAGATGCAGAGTTTGTCCCAGCTTTTCTCCCAAGTCTTTGCTCGAGGAAAGGATCCAGAAATTGCTGGCTTTCTCCAATCAGGGCATTATATACCATTTCAGCCATGGGGATGGGGGTCATGACAGACTCTTTCAGGATTCTTGTTCGGGTCCCCTACAGTTGTTGACAGACACAGAGAAAATGTCTAGCAAGAAATTTTCTGAATTGCACAGCCAATAAGAACAGTCCCTGTCACTGCTGCCCCTGTAATCCCACAGCTCAGGACAGAAAATTCCAGAAAGCAGGCTAAGAGCTTGGTATACATTATCTCAATTGATATTCACAGAAATCTGATTATATAAGCACACTTTTTTATTGTGCTATACAAATGACATGTGTGATGTAGATATGATGGGTCCACACATCAACATAGATCTTCTTAAGACAGAACATGAATTTTTCTACTACGCCTTAAACAGGTCACTGCGTAACCACTCCTGAGTCTCCATGTTTAGCTTCTGGAACCATTTAAACCAATTCAAGTTCAATCCAAGTTCCCTGTGCTCTTGTAAAGTCACAGCAATGTAAGCACACAGGGGAGCTTGCATTTGCTCGGACTTCCTGTCCCGGATGCCCTCCTCTCCTTGAGGCTCATCCTGACGTTAGCCAATGCTCTGTAAGACAAACTCCTCCTTCATGGGTGAGCTCATCGCCCTGTCTGTGAGATGCAGCCCAGGATCTTTCCACCTTTAGATAAGTGGAAAAAAACCCACAATGTGACTTCCCCACCTAACTCTTCTTTGGAAAAGCACAACCCTCAATCCAGGTCCTAGCCTCGCTCAGAGTATGCACCTTGGAACACAGCAGACCTGCAGTGTAAGTTCATAAACAATCAGATGACTGGCGGAACTGTGAGAGGTCTCTGAAAGGAGCAGCGTCAAACTGTAGTCCTAATGACATAAAAATACATAAAGAAAAGCCAGCAGATTCGAGTCGCTCCTTTCAGAGAGGATTTCTGTGACAAATTCATTTACCAAACCAATTTAGCAATTAAAGAGGCACTGGCTTTGCTCTCCAGCAGAGCCTTGAGGGCTGTTGGCCCCATGGATCCCAGCACTGAAAGCAGAAGAGCACGTCCTGGGCTAGTCACACACAGCACTGTGCTAGCTGCTGCCAAGAGAGAAGGCTTGGTTATTTTATTACAAGAGAAAATACTCCAGGATCCAGCGTTACATGCAGCCATTAAAGGGCAAAAAAGCAGGAAAATTTCTCTTTCATCAGAAAAGTTATTGATAATCACAGACATTATGTTTCTCTTCAGAAACACACCCAGAGGCTTCCTTTGGATATGCTTATCATTCTCCTTCCTTTCCAGAAAGCGCACCCATCCTCCTAGGAAAAGAAGTGAAGACCCAGTGATGTAGAAGCCGCCAGGACCACAAGTGCTAATGTTCTTTCTCATGTGTTGTTTTCTTTTGTGAACTCTGAGATGCCACTAATGAGAATAGCCAATTATTACATCTGTTGACCAAGAGCAGGCTTTGCTGCCCAATAACCCAGCCTTCCCTGGCCTTTCACGCTAATGAGAAACTGGGTAATTGCAGGATTCTTTGTCAATAGTTGAGGACTTTACAGCATATGTTGAATTTATAGCTAGAAAGGCTTTTTTTTATGTTTTCAAGTGTAATTAGATTTATTTTATATATGAAGAAATTCAAACTTTTTTTTTCTTTTCACGACCCCAATTTTTAAATATATTTTGTACATCCAGGAATAAAAGATCTAGATGGGGGCTCCAAATATCATCTGCTTCAAGTCAGAAATAACTATATCCCACTCATTCCAGAAAGTCAGCCAGCCACTTTCTCTGTTGTTTCTGAAATATTCCATCCCACTAACTCTTGGCACAGATTGTTTCCTTGAGCCTCAGAAGCTATTGTCTTCATTTCCTCTGGGCTCAAAGTGGGGTTTAGCTTCGCTATCATGTTCATTTTCCCTACAGTGGAAGGAGAAGCTGAGTTGGCTTTCACTGTCTCCAGTTTCTGTATAGGCTTTTGCCAAGATTTTGTTTTGTTTTTTAAATTATATGTGTGTGCATGCATGTCATATATGCATGTGTGTGCATATATGCATGTGTGTGCATATATGCATGTGTGTGCATATATGCATGTGTGTGCATATATGCATGTGTGCATGCAAGTGCATGAGTGCTAGCTTTTAATTGCACACATCCCACTGCCTGTGTCCCATCTGCCTGGATGTCCTGCCCTTTCCCACATTAGCTCCCAGCACCTGAGGTCCTTTGTGATGACCTCCTCATCTCCACACTGATCACTCTCCTAAAGACCACATGTACTCCTCTAAAACTGTTTGGTGCAAAGGGTAGTCACAAGACAGGAACACTGACTATGAGATTACTAAATGTGAGCAACACAAGGGCCTACCCCTGAACTACCTGAGACGCTGCAACAGGGTCTTGCATCTGGGTTTCAGTGAGTGTGATGGCACTGAAAATTACTCCTCTAGCACAGGAGTCTAATCTTACACAAACCTTGAGAGCTGTGTGTGGGTCTAACACTCTTAGACCAGAAGAGTTGTGATTTGATTTTATTGAACAGAATAGAATCAGAATAGTGTGAAGGTACAGTCGTAGGAGGGATTGTGGCAGAGCCTTGTCTGTATTTGGCTGTGCCATGGGAATGTGCTATTGCCTTATCTGTATCTGGCTGTGTCATGGGACTGGGCCATAGCCTTGTCTTTATCTGGCTGTGCCATAGGTCTGGGATATAGCCTTGTCTATATCTGGCTGACATTGTCACCATTCACTCTTGATTGAACTGGGACGTGTGGAGGGTAGGCAACAAAATTTCAAAGATACAGGGACATCCCTGAAGAGTGCCAAGGTTAGCACTGTTGGCCTCTGTACATCATCTGGAAACCACGCCTCTGTATCTTAGTCTCCTGTTAGCTATGAAGTCAGGGTCTGTCTCTTATTCCTCTCAGAACTCTAGCATCAGATCCAAACCTGATCATTTTATGTATTTAAAATATAGGTAAATGCATGTCAACAACAGACCATTTCTCTCAGAAACCTCCCTGCCTATCCTAGGTGATATTGTCATCAAAGTATTTTTTATTTGCTCTCTGAAAATGCTTTTGGGAGTGTGTCTCAAAATGCAGTCCTTGGCCAAAGAACCACACGGGTGTTACATTTAGTACACATGTGTGTGCATCCCATGTGTATCCAACACAGATTCCTAGGCCTAGACTACAAGATTTAGTTCTGATCTCTCATTTATGAGACTCAAAGACCCCACGCAATTCTTAGGAAAACCACGTGAATAAAGTGTCTTATTATGTAGTCACTGTATTTGACTTAACATTAGTCACTAACCACATAATATGAAAAATATTAATCGCTCCACAGAAGTCCAATGATTCTAATTCAGTGGAGAAGGAGTCCTGGGGAGGCAGTGAAGCAACCACACAACCCTGGGGAAATTTCATCATGCAAAGGTCCCAAGTGTCTGAGTACCATTGGACATTTGAATTGAGATGCAGACTTTGCCAATAGTCACTTTGGGGAATGGGGAAGCAGAGCCAGAGGGATTCTTCTGTAAAGCTGCAACTTACATAAGGAGCCAGCAAAACACACACCTGGGAATTCAAATCAGGGCGTGGACAGCAAGGAGAGGAAGGTAGGCTGGCTACTATCTAGAAATCTTTAGAAGCAGGGAAAAAAAGTGCTAAAATTAGAGATACATATTCTTTCCCATCCCTTTACCTTACTCCTTTTTTCCTGTTGCTAATGCCTCCTGACGTAGGAGGTTCGTTTTGGATCACAACCACGACTAAAGCAGAGTGTCTGTACCTGCCTATGGCTTTTTTTTTTTCTGGGCAGAGTCCTGGATTAGCATGGGAAGTCATGGTTTTGGAGGCAGGGAACGCACAGAAAACCAAGTCAAAATAGCTTTTATAGCAAACTACTCTTAAAATAATCCACTGGCTACATTGTTACCCATTAACTCATACACAAAGACAGAGCCTTCATTACTTGCCCAAGGTTTTACCTGGTTCTGTCTCTTACTGCCTCACAGTAGAGATTAAACTTGAGGATGAATTATAGGAGAGACAAACCATACCTTAACCTGTGCACTTCTTATCTTAAAGTGGGGTGAGGAGGGAGAGGAAGGGAGGAAAATAAACAATGCTAAAGGTGATTGAGAAAAGTCATAGGGAAGCATTATTTTATGTTCACTTAAAAATAATTGTAATATATAAGTATATATGTATACATACATATATACATTTTACTTAAAAATAATTGTAATATATAAGTACATATGTATACATACATAAACACACATATGTATGTATATATATTTATATATATATATATATATATATATTATTCTTTAAATAAAGTAATGCAATTTGAGGTGATAATACTACTCCTAAAAGGTATAGACTATCTAACAAAGATCCCCAAATCTGGGCATGGGTAGCCTCTCTTTGTGTTATATTTCAAGGGAGTCAAAGCAACTCCCAAAACAATGTAGGCTATTGTCCTTGTCCCTGACTGTCTCCCAGAACTGGAAGGTAATATCCTCTTGCTGACAACACTACACACATTCTACCTAGGAATACATTTGGAACTGGTCAGGAAGTTTTCTCTCTGAGTACCTCATGATGATTATGAAAACTGCCAAGAAAGAAGTGCAATCAGTCGTAGCTACGATAAGCTACAGCGATGACCAGCGTGGCAAAGACATCTCCCAAGGGTTCAGGATGAAGATTTCGCTCAATCATGCCACTTTGGGGACAGTCATCTAATTGATCTTCAGGTCCACTTCATAGGAGTGCTTGGTGCTCCCTAACAACTGCAGTGCCCATAAATGTTATAGAAGAGAAAACCCACATGCCGCCAGCATGCTTTCCTTGCCTTATGTAGACCATAGGTTAATTTAAAAAAAATAGGGGATGAATATAATTAAGATATTGTGCTCACATATAAAATTGTCCAAGAATAAATAAAATGTAGTCTTTTAAAAATAAGTTTTTCTTGGAATCAAAATTTCTCCCATACACTATCAGTTTTGTGACTCTGCAATGGCAGTGGGGGGTTGAAGTGGGAAAGCGGCACGTGCTGATGTATATAAAAACAGGTTTAATAACGATCTTTATGAAACCGGTCACCTTAAAACTAGGACTCTGGTAACTTAAATCTTGGGACACCAAAGACACAATCCACATACCAAATGATGTCCGACAAGAAGGAAGGAGTGGACCCTGGTGCTGGAAAGGCTCAAAGCATCAGTGTAAGGGAATACCAGAAAAGGGAAGTGGGAAGGGGTGGAAGGGGGAACAGGGGGAGGGAAAAGGGTATGTGGGACCTTTGGGGGGCGGGGAACCAGGAAAGGGGAAATGAAATGTAAATATAGAATATATCCAATAAAAAATTTAAAAAAAAGAGAGAAGAGAAGGCTATTACTTTCTCACAGGAGTTATATAACTAAAGAGTTACCCCTTACTTTAAAACATACGAACATAAAGGTGTAATAACAATAATAAACTAAATTTCAGAAAAAAATACGTTATCATATTGTAACTTTCAGCTAAAATAGAAATAGAAAGATTTGTAAAGGAAATTGGAGTTTAGAAAAATCAGAAATAATGATCACTTTTAATGTTAATATTAAGTATCTGAGACTTTCTTTGAATAATTAAAAAAAAAAAAGACTTTAAAAGAAGAAAGCCAAGGCTGCGGCAGCAACTCCTATATACTATGGAGAAAGATCTAGAAATAGAGTTGGAACTAACTGGCCATTGAAAATGAAAGGTCCAGATACACTAAGCAAATCCAATCTCCAAAATGAGTGACTGTATTTAAAAACAATAAACACCAAAAAGAACTCCGCAGACAGATACACAGAAACTGTGTCTTAACCTACCTTTCCTTCCAAAAGTTAAGGATAAAGAACTTCATATAAACGTGAGTGTCAGAAGTGGATGGAGTTAATTCTAGAAAATGTGTGTGTAAGAAAATGAATAAAGCACAGGAAATACTCATAAATAACGGGAACATGCCCAGAGTAATGGCACAGAGTACACAGACCATAACAATTTCATGATTACTGTGCTGGGCATGGACACATGTGAAACCTAGAGGACAACTTTCGAGAGTCACCGTCTTCCCTAGCCATGGGATCTGGGAATTGATCTCAGATCACTGAGACTGTGCAGCAAGTGCCAGACCATCACTCCACTCCTAACTTGAATATTTTAAAATCAATTAATGAAAATTCCACACAGTACATTATATGGGAAAAAAAGATAAGTCAGATTTAGAGGAAAAACTTAGGTATGAGATAAACTCAAGCCAGAAT
Source organism: Apodemus agrarius (assembly GCA_964023405.1). NCBI lineage: Eukaryota > Metazoa > Chordata > Mammalia > Rodentia > Muridae > Apodemus > Apodemus agrarius. The sequence continues at coordinate 160,315,472 of OZ030005.1, read as the reverse complement.
TTGAAATCTTTTTAATTTTTTTTCAAAATCTAACATGAATCACTTCCCAGATAAAGACTCTACGAGCTCCAAAAATACTGCAGACAGATGCCCAGTGCCAATTGTCATCAGAAACTAAAACAAATGTGTGGGAGGGTAGCTGCTTATCTACAATCCAACAATTATCTACGACCCAACAGTTTGACCTCTAAATAGTTTTCTAGAGTAACCTCCCAAAGATTTATATATAAGCATCTTCATCTTAGCTTTAATTCATAATGGCCAAAATCTAGAAACAGCATATGTGTCCATACAAAGAAGAAAGCTACTAATTTTGGTACACTTTCCAATTTCTGATATAATATATTGTGGAATAATCTTGAAAAACATATGGAGAGAGAAAGAAATCAGACCTGCACTCACAGCTTTATGACCCTATTCTTAAGTTTTTAAATGGGGCAGGGTGGGGGTTACAATCTATGGACTAGCTATATGGTTGAATGGTAAAATGCTGTTAGTAGACGTGAGGCCATGGATTTGAGCCCTGGCACTAGATTTTTTTAATAGAATTTTGATCCAGGTACAGTAGTGAGTTCCTATGAACCCAGGACCCAGGTGTAAGGATGTGTTTGAATCCAGCCTTGGCTACATATTAAGACCCTGTCTCCATATCAGAAACTAAAGCAAACTTCAAAAATAAAGCAAACTTCAAAAACCCTATCTATTCTAACACAATTCAGAACGATGGTTAACCTCTTGTGGAAGAAAGAAAATTTACTGGGACATAAAGGAACTGTCTAGAATGATGGAACTGTTCTCTATTAGATCTGTAAGGTGATTGCACTGGTGTGTACTTACATGAGTTGGGGATCACATTAGTCCATTTTCTGTTGCAACACACCAGGTAAGTTTTGAAGAAATGAACTTTATCCTAGCTCATAGATGGGTCTAAGGTCAGGAGGCAACATCTTGTGATGACTGTCTTGCTGGCAGATTCATAGGCAGCACAGGATAACACAAGAAAATGAAGGGTCTTTGGGGATAGAAATCTGTCTTTGTCCCCTCTTCCAGTTCTAACAAAGCCACCTACAATTCACACTGGGACTCCATATTGATGGTCTTACCTAAGCCTAATCACCTCCCAAGTCCCGACTTCCAAACACTCTATTAGGATTATGTTTCTGCCTTTGTAATGCCTTGAAATGGCCACTGGATTCCAATATGAGTTTCTGAAATGACAAATCATATTCAAGCCACGTCAGGAATTCATAAGACCACCCACAGGTGTGGTGTCTTGCTAGAAAGACTCATTAGGCTCAATAAACAGCCATATGAGAATACAGGCATACTAATTGCTACAATTTAATACATTAAAAATACAAAAGAATAAAGAGAAAGGTGAGTGGGCCAAATTTATATAAACTAGATGCAAGGCTCCAAGTTTCTTGTCTCAATGATGTACACAGGATGCTAATTCCTATAGCAAGGAACTGTAACATGACAAGTGTTGACTTCCAAGATACTAATGCTAGAAGCACATTGGGAAAGGTCTTCACTGAAAGTCAGGCATATGGGCAGCCTGTCTAGCAGTTGCCAAAATCTGAGACTCCTGAAAGGAAAGTCTTCAGCATAACTACACTGTCTGGACAAACACACTATAAGCCATTCCTACCAATAGGAACCCTCCTGAAATTCCAGACACAGGTCAGGGACCAACCCTGCTAGCATGTCTTCCAAAGGATAACAGTCAGGACAGCCATGTCCACTCTTTCCTGTACCGTAGTGAAGCTCTAGATTGCCCCCACATGCATACTTTGGAACCTTACTATAAGGAGGCTCTATATTGATTCTAAAAATTTAAAACTATACGCTATGAATTGCCAGTTTATAGGTTCTCCTTTATGAGCAGGTTGCAATAGGTAGATTATAAAGAAAGGCATACTGACATTGAAAGCTGACAAATTAGAAGGGTTTTCCTCTCCCAAATGTGCAGAATCCAGCCATGCCACAGCTGTACTGCACCCTGCTCTTTGGCAGTGTCACGTAATAGAGAAAACAAGGGACTTGGCCTCTGGCCAAATTGTCTTAAAGATGGCCATTAATCATTTGCTAGTTGGGTAATAATTAAGATCTTTGGCATCCCCGTGCTCCAGTTTCCTATCAGCAAGATGCAGGTAGAAATGACTCCCGGGGAAATTATGGGTAAGTTAGGTATAAGCACGCAAACAACAGCCACTCAAGAATGACAAGTACTTTCCTAAAGGAAGGAAAATCCCAGAAGATAAAATGTGCAAGCTTACTCAGGGAGATAAACATGTGACATCCCAACATTTCAGAAGGGGTGACAGGAGGAGCAGGAAATCCAAGTCTAAGCTGGGCTACGTGTCAAGTTCAAGGCCAACCTAAAATATACAGCTAGACCTTACTTAACTCAGGGAAGAAAAAAAAAAAAGAAAAGAAAAGAAAAGAAAAGAAAAGAAAAGAAAAGAAAAGAAAACTGATCCAGTGTCCCCATGAGACTAGAAGGAGTAGTCACTGTGACCTATTAGCCAAGCTACTGAACTACTACTATCTTAGCTGGCCATTGAATAGTAGTGAGGATTCAAGATTTGGAGAAGGAGCGAAGCAATTTAAGACCAGGAGAGTGTAAGTCGGCTAGCCAGATTTGACTTGAGCCTGTGTCTGCATCTTATACACTTAACACAGCTTGTCATAACTGTTAGAGGCTTCCATCACCACACCACACGGCTGGGTATCAGGCTATGCTCTTCCATCTAGACTTAAGGCAGATGCCATTTTTGCCACCTAACAAAAAAGGCAATGTAGAACATGGATGTGAGTCCCTAAGACAGAATGGAGGCTTCTACCAAAACATGGGCAAACATGCACGCTTGCTTTGGTTCACTGCAGTCAATCAGACCACCCAGATTCCTTCTATTCAACAGACTTTTTTTGAATACATAGTCTCTGTCAGGCCCTGTGCTACACCGTAAATGAGAAATAAGAACTCTAAGCCTGAAGAGTTCACAGACTGGTCGCAAAGACTATGTATAAAATGTGTGAATTACGGTGGCGAACAGTAGCCTTCGTAGGGGGAAAGGGAAACAGAGGGCTTCTGGATTCCACAGGCAGGACTCAGCCTGAGTGCAGTGCCAGATTTCTATGTTGTGTGCCCAGTGCTGTCTGCAGAACTAAAGGATGCTCGCTACTTTCCACAACTGGCCAAATGAAAAACCACTAGGTTCTAGACTAGGTCAGAGTGCCCTCTGCTGAAACAGGAAGCCAGAATTAGATGGAAAAAATTAGTCTGAGCAGAAAAAAGAAAAACCTCTGCCACCTTTGATTTTTTTTGTTTTTATTTTAGTAGAAATAAGGACAACAACAACAAAAAAAAAAACCCTCCTCTTTTAACTAGAGCCCAGCAAAAAATGAAATGACATCATTAGATACTTTTTTAAAAATGGAAAGCAATAGAGGCATATCTAACAAATGTGAATATCGCATGGTGAAAAAAGGTTAGAGTGACTACCTTACAAAAGCATCCTGGGCACACTGCTAGACTAGCAACCTGAAGTGCGTTAGCATGGGGCCTGGGTTGGCCTACCCTCTTGGAACCTGTGCTCTGTTTTTACTATCTTCAAATAAGAAGAAATCCAGCCCTGAAAGACTGAGAAAGCTAAAAAAAAAAAAAAAAAAAGTCACTCATCAATCCACAGCTGAAAGAGCAGTGTGCACAGTGTCCAGTTTTATGTTGTTCTGGAAAAGGCAAAGGCGGGGATCTAAGAGGGACAGAGAGATGAGCAGGCAGGACACAGAGGGTCATTACGGCAATGAACTGTTCTATATGACACTGTAAGGTGGCTGTGTTGTTTTTGCATATAGGACTTATATGGCCAGAGCAGAGACTAAGGGAAAGAACATCTGGTTTTGGACAACCATGGTGCATCACTGTAGGCCTGCCCTGGAGTGGGGTGTTGAGGACTCCAGTAGCTCTGTGTTTGGGAATTTGGAACATGTAGGGACGTTAAACCTTCTGCTTGGTTCTCCTATAAACTTTAACCCATCTGAAAAAAAAAAAGTCTACTTTGGAATTCTTTTAAGTTCAGACTTAAGTTTATCACAAACCAGGCCTAAGTTTATAACAAATTATTTGTCTTGACATCTAAAAAGAACATGGATGTATTTTTGCCATGGCATTGATGCAGACACAGTTGAGAAAGAGAGACATAGAAAGCCTATATGACAACCCAGATCCTCAGCCCACCCCCCCAAAAAAAAGTAACAGCCTAAACAGAAAGCCATCAAAAAGAACTCCTAAAAACTGTGATAAGGATGCTGAAGTATATCTCTCCACAATTGATGGTTCCTGGTGGGGGTGAGGACGGGAAGGAGCCAGTTTTCTTTAGTGGGCTGGTCACCGGGAATTTGGCCATGCTCAGTAAGTAAATGGGCAATACTAATTGGACTTTTGAGCCTAAGAGGACTGAGTGATCAAGGTTCATGATGTGAAATACCAAAAGAATCAATAAAAAATGTTATGAAAAGCATAAAAGAACATGAATGTAAATATGTATATGTGTATTTGGATAGATGTACATGTGAGTGCACACATGTGTTTATGTATGTGCACATGTGTTGCTCTATCTAAGCAACCATCTGTGGAGACGGCGATGGCTGTTTCTTGTAGGAGCAACTGGTAACTGATCTCAAGGAAGTGGAAACACACACTCCGGGTAGCAATGATGAAGATCTTCTTGGCTTGTTCATTTTTGTTTGTTGACACAGGATCTAACCCTGTATCCCTGGCTGCTCTGGAACTTGTGATAACTCTCTTGCTTCTGTCTGTCCTCGGCTGCTAGGAGAGCAGCCATGACACTTTAACGTGGGTCCTGAACTGTAGAGCTTGCAATGACGTTAAAGCTGAAGTAGGCCACAAAAGAGGTGATTTGCTTAAATTAAGTCTCCACCTCCCACAGCATGTGCTGTGCCTGCTGATGGGCAATGATCAGGGGACAGGGACATGTCAGCTTTGGGAGAGGGAGAGGAAAAAGGAGTTCCACAGAAAAGGACTGAATTGGATCAAAACCTTCACAGACAGGTTTTACGAACACTGGCAGGCAGACGGGCAAAATGACAAACAGAGATTCTAAAGAAAGGACTTCAGTTTTGCCAGACACAACCTTCTATCTATTCTGAGTGGTTTCTGAGAGAAAGGGAGCACCTGGGTTGCAAGGAAGCAGACTTGGTTAATCTGCGATCTATGCTATGCGACAGAGGTTGGGTAACAGTATATGTGTGACCTAAACTACAGGAATCACTTTCTATTGGATGGGGGTGGGGCTTGGTTAATGTGTGACCTCTAAGATGTGAACCGACTCCTAGGTGGTAAGAGAGAGGTTGAAGTGTATTTGCTGTGCTCGTCCAATCTATGATAAGAGCCGGGAAGTCATGTATCTTAACGTTTTACTGCTGTGAACAAATACCCTGATTAAGGTGACTCACGTAAAGGACATTTAATTGGGGCTGGCTTACAGGTTCAGAGGTTTAGTCCATTATCATCGAGGCAGGAAGATGGCAGCGTCCTGGCAGGCATGGTGTAGGAGGAGCTGAGAGTTCTATATCTTCATTGGAAGGCTGCTAGTAGAAGACTGTCTTCCAGGCACCTAGGATGGGGCTCTTAAAGCCCACGCCCACAGTGACACACCTACTCCAACAAGGCCATACTTTCTAATTGTGCCACTCCCTGGGCCGAGCATATACAAACCATCACAGCATGAATGTTCTACCAGGACACAGTCTTCATGTGCTGTGTACAACAAAAGAAAAAGCAATCCTTCAGTTTACATAAGTAGAGAGGCTTGGCAGTAAGCAACTCTTTAGCAAATGACGTTCATGGTAGCGATGAGATTTACTTTGTTTTTCAAATGGAAACACCATGCAGAATGCTAGGATTTGTCCTTAGGATTGGGTTATGTGGTCTTAAGCCTTTTTTTCCACTTTGAATTAGCTTCAAAAAAAAAATGGATCCCAGACTTTGAAACAATATATTTAATAAATCTCCAAAAATGTCCCAAGAGGCGTACTAAAGGCATTTACTTAACTGGTTCTAAGATTAAAGTAATTAACAGTCTTGCATTCTTCCTAGCCCCTTTAATTATGAAGGGAGGCCTAAATATTTCATCATCCTTGCATGATTAGCATGCCGGTCCAGATGAAAAGGGACGAGGGAGGTCTCTAGGGAACAGGTACTGAGCACTTTACATGCACAATAAACATCCCCAGCCACCATGAGACATCTGGTAGAGATTTTGTAGTCATGAACATCTGGAATGTAATTTGCTACGTGTAGTAGAAACTGCTTCCTGAAGACCATCTCTACTTTATTCAAAGCAATTTGCAGTCTTATAATCTGTTCACACCCTCCACCCAGCAGCTTGGAAAATAATTTTCACAATGCCTCTTGCAGCAAACCTTAGAATGTCTCGGTCTTGCAGGATAACAAGTGGATGCATTTCAAACAGTTCCCCCTCACTTCTTTCATCCCCTTGATGAGCTCTGGCTTTATAATTAAAGAGACCTTAGATGACTGCCCAGCTTCATTAGTTAATGCTGTCATCGGTGGACACTGCCTGTGGACCCGACAGTGTACAGGCAGGCACAGCAGGAAGCAGAGACATGACCAGGCAGGGAGTTCACTTGTGTTCTGGGCACAGTGTTCCTTTCCTGAGTACATGGGCTTTTGCGATTACTTCTCTCACAGTTCCTGTGATTGTTGGGCCATTACAAATGGCTGCTATCAATAAATGCCCTAACCTTTCATTTGTGAGGCCCAGCCTGCACTTCCAGGAGATAACAGTAACTTAGATTTGAGCACAATGGAAAACATATCCCGAGACCTTTCTTGGACAGTCAGGATATTTAATGAAAATGTACAGTCGGACCTTAGATAAGATAGCATTTCCTTTTCTTTCTTTCTTCTTTTTTTTTCCCCCTCCATCCTTAAACACAAGGTTAAGAGGGAGTTATTAGATAAGGTCAATTCTTCTTTAGTCTAGGATGTGACTGTACTTGCTCTGTAAATCGTGGGGTGCCCACGGGATGAGGACAAAATTTACCTCTGGGTGTGCCTTTCACAGTGCTTTTCTAAGCTTGGGTTGAGTTGCATGTGTAATAGCAAGCCTCAAGCGCGTCTCAGAATGACTCCCCCTCCCTTGAAACATCCTGAAAGGAAATGTCAACTGGAACTACTCCTTCAGCATTTCCTATCGCTGCCCCGGGGAACAGCTCAGTAAATGAAAACTCAGTCAGGGCCTTTGCGGTCAGTTCATGTCCCCTTGCTTGCCTCTGTTTCTCTTTGTAACACATTTCTCCTTTGTGTTTTATCCTTTAGGTTTAGCCTCCAAAAGCAGATATTATTTGTCTGGTAATTGAAATATACCTTTATTGCCTGTGAAAAGCATGTTCATGCCAGAAAAAATAAAAATCTTTGTACTAGGACCTTTTGAAATGTAAAAGTTGCATATGGGGGAAGCATACAGTATGGAAATGGTTTAAGGGGGGCGGTGCCCTCAGTCTGAACCAGCTGAACTTCTGCTAGTCATCGTTGGCCTTCAGACAAATGAAACCTAAAGCTGAGAGAGTAAAAGAGGATGTGGAGGTGTCCACATGCACAGATGCTTTTCCACAAGGAAGCTTGATACAGCGAATCCCTTGGACACAACAAAGGAAGGAAATCAATCTGGGTGTCCGTAACTTGTCACTTATTGTGACAGTGTCTCATCCCCACCTGATCCGGGTGTCCCTATTTGTATCAGGCCATTTCCTTTGATAGTACATTCCTATCTGACACACCATGCCTGGGAAATGACAGTATCCTTCACCCCCACCGGGCAGGCCCAAGCTCAAGACCTCATCAGAACCCTCTGCATTTCCGTTGCTGGGTATGGCGCCTGCTGCAGGCTTTGCAGTTTTCTCTATTTACTTCCTGCCTAGTTAGGGGAACTCTAGAGAGTCCTAAGTTTTGGTTTCAAGATGAATTGGCAAAGCTTAGAGACAAGATGAGAATGAGAGGGAAATATGTCTCACAGCTCAATGCTCAGAATCAGAATTTTTAAAGCCTAGAGAATTCACCTGTTTCTTGCCACCGGAAGAACAGAATAGAGGCATAGGGGATGATTTACACTTTTAGACAACCAAATTGAGTCCTGTCTAGAAAGTGAAAGGAAAGAAGAGGTTATGTAGAAAGGTTGAAGTAGGCAGTCTGTTTAGGAGATGGCTATAGGTCTAGGCAAGAGACGATGGTATCTTGAACTAGGCTCTCAACCTTTCTCATGCTGAGACACCCCCCCTCCCATACAGCTCATGTTGTGGCAACCCCAACAGTAAAATTATTTTGTTGCTACTTCATAACTATAATTTTGCTACTCTTATAACTCATCACATATTTATCTGATATGCAGGATATATATGATATGCAACCCCCCAAAATCCGGTTGCAACCCAAAGGTCAAGTCCAGAGGAAAACAATGAGGGTATAGACAAAGAGCAAACAGGGTGTGCGTTGTGAGAGTGGATGGCCTTATGAGAGTCAATGGCATTTGCTAACAGACTAGAAGGGAGGGGTGAGGTGGGAGAACAACAGAAACAAGAACAAATCTCAGTGTGTCTTTAGTTTGCACAGTTGACTGGTTGGTTTTGTTCCACTTGAACAATAGAGTTAAAGTTAGCACAGCTTCCTGAGAGGGAGCGGGATGGGGGAATCAAGCAAGTTGGATTTAAACGTCACATTGGAAATATCTATTCAAAAGTCAGCAAACCAAAGTATCTGTATTTAAGCTAGAGCTCAATGAGGAGATTTAGAAACATTCAGAAGAAATTAAGGCTGAGAATGGATGGAATCACCTTGAGCAGCTGAGGGATCTTCAGGCCTCACTATGTCACAGTCACTTGAAGGCTTGAAGAAAAATGCATCAAGAGCTCCCACCTCCAAAGCAAACCAGCAAATGTGAGGGAGTGTGCGGAATCAGAACATCAGGACAAGTGGACCTGGGGCTACGTCTATGGATGTACTGAAGCAGAGGTCAGAAAGAGGAGAATCCTGTGAAGGAGCTGGAGGCAGAGGTAGGAGAAAGGAAAGTCGTGCTTGCTTTCCTACAAGCTCAGACAGAACGTCGTCTGATGGGTGGAGAGACCACCTAGCTGTACATTATTAAGGAAGATGAGGACCATAGCCTGGAACATGTAGCCTCGGCAGGATGAAGCACAGCCTCTCCCTGCCCTTCTCTGAGGCGAAGAGGGGATAATGGGGGAAAGAGCTGTAAGGGCAGGACTAGGTAGAGAAAATGGAGGGGCTTTTATTAACTTGGGATATCAAGTGAATAAAAACATAAATTATGGAAAGAAAATAAAAGATGAGAACCAAGTATTGACATGATGGAGGAGAAAGTTAAACCAGTCACCATCTGTTTACTTTGACTTAAGAAAGAAAGTTATCAGCTGGGTGAGCACAAGCATAGTAATGCTAAATGTTAGAGAGAAATTGAAGATGTTATTTTTAGGAACCAGAGAGAAAATAGAACCTTTATTAACAGATAAAATAGAGACATCTGCAATCGTGGAAGCCTGTAGCCATCAGGGACAACCAGGTGAGTCTCCTACTCCAATGTCCTGCCTCCTGTGGCCCCTCCAGGCAAATCCATCAGCATCCAATTCTACCTGGTGCATCTGCTTTCCATTCCCTGACCCGCATCTCTGCCTGCGCCCCTAGAGGCTTGCTGCCACTGGAAAACCAGGTGGAAACCTCAAGCCCCAAGCCACTGGCCGCTGGGCCCCTGGCGAGCCTAGCAGCCCTGAGGTCTGCTATGTCTCCTCTGTGGTCCATGTCCAGCCCATAGCTCTACCTGCAATCCTAGAGACCAGTAAACAACAGGGACCACCAGTTTTGCCTGAATCCCTGAAGACTTGCTGCCATCTAAGACATCCAGAGGCCTAAAGCCATCCAGGTCTATCAACTCTGCCTCCATCCATAGAAGCCTGATGCCACCTCTACCTGCAATTCCAGATGCCTGCTGCCACGAGGGTCTATGAGCTCTGCCTGCAGTCCCAGAGGCCTGTTACCATAAGACACTATTGGACGTGACAACACTAGGGACAACGAAATGAATAAAGGCCAGTGTAAGAACACAATCAACAAAAGCCAGGGCAATACGGCACCACCAGAACCCACCTATCCTACCACAGCAAGCCCTGGATATCCCAACACACATGAATCACAAGAAAATGACCTTAAATCTAATCTTATGAAAATGATAAAGGCCCTTAAAGAGGAAATTAATAAATCTCCAAAAGAAATACAGGAAAATACAAACCAACAAGTCGAGGCCTTTAAAGAGGAAATGAATAAATATAAAGAAATACAGGAAAATTTCACAATTGAACAAATGAAGTAAATGAATAAAACTGTTAGAGACCTAAAAATGGAAATGGAATCAATAAAAGAAACAGAAACTGAGGAAATACTGGAGCTGGAAATCCTAGGAAAAAGAATAGAAACTACAGACACAAGCATCACCAACAGAATACAAAGATAGAAAAGACAATGTCAAGCATAGAAAATGAAAATATATATATATTGACACATTGGTCAAAGAAAATGCTGCATCTAAAATGTTTCTAATACAAAATATTCAGGAAATTTGGGAACACTATGAAAAGACCAAACCTAAGAATGATAGGAATAGAAGAAAAAGAAGATTCTCAGCTCAAAGACCCAGAAAATATCTTCTACAAAATTATAGAAGAAAATTTCCCTAACTTAAATGCCTATAAATATACAAAAAGCTTACAGAATATCAAATAGATAGAACCAGAAAACAAAATCCTTATGCCACATAATAATCAAACTCTTTTTTTTTAAACTCTTAATCTAATAAACAACAACAAAAAGATTTAACGCTATAAAGGAAAAAGGCCATATTAAGGCAGACCTATCAGAATTATACCTGACTTTTCAACAGAGACCCTAAAAGCCAAAAGGGCCTTGGCAGTTGTCTTGCAGACCCTAAGAGACCACAAATGTCATCCCAGACAACTATACCCAGAAAAACTTTCAATCACCATAGACGAAGAAAATTCCATGGTGAATAGATGGAGATATTCCAGGACAAAACCAAATTTAAACAATATTTTTCCATCAATTCATTCCTATAGTGGATACTAGTAAGAAAATTCCAACACAAGGAGGGTAACTACACCCCACCCCCCAAAAAAGAAAAAAAAAACACAAGAAATACATAATTTCACACCAGCAAAATGAAAAGAAGAGAAGCATACACATGTTTGCATGCATAAACACACACACACATGAACACACACACACACACACACACACACACTACCAACAACAACATAAAAACAACAGTTTTGTTTCAACAGATACAAGGAAAGTGAAATAACTGCTTCCATTTTATCAGATCACCCTGGGATAAAACTGGACTTCAACAACAAGAGAAACAACATCTACTCAATGGCAACTGGTTCAAATAGAAATAAAGAAAGAGTTTCTAGAATTCAATGAAAATGAAGGCACAACATACCCAAACTTATGGAACACAATGAAAACACGTAAGTTCATAGGACTAAAATCCTTAATAAAGAAATTGGAGAGATTTCACACTAGCAACTTAACAGCACACCTAAAAGCTCTAAGACAGAAAGAAGCAAACATATCCAAGAGGAGTAGACAGCAGGAACTAATCAAACACGGGGCTGAAATCAATAAATTAGAAACAAAAAGAACAGCCAGGTGATGGTGGTGCACACCTTTAATCCCAGCATTTGGGAGGCAGAGGCAGGCAGATTTTTGAGTTTGAGGCCAGCCTGGTCTACAGAGTGAGTTCCAGGACAGCCAGGGCTACACAGAGAAACCCTGTCTCGAAAAACCAAAAGAAAAAAAGAAAGAAAGAAAGAAAGAAAGAAAGAAAGAAAGAAAGAAAGAAAGAAAGAAAGAAAAAGAGCCAGTGAATATTTTAAGGAAAATTATAGAAGAAAACATCCCTAACCTAAAGAGAGAGATGCCCATGAACATACAAGAAGCCTTCAGAACTCCAAACAGACTGGACCAGAACAGAAAGTCCTCCAAGCACATAATAATTAAAACACCAAATTCACTAAACAAAGAAAGAATATTAAAAGCAGTAAGGGAAAAGGGGCAAGTAACTTATAAAGACAGACCTATCAGAATTTCACCAGATTTCTCACCAGAGACGATGAAAGCTAGAAGAATCTGGGCAGACCTCACACAGACCCTAAGAGAACACAAATACCAGTCCAGGCTATTATACCCAGCAAAACTTTCAATCATCATAGATGGAGAAACAAAGATATTCCATGATAAAACCAAATTTACACAGTATCCACAAATCCAGCCCTACAAAGGATAATAGATGGAAAATGCCAACATGAGGGAAACTACACCCTAGAAAAATCAAGAAAGTAATCTTCTTCCAACAAACCCAAAAGAAGACACCCACACAAACATAAAAATAACATCAAAAATAACAGGAAGCAACAATCACTATTCCTTAATATCTCAACAACAATGGACTCAACTCCCCAATAATAAGACATAGACTAACAGAAATATTTCTCATGTAAATATTCAATTTTATCCAAAAATGCTTGTAATTCCCCTTTTAATTAATTTAGTAATGTTTTTTAGGTCTACCATTTTATCTGCATTATTTTTCATGATAATCTTCAATTTTATTGTCTTTCTATATATTTCCTCTATTTTATCAGAAATTTTTTCAATGAAAATCTTTTTTATCACAAATGTTTCTAATTCCACCTTCAATTAATTTAGAAACTATTTTTATATCTACCATTTTATATTTAAATTTTTCCATGAAATAGTCAAGTTTTATGTGTTTTTCTATTTATTTCTTGAATTTTACCAGAAATATTTTCCATGTAAATCTTCAATTTTATCTGAAAATGTTTATAATTCCACCTTCAAGCTACTTAGAATTATCTTTATGCCTACCACTTTATCTTTATAATTTCCATGATAATCTTTAATCTTAACATGTTTTTCTATATATTTCTTCAATTTTATCAGAAATATTTTCCATGTAAATCTTCAAGTTTATCAGAAAATGTTTATAATTCCACTTTCAATCAACTTAGGAATACTTTTATGCCTACCATTATTACATCTATATAAAATTTTCCATGATAATCTTCAATTCTAACATGTTTAAAATTTTTAACACCTAAAATTTTTCTACAATTTTATCAGAAATATTTTCCATGTAAATCTTCAATTCTATCATAAAATGTTTCTATTTCATATTTCAATTAATTTAGCAATGTTTTACATGTCTACCACTTTACTCTTTAATTCTCCATGAAAATTGTCAATTTTAATGTGTTTTTCTATGAATCTATTCTATTTTATCTGAAATATTTTCCATATTAAAAAAAATGGGGTACAGAGCTAAACAAAGAATTCTTAACAGAGAAATCATGATTGGCTGAGAAACACTTAAAGAAATGTTCAACATCCTTAGCCATCATGGAAATGCAAATCAAAACAACTCTGAAATTCTACCTTACATCCACCAGAATGACTAAGATCAAAAACACAAACGACAACACATGCTGGCAAAGATGATGATCAAGGGGAACACTCCTCCATTGCTGTTGGGAGTGCAAACATGTACGACCACTCTGGAAATCAATCTGGTGGTTTCTCAGAAAACTGAAAACAGTTGTATCTGAATACCCAGCTATACCACTCTTTGGCATATACCTAAAAGATGCTCCACCATACCACGAGGACACTTGCTCAACTATGTTCATACCAGCTTCATTCATAATAGCCAGAAACTGGAAACAACCCAGATATCCCTCAACTGAAGAATAGATAAAGAAAATGTAGATAATTTACACAATGGAATACTACTCACCAATCAAAAACAAGGACTTCATGAAATTTGTAGAAAAATGGATACAACTAGAAAATATCATCCAGAGTGAGGTAACCCAAATCCAAAAGGGCATACATGATATGTGCTCACTTATAAGTGGATATTGTCCATAAAGTATAGAATACCCACGCTACAACCCACAAACCCAAAGAAGCTAAATAACAAGACCCACCCACGGGAGGATGCTTGAATCTCAAAAGGGGAAATAAAATAGTCATCAGCGCATGGAAGGAAGGAACTGGGTCAGAGAGGGCTTGGGGAACCAGGAGGGTGGGGGTTAGATGTAGGAAGAGCTACGGAGAAAGGGCCAAGAAAGTGAACAGAAGTGGAGAAGGGGCCAGGAGAGTGAACAGAAATCGGTGGCAGATTGGGGGAAAGGGCATCTCTAGGATGTGCCAGAGATTTGGGCATCTCCAGGGAGTCTATGAGGGTGACCCTAGCTGAGACCCCTAACAGTGGGAACTATGGAGCTTGAAGTGGCCACCTCCTGTGCCAGGCACAACTCTCAGTGGAGGGATAAGGACACCAGTCCACCCACAAAACCTTCCACTCAAAATTTGCCCTGCCTACAAGAAGTGCAGGGACAAAGATGAAACAGGGACTGGGGAAATGCCCAACCAATGACTAGCCCAGCTTGAGACCCAATCCATGGACAAGAACAATCCCTGACATTATTAATGATAGTCTGTTAGTCTTACAGAGAGGAGCCTAGCATAACTGTCCTCTGAGGGGTTCCACCCATCAACTGACCGAAACATATGAAACAATCCACTGCCACACATTAGCTGGAGCTTAGGGAGTCTCATGGAGGAGTTGGGAGAAGGACTGAGGGACCCGGAGGTGATAGGGACTCAAATAACCTGGGCCCGCGGAGGCTTCCAGAGATTGAACCACCAAAGAGCATACAACACATCTGTAGCAGATACGCATCTTGGTCTTCATGTGGGTTCCTTAACAATTGGAGTTGGTAAGAAGGGGGATGGGGGATGTGATAGGGGATTTTCGGAGAGGTAACAAGGAAAGGGACTAACACTTGAAATGTAAATAAAGCAAATATCTAAAACAAACAGTTGGAGCTGGGGCTGTCTCTGACTAGGTTGCCTCCCATTGAATTCACTTCCCCTAACTAGACTGCCCAGTTGAGCTTCAGTGGGAGAGGATATGCTGCAACTGGGTGTTCCAGGGTGCAGTAGTACCCAAGGAGGGCTTCCCCTTCTCCTCTTGGTATCGGGAAGGGGGGGTGGGAGGGGTGAGGGGGCTAGGATTTGTAAGGGTGGGACTGGGAAGAGAGGAGGGGAAGCAGCTAGAACTTGAATGTGAAATTAATGAATAAATTAATTAATGGGAGGAGGGGAAAACAGAAAACCGAGAAGTATCAGCATCCCTTTAGTAATTGTGAACATAAATTTTAAGTGGGGCTATTTCACCAGTTTGTATTGGTTCATCTGGCCTGGTACAGACTCTGAGAAAAGAGACTGTTGAGCTTAATCATAGAGCTGGTTTTGTTTAGGGATATATTTTTCTAGTTTTCCATTTGTTTGGTCAAGTATGATATGAAACGGAGGCAGTAGAGTAAACAAGGCCTCCTTGTTTTCCAGGCGACACCACAGAATGAAGTCTTCAGTGGAGACAGACTCTCAGCCTCTGCGGAGCACTGTCCTGATAGAAAGGCCATCGTCCCAGGATGCGGAATGCGTAAATAAATAGACAAACAAATAGTAAATATTAATCAGATTTTCAAGACGAGGTTTTGCTTGAGCTGGACAGAAGACAGTGAGGCTAGCGAGCTCACCGGGCAGGAACTGAGCTAGTGCACACGTAATTGGGGCCCAAGCAAGCGCAGGGATGATTGGGGTGGGCCCTGCAGTGGCCCCGGGGCACTCCGTCTGAACAGCTTTCAACCTTCATATTTTCCCCCGTATTCGCTGTGATTGTCGCCAGCGGTCCCTCTGTGTAAATAATGTGATCTTCAGCTGTGTGTGCCCTGCTCTTTGTTCTTTCTAATTTATGTTTCCAATTAAGTTTCATAATGGCGTTGCTTTGTTTAAGTTGTCCTCTCGGCTCCTTTTTCATTTTGTTCCACAGTATATTCAGGGATTTTGTTTTTAGTGTGAATTCTTATTTATACATTTTATTTATTTATTATTCTTAACAAGAAATTCTTGTTCACAATTCATGTAAGGCCAGAGGCGCCACGGCAATAAGGACTGAGCTAGTTGTTTCTCATCCCTCCTCCGTGCTCCCAGGTGCTCCCCTTCTCCCCAGCTCCCCCCTCCCTGCAGCCTCCCTTCTGCCTCCCTCCCTTCTCCAAACTTCTTTTCCAGATTCACTCCTCCCCTCCCTCCCATTCGTTCTTCCTTCTCCCTCCCGGTTCTCTGTTTATCCAGCACCATGATTCTTTTTTACATATGCTCGAGACAGAAAATTCTGACCAGAAGTTTTCCATGAGTGGGCAGGATGTGTGCGCGTCAGTTGGGTCTTGTTGAAACTTCCACTAACTGGAACTGTACAATTTCAAGTGTCAATGATTTAGAAACCAGCTGGAGACTACCGGGTGTTGGACAATGGGTTCTTTCTTATGAGGCAGCAAAGGGCAGGGAAGGCCGCGCTCTTCACCCAGGACCGCTAGAGCTGTTGCTCTGGAACGCAAGCTCCGCTTCTCAGATCCCGAGGCATATTAGGTGGCTGAGCCCTTCTTAGTTTTCCTCTTTATAAACACATCAATAATCTCTAATGATACAAATTAGTTACAGCAAAATAAAATAGCTTTGAATTCATAAAATCTTCTAAATTCACCAGGGACATCTATTTTGAGGCACTTCGAAAAAGTAAAGGCAGATTGCTATGCTTGCATGACGACATTCTGTTTCTCTACCTCCCTTTTGCACACACACACATGCGCATGCGCTTGCAGAGAGAGGGGGGGGCTACTTGATTCTCTGATGCGGAGAGTTCCATTTCTTGCTTTAACTCTATTCCTTGGGGCATTCTAACCAGTTATTCTGGCTCCAGGCCCTGCCACTTCCTCATTATGCAGAGGAAGTACATTCTTAGCACTCAAACCCACAAACCACGCAGGAAATGAAAGGTGGGATTAAATAAAAACCCTCCACAGCCTCTGGTCCACTATTGCATCTGCCCTTGTCATTCCTGATCCCCACATGCTCCTGATAGAGAAACCCTCGAGAAAAACCAGGAACCCAGCGTGGAAATGTGCCTTGGCCATGATGCCAGCTGTGTTTGAGCCGACGTGGTACTGTGGAGTTCACGCACTGCCTGTGCATGGTCAGCAAAGCCAAGCTCAGCATCCCAAGAGAAGTGTCTTCATTGAAAGGAGAGAACATGCAGCTTCCATCCAGCTGATATGACAGACAGCTCGCTTCCTTGGCAGCTGGATGTGCTCACTCTACATTTTCCACACCATACATAGATTGAGATAATACTTGTGAAATAGTCTGGCTTTCTCATAAATGTTGGCTGAGCTACTCATTATCAAGTAGAGCTGCCTAAGGATTTCTTTCCAGGTTTTTAGAATCTTGACCTTTGATTTTCTTGAAACATGTAGCCTTCAGGATACCTCAAGCTTAAATTCAAGGCTTGTTTCACCAAGAAGCTATTATTTGTTTATCAAAAATGTTTTTGTAATGCTTTGTGCTACCTTGCTTGCTTGATAGGAATGTTTTTTTTTCCTCTGTCCTTTCATTTAGCTGTCAGTTTAGACCTTTATAAAAAGTCTTTTTGGGACATTCATTTGCTCAGCAGACCTTCAGTATTCGTTAAGAAATCTGTCTTCTTTCTTCTAGTTTCCTTCTCTTTATTTTTACAGCCCAGGCTGATAAGAAATGAGTCTCAATTACAGCCATCAACACAGTTCTTAGAGAGGTCTAGATTAACTCGTGTGTGTGTGTGTGTGTGTGTGTGTGTGTGTGTGTGATGAGTACCTGAGAAGAAGCCCTACTCTGGAAGCTGAAAGCAAAAGTCTACAGTCCCTGGCTAATGGACTGCAGGCACTACTGACAAGCAGCAAATGTATAGCCAGGTAAATGCTAGATCTAATCATTGCTATGATGCTCTGGGAGCCTAAGGGTTAGCAGAAGCTACATTAAGAAACAGAGAAAACAAGGAAGCTGTTTAAAAGAAACAGCTGAGTGATGAGTTATCCAAGTACAGAAAAGGAACTAAGGAAAACAAACAAACAAATAAAGCCTATTCATTGGGATAACACAGGCATAACCTTAGCCACTAGGGACACAGGTGTGAGCACAAAACCCAAGGGACCCTGATCTGCTAGGAATGGTGTGTGGTGTCATGGGTCAGAAACTGGGAAGAAGGCAGAAAGGTTGCAAAGAAGCCAAATGCCAGTCAATCTGTTGATAGTGCATCCTGATTTCAAAGTTGAAATCAGAGGACTCTTAGATGAAGGAGTGAGGACACTAGACATATGCTTTAAGAAGCCAGTGCAGTGGCAGCATGGAAAAAGACTGAAGGGAGAGCAAGTCTGAATGAGGAGAGGCCATTGGAAGATGACGGCTGAGAGCAAACACCAAGATGGCCCTAACTAAGAACACAGCAGTGGGGATTCAGGTGAGTAGATGGTTGTGAGAGTTGTGGAGTAGCAGAAAGCATGGCTTCCAGCGAATATAGTCCTAGACCATAGACTATAAGAAAAAGAGAGACTGCCGGGCGATGGTGGCGCACGCCTTTAATCCCAGCACTTGGGAGGCAGAGGCAGGCAGATTTCTGAGTTCGAGGCCAGCCTGGTCTACAGAGTGAGTTCCAGGATAGCCAGGACTATACAGAGAAACCCTGTCTCGGAAAAAGAAAAAAGAAAAAGAGAGACTATTTCCAATAGACTATAGTCAGGAAATAAAAAGTCACTGCCAGCTCTCCAGTGCTTGGCCTGAGCATTTATGAAGACCATAGTAGCAATCAATGACAGGACAAATGGGAGAGGGAATAGATTTCATAACAAATATTATGGTGGTTTGAATAAGAAGTAATCCCTGTAGGCTCAGACATTTGAACCCTTGCTCCGAAACTAGTGGTTCTGACTGCAGAAGTTACAGGGCAGAACAGCCTTGTTGGAGGATGTCCCTCCCTGGGGTGGGATTTGAGAGTTTAAAACCTGGACCCACACTCAGTTCCTCATCTGTTTCATGCCTTCAGATGGTGATGTGATCTCTCAACTTCCTGTTCCTGCTGCCATGCCTCCCTGCCAGATTCCCATTCCATTCCAAGCCAAAATAAACTCTTCCATGTATAAGTTGCCTTGGATGTGGTATTGTATTATATCACAGAAAAGTAACTCCTTCGGATGTTTATCCATTTCAGATGTCTCAAGTCAAATTGCTTTTGCAAAGTCTAGACAAAAGTATTCAAGGGTGGTACAATAAATCCAGCTAGGGCTTGTATTGTCAACAGAACAGGACATGGGGGAGTCAACACCACTGACATATAAAAAGAAAGAGGAGTGAAAGAAGAGAAGGAGGAAAGATCACAGTGAGCTGATTTTTCATCTAAAACATTAAGTACTCTATGAAAAATGACACTTTGATATAATAATTCCAGGAGAAATCACTCTGACCAATTTACTTGACCTAATAGCTTCTTCAGAGAACATATCATAGAAGCCCGGGTTGCATGGGTGTTCACTTAAATCCAAATAGCTTGCCTTGAATATTCCAAGAAATAGGCTGAGGAGCCAGGCAGACTCTTCTGTCCTCTGCCTTCTGCAGTTCTGCATTTCTAAGCACTCTCTTGTCTTTACTTTGTATTAAAGCATTCTCATGCTGTGCGCTTACCTCAACTGCACTTCACTCTCGAAGTTGGCTTGCATCTGCAACAGGTTGGAAGCAGTGGAAGACACTCACACAAAAGAAAATGCTGAACTCAGAAATATTCACTATTTCATGTGTAAAGTGCCACTGATTGACTTTCAAAATACCTTGCATTGTTTGGAAATGTCTGGTCTGAGGGCTGGCAAAGGAAGATCAGTGGGAGATGATTTGTCCATCAGGCGTGAAGGCTGGGTTCAATCCCTGGCACTACAAAAGCAAAAGCCATATATATTTATACAACCAAAATGTAGTTACTACCTATGAGAGCTGGCTGATCTCGATTTAGGTAGAAGATATTACAATTTTTCCATTTACAGGGAAATATTTTCTTCGTTTTAAAGACTCTTCTCGTAACAACAGAATCGAGTGGGAACAATTATGGAGAGGGAAAAATGCAGTGAAACTTGGAGGACGCTGGATCATAAAGAGTGGCTTCCGTTCAGATAGATTATCTCTTGGAATTATATACCAAGGAAGATAAAAACCATACATGTGAAAATGAAGACATGGGAGTCAGAGGGCATCCCTGACAAAGGATGCTCTGAGAAAGTAAGGAAAAGGAGAATCGGGAACACGGATTGCTGGATTGCATAGACCGAAGGCCACTGCTTTATACAAACTGAGGGGGATGGTAAGAATCTAGTAGGTTCCAGAGGATGAGCTGAGGGCAAGAAGGCACATCAAGGGCTAAACTGACAGACTAATTTGGCTATTATTCAGTTAGTCATCAAACAGTAGCCTCCTTGATTCCATGACAGTAATTTTTTTTTTTTTACATCTAGTAAACACTTAAAGGCAACTGTGAATAAAGTCGGCTGTCAACTGGGTGAAGTCTTTTAGACCAAGGTGCCCAAAGAAGATAGGATCTCCCTCCATACCTTCAGGCATCACAACCCATAGGGATGTCCATACTGCCAGCCTGCCCTGCAAAACTCTAACACACACACATACACATACACACACATGAGAGAGAGAGAGAGAGAGAGAGAGAGAGAGAGAGAGAGAGAGAGAGAGAGAGAGAATTGGTTCTGTTTCTCTGGAGCTGTTGCATTCAGTTTGGAAAGGAACACCTATTTATCTCTACTTTATAACATCAGCTGACTGTTTTAGGTGTTGCTGAGGGAGTATCAGAGGATGGGTCGTGGGCTGTGGGGTCATCAGGGACAAACAAGAAGTCACTAAAAGTGTTCAGATATTTCTGGGGCAGATATTACTAGCTCACTGTTATCACTGTGACATCCCTGTGTTTCATATGATAGCACAGCATTTGTATGATGACACAGGAGTGGGTTGGGGGTGGGAAATAAGAAGAGAGTCTGCTGTGAAAAACTGGCTGATAATAACATACAATTAGAATATATGAGAAGTGAATGTAGTTTTACAGATTTATTTATGCATCTTTTATAACTCCATAAGGTTCTAATGACCTTCTGAAAATCTCAGTACCGATACTAAATTCAACAAACACTATTTGCATCCAAGCACCATCAGATCTTGTGTTTTCAAAAGTTTGTCACATACCATCAAAGCCCTTTCCTTTCTCCTAATATCATCAGTATCAGCATCATTTGCATCTTATAATCTATCACCGAGCTATATTGTGCAAAATAGACATTTATATTCACTTGACGATTCAGTTTCTGGCAAGAGTCATGTATGGAATATGTTCAGGATGGTCTTCATTGGATCCATTGTTTAAATAAACACCATCTTATTGCACATAGTCTATAATTTGTGTTTTACATTCTAAGTTGGGCTAATTCTCATCATGATATCACACATTCCTGGAAAATTAGTATATTCATTATAGTTTCTAGGTTACTACTAGATTCACTGATTTTTCTTGTTATACATTCGTAATTTCAGTAATAGAGTTACTGATTTTATAAAGTTATACATTCGTAATTTCAGGGAATAGTTTTTATCTTCTGATTGAAACAAAAACAGAACAGTTACCACTGCTAATTTTTCCAAGTAAATCTCCTCCCTCTCCCTCTCCCTCTCCCTCTCCCTCTCCCTCTCCCTCTACCTCTACCTCTACCTCTACCTCTACCTCTCTGTCTTCCCCTTCCCCCCTCCCCTTCCCCCTTACTCTCTTTCCCCCTCCTTCTCCCCCCTCTCAGTAATTGGAGTGTTTCCTAAAATAAAGTACCTATCACAAGCTTCAGAAGTCATCAGCATTAAAAAAAAAAAAATGCCTTCAGTGATAAGAACCGTCTTTGTATTTTAAGTAAACAGGCTTATAGAGATAATTCTTTGACAACAACAACACACAAAAGAAGTATAGGTTAATTTTAAAGTCATGAAAACAGGAATGTAAATATCCTATAACCTCTTGTGCTTTTTCTAAGCTAAACAACAACAGATCACATCTAACACCAACCCTGGAGTCCCAAAGTCACCTGTGCCAGGATGTCACTGAAGTTTATATTACATACCATTGCAAAAGAAGATTATATCAAGTCTTCGTTTTAAAGATTTCTTTTTATTTTTATTTTATGTGCATTGGTACACCTGTGTGAGGGTGTCAGATCCCCTGGAAATGGAGTTAAGGACCGTTGTGAGCTGCCATAAGGACGTTGGGAGTCAAACCTGGGTCTTCTGGATGAGCAGCCAGTGCTTTGAACTGCTGAGCCATCTCTTCAGTCCCTGTAGTAAGTATCTTTAAGACAGGTGGTTAACAGTTTCAATTACAGTTTTAACTAAATTGATTCTGTATTAGGAGTCAGGCCTGTAAAATTCTTCAGTAAGTAAAAACAATCCAAGACTGACTACCTAAGATCCATCCCAGAGATGGACCACAAGATAGCGCGCACGTGTGTGTGTGTGTGTGTGTGTGTGTGTGTGTGTGTCTATTTTTTAATCTTACAAACTAAAGCATCTTCAGTGAATAATCTTATATGATATAAAACATTAAAGAAACTATACATGGACTCTAGTCACATTACTTTTCTATCCAATTTATAGTGTTTTGAGTGAAAACCCTGGATTAAATTCACTGCTTGCTTTACAGGCAGATCAATGCATTTTTTTTCCTAATCATAAGGAATGCTGTGGACATTCATAGACAAACCTGAGTGAACAGGTTTCTGTAGCTTCCTCATAAGTGGTTTGGGGATGCTGGATAAAGAAAATAGGTGCCTTTATCCTCATAGGATTCAAAGCACACACACACACACACACACACACACACACACACACACACACCATCCTTACTAGACATTGTTGACTATTCCCCTCAGGAGCTCCAGCAGGCTACTCCTCCGTGCTTCTGTGTGAGATTCCCGTCTCATCCTGTTCACACTTTTCTCTCCAGTATGGTACAATTCATATACAGATATTCTTTTCTACCTTGATTTGAAAGACATATGTAATTTTGTACATCGAATATTTGTTTTTCTGTGTATGGGTTGCTCTGAATGTATGTTTGTACTCCACATGTGTGTCTGGTACCTACAGACACAAGACAAGGACATCAGATAACCCAGGAACTAGAGTTACAGACAAATATGAGTGACAGTGGGGGAGATGGAAATTGAACCCAGGTGCTGTGGAACAACAGGCAATGGATGGTTTAAACAACAGAGCCATCTTTTCATCCCCTGGAGTTTTACTGTTTAATGTTCACTCTTACCTTTCTGACCTGATGCTTACTTCCATTGATTTCCTACTTACATTGGTACTTACTGTAGGGACTGAAGAGATCAGACCTCTAAGTGCAGACTCCAGAGCAGCAGGACTGGCTTCCTTGGGAACAGTCAAAATTTGGATACTTCGAAGCTTTGCAGAACCTAATGACTCAAACATACTTAAGGCGAATCCATGCCCATGTTTTCTCAGTGACTCTGAAAGCATGCAGAGTTTGAGCAGAACCCCAGTAGAATTGCTCAATGTCTACCCACCTAAACAAAAAGTCCTCTTTCCTAGCCAATGAAAAGGCCCCACACCACTCCACCTTCCTTGACATCCTCAGCTAGAAGGCTGCATTGTGTGTGAGGGGAAGGGGCAGGCAATGTTATCAATGGTGAATTAAACATCACAGCATCTGGGGACCACTGGGATCTTGGTTTTGTTCTTTTGTTTCCCAATCCTTGCTTACGGTTCCTAATGGTGCTTTTGTGAAAGGCAGTGAGTTTTGCTTATGTTCGCTTGAACCCTCCTTCCTAGAGTCTTGATGTTTGCATCACTGTTATCTGGGTTCAGAGCTCAGGCTTTGCAGTTCCTTCCTGTCAGCAGCTTGAAGCAGTGACTTTGCTGTGCTCTGGCATCTGGGGCAGATATGAAGTCTGTTGTTTGTCTAATGAGCTCTTGTTAACAGGGATTCTGTCTTTGTCTATGTGGCTTTGAGAGTTTTTCCCTTTGTGCAAACTTACCATCTCCTCCACTTGTACATTTCTCACTAACATTTTCCTTTTTGTTTGTGTACTTTTAAAAGGGAAGGATTTGTGAAGTCCTTAACTGTGCTTTTATGCTGGCTCTGGAGATTTGAACCTGGGCATTCATACTTGTGTGGGAAGCCATTACCTGTTGAGCCATGCCCCCATCCCCAAAACTAAATCATCTGTTTTACAGACAATACTTGAGAAGAACAGAACATTCTGGCATGTTTCAAAATAGTTCCATTGCAAGGAAACTTTTTCTCGAGGAAACACTAGCGAAAGTGTTTAGTTGCAGCATAGATTCAACCCTGTAGTAAATTTAACTCCCAAGACATGTCTACAACAAAGAAGCCTGTCAACTACATTTCTGGCTTTCCCAGCCTTCCCCTTGGTGGCTGCTGCTCACTGAGTTCCATTCTTGCAAAGTGTTATTCTCTGTAATCCCCATCTGTATCTTCCATTTCAGAGGCAGCAGTTGGCCCTGTGACCTCGTTTCTCTGGTGGACCTAAGAGGATTTGTTCACTTTCATTTTACTTAGTCTTTTGCTTATTTGAATGGGATAATAACTGTCCATCTTATACATGAAACTAAAAACTAGGAATCAGCAAAACTCTTTTATCCCTTGGGAGGCCTTTGAGAACAAGTGAAATATTCTTGCCAAATTATCTCTATGAGACAGAAAGTTGTAAAGTGGTTCTTTGAGAGTGGGGGATGAAGCTCGGTGACCCAAGGCTTGTCCAGTACACACAAGCCTCTGGGTTTGACTCCTAGCTCTGACTTTCATGGCTTTAGACTTGACCTTACTGGGAAGAGAAAAGAAATGACAGACATATAGACGCAGGTACAGAAAAGCTGGGATTGAGTGGGCTGTTCATTCTGATGGAGATGTACTTCTGCAGAAGCTCCCAAGCTCAATTCATTTGTTATGTACTGCCGAGTGAGGAGGTGGGATTGTTGTACAAAGCTGAATGGGGGAAAGATGGGTTGGCTAATGTGAGTAGGAGGTCTCAGTAGGTGGGCTCTCTCAGATGGCAGTCATAGAGAAGGAAGGAAATGTCATTGGCTGTTTCTGCATGCACTAGTTTGAGATAAAGATCAACTATTCTTTCTTTTTGATTTTGTTTTTTTCAAGACAGGGTTTCTCTGTATAGCATTGGCTGTCCTGGAACTCACTCTGTAGAGCAGGCTGGCCTCGAACTCAGAAATCTGCCTGCCTCTGCCTCCCAAGTGCTAGGATTATAGGCATGTGCCACCACCGCCCGGCAAGATCAACTATTCTTAATGTCCATCTTTAGCTGCAAAATTTGTTAAGTCCTCCTTTTAAATAGCTGAGTAGTATTCCATTATATAAATGTACCACATTTTGTATATCCACTCTTCTCTTAAAGGACTTATGGGTTGTTTCCAGCTTCTGGCTATTATAACTAAGGCTGCTATGAACATAGTGGAGCATGTGTCTTTGAGATATGGTGGAGCCTCTTTTGGGTATATGCCCAAGAGTGGCATAGCTGGGTCCTCAGGTAGAACTATTTCCAATTTTTTGAGGAACCTCCAGATTGATTTCAAAAGTGGTTATGCCAGCTTGCAATCCCCACAAGCAATGGAAGACTGTTCCTCTTTCTCTACATCCTCACCAGCATCTGCTGTCACCTGGGTTTTTGATCTTAGCCATTTTGACTGGTGTGAGGTGGAATCTCAGGGTCATTTGATTTGCATTTCCCTAATGACTAAGGATGTTGAACATTTCTTTGAGTGCTTCTTGGCCATTCAAGATTCCTCAGTTGAGAATTCTCTATTTAGCTCTATACCCCATTTTTAATTGGGTTATTTGGTTTTCTGAAGTCTAATTTCTTGAGTTCTTTATATTTTGTAACCCTGTCAGATGTAGGATTAGTAAAAATCTTTTCACAATCTGTAGGTTGCTGTTTTGATGGAACTAGAAAATATCATCGAGTGAGGTAACCCAGACCTAAAAGGACATACATGGTATATACTCACTGATATGTCAATATTAGCCAAAAAGCTCAGAATACCCACAATACAACCCCCAGGCCATACGAAGCTTAACAAGGCAGACAAAAGTGTGGATGCTTCAATCCCACTTAGAAGGGATAATCATGGGAGGTAGAGGGAAGGAAGTACCTGGGTGGGAGAGAGAAGGGGGGAGGGGAGGCAGGATCAGAGAGACAGGAGAGAAGCCCAGAGGTCCAGAGAATGAATAGAAATACATAGCAGTGGGGGGGGGTGAGTAAGGGGGATAAACCACTAGAATGTTCCCACACCAGGAATTCAAGAAGCTCTCAGGACCCAATGGGGATAACATTAGCCAAACTGTTCAACAGTGGTGAGACCACCTCCAGTAGATAGACATGCCCCTCCAGTTGATTAATGGGGCCACCCACCCATCTCAAAATTTTTAACCCAGAATTGTTCCTGTCTAAAGGAAAAACAGGGACCTAAATAATTGAGCAGAGGCTGAAGGAAAGGCCATGCAGAGACTGCCCCACCTTGGGATCCATCCCATCTGCAGACACCAACTCCCAACACTATTGCTGATGCCAAGAAGTGCTTGCTGACAGGAGGCTGGCATGGCTGTCCTCTGAGAGGCTCTGCCAGCACCTGACCAATACAGATGCGGATGTTTGCAGCCGACCATCGGACTGAACCTCGGTACCCCAATGTAAGAGTTA
The DNA here is from genome assembly GCA_964023405.1 of Apodemus agrarius. NCBI lineage: Eukaryota > Metazoa > Chordata > Mammalia > Rodentia > Muridae > Apodemus > Apodemus agrarius. The sequence continues at coordinate 160,288,598 of OZ030005.1, read as the reverse complement.
GGGGAAGGACTGAAGGAGCTGAAGGGGATTGCCACCCCGTAGGAAGAACAACAGTATCAACTAACCAGACCCCTCAGAGCTTCTCAGGGACTAAGCCACCATCAAAGAGCATGCATGGGTTGTTCTGTGGGTCCCCATGTGCTTGGTCCTGTGGAGGCTTGATGCCCCAGAGAAGGAGAATGCTATAGAGGTGAGGTGGGAGTGGGTGGGTAGTTGGGGGAAGCCCCCCTCTTAGAGGCAAAGAAGAGGGGGAGGGGATGAGGGATTCATGGAAGGGGGACTGGGCAAGGAAACAATATTTGAAATATAAATAAATAAAATAATTAATAAAAAATAAAATAAAATAAAATCCGTATGTGGGCCCGAGGAAGGCTTTGCAGTCCTTTTGAGCCTGACCTGGAGAAGGCTCTGCCATTCCCAGCCTACGGCATTGGGGGCCGTGACATGGCTGTGCTCATGTCTGTGAATAGCACACATTCACTCAGGACTCACTCTGCACCCTCCATTTTCCCACTTCTTATTTCTTAATTGCTCTGATGATCCTGACTTCTAGCCCAGTGTTAGCTCTACATTTGTGTTTGGAACCTAATTGTAGTGGCTATTCCTGGTTGTCAACTTGACTATATGTGGAATGAACTACAATCTAGAATTGGAAGGCTCACCTATGATCCTAATTTGGAGGCTCAGAGACATAAGTTTCTGACCTGGACTTAGCATGGAGATCTTGAAGCATGGATTCCAGTCAAGGTCATCTGGGATTAAAGGAGTGGAGACATACACCTTTAATCCCAGACTTCAAGTTCATCTGGGATTAAAGGTGTACACCTTTAATCTGGGCTACACCTTCTACTGGAGACATATATAAGGACATTGAAAGAAGGAAGACCGATTCTTCCTTGCCGGCTTGCTTCGTGGGACTGAGCAACTGCAAGATCCTTGGACTTCCATCCACAGCTGCTGCTGACTACTGTTGGGGAGTTGGACTACAGACTGTAAGTCATCGACAAATTCCCTAACTACATAGAGACTGCTCATACGATCTGTGACTCTAGAGAACCCAGACTAATACCAATAGAGGAAGAAACAAAACACTGGAGCCTCTAACCTGGGTTATTCAGGTCATGCTGCTCCAGAACTGGAAACACTAAAACACCAATACAACCCTCTCCGTGCAACATGCACCTCTCAGGGATGCTTGTCAGAGCTGGGCCTCAAGGTCTGGGCACAGTTCTTTTGGGACCTGATAAATTTGTTTTTGTTTGTTTGTTTGTTTATTATTTATTTATGTCCTGTGTTGGGCAATTTTTTTCCATGTCTTTAAAGTGGCTATATAGATTTGTTAGTAAGCTTTCAAATAATGGAGTAATTTGTTGTTGGCCTCTTTATAATCCAGGGGCCATGGCCTCTAAGGCCAGCCTCCCTCAGGACCCAAATTGACTGCTGGCCATTTGGTGAAGAAATGGCCAAGGATCTATGGCATCATATACAAGACTGCACAGGAGCCCTAAAACAAAACTGGGAATAAATTCAAATTCCTAAATCTTTCTCCTGTTTTCTCTCAAGCACAAAAACCACTGTGCCTTCCTCTGGAGACCAAGGATGTATCTCTCAAACATAGTCTAAAAGCAGCTAATGAAGCTGCAACCTTCTCACCTCACCTTGGTGGCTCCTCCAAATCTCCCCCAGAGTACCAACATATAATTATCTATTTCCAGATTCTTCTTGTCTCAAGTAGAAATCTACCCCCTCTTATCTTAAACTGCTGCTTCTGACCAGATAATAAAATACACAATCCTCTGGACCAACTCAAAGAGCCAAAGACAAAGAAAAAAAAATGTCTGGAACTAAGTTAGAATTTTCCAAAAATGGAGAAGAGGCAAAGTAAAAACCAAAAGATAAAAGGGGCAACCATGGGAAAGCACGACAGAGAGAAGACAAGATGCAGACACCCAGATGCGTTTATCAGGATGCTCAAAAGCCAGGGAACAAAACAGACGAAGGCACTGTTCACCAAAACTAACAACCTAAACCTCACAGAGTTCATAAATCTGCACACTTAAAAGGACACAAAAGCGCAAAAGGTAGACAGAAAGAAATGTACAAGTGGAGGAGATGGTAAGTTTGCACAAAGGGAAAAACTCTCAAAGCCACATAGACAAAGACAGAATCCCTGTTAACAAGAGCTCATTAGACAAACAACAGACTTCATATCTGCCCCAGATGCCAGAGCACAGCAAAGTCACCGCCTCAAGCTGCTGACAGGAAGGAACTGCAAAGCCTGAGCTCTGAACCCAGATAACAGTGATGCAAACATCAAGACTCTAGGAAGGAGGGTTCAAGCGAACATAAGCAAAACTCCCTGCCTTTCACAAAAGCACCATTAGGAACGGTAAGCAAAAGGATTAGGATTGGGAAACAAAAGAACAAAGCCAGGAGCCCAGTGGTCCCCAGATGCTGCGATATTTAATTCACCATTGATAACATTGCCTGCCCCTTCCCCTTACACACAATGCAGCCTTCTAGCTGAGGATGTCAAGGAAGGTGGAGTGGTGTGGGGCCTTTTCATTGGCTAGGAAAGAGGACTTTTTGTTTAGGTGGGTAGACATTGAGAATTCTACAGGGGTTCTGCCCAAACCCTGGCTGCTTCAGAGTCACCGAGAACACATGGGTATGGCCGATGACTAATATGTAAAGGTTTCTCAAAAAGAAGAAAAGATTTTAAAGCAGGCAAGAATGGGTGGTTAATATGAACAAAGATGGGAAGTCTGAGAATTAAAAGAAAATACTAGAAGTTAAGAGTTTGTGTAGTGAAAGAACCCTTTTGATGGACATAGTCTGGGTTTAGGGGAACTTTTTTGAGAAAGACAAGAGTGGAAGAGGTGGGGTAGACTATCCAAGACTGTGAGATAACCGTAGAAGATGTAAGGCCTGGAATAAGACCTGAGAAGAAGACTATTATATTATATTAGCTATTGTTATTGTTGTTGTAAGCAAATGCCTCACAGAAATAGCTTATAACAGGAGATATTTATCTCAGATCACAGCTTTAGAGGGATTTCAGTCAGCCATAGCAGGATACTCACAGCAACAGCAGCAACTCTGTTCACAGGAACGGGAGCACGAGACCATGGTTGCCTGTATAGCACAGACCAAGAAAGCAGATCAGAACCTGAACCAGAGACAATCTTCAAAGGGCCAGCCCTAGGGACCTAGCGTGAACAACTAGGCCCAATATCCCCAAACAGCACCATTAGCAAGGGACCAAGTGTTCAAACACAGGAGCCTGTGAGAGACATTGTAGACTCAAACATAACAGATACACAGGAACCAGGGAAGACAAAACAAAACACTGCCATTTTCTGTGTAAGTCACACTGAACAGTATCCTGAAAGTACTACTGTTTATGAGCAAAACTGGCATACTATGTGAGATCAATATAAAGTACTTGGAATAAAATTTAAAGAACTATTAGAAAACTCACAGCTTATATGCCATGATTGATTGATGTAAGTACCTGATGTTTCCTTTCGCCATGTTTCAAGAAAGGGCTCATGACCCTTCTCAAAATAATATATTTGGCACTTCTAATATCTTGTAAATGGTACAAGAAACCAAAAGGAATTCTGTTTAGCAATGTTTCTAAAGGTGTTTCTGTGGTAAATGTCTTCTGTTGAGCATGGAGGGAAAAAAAAAGAACCAATGTCAAATAACAATATCATATCAATTCTTGATCTAAGCCTAATGGGACACATCTGTAATCCTTTCACTTGGGAAGGTAAAGCAGGAGAATTATGAGTTCAAAGCCAGCCTGGACCGCATAGTAAGTTTGAAGCTAGCCAGTGCAAACCAGTGTGGCCCTAGGGAGACGGCTGCCTCCATCTCAGAATCTTGCCCTGCCTTCTTTCCAAGATGGGTTGGGCAGGCAGCAAAGAGGCAACAAGGGCATCTTTTATTTGCCAGGAGGGACAGCTTAAGTGGGAGAGTGGAATGTTGACTGTTCCAAGAAGCCGGATGCCAGCCAGTCAGGAGAGGTTGGCAGTGTTACAGCCCTCGGTTCTCGGCAGGCATCAGCTGCCCAGCTGAGAGAGTTGTTAGTCAATGTTATGGAATGCCAATCATGAACACTCCCCTGCAGAGCCGGGATGCAGAGAGCAGCCACCCACAAATTGCACATCTCCCATCCTTGGCAGACCTGGGAGAGCCCCCTACTTGCTGCTTAAGTAACTGATCTCAAAGGCCAAAGCAGGAACAGAACTGGTGGCTCTCAAATTGGGACCAGAGGCCCTTCAAGGCAGGAACAAGCACTCTTCCCGGGAAGCAGGAGCAGTGAGACCCAGAGTGAGTCTGCTTGTGTGCGCTGGGTTTGTCTCAAGACGTGTCTTTCTTCTCCCAAGAGCCTCTAGGAGCAAAGCCCCCACCCAGAGCTGGGATCCAGCTGAGGACCCAACTCCCAGCTAGAAATGTGACTGGAAGGTCTTGTCTTCAGGCTTCTCTCTCCTAATGAGGACAAGAGGATCTTTTATTTGCCAGGAGGGACAGCCTCCTGAGACCTGAGAGCTAGATTGTCAAAAATCCTGTGTGCACTATGTGTACACAGAGCCAGATGGACCCTGACTGGTTAATTGTGTATTCAAGTGAGACAGCCAATGGGACCAATCAGGAGTGAGCTATCAAGCCTGAGCAGTGGGAGAAAAAGTCTGTCAAAACCTGAGAGTATTCTCAATTCGGGTCGCTTTTCTGTGCCACCCCAACCCACCCACCACCCGCCACCCATGACCCAAGTGATAGAGAAAAGGTGGGGAAAGTGGAAATAAAATCAAGAAAAGCTCTCTGTTTTTCTGCCCTTTCTGACTCTACTTGCCACCAGGCAAAAAGCAAACAAACAAAACACCCAGGGGCTTCTTGACTTGGGTCAGCATTAGGAGCCATCCACTGTAATCTTGCTGGTGGTCAGGAAAAGGGGGCTGCGGAGGGTGTTCCATCACTAGCTATTTAAAAAAAAAAAAGTGTCGGGCGGTGGTGGCGCACGCCTGTAATCCCAGCACTTGGGAGGCAGAGGCAGGTGGATTTCTGAGTTCGAGGCCAGCCTGGTCTACAGAGTGAGTTCCAGGACAGCCAGGGCTACACAGAGAAACCCTGTCTCAAAAAACAACAAAAAAAAAGAATTTAAAAAAAGCAAAAATAAGTAATATAAATTATTTAACTGACAATAATATTCATAATAAATCTATATTTTCTCTATACTTCTCAACATAAGAAAGGGCAACTCACAGAAAAATTGTACCTTGAGAAATGTTCTAGGTATATGCAAGGCTACGCAGTTCACAGGAAGGCCAAGGGTCTGAGAGAGTGTGTGCCTAATAACGTACTTAGCTTTGGTCAATGCAGTGCTACAATCTTGATGTGGTCCAAGAAGCGAGGTTCTCCAGTTACTCCAAGACCATATCCGGCTCACCAGTCCTCTTGCTGAACTTACATCTTGGCCAGCGAAAAGGAAAGAAAGATGTTCTCTGTTTGTTCAAGTTTTTTTTTTCCCCCCCTAGTATTTTGTTTTGAAACTCTGGTGGAAAAGCTTTCTTGAGACCTGGCCAGCCTTTATCCTGCAAAACTTTCAAAAAACAAAGGCTTCAGGCCTTGGGGTATTTTTTTATTTTTATTTTTTATTTTTTTTCCCCCTAGGCCCTCTTGATTTCTGGGCTTTGTCCATTTCACCTAAACTTCCATTTCTAACCCTACTCCCTACACCAGCTCTCTAGACCACAGCTCCCTGATGTCTGCTTCCCACGTCTATGCCCTTCCCTATTTGGAAAGAGAGAACCCCAAGAAGAGTCATTGTCACCAGGCAACATCTGACAAAGGCAGAAGTGCGAAGCAGAGGTGACTGCCAGGAAAGGGAAACTGAGTCATGCTTACCTCGTCTCTACCGTCCTTCCTTACTGCAACCCTTTTGAACAGGCCTCAAGAGTTTGCCTGTGTCTGAGAAAAGAAGTCAGTGGAGGCCCCTGGCATCAAATACCAAGTTTCCCTAGAGGAACTATTAGCATCATGGCCAGACGTTGAGCTCCAATTCAAAGACTGCCCACATTCCTTAGGTTTGGCTGCGCTGCTAGCCACAGACCCGAAGTCTGGACCGCTCAGAGGCTACCCGGCTAGCCACAGAACCAGCCAGCACTCAACAGCTCCAATGTCAATCCCTCCCTCGGCCGTTTGTTTCTCTACGGAAATTTTCCTCTGAAATAGATCAGAGGAGATGAACAAAGAGCTTTCCCGTGAGCAATTATCCTCCACTCCCTACCCCTAGCCAGATGAGAAGAAGAAAGAAAAAAAAAAATCGTTCTCAGATTGCACAAACAAAATTTGGTTCTAAGGCTTGTAAGAGGCGAGAGAAGCGGGCAAGCATTCTTCAATTGGTTCAACTGTCTGATCTAAATGAAAGCGAATTCTTAGGATTCCCCCCTTCAGCTCGCATCATGGAGCAAAGCCAGCCCTCAAACAAAAGCAGGGTACAACCCGCCAACAGGGATTGTCACCAGGAATAAACATCTGTAGACTTAACTCACCCCAGAGCTCTGGGAAGCAGGAAATCCAGGCATTTCCATGGAACAAACCAACCTCAACACAACAAGAGACAATAACAAACTGAAGGGGAGAGAAAGAGGTGTGACTGAAAGAAGGCAGAGTGGAGACAGGACAAGGGTTTGCCCTCAGGAATGTGAAGGGAAAAGAATGCCTGACTGGCATTTATGACCACATCTTCTAAGCACAAGGTTTTACTTACTAGCAACCCCAGTGTGCTTGCTTAACCCCCGGGTTTGATTCTTCCCTTCACAACAGAGAATAACTTGTGAAAGCTTGTTTATCACTGTGATTGAAGTATATAAATTTCAATGACCACGTTTATATAAAAATTAATGTTTTATTATATGTCAGCACTATTAGGATACTCATGTGTTGTTGTTGTTGTTGTTGTTGTTGTTCAGAGATTTTAATATCTCTGGATTTGGAGTTCCATTGTAGAATCGGGGTTGTGTTTTACAGTCTCTGTCATCAAGACATGGTGAGAAAGTTGCCTCTGTTAGTATGTGCAGACTATATTGAGCCATAGCTACTCATGTGATGTCACCAGATGATAACCACTCAGACCCAGTTCATAGCCAATTGGCACTCTATTCCATCCAGCTAGGACTATACCCAAGTGTTCAGGGACCTAGGTAGAGCCCTAGGAGTCCAGAGCCCAGGGGTTTTGAAAGTAAAAACCATATCCTGCTATCTCTGAGTGGGTACATCACAGAAGCAAGCAGTTTAACAGAATCTAAGATAAGCAATTAGCTGGAGGTTCTACACAAACAGACAGCTGAACAGAAGCTAAGTTATGTAGGACATCTGGACCTTGGGTTCCTAGAATACAATTGGGTCATTCTCCATCAAGGAGATCAAATTCTGGTTAATACAGAAATGGCCTCAGCAAGAATTAAAGATGGAGGAGCCTCTGAACTGACTATCTTGCCTGGTCACAATGAAGGTCAACATGACTTTGTAGTTTTTTTTTCAAACTGTTGCTTAGGTGTTTCTGAAAATATTTCAAGATGCTCTGACATTCAGTCAGAAGGTTTTGAATATGTAGAAAATCACAGAAACAGGATAGAGCAGGACAGATGGGATCTGGGGGGAAGAACAGTCCCATGTATGAGGCAAATGAAAAATGGCTGCCTATTGCAAGCCAAGGCATACCACATCATACCACACCACCAGTTCCATATCTGCAGATAGAGCTCCAGGTCCATAACTCAAAAACTGGCTTTACCTGGTAAGTTCCTGAAGTGGAAACTTAAGGGTTCTTTGGAAAGTCATTGAATGGTGTTTTGCTTGGGCAAACATGTAAAGGAATATTTAGCTGAAGCAGACACAGGTGAAAGAATGTTCTGCTAAAGCAAGCACACAAAAGGAGACATGATGAATGTCTTTCACTAATGACATGCGTATATTGGTTCACCTTACGTTGCATAGTTGAGCTACATTTGTCAAGACTCCACAGAGAGAAACCCATCAAAAAACTTTTGGTGCACTGCCATTTCTTGCTGCTTTTACAGACTCAGGCTGATTGGCAGTGATGTCAGCTGAGACAGATGCACATGATAAGGCAAGACCCATGGAGGACATGCAGTGTTTGGAGAAAGTATAAATAGGACTCAGTGCACAATGGCAGAGGCTGAGCTTGGCTTACCTATAGAGCTAGCTGTGCAATGCTTGAGGGGCTCCTGTCTTCGTTGATCTTTGCTTCACTGAGAGAGAGAGAGATACAGCCGAGGACTATTCCTAGTGTTCCTGTTGCTTCTATTGGTCCTGGTCTCTCCTGTTGACTTGTGCTGATGCTGAAGCCTAGAGGTTTCTGCTACAAGTGTCATGGCAGCTGCTGGCCTGACTCTACCAAACTGGACTGCTTGCTGGTGTGTCCGTGAAGTGTTTGGGAGTGGATCAAGCTGCTGCTGCTGGCCTGTGAACTGAACTGCGGAATTCCTGACAACACAGACGAACAGTCTCTAAACAGGTCCACTTCCTGCCCTGTATCCTTTCTTTTCCACTACCTCTGGTGGGTGATGGGCTATAAGAAAGGTTGAAGTTTTTAAGAACCATCTTTAAAAATAGGTGTTTGAAAAAAATTAAAGTTAAAAGATCCTTCTCCTTCCTCCCATCTGCCATCTCTGCCATCTCCACATCCACAGGCTGGGGTTCAGATATGTAATACTGTCTTTGCCTGGCTAATGTCCAATCAAGCGGCTATTACCCAGCTTCATTTGGCCTAGCTACAGTCATGTGGTTCCTGCACTGACCCAATCGAAGGCAGACTAGAAACCAGACATAAAACCAAAAACAAGTCCATATGTCAAGGCCACATAGTAAAATCAAAAACAACACTGAAGATTAAGATGGCATATCTTCCACCAAATCTACCAGTTCTCTAGAAATTTTCTTTAAATAAGAATTGTCTATATCAATCACAGGCTACCAAAAGAACAATCATGAACCTTATCAAATAATCCAAGGAATTTAAAGAAGACACAAACATCTTATTGAACTTTAAAAAGATAACAATAAATGTCTAAGTGATGTCCAAGAAAATATTAACCATGACTGAATAAAGTTAAGAAAAATATAGGAGGATTTGAGAACTGAATTCAGAAAATAAATAGAAATTTTGAAGAGAACTCAGGCTGAAATTAGGACCCAATTGAAACATCCAATAACCAAACTAGAAAACTCAAGGAAAAGCCTCCAGAAGTAGAATGGCCCAGAATAAGCAGAGCTTGAAAATAAAGTAGAGAAATTGAACCAGTCAAAAAATAATAATAATGCATTAAAGCAACCTTTGAAAACTCTGTGAGATGGTGAAAAGACCAATCTTCAAATTATAGCTAAGATAAAGGAGAAGAAACTCAGTTCAATTGCAGATAGCAGCTCTTCAACAAAATCATAGAATATAACTTTCCCAAACTAGCAAAGACATGCCCATAGAGACACAAGAACACAGAACATAGAACTAGAAAAGAAACTCCCCATGCTATATTATAGTTAAAATACCAAAAATACCTAACAAACTATATTGCAAGACAGAAAATAAACATAAGTCAATATATAAAAGAAAACCCATCAGAACAACAGCTGCCTTCTCAATGAACTTTAAAAGCCAGAAGAGCCTGTAACGATGTACTTTGTTTTGAAGTCAACACCACATTATTATTAACTGTGGTATTTAGCCTGATGGGCTAAAAAACATTTACACCCATGCTTCCTATGTGGCTCTAAGTTTCTCTCCATTGATTTACCTCTCACAGTCATCCCTGTCCTGCTTTCCCAGGCTATTGTAACCACTAGTCTATTCTACACTTCTCTGGAAACAGCTGTATAATTTGACATCCAGTGAGATCAGGCAGTATCAGTTTTTCAGTACCTGGCTTGTGTCATTTTATATAATGTCTTCCAGACTCACTCATGTTGGTCCAAAAGATAGAAGACCATCCTTTCATGACTGAATAGTTGTCTATTGGGAATGTGCAGAAATGTATTTTCTTCATCTATTTATACATTGGTGGACACTTGCTTTGATTCCTAGCTTGGGCTACTGTGAACAGTGCTGCAGTGAACATAGGAGTACAGCTATCTAGGCATCTGCCTTCATTTCCTTTGGATAGATGTCCATGGAGGGACTGCTAGATCACATGCTAGGTCTGCTTCTATTGTTTGAGGTAACTCCATAATGGCCCTACCAATTTGCATTGCCAGCAAGAGCATATAAATAAACCTTCCTGTTTCTCCACACCCATGCCAGCACTCTCTATTTTGTGTCTTATTTTTGTGCTCATCATCCTAACTGAAGTGAAATAATTGGGTTCTCATTATGGTTTTAATTTGCATCAATGGCATGGCTCTTACATGTACTTGTTGGCTATGTGTATTCATTTGATGTCTTCTCAGGTCCTTCGCTTGTGTTTTAATTGCATTATTTGCTGGTTTTGGTACTAAATTTCTTATATTCTAGACATTAATTACTTGCCAGAGTCTTAGGTTGTAAATATTTCTGTCCCCTACTGTAAGTTATATCTTCATTCTATTAATTATGTTCTTTATTGTGCAAAAGCTTTTTAGTTTAACATAACTCAATGCACCCAATTATTGGCTGCTGTTGCCTGAGCTTTTGAGTTCTTGACTAAGAAAAATAGTATTGTGAAGTGAGGTTATCAACGCAAAATGGAGCTCTTGCTTCAAAGAGAATAATGCTATCTTACTATTAAGCAAAATATGAGGGGCAATGGCTTAGGAATCGCAGATTGTAACAGAAGACATGTTTCACTGTGGACACGTTTACATGAGATCTTCTTAATCAAATTGTTCCTCAGCCTTCTAGCAAATATCAACTGGAAATTTTCTTTGTTACAGAACAAAGTAAGTCATCAGTCACTCTAAATATATTGCTTATGAGCACGTTGGGAAACTGCTGTAGGTCCAGGCGTTAGGCCTGATGACGTTCCGAGCTTTTGACTTGTTGGAAAGCTGGTGCTCTAGGGAAAATGCATTTTAAAGGTTTTCATAGTCACGAGGATGTTAGTTCAGCACAAGGGTGTGGGCAATGATTAGCTCTTGGGGGCACTAAAACAGCTCAAGATCTTTTGGCTCTGGTCTAACATTGTAACTTTCCATAATCAAAGAGTTCCTTCGCCTTGTAAAATCTCTAACCCTGGCATGGCTTTTGTGTTTTCTGGGAAGTTAAGTTTCTAGGATCAACTTTACTTTTGTTTTACAAGGAAAGATCCAGTTTTCCCTGGGGCCCTTTGTTGAAGAGCCTGCCCTTTCTTTGGCTTCGGCTTTAATTATCGGTATGTTCATTAAGAGCTGATCATATTTCAGTGGATGGATGTTCCGTGTGGCCGTCTGTGAAAACCTGCACCACACTGATTGTTCTCCCAAAGCTTTGTGAAAATATATTCAGGTCAGAGAAAGCAATTCCCCCAGCTTTGTCATTTTTTGTTCAAGATTGCTATTTCAGGGGCTGGGGGGGTGGGGAGTCTTTTGTTTCACATGAATTTTAACCGTGTTTTTTTTGTTTCCTGGAAGAGCATTAGTAGTGTTTGATAGGGATCACCTAAAACCTGTAGATCATTTTGGACAATATGGAGATTTTAATAATATTTATTCTAATAGTCTATGAGCATAGAAAATGATCTTTTCATTTATTTATGTCCTCTTTTATTTCTCTCCCAAGTGTTTGGTTTGGTTTGATTTTTGTGTAGGGACATGGATGCAGAGCCTTGTACATGCTAGAGTTCTGAATTACAGCTCGAGCCCTATTTTATAGTTCTCTAGGTACTAATCATTTACATTGTTGGTCACATTATTCCCAATTAAAATTTTTGTACCTATTTTACATAGGATTCGTTTCCTGAGTGCTTTTCAGATAGTGGCTCTTCTATATAGAACAATAACAAATTACTTCTCATTTTATCTACTTCTATTTCTGTGTATATGTAGCATCTGTGTGAATACAGATACCCCCGACTTCCCAAAAGAGGGGTCAGATCCTCTGGAACTGGAGTTACAGGCAGTTGAGAGCCGCCTGCTGCTGCTGCTGGGAACTGAACTCCAGTCCTCTAGAAGAACAACGGGTGCTCTTAACTGCTGGGCTATCTCTCTAGCCTTAAGGACGGAGTTTTTATGTGCTGACTTTGTATACCACAACTTTCAACAACCCACAGAATTCATTTATTAGTCCTAATAGTTTCTGATGTAATCTCAGTTTTCTATATCAATGATAATATTATCTATAAATGGGGACAATTTGACACCTTACTTTCATATCTGATGCCTTTGATTTATCTTAGCTAATGACTCTAGCCAGAACATTCAGTCCACTCGACATAAAAGTGGTGAAAGAGGCAACCTTGTTTTGTTCCATGTCACAGCAGAAAGCTTCAATTTTTCCTGTTCAACATGATATTAAGTATGGGTCTGACATATGGTGCCTTTTACTACATTGAAATATATTTCTTCTATACCTAACAACTTGAATCTTTGACATGAAGGGATGTTACATTTTATCAAAGATTTTTCTCTTAATATATAAAATAATCATTTTATCATGCTGACATGAGATATCACATTTTGAAAATCCTTGCCTCTTGCATGGACCCCAGAGGGCATGGCGAATGGCCTTTCAGTGTGCCACCAAGATCAGTTCCCTCAAACTTTTTCAAGTCTTTGTTACACTTACTTTGGGGTGGGGTTGTGGAGTACATGTGTAGGTCAGAGGACAGCTTTAGGGGCTTGGTTCTCTCCTTCTACTACATGGGTTCCAGAGATTAAATTCGGATCGTCGGGCTTGGCAGTGAAGCCTTACCTGCTGCCCCTTCCCACTAGCCCACTTTATCTTTTGCATCCATGTTAATCATATATGTTTTTGTTTTTCATTTACTCTGCTCTTGTCTGGTTTATGGAGAGGAACAATGCTAGCCTTGTGAAGTGGTTTTGGAAGCATTCACTTGTTTTCCAATGTTTGGGCCTAGTTTAAAGCGATTTAGTTCTTCCAACATCTTTGAAAGAATCTAGTAGTCACTCTACCAGACCCCGAGCTCTGCTTTATTAGGAGATTTCTTATTGCTTATTTTAATCACCTTCCTGCTTACTGGTTGGCAGAGATTTCCTAATTCTTCTCCCTCAACTTTGTCATGTCATTTCTTCTGGTTTTACCAATATGTTAGCATATATGATAAATCATTTTTTTCAGATTTTTTTTCTATATTCTTTGTTTACATTCTAAATGATTTCCCCATTCCCGGTTCCCCCCTTCCCATAAGTCCCATAAGCCCTCTTCCCTCTGCCTATTCCCCAATCACCCCCTCCCATTTCTCTGTCCTGGTAATCCCCTACAATTATGCTGCATCACGCATTTCCAGGACCAGGGTCCTCTCCTTCCTTCTTCTTGGGAATCATTTGATATGTGAATTGTGTCTTGGGCATTCAGAGCTTCTGGGGTAATATCCACTGATCAATGACTGCATTCCATGTGTATTCTTTTGTCATTGGGTTACCTCACTTAGGATGATATTTTCCAGTTCCAGCCATTTGCCTAAGAATTTTATAAATTCATTGTTTGTAATTGCTGAGTATTATTCCATTGTGTAAATATACCACATTTTCTGTATCCATTCCTCCATTGAGGGACATCTGGGTTCTTTCCAGCTTCTGGCTATTATAAATAAGGCTGCTATGAACATAGTGGAGCATGTGTCCTTATTGCATGCCAGGGAATCCTCTGGTTGTATGCCCAGGAGCGGTATAGCGGAGTCCTCCTAAAGTGTCATGCCCAGTTTTCTGAGGAACCACCAGACTGATTTCCAGAGTGGTTGTACCAGCTTGCAATCCCACCAGCAGTGGAGAAGTGTTCCTCTTTCTCCACATCCCTGCCAGCATCTGCTGTCACCCAAGTTTTGGGTCTTAGCCATTCTTAGCCATTCTGACTGGTGTGAGGTGAAATCTCAGGGTTGTTTTGATTTGCATTTCCCTAATGACTAATGATGCTGAACATTTCTTAAGGTGCTTCTCAGCCATCTGAAGTTCTTCAGGTGAAAATTCTTTGTTTAGCTCTGTACCCCATTTTTTAATAGTGTTATTTGGTTCTCTGGGGTCTAACCTCTTGAGTTCTTTGTATACATTGAATATTAGCCCTCTGTCAGATGTGGGGTTGGTGAAGATCTTTTCCCAATTTGTTGGTTGCTGTTTTGTCCCTTTGACAGTGTCCTTTGCCTTACAGAAACTTTGTAATTTTATGAGGTCCCATTTGTCAATTCTTGATCTTAGAGCATAAGATATTGGTGTTCTGTTCAGGAAATTTTCCCCTTGTCCTCAAGGGTCTTCCCCAGTTTCTTTTCTATTAGCTTCAGTGTGTCTGGTCTTATGTGGAGGTCCTTGATCCACTTGGAGTTGAGCTTAGTACAAGGAGATAAGAATGAATCAATTTGCATTCTTCTGCATGCTGACCTCCAGTTGAACCAGCACCATTTGTTAAAAAGGCTATCTTTTTTCCACTGGATGGTTTTAGCTCCTTTGTCAAAGATCAAGTGACGATAGGTGTGTGAGTTCATTTCTGGGTCTTCAATTCTATTCCATTGATCTACCTGCCTGTCACTGCACCAATACCATGCAGTTTTTAACACAATTGCTCTGTAGTACTGCTTGAGGTCCAGGATACTGATTCCCCCAGAAGTTCTTTTACTGTTGAGAATAGTTTTAGCTATCCTGGGTTTTGTAATTCTTGTGGTTTCAGTTGAAATTATTTTTTTCATTTTTGATTTTGAGCCTATTTTAGTTTGTTTGCCTAGAGATTTGTTTTGGCTCGTTTGTTTTTTGTTTGTTTGTTTGTTTGTTTGTTTTGTTTTGTTTTGTTGGTTTTGTTTTTCATCCAGGGTCTTATATAACACAGGTTGCCTACAAACTCATTATATAGCCTAATATGACCTTTAACTTCTGGTTACTACATATCTACCTCCAGGAGAGCTAAAGGAACATAAACATGCTACTGTGCCTGACTTATGTGGTATAGGGATCAAACGTAGAGCCTTGTGCATGCAAAGCAAGTGAGCTATATTACCAACCCAGCATATTGATTTAAAAAGAAATCACCGTGGTGTGGTAGTGGTATATCAGAAGGATTACAAGTTCCAGGCAAGTCTGTCAAGACCCCGTCTCAAAGAAATAATAGTAATTCTTCATTTCATATATTTTTGTTTTAAATGTCTATTTTCTTTTACTCTGATCATGGGTGGGAGTTGGGGGAGAGGCACATGAAGTCCTAAGAGAATGGGAATTATTCACAAGGGTGTGGCCATGTCAAGAACCCAGCATCTCAGAGCCATGGGAATGTCAAGGTATTCCCCAGGACAGTCTGGCAAATCCTTCCCCAGGTCAGGCTCAAGGAAATGGCAAAGCCTTTCACTGGTGATAGGTGGACATTGACAGTATGTACAGAAAACATCAGCTGTAGCTTTTCCTGCCCAGTGTTTATACCCTGAGACTGTTTCCCAATGGAGACTTCCTACCAGCATTACCTAAACCCACCTCCTTGCTGAGCTGTATCCAACAAAGTCAACCACTCTGTTCAGATGAATGAAATACATATACTGAGTATCTTGGCTGCTGCTCATGTGTCTTTACCAGAGCATGTGCCTAACTTGATCCCAGCTTTTCTGTAAGGGTGGCTACATATGTCTGTCATTTCCTCATTCCCTGTCACCCAGTTAGGTCTACCCCTAAGCTGTTCAAGTCATAGAGCAAATGAGCATGTGTTCATGCATGCATGGGTACACGTGTGATTGCAGATGTGTGTCCACATACATGTAAATGCTAGAGGCCAAGCTTGAGGATCATTTATCAGATGTCATCCAAATAGACTTTCTTTTAAAAGTGCATTCTCATTAGCCAGGAGCTCACAGAGTAAGTGATGTTGTCAGTTAGGAATGGCTAACAGAAATTTCATATCCCTTCCTTCCAAATTTGAAACTGAGGTATAGCAATAAGAGAATTTATTTAGGTCTGCAACCCAAAGAAGGCCCTCATTAACTATACATACAAACACTCATATATTCGTAAACATAGCCTCATAAAAGTTCAGCTTCATAATCCATCTCAAAAGGAGTCTGCAAAGCACATATGTGATCATCTAGCAAGACAAGTAATAACATTCTGCCTTGCAACCAGCAAGCCTAAGAACATCAAGAAAATAGGTTCTGCTGATCAGGCTCACTCGACTAATGGAAAGGAAAAATGGTGGCACACATCTGTAATCCCAGCACTAGGCAAATGAAAGCAGGAGGATCAAGAGTTCAGAGTCATCTCTAACTACATAGTGAGTTATATGCCAGTGCAGGCTACATAAGATAGTGTCTCACAAACAAAGAAGGAGAACAAGCTGAAAATACACTGAATAGTTCCAATGTACCCTGTGTTTAAGCAAAGGGGTATTCCTGTCGGCAGATTAAAGTTTACACTGAACATGCCATTCTAGGCCTCATCTAAAGGATCACAAATCTCTATCTTCAGCTTCATTTTCTCCTTCTTCATTGCCATGGGAACTCTAGCTACACTAAATTTTACTAAGAAAAATGTTCCATTATGACTGAACAGTATACCCATGGTATAGATACCTTTTGCAATACTTCATAACCAACACAGAGACCCACAAGTGGACGTGGTACAGAGAACAGACTTTGGCATGCTCAGCCCAGATCTAAACTCTGTATTATACCTGCTCCCTCTAAGTCTCAAGGATCATTGCAGAAGAAAGGGTGGAAGGATTGGAATAGCCAGATGACTACAGGCTCTTCCTGTAGAGGTGACCACAAGGAAGTATTGTCTTCTGGACACAGCAGGGCAGCTGCCCCTATGGGTTCAAAGCAACTGTGACAGCACACACAAAAACTGCACAAGCTCAAACCAGGTAAAATTCCAACAAAGAAAGGGGAGGTAGCCACAAAGCCCTACCCAGGTGAGGAGTGATGGATAGCTGTAGGGGGAGGGAAAGCCAGTTTTCTTTCAGGGTATGGCCCCAGGACAGGTGACCATGCTTCAGCTAAAGGCCACACATTCAAGAAAAAAAGCAGAACAAATGATTTGATGAGTTTTAAAAACAGAAAACCAGAACACTAAATTGGGTAGGTAGAGAAGGGGGTTGGTGTGTGTGGGTATGAGGAGTTAGGGATGGGCTGGAGAGCTGGCTCAGCAGTTAAGAGCACTGATTGCTCTTCCGAAGGTCCTGAGTTCAAATCCCAGCAACCATATAGTGGCTCACAAATATCCATAAAGAGATCTGATGTCCTCTTCTGGTGTGTCTGAAGACAGCTTCAGTTTACTTACATATAATAAATAAATAAATCTTTAAAAAAAAAAAAAAAAAAAGAGGAGTTGGGGTGGGCGGGTAAGTATGATCAAAACACACTGTGCAAAATCCTCAACAGACTAACAAAAAGATGAAGGAAAACCCTACCCTGCCATGTCATGTCCTTCCAGCTTACATTCCTTCTGCCTGAAAAACAGTTCTTCCTTAAAGATTGCTTCCTCTTTGAAGACGTTTCCCTCGGTAGTACTAATCCCGCCATCTGTGAGCACATAACATTTTATGTAACTCAGTCCTTCTGGGATTACCTCCAAAGCACACCAACTGCCTGTCATTATGCTGCCCCTGCACAGCCGCCCATCCTAGGAAGCACGTGGAGGAGAGAGAGACAAGAGGCAGGATTATAAATGCCACTGTAGGGGAAATAGGTTACTAAGGCAGTCCATGGTACTGTGACAATTATCCAAGGATATAATCCAGAGTAAAGCTAAAGTCTTTAAAGTAAAGACAAGAGTAAAGACAAGAAGAAAAAAAATGATTCATGGGAACATATGTGGCATGCATGTAAATAAACCGATGACTGAGCCATTGGAAAGTGAGGGTCCTGCTTTCTGTATTCAAGATCCATCAGAGTAACTACTTCCTTCATCTGACTCCATCAATGGAGAATTTCTGCAAAGTGCATTTGTGTCTAATGCATTCAGCTATGGTCAGGTTACACTTCTTATTCTCTAGGAATCTATTAAAATTAGGATCATTTAATATTGTTGTATCAATATTTGTAGTTTATATGCTGTGTTGAATCATGTATAATTTTATGGATAGAAGGAACACAAACAATATTTTACTTCTCAATACCATCAGGGTCTTTTGTAGCCTAACAAATGGTGCTGGTTAAACTGGAGGTCAGGATGTAGAAGAATGCAAATCTATCCATTGTCATCTCCCTGTACAAAGCTCAAGTCCAAGTGGATCAAGGACCTCCACATAAAACCAGACACACTAAAACTCATAGAAGAGAAAGTGGGGAAGAGCCTCAAATACGTGGGCACAAGGGACAAGTTCCTGAACAGAACACCAATAGCTTATGCTCTAAGATCAAGAATTGACAAATGGGACCTCATAGAATTGCAAAGCTTCTGTAGGGCAAAGGATACTGTCAATAGGACAAAATGGCAACCAACAGATTGGGAAAAGATCTTTACCAATCCTACATCCAATAGACAGCAAATATCCAATATATACAAAGAACTCAAGAAGTTAGCCTCCAGAGAACCAAATAACCCTATTAAAAAATGGGGTACAGAGCTAAACAGAGATTTCTCAACTGAGGAATACCAAATGGCTGAGAAGCACCCAAAGAAAAGTTCAACATCCTTAGTCATCAGAGAAATGCAAATCAAAACAACCCTGAGATTCCACCTCACACCAGTCAAATGGCTAAGAATGGCTAAGATCCAAAACTTAGGTGACAGCAGATGCTGGCAGGGATGTGGAGAAAGAGGAACACTCCTCCATTGCTGGTGGGATTGCAAGCTAATACAACCACTCTGGAAATCATTCTGGCGGTTCCTCAGAAAACAAAGTATTACCTGAGTACTCAGTTACACCACTCCTGGGCATATACCCCAAAGATGCTCCAACATATAACAAGGACACATGTTCCACTATGTTCATAGCAGCCTTATTTATAATAGCTAGAAGCTGGAAAGAACCCACATGTCCTTCATCAGAGGAGTGGATACAGAAAATGTGGTACATTTACACAATGGAGTACTGCTCAGCTATTAAAAACAACAACTTCATGAAATTCTTAGGCAAATGGATGGAACTAGAAAATATCATCCTGAGTAAGGTAACCCAGTCACAAAAGAACACACATGGTATGCACTTACTGATAAGTGGATATTAGCCCAAAAGCTCCAAATACCCAAGATACAATTCACTGACCACATGAAGCTCAAGAAGAAGGAAGACCAAAATGTGGATGCTTCAGTCCTTCTTAGAAGGGGGAACAAAATGCTCACAGGAAGAGATATGGAGACAAAGTGTGGAGGAAAGGCCATACAGAGACTGCCCCTCCTGGGAATCCATCCCATATACAGACACCAAACCCAGACACTATTGCTGATGCCAAGAAGTGCTTACTGAAAGGAACCTGATATAGCTGTCTTCTGAGAGGCTGTCATAGAGCCTGACAAATACAGCAGCCAACCATTGGACTAAGCATGGGGTCCCCAAAGGAGGAGTTAGAGAAAGGACTTAAGGAGCTGAAGGGGTTTGCAACCAATAGGAAGAACAATATCAACCAACCAGACCCCCAAGAGCTCCCAGGGACTAAACCACCAATGAAAAGGTACACATGAAAGGACCCATGGCTCCAGCCGCAAATGTAGCAGAAGCGGGCCTTGTCCGACATCAATGGAAGGAGAGGACCTTGGTCCTGTGAAGACCTGATGCCCCACTGTAGGGGAATGCCAGGGTGGGGAGGTGGGAGTTGGTGTGTGGTGGGGGAACACCCTCACAGAAGCAGGGAGAGGATGAGATTGGGGGTTTCCAGAGGGGAAACCAGGAAAGGGGATAACATTTGAAATGTAAATGAGTAAAATATCCAATTAAAAAGAAATTAATTTAACCCTTTTCTATTTTCATAATTATTACTGTCTTCCCTCTCAATATTTTATTCTCTGCTTTCTTGTTTCTGACGCTATTCTGTATTAGACAGATTGATTTCTTAACCTTTTTTCCCAATATAGAAATTATGCGGGGAGCAGCAGAGCCAGGCACGAACAGCTC
Organism: Apodemus agrarius; assembly: GCA_964023405.1. NCBI lineage: Eukaryota > Metazoa > Chordata > Mammalia > Rodentia > Muridae > Apodemus > Apodemus agrarius. Next base: position 160,268,422 of record OZ030005.1, on the reverse strand, counting down.
AGCCAAGGACACGCGGTGCTTTCAGCAGGGGCAGCCATCTTGCCCCAGACCCCCGCGCGCAAACAGCAGGCACACTGGACGCAGTGAGCGGCTGGAATCAGGTGCGTGGCCAGAGTTATAGCTTAGCTTAGCTCTGCAGCAGATCCGGGCACAGAAAGATCAGCCGCGGGTGCAGACTAGCAGCCGGGACCAGCTCTCCGAGCGGACTAGCAGCGAGGGGCCACTGGGCCGCCTCGGGGCACAGCTCGGCACTCTAGCAGCTGGAGTCAGGGACCTGGACTCAGAGCGAGCATAGTCCAGCACAGACAAGCTGCCAGAAGGGATCTGTCTCCTGGGGACAGGCGTGCTGTGCTTTCAGCAGGGCGCCATCTACAATAAGACCAACTAGTGCCAGAGATAAAGAGATGGCAAAAGGCAAACGTAGGAACGTTATTAACAGAAATCAAGGCAATATGGCACCATCTGAACCCAATTCGCCAACCACAGCAAGTCCAGGATACCCCAGCACACCAGAAAAACAAGAGTTAGATATAAAAGCACAGGTCATGATGCTCCTAGAGGAACACAAAAAAGACATAAACAAATCTCTTAAAGAAATGCAGGGGAACATCAATAGAGTAGAAGCTCTTACAATCCAAACACAAAAAACACTTAAAGAACTCCAGGAGAATATGGGCCATCAGACAGAAACCAATAAAGAGGAAGTGAGAAAATCAGTTAAAGAAATGCAGGAGAACTTGAAACAACAGGCAGAAGTCATGAAAGAGGGAGCACAAAAATATATTAAAGAATTACATGAAAACACAAACAAACAAATGATGGAACTGAGCAAAACCATCCAAGATCTGAACACAGAGGTAGAAACAACTAAGAAATCACAAAAGGAGGCAACCTTGGAGATAGAAAACCTTGGGAAGAAAACAGGGGTCGTAGATGCAAACATAAACAACAGAATACAAGAGATAGAAATAAGAATCTCCGATGCTGAAGATAACATAGTAACCATTGACTCCACAGTCAAAGAAAATGCAAAATCCAAAAGGCTTGTAACCCAAAACATCCAGGAAATCCAGGACACAATGAGAAGACCAAACCTAAGGATTATAGGGATAGATGAGAGTGAAGATCTACAACTTAAAGGGCCAGCAAATATCTTTAACAAAATTATGGAAGAAAACTTTCCTAACTTAAAGAGAGAGATGCCCATGAATGTACAAGAAGCCTACAGAACTCCAAACAGACTGGACCAGAACAGAAACACCTCCCGTCACATAATAATCAAAACCCCAAATGTACTAAACAAAGAAAGAATATTAAAGGCAGTAAGAGAAAAGGGCCAAGTAACATATAAAGGAAGACCTATCAGAATCACACCAGACTTCTCTCCAGAAACCATGAAAGCTAGAAGATCCTGGGCAGACCTCATGCAGACCCTAAGAGAAAACAAATGTCAGCCAAGACTACTATACCCAGCAAAACTCTCAATCAACATAGATGGAGAAATCAAAATATTCCATGACAGGACCAAATTTACACAATATCTTTCCACTAACCCAGCTCTACAAAGGATAATAGGAGGAAAACTCCAACACAAGGAAGGAAATGGCACCCAAGAAAAAGCAAGACAGTAAACTTCTTCCATCAAACTCAAAGGAAGATAACTACTCAAAAACAAAAATAACATCAAAAATGTCAGGAAGTAATAATCTCTATTCCTTAATATCTCTTAACATCAATGGACTCAACTCCCCAATAAAAAGACATAGACTAACAGACTGGATACGGAAACAGGACCCTACATTTTGCTGCTTACAGGAAACACACCTCAGAGTCAAAGACAAACACTACCTTAGAGTAAAAGGATGGAAGACAAATTTGCAAGCAAATGGTCACAGGAAGCAAGCTGGAATAGCCATTTTAATATCAGATAAAATTGACTTTCAACCCAAAGTCATCAAAAGAGACACAGAAGGTCACTTCCTGCTAGTCAAAGGAAGAATCCACCAAGAGGAACTCACAATTCTAAACATCTACGCTCCAAATGTAAGGGTACCCTCATTTGTAAAAGAAACCTTACTAAAGCTCAAAGCACACATTGCACCTAACACAATGATTGTGGGGGACCTCAATACTCCTCTATCTACAGTGGACCGACCAGGAAAACAGAAACTAAACAGAGACACGGAGAAACTCATCGAAACTTTGGAGCAATTGGATTTAACAGATATATATATAGAACATTTCACCCTAAAGCAAAAGACTATACCTTTTTCTCAGCCCCTCATGGTACCTTCTCCAAAATCGACCATATAATTGGACACAAGACAGATCTCAACAAATATAAAAAGATCGAACTAATCCCATGTCTCTTATCAGATCACCATGGAGTAAGAGTGTTCTTCAATAGCAACAAAAACAACAGAAAATCCCCATACGCTTGGAGGCTGAACAATATTCTACTCAATGATACCTTAGTCCAGGAAGAAATAAAGAAAGAAATCAAAGAATTCTTAGAACTTAATGAAAATGAAGGCACAACATACCCAAATCTATGGGACACAATGAAAGCAGTGCTTAGAGGAAAACTCATATCCCTGAGTGTCTCCAAAAAGAAACAGGAGAGAGCATATACCAGCAACTTAATGGCGCACTTGAAAGCTCTGGAACAAAAAGAAGCAATTTCACCCAGGAGGAGTAGAAGACAGGAAATCATCAAACTCAGGGCTGAAATCAATCAAGTTGAAACAAAAAGAACCATACAAAGAATCAACAAAACCAGGAGCTGGTTCTTTGAGAAGATCAACAAGATAGATAAACCCCTAGCCAGACTTACTAAAGGGCACAGAGACAGTATTCAAATTAACAAAATTAGAAATGAAAAGGGAGATATAACAACAGAAACTGAGGAAATTAAAAAAATCATCAGATCCTACTACAAAAACCTATACTCAACACAACTGGAGAATCTGGAGGAAATGGACAATTTCCTCGACAGCTACCAAATACCAAAATTAAACCAGGATCAAATAGATCGTCTAAACAGACCCATAACCCCCAAAGAAATAGAAGGGGTCATAGACAGTCTTCCAACCAAAAAGAGCACAGGACCAGACGGTTTTAGTGCAGAATTCTATCAGACCTTCAAAGAAGTCCTGATACCGATACTCTTCAAATTATTCCACAAAATAGAAACTGAAGGAACACTACCCAACTCATTCTATGAAGCCACAATTACCCTGATACCAAAACCTCACAAAGATCCAACTAAGAAAGAGAACTACAGGCCAATTTCTCTTATGAATATCGATGCAAAAATACTAAACAAAATACTTGCCAACCGCATCCAAGAACACATCAAAACGATCATTCACCATGATCAAGTTGGCTTCATCCCAGGGATGCAGGGATGGTTCAATATACGGAAATCCATCAACGTAATCCACTACATAAACAAACTCAAAGAAAAAAACCACATGGTCATCTCATTAGATGCTGAAAAAGCATTTGACAAAATTCAGCATCCTTTCATGCTAAAGGTCCTAGAAAGAACAGGAATTCAAGGCCCATATCTAAACATAGTAAAAGCAATATACAGCAGACCAGTAGCCAACATTAAGGTAAACGGAGAAAAACTCGAAGCAATCCCTCTAAAATCAGGGACTAGACAAGGCTGTCCCCTCTCGCCATATCTCTTCAATATAGTACTTGAGGTACTAGCTAGAGCAATTCGACAACAGAGGGAAGTCAAAGGGATACAAATCGGAAAGGAAGAAGTCAAACTATCACTATTCGCAGATGATATGATAGTTTACTTAAGTGACCCAAAAACCTCCACCAGAGAACTCCTGCAACTGATAAACAACTTCAGCAAAGTGGCTGGCTATAAAATCAACTCAAGTAAATCAGTAGCCTTCCTATACGCGAAGGATAAGCAGGCCGAGAAAGAAATTAGGGAAATGACACCCTTCACAATAGCCACAAATGATATAAAGTATCTTGGAGTGACGCTAACCAAACATGTGAAAGATTTATACGACAAAAACTTCAGGTCTCTGAAGAGGGAAATTGAAGAAGACATCAGAAAATGGGAAAATCTTCCATGCTCATGGGTTGGCAGGACTAATATAGTCAAAATGGCAATCTTGCCCAAAGCAATATACAGATTCAATGCAATTCCCATCAAAATCCCAACTCAGTTCTTCATAGAGCTAGAAAGAGCAATTCTCAAATTCATCTGGAATAACAAAAAACCCAGAATAGCTAAAACTATCATCAACAGCAAAAGAACTTCTGGGGGAATCAATATCCCGGACCTCAAGCAATATTACAGAGCAGTGGTATTAAAAACTGCATGGTATTGGTTCAGTGACAGGGAAGCGGATCAATGGAATAGGATCGAAGACCCAGAATTGAACCCACACATCTATGGCCAATTGATCTTCAACAAAGGAGCTGAAAACATCCAGTGGAAAAAAGATAGCCTTTTCAACAGATGGTGCTGGCTCAACTGGAGGTCAACATGCAGAAGAATGAGAATTGATCCACTCTTATCTCCTTGCACTAAGCTCAACTCCAAGTGGATCAAAGACCTCCACATAAAACCAGACACACTAAAACTAATAGAAATGAAACTGGGGAAGACCCTTGAGGACATTGGCTCAGGGGAAAAATTCCTGAACAGAACACCAATTGCTTATGCTCTAAGAGCAAGAATAGACAAATGGGACCTCATAAAACTACAAAGTTTCTGTAAGGCAAAAGACACTGTCAAAAGGATAAATCGGCAACCAACAAATTGGGAAAAAATCTTCACCAACCCCACATCCGACAGAGGGCTAATCTCCAATGTATACAAAGAACTCAAGAGGTTAGACCCCAGAAAACCAAATAACCCTATCCAAAAATGGGGTACAGAGCTAAACAGAGTCTTTTCACCTGAAGAAATTCGGATGGCTGAGAAACACCTTAAAAAATGTTCAACATCACTAGTCATTAGGGAAATGCAAATTAAAACAACCCTGAGATTTCACCTCACACCAGTCAGAATGGCTAAGATTAAAAACTCAGAAGACATCAGGTGTTGGCGAGGATGTGGAGAAAGAGGAATACTCCTCCACTGCTGGTGGGAATGCAAGCTGGTACAACCACTCTGGAAATCAGTATGGCGGTTCCTCAGAAAACTGGGCGTGATACTTCCGGAGGACCCAGCAATACCACTCCTGGGAATATACCCAGAAGATTCACCAGCATGCAATAAGGATACATGCTCCACTATGTTCATAGCAGCTTTATATATAATAGCCAGAAGCTGGAAAGAACCCAGATGTCCCTCAACAGAAGAATGGATACAAAAAATGTGGTATATATACACAATGGAGTACTATACAGCCATTAGAAACAATGAATTCATGAAATTCTTAGAGAAATGGATGGAGCTGGAGAATGTCATACTAAGTGAGGTGACCCAGTCTCAAAAGAATACCCATGGTATACAGTCACTGATAAGTGGATATTAGCCTAGAAGCTTAGAACACCAAAGACACAAATCACATATCAAGTGATGTCTCACAAGAAGAAAGGAGTGGACACTGGTGCTAGAATGGACCAAAACATCATTGTGGGAGAGTACAAGAACAGTAAGGTGAGAGGGGGTGGATGAGGGAGCAGGGGGAGGGAAAAGGACATGTGGGACCTTTGGGGGTGGGGAACCAGAAAAAGGGAAATGAATTGTAAATATAGAATATATACAATAAAAAAAAAATAATGAACTCAAAAAAAAAAAGAAATTATGCAACTGATTTTATTTTTAGAATATACTGTTAGATTTATAATAAATTGACTGAGTCACATTAATCACGTCTCCTCTTCACTGGAAAGGGCAGGGCCTTTAGCATCCTGTAAATCCCTCCACACTTCTCCCTCCTGACTGCCCTATTATTGTGGAGTATTTTGTTTCCAGTTTCTCTTGAGCCGTAACTAGCTCTGCCATTATCTCTACCCTTGGCTCATCATTCTTTTGCTTCATTACTCCACCCTGAGATCATTTTCACTCCTACTCAAGCGTGAGTAGTCCTCATAGCGAGGTAGCATGCATTCCCAAGCATCAGCATCCAGGGTCCCTGATTGATGACCCAGCCTTTCAATGATAATCTTAGCTACCTCTCCATCTGTCTGTGATGGGAATAACCAGACCCAGTCCCTTGCAGATACTACGCATGTGCTTGGCATTGTATCCCCCGTGTGTTACAGGATCTAAGCATGGTGCCTGCTCTGAGGAATCAAGAGAGCTGAGATCCCTAGAAGGCACACAAGCTGGGTGTGGATCTTTTTCTTATTACATTCCCAAGACTGAGAACTTCCTGTCCCGGTGGCAAACGCTCTGGAAAGACCTTGGATAAAGTTTTCTGGTTCCCGTGGAGCTGTATATCCTCATCACTGTGTGGTAGTGGTTCTGTTATACTTTCTAATGTGAACAGTGTTTCCTTTGCTCATTCTGAGGTCGGCTCTGTAAAAATGGGAGAATATACGTTAATATTAAAAAATATCTCCTGACAGGAACCTGATATAGCTGTCTCCTGAGAGACTCTGCCAGTGCCTGAAAAATACAGAGGGGGGTGTTCTTAGCTAACCATTGAACTGAGCACAGGATCCCCAGTGGAGGAGCTAGAGAGAGGACCCAAGGAGCTGAAGGGGTCTGCAGCGCCATAGGAGGAACAACAATATGAACCAACCAGTATACCCAAAGCTCCCAGGGACTAAACCATCAACCAAAGAGTACACATGGAGGGACCCATGGCTCCAGCTGCATATGTAGCAGAGGTGGTCTTGTTGGGCATCAAAGGGAGGAGGGGCCCTTGGTCCTGAGAAGACTCGATGCCCCAGTATAGGGGAATGTCAGGACAGGAAAGCAGGAGTGGGTAGGTTAGTGAGCAGGGGGAAGGAGGATGGAAAAGGGGCTTTTCGGAGGGGAAACCAGGAAAGGGGATAACATTTGAAATGTAAATAAAGAAAATATCTAATAAAAATGTAAATACAAAGAAATATCACAGGTAATAAATCTAAACCCTAGACTGAGCAATAGATGATTGTTGAGACAGAAAAGTGATTTTTTTAATTCAATACATTCACTGCCTTAATTTGACATGTAAATTATATGTAAAATTAAATGTAGTAAAAGTTTTTGAGTTATAATGATTTTCAAATGAAGATTAAAATTACCTCATTATGGGTTAAGTTACTCCTCTAGGGTCCAAATCATACTTTGGACTATGATTAACTCTGACCTGGGACAAATCATTATTTTTTTAAGATAAAATTTTTCTCTCATAAAGTAGGTTGGTATGAGTTGCACACAGTGATTTCCTTCCAAAGACTTTGGCACAGAAGAGGGAGAAAGGTTGCCACAACAGTGGTGCTGCCCTTGAGATCTGACAGGGCGTCCACCACTAGCTGGCCAGAGCTGACAGCATAAGGATGTCGTGTTAACAAGATATAACAATGTCACTTTGCCAGACCAGACTGGCACTTCACATTCTCTTCTTCCCTTCTCCAACCCAGTGGGGAACAAGTTGAAAACCATCACCCAGATGAGGAACATTCTACAGAATAACAGCAAAGTATCTTCTAAACAGTCAAAGTCACACGGAGACAAAATGAATAAAAAATAACCCAAAGGAAAGCCTAACAAATTATTATCATTTAGAGACTCCTACATGAGCAAGAAGTGAGACGTGGTATCTCAGACAGAATTTAAGACTTATAAGTAAAAGTCCATGGAACACAAAAAACGAATAGGGCAGGCAACATGGGCAGTAGGCAGAGCATTGTGTAGAGTATGTGAGGCTCTGGGTTCCATTCACATCAATGTGCTCACACCACCGGCCTGTAATCCCAGCAGGAATACTATCCAAGGAGTCTAGGAGCAGCCCTGTGCCTTCCAGCATGTGAGAATGCAGGGAGAAGCTGCTGTCTATGTGCTCTGATGTGGATCCTCACACTGAATCCATCAGTACTTTGACCTCAGAATTCCCCATCTCAAAACTGTGAGAAAAAAGTTTCTTTTCCTTTTAAGTTACCTTGTGCATTGTATTGTATTGTAAGAGCACAGATAAACGGAGGCAGACTGGACCATAGCAGAACTACCCTGTGTATAATTGATAATTTGTTTTATATGAAATTTATCTTTATATGTTTTATGTTTTTGGGGGGTGGGGTGGGGAGGTATGTGAATGCCCATGGAGGCCAAACAGGGCACTGGATCCCCCGGGGGCTGGAGTTGCAGGTCATTTCAAGCCTCCTAAGGGTACTGGCAATTGAACTTAGGTCCTTTGTCAGAGCAATACACTCTCTCAATGTCTAAGCCATGTCTTCTCTGATTTGATTTTGAAGTATTTGAAAATTTTCTTCTCTGTTTCAATGTCCTAATGATATTCTTCTATATTATCTCCTGAAAGGTTTATAGTTCTAAATTTACTCTATATGAAGGCTATTTTTCTCTTTGAGGTTTGAGATAAGGCTTCATTTGTAAGAATCCAGTTGTTCTTACATCATTTACTGAACCAATTATCCTATATCCACTCATTCACACTGTTGTCCTCATTACATCTGAAGGTTATGCGAAACCTTCACTACATAAATTGCTTGTGTAAAAGCATACCTATGAGTTTTAAACCAAAATGCTAATACAATCCATCTAGAATAAAGACTATTTCAGTTATAAACCTATGGATCAAGTGGAAATGGTCCATAAATCTTACTTTAAGAAATGTGATCCAAATCCTACCAGGAGAGAACTGGTCTCCCAGGAGTGCTGGCACACCTGAGAGTACAGGTAAGACAACCACTTCTGCACATATTCCTGGCCCAAGAGAAATCTACCCAGAGCCAACAGGACACAGAAACTGAAGAGCAGCATGGGACAGGATACTTCCGGTTTCCATCTGTGCCCCAGAGATGACCCTGTGCCAAGCTCTCCATACCCAAATTCCATGCAGAAAGAGCTGGTCTCCCAGGAGTGCTGACACACAGGCTTACAGGAGGGACAATCCTCAGTTAGCGACAGCCAGACCAGCTAACACCACAGATAACCAGATGGCAACAGGCAAGGGCAAGAACATAAGCAACAGAAAGCAAGGCTACATGGTACCATCAAAACCCAGTTCTCCCACCACACCAAAAAAGCAAGACTGTGATTTAAAATCACATCTCATGATGATGATAGAGGATTTAAGAAGGACATAAATAATTTCCTTAAAGAAATACAGGAGAGCATCAATGTAGGGGAATACCAGAACAAGGAAGTGGGAAGGGTGAATGGGGGAACAGGAGGAGGGAAAAGGGCATATGGGACCTTTGGGGGGGGCAGGGAAACAGGAAAAGGGAAATGAAATGTAAATATAGAATATATCCATAAAAGAAAAGAAAAGAAAAGAAAAAAGAAATACAGGAGAACACAGGTAAACAGGTAGAAGCCCTTAAAGAGGAAACACAAAAATCCCTTAAAGAATTACAGGAAAACACAACCAAATAGGTGAAAGAAGTGAACAAAACCATCCTAGATCTAAAAATGGAAATAGAAACAATAAGGAAATCACAAAGGGGGACAACTCTAGACATAGAAAATGTAGGAAAGAGATCAGGAGTCAGAGATGCAAGCATCAACAACAAAAAACAAGAAATAGAGGTGAGAATCTAGGTGCAGAAGATACCATAGAAAACAATGACACAACAGTCAAAGAAAATGCAAAATGTAAAAAGCTCCTAGCCCAAAACATCCAGAAAATCCAGGACACAATGAGAAGGCCAAACCGAAATATTATAGGTATAGAAGAGAGTGAAGATTTCCAGCTTAAAGGGCCAGTAAATGACTTCTACAAAGTTATAGAAGAAAAATTCCCTAACTTAAAGAAAGAGATGCCCATAAACATACAAGAGGCCTTCAGAACTCCATACATATTAGACCAAAAAAGAAAGTCCTCCCATCACATAATAATCAAAACACAAAATGCACAAAACAAAGAATATTAAAAACAGTAAGGGGAAAAGGTCAAGTAATATATAAGGGAAGACCTATCAAATTACACCAGACTTCTCACCAGAGACTATGAAAACTAGAAGATCCTGGGCAGATGTCATACAGACCCTAAGAAAACATAAATGCCAGCCCAAGCTACTATACCCAGCAAAACTCTCAATTACCATAGACAGAGAAAGTAAGATATTCCATGGCAAAACCAAATTTACACGATATCTTTCTATAAACCCAGCTTTACAAAGTATAATAGATGGAAAATACCAATAAGAGAAACTACACCCTAGAAAAAGCAAGAAGGTAATCTTTCAACAAACACAAAAGAAGATATCCACACAAACATAATTCTACCTCTAACAACAAAAACAACAGGAAGCAACAATCACCATTCCTTAGTATTTCTTAGCAATGGACTCAATTCCCCAATACAAAGACATAGACTAACAGACTGGATACATGAACAGGACCCATCATTTTGCTGAATACAGCAAATGCACCTCAGTGACAAATACAGACACTACCTCAGGGTTAAAGGCTGGAAAACAATTTTCCAAGCAAATGGTTCCAAGAAACAAGCTGGAATGGCCATTCTAATATCAAATAAAATTGAGTTTCAAACTAAAGTTATCAACAAAGACAAGAAAGGACACTTCATACTCATCAAACGTAAAATCTACCAAGATTAACTCTCATTTCTGAACATCTATGCTCCAAATGCAAGGGCACCCACATTCATAAAAGAAACTTTACTAAAGCTCAAAGTGCATATTGCACTTCATACAATAATAGTGAGAGACTTCAACACCCCACTCTCATCAATGGGCAGATCATGGAAACAGAAACTAAACAAAGACACAGTGAATCAAACAGAAGTTATGAACCAAAGGCATTTAACAGATATCTATAGGACATTTCATCCTAAAACAAAATAATATACCTTCTTCTCAGCACCTCATAGTACCTTCTCCAAACCTGACCATATATTTGGTTACAAAACAGGCATCAACAGATAGAAGAAGATTGAAATAATCTAATGCATCCTATCAGATAATCCTGGACTAAGGCTGGTGTTCAATAATAACAACAAAAACAAAAACAACAGAAAACACACATACACATGGAAGCTGAGCAATGCTCTATTCAATGATAACTTGGTCAAGGAAGAAATAAAGAAATAAAGACTTTTGAGAATTCAATAAAAATGAACGCACAATGAAAGCAGTGCTAAAAGGAAAACTCATAGCTCTGAGTGCCCCCCAAAAGAAACTGTACAGAGTACCTGAACACTAGCAGATTAACAGCACACCTGAAAGCTCTAGAACAAAAAGAAGCAAATATACCCAAGAGAAGTAGATTGCAGGTAATAATCAAACTCAGGGCTGAAATCAACCAAGTAGCAACAAAAAGAATTATACAAAGAATCAACAAAACCAGTAGCTGTTTCTTTGTGAAAATCAACAAGATAAGTAGACCCTTAGCCAGACTAACCAGAGGGCACAGAGACAATATCCAAATTAACAAAATCAGAAATGGAAAGGGAGACATAACAATAGATACTGAGGGAATTCAAAAAAAATCATCAGATCATACTACAAAAGCCTATACTCACAAAAACTGGAAAATCTTGAAGAAATGGACAATTTTCTATATAGATATTAGCTACCAAAGTTAAATCAGGATCAGATAAATGATCTAAACAGTCCCATAACCCCTAAAGAAATAAAAGCAGTCATTAAAAAAAGTCTCCTGACCAAAACAAAGTCCAGGACCAGATGGGTTTAGTGCAGAATTCTATCAGACCATCAAAGAAGACCTAATACCAATATTCTTCAGACCTCTGCACAAAATAGAAACAGAAGGTATGCTACCCAATTCGTTCTATGAAGCCAGTTATGCTTATATCAAAACTTCACAAAGACAAGACAAAGAAAGAGAACTTTAGACTAATTTCCCTTATGAACATCGATACAAAAATCTCAATAAAATTCTCACAAACCAAATCCAAGAACACATCAAAATGATCTTTCACCACAATCAAGTAGGCTTCATCCCAGGGAGGCAGGGATGATTCAATATATGGAAATTCATCAACATAATCCACTACATAGAGAAATTCGAAATAAAAAAACACATGATCATTTCATTAGATTCTGAAAAAGCACTTGACAAAATTCAACATCCCTTCAGGTTAAAAGTCTTGAAAAGATCAGGAATTCAAGGCCCATACCTAAACATAGTAAAAGCAATATACAGCAAACCAGTAGCCAACATCAAACTAAATGGAGAGAAACTTGAAGCGATCCCACTAAAATCAGGAACTAGACAAGGCTTCTCACTCTCTTCCTATCTATTCAATACAGTACTTGAAGTTTTAGATAGAGCAATTAGACAACAAAAGGAGGTCAAAGGGACACAAATTGGAAAGGAAGAAGTCAAAATATCACTATTTGCAGAGGATATGATAGTGTACTTAAGTGACCCCAAAAATTCCACCAGAGAACTCTTAAACCTGACAAAAAATTCAACAAAGTGACTGGATATAAAATTAATTCAAACAAATCAGTAGTCTTCCTCTACTTAGAGGATAGACTGAGAAAGAAATTAGGGTAAAGACAAACTTCACAATAGTCACAAATAATACAAAATATCTGGGTGTGACTAACCAAACAAGTGAAAGATCTGTATGACAAGAACTTCAAGCCTCTGAAGAAAGAGAAGAAGACCTCAGAAGATGGAAAAATCTCTCATGCTCAGGAATTGGCAGGATTTACAGAGTAAAAATGCCTACCTTGCTGAAAGCAATCTACAGATTTAATGCAATCCCCATCAAAATTCCAACTCAATTTTTCATAAAGTTAGAAAGAGCAACTCTCAAATTCATTTGGAATAACAAAAAACCCAGGATAGCAAAAAACTATTCTCAACAATAGAAGAACATCTAGGGGAAATACCATCCCTGACCTCAAGCTGTACTACAAAGCAGTAGTGACAAAACAAAACAAAAGAAAAAAAAACTGTGTAACATTGGTACAAAGATAGACAGGTAGATCAATAGAAGAGAACTGAAGACCCAAAAATGAACCCACACACACCTATGGTCACTTTATCTTTGACAAAGAAACTAAAACCATCCAGTGGAAAAATGACAACATTTTCATCAAATGGTGCTGGTTCAACTGGTGGTCAACATGTAGACAAATGCAAATTGATCCATAGTTATCTCCCTGTACAAGGCTTACATCCAGGTGGATCAAGGCCCTTCATATAAAACCAGATACACTGAATCTAATACAAGAGAAAGTGGGGGGAAAATCTCAAACACATGGGCACAGGGGAAAAGTTCCCGAACAGAACACACATGCTTTATTTATGCTCTAAGATCAAGAATAGACAAGTGGGACCTAATAAAACTGCAAAGCTTCTGTAAGGCAAAGGACACTGTCAATAGGACAAAACGGCAACCAACAGATTGGGAAAAGATCTTTACCAATCCTACATCTAGTAGAGGACTAATATCCAATATATACAAAGAATTCAAGAAGGTACAGACTCCAGAGAACCAAATAACCCTATTAGAAAATGGGGAATAGAGCTAAACAGCGATTTCTCAACTGAGGAAACTCAAAGGGCTTAGAAACACCTAAAGAAATGTTCAACATCCTTAGTCATCAGAGAAATACAAATCAAAAGAAACCTGAGATTCCACCAGTCAGAATGGCTAAGATGAAAAACTTAGGTGGCAGCAGATGCTGGCGAGGATGTGAGGAAAGAGGAACACTCCTCCATTGCTGGTGGGATTGCAAGCTGGTACAATCACTCTGGTAATCAGTCTGGTGGTTTCTCAGAAAATCAGAAATAGTACTACCTGAGGACCCAGCTATACCACTCCTGGGCATATACCCAGAAGATACTTTTGTCCAACATGTAATAAGGACACATCCTCCACTATGTTCATAGCAGCCACATATATATATAGCCAGAAGCTGGAAACAGCCCAGATGTCCCTCAACAGAGGAATGGATACAGAAAATGTGGCACATTTACACAATGGAATAGCTACTCAGCCATTAAAAATAAAGACTTCAAATGGATGGAACTTGAGAATATCATCTCAAGGTGACTCAGTTACAAAGGAACAAACATGGTATGTACTCACTGATAAATGGATATTAGCCCAAAAGATAGGAGTGCCCAAAATTCAATTCACAGACCATATGAAGTCTAAGTAAAAGGAAGACCAAAATGTGGATGCTTCTGTGCTTTTTAGAAAGCTGAACAAAATACTCAGAGGAGGAAATATGGAGGCAAAGTGTGGAGCAGAGACTGAAGGAAAGGCCATCCAGAGACTGCCCCACCTGGGTATCCATCCCATATACAACCACCAAACCGGGATGTTATGGTGGATGCCAGGAAGTGCTTGCTCATGGAAGCCTGATATGGCTGTCTCCTGAGAAGCTCTGCCAGAGCCTGACATACAGAGGCGGAAGCCCAGAGCCAACCATTGGACTGAGTTCAGGGGAGGAATTGGAGAAGGGACTGAAGGAGCTGAGGGGGTTTGTAGCCCCATGGAAGGAGCAACAGTGTCAACAGGCCAGACCCCAACCCACCCCATCCCAGGAGCTCCCAGGGACTGGACCACCAACCAAAGAATACACCTGGAGGGACCCATGGTCCTGGCCATATATGTGGCAGAGGATGGCCTTCTTGAACATCAGTGGGAGGAAAGGCCCTCGGGCCTGAGGGTGTTCAATGCCCCAGTGTAGGGGAATGCCAGGGCAGGAAGACAGGAGTGGGTGAGTGGGTGGGGGAGCACCTTCATAGATGCAGGGGGATAGGGGATGGGATAGGAGGTTAGCAGAGGGGAAACCAGGAAAGGGGATAACATTTGAGATGTAAACAAATAAAACATCCAATTTAAAAAAAGAGAAAAGGAAAAAGAAACATGACAATGGGTCTATGAAATGGCTCAGTCAGGAAAGCACTTGGCATGCATACCAACGGGAAGAGCCCAGTTATCCTCAGTACTTGTGTACTGAGGTACTGGAAGGCCCAGCAGCACCCAGGAAGCAGCCATGACACCCCTGGAGCTAACTATGGCTAGGAAGAGAACTTCAATCAGAGAGCTATGGGTTCAAGTGAGAGACCCTCGGTCATAAGATAAAGAGCAATAGAAGAAGACACCTGATATCAACCTCTGCCATACACATGAGCACACACACATGTATGTACACACCCACATGTGCAAACACACATGCACATACCACATCCATGAAAGAATCATGTCTCAGGCATTGGTAAACACATGCACTAAGAGTCCAGAGGAAAAGTATTCTAGAATAGAGATATCGCTCCCCTTAGCAGCCCATTCTCTCCTAGGTGGTGCCTGGTAATTTAATACCCTGTATTCAACAGCTCATTTCAAGATGATTTGAATCATAGGAATCTAATCAAAGAGGCTAAACCAGCCTTCACTCTAAACTTATTACCTCACACTAAGTGGGTGGGTAATTCTGAACAGCTAACTTCGGAACAGACTTGACTCTGCCCTTGAAACAGGACTCTGTCTCCCACACACAACAGTATATTATGACTTTTGTATTCCTTAACAGGCTAATGATATCGGAACTAAAAGTAAATTATCAGACATATGGTCAAACACACACACACACACACACACACACACACACACACATACATGAGGGTGGTGATCACAAGAGGCAGAAGTTGCTCTTGAAAGCCTCCTGTCACACCCAGCAAACTCAGAAATTAAGCAATTAGTCCACTGCCTCCCACTTGCTAATTTAAAAATAACAACTACTTAGAAACTGCTTTTGCTAAGAAGGACTGACTCTTGTGAGCCCCCCGGGTGACAAAATCCATGGAACTATCCTGACATCCTTATCTTAGTTTACATCTCCCTCTGTTGTCTTAAAAATGGGTCATATTCTTGCTTAACTGCGCAGAGGCACATCAGCCACCCCATGAGTCTCCATCCAAACTGATATACCTTACCTATCTCATTCCCTTCCAGACTAAAGGCACAAGATAAAAGCAGTGAAGGTATATGTTACTGTCACCTTTTTCAATGTCCTTTCCCAGACCTACAAAAGGTATCTGAAGGTCTCTAGTCACTGTCCTAGACTTTTAGTCACCTTAGATTTCAGGAACAGCAAATCCTTGCAGACTGGTCAACCCTGTGCCCATTCAGACCAGCTTGCCCCACAAGCAATGGTTTCTTCCAACTACCTTTCAAATCTAGAAATGAGATAATGTTTAACCAGACCACACCTTGACCAAGCTTAATAATGCCTCCCACAGCCCAGTTCTCTGTTTCTCTATCTAAAGCCTAAAGTTCATACCACTGACTGCCTGAGATCCTAACCCTTGTGTTCCTTGTTTTTCAATATTGTACTGAGTTTTACTTTCATTTGCTTTTTTCAAGATGTATTGTTATTTTTAATTATGTGTGTGCATGTGTGCATGGGCACCTAAGTTCAGGTGCCTGCAGAGGCCGGACGAGGGGGTTGGAATGCCTGCAGCTGGAGCTACAGCAGCTGTGACTCCTCCTCTACCCACTGTCACATATCACATGGGTGCTCAGAACCCAATCTGGGTGCTCTGCAGGAGTATCACATGGCCTTAACCTAGGCAATATCTCCAGCTTCTCTATTTGCTTTCTTTGGGGACAAGTGGGACCTGACACTTCGGAACAATCTCCCTCTCCCCAGTAAAAGGTAAAAGTTGTTCATTATTCTCTTAATCATTCTTTACTTCCAATATTATTATTATTGGGCTGGGGAGAGGACTCTGTGGACAAAGCACTGGCTGTGGAAGGATAGAGACCTGAGTTTTGGTCCCCAGAACCCACGTTAAACTGAGTGGATTCAAGTCTTCAATTTCAGTGCTTCTAGAATGAGATGGGAGGCAGAGACAGGATAATCCCTGGAATCTTGCAGACCAAGTAGCTTGGAGGACACACTACAACGTCAAACAGCAAAGAGATTCTCTCTCAAAAAATGGTGAGAGGAGAAAAACAATATGGAAGCTGTCTACTGATCTCTACCCTAGCATACACCACACACACACACACACACACACACACACACACACACACCATATACATACACCCAACACACATAAACATGCATATACCACACCACACACACTATGCCACAATACACATACATATACTACACACACACATACACACACACTACATATACATACACCCAACACACATAAACATACATATACCACACCACACATACACATACATATACCACACACACACACACTTACACACATATTCATGCATATACATACATACATACCCTACACACACATATACATGCATAAGCCCACACATACACACACACCATACCACACACACATGCACACATACACACACATATACACAACACCACATTTACCATATACAAACATACACATACATTCCACACATACACACATAACACCACATACACAAACACATCACACACAAATGAGGTACGGAAGAAGGGAGGGAGAGGGGGAGAGAGAGAATATGAGAGTTCCAATGTTATTATCTTTTAAATCTTTAATTAACTCACTCTGTGTGTCCCAAAGTGACCAAATAAAAGCAAGTAATCTTGTGTCATTTCCATCATGTAGGACACAAGAACACATGTATTGAAGGGATGACTTAGAAGGTGACTATCTAACATAGTTATCCACAGACTTTGGATCTGGCTCTTTGATATACTATATCATTAATTGAATTAAAAGCAACTTGTTCCAAGGAGTTTGCAACAGATAGAAAGCACAGATCATCAGTAAAGCAGCAATGATTTCTCCTCTGGGATCATGTCATGTTTGTAGCTGGTCTCCCCTCACCGATGGGTCAACTGCACAGAAGTCCCCAATTCTGCTGTGTCTCATCGTGTTTGTGGAGGATTTCCCCACTTGGATCCTTACCTAACCTTGCTGGCCCGTGTTTCCAATATAGAGCTGCAACAGGGGAACGTTATAATTACCAAATCTCTTCCTTTTACCTATTGGAATAAGGTGACCTGCAGAAATGCAAGACACTACATAGAAGACTTCCAGACATATAACCAGGTAAATATGCTTGCTTGTGGCTAAATCCCTGGGCTCAAATTCAAAAGGACTGTATGCTTCAGGGCCTGACAGTGTTCCTTGTCTGGTCTGTGTTCTTGGAACATTACCTAAAACAGGAGGAAAATCAGCTATTATCCACAAAATGCCTGATCTACAGAAAGGACTCCTTTCAAAGCCAAGTGCTCACATCCTGTCGCTGGGGTGGACTCAATTACTCAGTGACTCATTCTCTAAGTTGTAGCTCTTCCACATTTATAATTCTCTCCACACTTAGATGACTGCACTTTCACATTTAGGTCAGTACGTGGGAGGGTAAACTTGCCTTACAAATCAACCAGAGTTAGATAATTAAAACTTTCAGGTACATGTTCTTTTTAGCACTGTAGGTATTGTAGCAGACATTTAAATGGAATTACTGCCCAAATGAGACAAAAATCTGCCTCTGAATTAGCAAGGACTAAAAATCCTGAGTGTTGAACAGGGAACTCATAAACAGGATGAGGAGTTACAAGAGGTCTGGGAATTCAGTCTTGCCACTAACACACACACACACACACACACACACACATACAACTTGGAACCTTGAGCAGAGGGCCAGAGGTGTTGGTGTGATCATGTGTGACTGTGAAGAAATGGGCAGAAACATGGGAATGTCTGTTGCTGACAGTATTCCTTCCCAAATCTGCAATTCAGTGTCAGCTTATTACATAAAACCTAGCTCAAAACCAATCTGCTATATGCTAGCAACTTTTCCTCTTGAGTAGGGAGTGAGATTATTAGCCAAGAGTTGCTGTGTGGTTCTCAACTTTCCTAATACCGCAACCCTCTAATACAGTTCCTCATGTTGTAGTAATACCCAACCATAAAACTATTTCCCTTGCCACCTCATAACTGTAATTTTGCTTCTGTTATGAATCGTAGTGTAAATATCTGTATTTTCCAAAGTGATAAACTGTTAGCTGGACTCAAGATTCCCCTCACAAAAATGGCAAGAGCAGAATGCTATACAGCCCAATTGTAAAATGGGTGTGGCCGCACATTTTCACCATACAAGAGTCATTTCCACATTGCAGAACTCTGGTCTGTCACAGCTGGGTTGCTGAGCGGTGGTACCCTTCCAACCACCAGCATAAATGCACTCCTCCTCTGAGTGTTCAAACCAGTTCCCTAGGCAGATACCGCCTGACTCCTGGTGCTGCTGTCCAGAAACAAATAAGACAAGGCCAGAGGCTCAGTGGCACAGGGCAGTCTCAGTGTGCCCTCCACTGTCTTGGAAATGTGTTTCAAGACTGAGTTCCTAATTCGTTAACTGTTATAAAATACGAAAGAATTTACAAGTATGTGAAACCCACCAGGTGTTTCAGATTGCCAGCTGTTGGTGAGCCAAGGCTCCCTTCATTCAATACCTCCTGTAATTACACAATGTGTTTATAGTCCTGCTTGACAAGAGGGAATACTGAGGATTGGAAGTAGGAAGCTGATCCCAGTAACACCACTAAATGCCTTTACTGGCATCAGACCTAAGTTGCTTACCAAAATATCCATCGTATCTGTAGCAAATAACTACCAAGCATTTCACTGCCTCCAGTCTATAACTGCTAAGAGCTATCTTCCTTAAGCTGTCTTCAAAAGTATTATACACATAGATGTGTGTTTACATATATATAGTGTGTGTATATGTGTGTCTGTATATATGCATATATGTAGATATGTATTTTTATATAAAATATTTTATTTAAAAAGTATATACATATATGTGAAAATAATATATATAATATAATTAATATATAACATAACATATATAACATATAATATATATATATATATTCAACAGATTTCTCATTTCATGGGCCTTCTTTTACATCAGAACTTTTCTTCTCTTTCCCATGTTGGGAGCTACTGATTCTCTTTACCTTCTGGGACTCGTCCTCCTTCAGAAGCCTTCTTAGTCTAGGTTTCTCCCCCAATAAGGGGGTGCTCATGAGCCAAAACAAGAAACTGAGCATGCCCACCCAAGATCTCACTCTCCTTGACAAGATCAATGCCCTTATCCACAAATCCACCCAGTCACCTCCTGCCAACGTCCATGAAGGTCATGTAGGGAACGGCATTGGCTTTCAAAGCAAATCCTTGTCTCTGATCATTTGTCTACCTTAAGACAACACATCTGTATTAAAGGAGCTTCGATACATACGAAATAATTCTATTTCCAAAGCCAAGACACTTGTGCTGTCATCGTGTGGTCTAATCATAGCTAATAAGTCCTTACAAAAACTACAAAAAAAAAAAAAAAATTGCAAAACCCAAAGGATGCCTAAGAGTTCCAAGCAGGAAATAACCGTAGGCAAAGGAATAATTTTAACAGTGAGAATTGCAGACATCATTAAGGGAAAGGGGAAACCTGATCCTGGGCTTCATGTAAAAGTTTGCCTCAGTAATTGCCACATACTCTGGTGGGCATCAAATCTGCCTAGCAGCAATCTAATGTTGAAAGACTGAGCCAGGAAGCGAAGAATGTTCAGTACTCCAGGTGCAGCTGGAAATGTTCCTCCCGGAGGAAGTGTGAAGAAAGGAGCGCCCTGCGGGGTCCTATGGGGCTTTCAGACTGCAGCCTTCCTTAGCAGCACCTGGAGAGCCCGTGATGCAATTCCAAGGCCAACTCCAACTGCTGGAGAGGCCCATGGGGTGGGGGAAGGGCAGAGCCTGTGCGTTCAAGTGGCTCATGGGACTGCTACAGGTTTTTTTCATTATATATATATATATATATATATATATATATATATATATATATATATATATATATAAACTTCTCCAAATGTTGACACATTCCACGAACAAGACAAGGAACCTGAGCAGTGGGCCTTTCCCCAAGATCAAGGCTCAGCAAACTTTTCCAGTAAAGCGCTTAATAGTAGGAATCTGGGGTCCTTGTCCGCCAAAGACTCCTTCAACATCACCAAGGCACGCAACAGAACTCACTCCTCCACCAACAATAGCGTATTAAATATCTCAGTGTAATGAGGAGTTTGAATGTGTTCACCATAAAGAATGATGACCCTTCGATGAGTAGATATGGCCGTATCTAATGGATACATGGGTATATCAGAACTTCACAATAAAAACCTAGCAAATAAAAAAGCAAAACCTCACCATTCTTGACTCAAAATTGTAGGGAGGAGATACCAGTTCAGTCTGGTAACTTTGATTATAAAACCATGATCATAGCTCCTGAGCTTGTCTGGGAGTGACCTTTAAATGTCTTACTTTGCTTATATAAGACAATCATTTTGTCTATCAAGGAAATTTAAAGAAAAAAATTCATCCATGCATACTTCCCAACCTTCATAGTATTTTCGGCTAAAACATTTTTTTTTATCACGTAACTGATGTTTTTGGAGCTCCTCTGGGGTTCAGCTGCTCATCCGAAAGGCAAAGGTCACTGCATGAGTCTCCTTACACCATCTACCAATGAAGCCTAAGGCAGGCCCCCAGTGAGGACCTTTCAACCACTAGTTTCTTCACACCGAAGCTAGAGAAAAGTGAAAAGAACCTTCTTTTCCGAAAGCTTGAATCACCCACCCAGCAAACCTGTGAGTAACATCCCTTGGGAAAAAGGAACCTGGGGGTGGGCTCTCCAGGATTTTCTTAAGGTTGAAATACTTGGAGTCTAGACTCACATTGAGAGCATCCGTACAGCATGTGGGAGGCCTGTATTCAACCCCCAGTCTGGAGGAAGGAAAAGATATGGTAAGAGGGGAAAAAAAGACCGGAGTGGGAAAGAGAAGAGAGGGAGAGAGAAAGGGAAGAGAGAGGAAGAGAGAGAAAAGAGGGGGTGGGGTAGAGAGAAGAGAGAGAACAGGCTAGCTTCAGCCCAGAGTGTCTGATCGTATTTGTAGCAACCTGACATGGCTCATCACCAAGTCAGCCTGGCAGTAAGTACCATTACAATCTGCTGTCCTATTAACAGTAATGATATGATCTGTTACCCTATTGAAGGTCTTCTTCACCCTAGAATTCTTCCAAGTCATTAAATATGCCTAAGTAAGTACCCTCATCAAGAAGTCCGGAGGTCTGGCTGGAACAAGGCCCTAGAAGAAGCTGGATACTGGGACAGCTTGTAACGCCGGTACGTGGGAGGCTGAAGAGGGATGATCTTGAGCAAGAATCTAACCTGGGCTACATAGTAAGAGCCCACCTCAAAAAACCATAAATGAAAGGAATTTAGAGAATGAAGTCCAATCCCGCAGAACGGAGCTGATAAGTATTCTCAGTGGGATCCGAGCATTTATCTGCCAGAAGAGGCCGCGCACTGGATTAAGTGCTTGCCTTCCTCCGGAATGCCTTTCCACCGGCGGCTCCGAACACCACTTCACCCGCTAAGGAATGAAAATCCAGTTACCAGGAGCACTCAGCCCTGGCCCACCTCCCCCGACAGCCTCCCCTCCTCCACACAGAGTAACCTGCTTCATGGTAGAAAGATATGAGAAAGAAGGGTGAGATACCTCAGCAAACAGAGGAGCCCTGAGCCCGTCTCCCCCCTAGAGTGTAAACATCAGCTTGGGGGAAGCTTGAGGCCATGCACCTGTCTTTCATCTTCTCAGACGCGAAGTCTTCACCTTTCAAAATAATCTATGCAGCACCGGCTCGGGTGGCCACCCATAGGCAGGGCCTTCCATCAAAGATAGAAAACAGGCGTCGGTTGACGTCTGAAAGCCACTGTGTTTCTCCTTAGCCAACTGATAAGTGGAAACCCACATTTCTGGAACCCAGCCAAGTCCCTCACCTGAGAGAAAATACCTCCCCTCCTCCTCCCACTCCCCCAAGTTATATATTACCTTGGAATACAATTTCTCGGCACAAAGAGAATGCAGTGAAACCCGGGCATTAGCCTGTGTGCCTCAAAAGCAAAGACTACAAACTGAAAGCTACATTTAAAAAAGCCTTTTAAAAAGTACCAGCAGTAAGATTCTGAGTGTGGATCCTGTGAGTGACATGCAGAGAACATGCAGGTCCTCGAAGGTGTTTTTTTTAATCACAACAATTTTGCAGATGAAAGCAGAACAGCGGGGTTGTACGGACAGTGTTTCCGACATGGCTGCATGTTGGAATCACCCAAGGAGCTTACAATTAAATTAAATTAAAAAAAAATTAAAATTAAAAAAGATATCACATGTCCCAGCTACACCCAAAATCAATTTACTCAAAGCTGGGAGTAAGCCAGTGGGATCCAGACCTCTTGTGTTTTTTAAAACTCTGCAGGTGATTCCAACATGCAAGGAAACCTGGTCTCCTCTTCCCGGTAAAACGTGTTCCCTTTTAACTCAGCCTCACAAAATCTGCTATGTGGATGGTCAACCTTTACCACTGCCACTAACTTCTTTAAAGTTAGACTCTGGGATCTCAGCAATCACAGAGATTCACAAATACACAGACATAAAATACATGCACACACATTTTTATTTATTTAACTTAGGCCCTAATTATTAGTACATAAAACCAGAAAAACTGAGTGCCTTGAAATTTGCATACCTTCTCCAAATATATATATAAAAGGAACTCTAAAACAGCACATATCAAATATATTTAATTCATCACACACACACACACACACACACACACACACACACACACACACATATCCGCACATATAATCAATTCATCACCTTCAGGAACCATGACCCACTAAATATAATTAATAGGTAAGATCTCACTGTACAACAACAAAAAGGAGGAAAGAAAGGAAAAGAAAAAAGAAAAAAATCAAACCCACATCCAAAAAAAACTCGGATAAACAAATAACCGAACTTTGATTAAGACATGTGCCCATCCTGTGAGCACTACAGTCCGCACGGTTTGTCACAGCACTTTGAGGTAGCATGTTCTGTAAAGTAACACAAGTCACAGAGCTGTTCTAGAATGTCTCCGGGACACAACATACAGGCATCAGCCTCGGCCCTCCAGAGGGAGAGGACCTTTTCTGCACTCAACTGCTACTGTCAGCCAGGACACGCCTGGCTACTCAGCCACCCGCCAGCGTTCGGATGCAGCTTTTCCTCTTGACTGCAGAGCCAGCTTCCTTTGCCACACGTGTCCCCATTGGCTGAAGAAAAGCCCAGTAGAAGCAACACTGGGCGACACAGGGTCCTTTCTTCTTGTCATTGAAAGCTACATTCACTGAGAGACTCCCTCTTTTAAAGGCTACAAAGAGGTTCATGTCCGTTGCCTCCGTGATTGCAGCCTAAAAAGGTATCGCCTTCCTTTCCTCAGATACAATATTTATGGAGTAGCAAGCAGTAAGCTCTCTGGGATCTTCTGGTAGGACAGTAAGCAGAAAAGCTTTAAAAAAAAAATCCACACAACAAAACAAAGGTACAAGACCAAAACCAAGGACAGGTTTTCTTTTGCAAGTTGTTTTGTTGGCAGGGTGTTTTGTTTTGTTTTGTTTTGTTTTGTTTTGTTTTGTTTTGTTTTGTTTGAGACAGGGTTTCTCTACATAACCCTGGCTGTCCTGGAACTTTGTAGACCAGGCTAGCCTCAAACTCACAGAGCTCCACCTGCTTCTGGAGTGCTGTGATCAAAGGCGCGCACCACCATGCCTGGCTTTCTTTTGCAAGTTCAAATGCCAGGAGTTTACAGTTTAGGAAGTGGCTCCCCTTCTTTTGAAAGAAAAGTCATTCAGCTCAGCTCTGCATTTCAGATGCAAACATGCAGGTCAAGTCAGGTTAAGGATTAAAGCTTCAGAAAAAGTCCCACCAACTTCATCCACCTGGATGCAAGTAAAAGTTTTGTGCTGTTTCTTCCTTCCTTCCTTTCTTTTTCTCAAAGGTCACACAGACCTAAAAGATTTCAAAAAGCCCTTTTGTCCCAATATGGTCCCCTCTTTGAAAGGTGAACCCTCCAAAGTAATCAGTTTACAAGTGAATATAAAGGACACATGACCAGACAAGAAGGACACGTGCTGGGCCTGAGTTACCACTTAAGACCGGATCTGGCGTCACAGATAACCCTTGTGGGTACAGACATGAGCCCCAGACATCGCTGAGCAGGGCAGCCACTGGAGTTGGCTGCAGGACGGAGCATTCAAGTATCTGAAATGCTAGCTACAGCAGCCAGTCCTCTAAGGAGCTCAAGGAGCTCCCTGCACCCCACTATACAAAAAAGCAAAGCACCCCTGATGTGCTTATCAAAGCAAGGGCCAGGAGAGTTGCTCCCCAACTCGGCAGCCTCACAAAGACAAAAGGGTTCTCTTATTGCCTGCGCAACGCCATGGTGCATGAGCGGGACACGCATGGTGCGTGAGCGGGACACTCAGGCAATTGCTTCGAGTTCTTTCTCTCCCTTTTGCATCAAACCGGAAAATGGTTCCATCGGGTTAACAGTGTTGTCTTAAAATGCCATAAATTAAATAAGTTAGTTCACATTTTTTTTTCTTTCCCAGCACTTAAATTACAGTCAAGTCTCTAAAGCACTTTCAAAGCCTGCTGCAACAGTTCGAGGTCTCTTCTGTGGACACTACTGGTCCTGGAGCACCCATAGTCCTCCATCTGCAAAGGGAGATACTGCTCGAGCACCCCGAGGCCCTGCTCATCAGGACTGGTAAACAGCTTAGTCCATGATGGTGTGAAGCTTCCGCTGAATCCCAAAAATACGATACCACCTATAAAAAGAGAGAGAAGAAAAAGTTAAAGTGTAGAACTACCATTTTCAACAAAATAATGAGGGAAATGAGTCAGGGTTAAACAAAACAAAGACAGTTTTATGTGTGTGTGTGTGTGTGTGTGTGTGTGTGTGTGTGTATGTGTGTGATTATAAATACAGATATAGATAAAACACCTGCACTTCCTTACGTCAGCAATGAACTCTTGCTTCCAAATGACAAGCCATATCCCAACACACTTCCTCTGACACAGTCCTTTATCAAGAAACTATTTCAAAGATGCTCACTCCGGGCAGAGCTCATGAGAACAGTCTAGCATACAAACACCATCATAAAAATACATTCACTGCGGCATCACAAGACTGTCAAAGGACACTGCCAATACAAACCTTTGCTGTAGAGATGTGCTGGCTTGGCTAATCCCAGAAGGACTAATGAATCCGAGATATTCATCTGCTTCATTTCTCCTCTTGTGCTCAACAGAACGATTGACCTGTGGGTCCAAGTTAGACAGTCAGCCCCGATGCAGGGATTTACTGAGAATCTTTCTGGACTAAGGACAGCAGAGGCATACCAGAGAAAAGCAGATTTAGAAAGGCAAACAGGCCAGATGCTTTTCACCCTGACACAAGTCCCAGCTCCCTGCTGCAAAGGGAACTTCTGCCGTTCTTGGGAGGGTGGTCACACAGGGAAACCCACGAGAGTCACTTAGGCATGAGGGTGGGCTGGAAGCCAGCCCCCCAGGATTAGTCTACGCAGTGGAGAGAGGTCTCAGTTTCTCTGTGTCAATACCTCTATGATGAACAGGTGAACACAAACTTAAAATGTAAAGATAAAAAAGCAGGGGCGCTGATCACCGGTGCAGTGGTAGTCAAGCACAGTGAGGCCCTGGACTCCCCAGTGCTACAATAACAGCAACAAATAAATAAAAACCAATATATGCTGCTCCCCATGGTTTAAAACTTTTTGTTTGTTTCTTTGGTTTTTTTTTTTTTAAGATTTATTTACTTATTTTATGTGTATGAGTGCACTGTAGTTGTACAGATAGATGGTCGTTGAGTCTTCATGTGGTTGCTGGGAATTGAACTCCGGTCACCCCCCTCCCCCTTGCTCTGGTTAGCCTTGCTCGCTCCAGCCCGGAAGATTTATTTATTATTATAAATAAGTACACTATAGCTGTCTTCAGACACACTGGAAGAGGGTGTCAGATCTCATTACGGATGGTTGTTAGCCACCATCTTGTTGCTGGGAATTGAACGCAGAACCTTCAGAAGAGCAGTCAGTGCTCTTAACCGCTGACCCATCTCTCCAGCCCTTTTCTTTGTTTTAATTGCCATCTTTAGGGCTGCTGAGATGGCTCAGGGGTTGAGACCCAGCACCTACATGGCAGCTCCCAACCACCTGCAACTCCAGTTCTAATGTGTCTGATGCCCTCTTCTGGACTCTGAAGGCACCAGGCACACACATACATATGAAAAATAGCAAAAAAAAAAAAAAAAAAAAAAAAAAAAAATTAAAAATTGTCATCCTCAATGTATAGGAAATCACCACAATACTTTTTGTGTTGTGCTGTTTGTGGATTCCTGCTCTTCTTGCTGGTGTAGACGCTATAGCTTCAAGGTTTATTTTAGTATCTGACCAGAAAGCTCACTGTATTGGTCTAATTTCTTTAAAAAGAACCTAGCACTCTCGGAAGTAGACTGCAGCTCCAGCTGCCGAGTAGGACAGGAAAGTGAGCTGCTTACTCCCATTTATAGAAAATGTGCGACCTTCATAATTAACTCAGTTAGGGGCATCTTATAGTAGTAGTTTTCATTCAGAAAAAGAATCCCTCCTTTGAACTCTGGCTGTGATTCCTTAAGCAATGTAGATCTTCATGTGGGGCTTGACAAAGCTAAGGACTGGGGCCAGGCTGTGGGCTCTTGATGCAGTCTTTCTAAAGCAGTGGTGACTGGACTCAGAATTACCACAGAGGACTGGCCACAGCATTCTGCAGAGCTGAACTTGTTTATCGGATGGAATTATCTGGGCTTGTCTGAAAAAGTCCTTCACACACACACACACACACACACACACCAACAAGCACTCAAAAAGTCACTGTCAGTTGTGCTATCACATAACTTCCATTCCTTAGCCTTGCTGGCTGGAACTTGCTAGGCAGACCTTACAGTGATCCTCCTGTCTCCACCCCCAAAATGCTGAGATTATAATAAGCATGCTCCACCACCCCTGGTCCCTGTCTTCTGCTTTCTCAACACTGTGTTACAATGCAGTATACATACACAGCAATCCTATGGTCCAACATATAAGTCTCTGAAGACTAAGCAGTAATAGAAACAGCAGCCAGATGGAGAAGAGCTTACTCTAAAAAGCCTCTCCTTGGGGAGCTGCTTTTAAATCTTTGGTGTGTAGGGTACCTTGCAAAACTGTGTTTTCTAATATTTATGGTGAGATTTACATCCTGGGTCATTTGAGGAAAAGTGAGTATACAGGTTTTTAAACACTAAGAAAAATCTTTAAAGAGCCCAGAAACCTCAGAGAGGAATCCTCTGGAACTAGCCTGAGCCAGGAGGCAGACCTATAGCTGCCCCTCTTATCCACACGGTCTGCACACATAACTTCAACGGGCCACTCCTCAGAACTGTTCCCACCCAATGGTGCTGTGGGCAAAGCCTCGACGGCCTGAGTTCAATTCCCAGGACCCACACGGTGAAAGAGAAAAACAATCCTGCAAGCTCTTCTCTGACCTCCGTGTGCACCTTGGCATGCACGGGCCCGCATTCCATCATACACAAAGTAAACACAATGAAAACGGGGAAAGGGGGGTCCTTCCTCCCTTATCGCTGTTCCCTAAACAATATAATATAACAAGTATTTGAGTGGCATTTACGTGGATCTTGTCATTATATAGAGATGATTTAAAGAGGATGGAAGGAACATGAAGATCATATGCAAATATTAAAACATCTTAAACAAGAGACATGGGCATCTGTAGGGGGAACTCAAACCAAACTTCTGTGGCTACTGAAAAGAATAACCCCCTCTACACACACACCATACCTCTGCCCCCCCCACACACATACACACACACAAACAGCATAAACACGTGTACACAGAGTTTATGCCATAATAATCCAAAGACTTTATAGGACTTATCAGGAGGTAGTTCTATGGGCCACATATAGCATCAGATCAATGGAAATGACTAGAAAGCCAAGTGAGGATCACTACACAGGAAGCAGGACATGGTAACCTTAAAAGCTGCACTTAACACCCACTACAAAGCAGCAAGGGTCTGGAAATTCCTCTCCTCATCCTCATGCATGATCTGGTCAACCCCAAACAACAACAACAACAAAATCAAAACCTGCTCTTAAAAAGAGAGCTGGGTGGTACAACCACTCTGGAAATCAGTCTGGCGGTTCCTCAGAAAACTGGACCTGATACTTCGGGAGGATCCAGCCATACCACTCCTGGGAATATACCCAGAAGACTCCCCAGCATGCAATAAGGATACATGCTCCACGATGTTCATAGCAGCCTTATTTATAATAGCCAGAAGCTGGAAAGAACCCAGATGTCCCTCAACGGAGGAATGGATACAAAAAATGTGGTATATATACACAATGGAATGCTATTCAGCCATTAGAAACAATGAATTCATGAAATTCTTAGAGAAATGGATGGAGCTGGAGAACATCATTCTAAGTGAGGTAACCCAGTCTCAAAAGAATACCCATGGTATGCAGTCACTGATAAGTGGATATTAGCCTAGAATCGTGGGTCACCAAAGACACAATTCACATACCAAATGATGTCTGACAAGAAGAAAGGAATGGACACTAATGCTGGAAAGGATCAAAGCATCAGTGTAGGGGAATACCAGAACAGGGAAGTGGGAAGGGGT
The DNA here is from genome assembly GCA_964023405.1 of Apodemus agrarius. Taxonomy (NCBI): domain Eukaryota; kingdom Metazoa; phylum Chordata; class Mammalia; order Rodentia; family Muridae; genus Apodemus; species Apodemus agrarius. Next base: position 160,238,731 of record OZ030005.1, on the reverse strand, counting down.
GGATGAGGGAGCAGGGGGAGGGAAAAGGGCATGTGGGACCTTAGGGGGGTGGGGAAACAAAAAAAAGGGGGGGGGGAATGAAATGTAAATATAGAATATATCCAATAAAAAAAAAGAAAAAGAAAAAAAAAAAGAGAGAGAGAGAGAGCCGGGACACACAACCACTTAAAAATTAAGTTACTCTTTTACAGATACCACGTGACCTGGACAATGACTTCCTGAATACCAGTCAGGCTGTGTGAGAGTCCATTAATGGGACCAATGAAGAAAACTACCAGGAAATTACATCAAAATCATAAGCCTTCTGAGCCAGATGGGTGGGAAGTGGATTCTTCAAAGCAGCATTGGTAAGCGCTGAGCAATGAGATTTTTCTCTTCCCAAGAGCCTTCTTATCAGCCACAAAATCTAGCATCCAGGCTCCTCCAAAGACCCAGGGATCAGCCTGAGGTGGGAAGGGATAGCTCAGGGAGCCTGAGGTGCTCATGGAGTACACTGAGCTCAGAAGTAAGCATGTCCCACGGTAGTGAGGAATCACATCTGTCTCTGGTGCTGGGCAAGCTTGACCTACCTTGGAGGGATGCTAGCCTTTAAATACTCTTCCATGTGACTGACATCCGCAGAAAGGAACATCCGTTTCTCTGTCACCCGGAAGGGCACACTGCAGGCATCCACAATGAGGAGGAGGGCACCTGCACTCCGGAAGGTAAAGTCGGTACCATTGACCTGAGAAGACAAGAAGACCTTACAGTGTCATCTCCATTTCAGAAGTATCCCCAGGAGGGATGAGTTTTCTCAAGCTCCTTCTAAACCCAGGATTCAAATTCTATTGAGTTTGGTTTACACTGTCTCCTTGAATTGTCTGTCTACAATGGTGCCTGACTTCCTCTAGATTTCAGTTTCTTCAACTGTAGGTCATAACCCCATGTAGAGTCCCATGATGGAAAAGTTCTGAGTGCATAAAACCCAAAACCCATATAAAAAAAATACCGCACACAATGCATCCCAGGGTATTTCTGGCTGTGCTCAGCCACACTGCGTCATGTGACTTTACCAGAGTGTTGGTTCTGGGCACACAGCACGTGCACTCTACTCTGTGCCTGTCAGCACCCATAGCCCAGCACATGCTGCTTCTACCACCCAGCTGAGTCGAGGCACATGACTGCCTGCAGTGTGTTAAACTCACAAGGATTTCTGCTCAGGGAGAAAAATGACGACTGAATTATGGAAAACAAACCCCTTCCTATTTTCCTGGCACCTTTCTTGTGCCTATAAGTAACTAACTTAAGTCTGTCTTTGGAATGTACTCTTGTTAGAATGTTTGATTTTTTTAAAATTTGTCTGAGATGCTGACTTGTATTTCATTAAAAAAAAAAAATCATCCAGTAAATTTTGACCTGAGATTAGGACAGAATTCCCAATAATTTCTAAAATGACCCTAAAACTCCTTTTGCTATTTTGTACTATGTATTTATGTGAAATAGAATGCTCAGCACTGGTGATTATAATGTCAAAGTATGGATAAACTCAAAAAAAAAAAAAAAAACCACAAAAGACGCTCTGTATCTTAAAGTGATGCAGCCAAAAATTTAATTCCTTTTGTGAATATAGACAAAGAAATCCATCTCACTATTCATATTCACTTTAATCTTTGACAATACTTAGTAAAATTATATGCAGACCAAAGAATTCTCTTGAAATAGATTTCTTTATGGTTTGTCAGGAGCAAGTATTTGATTTGTGTAGGTATTTTATATTTATATCGCCACATTTTAATAAAAATTCCTTTGCAGAAAGGAGGCTAAGGATAGGAAAAGGTTAAGAGGCTCTCCCAGCCTCTCCTGGGGGGGAGGGGGAGGGAGTCCTTGCTGGCCAGATAACATTCTCTAAGCAAGAGAGGGCAGCCTCCTCAGCTGCGAGGGAGGCTCTAAAGTATCCAGATCTCAGCATGAACACTTATGCTATTGCTGAGGTCTGGAAGTCAGAGCTCAGGTGCTGGAACCCATCACATATAACTTGTGGAAGGCCCCGGCAGTATCTGGTCCAGAATACCAAACCCACTGAATGCATTCTTTCTCCTACAAATGCAAATGTCTCTTCTGACATCAAAATGGCAAAGTGGGACTTTTATTGACGCTTAAGCTATGAGCTACTAGGGCAAAAACAGAAAGGTGGGAAGCAGAGGAAACACAGGAAGAGAAAGACATCCTCACACTGGAACCAGGCTGAGAGTCAAGATCAATCATGACAACTGATCAATCAAATTTGCCCACTAAGATGGCCCCTGTCTTCCTTAAAGATATCTTAAAGAAGTTAAAGGAAACAAGCCACAAGTACTTGTGGTCAGAATGTATATGATCCTGTGAATCATGTTAGCACCCTTCTGACCCTAAATCCCCAAAAACATATCCCACAAAGCCACCTTACAGGCTTATTTACAAAAAGAATGCCAACTTATATGTTTCCTTTCAATTTTATACTTAATCTTTGAGCACTGCCACAAATGATTTTTTTTTTTTTTTAAAGAAAGTTATGTTAGCCACAAAATTGAAAAGACCTCCATTGTAGGTGCCAAAGCACAACTCTCTTCTGTCTTGGGCTGAGCGTTCTCCTTTACAGTTTGCTCCCTCTGCCTTCCGGCACACGCCCTCACTCTGGATTTCTTTCCTGTGCTCACATCTAAGACCTAGACTCTCCCCTTCCCGTCTCTATATGGCATTTGGAATGACAATGGCCTCGACAGCCTCATGTATTTGAACGCTTGGTCACACATATGCATGCATATACATGAGATAAGGGGTGCATGTGTAAGCCAGAGAACAGCTTATAGGAGGCAGTTTCTTGTTTCCTCTATGAGAGTCCCAGAAGTTGAAATCAAGTAGTTAAGCAGGAGGGCAAGTGCCTTCAGCCACTGAGCCATCTTGTCTACCCACCGAAGTGAATCTTTTACGTAAAATACACATGATCCACTATTTATAAATATCAGATATTTACATTTCATGTAAGACAAGAAAATCTAGATACTCAGCAGTTCAAACTGTGCTTGTGAAAGGCACCCCATCTCCCCAGCACGCGTGCATGTGCGCACATACACACACACATATCAATGAACGAAGGGAGAAAGAAGCTTTCAGAAGGAATTAACACCATGCCAAGGCTTCCAAAGTGGGTCACGATGTGAACATTCTGGAGATAGATGTGCAAACAGAAGGTGGGCAACTGTTGGTCAGGACTGTGGAAATCAGAGCTAGGTGGTGGCTGACAGTAACCCATTATGAATGCACTTCATGTCACCATACATAAGTCTGGGTGAGATGGGACGTTTCATGTTACATATATCTTATTACCTTAAAAAAATGGATAGGTGTAACCCTAATTCTGTCCACATATACTTGGATTTATGACTATCTTATTCATTGCTTTAACAAACTGAACTCCTGTAGAAACCACAGGAGACTGTGGACAGAATTATTCCCTAATAAAACGTGCCTTTCCCTTTGTAATGGTGAATGGAAAGTAATGTAAACAGATTTTTAACATTAGCCTAAGAGTAATTAATAATTCACTAGAACTAAAGAAAACCTTTAAACACAACCGTTAAAGAGGTATTTCTATCAGCTGTACCTCCACCACCTGTAAATCAAAGTGGATGATAAACCTGTGACTGGTCCCAAAAATAATGTATGTCACTAAGATTAAAGATCAAAGCCAGAAGTCACAGCAGTTAACAGTTCATAGGTGTGTGGTCTGTACTTGGCCAAAAGGCCAAGAAGCATCGTTATGGTTTGATAGCAGTGCTCCTACAAATTCCTATTTTGAGACTCTAGTCCCCAAAGTGATGGCAGTAGGAGGAAGACTGAGCCTTTGTGGAAAGAGATGGGAAGTCTTTATGAATGGGTCTTCTAAACTATAACCAAGAGAGGACAGGACACAGAGAAGACCTGCGATCTAAGAGTCAGCAAACTGGCCCTCCCTAGACATTACTTCTAATACTGCCTTGATCTAGGGCTTCTCAGCTCTAAAACTGTGAGCAGTAAGTTTGTCACTTCTAAACCAGTCTGTGGCAATTTCTTACAGCAGTCCCCAAAAGACTGAGGTCACACCAGACTGTACTTACAGAAATAATGGATGGATCTCCACGCTGAATTTCTGCTTTCCCAGGTGACTGGAATCGTACAGGGAGGTAGCTTTTGTGAGGGTCACTGGTAAACACCATCTAGACAAGAACATATTGCATCTTTAAAGGCAACTATATCCATGACCACAGGTCCCTCTAAATATACCAAGTGGCCATTCCTCTATCTGAACTTCTTATAACTACTTCATGACCTGGAATTCTATCTCATTCATGTAATACAGGAAGTGTATGCCTCTTGGTTTTTGGGGAAAAAAAATCAGTTTTAAGCAAGCGTAATCTTGTTAATGAAATCACTAGGAATGGGGAACGTGTCTAGCTCAGTGGTACATCACATGCTTTGAATGCATTCCCACACACAATCAAGTCAATAGAATTAACTCAGTAATATGTGCTAAGTATAAATTGTTGTATTTCATGGAAAATCAGGTATAGATCTTTTAAAAACTTATTCATTTTTAATTTTTATGTATATAGTTATATCTGTCTCTCCCTGCCTAAGTATGCATGTGCGTGCATGTATATGTATGTTCAAATGTACAGGGGTCCGAGGAGGCTTAGAGAAAGCCTCAAAGCCCCTAGAGGAGGAGCTACAGATTGGTGTGAGCCACGCTACCCTCTAGCAGGACTAGCTTTTGCAAGAAGAGCAAGTGCTCTCAACAGCCAAGCCAGTCCTGGAACAAGGCTCTTTAAGAGATCTTTGTCAGATCAATTATCCTGAAATGAGGTTCATCCATCTGAGGCCAGGGAAAGTCTCTACATAAGGACAGCTATACTGTTATCCAACTTCTAGTGTCCTGAACAGGGCCAGGTCTCAGCCTCTCTCAAACAGCCAATCATCACACGCAGACTCCCATTTCCCTCTGTTCTGTCACCTCCCCCAGGCAGAGGGGTCCCCCACTTCCCTGCAGCACCTCCCGACCCTTCCTGCTTCCTCTGACGCTGTCCCTCCCACCCTCTCCTTTCCCCTTCTCTCCTCCATTTCACTCCTGGTCCTTAAGGTCCACCTCCCTGACCAGTCTGAAGCAGTCACAGTTCCTAAGCAGATGAAGAGCCTTATAAATAACCATCAACAGCTTCACCAAGCGGCATTTGGAAGTTTGGTATTTCTTTTGAGTCTCAGTTTGGGACAGAGTTCTGTGACTTTTTCTCATTACTTCTAATATACATGTGTTTGGCTCTGAGACACAAATACTTTTCTCAGATTTCCGAGTAAACACAATGCTCCTAAACACTTCAAACGCACTGCAGCTGCGCAGCCAGCCTGTGCTGGTATCTCTGTCTTCCTGTTTTCTTTACGAGATGAGGGGTCTCTACTGTAGACCAGGCTGCCCTCAAATTGAAATCCTCTTGCCCCAGTGTCCAGTATTTGCGATTATAGGCATATATCACCACATCTGGCATCAATATTCTCATAATGAATTCTTCTATGTGTATATGAAATAGCAACTAAGAATGCCAAAGGTAGAAGAGGAAGCTGTTTAGTGGGGCATGGGGTGGACAGCCCAGGGCGCCAATGATGATCAAGTCATTTTGAAAAGTTATCAAGTTTATTTAGTAAGGAAGACATTCTGAATACTGGGCTAGAGAATTCAGTGTCCCTTGGTACTACCTAAAGGCAAAAATAGGACATGGGTCTCTGTAGCCCAGGATGGCTTTGAAGTTGACAGCCAGCAGATTTTTTGTTCGTTTGTTTCTTTTTTTTTTTTTTTTTATTTCTTGAAACGGGAAGTAAAGGGAAGTAAAACTACTTTATGATAAAATTAAAGATTTACATGGAAAATATTTCAGATAAACATGTTAAAATTTACAATTTTCATGGAAAATTAAGGCGTAAAGGGGAAGACATGTTAAACATTGCTAAATTAATTGAAATATGGGAAACATTTTATGATAGAATTGAAGATTTACATGGAAATTATTTCTGATAAAATTGTAGAAAATGTAGAAAAACATGTTAGAATTGAAGATTATCATGGAAATTTTTATATAGATATAATAATAGTAGGCATAAAAGTATTCCTAAGTTGATTAAAAGTGGAATTATAAACATTTTCTGATAAACTTGAAGATTTACACGGAAAATATTTCTGATAAAATTGTAGAAATATATAGAAAAACATGTTAAAATTAAAGATTATCATGGAAATTATATAGATAAAATGATAGGCATAAAGATAATTCTAAGTTGATTGAAGATGGAATTATAAACATTTTCAGATAACATTGAAGATTTACATGGAAAATATTTCTGGTAAAATTCAAGAAATAAATAGACAAACATATTAAAATTGATTATTTCATGGAAAATTTTACATAAAGAATGGCTGATGTAAAAACTCTAAATTAATTGAAGGTGGAATTAGAAACATTTGTGATAAAATCAAAGATTTACATTGGAAACATTTCTGATAAAATAGAGGAAGTTTATAGAAAAACATTAAAATTGAAGATTATCATGAAAAATAATGCAGAAAAAATGGTAGACATAAAAGAAATTACTAAATTAATTAAAAGGGGGAATTACAAACATTTTCTGATAAAACTAAATATTTACATGAGAAATATTTTGTTAGTCTATGTCTTTTTATTGGGGAGTTGAGTCCATTGTTGTTAAGAGATATTAGGGAATAGTGATTGTTGTTTCCTGTTATTTTTGATGTTATTTTTGTGTTTGTGTGGGTATCTTCTTTTGGGTTTGTTGGAAGATTACTTTCTTGCTTTTTCTAGAGTGTAGTTTCCCTCCTTGTGTTGGCATTTTCCATCCATTATCCTTTGTAGAGCTGGATTTGTGGACAGATATTGTGTAAATTTGGTTTTATCATGGAAGATCTTGGTTTCTTCATCTATGAAGATTGAGAGTTTTGCTGGGTATAGTAGCCTGGGCTGGCATTTGTGTTCTCTTAGGGTCTGTATGAGGTCTGCCCAGGATCTTCTAGCTTTCATGGTCTCTGGTGAGAAGTCTGGTGTGATTCTGATAGGTCTGCCTTTATAAGTTACTTGCCCTTTTACCCTTACTGCTTTTAATATTCTTTCTTTGTTTAGTGAATTTGGTGCTTTGATTATTATGTGCCAGGAGGATTTTCTGTTCTGGTCCAGTCTGTTTGGAGTTCTGAAGGCTTCTTGTATGTTCATGGGCATCTCTTTCTTTAGGTTAGAAAAGTTTTCTTCTACAATTTTGTTGAAGATATTTACTGGACCTTTAAGATGTAAATCCTCGCTCTTATCTATACCTATAATCCTTAGGTATAATCTCATAGTGTCCTGGAGTTCCTGGATGTTTTGAGTTACCACACCCAGCATTTTTTTAATGGCAATTTACTGGCAGCACCTCACTTTCTCATATTTGTTAATGATCTTTGCTCTCCAGGAAGTCAGCCAATAAATGCCAAGCCCTGTGTGCATGAAGAGTGCTCGTATATGCATATATGTGTATAGATATAGGTCTTACCTGGCTCATATACATTTTTATTTTCTTTGTCATGCTTTGGCCAGAATGCAGGGCCTTGAATATGCTAAACACATACTCATCTAAACAATACATACGCTACGTTTGAGATTCCAGCTCTCTTTTTGATGTGGTGTGTGTGTGTGTGTGTGTGTGTGTATATATATACACACACACGTGCATGCGCGCGTGCGCACATGCGTATGTGTGTGTTTGTGTGTGTGTGTGTGTGTGTGCTCTTAAAAAACTCTTGCTCACTCAATGTGTGCAGCGTCAACATCCTCCAGGCTGCGGGAGCTGCTGGGTTTGGGCTGAAGCACTAACTTAGTAGCGCTGCAGTAGAGCAGGAATTCCTAGTGACAGACAGGTTCCCAGGGGAGGCTGGCCCAGAAGCGCAGCGTGAGAACCATCTCTTCCTTCGCCTAGATGTGGTTCTATATCCCATGTGTCAGGTAGTTCTTGGCTCTGGATTCCATTTTCCCTTGGAACTCGTCTCACTTTCCTTGGGGCCCCATCTGTGTGCAATTCTAGCGATTTGCTTCAACTGCCATTTTTTTTTCCAAGCGAACTGGAATATTTTCTAAGCAAGAGCATATCAAGAGAAGCATTTTTACTTCTAGCCAAAGTCAGTCTGCATTTGCAGTTGCAGGAAAATAGAACAGCACAGGCTTCAAAACAGTGGCCTTAAAAAAGGAAACAAGTCTTGACATGAGCTGGATTTTTACGCTACTAATAAAACAGAGAATTACGGGGCATGGAGGCACAAGTCTGTAATCCCAGTACTCAAACTGTAGAGGCAGAACGATTGGGAGTTCAAGTTATCCTGAGCTGGATAGTAAATTCAAGACCGTCCTTCACGTGATGAGACCATATATCTCCAAAAACCATTAAATACATACACGAATAAACAAAAGTTTTAAAATACTTCTAGACATATAAACCCAATAGTACTATTGGAACAGAAGTCTAAACCGAGGAAAGAAATAATTTTATCCAGCACAATAACCTATAATCAACTCATAATAAATTAACCAAGAAAAAAGATACTTTTGCTACAAATGGGGACTGTCCTGCCGCTTAGGAGCAACAGGTACCATAACAAACCCAAACTCCAGAGGGGTCAGCATGTATTTATAAAGTTGCAAGATAGATGTCTCAAAGCCAAGCCAAGAATCTCTGACTTTCCCAAAGGCCCCTCCTCTTGCCTGCTTACCTGGTGGGTGCCACAGCCTTGACAGAGCCCCGTGAGCATGGCTGGCATGCGCTTCACCGCCGAGGGCTTCTGGTAATACTGTGGGTACGCTTTGGCCATGCAGTTACTGATATCTTTGGAGTCTGTTGCTGCCTGAATCTTGACTCTTTCACATCCCTGAGATGAACAGTAACTGTGGCCATCTCTGTGGCTGTGGGCTCTGAGATACAGAAACAATAACCTGTAAAATAGAAACCAAGCCAGTTGATGTTAGCTCCTCTCAGAAGCGTAACATTTCTCAACTTGATTCATGGCCAAGGGGATATTTCTCCAATAAAGTAACTTTTCCTTAAAAGAAAAATAAATTGCAAAGCTAATAAAGTGTCTCTCTTTTGACTTCATCCCCCTGGGGTAACGAGTCAAATTCATGATTGGCCTATGCTGATGGTTTCATTCAGCAGTCCTGAAAGACTTCAGAATTGATTTCTTGTTTAAATTAGTTCAAGGGATCATCTGAGAGGATGGAATTTAGCTTGTTTCAAAAACTCCTTGAAAACTATATTTATATTGAGCTTAGAATATAGGGCATTAATATCAGCTGGTCCCCTTGTTGTTATTGCTCATAAATCACTGTGGAAACAGGAATAATAAAACAGCGACTGTGGCTTGTTTAACGAAGGCTAAGACAGTCAAAGCTCCACAGTGCTTGCCAAGCACATAGGCCTATGGTCTACCCTTATCAACGAGGCCAAAACCAGGCTAAGGGAACACTTTCACCAGTCCTGAATTATAGTCTGTCTACCAAGATGAAGAGAAAACCCAGGTTCTAAGACATGCTGCAGCGTTATCTAAAAACCTAGTATTTCCAAACAGAAGAAGTCAAGCAAGATCCAAAGGACTTGATAAAATGTGGCTGATTAGCAGAAACCAAGAGTTCACGTTCTAAGATGAGGTCAATGGACAAGGAAAAGTTACAACTGAAAGGTAAGAATTCAATCAAAATGGACTGCACAAAATTCTCAAAGAAGAAACAAAACACGCCTTTAATTCCACCTCACAGGAGGCAGGACAGGTTAATCTCTGTGAGTTCAAAGGTAGCCTTGTCTACACAGAGAAAATTCCAGGCCAGCCAGAGTTCAAAATGAGACCCTGTCTTTCTCCCAAGCCCCCAAAAGGTAAGAAAATTGGTGATTATCCTAACATCTAGTAATTTTAGCACAAATAGTTAAAGAATAACAGGGTCAAATTGCAAAATAGGCAAGAGTCTTTTAATATATAATTTAAATTGTCAAAATGAATAGATTTAAAAAGAAACTGGATATTTTTTAAAATACCCAAACCAGAAAATAATGTCCCATCTTTGTACAAGTGTACTACTCACTAATTTGTGGCCACGGGAATGCTCTTTCAAATTTGAATGTCCCATTAATTTTTGTAAAAGTTCCACTGAGAATGTGGAAATTCTGTCACCAACAAAATAAAAGTCCAGTTAAGACTATTTATATTTAACTTAAAAGATTGAAAATTGGAGACTCTTAAGATGACCACACTGGCTGCTGGGGAAGAGGGTACCAGGGCACAAATGAGTTCTTCATCAACAGAGGTTAACCGGATAATTAACAAATGAACCCCAACTTTCTTCCCCCGAGCAAGCTTGCTCCCACTTCTTCCCACTCTGAACCTTTTGTCTTCCCCAAGCATGCCATGCCAATGTCAGCACATGCCTCCATGCATCTGTGGCGTTTCCTCTGCCTGAGACTCCTCGCCCAGCTCTTTCTACCTTGCCCTAATTGCCCAAGAATTAGCTAGCGTGGCACCCTTTCCCGGATGTCCTTGGTCACTCTGGGTAAACCTGTTAGTTACCCACTAAGGCTTAGTAACCACGCCGCTGTCGGACTTACAGCATTTAAGCCTTTCGCTCTCTAATACCTTGCTTCAGTGACTGCATTTACTGGAGAAATGAAGCCCATCTTCTTCAGTGTCTTTATACCTAGATAGTGGATTGCTGGCCTAGGACAGAGTCAGAAGGAGCATGCTACTTGCTGGAGAGAAGAGGAGATCAAGCCTACCATAGCCCACAGGCTGAGAGACTGTAACTGGACAAAAGCAGACAAAGCCACCGGGACCCCAGGAGAGCAGGATAAGAATTAAAAAGTGGAAAGACGCACGCAGCCTAGAGAAAGTTGGAAGCAAATATGCCACGGTTACACAGTGATGTTTAAAAACACATGGTCAGCTCGAGAAATAACCTTAGGTTAGGAAGGGGAAATGGGCCTTCAGTGAAATGCTATCAATATCTTATATAAATGACTATCATAGAGTTGTTGTGGAAGAACAAATTATTTTTACTTTCAATTGGGCCTAGTGATGACTCTTCACAGTAATAATCTCTTCCCCTAAATTGCCTTAATAAGTAAACAGCAAACATCTTCACTTGAGTCCTGCTGCCAACTACAGCTACTGGTCATTTGAACTTTGCTCATAACCCCTAATAGTGATGCGCAGAAATGTCCACACCAGCGCCCTGCTAAACACATCCCATCCCAAGGTTTTGAGCTATGCTAGAGAGCCAGCAATCTCATCCTTAAAGAAAAACAGCATTAATTCTCATTCACTGCTTCCATGAATTACCCTGTGCCAGAGTCAAAATAGAATTTCCTCTCCGACGGCCTCTTCTGTAGCTCCTCCATCGACTGCGCAGACTCATAATCCTCCACTCTGGACAACAAGCCGTTCTGCCGCTGCAGGTAGCCAGCCGTAATGTGAAAGCTCGTGTTGGACGGGTAACAGAGGCCAACCCGGATCCAGTCATCCCTTTAAAGGAGACAGAAACAAAGTCACACGAGCTGTTATCTTTTGAACACTGCAGCATACAGAACTTTTACAATGATTTCTCTCTGCGTTTTTGAGTCTCGAGCCTAATATACTTATTTAGTTCCCAAATATCTTGTCTCAAGGTATATACAACAGAAATATGATCTAACAAAAACATGAACACCAAAACATGGTTCCAAGAGAAGTTGGAATTTATTTGTGAATTAAAATTAGGTAACATATGCTCTAAACAGGTAAGGTCCAAGTTGGATATGGGAACACTAACCTGAAACCATAAATATCCTGAGGATTTGCCAGCTAGTAAAACCATTTGAGAGAACATTTGAACACACACCACACACATACACACCTCGCATGCGTGTGCGTGCACACATACACCACACACATACATACCACACAACACACACACACCATACACACATACCACACACATAAACACACACCACACACATACACACCACACACATACACATCACACACACACATACCACACATATATACCACACACACACACCACACACACACATATACACGTACTTCCCCCCACACATCTTTAAAAACAGAAGTTAAGTGATTTTCCAGTGGCACAAATGAGAAAAATGAAAGTATATGCCATGTATGCATACTACCAAACTACTACAATGCTTTCTGAATGACCTTAAATATAAAATTATTTCTTTAAAAAAAATTAAAACATTTTGATTGAGTATTTTTGTGACCTTTTCTTTATTATGATAATATCAACATACCCTAAGTCATTTTAAGCATTTTGGCTTGCACAGTTCAGTGCACTAACTATATACCCAAGGCTGTGCAACACACCACCAATGGCTGGGTCACAACCTCTCTCTATCATTCTAAAGAGCTTTAATATGGAGTAAGAATTTAGCAATGGTTCATACATTTTACCAAATAGTCTCACTAAGGAATAAACAGGAATGCAGACCAAAAGCTTTCAAAGCAAAGGTGTCCTATGAAGCAATGTTAGTAGCAGCAGAAGGGGTTAGAAACCCTCAATGTTCACGGTTGTTTAAACAGCCACACACTACCCAGAGCTCAGAAAACCCTGAGGGTAAGGGGAAAGCGACCAGATGCTCCTGGGCCTTGCTTTAGTCAGGATTAAGGACTATCTCCATTTTCTTTTTGCTTGTCTGAAATTTCCTTAGTTTGCTTAGTAAGTACAGCATTTAAATGTTTAAAGTGTTTTTACAGAAGTAGCGCTAGGACCTCTCTGTAATTACACTAAATTCAGAAAAATTATTCATCTCTTCCTCTTGCCTCCTCTGCCCATAATATAATTTTTATGAACTTTCAGCTAATTAGGCCAGGAAAAGATGACTTTATTTCAAGCTCATGTTGATTTTTCGAACTCTGGGCTCACCCTTTTCCCTTTAAAAGCCTTTTCCTTTTTCTTCTTTAAAAAAAAAAAAAAAGTTCAGAATTGAATGGAAAGTTTGCATTATACTTTCCAGAACCTGCCCATCGGTCCATCGGTCCACCATCTCACTGGACTATCTCACCTCAAACCCTCGATTCAACTCAATATAACTTTCAGGCACAGGAACACCAACTACCCTTCTGCATTTCTCCCCAGGCCCCTACTGTTCTTTTCTCACTGTCTCTCTGTCTCACTGGGAACATCAGGCTGGGCCTGAAGAAATCTTACCAGGAACGCTCTGGGAACTAGGGACCGAAGGCGGGGAGACCGAGCAAGGGGCAGAGATGTGGGTGGCCTACACTCAGCCATCACCTAGGAAGGCAGGACTGGAAATATTCGAATGACATTAAGAAGCCAGAAATGAGAGTTTGCCAACGACGGGCTGAAAAGGGAAGGGTCAGCATAAGAAGTGAGTGCCAGGTGTTGGGGCTGGGTGACAGGGACTTCAGCTGAGCACAGGCAAGCAATGTTAGAGAAAAAAAAAAAAAAACAAAACAATGGCTCATTTGGACCACCCACTAATCTCACAGGAAGGGCATCCACCATCGTCATCACTCAGCCTTGGAAGTGAGCTGTACCCCAAATCCCAGCCCTCTCTTTATTTCAACTGCTTACGAAGCAAATTCCAACAAGTCAAAGCTTCATGACCAAAAAAATTAAACAAGGCAATCAACTTTCAGGTATAGGTTTGAGCAACTGCATGGAATCCCATGAGCTGCACAATTCCGGATTATTTTACCCCGAGGCTTCCACATAATCAGATCCAACTAACTAAACAAAAAACAAAAACCAACATTATAACTGTTCTGAAAATATACACTCTCCCCTTGCCACTCTTTCTTAAATAATAAAGTGTAACAACAGCCATCAGATGATCAAAGAGTACAGAGGCGTTTAATTGTGGATTATGCGCAAACATCGTGTCATTTCATTCAAGGATGTGATCATCTATAGAGTTTAATATCTGCAAGGTGTCCTCACACCAGCTCCCCAGAGACATAGGGGGAAGATCACTCCCCCTCCTTTCTAGTCTAAAGTTTTCCCTTTCTCTGATGTTCCCCAAATTCTATTCACCAAATCTACCATTCTGAGCTGAACAGGCCCCTTCTCAACTCTGGACTTTGAACAAGAATGACAAGGTAGAGGGTACCTGCTCCTCATTCTGTCCTGTCTTCACTCTCCTCGGCAGAGTGCGGGATTAGTACTCCTATCCCATGTCCACTAAAGAAGACTTGAAAGAGGAGGAGGAGGAGGAGGAGGAGGAGGAGGAGGAGGAGGAGGAGGAGGAGGAGGAGGAAAGGAGGAGACAGATATCTATTTACTCACTATTTTCCCCACCTCCCTAATGTGAACTCATTCATCTTTATATCAACTGACACACAGTAAACGAATAAATTAGTAAAAGAAAAATACAGCCCTGGATTGAATGTGACATTATGAGGACAGACAACTGGTTAGCTGAGACAGAGTGGCGAGACATTATTATAAAAAAAAAAAAAAAAAAAACTCTCTTACATTCTACAATTTTACAATCTCTAAGAGATTGATTTTTTTTCCTGAGAAAGTGACATTTACTTAAAGAAAGAAAAAGAAAAACAAGACCTTCCTTCATCCCTTGGCTCCCTTCCCTCACCAGTCCAGATGTTCTTCAGCTCCCCAGGGCTGACCCCTGGCTAGGGCCAGGTGGCAGGACAGCCACTCAAAAGTCCGCAACCCCGAGGGCATCTCTTCAATGGAGGTGCAGTAGAGGGTCTCAACTTCTTCAGGAGTCTTCCTGTCTTCTGCTGTCACCATGGTAATAGCTGCCCCCTTATGGTCAAACTGACCACCACAACCAACTTTGTGGATGTAGCTTACGCTGTTAGTGAGAGAATTGATCGCTTCTGGCCCATGGGTCAGTAGTAATTAATATTCTTCTTGAACTAGACTAGAACTCTTTCTCGGTCATATCTTTTGGTCCATATCTCCATCCATGGCAGAAACCATGAATTCCCTCCCAGGCATGCATCTTTTCAGTGAACAATCCACCTTCCTTCTGGTATTGATAAAGATTACTGCCTGGGAGATAGTGGTTCACACAAGTCACAGTGTGGCAAGCCTCCACTTCTCCGCTCCACATTGATCTATCTTGGCAGATAGCCTCCAGAGTCAGTTATTCCTTCTTGACAAAAATCTGAACTTCTCCGTGACCTTGAGGACACCAGAAGGCACTGTACTGGACAATAATACTACCTGATACTGCTGAGCTTTTGGAATATATCACAGATGTGGTCCTTGACCCTGTAGGGTAACATTTCATCAGCTTCGTCCAGTACAAACGCCCTGTTGTACCTGGGAGTATCTCCAGTTAAGCTTGTACTCTTGGCCAGGGGTGCTCATGATGCAATCGGGGATCTCCAATCTGCAGCTTCTGTACCTAAGCATGCACACTGGGGCCCCCCCACCAAATACGCAAGACAAGAGGCATCCACGCAGTCTCCTGATGCTATAACTACATTTTATGTCAGCTGAGGCAACTCGCGAAAGAGAGAGGGCCAGATGGAGGAGACGAGTGGTCCGAAGATCTAGGTGAATCTGCTGAACAGTGATATGGCAAGGGTGGCTGTTTTCCCAGTCCCAGTCTGGGCTTGAGAAAGCCACTCATACCCCACTGACACAGTGAAGAACGGCTTCCCGCTGGATGGCAGAGGGCGTCTCAAAACCATAGGCAGAAATCCCAGACGAGGGACTCTGAGAACGTCATGTCATCATAGCTGTCACAGTCTCACTCCAATTACTCCTGCTCTCCCGCCTGCGGGCTCTACCCTACCCAGGGCCATGACCTCTGGACCAAGAATGCTGACTTGATCCTTAGTGAGACTGGACCTTTGGCTGGACCTCACAGCCAAGTTAAGAATCGAGGTCACTTAAGACTGAAGGCTTCTATGGTATTATTGTGTACTCAGCCTCTCTGATCAGCCTGCCTTTAAGAGGACAATGTACAATCAACCTTACTTGGATTTTTCTATCCACGGTTCTACAAACTAAAGCTAATACATAGTTGTAATCATAAATTATGTACTCTTCCATGTCCTGACCCAGAGTATGTATTTAGTTAATGATAATAACTGCTGAAAACAACAAGTAAGTTGAAAGCAACCTAAAAAAAAAAAAAAAAAAAAAAAAAAAATGTCCCCCATAGCTGGATGCTAGAAGCCACAGAGACACAGGTTGGTAAAACTGTTTGCAGATGCTTGCGGTAGTGTCATCTGGGACAGCTGGGCTCGGTGAGTCAGGAAAGCTTCATTCATTGTGAAACTCTAAGATTCCTGTAAAGTGTCCCTCATCCTTTCCCCATGTGATGCTTTCTATGCTGTTCGACATTAAGAGTGAAGCCCTTTGTTAAGGACACAGACACAGATGCAGACACAGAGACAGACAAGACAGCATTCGGGGAGGCAGAGCCAGACTCATACAAGAGATGGTTACTGACAGTAGACAGGAAAAGAGAGCAGGAGAGAATCCACATCGGGGCTTGGTAAACCTACTAGAAGGAAAGGTGCTTTGATTTCTTTTCCTTAGTGCAAATACCTACACATTTTAGGGACTCGGATTATTACAAATGTACTTAAACAGGACAGAAGGCTTCAAGGCAGGCGTACGAAATATCTGGTATCATGCCCACCACTCCTTCCTCTTGCCCTAACAGCCGTTACCAACCAATCATGTCACCTTCTGTCCAGTCTCTGCTTGGAGTCCAAATTCTTTCAGTTTCGTTAGCTACTGTGATTCATACCATAGTCCCAGCACTTCGAAGCTGTGGCAGAAAGACTGTCACAATTCCGAGGTCAGTGTGTTGTTCCTCTTCCCCGTGGGGGAAGGGGGCAGCCAGTGAAAGAAAAGAGAAAAGAAAAAAAAAATCCCAGCCTTTTAATTTAATTTAATTTTCCGCAAGCTTACTCAGAAAACCACATAAAACTGGGGCCAGCTTTCGGAAACTGCAGCACTCAGCAGATGGTACTAAAACCTATCTTTTGAGCAGATGACATGGCTTAGGGGAAAAACTCTTGCTAACATGCTTGAGGTCCTGGATCCAATCCCAACTACCTCAGAGGGCAAAGAGCAAAACAAGGTAGACTCCACTGCGGGACAGCCTTTCTGTACACAATACCCTGGTGATGGAGGAAGAGGAACCATTTAAAAAGCCAAATCGATTTGCATAATCAATATGCACAATCAGACTTCATCTATGCAGCCTAGACAGCTTCTCCACAAAGAGCAAAGCGCATGAAATGGCTTTACATTATGTTATTTTTTTTTTTCCTCTACTGAGACTGCCTGTTCAACTGCTTGCAAGACAGAAAGAGAAACATTACTTGTTGAAGTTCACGAGGTACAAGAAAGTGATACGGGGCGCTGGACCATTCCAGTGGATGGTGTAGCCCTTCTCCAGCATGACGACAGGCTGGTACTGTGGAGAGATGGCCCTCTGGTTGATGCCCCGAAGCACCATTGGGTGGGATGGATATTCATCTCGCGTGATGATCATGCTAAGATTCGGCGTGTTCCACGTCTGAACATACACCTTCAAGAGAAAGAGAAGAATTGAAAGGAAGTGAATAAAAGATTAAACTGCTCCAAAAATTTACCAGTATACATCAAAGGTCTCTTAGTTTTGAAAAGAGAGATTCTGTGCTAAACGCCAGACCAAATGAGCAGTGGCCAAGTCGGTGTAAGCCTGCTTCAGCCAGGCTAAAATCAGACCCTCATTCTGCTAGCCAACATCATCGCTTCCACCACCACAGGCCAGCTTATTCATCAGAATAGAGAACTTCTGTGGCTTTCCCTCCATCTCAAGAGCTCACATCCAAAGCAAATCAGCAAATGGGAAAACTGATATGTTCCAGGAGAATCTAAGACTTCCCTCTGATCCACAGGATGGAAAATTCATATCTGAGGGCTCTGGCTTTACTCTTGCATGACCTCCATTTGCCCAAGAAGTCATTTTTCACCTATTCAAAAAAATAACAGTAAAAAAGCTCTCTACAGTATCTGGAAAAACACGTTAAACTTAGATAAACTGGAAAGTCCTGAATTGTTTCCAGTAGCATTTGAACCACAGCCCAGGCCAAACCAAAGCCTTCCACCAAGGCATCCTCCACAGCACAGCCTCTGAAGAGTTTCCTAAAACAAACCAATATCTAGCCACACATTCTCTAGGAGAGTAAAATCATCTGCAGAACACTGACATTTTACCGGAACTTCACTGGACTCCTCTACGACCTTGTTCACGCTGGAAACAAACACCAGGATTCTGTCTTGACAGCCTGTTACTTCCCACCTCAGCAGCAAGTGCACACTATAGTCATTCCTAAACAAAAGCACGCAGCTATGCAGCTGGGCTCCTGCCCAAACTTCCAATCTTCAGGAAAGAATTTCTGACCCACGGTTCTCCCACTCCTCGAGTCTCCCAGGAAGCATGAATGACTCAAGCCTTCCTTCAGCTTCAAAGAGAAATAAATGACCACCCTGCTTCCCAAAAGCAAATGAGTCCGTTCTTATCGCGAACAGCATTACCAATCCAAAGAGCCAAAAGTCGACTGAGCTATGAATGAGAACATACAGTATTTAGTTAAAAACTAGAACTTATCAAAATGATGGGCTATTACAACCATATACCACATGCTTTACAGACATAACATCTTCATTGCTGAACATTCACCATCTTCAGTCAGTCTGGGCACACACACATACACATACGTATACACACATACAGTCACACATATACACAAACACAAACACACATACATATGCACACATACATACATGTACACAGACACATAGATGGCAAAAAAAAGTTTAATAAAAACTGCAGCCACTAAAAAAGAGTAAAGATTCCTTATTTTTGTTCTGGCTTTAATTTTACAGTATTTGTAGAGTCTAAGTAAGTATTGATGAGGGACATTTAATGTGGGTCAGGGGTAATTCTGAATAAGGACAAAATGAAGGATGGGGAATCCCATCTTAAAGTCCCTTTTTTCCCATTCTTGTTACTCTGTAGGTAACTCTCCATCCACTCCGTGACCCGTCAATGACCTGCTCCTCTATGACTGTTCTTTTCCTCATCTATTCAAAGGAATGAGAATTCCCACAACAAAGACACTAACAAAATACACAGGAAATGCTGTCCAGCCTTCATCCTTCTTCATCCTTTTTCTCGTCTACAGAGAACAAGTCGAGACTTTTTTTCTGTCTTAATTTAACATTCTTTTACAATCATTTCAAAGTCAGAAGAATAATGAAGAATTCTGTCCTTAGGAATGCCAACTACAGAAGGCTAGGAGGATGAAAACCACATCAGACTTGGGGTACTTGTGGAAGCACGGAGGCAGGAACCCGCAGGCACAGGCAGTCAGTGGCAGGGATAAACCACACAATAAAAGAGGCATCTGGTATCAGCTATGGCAAGGCAGTGTGACTTAAGAGTATTCCTTGTTCTTCCTCCAATTTCCCTCTTTGTGCTCAGATCAGACCCTTCTTGTATTCTTTGTTCCCCTCTGGCTTTTCTTTTTGAGATACTGTCTTACTACACAGCCCAATTTAACCATGAAGTAGAGCTCTATCGACATTAGCCTCTTGACTGCTGAAATCGCAGCCATGCACCACCACGCCTAGCCTAGCAGTCTGTTATTAAATCCCACACTTTTACTGCCCTAAATATGGGGCTAAGGATTCTACCCTCCTCCTCCTCCTCCTCCTCCTCCTCCTCCTCCTCCTCCAAATTTCTGGGTAATTGATACCTCAGCTCTGTAAGATCTTCCTCCATCCTCAAGCTGCTAAAACCAGCTTTGGGGCTTAAAACCCTGCTCTTCAAATGTTAGCATGTGGTCAGCCACATGGAAGGATCCAGTCCTGTCACTGTCCTCATTATGCATGGCCACACGATACCTTTTAATTCGCCTACCTCGCATTTCAGCACGTTAACAGAATCCAGGCAGTCTGACTCCAGAATCTATGCTCTTAACTAGGCATTCTTTACAGAGAAGCCCCTCATTGGTTAAAAGGCACACTAGCTTAATGATTTCAAAGAAGTACTTCCCCATGTATCTGGACTATCCTTTTCATATCTCCACAGACTATCATAATAGAATTAGGATTTCCCTGGGTACCTTCTTGTCTATTTATTTCCAAACCTCAGTTCCTTCCCTGGAATCTCGTTCTTTCTCAGTCACTCACTGACGTTCTATCTCAACATAGAACTCTATGTCACAGAGTTAAGGGCCAGGAAAGCAGAGGATAAAATTCCATCAAGGGAACACACTTGAAATGTAGTAAGAAAACCCTAAGGGTCAAGAAACATTAGACCTACCTATGAGTTACAGTGCCTGCCTGCAGTCTCAGGCCACAAGAAGTGGAGGCAGAGGCAGGAGGATTGCCACAAATTCCCAGCCAGCCTGGACTGCCTGGGGAGACCTTGACTCAGAAAAGGGAATGTGGCTTCTCTTGTCTCAGTTGTGTCCCAACTACATCACAAAGTACCTCACCTCCACTGCTGGCTTGCTTCTTTGATTTAACGGGTTTCGGGGAGCTTTTAGTAAAGCGCTCTTCCTTTCTCTTCCATGGCCGCTTGCTTTCTTCCCCACCTCTATAAAAACTGTGCTTGGGACACCCCCAGGCACCCCGCAGTCACCATCCTCCTCTCAGAGGCAGCCCTGCTAGGAGCTTCGGGCCTGGACCGCCTGCCGGGCCTACCTGGGCATAGGTCCCGCTGCAGACCACGGCATTCCACTTAGTAACGTTGACACAGCTGGGATGGCGGATCAGGTAGTTGTCCATCCTTCCCACGTAGGCGTCCTTGTATCCTGTCACAGAGCCATCAATGTCGTGGAAGATGGAGTTCTTATCACCATCCAGCTCACAATCCTCAAACCAGGGGCCAGGCTTTCCAAAGAAGACGTTCAGAGAGACCTGGCAGCAGAGAGGACCAGAAACATCACAGAATGAGGCTCCTGCAGGCTCCACACAGCACCCACCACAGAGCCCCACTGTAGTACTACGGCTTTCCTGCTGAGGCATAGAAGTCACACGTCACCTATGGCAACCACGGTAGCCAGTTGGTCTGAGTTCTACAAGACTGTGACATGCTTGAGCAAAAACACGTCTAAAGCTCGACTAGGAAGCATTAACCTGCAACTTCATTTTTATTTTATTTTTCCCACTTAAATGATAAATCTCTGGGAGGGGGAAAGTAGAACCAGCCATACTGTTTGGGAAACTGTTATTAACTCTGCGTGTAGCCGGGCTTAATCCCAGCACCTGTCAGGCAGAGGCAGGCAAATCTGTGAGTTTCAGGCCAGCCTGGTCTAGAAACCGAATTCCAGGCTGGCCAGGGCTTATATACAGAAAAATCCTGTCTCAAATAAGTGAAATAAATAAATAAAATCCATGTGTAAGATTCTGTGCATTTCCCTGTATGCAAATCAAACCTGAACTAAATTAAAATCTATTCAAACTATACCAATAATCATTTTACTTCGTGCTAGATGATTTGCTTAGCTGTAAGCATCACTCACACCCATCAAAAATCAGTACAGTCCGAAACCGACACACGGCATTGGTACAGCTTAAGACGGCCAAGTTCTGCGGAACTCGCTAGAATCTGCTGGAAAACAGGTGCTGTCGCTTCTCTTCTGAACACGAGACATGCCTGCCTCAGTAACTTCCGTGTCAGGCATTTACTGCAAAGCCTTTCCTAGGAGGCTAGGGATGTAACTCCGTTGGTGGAAGTCTGGACAGAGTATGCAAGACCCTAGTGTGAATTCCTAGCACAGCAGATAAAGATGGAATAAATCCTTCACTACACACAGAGCATCCAGTTAAAAAGCAGGGTTTCTATTTATAGCTTCGAGCTAATTCGCATTAGGAGACAACGACTCACAGTTTTCAAGGCACACAAAAGCACTTACAAACTCAGTGCACTCGTCATCAGGGGTGCCTGTGCATCAACAGCACAACTGAATGATAAGTACTTATGATGGTTTGTATATGCTTGTCCCAGGGAGTGGCACTATCAGAAGGTGTGGCCTTGTTGAAGGAAGTGTGTCACTGTGGGGTTGGGCTTAGAGATCTTCCTCCTAGATGCCTGAGGATACCCAGTCTGTTCCTGGCTTTCTTTGGATAAAGATGTAGAACCCTCAAGCTCCTCCTGCACCATGCCTGCCTGGATGCTGTCATGCTTCTGCCTTGATGACAATGGACTGAACCTCTGAGCCTGTAAGCCAGCCCCAAGTAAATGTTGTCTTTTATAAAACTTGCATTGGTCATTGTGTCTGTTCACAGCAGTAAAACCCTAACTAAGACAGAAGTTGGTACTGGGAGTGGGTTATTGCTGTGATAGACCTGACCATGCTTTTGTTCGGAAGAATGTGGATTTGGGGACTTTGGATTTAGAAAGCCATGAAATGCTTTAAGTGGGGCTTAATGGGTCAGCCTAGTAGGAATATGGAAGACAGTGGTGCTGTCTTTTGAACAGAGGGTCATTTGAACTGTGTAGGTCTGATAGCCCAAGAGGTTTCAGTGGAGAAGAACTTTATATGTGGCTTTGAGAATGTTTTTGTGATGTTTTGGTGAAGAACAGGGCTGCTTTTTGCCATTGTCTGAAGAGACTGCCTAGGGCTAAGGTAAAGAGATTTATATTAATTGCATCTACAAAGGAAGTCTCAAAAAAGCCCAACAAAGACTTTGTTCTCTGGTTAAGTCTGATGAAGAGAATTTTGAACAAACATAGCAAGCTGAGAAAGGAAAAGTACAAAATATATAGTATGAGTGTTAAAGGGACTCCAGGAAGTGAAATGAAGCTGAATTCAAGGATATTGAATTGAGTTAGGGAGTGGTAACCTTGAGGCAAGATTCCACCCAGCTAAATTTAGGTCCAGGCTTAGTAGTAGTCTTTAATCCCAGGAGGCAAAGATAAGCAGATCTCTGAGTTCAAGGCCAGCCCAGAACAGAGCAAATTCTAAGTGAAGAAAGACTTAAATCCAGGCTTGGTGGACCACACCTTTAATCCCAGTGTTTAGGAGACAGGGATGCAGATCTCTTGAGTTCAAAGTCAGTCTAAGGAGCAAGATTCAGGACAGCCAACTTAGGCAGTGAAGGAGCTAGGGAAAAGGAAGCCAGGGATAGCGTAATAGAACAAGGGGGCCAATGTTCCAGCTCCTGCAAGAGACAGAATTTAGCAGCTTCGGCCATGTGTCTCTGGCTTTATATTCAAGAGGAGAAGGAGACTACTGGGACAATTGATGCTGGTTAGCTGGAGCTAAGAAATTAGTGGTGATTAAGAAAAGACCAGCCTCACTTGGGTGAAATCTTCTGGAAAGTGTTTTCTGAGAGCACAAAGAAGCTGTATTCCAGAGATAGCCAAGGTTGTATCTCGTGTAAGAATCATCCAGGTGGTACTGGCTTTGAAGGCATGAAGGCATCATGAAGAACAGCTGAGGCTTGGCATGTGAGAGGCCATGGAAGTCCACTGGTGAAAGTGCAGCCTCAGTTGTAGTTGACAACCCAGGACTGAAGGGGTCATGCAAAGGAGTTGAGGCTTGGTACCATGAAGAGAGCCTATGAGAGGCTTTGGTGAAGCCTAGTTGCGGTGGAAGACCCTAGCATATTGGAGATGCCAGTACCATGGGATGACCACCAAGAACAGCAGTGGCAGCGGAGTGGATCAACCTGAACTTAGAGTGCTACAGAGGGCAGAGCTGGAGAAGTGAGTTAGGAATTACTACTACCATACTTTTCTTTCTGTCATTCTGACACAGTGCAAATCCTTTGCTGGCACCTTGTCTCTGGGAACATGTTACTGCCTTCTCTCGCCACAGTCCCCGTGGAGGAGCCACGTGAGAACACACTTACCTGTGGACCGAACTTCACAAGGGAGACGTTATTCTTGGGGGTTGTCTGCCAGGAGTTCTTCATGAGGAAGCCAATGGCGCTGCTGTATCTGTCTGGAGTTGGCACATACTTTTTGAAGGTGCTCTTTGTGAGGTGAATAGGCCCATCGTAAATCTGAAAGCCTCGGATTGGGAATGTCCTATAAAAATACAAGATATGCTCAATAAATGTGGGCCTGTCTCTTTCGTAACATTTATGTTTTATGAATACTGCTGAGCTCCCAGTAAGCAGCAAATAAAATCTCAAGACACAGTGGTAAGCGAGACACAAGCCCTAATGTCGGGAAAATGCAAGATCTTAGGAGAGACTTAAAAAAAACAGCAGATAATTAGTGCTCTGGAGATGATACGCTACAGCAGACTGGGTGGGGAGAGGCCTGCCGATCTGGGTGCAACAGAGGCCTCTCTAAAGAACTGACTTGAATTTTCCTGAGTCAACTCCACCATGATGCTTTGTTCAGAGCTGGGGATATAGCTCAGTGTTTGCTTTACACAACCAAGGTACCATTAAAAAAAAATGAGAATAAGGAGGAAGAGAAGGAAGGAGAGAGGAGGAGAGGGAAGGAGAGAGGAGGAGAGGGAAGGAAGAGGTTTTATTTGGTAACTCTTAGGGGTTTTGTCCTAAAAGATAAATCTGTGAGCAGAGAAGGCGTCCTGTCCAGCCAAAGAACAAAGGTTAAAAGGTGAAACATAAAAGTTTGTGAGGGTGTGAAGGCCAAGGCCTCGGGGCCTGGGCTGTCAGAGAGACGAGCTAGATTAAAATTTTCAGTGTGTCAGACTTCTTCTTTTCATAATCACTAACCAGAATTAGCGGATAAAAGAAAAGTTTTAACTTGTGACTTCATTACAATCAAGCAATTTTATTTAAGCCATAATATATAATATTCTGAATCTCTTGGGTTTCTTATTAAAGCTTTTAAAGTATTTATGAGGGTAATTCAGAGGATTTCTACAGCAGCCGACCTGCACCTTGGCAGAGTTTGACAACAAAAATGTTTAGACTAGCAAGAAAAATGAACTGTCTGATTAAAACTATACTTTATACAGAGACTCTGGGCACATAAACCAACAGGACTATAACATAAACCAGACGAGACTATAAACACAGTCAAATAAAACCTGAGTTCATTGATCCAGGAGCGAGTTTTTGTTGTTTCTTTAATCTCCCTTAGCAAAGATACAAAAGGCATTTTTTAAAAAAAAAATTAAATAAAACTAGCTGTCAAAATTAAAACAAAAATAAAAAAGCCAGAAATAAGATGGTTAGAATCTCACTACAGCCCATACAGCTAACACCTGTGCGTCCATAAAACACAGAGGGAAGAACAGCACAATCCTGAAACATGCAGAGCTGAGGCCAAACTCAGTGGGTTCAAATCCCACCTCCCCTACTTAACAAGCTCTCATTTATAAAGCAGAAGGATGCAGGACGTACCAGCCTGCATTTTGAGAGGGTCAAGTGAAGGTGAGCTACCTAGAAGAGGCCTTGGCGAGCGTTTGATGACTGTAAGCCACGGGAGGTCCCTGAAGTATGGCTGGGGATACACGCAGACACACAGAGCACTTTCCTCAAACCGATGAGGGTTTGGGTTGAGGCTTCGGCACCACAGCATACAAAACAGGAAGTTCTTTTTCTAGCGGTACTCATGATCCAATGGGAAAGCTACACAGAATGGCATGGTTGCTACTTCACAGATCCGGCACAGGGACACCGGGAAAACTCACAGTATGTCTTTCCCACTCCCCTGCCTCATCCTGACCCACACCCAGAGAGAGCATACCCACAGTGGCTCATTCTCAATGGGCCATGGCATCAGCTTGGAAGTGAGGTCTTGAGAATACCACTGAGATTCTTCTTTACCTGGTTTTCCCTCGCATATAATGAAGGCAGCTCCAAACCTCAGACCTGGGGGCTGGGTCAACTAGCTTCCAAGGTGGCTCTGATCCAAATGCTACTTTAAGAATTCTGACTGTCAAAATGGCAGTCCCTCAGAAAACTGAGAATAAATATACCTATGGCCCAAGTCTAGCACTCTTAGGCATATATCCAAAGGACATTCCATCCTACCACATGAATACTTGATCAAATATGTTCATAGCAACGGCTACTCATAATAGCCAGAACAGCCTAGATGTCCCTCAACTAAGGAATGGATAAAGAAATTGTGGTACATCCACACAATGGAGTATTGCTTAGTGGCTTAAAAAAAAAAAAAAAAAAAAGACATGAAATTTGAAGGCAAATGGACCCAGACCCGAAAGACAAATATGCTATATATTCACTTAAAAATCAACATTAGCTGTTAAGACATACAGATAATCAAGCTACGGGCCGCAGACCCAGTGAGGTGAGGTAAAGAGGAGGACTTTAGGGGGACATATGGGTCTTCCTGCTGGGGGTGGGTAGAGACCGGAGTGAGCAGTTGGGAGCTGGTGGGAGGGATGGAGGGAGAGGGTATGGGAAGAGACAGCTGTTTTGGTAACTTGAGGCTTGCCTCATGAGAGGAAATCCGTGCCCTACCGTGCCTGGCTGACCAGGAGCTGGAGACCGGACAGCTCAGAGACCTAGGTGGAACTGAGCACAACTGTGGAGGGAAAGAAGGACCAATGAAATGACTCCTGATGAGATTCTGCTATACTTATAGATCTATGCCTTGTCTGGGCATCACCTCTGGCAGCAGATACGGATGGGTGCAGAGACCCAAAGCCAGACATACAGAGAGAGTCTAACCCGGAGGTCTCCATCAGGTCTCTCCCCTGGAACATCAGGGAACCCCTCAGAAAAGTGGCAGGAAAGACTTCCTACCAGCGGGAGCAGGTGCATCTCTAACTCTCTGGCCTGCTCTCCAGACTCCTTCCCTCCTTCTGGGTTGGTTGCCTTGTCCGGCCTTGACAGGAGGCTTTCATATTGTCTTACTGTATCTTGTTTTGTCCTGTCTGGCTGTCATCTCTTGTAGTCCTGCTCCTTTCTAAAGAGGAAATGGAGATGGAGTGGATCTGGGGGAGAAGGGAGAGAGAGGGGTGCAAGGAGGAGTGGAGGGGAGGGGAACAATGGTTGAGATATATTGGATGGGAGAAGAATCTATTTTCAAAAACAAAAGTTTGGGCTGGAGAGATGGCTCAGTGGTTAAGAGCACTGACTGTTCTTCTGGAGGTCCTGAGTTCAATTCCCAGCAACCACATGGTGGCTCACAACCATCTGTAATGGGATCTGATGCCCTCTTCTGGTGTGTCTGAAGACAGCGACAGTGTATCATATACATAAAATAAATAAATCTTAAAAAAAAAAAGTTCATACACACACACACACACACACACACACACATGGATTCTTTCTGATTGTCATGACAGAACACCTGCCCATTTTGCCCCACCTCCTCACCATCTCAGACACATCTAATTACATGGCCTCGGCTGGGCTCTGTGGTGGCCTTGGCATCCTCCAACTCTCATTTTCTAAGGCTCCTTTCAGAGGTAATTTCCCTTTTCCAGTGGCTATTTCTGAGAAGCCAGCATCATGAATTGCAGGAAAGCTGACCTAATGTCAGAGTTTATGGTTTGGCAACTTTCTATGTCTCAAGAAAGAAAAAACATTAAAAAGGGGAAAAAACCCACTTATATAATAAGGTCTTATGTAAGGGATAAGAAACGAGAACAACTACTTCATAAAACCCGGTAATAAAACCTATGACCTGGATAAGGATTAATGCTCTAACAACCCATGAGGATAACAGACAGAGATAACGGTAACAGTGAGTGCTGGAAACAAGATGGGAGAGCCAAAGAGAAGGAGCTGGCCAGGCTCATTACAGGAAAGACTATGTCTCCACTGTTTTAATTCCCCACTGCCAGAGTCCTCCTCACCTGTTCCTGGGCAGCGTCCGAGGCTTCTGGTCTATTCCGCCTGTGCCCATGTACTTGTTTTGGCCACCCTGAGAGCCGTAGTTCCGACTCTCCCCGACAAAGAGGGACTCCGACACCTCCTGGCTGGACCCCTCATCGCTCGGGAAGCTCCCGTCACTGGTGAGAAGAGGAGAGAGGATATAGTCAATGTCGGGAAGTTTAAATGTCCCCCCCCCAAAAGAAGTCAAGCTATAATTTAAAAAGCTAAACCATAAAAACTTCAGCTAATAACATTTTCCCGATGTGTATTAGAAAATCCTCAGAAAAGCATTGCTTTCATGCTATGAAAATTCCTTTTATAAATTAGTGAGTAATTTGAAAATTATATACAAATGCAAGAAGTTTAATTTATTAGCAACAGCTGATTAGCCTTGAGCAACAATGAATTTACCCAGAATACAGCAATTAAGTGACAAGCATGCCTAACGTGGCCAGTAGAATAATCATTGTCTACAGAAAAAGGAGTTACATAAAAGGCCAGAGGCGCAGGTCAGCGGCAGAGTACACAGGCAGCGTGGGCTGATTTGATCCCCAGCACTGTGGAAAAATACACAAAAGCCCACACAGATACCTACGTGCACGTGCGCGCGCGCGCGCACGCAAACACACACACACACACACACACACACACACACACACACACACAGTTTAATTCTCAAAGCTTATCTTTTTTGTAAGTTAAATCTGAGAGGAAAGTTTAGAATTTTTAATCTTCACCCCATTTATCTTCTTTCATCCTTTATCTTTGAAGACTTTTAGCCCAAAGTTCAAGAGTTTTCTTCTAGGCACAGTTAATGACTACCCTACCCTTCTGTGGAATTTCAGCTAAATTCATCTACCACTTTGGCATAGTCTATTTAAAAAAAAAAAAAAAAAAAATGTGTGTGTTTTGGCCCTCTAGTGGTACCAAGAAGAGTGTGAGGGTTTTTTTTTTCTTTCTTTTATTTTTTTATGCTAATAAATTATAAAACCTCTCTGAGTTAACTCCCCAACCCCATTCCAAAACACACACGCAAAAATACTAAGGCTGGTTTTACCTCAAATCTTTAAAATAATCAAATTAAAACCGTTACATACCTGGCAAAGGTCAACCCCTTTCCATTATCTGCAAATCTGTAAGAGGAAAAAGATGAGAGTTTGTTTAAGTGATCAGGAAACACGGAAGAGGCGAGTCCCTCAGTGTGTGACCATGAAAGCCCGGATTCCTGAGGCTCCACGCTGCAACCATACAGCAGTCCAACCTCCCGGTCACCGAAGGACCATCTGCATGCTGAAAGTGCCGGGTTCAAATACTGACATTGCCAACTGTGACCTGTTTCTCAGCCCCTTCCTCTTAGTTTCCTCATCCATAGGCTAAAATAATAATACATTTCTTATATGATTCTTGAGAGAATTAAATACACTAAACAATTCCAAGTATTTGAATAGTATCTGGAACTTGGTAAACACCATAAAAAGGTATTAGCTAAAATGTGTTTTTAATCTTTATTTTGAGAAAGAATTGGGCTCTTTGCTTCAGTTTTTCACAGAGAAAATATGCCACCCCTACAGATTTAATACAATGTTAAATTTGGGGGTGAGAATTGCCAGAGAAAATCAAAACTTTTTTTTTTTTTTTTTTTTGCGAGACTGGTAAATAGTAAAACTGAACTCAGAACGCAACAGGCCTTTCTCTTGAAATCATACAAGTGGAAAAAACCAAGCAAGTTGCTTCCTACCTCTAATAACACACAAGTTGGCGGCGGGCGTATTAAGACAGAATTAGACAGCTTTAATTTTGAGAGGATCAGAAAGAAAACTGGACAAACTTTAAAGGGTTTCCAAAACGAACAACAATAAAAATCAACACCCCCCCCCCAGGTAGTTTCAAAATCTCTATTTAGCTCTCTGACACCAACAGTGTTTGGTTATACAGAGCTAAATTCTGGCTTTCTGGTCGACCTACTCATGTCACCAGACAAGTTCATTTCCAACAAGGGCTCCAGGATGAGAGGGTTCCAAACCTTGGCAGTCATGTTCATCCTCAGAGCCCAGCCAGCCGGTAATAATAATAACTAATTCCAAGAACTACAACTGTACCTTCCTTCTACTCAGTTTAGGAAAAAAAAAAATCCAGCTGGTTTGTGGTGGCACTCACTGCTAACAGTACTTGGAAAGATCTGTTCAAGGTCTTGTTACACAACAAGCTCAAGGCCTGAGACACTGTCTTTAAAAAAAATAAAAACTTAAAAATAGCCGGCAGTGTTGGCAGGCGTAATCTCTGTAGACAGCACTCACGCTGAATTCTGAACAATGATGTCTCCTCCTCGGACCCAGGCACCATTGTCGTTGTTTTTAAAAGCAATGAGCCTGTCAATGACGGCGGCAACACGTGGCTTTTCGGGGTCTGCATCCTGATGGGGCCGAAACCTGTGGGGTAGAAAAGTATTTTGTTAAGAACTGAAATAAGCAAAAGAAATAGAAACTGTGTATGTATATACACGCTCTGGTCAAGAGGAAAGATTCAAATTGGGCCAACATAAATCAAAAGAAAAATGTTAAGATACAACTTAGTTATAGTTCAAATACTCAAAAAAAAAAAAAAACCAATTACATTTATTTATATGTAAATTTCCAGAAAAAAAAAATCCTTTCTTGTATTCTTAGAAAGTCAATGCATAGAGTAGGTCTACCTGAGGCACAGCCAGCAGAGACAAGACCCTACCATACCTGTTCTCTGAGAGGCTCCACCCAGCAGCTGACCAAAACAGATGCGGAGATCCAGGGCCAAACTTTAGATGGAGCTCAGGAGGTCTTGTGGAAAAGTTGGGAGAAGGACTGAGGGACCCAAAGAGGATAGGGACTCCACAGGAAGAGCAACATAGTCAGCTAACCCGACCCTGAGGGCTCCCAGAGACTGACCCACCAACCAAAGAGCATACACAGGCTGGACCCACCCCCCCCACACACACACACACATACATGCAACAGAAGTGTAGCTTGGTCTTCATGTTGGCCCACCCATACCTGGAGTGGGGGCTTACCCTAACTCTGTTGCCTGCCTGTGAATCCCGTTCCCCTAACTGTGTTGCCTTGTCTGGCCTCAGTAGGAGAGGATGTGCCTAGTCCTGCAGTGACTTGAGGTACAGGGTGGACTGGTACCCAGCTGGGACCTCCCCCTTCACGGGTGTAAAAGGAAGGTGGGGAGGGGGGAAAGGAGGGGACTGAGATTAAGATATAAAGTTAATTAATTAATTAGAGAAAAAAGTTGCTGTGTATAAGGCTTCTATGAAAACAAACAGACAGAAAGCTAGCCATATATATACCATGTACATCAATGTATCTTCTTAATATATTCTTAATATAAACTCACGATGAAAATTAACCATATATTTCAACATAAATCTATGACTTATGTTATTGAATTATATGCTGTTTAGAAGTTTTTAGTTAGAGAGACTAATCTAAGTTCAGTATATAGCTTGGAAATGCCTAAACCTAAAAGACTAACTGAATCATTAATTATAAAGACTGAATTTCTCATATTCTTCACTCAATTTACAAGGACCTCAGTGAAAAAGTAAAAAACTGGTCACATGATGGCTCAACTCCACAAAGATAGAAGAATAAAAAGCTAAAATTTTTAAAAAACGATAACTAAGAGTTTCAAAAATCAATGTATTGCACTGAGTGTTTCAATATCACAGGAAAGAGCCTTTGTTTGATGCTGTGGGCCCACAGTAGGTGCCCAAAACTAGCCACGAGAGAAGCATCTCTATGAGAAGAGAACCCAGCCCGGGTGCCTCGGGCTGTGAGCCCCACACTCTATACAAACCACTACTCTCCGTACCAAGCAAGTCACTGGAGAACAAGACATGAGGAGGGAAGGAGGGAAATGGAACAGGTCCGAGGCACACACTCCCCCTTCGCTCAAGAAGCAATGGGAGGTCAGCAAAAGCAGGAAATGGTGTGATCAGACCTTCCCCACCCCCTACTTCCCACCCATCCTCCCAGGAGGACATCTGGTGAATGGACTGTAAGGAGCTATGGAGTCTCCTTGTGTGTTTCTGATAGATGCTGATGGTTCAGACTGGAATGGGAGAGTTGGGGATGAAGAGGGTGATGTCTACCCAAGCCCAGTGCCCTAACTAGCTCTGACTGAAGAGGTAAAAAGCTTTGCACAAAGTTGTTACATTAAGTCGAACTAGGAGAGCCATGGAAAGGAGTTCCGGAATGTTCTAAATCAGCGGGGTTCCCAACCTTTAAATTCAGCTCCTTATGCCGTGCTGACCCACAACCACAAAATTATTTCATTGCTACTTCATAACTGTAATTTCGTTACTGTTACAAATTTTAATGTAAATATCTAATATGTAAAGTATCAGCTATGTGACCCCCCCCAACCACCAAAGGGGTCATGACCCACAGGTTGAGAACTACTGTTCTAAATAAATACACACAGATATTATAAAGCAACAAGTGACCCCTGCTGCAGGCACCTCATCTCTTCTGAGTGTCTCTGCATAGCCCAATCCCTGATCATTACACCAGAGCCATGTCCCCGATTTTAATTTTTTCATTGGTATGTAGAAAATACAGTTTGGGGCTGGCAAGATGGCTCAGCAATTAAGAGCACTGTCTATCCTTACAGAAGACCTGTGTTCAATTCCCAGCCCCCATATAGTAGCTCACAACTCCAGCCCCAGGGGATCTGATAACCTCTTTTGAGGTCATGAATGTGGTACACTAACACACATATAGACAAAAGACTCATGCACAAATAATAATAAAATAGCTTTTTAATTCTAAAAACAAAAGAAAATAATTATATCCATTTTCATCCTCGTGACGGTTAATTTCTTTTAAGATTTATTTTATCTTTATTTAAGTGTATGTATGGTACTGTGTATCTGTGTATGTATGGACACAAAAGTGCAAGCGCCCATAAAGGCAAGATGCTGGAGGTACAGGTGGTTGCGAGCCACCCAACCTAGGCTGTGTGAACAAAACTCCCGTCCTCCGAGAGCAGCAAGCACTCCTAATGGTTAAGCCATCTCTCCAGCCTCTTGGTTGCTAATGCTACGGACAACTTGATGGGATTTAAATAACTATAGAAATACGTCTCTAGGCATGTCTGTGAGTTAGTTTCCAAAGCTGGGTAAACTGAAGTAAGATGACCCACCCACCCTAAATGCTAGTGGCACCTGTCTGTGAAAGATCCAGCTGACCACCAGTGCTCCTCTCTCTCTGAGGGCTGCAGACTCACTGTGCTCCGCTGCCTCACAACCTGACCAAGCTGAGCCTTCCTTCCCTGCCGTGATATCCCTTCTCCAACTGTGAACAACCAGAACCCCTCCCCCCTCTTCAGTTGCTTCCTGTAAAATATTTGGTTACAGCAATGACAACAATAACTAATACAATCCCCTCCCCTGATCTGAATGTACTAATTAGTGATAATGCACTGATTGGCTACAATGCCTCCCCCATCCCCCTTTAAAAACTTCTTTATGAAATTCCCCAACTTCTAATGAAGTTTCCCAATCTCCGAATTCCCACTATTTCCCATCGTGAGGCCTCTGATAACGGTGAGTCAGCTTCCTCTCTCTGAGGCCTACGAGCCTGGTGTTCAGCTCACAGCCTGACTTATTTGTTACTCACTTGTGTCCTGCCATTTTTACTCATGTCTGGGATGCATGTACACATGTGGGCAGTCTACACATCAGTCTATAGAGAGCTACACACAGACACAGCTGACAAGTGTCTTGTCATTCTCTTTCTGTAATTAGCTCTTCAGTTACAGCTTCCTAACTGAGTCTAATTCCTTACTATGTACGCATTTGAAAACTGGTAAGAGAACTCACAGCGCATGGAGGAATAGTTATCATTTTTTCATAGTCTGTCCAGGTTTATCTAGTAACAAACATCTGAAGCCATAGTGAGTTACAAGGCCCACAGCCTCTTAATAGACTTAGTCCTCCATCCATGTACATACATGGATACAAACATACAAAGTACGTAGAGTGCCTTTGCACACATGCATACAAATGTGAGGGAACAATCACAGGCAGAGGCCAGATGCTCCTGTCAGCTGGTTTCCTCACGATTCGCCTTAGTTAGGCAGGGTCTCTCAGTGGACCCAATGCTTCACCATTCAGCAAGACTCTGTTCCGCAGTCCCAGGGCTCCTGTTATCTCCTCCCACCTCGCCTGCCTTCTGCGTGGGTCCAGGAGGTGGGACTGACATCTCATACTTGAGAAACAAGCCCTGAAACCAGCTCAGCCAGCAGGCTTAGATAAATTCTTTCAAGACAGAAAAAGGAACCAAATGTTTTACCATTTTTTCTGGCAACACCAGTTGACAAAGCACACCTCACTAAAACTACCGATTATAAAGGCTTTCTTTCTTCCTTCCTTTCTTCCTTTCTTCCTTTCTTCCTTTCTTTCTTTCTTCCTTCCTTCCTTCCTTCCTTCCTTCCTTCCTTCCTTCCTTCTTTCTTTCTTTCTTTCTTTCTCTATATTCTTTGTTTACATTCCGAAGGCTTTCCTCTTTCCCAGTTCCTCCCTCACCATATGTCCCATAAGTCCCCCCCCCCCATTCCCCAGTCACCATCCCACCATTTCTCTGTTCTGGTACTCTCCTACAAAACTGAAACCAGTCTTTTCAGGACCAGGGTCCTCTCCTTCCTTCTTCTTGGGAATCTTTTGACTTGCTAATTGTGCCTTGAGTATTCAGAGTTTCTGGGCTCATTAATATCCACTTATCAGTGATTGCATTTCATGTGTATTCTTTTGAGATTGGGTTAACTCACTTAGGATGATATTTTCCAGATCCAACCATTTGCCTACAAACTGCATGAATTCATTATTTTTTAATTGCTGAGTAGTATTCCATTGTATAAATATACCACATTTTCTGTATCCATTCCTCCTTTGAGGGACATCTGGGCTCCTTCCAGCTTCTGGCTATTATAAATAAGGCTGCTATGAACATAGTGGAGCATGTGTCTTTATTGCATGCCAGGGAATGCTCAGGAGTGGTATGACAGGGTCCTCTGGAAGTGTCATGCCCAATTTTCTGAGGAACCGCCAGACTGATTTCCAGAGCGGGAATTTGGGGGGGGGGGGTAGGACTTAGCCAATATGCTAATTGGATTTATAAAAGTAGAGTCACCTGGGGAGAAGTAGCCTCAACTGAGCATTTTCCTAGATCAGACTAGCCCATTGGCCTGTCTGTGGGGCATTTTCTTGATTGCAACAGCATCCCCACAGGGTCTCTGCTTCAAGCTCCTGCTGTAAGCTTCTGCCACTGCCTGCCTCAGTACAGACGCAGCCTGTGAGCTGAGATAGACCCTCTCCTCCCCAAGTTGCTTTTTTTTTCTTTTTTTGCAATAGGGTTTCTCTGTGTAGCCCTGGCTGTCCTGGAACTCACTCTATAGACCAGGCTGGCCTCGAACTCAGAAATCCATCTGCCTCTGCCTCCCAAGTGCTGGGGTTAAAGGCGTGCGCCACCACTGCCCAGTACCCAAGTTGCTTTGACTCATGGAGTTTTTATCACAACGACAGGAAGCAAACTGGGCCGGCCGATATTTCTGGCTCATGATTTTATTCTCCTCTAACTGGTGCTCCTTAAGGTTTTGTCCTTTTTGGTATTTCAGGTTGGCCACCTTAGGGCCTTAAATGTTCCCTGATCGGCTCTCAGAGGTTTCATGCTTAACTTGACCTTTCAGAATCCTGATGCACAATTCACCAAGTGGACTCTGCCCAGCGTCCCCTGACCTCACACCTTAGCAGCGTAGGGCAAGAATCCTGCCTTGCACATTAGATCACAGTCAGCCACCTCTAGTCGCGCTCCTGCTTAACTTCCTTAACAACTGGGCTGGTCCTGCTTCTCTCCTGTGTCTCCCAAAAGCCTTTGCAATCTATCACCCATTCAACTTCATGATCTGGTCAATAAACTTGAAGAATAAAAAAAACCAGTATGTTCGCGGTTTCTACCGACTATGACTTCAGGGTGCCACATTGTCCAGAACACTTTCTACACCTGAGATGTTTTGTTTCCTTTGGCTGGCAGAGAGAGAGAGAGAGAGAGAGAGAGAGAGAGAGAGAGAGAGAGAGAGAGAGAGAGAGAGAGAGAGAGAGAGAGAGAGAGCGCCATAGCACTGACCCGCATTCCAAGCACGTTACGTGGTTACACGGGAGAGTAACAGCGTGCCACGAGGTTAACCTGAGGCTACCAATGGAGAACCAGAGCCAGCTTAAAACCGAATCTGGGATCGTTCCCTTGAAACAAAATCCAGTGTTCTACCACATCTGAGCACTCCCTGTAATCCTATATGCTTAGGTTTTGGGGGAAGAAGGGGTTGACTTG
Organism: Apodemus agrarius; assembly: GCA_964023405.1. Lineage (NCBI taxonomy): Eukaryota > Metazoa > Chordata > Mammalia > Rodentia > Muridae > Apodemus > Apodemus agrarius. Next base: position 160,202,511 of record OZ030005.1, on the reverse strand, counting down.
TTTCTCAGGGAGTAAGTCTTTGTTCTCAAATCTGAAACCATTGTCAACCTTTCTTTCTCTTTCCGTTTCTCTCTGTAACTCCCTCTCACAGGAATCTCCACTGTGAAAGAGGAACAAGGAAGGCATCAACTTCCTCCGCATTTCAGAAAGATAAACGCCTCTTATATGAGCTTTCAACATCATCTACATAGGCTGCCATCAAAGAGAACACTCCTGCTTGAATCCAAATGGTCTCACTCACCCTGGGAAGGTTAAGCCTAGGTGGACACTGAGGAGGAAGACGGCCTTACCTTGCACTGTTATCCAGGCAGAGGTACTCCCTTGGGTCAGAGGCACTGGAGTTGGTCGTTTTGACACCTTTGTCAACAAATAAACCAGCCTGAAATACACAACAATGGGCTAACGTGAATATGGATCCTGAGGTACATCCACGTGTATAAGGGGGGGGGGGAGGGGAAATACTTTTCAGCTTCTCATTTCACCCAGAACTGGAAATGGGGGTGGGGTGGGGGGTGGGGGGTGGGGGGGGCGGGGAAGCTACCTTGAAAAGCAAAGATAATGGTGATATTTTTTAGCTTATCCACCTGGTCATTCAACAACCATTTAGTGTACTCTTAACGTTTTACATGTTAATTAGAAAAAAGATATATTCCCTGGCAAAATGGCACCTAGATGAAGCTTTCTCAGGGCTGGAAGAGGACTCCAGACATGTCTCCTACATGATGCCAAAATCCTCAAGACAGGGAGGAACTGTCTGAGCAGAATGGGCTGGAGGTGAACATGAAGCAGCTGGAGATCCCAGAGAAAAGTACTCACCTCACGGGAAGAGTCTACACGAAAATCTCTAGAGAGAAGAGATGGCATGGAATATTCGAGAACAAGTCCTGAATGGATAACAAGGCCCAGGGCCAGGGAAGGGAGCGGGAGCACATGCCAGGCCCCGCAGATTTATACCTTAGGTTTACTTCTCTTACGACTAATGAGGTAAGGGCATGTTGTCCTGCATATGACATAATTAGTGATAGTTTCCATATCATGAAGGTAATGTTTAAAAATGGTATGCTGAAGATGTAAGACAATGGGGATCTGGAAAAAAGCATCAAAACAATACTATACATAGGAAGCAAATACTCCATCTAAAAGTGGATTAAAGCGGGCAGAAGAGATAAACTGAGAAACAGAAGGAGCAGAGAGGTGATGTGGTCGGCGTGACTGATGAGCTCCCCAGGCCAAGAAGAGAAGCTTAAATTGCTTTGATTAAGACAAACACGGAATTAACTAGTTGTTTAATTCACTGAAATAGATACAGAGGAAATCAGGCAAGCAGAAAGCAAAGGATTTCCATGATGAATGTTTTTAATGCATTCATAAAAACACTAAGGTGTAACTCTGTAAACAACCATGTAAATGTGGCCAACCTGGGCTAGGTAAGGATTCAGGAAGCCTCAGGGTCTGGTCAAAGTGTGCACATGCATGATAGGTGATCCCAACATACCATGCTTCTTTTTATCACTCCAACGGTTCAATTTCCTTTGGTTATAAGTACTCTGCATAATCATCCCCAAATTTAACAAATTAAAACCTAATTATGCCCTCAGATTTAATACTCTTACAATTAACGAGATAAGTGAATGTTGTCACGGTACATGACACCCAGAATTAATTAGAGATAGTTTTCACATCGCCAATATAATTTTAAAAAAATTAAAGAATTTTTTTCCCCTTTGAGACGCTACTTTCTAAAGATTAGCCTTAGTCAATTACCCATCTCGCAGCAATAACAGTAGGTTTTTCTTGTCTCAGTTCAAGTAATTCAGTTTCTTGTAACATTTAGATTCGCATGTTGTAAATGCACATTGTGTGTATGAGTGCGTGTGTGTGTGTGTGTGTGTGTGTGTGTGTGTGTGTGTGTGTAGGGGGTATGCATCTGTATGCACAAGTGCAAAGGTCAGGGAAGAGCATCAGCTAGCCTGTCTATCGCTCTCATCATATTCTTTTGAGCCAGTGTCTCTCCCTGAACCTGGAACTCGGCTGGTAGCCAGGAAGCAGCAGCCATGCCCCCGCCTCTGCCTGCACCAGCTCTAGGGCTGCAGGTGCACCCAGCCACAGCAGTGTACACAGCTGTTTTCTCAGGTGCTTGGATCCTGACTCAGGTGCGCATGCCTACACGAGCCCCTTGCCTACTAAACCATCTCGCTAACTCCAGCACTCTGGTTTTTAAAGGTCATCCATGAAAATGTTGACTGGAGTCTGATTTGAGTCAAATCACGGGGAAGGATCTAATTTCCATATACAATAAAAACATTGAAGTGACTTGAGGACAGGAACTGGACCAAGGATATTATTCATCATGACTCGGAGTTACAAATCCCACAGAAACTGGAGGTTCTGAATGGCCTTTCTATGACTTACATTAAGTACAATGTTCTCAAACAGTATTTTACCATTGAAATACTGGGTGGCAGTAGTAAATGGCCAAGGAAACTCAGCCAGCACTGTGGAGAGAAGCAGGGAAGCGAAGCAGGAAAGTCCTAAGTCCCAGATATGCCCTGTAACAGACACGATCCCAGAAACCTGACATTGAAGACAGGAAAGAGAGAAAAGGGGAAGGAGGGGGCAGGCAGTGGGCGGGGGAGGCAGTGGGCGGGTGGGCAGCAAGGACAAGAGAGAAGGTGAGGACTGACCATCAAGTCTACGATAGATTTGAACAGATCACACAGGCAAGTGTATGCTGTGCCTTGGGACGGTGTGACTACACCAGCCCTTGCCAGATGTTGGCCGAAGGCTAGAAGAACCAGCCACCAGAACCCTGAGGCCGCCAGGTGAAGATCTGCTCATTATAAATTGCTACTTTGTCTCTGCAGCACAAAGAGGATGAAGGGATCACGGTAGCCAAATCCACCCTGTGATCACACGCACTTCAGAAGCCTACCTTAAAATTTGAATGAACCCTGTTGTTATAAAATATCCCCAGTGGAGTGAGTTCTGGCTTCTCCAGGAGCTGCAGTCCACTGGATTCCCCAGTTGGTTCCTTGTGGAATAAATACCATATCCCAGCATCCTACAAATGAAAAGACAGGGCCATTGAAAACATTAATTTTTTAAAAACATATTTATATACAAAAAACTGGGTTTCATTATGACATTTTTATATATACGTAAACATACATACATACACACACATATAATAATATACATGCCTCACTCCATTCTATCCAATACCTCTGGCCCTCCTCCAAGCTCCTCCTCTTCCTCATCCCCCCACAAACAATTCCCCTCTGGTTGGTTATTACATATACAGACACTCATATACATATGTTCAATCCAGATTCCTTCTATGAAGAAAATCTGTGGCATTTGTCTCTCCCCGTTTCCCTTCCTTGTCCCACGTCCTTCCTCCCGTAAAAGACTCCATCTTTCCAACTCCTTGGAGTCCCCTCCTGTAACTTTCATGTCATATAGAAATGTATTGTATCCAGATTCTGAATATGAGAGAAACTGTGCAACACTGACCTTCCCCACACCTAAAGCCTCAGTTTTTATGAAGCCGCCATGTGAAACACCCTCCTAAGCTGCAGCAAATGTTTCTCATTGTTTCAGGGTCAGAACTGAATGCAAAAAGTTGCCCACATTACACAGCCTCCCCGAGCGGTTATATCTGGTTGTTTTTTCTAAGCAAATAAGATTTTGCTTGCAGGATGGGACAAAAGACATTAGTTGGCAAATACCCAAACCCAACTTTCCCATCATTATGAAGTCTGAAATGTTACACAGAGGAGAACCCCGCTTGCCTTCTGAATGACCAGGACAGCACAGCCCTTAAGCAATGCGGTTTTTCATGTTTACCTCCGAACCTGATCAATAGATGAGTCATGTCTATTAAACAACTGTCTGCTGGCAGACAGAGCTCACTGGCTTCTTTCAAACAACTCCAATGCCCTTCCTGTTCCCGGGCGAGTTTGTGCCAAAGGGAGGGGGGGTGGGTGCGGGGGGGGGGGGACGCCACATGTATGAATCAGGGTGCTGTCTCTCAGTGTAGACCCTGTCTGTTCGACTGCAGGACTACTGGCCCCAAGAGGAACAGAACAGTTTAGAAGTTTCGGATATAAAGTGAGACGTGAAAACAGAAATAAAAGTTCTTAGCTCATTCTCATTTTTTTAATTTTGAAGCTGAATTAATAATAATTAGCTCAGGGTGAAGGTCAGCCCACTACGGAACATGGCCAAGGCATTTTTTTTTTTTTAACTTAAACATACAATGTAAAAAGATAAATTGGTGTAAATTCAGCATGTCTTTATTTAGTGCCCACTATATCCTCAGGTGCAGCAAAACTACTATAAAGTAATTCACAATGTAGTGGGGTGGAAAGATCATTAAAATAAAACATAGGTAGTATCATGTTAGTTGTTACTAAAGTCCTTTAGGGACACAGAGGAGACATGAAGTGTGGAGGGTACACATACCTACACACCTGGAAGGCACACACACCTACACACCCAAATGACTGTAATGTCAACATTTTTCCATGACCAAAGGTTATGAATGGGTCTTCATACAACGAACTGTTTTGAAAAAAACCGTTGGCCACCTCAACATTTTGGATGCAATTCAGACAGCAAAAGGAAACATAAAGGGGGCTGGAGGCAAGGTTTGAGACCGCACCCCTGCAAGCAGAGGGCAGAGCCAGCCTTCCCAAGATGCCCAGGGCATGGGGGATGAGGGCGTGCAGGCGCCGCAGCAGCTGTCTGCTATGGTGCTCCGTCCTGTCTAAACAGGTAACAACGGCAGCTTTATAGAAGACAAAGTCGGGGTGTGATGAAATGGCTTCGTCTACTCTGGGGGAGAGTGCCCTGCCAAATGCTGGCTTCACTGAAGCAGTTTCTCTAGAGAGAAAACTTCTAGAATGACCATGCATGAGACACAGTCACTATTCTCGCTGAAGATCGGAGGACTTCTCACAGCTTTGCCCCAGGCTTTTATGGGCGATTGCATCTGCTCTCCTCTGTGGTCCCAGCTTTTGGCAAAGCTAAGAGGAAGCAGTGTTCTGACACCCTAACTGTCCAGTAAGAAATAGTGAGAACAAACCACACAAGCTCCTTAGGAACTCGATGGAGAACGAATGAATGAAAATCTAAACTGTTCACTGTCCAGTGCCTGCGCAGTCAAATGAGACTCTTCAAACGCGGGATCCTTCATGTTTACAGACAATGGCTGGTGTAGGTTCAGGGGTGACATGGTGATGCCCGTGTTCTGGTTTCCTCAAGGCAGGTCTCCTCTTATTTCTCAGAAATGATGTTCCACATTAACATACTGAACGACTGTGATGTGTACATATGTTACATACAGTAACTATTTAAGTTGCTGCATATTCACAGACCGGCACTGTAATTTTTCAGCCCAGTTACAATCCAGATAATATCATTAAAAATTCATTTATATGAATCAGTAATTTTGAACTACACTTAACGGTAAGGATAAATTACCCCCATGGACAATTTTTACTATTTAAAAATATTTGTTTCTCTTGGAAATCGTTCTTCTGGGTGTTTATGTGCCAATGTGTCTGTCTTCAACAAATCAGAGCTGAGGTTTTAGCCTGCTTTATCAAGATGTCCCTAAATGTAACTAATTCCTGCAAAAAGATGTGTCCCCTGGACCGAATGACACAGTATTCTACCCACTGACTCATTCCCATAAAGGCCATGGAAAGGCTTTCCTTGATCATCAGCACAAGAGACGGAAGTGACGTGCTGCTTGTCCACCGAAGATGTAAACACGAGAAGTCAGAGAGCTCATAAGTCACACCCTACCACTCCACCCCAGGGATGACATCATCCCAGAGACCTCTCACCTCTGCATTTGCTGTCTGTCTAGATTCATAGCTCCTAACCAGCAAGGATTTAGAAGAAGGGGAAGAGCCACCTCAGTGACCTCCTGCTCTCAATGAGACAAGCAGAACCAGAAAACAGCATCATGCCTGGGTTTGTGAGCCTCCCACCTGCATAAGCCAGAGCCATCACAAACTCGAAGAGAAACAAAACAGTATGATTTACCTGCGAGCCTGCGGCTGCATTACTGATCAGATGGTTGTTGGGGTGGGCAATCCAGAAAGTTGAAACGGCCCTGCAAGACATTGTTGAGGGTGACTTCAAACATTCACATGACCCCCCGTCCATTAAAACCTCCCCAACAAGAGCTTTCCACAGAGTCGAAGGCCTTGACCACCACACAACAGCCTGTCCGCTAATTACTCACATACAGTCTGTGGTAGGCACAGGGATGTAGTTTCCAAACACTCCATCACGCATGACGGTGCACATGGTGCTGTTCCTGTCCGTGGGCAGGAGAGTGCCCGGCTTGGTAAGAAGCCCCAGGTTGTGGAACAAAATATTTCGCTGTTCAACACCATCTTCCAGAAAGAAGCAATGACCCAGTGTGTCGAATCCAATGGTGTCTTTGATCTGCAGAAATGTAGGTGGCATGATGTCACTGGGCATGAGGCTGTCTGAGGTTTCCGTGATAAGTGAGCTTAAGATAATTTAGGTGATAAAAAAGACACTAGGCCTCTAACAGAGAGAAAAGGGATGTCTTCGGTATGTGGTCAGTCATGAGCATCGATCGGGCAGAGCAGACATTTCAGTGAAAACTGTTGCATGCCAGCATAATGTGAGGCTACTTACGAGCAGGCCACTGGTCCCATGCACGGTGATGCACCTTGAAAAGCTGTGATGGACAGACAGGCCATCCACAGACGCTGGCTGGCTGTACCCTCCTTTAGAATCCACGTCTCCACACAGGTGAAAATGCACAGGATACCGACCCAGGTGCTGCTGGCCCATGTGTTTCAATTCCACATAAGACAGATGGACTGACGTAAAATTCTTCTCTATCTGGAAGACAAAATGAATCCTTTTCAGGACAGGAAAGAAGCAAGGAACGTGCACATATATTAAACAGAAGGTATCTATGGAGAAAACATGGTAGGATGCTTTGTTGGGGAGATGGATCAGTTGCTAAAATGTCTGCTATGCAAACATAAGGATCTGAGTCCACTCGCCAGCCCTATGTAAAGAAATAAGGGAGGGAGGAAAAGGTCTGTGATCCCAATACTGGGAAGGCAGACACAGGCAGATTCGTGGGGCCTGCTGGCCAACCCCGGTCTAGCCTAACCACTGAGTCCTAGGTCTCAGCGAGACCCGGTCTTGAGCACCTTGACACATAGGTGGCCAGCTCCTCAGGGAGAATCCTCAGGGTGATTTCTGGCCTCTACACATATGCAACACACACACACACACACACACACACACACACACACACACATACACAGTGCACACACACCCCTACCTAATTCCACCAGTCAAAAGTTCCTCAGCACCTTAAATATTTCTAACTAGGTTTCAAAGAAGCCATCAAAGGCTTTTACCCACCATGATATGTCCCCCAAAGGTGTCATAGTCGAAGAACTGGCAGTGATTTTCAGCATAGCATGAGTCCTCCATTTCTCCTTGGATCACAATGTTCCGGGTGAGAAGTCCAACCTCCGCTCTCATGTCTATCCCGTCTATGATCTCACCGACGTGCAGGTACTGGGGCGTCTCTGGTGATGCGGATAAAGGACAATGTGAGAATAAAGAAAAATATGAACCCAAGCAAACGGGCATTCTTCCTCATTCAGCAAGCCCCAGACACTACCTAACCCCTCTAACACCTCAGGATAACAGCCTCCCAGAAGCAGGGATCTTAAAGACGGTCTGCTCCAACTGCCCACCCAAAGCCTGGCCCTCCGGCTGCTGCTCCCATCCCCAGGCAGGGTCAGAGAGCTTGCCCCGCCCTCGGTACCATCTCTCGGTAGCTAGCACTAAAGATCTGGGACCGGTCCAACACTTCCTGCCACCGGCCACCCCAAGGACACAGGAAGACCCAAACGCCAGGGGTCTTAGAAACAAACGCTTCTGCAGCTCCTGTCATGGTGTCACATTGGGCCTTCCACTTGACACTAGGTGATCAACATCTGCACCCCACCCGATGGACATTCCATCTTTTCCTTCCCGCTTACTGTCTTTTTGTTATTGTTTGTGTGTGTGTGTGTTTGTGTGTGTGTGTGTGTGTGTGTGTGTGTGTGTGTGTTTTCAAGACAGGGTTTTCTCTGTGGAGTCCTGGCTGCACTGAAACTCACTCTGTAACCAGGCTGACTGCGAACTCGCAGAGATCCCCCTGCCTCTGCCTGCCCAGTGCTGGGATTAAAGGTGTGTGCCACCACCGCCAAGCTACTACTTACTATCTTTTAAATATCTACCTTCCCTGGAAGTTTATAAGCAATTTAAAACAAGTTTGTTTTCTCCCTCTGATGTTTTTCTCTTAAACTCAGGAAGAAGAGAGGGACTTTCCACATGGTATAGTATCATCGGAACTCGGGATTTTCCTCTTTTATTTATTTTATTTTATTTTTTTATTTTTTATTTTTTTGGCATGTGCCTAGTATTATCAAAAGAAAGAAAACTGAGTAATACCCAGAGGAAAAGCAAATACCAGCTCGAAGCTAAGCCTCCCACTTAACAATCTACTAAAGCCCAAACATTTCAAGCTTCAAGGTTCTTTACTCAAAACAAGCAAATACTTTTTGAAGAGTGTCTGCAGCTTTTGATTCTTAGCAGCAGTCTGAGTGCGAAGAAACAAGAAAGCACACAATGTGTGCAGAAGCCCACAAGGACAACGGGTCCCGAGCAGCTTCGGTCAGGACCAGTGGAGCAGGGACAGGAGCAGAAATGAGTACCTGGCAGTTGGTAGCCGCTCTTCCCCCCACTGCTCCTGGTAAGACTCTCTCTGTGAACTGCTCTCTTCCAAAAACTGTACTATTACAGTAGGAGATAAAGTCTGATGGAAATATTTTATGTGGTTCAATTTTAAATATGATTAAAGATCTCTCTCTCTTTTTTTTTTTTAGCTAACCAAGAAGGAACTCAAAAAATGCTTTCTTTACTTGTGAAAGACTAATATTAAAAAATTAGTTGTTGGGGGCTGGAGAGATGGCTCAGCGGTTAAGAGCACTGACTGCTCTTCTGAAGGTCCAGAGTTCAAATCCCAGCAACCACAACCATCCATAACGAGATTGGACTCCCTCTTCTGGAGTGTCTGAAGACAGCTACAATGTACTTAACATATAATAAATAAATCTTTTTTTAAAAAATCAATTGTTAGGCCAGTTTACTATTATCTGACAGTAAAAAAATTAGGAAAAAACTAGAATGGATTTTAGGAATTTTCCTAGTCCTCATCTTTACGGCTCACCAGTGGCTTTAAGGGGAGCACTCTCTGAGCCACCCCTGGAATCTAGCTACTGGCGCCCTCACCGCTAAGACCATCACCGGTGTCCCTCCTTGCTGGATGCCAATGGGAGAAAAGACTACGGGAATGGGACGCCAAGCCAAGGAAAGAGTGCCTCCCAAGGGCAGTGGGGTCCTCTACCTTTAACTTTGACCTGAAAGCGGCTGCACTCGGGGCAGGGGAGAAGAGTCAGCTCCTCTGCTTGGTACATGGAATAGTCAGTGCTCGCGACCACAATGCGGTCTCCAGCTTCCCAGCTGCTGACGTCGTCCAGCAGGTGAAGCTTGACTCCGTCCGCAATGTCCACCCGGAAACCTGAAAGGGAAATTCCTGCACAAACAAACACGCAGGCATGAACACAAGTGCTTTCTTACATAAATCATAAATGCACATACCTGATTTACAAATTGAAAGCTAAAATAAATACAGCTCAGCAATTCTTTTCCTAACCATGTGCTAGTCATTCATCTCTGAGTCTCTGGATGATAAAAAATTAGAAAATAGGAATTCTGGCCCCTAAAGAAAGAGAGCCCATACACTACTAGGCATGATAACAAATTGTTATATCAGTAAACTATTCTTTTTTTCCCCCTCATAGGTTGAGGATACAGTCTATCATGGTGGGGAGCACAGGGCAGCAGGAGCTTGGAGTAGCTGCTCACACTGTGCCCAAAGGTAGAAAGAAGAGAGGGGATAAGTCCTGGGCTCAGTTTCCCTCTTCCCTTTTATTCTGGACAGGGAAGGTGCCACCCACAGTGGGTAGGTCTTCCCACCTCAGTTAACCTTGTAAGATAATCCCTCACCCTCCTGGATGCCCAGAAGACAGGTGACTGTAGAACTCATATCAAGCTGACAACCCAGATCACCCAGCATCCTACTTAATTAGACACTATGACTCAGTGCCGAGGACACAGTCCAAATATCACTGTGTAAGCTAAAATAGATCAGTAGAAATCTAGATTTCTTGAGTCTACAAGACTTAAGTTTCGTAAGGAAATCAGTTTCAACTTCAACTAGCTGACAAATCCACTGAGACAGGCAGACTGATGTCTGGACAGAGTGACGCCACCCAGCAAAGTGTCACAGAATGTAAACGACCTTTGCCTACCTTGAACCCATTCGCTGTAGGCTGTCACAGAGAACTTCTGACCATCCAGGGTGTAGAATTCTCCCTGAGCCAGGGCTTTCCCGCCAGTGCTGTGGTTTTCGTAGTTTCTTACAGATTCATTGCAGGAAGAACTTCCACCATCAATGACACCAACTAAAGCCCAAGCTTGCCTATAAGGAAGAAACAGCAGGCGCAGCTGGTTATTTGTCATAGAAAAGGCCCAAATCCCAGACAGGCTGATGTTGAACATCTGTATTTCATCTTTTTCTTTTCCCAGGAGGCTCACTTCTAGGCTTTTGCTAAAGTAGCTGACGGCACAGAAGCAAATGCACCTGATTTTCAGAAACTTGTTTTTCCAGCTCTCTCCCGGGTGAAACACCGATAACCACAGCTTCTATTAATCATGACTTCCTGGACACACATAGGAATATGTGTCATTCCAGCTATAAATCCGTATGTCCCCTATAATGACCGTCATGTGCTCTCCTGTAGGGTCTGGTAGTTATTGTTGTTGTTGAGATGGGGTCTTGGGCAACCCGGGCTAGCCCTGAACACATTATGTAGATGAGAGAATGACCTTACATTCCTGACTCTCTCGCTTCTGCAGACACACTGCTGCGACTGTCACCGCATCTGGCTTCTCCATGTCTTTGGTTGCTCTCATTATATTGCAGGGGACAGAACTCATGGCCTGAAACCTAGAAAAGCTCATTTTGTACCTGACTGTGCAGGTAGATAACGCAGCACAGTGTTCAATGGTGGCTCTCAAACCTTGGCATCAGAAGAACTAGAGGGAAGAAGTGTGAGACCAGAACTCTGCCCCACTCCCCTGCCACGCCTGGAGAATCAGAGGATCAAAGCGCGTCTAGCACATTCTCCAGTGGTGCTAAGTGACGCTTACTAGCCACACCAGGAGAACCCTCAGGGTTTAGGGAGAGCACTCAGGCAGTGGAGATTTGGAAGATTATAAAGACCTGAGTACAGATTCCAGCATAAACGGCTTAGTCCAGTGGCACACACCTGTGAGGGGCGGACAATGGTCATGTCACCATAGCTCACTGGCTAGCTAGCCCAGGCAAATCTACAGCTCCAGGCTCAGTGGAAGATGCTGTCCCAAAAAAATGAGGTGGAGAACAATTGAGAGAAACACTAACGGCTGTCCAAGGGCCTACACATACACACACATACACACACACACCACACATACACACACATACACACAAACACACACACACATCACACATACACACACACACACACCACACCACACATACACACACACACACCACACCACACATACATACACACACACCACACACACACACCACACACACACACCACACACACATACACACACACCACACCACACATACATACACACACACCACACACACACACCACACACATACATACACACACACACCACACACACACACACACAATCATATCACACCACACAAACACACACATCACACCACACACATACTACACACATATCACACCACACACACACACCACACAAACACACACACACCACACAAACACACACACATTAGACCACACACACCACACACACATACACACATACCACACATATACACACACCACACACACACACACACACACCACACACACACACACATCACACCACACACACACACACATACACACCACACAAACACACACACACCACGCACATACCACACACACCTCTAATTTAAAGATCACAGTTTACAGTAGTAATTATCACTCTTGTGACTAGGGTCCTACCCTCTGAAAACCTGACCCAAGACACCCTAGGCATTAGCATGTTTTAATGTCTGTGTATTTGGCAAGGTTGCAAATCACTAAGTTACAAGTTTCTAAACTTCCTTAAAGCCACAGAATTACAATCCAACAGAGTTTCAATTTTACAAACAATTACCTGCACTAAGCAATGTGTTTAAAAATGTCATCTGGCTTCCACAACAACAAATACCCAATCGACTCCACCAAGCTGTGTCCAAAGTTAGTCAAAGAAAAAAATATAGCAACAAAAGCCAGGAAATTTTCCTTAAGCCTCCTGGTTCAAAACATGAAAAGAAAAATGTGAACTTCCTACTCTGGGGGTCAGAAAAATACTAAATGTAATCTCTGCCAGACAGATGGCTTGATACTCAGAGATAAAAGTTCTCTAAGGCAAGCCTATGGTCCGCCTTCTAAGCCTCGCAGCTGCCCCTGTGAGGATTAGCAGCTGAGAACCAGTCAGGGCTGTTTCTATCCCTTGATGTAGCAGAAAGGATCAAACAAAGAGTGACTCAACTATTATCTCCCAGTAGAGGGGAGAGGAAGACGGTCAGAGGCCCTCCTGACTGACCAGAACTGCCTCGGCAAATATGAAACAACACTCTGTTCTATTAACATTATGTCAAGAACACTCCTACTTCCGGCCTCCACTTGTAAGAAAGTTCAGTGCACTCCAATGGTCTTCAAAGGGGTGACTGTGTATGAGCACTGGAGATAATCTAAGAGGCGATGAACACCCTGCTAACATCTCCATGAAATGGGCGGCGATGCTTTGAAGAGAATTTAGAAAGAAACAAAGGAGACGCTCGCAATGTCCACACGAAGGTCCGCGTGTTGAAGGCTTACTTCCCAGCCTATGGTGATGCTGAACAGTACTAGTACCTTTGAGAGCTGGTAGCTGAGGCAGCCAGTTAAGGGCTGAGGAGAAGTTAATAGCACTGGCTGCTCTTCCAGAGGACCAGTTTTAGCACCGTGCACCTAAGTGAGGTGACTCAGTACCCAGCTCCGCGGGACCTGACACCCTCTTCCGGCCTCTGCGGGCACACTCACTCGTGGTACCCCATGTGTGTCTTCGCTACTGATAAAGCACGGTCCTCAAGTTCTACAGGCCTCTTGTCTCTCGGACGCCTGTCTTTTATTTCCTCATGTCAGTTTTTGGCTGCTACTTTCCCTTCTTGAATTCTGACATAAGAATAAATAGCAATCCGAGATCATAATAGATCCCTTTCCTTCACTAACATCTTCAATAATGTCTATAGATAATATTGCGCCCCAAAGGAAAATCTAAGTGTGTCATTTCAGTATAAAGTCCTGTTCTGTCATTACAGATATTTCCCAATGATCCTAAGAATATTCAGCAGAATTACAACGTTGGGTTTCCGTTTTCTTCTTCCTTTCTTCTTTTATTTTGTTTCGCTTGTCGTAATTAAACGGTGAGCCAGTAACTTCCCTCAGCCTGAAGACAGCATTAGGAAATCAAGGTTGATTAGCAGAGAAACTGGAAGCAGAAGTGACTTCTGTAAGAACAATTAGCTTAGCTCTCCAACTTTTGGCCGCCTCTCCTACGCCAGAATTCAACAGACCCGAGCCAATAAAGCAAGTGGAATCAAGTTAGCATGTAAAGGATTCCAATCGAATTAGCGTGCAAGAGATTCCAAAAGGGAAACAGAAACCAGTGCAAGCCTACCCCCAGGGCTCTCATGACAGGCTTTCCGTGGGACACCGCCCTAACCTTTACCCCGCCCTAACCTCTCAGCTCCTCGAATCCTTCAGTAGGTTCTGTTTCATTATGCTCAGAAGATAATGGTGAGAAGAAGGCTCCGCCCATTCTTTTGCAGAACCACATCTCAGGGCTTTCCACTGGCCTTAGAGACAACTCACAAAGGGCTTCATCAACCCATCAAGCCAAGGCGTTCTGTGTACATCTAGTAGTTAAATCCACGGACAAGAGGCGGGCGATCTGATGCACCAATGTTAAAGACCTTTAGCTGGGTGGCCTCACAGCCAGCTACAATAGCACCAGCTGCCTGTGGCCCTTTGCTCACTGTCTCTGTTTTCACAGGACACAGGCTCTAACGCAGGGCAGGGAGGAGGAGAACAAGGTCTACCTACCTGTAGCCCAGACCCTGGATCAGCTTACTTCCCAGCCGGTCCTGGATCATCTGGATCGTTCCCTGCAGCAGGCTCTTGACTGCTGAATCTCCAACAGCAATGGCGACGATCCGGCCGGGATCCAGAGCTCTCAAAAACTCCTGAAGTCTCCTGCTCTCGTTGTGGTACTCGTGGGTGTCAAACTTCTCGTATTCTAAAACTCTGGCTGTGTCTTGGTCGATGACCCTCACGTTAAGGCCCCGGGAAAAGTCCTTCTCGAAGGCATACGACCCAAAGGGCAAGCCGGAGGAAGGCAGAGTCCTCGCCAGCATCGTCCACGATGTCCGCCACGCCCCGTGTAACTCCAGTGTCCCGCCAGCCTCCACGCCAATAAACTTCTTGCCAAATGTTGGCATACTTTCGAGTTCATCTGACTTGCCGTACAAGGTAATGGTCGCTTTGGATCTATAGCGGCATTTTTCTGCTCCAATATGAAGCGCCCCACCATCCTGGATCAGGATGTATCGAGTCCTCAAAGTTATATTCCTGGATCCGTCTTTATCGTCCCCAAACACAAGCAGTCCTGCAAGGAACACCACCACTTAAACCTTTGGAACTGTGTCCTAGCTAGCAGATGTGGGTCCCTGGGGATGGCCCATAAGGGTGACAGGCGCCCGGTTCCGATCCTGGCTCCTTCCTGGCTGCCACCATGATGTGCCCAGCTGCAAGCTCCTCAGAGGAAGACACACCAGTAGCCATGCCTACCCTGACACTGCAGACTGTAGCCTCTGGAATTCCGGTCAAAACAAACTGCTCCCTTAAGCCACTCTGTAAAGCACTTAATCCCAGCAATGAGCAAATAATTGGGCATCCCTTTCCTTGTCTAATGTCTTTCTTAAGCATACAACAGATGTTCTATATGGGAAACAGCAATGTCCCCCACATGACAGAGCATCCATGTGGCACCCATGGCAGGGACTGTTACCTACCTCCATCCTGAATGACTATAGAATTCACTGTAGCATCTGAGGTCAGGCGGAGCAGATCCCCCTCCTTGATAACAACGTGTCTCGTAAAATCTTGTCCTGGATCCCAGTTCCTGAGACGAGGGTTTTGATCTGGACAATTCTCTACAAAACAACACAAGCCTGATATAGAATACAAGCCAACAAAGTAGAAGAAAACCAGGAGACCAGCCAAGCCCAAGAATCACTGTCACTGAGCACAGACTTGCATGGAAGGAGCAGAGGCAGGGACTTCCTCCCCGCCCCACCCCCATGCTACCCCTTCGCAAACGAGAGGAGTCAATGTTTACGTCAATATATTTATCTTAATTTAATATGAAATTATTTATATTATATTTAATATATATAGGCTTATCGTGCCTGAGGTCCTGGATTTGGTTCCTATCCCCATCCCTGTCTCTGTCTCTCTGTCTCTCTGTCTCTCTCTCTCTTTCTCTCTCTCTAAACACATTGACTAATGGAACCAGAAATTGTAGAAATTTCTAACGTGTACACTATATATTCACAAGTTCCTTCCTAAACGCAATGAATCAGAAAGCAGGCGGTAACAGCACCTCTTTCACCACATGCACACTTTCCCAATGCAACTGAAGAATGCAGAGTGGCCAAAGCCATGGCTTCTCATTTTTCAGAGATGAGGAAATTAAGAGCAGAGAAGCCACCACAAACATCACTTAGCAAGCTGAGGGGCATGGAAGTGCCACATGAAGCAATGAGGTCCGTTACTCGTCATCTTCTTTAACAGAATTGTAACTTGCCTCTTAAATAGTAGACAATAAAATGACAGCTGCTTGTATATGTATATGAAATATTTATAGGGTAAAGAAAAATCACAGCTTCACTTTTGACCTACTGTCGAAGGTCATTTGTATACTCTGTAAAAGATACTATGAATTTTTGTAAAATATAGACAGGATGGGGGTAGGGGGAGAGGGGATGGACAGGACATATTCCTTCAAGTCTACAAATTAGCCTTGGGATAAAAAGCCATCATGTATGAAATAATTAAATGATAAATCATGTGGTCCTTAATTTAGGTGCAAGTATCCTCAGACAAAGGAAGAGAAAGCTGGAGTTACTGCGGCAGCTTCACAGACTCAGAGGCCAAAGGACGGACAGTATTTCAATCAGAGGAGCATGAAGAGAAGAATAAAAAAACATCTTAAGGCTGGAGACAGAACAATGAACAATACTTAAGAGCACGAAGAGCTCTTGCAAAGGACCGAAATGTGGTTCCCACCCCTTAGCTCACAAGTGCCTGTAACTACAATTCCAAGGGATCTAATATCCTCTCCTGGTTTCTGTGATCAATCCGCACAGGAGACATGCACTCACACTGATATACGAACATACAACATGCACATTCATGGAAACAATAAAAACAGCTATTTTAAAAAGAATAGAAGAAATTATATACATATATATATATATATATATATATATATATATATATATATATATATCCATCCCATCCTGGTCCAATCGTTACTCACATCACATGTATTTAAATTAAGGAATGAGTGGCATATGCTTAGGACAATGAGAAGATATACTGAGTTGGGTTGAAGGCTCCTGTGTGAAAGTAGAGGACTGTTACGGAGACGAGCATTCTAAACTTGCACTTTGAACCTGTACACACACAAGGTTGTCCTCTTCTTGTTTCTAAGCCCCTAAGTAGCTTATGGTATCACTTTGAAGTAGGAGCCACTAGAATTAAATCAGCATCGCTAAGGCCTTGGCATCTGTTTGATGGGATTGTTCTTCTCATACCAGATTCATAATTAGTATTTAACTCTTCACATTATTCAGTGATCATTATCATTATACTAAAGGCAGTAAGTATCCTTGGGGCTGGCAATGTGCCTCACTGGCAGATTCGTGTATAGCATAAAGCCCAGGGATCAATGCCTAGCACTACCAAAAATGAAATGACTTTTCTGCCAGCTCCCAATTCTTTCATAAACATACAGCTGGCATTCTCCACAGTTTTAGATAAGGTGCAAATGTGTGTCCTACAGTGTCACAAGCTACTGAGAAGGAATTCCAGTCTGTGGAGACATGAAGTCCACTGTAACAGCTATGTGTATTTTCTTAATTGTTTAAAATCAATTCCTAGAGATCACACTTCAGGAGAACCATATCACACACACACACACACACACACACACACACACACACACATCAGTTCCTTCCAGTAAAATACACTTAACTGAGAAAATGTATGATGTGCAGAAACCATTAAAAAAATCAACTCAGCCAGCCCCATCTTCCAGGCTAGCCCAAGTGTGGAGTAAGCACATTTATAACAGCAAAAACCACAGTGAGGCTGGCCATAAGACACGTCAGCACACGAGATGCTTCCAGCAATCATCTGCACTTGTATGGCCAACATGTAAAACTGAAGAACACCAACTCAAGGAACCGTATCTGCAGCCCGGTGGTTCAGATGAACTAAGAAAATTCCAAGGAAAGCCACAGACTTCAGTCCTGATTTCCCACTAGTCTGGCTTCCCTCTCCTGAAGATTATTTGGAAAATGTGAATCAGAACTTGGTTATTATGTTTGGAACTGGGCATAGAAATTCAGCTCTCCATGTAAGGGAAATCAAATAAGTCCACGGTGTGGCCAACTGGCTCAGTCAGCCACGCTGCGGCCAGGCTCATCTCTCTTACTCTCGTGTAGTCTCTTAGAAATGCTAGAAACTACTTCCTCCGGGACCTTAAAATTTACAAAATCCTTAGAGTACCCTGAAAACCAAAATAAAATAATAATACCTGAAAGTTTTATAAAAGGCCAAAGGGGCCTCAACTTGCTACACTGTTACATCCAGTTAAGGAGCTGTCTACTCAGAAATCTGTCGTAGACTTTGTTCAAAAAAAGTCAGAAGACAAAGAGGTGCTCAACTCGTGCTGTAATAATGGACCAGTCCTCTACGTCACAGCTCCAGGGACTCTGAGTTTTAGAATGTTCCATAAGCACTTCTATGAAGCTACTGTTGGCTGAAAACATATTGAACAAGTTTCTCCATCATACACACACACACACACACACACACACACACACACACACACACATATCCACTCTCTCCCTCCCTCCCTTCCTCTGTGTGTGTGTGTATGTGTGTGTGTGTGTGTGTGTGTGTGTGTGTGTGTGTGTGTGTAGTGAGGAGTGAGGAACCCATGCATGTGGAGATGACAGAGGAACCCGGAGAGTCAGTCAGTCCTCAGTCCGGCAAGCTGGCTCCATTCAGACTCAGGAGTCCACCCCCATTCCCCCACCCTCCACCCCCGTTTCCCACCTTCCCAGCACTGGGGTTATAAGCACATGTGGCCACACCCAGTTTTGGTCTTGTCTTTTTTTTAAAGATCTTTTTTAAAATTTTAAAATTTTGGCTCGGCTCTGCCTGTGAATGCACGGCAGGTGTGTCCAGGGGAAACAGAAGAGGGTGCTGGAGCCCCTAGAGTTCCGAGTGGAGAACCCCAGGTAGGTTATGGGAACTAAAGTCGGATCCTCACCAGCTGAATTATCTCCTCAGCACCGATCATTACGTTTCTGGGGCTGGTTTCTTGGTAAGCACATGTCATTTAGGGAATTAAAGTTCCCCGCGGGGTGCTCAGCTCTGAATAGAATGGGTAAACTGGACAAATGTACCAACTCACACAGCTGGGGCCAAGCGTACGGCTGCATTCCAGGACCCAAAAGTAGCAACAACTTTTTTTTGTACTGTTTATCACGCCTGTTTCAAAGCACTAAACAAGATCTTCTTTTATCCGTTTTATCGCTCTATGGATAACCAAATCAATTTTTTTGTGTGTGTGATCCAAAACTCACAGCTCACACAAAACACAATCCTGCACTCCCATGGATTTGTAAAGAACATTTAAGGAGATGCTCCAAGAGCAACTTGAGCCCTGAGGCACAGTGGAGGGGAAAAATAAACAGAAAGAAAGGCCTTCTCCTTTACAATTTCCCACAGATTCCTCAAACAACCGCGTGATCACGCGTAAGGAGTCACACCTCATCCTTCCTGTGCATTCGGTAGCTACAGCCAGCCTCAGCGCCCTCCCCTCAGCTCTCCTTTTGGGCTGTGCTCTCTATGTGCACGCGCACACATCACACACACACACACACACACACACACACACACACACACGCAGCACATACCATCCGGAGCGTATTTTGAGGCTATCCCCAGAATGACTGCGAGCGCCACAAAGAAGGATAAGCTGGTTATGGCGAAGCAGATGAAGGTGTTCTTGTGCCTCCTCTTCTGCTTTCGGTTCTCCCTCAGAGTCCGCTGCTCCTCCGGGGAGAAAGCAAAGGTTGCTGGGGCTTCTTGGCTCCTGGAGGTCAGTTTGGCTGCAGCGTGGTTCTTTGGAGGAGGAGCAGGACGTAAGGGAACCACCTTCCCGGGAACATAACCAGGTGAGCGGTGGCCGCTTCCGTTTTGAGGTTGCAGGAAAGCAGGGGAGTGCCCCCGGGAACCAGCGGCATACATGATACCCTGTCACTGTGAAAAGGGAAAGAAGGCTTTGAACGTGCACACTACCATAGCATGAAAACTTTGTTTTGAGACAGGGTCCTATAGACCAAGCTGGGCTAGAACTTACTGTATAGCCCAGGCTAGCCTCAAAGGCATGACAATGCTCCTGCCTCAGCCTCTCAAATACTGGGATTAGAGGCATGATCCCGGTAGTTGGGAGGCTTACTGAAAAACATTTTCAGTGCTGGGGATCAAGCACCTGAGGGAAGCACTCTACCAATAAGCCACACCCCAGCTGTCAAACACGTACTGTGCTACGACAAGCATAAATCGTCATCTTATTTTTTTTAATCCAGTGGCATTAATAGATTCATAAAGTTGTGTGGCCATCAGCACCATCCTTTTTTTCCAGGAATTCTTCAATGCCCTGAGCAGCGGCTCCCAACCATTACAGCACTTTTCCACTCTACCTGAGCCTGACACTGACCGAAAAGACCAAGTCAGTCACATCCCGATTCAGTTCACTGGGTACCACTACCTGCCACCTTCGGTGTTAGGTTGTCTTCTAAGGACACTGCCTCTCCAATCCACTGCACACAATAGCATCCTACAGCCCCCACCCCACCCCCAAGAGCTTCACCCCAGAACAATTCAGTTAGGGTGGTGAGGCTGGGTCAAAGCTGCTGGAAAATTAACATTCCCAAGGGCATCTAAGGAGCACCTGGAGCCACCTGCTCCCACCAACTGTTCCCGAGTTTTCAGAATGGATAAAAAGCATTAATAAGGCCTTTTAGAACTGGAGATTTCCTGGTCTCTTTCTTATGTGATTCAGGCCCAACTACTGCAAAGAGGACTCCAGATTTACATGTTTTAAAAACATACTTTTTTTTTTTTAACAAAGGGGCAAATGATTTAATTACATTATGATCTCAAGAATAGAAGGAAAACATGTGTCTATAAATACACTCAAGTGTCACCGAAGCAAGTGATCACACTTTGAGGCTCACAACCCGCTTAAAACTGAAATTACAAGTCCGTGTATCCCATGAGAACCCAACAGATGCCCTAGAAAGTTCCAACAGGCAGGCATTCAAGTTTGGATGTTCAGTTCCCCCACTGGGGCTGTCTTGTGGTTAAGCAGTGTATCTGTTTCTACCCATTACCTCATGTTCGTACAGACGCTGAATGCACTCGGTATGAACATTTAGCCTGGGTGTGGTGATGTGTACCTAGAATCCAGCATTTGAAAGGTGGAGGCAGGAGGATCAGGACTCCAGCACTAACCACAGCCACATACAAGTTCAAAGCCAACATGAACTACAGTAGGCCGTGTCTTCCGTCCATCTCCAACGCCAGTCAAACAGAAAGGTGAAAAAGAATCTATATTTTTTTTTCTTCTCAAATCCTAGAATAGTCAAACTTCCAATGATTCTTTTAAACTAAAATGCATTTCAACCAACAAATCTACCAAGTAGGTACCATTATCCCCATTTTGTCCATGAAAAACCAGAACCCTAGAAAGAGATCTACACTTAACAGCCCAGGACCATGGCGCTAAAGAGAGGGCTCTTAACAGTTTGCAGGGGGATAATCAGAATAACTAACTGGCCTCGGACAGTATGTTGATTTCTGGAATTTTCCATGACTAAGTTCACTGGACGTGATTCTTTTTGAGCTAAGAGAAACTGATGCACACAAAGGTGCCCCTCCTCTTCATGCTCCTCATAGCCGGCACTAGGAAGAACAAGCTCTGGAGGACGCTGTTGATTTAGTAGGGAGAGGCTAGGGAAAGAATAAAGAAGGGAGGGAAGGAGGGAGGGGGGAGGGAAAGAAGAAGGGAAGGAGGGAGGGACGAGCCAGCTAGCTCTACCATAATGCCTTACTACAGTGACTGTTGATACCTATGATGCGCTCAACAGCTTCAGAAAAAAAAAATGACATTCATTATATCCCTCCCTTAACAACCCAAGTCACCTGACTTTATCTATTACCCTCACAGTAAATTCCACATCTACTACCAAATAAAGAACAAGAATCCAATGGTACAGTGAGCCTCCAAATGGCTCTAAACAATCAGCAAACCCATTAAACATAAACTGGCCCACAAATAAGTACTTCCAGGACCCAAATGACATGGAAACGAATGGGGACCGGAAGAGAAAAATCAAGCAGAAATTGATCATGAGTTTACACAAAGCAAAGGCCATTGTCTTGAGTTGGTGTGTCTATTAAAATGACTATAAAATGACTACCAATATCATTAGGCTTGATGTGTGAATAAAAGCCATTGTTTAGATG
This sequence comes from Apodemus agrarius, assembly GCA_964023405.1. Lineage (NCBI taxonomy): Eukaryota > Metazoa > Chordata > Mammalia > Rodentia > Muridae > Apodemus > Apodemus agrarius. Next base: position 160,180,396 of record OZ030005.1, on the reverse strand, counting down.
AAGCTTGAGGTCATTATTTAAAGGACGGCTCACACTTCAGACAAAGAAAAAAACCACCACCAGCCAAGGTGCTATGGAGGAAAACTGCTCCCTGCGCCAAGCAGCCGACCCAAACAATGGGGACAGCCAGGCAGAGTGTGACAAAGCAAAGCTGCCCATTAGCAAAGAAAGGGGTGGAGGGGATGTTCCTGGGGCCAGGCTCGCTGGGAGGGGACACATCCCGCAGGACCTGAAAGGGCCTGGAGCTGCAATCTGTCTCTGCCTCATTGTCTCAGGGTGAGAAGGGCCTTTTCCGGGAGATAATGTATCACACCAGATGTAGACACACACACACACACACACACACACACACACACACACACACACACACACGAAAAGCAGGCTCCAGGGAGTCACCAATCCAAGGAAAATAACAATGACGTGCCCTCAATGTCATAAAATGACAACTTAACCTAAGAAGAGAGAAGCACCTGCCATAAATGCGTCCTTCTGCATCTATTAGACTTCAGGCTGGAAACTACAGACTAGAAAAGCCACCATTCTTGCCCTTGGAAGGGAAATAGTACTTCCACGATATTTTAGGATAAACAACCCCAAAAATAACTTATTTTCAGTGCGCGAAAACTGTTAAAATCGTAAAGCAGACACATGCCTCCCTCAGGTTTCATTCAACATTTAACACTGATGGATTTACTTTAGAGATGGCACTATGAATACATTAAAAAAAAATATCGATTGCCACTTAGGGATTTAAATTATTCATGAAAAAAAGATGTGTGTGTCGCAAATTCAGAAAGCAGCAGCGCTCACACCCTGAGAGGGGGTCATCAGAGGGCTGGGGCAGAAAACGTGAGGGTCGGACGACAACAGCCCAAATTCAGTTTAAGTCCTTTGTTTGGACAAAGAGGTAACATTCGCCCAGGAAATACCGCCAAAATGTTGTTCCGCCTCCCAAGCTCTCAACAATAGCTGCTTAAGCTTGAAAACCCAGCAGCAGCGAAGGGCACTGGCGTTTCCTCGGTGTTCCGGCTTCAGTGTGGGCATCAGGCACCATCTGGGTTTTACCGGGGGCTCACATTTCACTTTAATGGTGTGAGCTGACATCACCAGTCACTATTTAAAGGTCACTCTTGGAATGCAAATCAGATTGCAAAGAATGGGCTCATCCATAAAATATATATATTTAAAGACTAATATGGCGTGGCACTGTCCCTGAAATAAACAAGCCATCCACAATGGGAATACCCAAGTCGTTCATGCAGAGATCAGAAAAGCATTCTGTTGTGATTATAAAAAAGATAAAGATGTATACGAATATGTTCTAGTTGGGGGGGGGGGTGGTGAGGTGTGGGGAAAGGGGGTGTCTCAGTGGGCCCATACTGAGGTATCCCTTCCCCCTGAGGGACCAGCCACACAACTGTATAGTATAGAATACAGTTTATTCAGGGCATGGGGAGGGGGGTTAAGAGAGTAGCAGAGGAAGGCAGAGAAGGAGAGAGTGGAGAAGTAGAGGCAGGCCATGACCATGTGGAGAGAGGGGGAAAGGGAAGGGGGAAGGGAAGAGCCCAAGAGGGCAAGAGAGAGAAAGAGAGAGAGAGGAAGGGAAAGCAGCCCCTTTTATAGTGGGCCCGGCCTACCTGGCTGTTGCCAGGTAACGGTGGGGCGGGGCACACCTGGCTGTTGCCAGGTAACGGTGGAAGTGGAGCGTAGACAGAATCCTAACACATTCCATGGTTTTTAAAGCATAATTTTTTGGTCTTTGATTATATTTCAGAAATCCTTGAAATGATTACCTTTTTTTTTTAAATTTACTTATTTTTATTTTATGTGTGCTGGCATTTTGCCTACATGTATGTCTGTGTGAGGATGTCACATCCTGGAGTTACAGACAGTTGTGAGCTGCCATATGGGTGCTGGGAATTGAACCTGGGTCCCCTGGAAGAGTAGTCTGTGCTCTTAAAACACTGAGCCATCTCTCCAGCCCCCTGAAACAATTATCTTATGAGTATATACCTGGTGACATAAAAATATAACCAACAGACTTGGTTATAAACCAAACAAGCAAGTAATAAGAAATATTTACCTGAGCAATATAAGTAAATATTTAAGGCAGATAACTAAAGCAATTTCTAAGACTGTAAAATCCCGACTTACAAATGCTGATAAACGTTAGGAAAAATAAACAAAGAAGTATGCAGTATTCAATTTTCAGTCCCTCCTCACCCACCCCACCCCCCAAAACAATCCTAAAACCTCCTTTAAATGAAATATATTTTTCCTGGGAAACAGGCATGTGCATGCCCCAAATCATAGCAAGGCTGGAGGCGCACATACGCTGATAAAGAGCCACAAATTAATTTGTGTGGTGTAAGTACAGCCAGTTATCACAGAAAGCAATTATTTCTAATGATGATAATGTTAAAGAGAGTTGTGAGTTTTAACCTTTAAGAAGGCGTCGGGCTCAGAAAAGGACTGTTTTGGGGTTTTTAAACAATTGAAAATTGTCTTGTTTAAGAAGCCAGCTCAAGAGTCTCTAAGTTCCCATTGTGTTTGCTCTTCCTATTCTGTTTAAAGTCTTGCTTTGACCCTTATGCTTTGATTAATTTATGTCATTATCCGTCTGCCTCCCCTTGGTGTTTACACAGGACCCTATAGACAGTAGGTGCTCATTAAGTGGTTGCTGTCGTTAGACTACAAATTCCAGACTACAAATTCATCATAAATGCTAGAAGTGGGGTGTGGGTGTGTGTGTGTGTGTGTGTGTGTGTGTGTGTGTGTGTGTGTTCCAAGTATACCAGGGCACATATATTTACTCTGTATATATACACATGCACACACACATAGTGGAAGGAAAACAGAGTGGGTGAAAAATCTGTCTAACTTTGTGTTAATTACAGTCCTGAAGAATCTGTTAAACTATAGATTCCCTCCTCTCTTCTCCTCATCTTTTCTCCCTCCCCACCCCCACAGGAATTTTCCATTTATGCCTTCAATAGTTTTAAATGTATGTTTATTTGATGTTCATTATAAACTATAGATTCCCTCCTCTCTTCTCCGCATCTTTTCTCCCTCCCCACCCCCACAGGAATTTTCCATTTATGCCTTCAATAGTTTTAAATGTATGTTTATTTGATGTTCATTGGTGTTTTGCCTGTATGTATATCTATATGAGGCCATCAGATCCCCTGGAACTAGAGTTCCAGGTAGATGTGGAGTGCTGGCAATTGAACTCTCATCCCATTACAAAAATACAGTTCTAGCCTGCAAGCAGGACTACTACAGCGAGGGTGGCCAACTGGCTGGCTGAGCTTACCCTTTTACAGTGTGCTTTGATGGTTTCAACCGCACAGTATAATGGAAAGCCTTCTCCTCTATATTGCTGGCGGAAAATGATGAGCTGGATGAAAGGGAGAGTCCCCGGTGTACGGAGACGCCAGATGCACACCACAGGTGCGGATTACTCACAGAGAGATGGAGGACACTGGGTCTCCTCCTGAAGCATCAGTTTTCCAAATGAGCCAGCCCCGCCAGCCACTGCAGAGGGCCCCACTGTGCCTCATCAGACACACACAGCTCCCAATCGTACAGAACACTCCGTAAGAGTGCTTTGTTTATACACTTTCATATGAGGATCTATTTTTAAATGACAAATTCAGCCCAGTAGAAACAGCCAAGATATCATCAGCATAATTTAATCAAAGGCTTCTTAGCAAGGTGGTAATTTTTGAAAGACCATTCAACAGAATAGACAACAATCTTTGCTTCTAAGAATGTCTGTCCAACTGGCTAAAATTTGGCTAAGCCAACCTTCTCTTCTGTTATGACCTTAGAAAATCTTTACGATGTGATTGTTATTGTATCTAAAAAGCAAAAACATGCACTAAAAAGTAAAATATGCCAGACAAAAAGGGGATATGCAAACTATGAAAAGACAGAATGCAAAATATGATATATCTGAACTTCTGACCCAATCTAACTATTAGCTTCTAGCTGCTTTGAATTTTCGATTAAGATCCTATTTAGAGAGATACCCAACAGAGAATAACAGCGAAGTGACTTTCAGGTTGGTAGTTTAGTTTGGCTTAAAGAGCTAATGTTAGTGACCCGTGGTTCTTCTTTACATAGAGATTGTGTCTGCTGCTGAAGAATGGGCAGGGGCTTGAACACCCAAAACTGCTCAAGGAGAAATAACCTTAACACCTGGGGACTTTTTAGGCTCTTTTCTATTTCAAGCTTTCAAGTGCATTTTTAAATTTAACCAGGGTCAAATAAATTGCGTACTTAAACACAGAGATTTCTGTGGGACAAAGAGAGGCTGAGAAGTTTTGTGTGCATGTGAGTGCATGTGCCTGTGTGTTTTAGGGAAAAATAAAATCCTACGCACCGTATTCCCAAAGCATATAGTATAAAATGTGTTTTCCTAAAATAACCACTGTGCAGAATTCAGCATGAATCCTACGTCTGTGCATACAGCAGCAGGCTGAGAGGGCACCAGGCCCTTTCACTCAGAGCTGAGATTTGAATAAGCACGCCCCCCCCACCCCCCCAGAGAACTGGAAGCCCTATACCCCATATGCTCTGTTGTTACAAGGCACACCCTCCATCAGGACAGCAAGACACTTCTTCCTTTCAGTCTCATCATAAGGGGATGTCACATTTCCTACAACTGTCTGGCTTTGAAACCTTGGCTGATTTCACTGCAACTACTTTACTTACATTGAGTCCCTTTTGCTGTCATGAAGCACCGTGTACCCAAGCCAGCGTTCCCAGGTGCAAGCACAGATAAGCTCTAAGTGCAAACCTCCCCAGACAAAGGAAAGGATAGGGATTAAGAAATGACTTATTAGCCAGGCAGTGGTGTCACGCCTTTAACTCCCAGCACTGGGAAGGCAGAGGCAGGTGGATTTCTGAGTTCTTGGCCAGTCTGGTCTACAGAGTGAGTTTCAGGACAGCCAAGGCTACACAAAGAAACCCTATCTCTCAAAAACCAAAATCAGGATATTTACAAATGTCTGAGACCAAAAGCCAGTCAAGTGAATATTTCTCTTGTTAGGTAAGTGGCTTTTAAGCATTTGAATTAATTCTTATGTTCCTGCCCTTCACATTGTAGGAGGCATGTGTCTGGCAATAAATATTCTGAAGAGTGCTGCCCTTTCAACTCAGCTAACCAAGTCCACAGGAAGCAGTGGGTGTCGACTCTAAATCCTCAACAGCTGAAAGAAACCAAAGGCATCCATCACACCAGAGTTAGGAACAACACAGCCTATCTATATAGCCTGAGGGGCTGAGGCTGCAAAGACTAGAGCTAGCACCACTCTGGCCCAAAGCAGAAATAAAAGCAAAAGGAAACAGAGCACACAGGCCTGGGGGATGGGATTGGGGGCGGGGAGGACTGTGGAACTGTCAAATATGAATGGCTTTCCTCTAGAATGAGCTCGTGCAATAGGACCAGGAAACCAGACCAGACCAAACTGGATTCAGTCACTTGTGCTCAATGCCACATAAACTGTAAGTAAAACAAAGAAAAAGATCTCAAAACAAAAAATGTCCCCCTAAATACAGGGGATGGCAGGCTACCTGAGCCCTTAGAGCAAGGACGAGCCTTCTGCTGCTGCTGCACACAAAAACCAGTCACCGGCCTCAGGCAGGTGCTAACCAGTCAGCTTTTACAGATAGTTCCATCTCTGCTCTGTTTCGAGTTCCTACTGTCCAAAGCCCACAGGCCTGCTACTGCCTTTCTGCAGAGTGAGAGCTGCCTCCATTTAGGAATCCCAAATAAAGGCCAAGCAGATCCACAACTGCACTCAGTGCGTTCCTACTTGAGACAGATCTCAAAGGCTCCTCGATCTGAAGAATCAGACAAAGAGAGGGAAGAGTCATTTGCATCTCGGCCCTCAGCTGTTTCTTTTTATCCCAGAACTCTTCCTCAGATCCCTTCCCTCTCCCCTCATTCGGCCTCTCTTAGAAATCTCCCCAACCTCTTCCAAGACTCCTTAGGCCACCAAACCCTCGTTCCCCATTGGCTAGAAAGACACAAGAGAGGCTTCCAACCTGCTGACAGTGACAGATGGCTGTGCAGAGGCGCACAATGGAGGCTCCTGCCTGTCATACCCTTGCAGCTGACCTTCCAAAGAAAGACCCAAAGCCGGGGCTCTGACCTCAGGGAGGCTGATTTAATTAACCCAGCAAAGGGCAGGGCTGCCAGCAGCCTGCACTGGTTGGCTGCTTTCTCTGAGCACTGCCGGGACAACCCTTTAAAAATGTTACTTGAGAAAGCACCAGGAAGTAACGTTTGGGAGAAGCCAAAAGGTAGGGGAAAGGCTGAAACAGGAGTGTGTGATTAACAGGCGCACATTCACCACAAGGTCATAATCTAGGGATACACTAACCTTGAAAGGCTGTGACTCACAAGATAAAGATTGCGCTCTGGCTTGTTTCTCAAACCAAGAAGTCTAGATTAGCAACAAAGCACACGCTGAAATGGTCTAGGGTATTCAATCAGGACCAGGACCCAAGTATCCTACCGCCCTCCTTTCCCTTAAACAGGAAGCTTCTAATCTGAGAACACAAGAACAAAGTCCATTTTGTTTGTGTTCGCTCTTTGAGACAGGGTCTTTCTGTGGAGTTTGGCTATCTTGGAATTTAACTGTGGTGACCAGGTGACCTCTAATTCAGAAATTCATCTGCCTCTTTCCTGGGATTAAAGGTGTGGAACACCCATCTCTTAACACAAGGGTTCTTCTGCCTCAGAATAGAGACATGGTAGTCAATACTAACATGGTAGTTAAAACACACACATACACATACACACACACACACACACACACACACACACACATACCACATATACAGGGCACACCCATGCATAGATGACCCTCCAATCTAGAAGCTCTAAATTCAGTGCTAAGGGAAACAGGGAGATAATGTAAGTCAACAAGGAACTGCAGTACATGGTACAACAAAGAAATTGCCTTGGTGGACCTGAATCTATGCAATCGTATTCAGTCTCTTTGTATTTCCTAAAAACCCGCATCAAACTGGCTCATTCAAAGGTAGAGCAGGGACCAATTCCCCCCACCTTGTGAGTGTGGGCCAACACCCTGAATGACAATGCACTGCCCAACAATAACCAAGGTGGCTGGGGAAACCCAACAAGTCTTTCAGAGTCTTTGGATCTTGAGGGCATGCTGTCACCTGGAGGAGAACTAACTCTAAGCCAAGCTACAAGTCATACTCCATCCTCTCCCAGAGCAAGCAAAGTGGCCATACTTCACCAGGGTCAGCCTGTTGCTAACGTTTCCTAGCTGCCCAGTGAGCACATCGTCTTATCTTGGCCTGGAACCTTCTGGTCTTTTTCAGTTTCGTTGCCAATGTGATGGAGTCTGGGACACTTGCTGGTCATGCGTCTCAGGTTTTCAGTTCTCCCTGGTTTGGCTGTGACGTCCAGGCACTCTCATAGTGCTGACAACTCCCTCGCTCATGGGAGGACCTGTCCTTCAACCCCTCTGTCTCTCATATAATTCCCATACCCAGAAGGAAGGACGCCAACTCGGAGTTCAAGATCATCCTTGACTGTATTATCAGTTCAAGACCAGCCTGAGCTCCACGGGATACCATGTCAAACAAGGAAACAGCAAACAACAAGGAAAAGTCATTAAATGCAACTTAACTTTCACCTACTGTCTCCACTAAGAAGCAGTCCTGGTATGCCTCATACAAAAAAGTTCATTTTTCCACCTTGTGAAAAGAATGTCTTGTTACAAATCAAGATTACAGAGGTAACCTACTAATAATTTCTAAACAGATTTGTCTCCTAGAACAAAGATCTAATTTGTAAGGAGACAGTTTGTACATTTTTCTGGGTCTGTTTTACTTTTTCTAGAGGCATTTTACTAAAGACTCTATGCCTCATTTATCTACCTGACACTGCGTGCCCCGCCTAGTCTAGAAGTGCAATAAAATACTTGCTGAACAGAGTTCCTGATGACCAGCATTAAAGGTTTCTCAAAAGGAAAACAAAAGGACACACCAACTATCCTGAAACGGTTTTGTCCCTATGATTCACAAAGAAAGAAAAAAAAAAGTCTGCATGTTTCCAGGAACTTGCTTATTAGGGGGAAAAAAAACTGCAACTTCTAAAATACTGCAAGTTAGCATCCTGTTCACAGAAAATGCAAGTGCAGCTAACTAACGTGTTCAGAGTTCCTTATGTGACAGAAATTTCTCACAAATGTCACCCTACTTCGTGTCCCGTATCATGGTCAATATATACGGGAGATATAAAGACATGGGTCTGCCTTTTAAACTTGAGTACAATGGGTTTCTCGGCTCAAGCGAAAACTAAACAGTGAAATAACTGCCAAGGAAAGCAACGTGGAATAAACCAGTAAACAGGGAAATCACCGTCTGGAAAGCAGGACAAAGGGCTTCTTGTCCCTGCTCGGCCATTAATTTCCTACATGACCTTACCTAATTAGTGAGCCTCTCGGGGTCTCCACTTCCTACTTTATCAGTATCCCTTGGAACTACAGGCCAGGACTCAGCAATGTACAGCAGCATCCGACACCCGGGCTCACCTTCACGTCACCCACAAAAGCCACCGTTAACTTTAGAGCTTTATATATCTGAGTCTAGATCCCCATCAATGGCGATTTATAAAACATCAGCTGACCTTATGTGCATTTCTAGTGGAGGCACTAAATTGAGAGGCGCTTACAGTTTCAGGTTTCACCCCCACAACAGCTGCTGGCAGGAGAGCACTCCACAGTCTCACTGAAACTTAGACCTCTTTACAAATGGAGACAGTAAGAGTGATTTTTTTTTCATAGTCTCAGACTTGCTGGTGCCCCACCCCCACCCTCTTCCTATGTTGACTTTGTTGGGACAGCGGGGTAAAAGGGAAGCCGGCTTGAGAGACAAGCTCAGACAAGGCCATCTTGAGGGACGCCCCATTCCAGACAGCTCGTCCCACTAGTCAATGTTCACAAGCCAAAGCCAGTGAGAAAAAGATTCCCTGTGGGGGGAGGGGCAGGTGCCTTGACAAGGGAGGTGTACCACAGAACAGCAGGCAGCCTGCAGTCCCACACACCTGCTCCCATTCTGTCAAGAGCCAATAAATGGAAATCTGTGGCGGGAGCCGGTTCGATTAAGCTATAATTTATATCTAGTTACAGCTTGTTTCAAACTACAGTACACGACAGTATAAAATAGCTTTGGGTTGGCTAATTCAGTCCTTCAGGGTTAATTCAGTAACTTGCATATCAGTTGGAAACGTAGTTGACTCCAGTATATTTATTCATCAAGCATTTTTAAACCTTATCTCAAAGATGAAAAACTTTAGCAATTAGGCCAGCAGCAAACTATTTTCAACACAGCCAAAGCAAAGCCACCTTCTTTTAAACCCATGCCTGCCTTCCTGCCTTCAGTTTTGCTGGGTGGAATGGCGGGCCAGTGACCGGGAGCCATGGTGGCTTAGCAGTGTAGGGCCAGCCTTGACTACACAGGTGAGACCCTGTCTCAAAAAAAAAAAAAAAAAAAAAAAAAAAAAAAAAAAGTAAGAAAGAAAGAAAAAGATACTTCTTACTCCGATTTTCAGTCTCTGTTGTGCCTGATTTAACAAATGTCAGAAAGGGATTCTGCAGCCCACCCTCCAGGGCTTCCTCCGCCCTCCTGAAGAAGGCTGGGCACAGTGGCTCTCTCCATTCACACGCTGATAAGATCTGAGTATTGTTAGTTTGCTTGGGTCCCCGGCAACACTCATTTCCCCAGCTGCAGTCTTACTCATCTTTGTCAATGGAAACACACAGGGAGCTCCCGCCCTCCGACTTCCCCAACCCCCAGTGGCAGCCACTCCTGCCTTTCCATCTCCCGCTAACAGAAAGGGCCACAGAGTATGCTGAGAGTCCTTCCAGAATGTCTGGCACATACTGAGCGGTTTTATTAAGTATTCAGCTAATGGACCCATGGCAGATGGATGGATGGGCGCATTACTAATAAATACTCCAGAGCACTTTGTAGCGCATAGACATTTTACAAATGTGGGGACTCAAACGATCCATTCAATAGTGATTATGGTTTTTTTCTCTTTCTCAGATGTGGCTCATTTATCCCAATTTCGGAGGCACATATTGCTACTTAAGTGGTATCCTTTCAATTTCATAATGGTCCACAGGTCTGCTCTATGCCCATTTTCTTGGTATCTGTAACAAGAGGCTTAACTGCGTCCCCTACAGCATAACAGAGGTGTTGCCACATTTGATGTGCCTGTGATTCTAACACTTCTGGGAACCCACAGGTTACAGGCTAGATGAAGAGAGGAAACCGCCCTCAAACAATTAGCCATGGTCCTGCTATCACAACAACACAGAATTTCCTAGGAGCCCGGAGAAGAATTTAGATGCTAATGTCCTGCGCACACATTCACACACATACACACACACACACACACACACACACACACTCACCACACCTCAGCTCACTCTCCTCCACAGGCTGACAGAACAGGTGACGGGCTTAAGAGTTCACTTCGAACCTTAACTTTCCGTTCTGTGAGGACAAAAATCAGATAAACAGTATGGGATAGAGTGAACTTAAAGTCAGAAGACAAATTTCCAGCTCCAACCCACCACCCTACACATAAATAAGGAATGTTATTTCTAAGGCAGAAGACACTATCACAAGCTGCCCTGCGTTAAGTAAACAAACAGCAGCATGCCTGGTGCACATTGTGCATTGCCCAGAAATGCAAACTCAAAGGAACCCCTTGAAAGACAATGAGAGGCACACTAGAGTAGGACACCCAGACCAGTGTGCTAACCGGTCAAGTTTTCTTAGTTAGGGGTATACATAACTTGTATGTACTTGGGTTTATTGGCCTTTTCCAACAGATATGTCTGGTTGCAGTGGGAATTCAGGCTTCCCTTAGCTTAGATGAGACTCTTCTCCCAACTCCTCTTCCTCTAAATTTTTTTGTACTGGTAAGAGCCCTTAAGGCCTCTGCACGCCTTCAACACGTGCAACTGTGTCACATCACACTAGTCAGCAGGACAAGGGAGTCAGCGCAAGACTCTGTGTGGTTCTGGAACAGATGGAAGTTCCTAAAAGAGGTGGCACTCTACCTTTAACCCCAACTGCTGAAAAAAGGAGCCTTGTCAAAGTCTGTTGTCCTAACCTTCAGCGGAGGACTCAGGGAAGAGTTTCTGCTCCACAAGGGAGGTCTGGTGACAAACACCAATCCCCAGCAGAGACCTCGGTTTTATTGTTAGAAGGCTGTAAGTAGCATTACGTGAAGCACCTCAGGGCACTCGCAGTGAGAACCCCATTCTTTGCCAGGGCCTCCCAACTCTGCCAGGAATTGTTGTGAGTGAGGTCCTGTGCTAAAACTGCCTCCCCCCCCCCCAAGCTTTAAAGATGCCCAGATTCTGAAGCTGTGCCTTACCACAAGGAGCAGGGTCACCACACTAACTCAGGGAAACAGTAGGAGACAAAGATCCATACTCCCGCACACACCCCCAAACTTTACACGAGCGTGCTCTTGTAGACGCCAAGGTTCCACAATGCACATTCCATCAATCTTTCACTGCGGTCCGCGTCCCCCACGCAGTCTTTCCAGAAACTTTAGGGCTGTTCACACCGACTTTAAAAGATCCATTGTTACCCTCCCCGGGAACACAAAGTGGGTGAAAATGGGGACCAAAACCCTAGTCCTAAGGACCCCTTTTCTTGGAAGAAGGTTGAGTCTCGGGGCGCTTTGGGAGAACCCCGGCGGGAAGGCGACTGCGAAGACAGACGCTGGGACCCACAGGATGTTGTGCTTCTCAGAAGGAAAACAAAAAACAAAAAACGCCCGCACAGGGACCGCCAGGCCTCCGGGACGCCAAGGTGCGCAAGTCGGGTCTGCGCCCTCCGGGTCCCTGGGACCGCCAGGGAGGCGGGGCTGGACACCCGGGACCGGAGGAGCCTTACCTTCCCCTCCCCCTCCTGGCGTCGCTCTACTCAGGTGTCTAGGCGATGGCCAGAGGAGCGGGAGTGGGAGCAGAGCTCCTGGAGTCCCCGCGTGCAGATCTCCTCTCCATGGCCAGGAACGCGCGACCCGCTGCCGCTCTGAATTCAGCGGCAACCTACGCCGGAGGAAAAGCAGTCGGGGCCGGGGAGTAACGCTCCTCCCTCCGCCTTCGCGGCCACCTCCTCCAGCCAGCCCGGCTTGGCGCTCTTGGATCCTTCCCTCCCGGAGGAAGAGGAGGGGAATCGCCGTCCGGGCGGCGCGAGCCTGTGCGGCCCCGAGACAATAGCGGCAGGGCGCGTTCCCGAGCCGCGCAGGTCCCCGATCCGGCGGGTGCCGCGGCTCGCTAGGGTCCCGGAGTCAGCCTCCGGCCACACAAGCGCCCGCTCGGCTGGGCCGAGAGTGCTGCGGATTGGGCAGGCGGCCGCGAGCTAGGGAGGCGGGTCAAAGGAGGGGAGGGCGGGGCTTGTTGTCAGTGGGAAGAGACCTGCGGAGGCTCCGCCCCCCACTAGCTCCGGACGAAGGCTCAGCGCCTCCAGCAGGAAGGACGCCCGCCAACGCTGTCGGCGACCAGGGTTCCCCAGCGGCGCCTTGACCCTCGGTTTCAAATGACTACCTGTGAGTTCACGAAAACCGGCGGGACTGAACCTGAGTCTGTGTTCCTCATCAGCCCAGCTGAGTCCGATACTGTTTTTTTTTTTTTTGTCACCTCTTAACAAAGTCGATCTGAACCTGCGCCCCTCATCACTCGAAACTGAGCCTGCATCTTCTCAGGTCTGGCCAGGCTGCTGAACCCCTATTACCACCCCCCAACCCCACCCACCGCACACACACACACACACACACACACACACACACACACACACAGGGTTGAGCTCTATTCTCTTCCCTCGTCATCCAATGGCTGAATTCGACATCTTTCATGGCTCCGGAATGAAGCTGACTCGGCATAGCCTTATACCCCCAGTAATATCCCGCAAGCCCCCCACTTCACTCAAAACTTTCTGAGCCTCCGGTCTTGGCGCTTCGACTGCCCCCACCTGGCCAGCAAGGAAGCTGGATTAGTAGCCCTCTCCGCAGAGGCGGTGTGTCTTGACTTCAAACCGGTCTCCAGTTCTCAGTCCCAGCATCTCACGCTAAGGCTAGAATAAATATACCTGGGTCTGGACACGCCTTCTGCCCACGCTACTCTAGAATGGCTGAAGCTTGCAGGGGGCGGAGATGCAACACTCAAAGCCAATCCTCAGCCCACCCTACTCCACAACATACTGGCCGGGTGGCTTGAGTCGCCCTGCCACCACCCGGTCCCCTGGAGGAAGTTGCTCTGGCAGAGGAAAAGCCTTTCCTGCAGCAAAGGGCGTGACCTGACTTGGTCTGTCAGACCCACGAGGTCAGGAGCTAATGACAGCTGCCAGATTGCCAAATCCTGACAGTCATCATCCTTCATTTAATTCGGAGTTGGAAGTACTCCGGCTGGGGAACTGTTTCAGTGAACACTGTACAGACATGACTGTTTGCTTTTCAGGTTCGCCGTTGTTGTTATTTATTTTCTCCCCCTTTCCAGTAAAAAATTAGCCATGTAACCGTGACACACCAGCAGACAGGAAGGGGAAATACACTCTTTCCAAAGTTTGGTTCAGGACTTCGTAGAATTGAATCAATGTTTCCAGACTGGGGCCAATAAGAATCCCCTGAGATCCTGAAAACCTTGGGCTTGCCTCAACGAAGCTCTATGGACTGAGTCAGAGGAGTCTGCAAATCTAAATTTTGGAAACGCTTCTAGACCCAACCCATAGCTGGAAACTAAAACCTTGGAAAGATGCACTGAAGGAACAGCTCTACATACTTCTGAGAAGTCACAGAATCCTTACCCATCTGCCATCTCCAGTCCCAGTCCCTTTTTAGAAGAGAAAAGGGGATGACTTAAAATAATAGAGCAAATGGTTAAAAAAAAAAAAAAAAAGCCGGGTGGGAGGCAGAGGCAGGTGGATTTCTGAGTTCGAGGCCAGCCTGGTCTACAGAGTGAGTTCCAGGACAGCCAGGGCTACACAGAGAAACCCTATCTAGAAAAATCAGGAAAAAAAAATAGAGTAGATGGTTTTCTATGACAAACTAACTGTAAAGGAGGAGGAAGGACACTTTTGGTGGCCTCAGCGGGAGATGTGTAGAACTTAAGAGGGGACTGGAGGCTGGAGCTAGGGCTCTCGCTCCTCTTCCAGAGAATCCAGCTTCGATTCCCAGCAACCTACAGAGCAGCTCATAACTGTCTCTAACTCCAGTTCCAGGGGATCCGACGCTCTCTTCTGACCTCAATGGTAGGTACACAAACATACATGGAGGCAAAATACTCATACACATAAAACAATAAAAATATTTTAAAAGAGAAGAGAGGCAGGCCACCCTAATGTATGGACACACACACACACACACACACACACACACATCTATGTATATGATTCTAGTCCTGGAACCTACTGCACATGGAGATGTCATTAAGGTAAGAGTCTTGACAGAGAGGTTTATCTGAGTTGCCTGAGTGAGCCCTAACTGCAATCACACTTACGAGAGGAAGACAGAGAGAAATTTAAAACGTAAAGGTGTGGAAGTTTCATGGCCAGGGAAGCAATGACTGAAGAGATAAAACCAACCAGAAGTCAAGGAGGTAAGCAGCCACCAGAAGTTGGAAGGGTCCAAGGGGAAACCTCCCTAGAAGCTGACTACACTAGTCTAACGGAGTTCAAATGTCAGACCTCTAGAAGCACAGGAATCCATTTGTTGTTTTGGCCTGTGATAATGTGGTTTGAGGCAACCTGCATCCAGACTTGTGCCAAATGTATACAGAGTGTCCTTTCTGGATCTTTATTAAGCACTAGGCATTTTGGTTGGGCATATTATATCCTATAATATAAGACATATTATATTAACCCTCCTGGAAGTGATTATGCCAATGTGACACTGAACCAGGAATGTTTAAATAGCTCCTGCAAGAGCAGATTAGAATTAAGGCGGCCAACTACTCCGTAGCTATAAATAGTCCTCACGAATTCATGTAAACTATTTTTAAAGAGATTTTGATTGTAAAGAGCTCTTCCACCATCTGTATTCCTTGCCAAACCAAGGGAAATGGAAGCTGAGAGTCGGGAGGATTAGGGAGACAAAACTCTCTCTGCTCAGTTTTCAGGTGAAACTAAAACTGCACTTAAAAACTGAGGTCTGTTAACAAGGTGTTTGCGGACATTTTTTTCATAGACTACCTTTGAGAATTTTTATAAACTTTTTTTTAGATGTTCATCTCAAACATGAAAAAAAAATCAGAAAAGACTGATAAGAAAGCTGCCACGGAGACAGAGTGGGAACACAGACACACCCCATCAGTGAAATCGATCGTGGTCCCCAGGGAAGCAGGCGCTGAGACAGAGGACAGCAGGTTGGTTAGGCCTGTCCATCAAGTGGTACCTGTAACTCGAGGGGTCCAGAAGCAGGTGGGAAAAGAGAAGCTATGCACAAGTGTGTTCCCGATGCCCACCACCAACCCCACTGGAGGCATTCCGGCTAGCATGGCCCAGCAAAAATAGGTCTAAAGTGCTAGGTGTTTGGACACTCTTCTGAAGCAGCCGTTGGACCTGGTCCATCCTGGGAATGCCACCCACTTACATGGTCTGTGATGTCCTCACTGCTACGTTCAGAGCATCAGGGAGTGAGGCAAAGCTTGGAGCACATCCTCCACCCTTAGCCCTGTCATGACTGTGTCTTCACTGTCTTCAGGCAGGATAGCCCATGGTCTGAGAGTTAAGGCTGAGAGTCAGACTGTTTGGATTAGAGCCAAGGTCCACAGCTCACTACTATAACTCTGGACAAGATACCCAACCTCTCTGGGTTTCATATTTGCTTTTTTTTTTTTTTTTTTTTTTTTTTTTTTTTTTTTTTGGTTTTTTCGAGACAGGGTTTCTCTGTATAGCCCTGGCTGTCCTGGAACTCACTCTGTAGACCAGGCTGGCCTCCAACTCAGAAATCTGCCTGCTTCTGCCTCCCAGGTGCTGGGATTAAAGGCGTGTGCCACCACTGCCCGGCTAAATGTGTAGCCCAGGCTGGCCTCGAACTCGTGATCCTCCTGCCTCTGCCTCCTTCAGCAAATCCTACCGGCATGCGCCACCACAACCGGCCATATTCGCATTTCTCAAGAGGAATAGTAGTAGTACCTAGCTGGTAGAGTCATTGTGAGAATTAAATACAGTGCCGCTGTAAGCAGCTTACCTGTGGGTGGCACTCAGAAGGTCCCATCCAGGATTCGCTCTTTAGCTCTCCAAGATTAGGCTAAACTGAACTATTAAATCAGGTAACTTTCACAGTGGGTTTTGTTTGTTTTGTTTAGGAGTCAAGCACAGAAACTGGCTGCTCTTAGAACCCAGGCCACACCTGAGGGTCACAGATAAATGTTAGCAAACACTACCCACACGAAGTTAAAACATTCTAACGTTAAAAAGTGGCGCTCACCCTCTAAATATGCTTCGTTTTTTCATGCTTCTAGCATCTGTGTGTATGTGTGTATGTGTGAGGGGGGGAGAGGGAGAGAGAGAGAGAGAGAGAGAGAGAGAGAGAGAGAGAGAGAGAGAGAGAGAGAGCTCTTCCCTGGTCTCTCTAAAACACCAGTCCTCATCTTCCATAACTTAGTAGCCCCAACTATTTCCATAGTTGCTGTTTTTTCTGATGACTAGCAAATGTCACCTTCTTGGTGAACCATCCCAGGGACAGCTATGGCTTCCCCTCAGTGCCAATGAGCCACCCACATGCTTGCTATGTCCCTGATCTAATGGCTTTGATGTCCCATAAGGCTCAGTCCATCTGGTCCCATCCTGCCCACTGCTCACAGTTGGTGGACTGGACATCTAAGGACTCCAAGAATCATGATTAACCTTTATCATTTCTACAAACCTCGGATTACAGGGCTTGACGACAGGCACTGCCAGGTAGAGGAAACTGGAGCTGCCATTGAGAAGAAGGGAGGGGACCTCATGCCGAGTCAGGGAGCATTCGGGCAGTCCGGGAAGACTGTCACTACTTCCCATTTTGCAATGTCCAACTTTAAACCTTGACTTTCATCTACTCTTCCTTTTGCACCTTTCCTCCAGCCTGTCAGAACTTCATTCCCTGGAACACAACTTTCATCCTGTGAAGGTCAGAATGGTCGTTGTGGAGTTGTGTCCTCCTGGTCACACTTGTTCCTGCTAGCACCAGCGCATGGGTGTGGAAATGACTCATGAGAAAGGTGTTGAGAGGCCATTTCCCTCCACACCTTAATTCTCAGTTTTAGAAGCACTCCCTCTCCCATCCACTGGGTGCAATAACATTACCAAATGTTACCGTGACCTTTTGCCACCATGGTGTAACTGCGTGTCTACAGACCATCTTTTCTTTATTTATTTCCCTGTGTCCAGCCAACTACATTCTCATACTTTATTGGTTCCCAATGAAGGATGCTTGTTTCCTGTTGAGCTTGCTGGTCATTTGCCTTAATTTATGATGTAAGCAATTCCTAATGTAATTAAAATTCTGACACAGTCTTTTTACAAAAAAAAAATTATATATATATATATATATATATATATGTGTGTGTGTGTGTGTGTGTGTGTGTGTTCTATCTCAAACTTCTAAATGCTATTTGATTGAAAGGAATTAAATTAACTCTCTTTTATCATTAAAAACAAACAAACAGGATTTTCTACTTTAAGGAAAAGGTAACCTTGTGCAACATCTAAAAGAAAAAAAATCACACAAAATATTTTGTTACGTACTGTGCATATGTACATGCTGTGTCAATGTATATAGGGGTATGCACATGTGCACACTGGAGTCTGGAAGTAGACGTTGGGGGTTTTCCACTATCATTCTTCATTTTATTTTATTTTTTTGACAGAGTTGTTGAGGTTTGGTCTGTTGCTATGTATTATAATGCTAAATACTGGTTTCCCCCAGGGACAAGGAAATCTTCATGATGCTATGTAACCTAGCTCCGTAATTTAAGGCCATTGGTTGAATACAGATGTGACAGTGTACAGCTTGGTGGAAGAGAGGAAGGTGGGGTTTTGTTTCCTGAGCTTGGGGTCTGAGGAGAGACCACAGTAGGAAGAGAGAAGAAGGTGGAAAGAGGAGAAGATGCCATGGGCTAGATGAATCATGAAACCATGGCCATGAGAGTTGGCCAATTGGAGTTAAAGGCAGCCCAGTTGGAATACGGCAATTTATAACTTGGGGTTATTGATAGGGAAGTAGAGATGAATAGATTGGAGGGTAGATATCTGCCCAGCTCTAGTGAATTAAAGGCTTATTATAAATATAAAAGTTGTGAGTCTTTTATCTGAGAACTGAATGATCAAAGGTGGGGTAGGAACTCTGAATTGAGATTAATACTTACTACAACACAGGATCTTTTACTGAACCTGAAGTTCACTGATGGGCTAGTCTAGCCCATCAGCCCCCAGGTTCCACATGCCTCCACCTCCCGACACTGACGTTTCAACCACACAACCACATCTGCCTCCCTGTGTGAATGCTGTGGATCTAAAGTTAGGTCCTCAGGCAGTGCAGCAAGCACGTTACCATACGATAAGCCTTCTCTCCACCCCCCATGAAACATTCGTAAGTGACGTATCTTCCTAATTTACTTTTTCTTATTTCTAGGTTTTTTCTTTTTTCTTTCATGACTCACACAGTCACTTTTATGTATGTGGTATTCTTGGTGACTGGCACCCAGACCTAAGAATTTGCCCTCTCACTGATTCTCATTCCACAGCTGAGGGCTGCTCTTGAGAAGGGTTATGAGTTATTTCAGGTCATTGTGCCTAAATGAAGTTGCTTCTGTAGCTTAATTTGGAGTAAGGTTTTCTATCAGATGTGCCTAAGATACATACAGTCTCATTATTCCTCTTGGCTATGCATTTCATGATGTCTGTAAAGAGTAAAGCACATAAGAACTGTGCCATCTCTTAGTATGCTTGTCTATATGCAGTATACTGAGATTGCTAATAAAACAATGAATTTGTATTTGAATAGAGAGTTATATATACATATATAAGTACATATGTACACACACACACATGCATGACTCATGTGTGCAAAGTTCACTGTTGAAGGTGGTGATGGGAGATTTGAAGGAACCTACAAGAGCTGAGGCCAAGGGAAGATTAGATCGGGGGATTCATGTAGTTCTCTCCTATCAAGACTCTGAGGTTAGCTCCTGAGGGGAGTGGGTTATTATAAATTTTAGAAAGTAGGACTAGCGCCTCCAGATCTGGGGTTTTCTGTCTTGCCATGTGGTCTCCAGTAAAAGCTCCTGCCTTCTGATGTCTCCTCCACCAATCCTGTCATCAGCTCCCAAAACTGTGGCCTCTTCCTTCATAAGCTGCCCAGGTGTTTTGTCATAGCAACCAAAAATGGAATGACCCCAGCACATAAATTTCAACTTGGAATAAAACCAATATCCTAAATCACATATTATCGCCTGGATTCTATTCCTTCCTTCCTTCCTCCCTTCCAGGCACCTAGAAAAAAAAGTATAAATTCACTCTGCCTAGAAAGGTTAAGATCCTGTGTTCTCTTCAAGCAGGAGAATTAGAGGGGAAAAAATGTAATTTCCAGTAATGTGTCGCTATTGAAATTACCTCAAAATATATTATACAAAAGCTCTTCATGTTTCCCAGAGTTATTACTGAAAACCAATTTAAATGCAAAAGTTTTAATGGATCCCCTCACCATCGCATGGTCCTTTGGGTGGAAAAAGAATTCTCTAGGAATCGGAAGCTCGTGTTGACTTGAAAAATCATAGTTAACAAATGTTTAAAGTTACCATTCCAGTTAAATTCCATGATTTTTAAATTACTTTTCTATATTTCTCTCTGGAAAAAAAATAAGGGTGAGACTATTTGGAAAGACAGTCAAGATCACTAACCTACTAAGTGTAAAGAAGGATGTATTGATGGGTTTGATGGCAGAAGCCCTTGTCCGGAGTCCATGTGTATCAAACCATTGCATGTATGCTTTCAGTATACACTGTTTTTATTTATAAATTGTGCCTCAATAAATCTAGCTAAAAATTACTTAAATAATATTAACAAACTAACAAAATCATCAAATGTATATGTATGCCACTTAGAAAAAAAGTGAAAAGCATAATTTTTATATTCCATTTGGATATAAGTATTTACTACATGCAGCCAGGTGTGGTAGCACTTGCCTTTAATTCTAGCACTCAGGAGTCAGAGACAAGTAGATCTCTGAGTTTGAAACCAGCCTGGTCTACAGAGCAAGTTATAGGACATCTAGGACTAGAGAGGGGGAAAAAAGCTACATAATTAATCTAAGGTGCTGAGGTGCTGTCAGAAAAGCACTGATAAAATGTGTGCTTTTACATTTGAGGAAGGATTTCCAAACCTTTTTATTGTCACATTGTTACCAGATCTTTTCTAGATGAGCTAAATACTGCTCAGAACACTCCGCGAAAGCTCACTTAGTCATTCAGCAACCCTTTGCCGCGCCCCCTCCCCGCCCCCCCTGTGCTAAACATGATAGATTCCGGAAGGTCAATGCAATCACAAAACATTTTTATAGGACTTTGCTAGTTACTTTTGTCTACTTTACACAAACTGAAGTTACTGGGAAGAGGAAACCTTGCCTCCATTATTCGTCTATTGACTTGCCTATAGTGTGTTTTCTTAATGAATTATTGACTGGTTGATTGATTGGTTGGTGTGGGAGGACCCAGCCAGTCCTAAGCCGTGCTTCCGTGGTCAGGAGGTATGTAAGAGATCAAGCCGAGCAAGCCATGGAGTACAAGCCAGTGAGCAGGGCTCCTCCGTGCTCTCTGCTTCGGTTCCTGCCTCCAGGTTTCTGCCTTGAGCTCCTACCCTAGCTTCCCTATAACCTGTAAGATGTAGTAAAACTTTTTCTTTTCTCCACAAGTTGCTTCCCGTTGGTGTTTTATCGCAGCACCAGAGAATCAGAGTAGGGCAGGATCCCTCCTCCTGATAAGCGCACACTGGGCCGAGGCCATAGCTCCACAGGAGAGTTCTTGCTGAGTGTGCACGAGGCCGGGGTTCAGTCCCTGGCACTTGGTAGGCGAAGAGGGCTGGCGTTAGCTATGCCTCTGTTGCTGGGATGAAACTCCAAACTCCGTAACCAAGGAGACTTATAGAAAGCACCGTTTACTTTGGCTCACTGTTTCAGATGCTTAGAGTCCTTACCGGCAGTGAGACACGTCAGCCCGCAGGCAGTACGTCAGCCTGAACGGGAAGGTGAAGGCCCGAGTTCTTTATCACAAACATGAATCAGAGAGAGAATTGTAAGCGCCATAAAGTTTTTAATCTCAAAGTCCATCCACAGTGTCATACCTCCTCCAGCAAACTGGGCCACCTAAGCATCCACCAACTCGAGACGGAGTGTTCACAAGTATCTGGGGTCTCAAGAAAATGACCAAGGAAACAAGGCAACAAGGCAAAAGTTTGCTTCTGCAAAAGGACAGAGCTGTGCTAAATCAAGCAAGCAAGCACACCCACCAGGTGCCCCACTCGGTTTTTATCCTAAACTAAGAGGGTGCTGTGCCTCACTCACGCTGAGTGGTCAGAGCTCCTCTTCTTACACTATTGACTAATATTGAGCAGCGCAGTTTCTAGAGAGAAATGAAACCCAAGCCTGTGTTTTGATTTCAAGAAATGCAGACCTTGGACAAATTTGAATCTCTGCCAAGTAACTTCTTCACAGTTTAGGGTTTTTTGTTTGTTTGTTTGTTTGTTTGTTTTACTTTTTTAATGGAGTTTTGTCTTCTTTAACCCTTTGATAAGAAAAAGCAATGCGGCCATTTGCACCAGGGAGCTGGTAAACTCCACAGCCTTCTGTGCATAGGCCGCCAGGAGAGAAAGATCTCCCAGCAGTGCTTTCACTTCTGAGCGCAGAGGTGAGATCATCACCTTCTCTCTGGAGGGGACCAGCTAGGAGCACACAGGGCATAAGATCAGTGAAGCAGCTGGGACTTAAGTCTTCTTGTTGCCATTTGCACCAGGGAGCCAGGAGACTCCACAGCCTTCTGTGCATATAGCCCACCAGGAGAGAGTGATCTCCCAGCAGTACTTTCACTTCTGAGCTCAGAGGAGTAAAGACACAGGCTTCCAGGCCCACAGGAGGAACAAACTCCAGCCAGAGACAACAATACCAACTAGAACCAGAGATAACCAGATGACGAAAGGCAAGCACAAGAACCCTACCAACAGAAACCAAGGCCACATGGCAACATCAGAACCCAGTTCTCCCACCACAGCAAGTCCCAGATACCCCAACACACAAGAAAAGCAAGAGTTGGAGTTAAAATCATATCTTATCATGCTGATAGAGGGCTTCAAGAAACTTAAATAACTCCCTTAAAGAAATACAGGAGAACATTGGTCAACAGGTAAAAGCCCTTAAAGAGAAAACACAAAAATCCCTTGAAGAAATACAGGAGATCATGGGTTAACAGGCAGAAGTGCTTAAAGAAGAAACACAAAAATCCCCTAAAGAATTATAGGAAAACACAATCAAGTGAAGGAAGTGAAATCTAGGATCTAAAAGTGGAAATAGAAACAATAAAGAAAACACAAAGTGAGATATCTCTGGAGATAGAAAACCTTGGATAGAATTCAGGAGTCATAGATGCAAGCATCAATACAAGAGATAGAAGAGCCTCAGGTGCTGAAGATACCATAGAAAACATTGACTCAACAGTCAAAGAAAATGCAAAATGCATAAAGCTGGTAACCCAAAGCATCCAGGAACTCCAGGACACAATGAGAAGATCAAACCTAAAGATTATAGGTATAGATGAGAGCGAGGATTTACATCTTAAAGGCCCAGTAAATATCTTCAACAAAATTGTAGAAGAAAACTTCCCTAACCTAGAGAAAAAGATGCCCATGAACGTGCAAGAAGCCTTCAGAACTCCAAACAGACTGGACCAGAACAGAAAGTCCTCCCAGCACATAATAATCAAAACACCAAATTCACTAAACAAAGAAATAATATTAAAACAGTAAGAGAAAAAGGACAAGTAACTTAAAAAGGCAGACAAATCAGAATTACACCAGACTTCTTACCAGAGACAATGAAAGAGAGAAGATCCTAGGCAGATCTCATATAGACCCTAAGAGAACACAAATGCCAGCCCAGGCTACTAGATCCAACAAACCTCTCAATCATCTTAGATGGAGAAACCAAGATATTCCATGATAAAACTAAATTTACACAATATCTGTCCACAAATCCAGTCCTACAAAGGATAATGGATGGAAAATGCCAACACAAGGAGGGAAACTACACCCTAGAAAAAGCAAGAAAGTAATCTTCTTCCAACAAACCCAAAAGAAGATACCCACACAAATATAAAAATAACATCAAAAATAACAGGAAGCAACAATGGACTCAGCTCCCCACTAAGAAGACATAGACTAACAAAATATTTCTCATGTAAATCTTCAATTTTATCAGAAAATGTTTGTAATTCCCCTTTCAATTAATTTAGTAATGTTTTTTAGATCTACCATTTTACCTGCATTATTTTTCATGATAATATTCAATTTTAATATGTCTTTCTATGTATTTCCTCTATTTTATCAGAAATGTTTTCAATGTAAATCTTTGATTTTATAACCAGTTTCTAATTCCACCTTCAATCAATTTAGAAAGTTTTTATCTACTACTTTATATGTAAAATTTTCCATGAAATAGTTAATTTTAACATGTTTTTCTATAATTTCTTGAATTTTACCAGAAATATTTTCCATGTAAATCTTTAATGTTATTTGAAAATGTTTATAATTCCACTTTCAATCAACTTAGGAATACTTTTATGCCTACCATTATTATATCTATATAAAATTTTCCATAATAATCAATTCTAACATTTTTTTTACTTTTTTCTACTATTTTATCAGAAATATTTTCCACATAAATCTTCAATTCTATCATAAAATGTTTCTATTTCATATTTCAATTAATTTAGCAATGTTTAACATGTCTATCACTTTACTCTTTAATTTTCCATGAAAATTGTCAATTTTAACATGTTTATCTGAAATATTTTGCATGTAAATCTTTAATTTTATCATAAGGTGTTTTTACTTCACTTTTCAATTAAAGGAAGAAAGGAAGGAAGGAAGGAAGGAAGGAAGGAAGGAAGGAAGGAAGGAAGAAAGAAAGAAAGAAAGAAAGGAAGAAAGAAAGAAAGAAAGAAAGAAAGAAAGCTGGGCGGTGGTGGCGCATGCCTGTAATCCCAGCACTCGGGAGGCAGAGGCAGGTGGATTTCTGAGTTCGAGCCAGCCTGGTCTACAGAGTGAGTTCCAGGACAGCCAGGGCTACACAGAAAACCTTTGTCTCAAAAAAAAAAAAAATCAGAAGAAGAAGAAGAAGAAGAAGAAGAAGAAGAAGAAGAAGAAGAAGAAGAAGAAGAAGAAGAAAAGGAAGGAAGGAAGGAAGGAAGGAAGGAAGGAAGGAAGGAAGGAAGGAAGGAAGGAAGGAAGGAAAGAGAAAGAAAGAAAGAAAGAAAGAAAGAAAGAAAGAAAGAAAGAAAGAAAGAGAAAAAGCAACGCTTTCTACTTACATTTCCCAAACATTGATGGCATCTCTCTGGCATTCACATTTTTTGTGAGTTCCCTTTCTCAATCAACTCCTGACTGAACTTATATCTTTCTTTCTCTGTCACATATGTTCTATAAGAAGAGAATCTGCTTAGAGGGACAAGGCTTGGTAGGGGAAGGGGGATTTGTAATAACATGGACAGGGAATGCTTCTCCCAAACTGTGAAGGCTAAGCTGAGATCCAAAGGACCCTGCAGAAGAGAATTTTGACAAGGAAGATAAGCTGTGTTGGTAAAAGAACCTGGGAGTCTGGAAAGCCAGGCTCAAAACACTGAGCACCTGGGAAAGGCCAGCTACAAACTCCTTTGCCTAACTTCTGTCTGAGCCGCCCTCTACCCAGAAACCACAGTATACCAACGGAAGTCATGAATGTACACTTATTTCTTGGACAGTGTTTTGCTCTGTGTAAAGAAATGTGAAAATACTGCTAAGTTTGAGATTTAGCAATAACTGCATGGATGCTAGGCAGGAGTCTACAACACTGGCAGGCCAGGACACATTCTGCTAGAGAGAGCAGGTGATAGACCATTGCATCTTCACTCTGACACTGGCCTGAGAGGCCGTGTGTGGGGAAAGAGGACTACACACAGATATAAGAGAAGATCCAGCGATCCCAATACTCATCTGAGACTGGTCCTTTTGTCCTATATATAAATTCACCCAGGAACATTGCAGCTGAATCCAAGAAAACAAGCAACAAGCTGAACTCATAGTTTTCTTTTCCTTTCTCTTTAAAATCAGTCTCACTCTGTAGCCTAGGCTGATCTCAAACTCCCCATCCCCCTGCCTCAGCCTCCTACATGCTGAGATATGTAATCTCCAGAATAAGTCTCCATTCCCAAATCAATCAGTACATCTTAAATAGAGGTGATCTTGTCTCTCAGAAAGTATTTGGCAACATATGGAGGCACTTTAGTTTTGTTTTTTGTTTTTTTTTTTCACTCAAAGGGTTTGGGGGTAAATTGCTACTGGCATTTAGTGAATATGGGCTAGGTAAGGTCATAAATATCACCCAACCCATAGTATGAGGCAAAGACTGGCCCAAACTCTCAAGGATGCCTATATTAAGAAGCTCTGGCCTAATCCTAAGTGAGGTAACCCAATCACAAAAGAAGACACATGGTATGTACTCACTGATACGAGGATATTAGCCCAGAATCTTGGAATACCCAAGACACAATTCGCAGATCAAATGAAGCCCAAGAAGAAGGAAGAACAAAGTATGGATACTCTGGTCCTTCTTAGAAGAGGGAACAAAATACCCACAGAGGGAGACACAGAGACAAAGTGTGGAACAGAGTCTGAGGGAAAGATTATCCAGAGACTACCCCGCCTAGGGATCCATCACATAGACAGTTACAAAACCCAGACACTAGTATTGATGCCTGCAAGTACTTGCTGACTGGAGCCAGATATAGCTGTCACCTGGGAGGCTCTGCCTGTACATGACAAATACAGAGAGGGACACTCTCAGTCAGCCATTGAACTGAGCAGAGGGTCCTCAATGGGGGAGCTAGAGAAAGGACCCAAGGAACTGAAGGTGTTTGCAGCGCCATAGGAAGAACAACAATATGAGCCACCCAGTACTCCCAGAGCTCCGAGGGACAAAAACATCAGCCAGTCAGAGTCACATGGTGTTACCCATGGCTCCAGATGCAAAGGCAGCAGAGGATGGCCTTGTTGGACATCAAAGGGAGGAGAGGCCCCTGGTCCTGGAAAGGCTCGATGCAGCAATGTAGGGGAATACCAGGACAGGGAAGTGGGAGGGGGTTGATTGGGGAACAGGGGGAGGGGAGATGGCTTATGGGACTTTCAGAGGGTGGGAACCTGGAAAGGGGAATTCATTTGAAATGTAAATAAAGAATATATCTAATTAAAAATAAGAGAGGGGGAAAAAGAAACTCTGGCCTAAACAAAACAATTTTGTATAATTTTTGAAAAGGTCATTGACATACAATCCTACACAGAAGACATTCCAATATATTTTACCAAGGGCATTAGATAAAAATCCTATGTTCTATCCCTTCACTGGACACACAGAAGCATATTAGTAAGTATATAGCATATTCTTATATTTCAATAAAACCAACTGATACCATGATCTCAAGACGTAGCGCTTTGGGAGTGCGGTTGGGTGTGGTTGAGTGGTGGCGTGAGTCAGTGGTCATCCCCTCGTTCCCTCATGCTTACTGTCTGTCCATTGCTCTCTTCCTCTGTGGTTTTCTTCTGCTCTATGCAGTGCTGAGGATTAAACGTGGGCAAGCACAGTCTCTCAGTTACGCTGCCCACCCTTCCTGTTGACCCCCTAACGCTTTAGCTGTGTCCCTTTGTTTATGACTTTAGTCGAAACTGTGCTCTGCCTGTTTAGCAAACTGACTTAAAGTGGTAAACAGTTAGAAACCAAGCCATACCAAGGGAAGTACACATAAGTGAAAAAATATGTTTGCATGCTGGAACTTGAACCAGTGAAAACCAACAAATAGATGTGTTAGAGAAAAATGCCAATCTTTGCTGCCAAAACCATACAGGGAGGTACAAAGAGCCAGCGCTCGTGAGTAGGTGCTGATGGACGGCATACCACACAGAGGCTGTAAGGAAGCCCCCTCTGAGGCCAGGCAGGCTGAGGAGCTGAGAAACTGGATTTCAAAATGCAAGTGACTACTTTAAAAAGTAGGCTTGGCAAAAGTCTTATGTGTATTCTTCCAGTTACTTTTCCTTTGTGACCCATGGAAATCTCTCTTTTTTTAGCCCTGCTTAATATCAAATACCCATCATCCCATGGCTCAGATCCACTCTTGGCTCTACTAAGGACTAACTGTGTGACTCTGTAGGAGTTATTTAAACCCCCCCCCCATGTCTCCACTTAATTATCTGGCAAATGGGAATAAGGATTCCCAGCTCACAGAGCAGTCAACGGGTAATCACAGCATGACAAAGACGAGTGACCGGTTAAAGTTAGTTAATACACTTGTGCACGCTAATACATGTACATGATTACTCTATCTCTAACAAACAGGATAATAGCTAAACTTTTAATCTTATGTTAAGGGTGCCTGTCCTCATTTCACACATAGACTAAAACTCAGAGAAAGTAAGGCTCATTTTCCTCATCAGCTTTAGGTTGTCTTCTATATTAGGGAAACAGCTATCTTTTCGAGGAAACCCAGGAGAACAAGAAGTCTCTGTCCAGTTGGAAAAGGATCTTCAACTATGTGAAGAGTCATTGTGAGGAGCAGAAATTAACTTTGATCTCTGCGGCTCACCGCAGAAATGGTGCCAACAAGGAGATCAAGGGATGCAGAACTTGGTTCCAGGTCATTTCACTTGCTATGGTTTCTACAGATCTCCCGCAGCCCTGACGACACAGGGCCCGTCTCTGACTGTCTGTTGAACAAATGAATGAGAGCTAAGACATTCAGGTTCAAATCCCGACTCACCCATTAACTCATTCTTTCAGTCTAGACAGTTATCAGTTCCTTCACGCTTCAGTATTGCCACATGTAAATCAATAAAATGAGAGCAAATCATTCCCCAAGGCTACAACATGCCATTTAATTACTCTACCAAGGAACCCAGCATAGTCCTGGTACTATACGCTACTCCTTCCCCCAAATCAGACAACACCAAAAGCCACAACTTGGTGTTGAACAAAGATTAAATGCCTGGCTTCAGGAGCTAGAGAATCTTCACCTTAAGAGGTGATCGCTTGTTTTTGCTGTGTTGGGGCCTCATACTCCCACTGGACACAAAGAACAAAACCTGCAAATATATAAATAGTGGCACATACACTGTCAATATGAGCCAAGCTGTTCTCTCTCTCTCTCTCTCTCTCTCTCTCTCTCTCTCTCTCTCTCTGTGTGTGTGTGTGTGTGTGTGTGTGTGTGTGTGTGTATGTGTGTCAGTAGATATGGATTCCATTGGTTCATACACCATCCTGAGGAAGTAGATTCAACTGAAAGACCTAAGATAGAACATCTGGTTTACCTCTGGCAGTGTGTGTAGTCAGCATGAACAATGTGAACCTAGAGAGTCTGGCCTGTTACACTCCCTTTACCACAAGAGGGAAAAAAAACAAAACCCAACAAAACGCCCTCCCCACCCCCGCCCCTGCACATGATCTCCAGTGTGAAGGACACTGGACTGTGAGGCAGATGCTGGTGTCCTTGACTTCGATTTCCCTTCCAGGAAGCATACGGGTCAAAGGTGTGGACAGCTGGGGGCCTCAAGCTTGACAGACAGTACGAAACAGTAAGCTGGACTTGGCCTTATGCCAAGGAGGGGAATCCTGCCGGATGGAGTGGGACATTTCTTCTAGACCACACTGCTCAGACAGAGCCATGAACTGGGACCCTCGGGGTGACCGTGTGACGTGGGACCCTGACGTACTTTCATTTACAGAGGAAATAACACTGTCATCGACAGAGTTACGAGCACAACAGAGTTGCGAGCACAACAAGGATGCTGACGCACAGAGAGGGGCAAGCAGGGGTGGGGAAGCTGGTCCTTTGCGCCCGCAGTTGGCCTGCTTAGGGCCCGTTTCATACCGGAGCCGAGCCGAGCCGAGCCAAAACCAAGCCAAGCCAAGCCATGTTGAGCAGACTGTGTGCCACAGAGGAGGAAAATGGACTCCCGTTGGGTATCTTGGCATTTTGGTCCTGAGCATAGCCTTTAATGTCTGAACCATCTCTCCACCCTCCCTCCCCCAGTGCATAGCTACAAATCAGGGTTTTAAAGGTTTAGCACCAGCTTCAATTTTGGTATTTGGATTTTAAGGGGGAAAACAGGAAGAAAGGGGTGAGTATTTTCAACAGGACTCTTACGCTCTACTTTTTAAAATAATTTAGCTGTAATGATACCTTGTGCTAACTCTCAAGCTTGCTGGTTAAGTCGTTCTGCCAATGGGGAAAAAATAATAGTGCCAATTTGCAAGTGTGTGTGTGTGTGTGTGTGTGTGTGTGTGTTACTAAAAAGAATGCCCACACATGCTGTATACATTCTGTAATGCATGGAAGGATTGTCATCAATATCATCCCTCAACAAGAGCAGCGGGGCCCAGAGGAAACTCCATTTAGCTTGATCTTAAGGAGAGAAACACCCTTAGTTTTAAATCGTGTTTTGGTATAATCAGCCTATCTGGCAAAGATGGTTTCCTCATTAACTGTCTCAACCCACTCCACATTATCCTCTGTCAAGGGCAGGAGGGAGGGAAGAAAGTGGGAGGGGCTTCAAGAATTCTGGGAAGAGACAACGTGCACTTTGCTTCCTGGTTCCAACTGATCAGTGGGTGACACCTTTGGGATTGAGTGAGAATATTTTAATATGGACCAAGAATTAGGAGCCATTGAGGGATCACTGTGAATCTAGCCAGGTTTGACCATGGTGTCATTGTAACAAATGTCCTGATTCCCTTAGTTTTAAAACTGTTAGCACAAGGAGGCAGAGGCAGGCAGATTTCTGAGTTCAAGGCCAGCCTGGTCTACAAAATGAGTTCCAGGACAGCCAGGGCTACACAGAGAAACCCTGTCTCGAAAAACCCAAAAAACAAACAAACAAACAAACAAAAAACTGTTAGCACAAAACAGTCTGTGAAAAGTCTATTAGCAATTGCTGACAGTTGCTGCCTCCAGGTTGTGAATGGATGCCTGTTGACATTACTGTTCTCTGCATGTATTTTTCCACATGTTAAATTCTGCATATTTCAAACTGTTACAAGTCACTCCGTATTTTTCTTGAATGCCCTTGTCTGTTTCATTTCACATTTTTATCTCTTGCTTCACTCTCTTTTACTCAACAGAAAATTTGGTATATGTGAGACATAATTTGAAGACAAAGCCTGATCTCATATTTGATTGGCATTTTAGAGGCGTTATCTTTGATACAATTCCATCATGTACCACTAGGAAAAAGTACTAAGGTCTTTTCCTTTCTCTCTCTCTCTCTCTCTCTCTCTCTCTCTCTCTCTCTCTCTCTCACACACACACACACACACACACACACACACACACACACACATTTTTGCATGCATATTGGAGTGTATGCAAGACACTTTCTCTGACTGAGATCACAGAGACTTGTGTGAGTTCTGTCCCAGCCTTCCTTGTTCAGTCATGGTCACTTTGTGAGACAGTCTCACTAAGTTGCCCAGAAAGGTCTTGACCTTGAGCTTGAGCCTCAGTTTTCTAAGATCAGTGGGCATTGCAGGCCTATGCCAGCGGGCACAGGTTTTTCTTTTTCATTTGACATCATCTCAAGCCTACAGGACTTCTAAGAACAAAGTGAGAGATTCCTCGCCCTGGTGCATCAGTGGTCAGCACTACGCTGTGTCTTTGTACATTTGCCTCTTTCTTTTTTCTGCACGTTTAGTTGTGTTTTCTCCAAACCACCGGGGAACAAATGGCAGATACCATTTCCTTTAGTACCTAATACCTAAATACTTCAGCTGCATCTCCTGGGAAAGGGAGTGTCACGACACAACATAGCACACCGTCAAGTTCAGCACACTGTTCACATTCAGACTTCACCCATGGCCTCAGCAGTGTCCCCAGTCCAGAACTCAGGAGCCACCCAGGGTTGGGTGTCACCTTTGTCGTGCCCCTTGGTTCCCTTTAGTCTAGACCAGCTTGTCAGAACTTCTTTGTCTTCTGTGGCATGAATGGGGTAGGGCACAGGCATTGTTTTGAATAAAGTCCCTTAGTGTAGGCAGAAAAGCAAGTGCTTGTTTATTATCAAGACTACTGTCAATTCAACCTTTCTTTTTGGAAAAATAGCTCTAATTGTTTTGTTTTGTTTTTTTAAATAAAATGAACTGTTAAGCCTGCAAAGTATCTATGTGGAGTATCATTCTCTAGAGGATTCAGATGAGCTTTGCTAATGAGAAAAATTAATTGAATAAATCTGACAGAATCAGCTTGAAGCTAGGCAAAAGATAACTAGCAGCTGAAGTGATTTAGTATTAATACATGCAATCAGCTGAATCTTCAGGGATTTCTAAAGGTTTGAGGCTTACCTCTGTTATTTCAGTTATTTTTGGAGATATGAGCATTTCACTTAATCTATGTAAGATAAATGTATGTAGAAGCAAGAAAACCGTGTTATAATTTAGGGATATCTGCCATAATTAGATTCTTAAACAGAGGGAAACTTAGGGATTATCCCATTCAACTGTTTGGTGTTGTTTGTTTATTGATTGTTTGGTTTATTTCAGAAACAAGACTCAGTCCTCATGAACAGTTACACAAGGCAGCTAGCTCCCTCAGCACTATTCGTAAGAGTTCAGACAACCTCCCAACCTCCATACCGGTTCTCCTTCATCATTGACATGCAGTGTAAATGCATATTTATTGAGACACTCAATAGCTGTGAAGTGGGAAGCCGGGTTCTAAAATAGCATGCACAATAGAATCTCATTTTTAGAAAAGCAAATGCAGATGGTTGTGTGGGGGTGTAGAGTAGAGTCGAGAAAGAAATACACCAAATGTCACTAGTGATTACCTCTAGGCAAGACTAGAATTGATTTACACTGGTGTGTGTGTGTGTATGCATGTGTGTATGTGTGTGTGTTTGTGTGTGTGAGTTTTTGTGCGTGTGGTGTGGTATGTGTGTGAGAGTTATGTGGTATGTGTGTGTGAGTTGTATGGTATGTGTATGTGTATGTGGTGTGTGTGTGGGGGGGGAGTACTGGCATTAAAATGAGGGCCAAGACAGGGTATCTCTGTGTGGACCTGGCTGACCTAAAACTTGCTCTGTAGACCAGTCTGGCCTCAAACTCACAAATCTGCCTGTTTCTGCCCCTTGAGTGCTGGATGTAAAGGTGTACACCGTCACCATTCAGCTAAGATTATTTTTTTTTTTGAAACAGAGTCTGATTACATAGCTCTAGCTGGTTTTGAACTCTATATTAGACCAAAATGACCTCGAACTCACAGAGTTCCACCTCTCTTCCTCCCACGTGCTCGAATTAAAGGCTTGAGCCACCATGCCTGGCCACTTAAGGAATTTGTACTATCTTTAGAAGATCTCTCTTAAAAATCGACAGAAGTCGATGATCCGACTCTTCAAATCAAAATGAATAAAAAGCACGTTGTTCTGGCATAATTCCCAAATGACTTGCCAAACCTACCCATAGATGACACTGGGGTTCACCAGCTCCAGATTAAGAAATTCTGGATTACACAGAATCAATTAAGCAGAGTT
The DNA here is from genome assembly GCA_964023405.1 of Apodemus agrarius. NCBI lineage: Eukaryota > Metazoa > Chordata > Mammalia > Rodentia > Muridae > Apodemus > Apodemus agrarius. The sequence goes on along the minus strand of OZ030005.1, from coordinate 160,147,546 downwards.
CTTGGGGGGGGGCTCACAGAGACTGAAGCAACCATCATGGAACCCGTATGGGTCTGAGCTAGGTCCTCTGCATACATGTAATGGTGGGGTAGCTCAGTGGTCTTACGGGACTCCGAACAGTGAGAGTAGGAGCTAGCTCTGACCTTTTTGCCTGCTCGTTGGGACCCTTTCCTTTGCCTCATCCAGCCTTGCTATACGGGCTCGTGCCTCATCTTATTGTAACTTGCTTTGCCGTGTTCGGTTGATATCCCTGCGAGCCCTACTCACTTCAGAAGGGAAATGGAGGAGGAGTGTGGATCTGGGGAAGAGGGGAGGTGGCCGGAGGCACTGGGGAGAGTTGGGGAAGGGGAGGCTACAGTTGCGATATGATTTGTGGGAGAAGAATCAAACAAATAAAAAATAAATAAAAAAAATAATCTGAATTAAAATGTAGCAAGAAATGACTGGTGCTGGTATGGAGAGACAGAATCAGCCAGAGAAATTTTGGAGGTTATACTTTTGTATTCTATTGGCAGAAAGGGTTCTGGCAAGTTAAAACTAGCTACAGTAGCTAGGCACTGAAAGCAGTTTGGTGCACACCTGTAATCTCGGCCATTAGGAGGCTAAGGCATGAGGATTCGATGTTCTAAGCCAACTTTAGCTACATATTGAGACCCTGTCTCAGAAAGCCAAACAGAAAATTAGAACAAGTTAGAAGTCAAGATATTTTTCTATTGGTGTTTTGAGTTCTAACAAAACCATTCAGTAACAAATAATTCACCATAGTTCCAAGTGATGAATTAAAGACAAGAGTTCATGATTCCTTACAGACCAACAAAGAAAACGACATTCATCTACTAACAAGCCTATATTGAGTTCCCAGTGTATGCCAAGCCTTGTTCCGGGAGGTGGAGCTATGACAAAGAACAACACTGGAAAGGCGCCTGCCCAGGAGAACCTACTTTCTCACTGAAGTGAAGGAATGGGACAATAAACAAATGGAGTATGACATGATGTCATATCATAATATGTGACCCAAAGAAAAATCCAGTAAAGAAAAGAGAACAATGGAGTGCTCGTGTGCCAGGAAACCTAGCCACTCAGGAGGCTAAGCACAGCCATGCTGAAACTGATATCTTTGACAGAGAATAGTAATGTGGTTTCAGGCACAAAACAGTCAAACACTGATTGTGTAAATGTGCTCTTTTCTTCCCCAGTAAGAAAACAGAGACCATTTGTTGGAATTGTTGAAATTTATAATATGTCATAGATAATGATATATCACTGTAATTTTACCTCAGGTCTATATGGACTTGTAGCCCTCTTCTGTATCATAGCCCAGCAAGATCCAGCCCTTCTAAATACCTCACAAAGCATCATAGTGGTGACATTGTGTGGATGTAAAATGACTAACATGCTGAAGGCTATAGTAAGAGACATACATTCCAGAGAGGGGGAAGAAACCCTTTAAACTCAAGACTTCCATATCCATAAGATTTCAAGAATCCCAAGGGTAAGGTATATGCGGGGGTAAGGTTCCAAAATAAGGATTAGTTATTGTATCTTGCGTCTATCCCAGATGCCCCAAAAGTTACACACTCTATACCTACCAGCATGATTGGGGTCCATACATTTAGTGTCACCAAAGGCTACCAGCTTTGAATGGGGCTCATAGAAGGAAAAACAAAACAAAAAAAAACAAAACTGCAGACCAAGTGTGACCTGTAACAGGCGCAGCCCGGCCATCATGTAGTTTCTCAAGTCTGTGGTGCAGAAGCCCATGTGCAGTTAGCACTCAGCCCTGTGCGCAGACCTACCTACCCCTCCCAAGTATTGCGTGAGAGCTGGCCCTTGAGCTGAGCCTTCAATAGGCTGTCCCAACATTTTGACGCTGGGGACGCTAGCTGGACTGGCCTGTGACAGGCATCACTGTCACATCTCTTTTGCTATGGTCAAGTCCCTTTTCTAGTACAAAGACACAAATGGGTTTCATGCTAGTGATTTGAGCCCTTCCCAAGTCCTCAGAAAGGAGTCTTTCTGGAGGCCCAGAATTCAGGAAAAGGAAAACCCGTGCTCAAAATATCTGTCTATTGCTGACAAAACAAGTAGTCCTCCAGACAAATGGGGTCCTGTGCAGTCGCCTCTTTCCTAGTCTCTGTTGCTGGCACAACACACTCACCAGGAACACACTCACCGTAAGTTCAAACTCACCAAGCTTGTTCCCCAGGTGGTCTTCATTTCAGATACCCTGGCTGCTTGATTTACACATTCATCATGCCGGCAGTGGAATGGCATGGGTTATTGGCCAGCCAATTATCCAGATAATTTGCCCTGTGGGATTTCCATATCTTTGCCATGTCTGTAGCTTAATATTTCTTCAAGCCTATCCACTTGCCTCCACCCTAAGCCACAAATCATTTTTCTTTCCAGGCTCCTGGCTAACTCACCAGCCCATTTACCCATGGGTTTATATATTTATTCCCGCCCCCCAAACTACTTGTGTTTCTGCATAAAATGGATGCCCAGGTGCACAACTAAAAGTCCTATTGCCTGGGAGGCTTTTCCTTGGCCAGCCTCCCTCAACCACCTCTGAATGCTCCACAGACAAACTACCATTAGTTTCCAGCTCACCCTCACTTTCAGAACCAACGCTTTTTCTCCTGTTCCAATCGGTCATGCAGAATCCCTTGCCAGCCAAGAGTGTTCACTGGTTGGGGAGGATTACTAAAGCAATGTCCCCTTGAATGGCTGAGCTACACCTCACACAGCTTTCCTCTCCCCTCTGGCCCGCCTAATGCTCAAGCCCAGTTGTCTCACCTTCACTTTTGACAAATTACTGCTGTGTTCCCCTTATTTTTGTTGATATGCGTTAGCTCACAGTACAAAGCTTCACAGTCTGGAAAACACTGACAGGGATTCGTCTCTGTCAAATTCGTATCATGGAAGAAGTGATTTTTCAGGTTGTGATTCTCCACCATAGATAAAGTGTTCTTCCTGCCAACTCCTAGGGCTCTGACTCTTGGTTTCCTTATCATAAACTCCACAGGACATCTCATCACAGACACCAACAACATCTGCAGGATCACATGCCTCAAGGGACAAGACCTGAACATACTTCAGATGCTTTCTCTGAGCCTTTCACATCACCACAATATTCAAATGGCTTAAAAGTTGTCATCTATCTTATATAAACATAGTGGTGAAAGTGACTGAAAATTGGGAGGCCCTGTTTTATATGTAGGCCTTCAGTCTAGACAAGCAATAACCTCCTCAGAACCAGTTTGGATCACTTTTTGCTGAGATATGCAAAGGCCAGACTTTCTCATTGATCAGTCAGGCCATGAGCGCTTAACCTTGACAAGAGGGAAATACAGTCTGTTGTCCTCCTGCCTTTTCTCAAATAAGCTCTTGCAGATATTAGTACATTGCATGTCCTTAAACACAGGAAGTATTTGTAGTCTGTTTTCTCAAAGGGTAAGAACAGCACAGTGCATCTTCTCTCACCATGCTCAGAAGCTATCTGAGATGGATGGCTAGTTGCATAAAGTCTTCATTGATGCAAAACCAGAAGAAGGGTCAAAGCATTATATACTATCCCAACTGTTCTGATTTAAGTTCACGTAAGTTCCTAGAATCTTAGTACTCAGCACTTTCATTGGGGAACTGTTCACACAAATACCAAAGTGCAGACTCTCAGGAGGAAATCAGATGTTCAACTTAAGCCATGTTGTTTACATATACTGTTTAGCTGACCTTTAGAATCCTTACCATAGAATGGTGGAAACCTTCCCCAAGTCCAACTATTTTAAAATCAATATTAATTCAGCAACTTTCAACAGGGTCTCAAATTCCTGCCCCAACTGCCTCCTCATTCTAAGTGCTAGGATTACAGGTATAAGTTTATGTAATGTTGAAGATCAACCCATGTTTTTGTGCATGGTAAGTTTGTGGTTTTAATGAGACCGCCCCCATCGAGTCTGGTTTGCTAGTTGGTGGAACTGTTAGGGAAGGACTAGAATGTGAGGCCTTGTTGGAAGAGGTGTGTTACTTGGTGGGGTGGAGGTTGAGATTCCAAAGGCCCATGCTCTTACCAGTTAATTCCTTTTCTGTCTCACACTTGAGGCTAAGTATGTAAGCTCTCAGCTACTACTCCAGCATCACACCTGTCTACCTGCCTGCTTCCATGGTCCCCAACATGTCTCTAGTAGTTGTAGACTCACTGTTTGAACTATAAGCCCCTATAAAATCTTTGATGAATTGCCTTGGTTATGGTTTCATGGCCAGGAAAAACTAGCTAAGACAGTAAGCAAGTAATCTACCAACTCAGCTGCATCCCCAGACATTCATTCGTTTGTTTGTTTGTTTGTTTGTTTGTTTAGCACAGGGTCTTGCTATATGTCTCTGCCTAGCCTTGACTTCAGAGCAATTCTTCTGCTTGTCCTCCCAAGTACTATTATTACAGATGTGTAGCTCACTTTCAGATACTTCTATGAATGGATTCTTTCATTGATAGCTATGTCTGCTCATAGTTATTTCTATCCATAGAAATCTATGAGTAGAGAAAAGTAAAGGAATAGGGCTTTGTTTGTGGGATGGCCTATGGTTTTAGTTAAGGCATTCTCGTCAAGAACTATACTGCTAAATTATACCCCAGTCCCAAGGGTTCTCAGCATGGCTCATTTCTAAAACACGTAGGAAAAAAATGAATGAAAATAAAAAGTAAGACATTGGGATTCTGTACTTGTCACAGTCAGGGTTTTATCACTGTGAAGAGACCCATGACCAAGACAACTATTAGAAAGGAAACCATTTAACTGGGACTGGCTTACAGTTTCAGAAGTTTAGTCCATTATCATCATGGTAGTAATTATGGCAGCATCCAGAGAGACAAGGCGAAGTAGAAGAAGCTGAGATTTCTACATCTTGATTCACAGGCAGCAGAAGGGGGCTGTGTTCCACACTGGGCAGAGTTTGAGCACAGAACACCTCAAAGCCCTCCCCCTCAGTGACACACCTCCTCCAACAAGGCCACACTTCTTCATAGTGCCACTCCCTGTGAGCTAAGCATTCAAACACATAAGTCTCTGGGGCCAAACGTATTCAAACCACCACAGTACGTTTGCTGGTTTCCACTTTGACCAGTACTGTGAAAAAAATAGTGATGTAGCCCATCACAGTTTATAATTTCTTTCTTGGAAGTTTAAATAATGCAGTGATTGAATCACTCTATACACAAGTATAAGATAGATCCCTAATCAATGTTTTCACTACTACTATCATAAATGCCATTCAGAGGTAATGAACAATTTATTTTGAAAACACTCTGCTATCTTTAAAAATAGAAATCCAGATTTCTAATTTAACAGCATCTGTATCGGGGGTTAGTTCCCAAACCCTGCAACGTAATTTACAACTATACTTAACTCCAGTTTCAGGGGATCCAACAACTTCTTCTGACCTCTACAGACACCAGCTATTCATGGTATGCACATACCTGTGTTCAAAAATAAAACATGAAAATAAAATAAAAAATAAACCACACACACATAAAATAAAGCAAAACAGAAATCCTGTCTTTCCCTTCTGAGAAAAATAAGAAAAAGTATTAATTCATTGTTGACATTGTCCTTATCTGTGAGGATTGGGTAATGGGAAAGTCATGGAAACCCCAGGTGATTAATGTTGAGAGCACAGGGTTCTCTCTGAAATGGAAGAAGACGCCAGGAAACAGGAAAGTGAATATCAGCTGAGAACTTCAGAGCTGGGAACGGAGGCTGGAAATTACCGGTACTTTCTTGGAAAGTTTTCTGATAAAAGTTTGCCTAGTTGGCATGTGGGTTGCTATAGTGATAGAATGATAGGAAGGAATCAGGTAACAGATGGACCTAATGCATTTTAACTTTACCAAAGTTTATTTCATTCAGGCAAAACTGGGTATATGTCTCTCTGAAGAAACTGGTGAGTATCAAAAGAGTTTAAACCAGCCTGTCTTTATATTTCCTTATGATGAAATATAAGGAATTGTGAGGAAGGAGTTGATTATATATCTAGGACAATGGTTATCAACCTATGGTTAGAGACCCCTTTCACAGGGGTTGCATATCAGAGAGCCTGCATATCAGATATTTACATTATGACCCATAACAATAGCAAAATTATAGCTATGAAGTAGCAATTGAAGGTAATTTTATGACTAGGTATGGAGGAGTCACCACAACATGAGGAACTATATTAAAGAGTCCCAGAGTTAGGAACCACTAATCTAGGAAGTAGTTTAGACTGTTTTTTATCTTTCTGTATTTCCTGATATAAGGAATTTGCATATGCTTCTGTTTTCCCAATATTTCCTAATGACTGAGGAAGGCCACTGGGTAGACCAAGTAATGATGTTTGGTGAAGCCAGGAAGTGGTGGCCTTTAATCCCAGCACTCAGGAGGCAGAAGCAGGTGGATCTCTATGAGTTCAAGGCCAGCCTGGTTTACAGAGCAAGGCCCAAGACACCCAGTACTACACAGAGAAACCTTGTACCCCACCCCCAAAAAAACCCAAAACAAACAAATAAAATGTTTGGTAAGATTTAGAAACTTTTGATAGCAGTAAAAGTTTGCTTAAAGGATTTTATGACAAGAACTTCAGGTCTCTGAAGAAAGAAATGGAAGAAGACCTCAGAAAATGGAAAAATCTTCCATCCTCATGGGTTGGCAGGATTAATATAGTTAAAATGGCAATCTTGCCAAAAGCAATATACAGATTCAAAGCAATCCCCATCAAAATCCCAACTCAGTTCTTCATAGAGTTAGAAAGAGCAATTCTCAAATTCATCTGGAATAACAAAAAACCCAGGATAGCTAAAACTATTATCAACAGTAAAAGAACTTCTGGGGGAATCAGTATCCCGGACCTCAAGCAATACTACAGAACAGTAGTGTTAAAAACTGCATGGTATTGGTACAGTGTCAGGGAAGTGGATCAATGGAATAGGATTGAAGACCCAGAATTGAACCCACATATCTATGGCCAATTGATCTTCGACAAAGGAACTGAAAACATCCAGTGGAAAAAAGATAGCCTTTTCAACAAATGGTGCTGGCTCAACTGGAGGTCAGCATACAGAAGAATGAGAATTGATCCACTCTTATCTCCTTGTACTAAGCTCAACTCCAAGTGGATCAAAGACCTCCACATAAAACCAGACACACTGAAACTAATAGAAAAGAAACTGGGGAAGACCCTTGAGGATTTTGAATATTTTACTGCAAGTTGAAAAAGCCACTTGAAATTAAGAGTTACAGAAATTTGGAGTTCAAAGCTTGCTCCACAACCAATGAGCTCTGTGTTCTGAGGTATGTCAAGTCCTCTCTAAAACACTGTAAAGCAATGTTTCACGAACATTTCAATATATGCTAACGTTTCAGACATGGTACTTATACATTTCATACCTATAATGATTTCAATATATAGAAACATTTTATACATGATACATGAAAAGTTCATACATGGTAAGGATACTTCATACTAAGTGAAGGCATTGGATTGAAGTGACACACAATCCTTAGGGGGTAGTATTGCTTTCTATGTCTAAGGATGAATTCATTAAGAGCTGCATTAGACAGAAAGAATGTAAAATCCAGAGGGTGGGGAGGAGGGCTGTGAAGTGCTGTCTTCTGGATGTAACATGATTAAAGCTATCATGAATTCATAGCAGCTGTGGTGACCTGCTCAAGAACTATACAAGACCAAGCCAGCCAAAATTACATCGTAGATGGCAGAGATACACCCTGTCCCCACCCAATCCTCAGGCACTGTTAATGGTGGATAGTTGCTAGGGGAAAGAAGACTTGTTCTTTCGGAGGATGGCACCACTGGTAAGTTTCTCATGATGTAATGCATGCTTCCATACCCATGCACATATGGGCATCACTAACTGCATTTAGTGGATTTTTTTTAAGACATGAAAATGGGATGGGGGGCATGTTAGGGAGCACATAGTGGGAGCTGGGGGTGGGAAATGGAGGTTCAATGTGGTCATATTTCATCATACATATATGACATTCCTAAAAATGAAAAGTTTTAATAATTAAATTAATACTAATATTAATTTAATAATTAAACTAATACTATTAGTACCTAATACTCATCAACAACCCACCAATGTAATGTGCACAGCAAATAAGAATTCTGGAAAATTGATAAATACAGCATAATCCCTTTTAAACCTAGCTTCTTGAAACTGATCTACCTGTGGTCCAAAGGGGCCAGCCAGGTTATAAATCCATCTAGCAGTAGAACTTGACAGTGTCATCAGCATAGTACTGAAGGATGTACTGGATGTGGCAAGATGAAAGCCCTGTAGGGCATCATGAAGACTCGCTGAGGCCAGGTGATGTGTGACAAGGTAGGAGTCCCTGCAACGAGACCCTGAGAAGTCATTTCATGGAGCTGTGAGAGGGAAGCTCAAGTTGCTATGGAGACCAGAGGATAGTGTAGATGCCCTGACCATGGGTCATACACCCAGGGGAGCTGCAGGCATGCACTAGTGATCAAGAGACAGTCTATGTGTGCTGAGGGGCAGAATAGGAAGAATTCCTCAAGCAATTTGAAGCACCCCATGATTTCTTTGTGAACCCCAGATGTTAGACATGGAGCTGCAGGATGTATTGTTTGGCTTGATGAATTTTGGCTTTGTCTTGCTTTTGATCATTTTTCACTATGCAAAAATTCTTCCCTTTAGAATGGGAACGTTTATTCAGTGTTGTTGCACTTTGGAAGTTTTGGTTTTTTTAATTTAATTGACACAGTTAAGAGACCTTGGACTGTTACAGTGTTGGAACTCACTGTAGACCAGGCTGGTCTCGAACTCAGAAATCCACCTGCCTCTGCCTCCCAAGTGCTGGGATTAAAGGCGTGCGCCACCACTGCCTGGCTTAGACTAGATAACTTAACACTGGACTGATTATATTTTTATTCTACAATGTGTATATAGTGGTTTAAAAAGGTTTGACCCTCATAGGCTCATGCTTTTAAGTGTTTGGCACATAGGGAGTGGCACTATAGGAGGTGTGACCTTGTTGGAGGAAGTGTGTCACTGTGGGGATGGGCTTTGAGGTCTCCTATGCTCAAGTTCTTCCCAGTCTCCTTCTCCTGCCTGTGAATCAAGATGTAGAACTCAGCTCCTCCAGCATCATGTCTGCCTGGACACTGCCATGCTTCCCACCATGCTGATAATGGACTAAACCTCTGAAACTGTAACTCAGCCCCAATTCAATGTTGTCCTTTGTAAGAGTTTCCTTGGTCATGGTGTCTCTTCACAGCAATGCAACCCCAAGAAGCCATCAGGTAAGATATCAGGACAAAGGGATAATGGTGTAAAGTGATGTATTTGAGAGTCAGGGTGGCAAAGGGGTGGAGTTGTGATGGTTACTTTTAATTGTCAACTTATCAACTTACTAGAATCTACAGTCAGCTTGGAAAAGAGCTCTGAGATGGTTCCCAGAGGATTACCTTGATTCCATTAATCGATGTGGAAGATTCATCTCAACTGTGGGCAGGACTAGACGTGTGTGAATGCAGGAAGCAAGCTGAGCACTAGCGTGTATGCCTCAGACGCTCTCTCCTTCTGATTGCAAATGCAGTGACCAGCTGCTTCAGATCCTGACACCTCAACTTCCACGTCATTACAGACTGCAGCCTAGAGCTGTGAGTCAAAATAAACTCTTCTCTCTTCATCTGCTTTCATTACGCTGTTTTACTACAGCAGTAGGAAAAGAAACTGAGACACTTTCCCTTGTATGTTTCTCAGTGGAAAATGTTTTAGTTGAAATGAAATTAAAACGTCAGGATTAGGTCTGGAGATATGGCTCAGCAGTTAAGAGCTGCTCTTCCAGAGATACTGAATTCAACTCCCAGCACCCACATGGTGGCTCACAACCATCTGTAATGAGATCTAATGCTGTCTACCGGGATGCTGGCATACATATAAGCCAACTACATAGTAAGTACGTAAGTAAGTAAGTAAATAAATAAATAAATAAATAAATAAATATTAAACATGCACCAAGTGTCCTTGTTATGTGTTGGAGCATCTTTTGGGTATATGCCCAGGAGTGGTATAAGTGGATCCTCAGGTAGGACTATGTCCAGTTTTCTGAAGAATTGCCAGACTGATTTCCAGAGTGGTTGTACCAGCTTGCAATCTCACCAGCAATGGAGGGATGTTCCTCTTACTCCACATCCTTGCCAGCATCTGCTGTCACCTGAGTTTTGGATCTTAGCCATTCTGACTGGTGTGAGGTGGAATCTCAGGGACTAAACGAACAACCAAAAAGTACACATGGAGGGGCCCATGGCTCCACCTGCTTATGTAGCAGAGGATGGCCTTATCTGGCATCAAAGGGAGTGGAGGCCCTTGGTTCTGTGGAAACTTGATGCCCCAGTGTAGAGGAATGTTAAGATAGTGAGGTAGAAGTGGGTGGGTGGAGAAACACCCTCATGGAAGCAGGAGGGAGGGAGGATGGGATGGGGGGGATTTCGGAGGGGAAACTGGGAAGGGAGATAGATAACATTTGAAATGTAAATAAATAAAATAACCAATAAAAAATGTGCCAAGCCTTAAAAAATCAAAACAAAACAACAAATCCTTTTAGAATTAGAAGTTCAATCGATTGTTTTAAATGACTCTTAGATTGCTTGTTTACTTCTTTGTTTATTTATTTGTTTGTTGGTTGGTTTAAAAGAGAGATTGGAGATGGGGAAATGATCGTTCAACACTTGTCTAGCATGTACAGTGTCCTGGATTTGGTTCCTAGCACCACAGCAGGTACGGGTCCCCTCAGATCTTCTAATCTAAGCTTCAATAACTACTTGGCAACCATTCAACAAAGTGATTCACAGGAATAAACATGTAAGATGCAGAGTCTTTGCTCGGAAAGATATCGCCAGGAAGTATGGGAAACAGTGAACAAATATTTTCTAGTGTTTTAAACTATTAAAATTATAGGCAAATGGGCCTCCGTTTATTTTTTAGTACTTGGAGACTTTTATTTATTTATTATTTAAATATTTGTTTATTTTTATTTCATGTGTCTGAGTGTCTTGTCTGCATATATGGTGCAGTGTAAGTATGATCAGTACTAGCTGAGGCCAAAAAAGGGTACCAATATCCCAGCGCTGGAATTACAAATGATTGTGAGCTACAAAGTGGGTGCTCAGAACTGAACCCTCTGCCAGAGCAGGAAGCTCTTATCCACTGAGTCATCTTCCAGCCCCTTGATTTTTATTTTTATCCATTTGTCATACATGTGGTTAATTACATGTGTTTAGTTACAAGTAATATAGGTGTAACTGTCAGTTTCTTAAATGAACTATTTCCTCATGTCCCATCTTTGTGCTATATATGTGAGTGCAGTGTAGATGTGTTTATATGCATGTTCACATGTATGTGGGCATGGACGCATGGATATGTCTGTGCATTTAGAGACCCGAAGTAGATATCCAGAGTCTTCTTTGATTTCTCTCTACCTAATTCAGTGAGGCAGTTCGTCTCAATTGAACCTTGAACCAGTATATAGCAAGTCTAGTTAATATTTATCTTGATATACATGGTATATAATTGGCTTGGATACCTTGGTAACAGCAGAGCAAGCTATCAGTATATCAGATCATCATAATTACAGGGAAGATCTCTTTTTGAACATATGCTCCTCCTGCTTTCTATCTGATCCATGATCAACAGTGTCATATTCTTTTGTAAAGAGCATGAATAAATTTTCAAGGATGATGATATATTTCCATCTACACAGAATATTTTTCATTCCATGGAAACCTAAAACATAGATTTCTGCATAGAACATTTGTTCTAAATTTATTATTGCCTATACCAAGCCTTAATCATTTGACAGTTATTTTTCTCTGTGGAAAAGTAAAAAAAGTCATAATTTTTGCACTTTACAAGGTTTTCAGCATTTTAAAAGAAAAATTTTCCCCAACATGAATAAATAGCCTTTCTTCTTAATTATACTGTAAATAGAACTGAGCAACAGAAGCTATTGGTTTGAAAATACAGGGCACTATAAACGGCTTTTGTTTTTCCTTGCTCTGAGGAAATTCAATATAATGTTTTAAAGAAGTTGGCAGGGGTGCAAAGAGGGGGTAAGAAGGGACCTGTGCCCCAGTTTCAAGTGTTTGAAACGTAACCTGAATTCTAGGCCTTTCACTGTGTGTGAGGCTTAGGCTTCTGGTCTAGAATATTTTACCCACACAAAACGAGCGTCTTAAAACGTGTCATAATATGTTTTAGAAATGAAAGTAAGATAAAATGCCCCAAAGAAAATACACAATTTATAGTGTGTTGCGGCTCTATTAAAAGTATTGGCCCACTTCTTCATGTCCCCAGACACCTTGGTTCTCAGCCACTGCTGACAGGGCTATTTCAGGCCTTTATTGACAATGACACTATGAAAGGAAAATATACGGTGGAGGCCCCCTATTTTGTATTATATTCTTTATTCATAATTAGACATAGGTCGTCTCTACAAAACCAGTTAATTGTCAAATAAATGGCTATTAAATGCCAACTTTGGTAGTTGTGCCAATACGTACACCACACACACACACACACACACACACACACACACACACACATATATATATATATATATATATATATATATATATATATATATCCAGTATGTTTTCATATATATGAAAAATATATATGAAAACATACTGGTGAAGAACAGAGAGTTGGAAAACTCAGCTCATGGCATCGGCCAACTTACTCTGTAAATGACTGCAAGTTCAAAAGCTAATCCCAAGGAGATGGCTGCTCCCTAATCCGTTTCCAAAAGGCAAAACTGGAAAGTTAGATATTCCAACCCCAGCATATACCAAGTGACTGTTCTCTCTGAAAAGGAGTGGGTGCTGCCTAGTTGTAGCATCAAGATCACACCTGTAGGTTGCTCTACATCTCTTCTGTTACTGTGATGAAATACTCTGACATAAGCGGCCGAAGGGAGAGAGGCTTTATTCTGGCTCACGGTTCTAAGGTACAGTCTGTCCATTATGGTGGTGAAGTCACAGTGGTCGGAGCTTGAAGCTGGTCATCCCATCACATCCACAATCAAAACAGAACTCCGGGTGTGTGTTGCTGCTCGGCCGCCGACACACCTAGTCCACTATCCTAGCCAGGGGATGTTGTTGCCCACAGTGGGTGTGTCTTCCTGTCTCAGCTAATGCTCTCTAGATAATCCCCCAAAGGCATACAGTGCTTGTAAATTCTTTCAAGTTACCAATTAGCACTAACCATCACATTATTACATACAAAGGACCACCATAAGGCTCAGCTTTTAAATATGTGAAGACATTTGACATGAATGAATGATGTGGCTACAGGGAAATCATCCCTAGGGCTACTGTTCTTCAGTAGGAAATAACTTTTTAATTAATTAATTAATTTAATTATTTATTATTTTATTTATTTATTTTGTACCATGAACTCCTGATCCTCCTGCCTCCCGGCCTGTGCTGCCATCATCAATTTTATGAGGTGCTGGGGATGAACCTAAGGGTTTTGTGAGCATTCTATAACTGAACCCTGGCTCAAGCCCCTATAAAAATATTTTAATTATATTGAGCTGAATCCTAATCATGCTTATGCCCATGCGAGTGCTGTAAGTTTGAAAGAATCATCAATTCAGAAGGAATGTTAGAAAACAGGAAGAGACACTCTCAGCTCCTGTTGGAAGGTCTGATCCTCACATCCGACTCATCCACAGCATCACCCTGCGCACAGCCGCTAAGGAGGGCCCCACGGCATGGACCGTTTCAGCCTCTCAGCTGTACCCTCCACTGCTTGAAGGGATGAAGACAGTTGAGAAATGAGGTTGCAATTGTGAGATGCCTTACATGTTTAAAGTGCAAAAGGAATTCATGGCTCCAGGTTAGCATGCCATAGGAAGATGTTGAAGAAGACTGGTGTAAAATTCTCCTTGAAGGAGCAGGATACATTTAGATGTAGATGAAGTCACCACTACATGGTGTTTCAAACCTGGGACAGTTAACGGATCAGTTAAGAGCACGGCCTGCTCTTCCAGAGGGTGCACGTTTGACTCCCAGCATGCAAGTGGTGGCTCACGACTGTCTAGAACTCCAGTTCCAGAGGATAGGATGCATTCTTCTGGCCTCCCCAGCACTAGACATGCCAGTGGTGCATAGGCATAAGTGCTGGCAAAACACTAAGATGCTGTGATGGTTTGTATATCATTGGCCCAGGAAGTGACCTCATTAGGAGGTGTGGCCTTGTTGGAGTAGGTGTGTCAATGTGGGTGTGGGCTTAAAACCCTCACCCTGGCTGCCTGGAAGTCAGTCTTCTACTAGCGGCCTTCAGATGAAGATGTAGAACTCTCAGCTCTTTCTGTACCATGCCTGCCTGGATGCTACCATGTTTCTGCCTTGATGACAAAGGACTGAACCTCTGAGCCTGTAAGCCAACCCCAATTAAATGTTGTCTTTTATAAAACTTGCATTGGTCATGGTGTCTGTTCACAGCAGTAAAACCCTAACTAAGACAGAAGTTGGTACCAGGAGTGGGGTATTGCTGTGATAGGCCTGACCATGCTTTTGTTTGGAAGAATGTGGATTTTGGGACTTTGCATTTGGAAAGCCACGGAATGCTTTAAGTGGGGCTTAATGGGCCAGCCTAGTAGGAATATGGAAGACAGTGGTGCTGAGGGTCATTTGAACTGTGTAGGCCTGATGGCCCAAGAGGTTTCAGTGGAGAAGAACTTTAATACATGGCCAAGAGTCTGTTTTTGTGATGTTTTGGTGAAGAACATGGCTGCTTTTTGTCATTGCCTGAAGAGACTGCCTAGGGCTAAGGTAAAGAGAATTTTGAACAAACATAGCAAGCTGAGAAAGGAAAGGTACAAAATATATAGTTTGAGTATTAAAGGAACTCCAGGAAGTGAAATGGAGCTGAATTCAAGGATATTGAATTAAAGGAGTGGCAACCTTGGGGCAAGATTCCACCCAGGTAACTTTAGGTCCAGGCATGGTAGTACAAGCCTTTAATCCCAGGAGACAAAGATAAGCAGATCTCTGAGTTCAAGGCCAGCCTAGAACAGAGCAAATTCTAGGTGAAGATAAACTTTAATCCAGGCTTGGTGGACCACACCTTTAATCCCAGTGCTTAGGGGACAGGCATGCAGATCTATTGAGTTCAAAGTCAGTCTAAGGAGCAAGATTCAGGACAGCCAATTTAGGCAGTGAAGGAGCTAGGAAAAAGGAAGCTAGTGATAATGTAATAGAATAAGGGGGTCAGTGTTCCAGCTCCTGCAAGCAGCAGAACTCAGCAGCTTCGGCCACGTGTCTCTGGCTTTATATTCAAAAGAAGGAGACTACTGGGACAGTTGATGCTGGTTAGCTGGAGCTAAGAAATTAGTGGTGATTAAGAAAAAACCAGCATCACTGAGGTGAAATATAGGAAGTATTTTCTGAGAGCACAAAGAAGCTGTATTCCAGGGATAGCCAAGTGTTCCTCATGCTGCAGCTGTACTTGGTAACATGTAAGAATCATCCAGGTGGTACTGGTTTTGAAGGCATGAAGGCATCATGAAGAACAGCTGAGGCTTGGTACTGTGAAAGTGTACCCTCAGATGTAATTGACAGCCCAGGACTGAAGGGGTCATGCAAAGGAGTTGAGACTTGGTACCATGAAGAGAGCCTATGAGAGGCTTTGGTGAAGCATAGTTGCAGTGGAAGACCCTAGCATATTGGAGATGCCAGTACCATGGGATGACCACCAAGAACAGCAGTGGCAGTGGAGTGGATCAATCGGAACTTAGAGTGCTACAGAGAGCAGAGCTGGAGAAGTGACACCAGCTCTTTGGAGATACACAGAAGATCATGTGTGGATCTCAGACTTTGGAATAAGAATCTGTGAAGCTGAAATTGACTTGGGGTACCCAAGATGTTAAAGATGCCAGGGTCACAGGATGCCTGCCAAGGAAAGCTGCTAACAGGGAGTGGAACAAGCCCAGGAGAAAGAACCTAGTTGCAGTCAACAAGGATGAAAAAGGAGTTGGATATCTGAAGACTGCTTTGCCATCAGGCATGGAGATGCAGAGTTTGGACTTTGCCCAGCTGGTTTCCTGTCTTGCTTGGGGGATTATAGTTAAGTGATTGAGTGAATCTCAGAAGAGACCTTGAACTTTGGACTTTTAACAGTGTGGAGACTGCTATAGACTAAAGGGACTTTTGAAGTTGGACTAAATGTATTTTGCATTATGCTATGTTTAAGTATGGCCCCCATAGACTAATGTTTGAACAAGCCTATGGGGGCCAGGGAGTGGAATGTGATGGTTTGTATATCATTGGCCCAGGAAGTGACCTCATTAGGAGGTGTGGCCTTGTTGGAGTAGGTGTGTCAATGTGGGTGTGGGCTTAAAACCCTCACCCTGGCTGCCTGGAAGTCAGTCTTCTACTAGCGGCCTTCAGATGAAGATGTAGAACTCTCAGCTCTTTCTGTACCATGCCTGCCTGGATGCTATCATGTTTCTGCCTTGATGACAAAGGACTGAACCTCTGAGCCTGTAAGCCAACCCCAATTAAATGTTGTCTTTTATAAAACTTGCATTGGTCATGGTGTCTGTTCACAGCAGTAAAACCCTAACTAAGACAGATGCATATAATGTTGTTTAAATCAATGAGGAATTTCAGAGGTGGTCTTTTGTTAATTCAAGGATCACCTGCTAAGCAGTAAGTATTTAGAATGTGTCTATTTAACACCGAGGCTTAGGATAAGTAGTTGGCTCTTACCCTTATTGTAAATAAGTATCTTATTTACAAATAAACTTTATTATGTATAAGAAATGAAAAACAACATACAAATGAAATGTCTGGACTACTTAAAAATTGCAAGCACCCCCCCTTCCCTGTGACCCTAAATAAACGATGTTATTCAGAAAAATAACATGGCAGTTGTGTGGTTTTTGGAGGCTGGGAAGACAGCTCAGTGAGTCAAGTACTTGTCAAGCATGCATAAAGACCTGGTTCGATCCTCAGGACCTGCATGGCCTGGTAACCTCAGAGATAGGGTAGGGAAGACAGTAGCAATGTTATGGCTTGCTGGCCAGTCAGTGTAGCCTGATTGATGAGCTCCAGGCCAGTGAGAGACGTGTCAGTAACAAGGTGGACTTGCTGCTGAGAAACAACATCTTAGGTTATCCTCTGGCCTCCAAACATATGTGTAAGCTCACCACCCTGCCTACACACACACACACACACACACACACACACAAATAGAACCCCTACTGTCATGTGAGATATTTCCAGACACAGCTGAATACAGTTTAATAAAGTGGATTATGAATGCATGAAGCATGTTGACCCTGATAGAGTCTCAGCCAAGTGGCTTCTACTATGGGACCACAGTGTATTAGCATGGCCAGGACAGACACCAGGAGGACTACAAGAACATTTCAATGGAATGTTCGGACGAGCACATTCAAGCAGCTGATGCCACTGACCGCACCGTGACATCGGGCTGGATCGCGTGGAGAGCTTAGAGCATGCTGGAAAATGACGGCTGCACGATGCTGTTTTCATGAAGACAACTGTTTGCAGAGGCTTCGTCCACTTGAGAAACTACAAAGGTGCCTAGTGGAAACAGAGAGGGGCCCGTGGAAGGGACACAGAGGAGTCCATCACCGCTTTGCATCATGTCAGAAACCTTGGCCATCTGCCCTTAAGCAAGGTGCCTGAAAGATGAGAAAGGGAGATGTTGCCTGAGTCACTAAGGTGGCACGGCCTCCTCTAAGCTCTGATAACACTTTGAGTAGAGCGATAGCAAGTAGGAATTGTCTTGGTTCAGTATCAAAGGCCATTTCTAAATCACCGATTTTAAATAGCAACCAGTATCAGTCATCAGTAGAAATGTAAAGAAATGGAAAAATGTGTTATTATGCGACACAATTAGGAGGAATTGGTGGGTCAGGTTGGCTGATTGATGGAGCCAATTATGCAGGCTAATTTGGTTATCGATTGCCACCTGCCTTTCACAGACTGTCCCAGCATTCCTCACACACTTGCATTTCTGCGTTCTTCGTGGGACATTCCGTGGTGTTTGTTGTTGTTTTGTTTTTGAAGTATGTATCTTTTCTCAAATGAATAGCCATTAGCTAATGGCCCTCTTTTAAGTTTTATCACTGCCGAATAAAAATGATTGGCCAAATTCAATTGTTTCGCTGATACAATAAAACAGGAAACAATCAAAGATTTTCAAAGGCTATAATTACTTTTTTTTTCATTAATTAAAAACTCGTTTGAGAGATCTGGGAACTCAGCTGATAGGCTTAGCATTTAGGAAGGCCTTTAAATCCCCTGCAGTCCATAAAACTAGGCATCGTGGTGCACATCTCTGATCCCAGCACTGAGGAGGTAAAGGCAGGAGGGTTAGAAGTTCCAGGTCATCCTCAGCTGCAGAGCGAGTGAGAGGCCAGCCTCCCTTCAAACTAAAAGCTTCAAACAGAAATGTTTAATGTCTCAACTAAAAACTAATTTTACTTCCTCAACTATCTTAAACATTTCCTTTTAAGAGGCCAAGGGACATCAAAAAAGTACAAATGAAAATGAATTTATATCTAAAAACTAGTAATAGATAATCCCTTGAGAAGCCCCCCCCCCAGGTGTGTCCTACACCTTCCCAGCATGCTTCTGGTTGTATTAATCCCTGAGCTTAAATCTGAGTAAATCCCCATCTTCCTAACCTCTGACTCTGTTTCAGAGAGAGAGAGAGAGAGAGAAAGATAAACACACAGAGAGAGGGAGACAGACAGAGAGACAGAGAAAGACAAAGAGAGAAAAAGAGATAGATAAAAAGAAGTCTTTTTAGTCTTGAAATAACTCTGATTCTGTTATTGTTGATTATGTGCTGACTTGACTGTAAGGTCTACTTGTTATTTTATGTTTGATTTGAACCTTAAGCTGTTGGATATAAATTTGACTGTAAATGATTTAAAAATAAATACCGTCTATGGTTTAGAATGATAATAAAAGTGGCTGGGGGTGTGGCTTAATAGAAGAGGAGCTTTCCAGCATGGGCAAGGGCCTGAGTTTGCTCCTCAGAACCATACAAGCAGATAAAGGGCTGGCTGGAAGGATGGCTGAGTGGTTAGGAGCACTGGTTGTTCTTCTGGAACACCTGGGATGAATTCCTAGTAACCACATGTCAGCTTACAACTGTCTGTAACTCTGGTTCCAGAGAATCTGACACCCTCACACAGACATACATGCAGGTAAAAACATCAATGCACATTAAAAAAGAATAAATAATTTTTAAAGGTAGATAGACAGATAGACAGACAGAAAGATAGATGGATGGATGGATGGATGGATGGATGGATGGACAGATAGATAGATAGATAGATGGATAGGTAGATAGATGGATAGGTAGACAGACAGATAGGCAAAACATAAAATGAAACCCTGAGCCAGGTGTGGTAGCACATACCTTTAATTTCAACACTCAGGAGGCAGACACAGGCAGATCTCTGCATTCTAAGACAGCTTGGACTTACCAAGTGAGTTCCCAGGATACACAGAGAAACTGAATCTCAAAAAAAGAGAAGAGACATAGAGAAAACCTGAGCTACATAGTCAAATAATGGGTGTTAATTACTATTTAAAAATTGTAAATATCAAATAATAAGATGCCGCACATCAAATATTCAAGATTTTTAGTCCAAATCAGCTGTGGTTTAACCCCATCCATCCCTCCGGAGGCTGGAGAAGTATAAACTTCTGTAGGTCTGTCAAAGCTACCTAGTGAGTTCCAGGCCAGGAAACCAAAGCTGGTGTCACACAGCTTCAAAGAAACAGCTCAAGGTTAAAAAAAAAAAAAAGAAAAAGAAAAGAAAGAAAACAAGTCCAAGACTCATTGAAGGTTATATAGACATACATTGTCTACATTCTTTGGCACCTTTCTGTTACAAATATGCTTTTTTCATGTCCTATGTATTTATAGCATTTCCATATAATCCCTCCCTTCCCCGCATCCCCTCCCCCTCAATATCTCTCCTATCCCTTACTCCTCCTACTAGTCCCCCACAGTTTCTTGGTTTTGTTTTTCCCCACTAAGTCCACTTAGTTTTGCCTGTGTGTGTTTGTGTGTAGGGCCATCTGCTGGAGCATGGGTAGCCTCTCAGGGACTACCTCTCAGCAGATAACTATCTCTGCCTCTCATGGCATCCATCAGTTGCCAGCGGCTCCTTGGCTGGTCCTGGGACTTCCTAACCACCTCCAGAGACTTCGTCTAGCTGGACCTTGTACATGCAGTTGCAGCCACTGTGAGTTAGCACATATGACTGCCCCAGGTCCAGGAATCCTGATTGGCTGTAGTCATCCGCTGCCCCTGGCTCTAGCAATCCTATCCCCTCTTCCCGGAAGATCCCTTGTCAGATGGGAGTGGGGCCTGTGATACAGCTGTCTCCTCGAGGCAGAGCACTCCGAAGTCTCTTACTGTCTGCACACTGACCCGTGGTGGGCTCTGTATTAATCATCATCTATCACAAAGATAAGTTTCTCGGATGAGGGTTAAGAGACGTGCTCTGGTAAATAAATATTCGAGAGCTGATTTAATGTTATTTAGCTAAGCACAAAGTAGTAGGTTTATTTAATGACTTGTGCTCATTGCCAATAAAATATCTTGGATGTTCTTTTGAAAAATATTTTATGATTATTGTTAAGCTTCATAAATGATTAACTTCACTCATCATATATCAAAATTCCCAAAAGGGAATTAGTGTATTTCATATTGCCATGAAAACTTGCATCATTAAACTGTAGATTAGCGTATACTATTTTCTACATATAATTCAAGTGAATAGAATAGGAAACAAACAAATAAAAGCTATCAGGAAAATACTATTATAAGGATATGATTTAGTGAATACTCAGCTAGCAGATTTTTTTTTTCTAGGAATGGCTCCACTCTACCAGCAGAGGGCACCCTGTGCATACCGGGCCAGCACTGTAACTTCATTAGCATCTTAGCACTTGGCTGTCTCTGAAGAAATAGCGAATGCTGCCAGCGTGTGGAGATCAAAGCTACTTAGCCTGTCCCTACGCAATTCTGCGAGACCTCGTAAGACATCTGTCAGCATCAGTCTAGGAGCGCCTGAGTCCAGCCGTGGTCCAAATGAGAACCAGCCTGCAACTATGATTAATGGCTGTTTGGGGACATTCCCTTCGATGTCCAGAGATGAGTGGGAGACATGCTAGCAAAAATAAGACCGCTCTGTTCCTATTCTGCTAGGGCCAACTCCGCCATCACTTTGTATGAATAAAATCACGTGTAATTTGGAATCTTAACGTTGGGCTTTGGTTTTTCTTGGAGCACAGCCTCGCCACACAGCCCAGGATGGTTTCACAAACCTCTTCGTCCATCTCCTAAGGAGGACCTCATTCATCCACCACATCCTTATTACACGTGTTCAATATAAGAGTTATTCATATATATTTTCCATGTTCTCTCTCCACAAAAGGTAGAAAATAGAAAAAGAATATTCTAGATACTTGCAGAATAATTAACCATGGGCTGGATAGAGAGCTCAGTGGTTAAGGACATTGGCTGCTCTTGCGGAGGACCCAAGAGAGGGTTCCAGCATACCCCAAAACTGTTTACAAGCTACTGTAACTCTAATCTAATGTTCTCTGATGGAACATGCACACACAAGCACACACACACACCCCATATGCACACATATTGCATAATCAAAAGTATTGAAAAATCTTTTTAGCCAGGCAGTGGTGGTGTACGCTTTTAATCCCAGCACTTGGGAGACAGAGGTAGGCAGATCTCTGAGTTCAAGGCCAGCCTGGTCTACAGAGTGAGTTCTAGGACAGCCAGGGCTACACAGAGAAACCCTGACTTGAAAACAAAAAAACAAAACAACAAAAAAACAAAAAACAAAAAACAACAAAAAACAAAAAGACAAAAAATTCTTTTTAAAATGAAAAATAAAGAAATGGCATCCATATCTTGCACTGTCAAGAAGAAGGAAGGGAACTGCAGCTGTGAAAAGACGCTTTTCAAGACGATGTTTACCTTTTTGTGAGCCCCGCCAAGAGCAAATTATTAGCCAGATCTGACATCTTCTGCCTTGACTACATTATCAAAAAACAGAACTAGAACCAGACACTCTTTGACTTGGAAGGCATCGACAACTGCTACGATTTTCCCCGGGGACCAGGACCCTGTGAGGGTGCAGTGTTTGGATGGTCTGACTGACTGCTAAGCTGGCTTCAGATTCCAGACCCATTAACCCGGAACACCCTCTCTGTCACAACACGTGGCCTTGAGCTGAACCTTCAGCTATTACACTGGCATCAGAGTAAAGTCTTTTTTAACTCAAGAACAACCACAATATCAAAACAAAAATAAAATGATTTAAGACCAGTGACAAAGCAAGTGCTTAGCCTGTGTGAAGCACTGGGCACAAAACACAACATCATGACCCCATGAGGAGCCTGAAGAGGCTACGGCAGGAGGATCCTAGATTTCAGGCCAACCTGGGCAATTGTGTAATTTGAGACCAAATTTGAACCTTTTTATACTTTGCTTTTTCCATTTTATTCATAAATTTTAATGTAGATAATATCATATCAAATGATGTGTTTTAGCTGCAAATACTGTTCCTCAAAATATTATTATGAAATATAATAGTACTGGGGGCGGGGGGTGGGGGTGGGGTTGGGGGCGGCCCAAGTCACGTTGCTCCCTGAGAAATCACACCATGCAATCGACCTGGTATAACGGGGGTTTATTGGGGACAGGGAAGGAAGTGAGGACCTGGAGAAAGATGAGAAGAGGCAGACAGACGGTAACAGAGCCATGGGGGCAGAGAAGGACAGAAGTGAGGAGAGAGAAAGAGAGAAGAGGGCAGGGCCACAGGAGCCTAGAGAGAGGGAACCAGGGCGGCAAGCAGCCCTTTACTCTGCTGCCCACACCTGGCAGCAGCAGGTAATGCAGCAGATGATGACGTCAGCCGCTGCTGGTTCCCTGGGAAGAGTCTCCAGGGTCACCCATAAGCTAACAGACACACTTAAGAATTCAGAAATATGCCTCATGTATTTTTGTAAAAGTTACTTTTATTGGTAATAAGGGAGATGAATATTATAGAATGTTGTATATATTCAGGAAAATGTTATAACGAAACCTATTATTTTGTACAACTAGCATACACTAGTAAAAAATTTAAGTCACTTTGCAAATATACCAAGAAAACCAAATTTAGAAAGCGTTAAACATGTTGACGACAACTTTTTTTTTAAGTTTGTGGTGTTCTGCGTAGGTCATCTTGCCCAGTGTCATCACAGGTAAAGCAAAGATAAGAAAGTCGTGAGTACCTCACACTGGCGGAAGAGTCACACTCATCTCCTGTTGTGGTTTGAGTGAAAATGGCCCCCGTAGTGTCATATACATGAGTGCATGGTCCCCAGTTGATGGAGCTATTTGGGAAGGTGAAGAAAAATTCACTCCAAAATACATCTAGGTTATGAAACAGACAGCTACAGTACATGTCCATTTTGTCAAAATATTGTACCAAGAAGGCATTTGTCTTGTCTTTTCTGACAGATTCCCAAGAAACCACTGAAGCCAATCAGTGTTGGAAATAATGATTATCATTGCTGCAAAAGGCTGGGACTGCCTTTTCTTCTGACAAAGAACGTGTGTGTGTGTGTGTGTGTGTGTGTGTGTGTGTGTGTAGGTTTGTAAAGAGAGAGAGAAAGAGGGAGAGGAAGAGAGAGGGTGAGAAGGAGAGGGAGGGAAGGAGAGGGGAAAGGAGAGGGAGAGGGACAGGAAAAGACAGATTGTTCCAGAATAGAGCAATACCAGCTGAGTGCAGAATGGTATCAGCAGTTTTCAGTATGAAGAAGAAGGAGGAGGAGGAGGAGGAGGAGGAGGAGGAGGAGGAAGAAGAAGAAGAAGAAGGAAGAGGAGGAGGAGGAAGAGGAGAAGAAGAAGAAGAAGAAGAAGAAGAAGAAGAAGAAGAAGAAGAAGAAGAGGAAGAGGAAGAAGAAGAAGGTCGCAATTTTTTTGTTGTCCTTTTATTTGTTTTTTCGAGACAGGATTTCTCTCTGTCTGCCCTGGATCTTGCTCCGTTGGTCAGGCTAACCTCAGAGTTCTGTGTGACTCTGCCTCCTGAGTGCTGGGATTAAAGTCCTGTACTCCACCACTGCTAGGCTCTTTGTTGTTGTTGTTGTTGTTGTTGTTGTTGTTGTTTGTAAGATTACAATTAAAAAAAAACAAAAGATTTATTTATTATTTAATGTAAGTACACTGTAGCTCTCTTCAGACACACCAGAAGAGGGCATCGGATCTCATTATGGATGGTTGTGAGCCACCCTGTGGTTGCTGGGAATTGAACTCAGGACCTCTGGAAGAGCAGTCAGGGCTCTTAACCACTGAGCCGTCTCACCAGTCCCAGATTACCATTTTTAAATGAGCTCACTCTGTCTCTCTTTTAAGAAGGATGGACTTCTCTTCTCTCACAGGGTACCGTTGCTCTTGGGGACGGCACCTCATCAGGAATGGCTCACAGCTGTGACAGCAAGAGTGCGGGGGAGGCAGCTTAGCCACATCTCAGCGCGGCACGGCAGAGGCTCGCGCTGTCTTTATACAGAGGCAAACACGGCTTCGTGTTCACAGACCTCTGGAACTAAGGGCCGGTGGCTGTGAGTGGTCGACAGGAAGTGATCCAACACTCTCAGTCTTCACGCTTCACGTTGGCAGAGATTTGAAAAGAGAATTTCCCATGCTGGCAAGAATTCTGAGACATTTGTTCTACATTACACTATTGGCAAGGATATATAAATCTGCATTTGCTTTCTGGAAAATTGTTTGGCATCGGATCACAAGTTTAAAGGTAGAAGCTAGTCATTGCGACCTCTGATGTGACAATGTGGCTTCTGAGAACGGGCCTGTGATCGGGCTGGGGAGGTGGCTCAGTAGTAAATAGAGCACTTGCTGCGCAAGACGTAAGAAGCCGAGCCGAGCCGGGCGGTGGTGGCGCACACCTTTAATCCCAGTACTTGGGAGGCAGAGGCAGGCGGATTTCTGAGTTCGAGGCCAGCCTGGTCTACAGAGTGAGTTCCAGGACAGCCGGAACTACACAGAGAAACCCTGTCTCGAAAAACCAAAAAAAAAAAAAAAAAAAAAAAAAAAAAAAGGCCTGTAATCCCAGCACTTGGGAGGCAGAGGCAGATGGATTTCTGAGTTCGAGGCCAGCCTGGTCTACAGAGTGAGTTCCAGGACAGCCAGGACTACACAGAGAAACCCTGTCTCGAAGAAGAAAAAAAAAAAAAAGAAGAAGAAGAAGCCAAGCGAGATTCCCACCTCCCACAGAGGAATCCTGGTGTGATGGTATGCATCAGTAACTCCAAAGCTTCAGGTCAGAGATAGGTGGAGGCTTACAGGAGTCTAGCAAGATCCTGATCCAGTGAGAGATCCTGTTTCAAAAAATGAGGTAGTGAGTCAGTTGAGGAAGACATCTGGACATCAGAAAGATCTGGTCTGGTGTGAGCCCACATGTGCTGGTACATCTACGTAACACACACACACACACACACACACACACACACACACACTCACATACACACACACATAACACACATGCAGATAGAGATTTCAACTATGAAAGCAATAAGAATTAAAGAAAAGGGAAGCTCATCACTATTTATTTATAACAACAACACACACACCAAATAAATAATAATCGCATACATAAGTAGTCAACAAGAGGGCGCTGGCATTTGCCAGGCGTGGTAGAGGTTGCCTGTAAGCCCACCACTCAAATGAAAGGCAATGGGATGAGGAGCTCGAGGTCATCTCAGTTTGCATATTGAGGGCCAGTCTTCCAAAGCCAAAATGGAACTAGGTGTGGAGGTGCAGGTCTATGGTCCCAACACTTGGGTGTGAAAGCAGGAGCATCGGGAGTTCAAGGCCACCCTTGGCTCCTTAGTGAGTTTGCGATCAGTCTGGGCAACTTGAGACCCTATTTCCAAAACAGTAACAACAAAATAATTCCAAATGTCTAGGATGTACCTCAGTTGGTAGAGCCCTTACTTAGCATAAATGAATCCCTGGGTTCGATGTCCGGCTCCACATAAAATGATACATGGAACTTAAGATACAGTCTCGAGGGGAAAAAAAGGAAATAAATATAAAAAAACAGATTAAGCAAGTTATATTACAGTATGAACATAGACTGAAAGAATTGCAGCTGCTGAATGCTTTATTACTGAGACTTAGAGGCACATGGAAATGTGCAATAATGCATCCGCTAGAGAAAGACTGCGCACATAGAAAATCCACATAAGTAGTTATCATTTGAAGAATGGGGAGGGTGTAGTCTACCACTGAGGGGCAAACCCAGCCCCCGCCCTGTGTGTGTGTGTGTGTGTGTGTGTGTGTGTACACGTGTGTACATGTGTATGTGTCTATACACTTTTAAAAATTACAAATAATACATCAAAAAGGCTTACAGTAGCTCTCCCTGGTAACGTGATGAGATGGTATTTATTTCTATTCTGTATTCCTCTGTGCCGTGCAAAATTTTTATAATAGACATGTAGTATATTGGTCAGAGGATAAATACTTACATGGAAATAGCTTTATGAAACCTGTGACTTTCCTCTGTGTGTGCGTCTTTTACACTTAATCTTAGGCAAAAGCCAATAAGTCCGATATGTGGATATTTTTTAAGTCAAGCCTTTCCAAGTGACTCTCCAAATGTGATGAGGACATGTTCCAGAGAACGTGTGCAACAGTGCAAAGGGCAGTCCCGCACTTCCTACTGCCGTTGTACATGAAACCCGTGTCAGCCTCAAGCGCATGAACCCTTAACGCTGAGGCCGAACGCAGGCTTCCTTCTCCTAGCCCACCGCAATCCAAGCGGAAGCACCTGGGAGGGCTGGCCCAGAGCCACACTGCGTCCTCCAGCACTCTGTGAGAGCCACAGGAAGGCCAACTCCTCCCAGAACAGGCAGATGGCGGAACTTCCTCTTGGCTCCCGTGCATCCAGCCATATTGGTGCAGGCACAACTGAAAAAGGCAAGCAGGTTCCCCAGGGCCAAGTGACATGAGTTTTCCCTCAGGGGGTGCTGGGCCAGGCCAGCTGGCACCGCCGGCTAAGTCCCAGCCTGTTTCAGGGAAGATAATGGACAGATATGGAAAGAGCTGAAACTGAAGGGCTGGATGTTGGTGAGGGTACAGCGGGGCTGTGAGCGCTGAGAAGATGCTATCAGGAAATGGCCATTGTTCAAGAAGCAAAGGAAGCTCTGTGCTGAGAGGAGGAGCCTGGGGCCCCTTCTAATCTTAGCTACTGCTACAATAGGATTGAAAGTGGGATAGGGCATACATAAATGAGCTGTGGCGTTGCTTTACTACATAGACAGAAATTTATAATGAAGATATACAATAAACATTTCAGTTAATAAAAATGTACTCAGTTCCCATGCCGCGTGGTGAGGTGAAGCCAGTTAAGTACATCATTGTGCCTCTTCACGGTACTGTGTTGTTTCTAATCAGGTGGGTCTCAACCTATGGGCCAAGAGACCTTTGAGGGTTGACCAACCCTTTCACAGGGGTTGCCTCAGACCATCAGCAAACAGACACTTAGACTACAATTCATAACAGTAGGGAAATTACTGTTGTGAAGCAGCAGTAAAAATAATTTTGTGGTTTGGGGTCACTGCAACATGAGGAGCTGTATTTAAGGATTGCAGCGTTAGGAGGGTTGAAAACCACTGCTCTAATAGGTACAACGATCCTTTATACCATTTATTTAAGAGGATGCTTGCCACCCAGGTTTGGTTTTCTCTGTTATTTTTTTTTTTTATGGAAATGAGAATTTAACTCAAGGACTTTGTGCAAGCACTCTACCTCTGACTATTTAGCCCCCCCCCTTTATTTTTTGCAACAGAGTTTCTCTATATTATGATCTATATCCTGAACTTAGTCTGTTCTAGAGAAGCTGCCCATCTCACTGACAATGGACAGCCAGGGTTTCCTCTGGAAGACATATATATTTGGCTAAAAGCATTACTCCAGTGAGTCTGTATACTATTTCCCAACAGGTTGGTCTTTAAAGATGATTTAAGTCACCTTATCTAAAGTTTCATTGTATTTAAAATAGGAATAATAACAGCCCCCACTTTCCTGGTGTTACTGTAGAGACAAAATACCTGAAGTACTCCAGGTCACCTCTCAGTGTGCTATTGGAATTTATTTTAATAAAGAAGATATTAAAATGCCAGCTTAGACAAAGCACAGGATACTAAAATGTTAGATCCGAAAGGCACCTTAGACATAATCTTTATTTAAATCATCTTATTTTTCATAAAAATATCATAACTCACAGAGGTTTAGCATGCAAGGACCCATAAAAACACCCCATCCTCCTCCTCCTCTCCCTCCCCATCCTCTTCTTCTTCCTCTCCATCCCCATCCTCCTCCTCCCCAACCTCCTCCTCTCCCTCCCCGTCCTCCTCCTCTTCGTCCCCACCCTCCTCCTCTCCATCCCCATTCTCCTCCTCTCCCTCCCCACCCTCCTCCTCTCCGTCCCCACCCTCCTCCTCTCCATCCCCATCCTCCTTCTCTCCCTCCCCATCCTCCTCCTCTCCATCCCCATCATCCTCCTCTCCATCCCCACCCTACTCTCCATTCCCATCCTCCTCCTCTCCCTCCCCACCTTCCTCCTCTCCATCCCCATCCTCCTTCTCTCCCTCCCCACCCTACTCCTCTCCATCCCCATCCTCCTCCTCTCTGTCCCCACCCTCCTTCTCTCCATCCCCATCCTCCTTCTCTCCCTCCCCATCCTCCTCCTCTCCCTCCCCACTCCTCTCAATGTTACTTATATCAATTCTCTTTTTTCTGCATACTGTTGATTAGAAAACATACTTTTCAGAAAATCAAAATAAAAATATTTTGCAGGTGATTTAGAAATTATTTCTGCCATTTATATTACCTTGAGTACTTTCGTTGCCACTTATAAACATCTAACTGCCATTTCAGACAGTCTTTCCAAGATGGACTTGGCATTTGGCTAAACAGCCCAGCTGACTCTTGCCACAGCTCCCCTAACCCAAGACTGAGCCAGGAAACTCAGGCTTCGCTCCTTGGAATATAGGAGCCAGCCTGTTTTGTCACGCTTAACTTCTCTTGTCACGTTTAGCTAGTCTGAAGAAAACAGTTATAAGTTTAGACAAGCCATATGTGTTTCGTCCAGTCCAGTGACACAAAACATCTGTTTTAGAAATTAAAACTGGATTGCAACAGTGTCTGGCAGGTATCAAGAAAACAGAGGGAACACACAAAGACAGGTACTGTGTGGTCTCACACATGAGGAATCTGAGGCCCTGGATCTTGCAGAGGCTGCCAGTGGAGTAAACAGTGGGTACCAAAGACTAAGCAGGGAAGGGCAAGGGCGATGGGTAGATATGGGGTCATCATGCACAGTGTAGACAAAAGGGGTGGTGGTTAGTGGTAGTAGGGTGCCTATGGTGGACATGTACACAAGATCCAGGGGTGGTGGTGCATGCGTTTAATCCTAGCATTCCAGAATCAGAGTCGGGTGGAGCACCATGAGTTTGAGGCCAGCCCGGTTTATACAGTGAGGTCCAGTTTAGTCAGAGCTACTTAGAAAGACCTTGTCTCACTAGGTAGTTGTGGCCCATGCCATTAATCCCAGTACTTAGGAGGCAGAGGCAAGCAGTTCTCTGAATTTGTGGCCAGCCTGGTCTATGGATTGAGTTCCGGAACTGTCAGGGATACACAGACAAACCCTGTCTCAAAAAAAGAAAGAAAGAAAGGAAGGAAGGAAGGAAGAAAGAAGGAAGGAAGGAAGGAAGGAAGGAAGGAAGGGAAAAAAGAAAAGAAAGAAGAAAAAAAACCCTGTCAAAAAAAGAAAGAAAAGGAAAAGGAAAAGAAAGAAAACAAAAACAAAAAACCCAGTGTCAAAAAATTACTTTTAATAAAAAAAAATATTAACTACAAAGATTTTGACAGTTGTTAGCATGAAGAAATGAAAAATAGGGGCCAGCAATTAAGAGCTTTTTCAGAGGTCCTGAGTTCAATTCCCAGCAACCACGTGGTGGCTCATAACCATCTCTAATGGGATCTGATGCCCTCTTCTGGTGTGTATGACTACAGTGTACTCATATACATAAAAGAAATAATTCTGAAAGAAAAAAAACACTTACGGCAATGGACATGCTAATTACCCTGATTGAATAATTTCTAAATGGATTCATGTATCAAGTTATAATGAATAAACAAGTATCATTATTTGTATCAATAAAATAATTAAGACTCGGCAATGTGGGCTTATAAGACTAGCTTTTAAGGAGACATAGGGAGGAAGATCATTATTCAAGGGCAGCCTGGGCTACAGACTAAGTTCAGGATATAGATCATAATATAGAGAAACTCTGTTGCAAAAAATAAAGGGGGGGGGGCTAAATAGCCAGAGGTAGAGTGCTTGCACAAAGTCCTTGAGTTAAATTCTCATTTCCATAAAAAAATAATAAGCTCTGACTGTCCTGGAACTTACTCTGTAGACTAGGCTGGCCCCGAACTCAGAAATCGGCCTGCCTCTGCCTTCCAAGTGCTGGGATTAAAGGGTGTGCCACCACTGCCCAGTTTAAGTAAAACTTTTAAAAAAAAATAAGTAAAAATAATAGCGATAACGAGAACTGGAACAAAGGACAGAAGAGGGTTGCTGATGTTTTTGTGGCTGTTGCTAGGTGACTAGGGAAACATCCAGTCCTCCCAATAGCCTGGTTAGTCATACGTTACGATCCCCAACCCAGGTGAAGCCACTGGTGGTCAGAGGGCAGCTTGCCTGATGCCATACAGCCAGGGAGGGACAGAGCTGGAATTTGAACCCAGGCCCGTGTGTTTTCAAACTGCTTCCTTTAAGTAACGCTCGCTCCAACTCGTGCTAGCCATGACATTTCTCTGATAGAGAAGCTCTTGCTAGCAAAAGCGAAAAAAATCGTTACATAGTGTTCCTACAGCGGGCCAGGTATTGCGAGACAAGAAATCCTGTATGAAATTCACTAAAATGTGTCCAGCGTCTAGTAAGTGTTACCGAAGCGCTCGAGTTGAGCCCCAGACCCCTCGGAAACAGTGGGAGATACCGGGCTTCAATCCCACCTGGCTACCCTGTTTTCTGTTTTAGACAAGCTCTAACAAGCTCTGCCAGGCTGGCCTTCAGCTCCCCTTCCTCCCACCTCCCCCTCCAAGGGCAAGGCTTACGCTTAGGCACAAGGACCCTCCGGCTGTCAACGTGGCTGTCCTGTACTATCGATTCCGACCCTTATATTGTCAGAAAGGAGACTGACTCTTAACAAACAGAAGAGTCATCCCCGTTTTATTTGCATAAAGGCTTGCCTCTAAGTTCACCCTCTTTATAGCGGGTCAGCTCCTCTTTCCTGGCCTTTTCTGGGAGTGGAGATGCTGTGCACTCTTCGCTGGCTTTCCCTCAAAGTGTTTTTCCAGTCCACTTACA
This sequence comes from Apodemus agrarius, assembly GCA_964023405.1. Lineage (NCBI taxonomy): Eukaryota > Metazoa > Chordata > Mammalia > Rodentia > Muridae > Apodemus > Apodemus agrarius. The sequence continues at coordinate 160,116,002 of OZ030005.1, read as the reverse complement.
GTTGGGAACAGATGTAGATGCTGGCCCGCTCCCAAAACCCCCGCCGCTAACTCCTGACTCTACCGTTTCCCCACAGACCCGAGCAGGGCTGAAGTAGAAAATGACTTCAACCCGTGGCTCCATCTGCATCACTCACTGCCAATCCGGTTCCAGCCCAAAGGAGCCAATCCTATTTGTAGTCCTCCCCTCAGTTCGCGCTGAGCCTGTACAGGGCGCACCACATTTCGGTGATTTAAGGCTTCTCCCTCCCTGCTCTGGCCCAACACCATCATTTGTCGGTTTCCCTGATTCTAACAGCAGAAGGAAAGAAAATATATCTTTGGAAAACCGGAGACACACAATAGATCAAGATTATCTGGCCTTGGCTACCATGCAAATGACCATGAGCGCAGACAGAAAATAAAGTGGGTCTTTTAAAAAGTAAGTGCTTCAGGCCTGAGAGAGAGACTGCTCAGCCATTAAGAATGCATCCTCTTGCAGCGGAACCAAGTTCAGTCCTCCATACCCACATCACACAGCTCACAACAGCCTGTGACTCCAACTTCAGAGGGTCCTACATGCCCTGCTCACCTCCTCCGGCGCTTCCACTCCTGGGCACCTACCTATGCAAAACTTAAAATTAAAAAAAAAAAAAAATCCTAAAAAGGAAAAGGAAGAAAGTAGTAAGTGGGGATCATTTAAAACACAAAGTTAAAGGGCGGAGCGTGGGCGGGGGGGGGGTGGGAACAGAGGAGCAAATACAGTGTAACTTTGAGTCACTCGCATGTGCTAATGTCAGCTGGGTCATTTCCGCATCGCTGACAAATACAGGAAACTGTCCTGTGTTGATAAAAAGCAGATGAAAGTACAGCCATCCCTAGCTCGGTCCTTTATTACAGTAAAAGGCCACAGCCAAAAAACCCGCTGCGGCAGCAGAGACATAGAGGGACCGGATAGCATCTTCACAGCCCTCAGTTCTGGGAACAGCTCCAGTCGGCAGAGCTGAACAGCTTCGCCACGTTACTCAGATGCATCCTGTGCTGACCTTTGGGCAAATCTGAGCGCTCAGGAATCTACCCACCGTCTCCTTTTCTACTTGTTCCAGTAAATTGAGGCTCTGGCGTTCCCTCAAACAACCATACTGGTCTCGATCACTTATTCACTCACTCAGTGCTTGATCTCCAGTCACCAACCAAGCACTGTCTGGGCCACAGGGAGCAAAGTTGAACTAGAAAGACCAGAAGGCACGGGACCAGCCAATCCACTCTCTATGGGCAGATTTTTTGTTTGTTTGTTCGTTTGTTTTTCGAGACAGGGTTTTTCTGTGTAGCCCTGGCTGTCCTGGAACTCACTCTGTAGACCAGGCTGGCCTCGAACATATAAATCCGCCTACCTCTGCCTCCCTCTATGGGCAGATTTTAAGCACCTTCATCAGCCTAGGAATCATTTGGAGCTTGCCAGTAATATCTCAAAGTGACAATGCCTTTCTGCTGATAACATAGCTTTTTCCACTCCAAGGATTTTTTTTTTTAAGTTACAGAATTTATAGCCCAGAATGCTAGGAAAGCAATGAAAACCTGCTGAGTTGAAAAGAGTCATTTACTGTTCCCCTAAAGTGTGGGCAGACAGACTGACGTTAAGACTCCAGTGGGGCCTTCTCTCCAAGGCGCACAGAGCACTAACCTCTCAGACGTGTCAGTTATAGATATACCTTGTTAGTTTTTTGCTATTAATATTTGAAGAACTTTTACACATTAGCACCAAGGATTAGAACATGTTAATTCTCTGAGCAGGAGGTATAAACAAAATAAATAATAATTGTTCTCTTCGAAGGTCCACTAGGCTGACATGCTATTTTTATAGAGAAGGAGACAGTCTTGTAAGAAGCAGAGTGAACAGCATGAAAGGTGGAATCCGGTCAAGAGAAGGACCTGGTAGGATGAGGGTAACAAAGATGGTGCCTGAATGTCAGGATCTCATCGATAAGGAGAAAAAGTTAGGAAAAAGTTATCAAGCGGCAGTTTCCTACCAAAGAAGTGAGGGCCCCAGAGTCACCAAATGGAAACTTGAGTATAAGGGGTCACACATTAAGGTTAAGTGGGGATTGATAATGAAGGTAGCCAGAGTTTCCCTGTTCTGCGGAAGTTGGGGGTTTAGGACAAGATGGGAGAATAATTACACAATCTGAGAAAGGGGGGACCAAAAGGAGCCCCGTGTGCTCTCCAGGGCAAGCAATGGGCTTATTGAGGTACATAGCACAGACTCCTTAGCAGTGAGGCGATGCCCTGGGCAGTGAACTCTAAGAGTTTTCATCTTGGTGGGGTGGTACACTCCTATAATCTCAGCAACCAGGAGGCTGAGGTAGGAGGGACAGGAGCTTGAGGCTAGCCTGAACTACGTAGCGAGGTCGTGTCTCAAAACCAAAATTAGAAAGGCGTTGTCTAAGGCACAAATACAGAAGTCAGAGTTTCACCTTCAAGAACAGCATGTGCAGAGGTAATAAATGAAAATCAAGTGCTGTGGCTGGCAAGTAGACATGGGGGTGGGGACTGGCAAGCCGTGCGTCTGAAAAAGTAAGGGCTCTAGATATCCCCGGAGCACCGCATTTCTGATCTGTCTCTTTCTCTCTCTCTCTCTCTCTCTCTCTCTCTCTCTCTCTCTCTCTCTCTCTCTCTCTCTCTGTGTGTGTGTGTGTGTGTGTGTTTCTGATCTGTCTCTCTCTAGTTCCCTCTCTATCTCTGTTTCTGACTCTGTCTCTCTCCGTTGCTGTCTGTCTCTCTGTGTCTGTCTCTGACTGTCTGTATACTCAGAATGCCTTTGAACGCACTGTGATCAGGTTGATCACTGCGATCAACTTGAAAATCAGTTTTAAGCTTATAGAAAAATTACAACAATGAAAGAAATTTCATGGGGGTGCATTTGGGAGGCTGAGGCAGGAGGATTACAAATTCAAAGCCACCTTGGAATACCACGTAGGATCCTGTCTCAAATAACAAACCAAAATAAACAGAAACAGATTTTGTAGAGAACCATTCCAATTGCTAGCACTTTCCACTACCATTCTCTGTGTGTGTGTGTGTTTCCACACCCTATACATGGGATGTTTTGACACTCAATAAATCATACGCAGTCACTGAAGTGACTTCAGTAGTGTAGGAACAGTCAGGCCTGCGTTTTAGCTCAATGGTGTATCATTGAGCTAGTGTCCAGAGGACTATTGTCCAAGTCTGAGATCAACCCACAGGCTTATAAAAAGGAAAGAACACAAAGATGAAATGCTCACGAAGCTAGGAAAGCCTTCAGGAGTGTAGTAGGTGTCTAGAACCGCAATGATGGGCCATCAGATGAAGACAGTCTTCCTTGGTGTGTGGAAGGGAGAAATGGAAAGAGAAAACCTTTTTCCAGGTGGGCACGTCTGAGGGGAACTCTGTCATGGGGACTTGGTATCTCAGTGGTAGAGGCTGTTGCAAAGCAAAAATTAGTGATAAAAACAATAGAACACGAATATATAGGTGTATAAATATTACCCATATACACATATATAATTCGATTATATGATAAGTGTGATTTTCAAATCCTTTAGATAAATCAACTCACTTAATTTTTTGTAACAATCCTTCAAAGCTAAATAAGAATAGTCTCCTGTGTCTGGAAGCTCCCAACTAGGGAAGGGGCAAGAGAAATGGAGGGCCATAGATTATCTTGAAAATTTGCCTCGTTTGCTCAGGAAAGAAATCTTAGAAATTAAGAGCACTGGCCGCTTTGTCGGACCATCAGTGAGAAGAGCATCAGTGGGAGGAGGGGCCCTTGGGCCTGAGGGCACTCGATGCCCCAGTGTAGGAGAATGCCAGGAAGGGAAGACTGGAGTGGGTGGTAGGTGGGGGAGCACCCTCATAGAAGTGGGAGGAGGGGGATGAGAAGGGGGTTTCCGAAGGGGAGATCTGGAAAGGGGAAAACATTTGAAATGTAAATAAAGAAAATATCCAATTAAAGCACTGGCAGCTCTTGCAGAGGACCTGGTTTTGGTACCCAGCACCTACACGGTGGCTCATAGCTAGCTGTTACTCCAATTCTAGGGGATCAACACCCTCTTCTGATTTCCCTTGGCACCAGATTCACACAGGCATATATGCACGTAAGCAAGCAAGCAAACTCATATATACAAAATAAATAAATATAAAAATTTTTAAGAGAAATTTGAAATATTTCACCTCCATTTACACCATGAGGTAGCCTGCTACTCTTCAAATCTCCCAAGCCTGTACTCGTCTCTTATGTAAATTCATGTCTGTAAATGCTTTTACTTATATATTAGTATCATCCATATTTAAAAAAAAACTAATCTAAAATGTGAAGAGTAGGACATACTTTTGATTAAAAATTGTTTTTGGATTAGGTGAAGCACGGCTAGGTTCAGAAATGGCGAATTATTTTAATTTCTGTTTAAATATTTGCATGGTTCAACTATCTCTGGCATTAAAATCAGTATTTCCCAAGCGCCCCCTTGTGGCCTGGATTAATGATTCCCAAATGCCTGATGGATGGTAAGTGGAGAATAGAAAAGCAGATTCCTCCTCTCTGTGCTTGGTTTTGCACTTCCTAGGTAAATGCCTGTGCACTACAGTGCACACCTGACCATAGAGGTGTAATCCTGAAAGCCGTCCATAGCGATTTCCACTGTAGCTGCTGTGGAAGCCTACAGCTTCAAACCTTTTCACTGTCCTGGCAACATTGGAAACAAATCTTTCAAAGGCATAAGAAAACAAAGATGATTTCTCATATTCTATGCAAAAGATGGGAAACAGCTCACTCAAGGTCACCAGAAATGTAAATGTCAAGATAAAGAGCAGAGCCCAGGGCCTCTGTGGCCTTAACTGCATCATGAGGAACTGGAGGGGCACTGTCTGATCTAGTCCCTCTCAGAGTGCTGATCTGGGAACTCTGAGTTCTTGAGAAGTTCCCTGCACCGCCATTGCCTCTAACAGAGGACAGCACAGGCAAAGCGGACAAGACACAGTCTTTGAAGACAAACAGCTTCCTTTGTGGTCCTCAGCGTACCCCAAAGATTGCCTTTAAGGAGGTGAAGGAAAGGAGAAAGCAGTCCTTACAGGATGCTGCGTTTCTTCTCGAGAATTAACCTGTAACTGACACTTGGCAACACTGGGCAGGGGCCTCCATCCCTCGAATGTCAGGGACTGCCTGTTGTTCTATGTTCCCTGGGCCTTGTTACTTGAAGGTGAAGCTGAAACCAGACAGAGCGTAAGTGTCTGGGGGGTCACAGTTATTAGGGAGTTGAGGCAGAAGAATCACTTGGTTTTAGTTCTGAACCAGACTGGGCAACAGATCTAGACTACTGTTAAAAGTAAAAATGAGCAAAGAGAAAATAGCAACCAAGACAGCAATAGGAAAAGAAACAGAATATGCAGGGGCGGGGCCCAAGAGATGCTCAGATGGTGAGGTGGTTGCTCTGCATCGTGGGCACCTGAGCCGGAGTCCTTGCATCCATGTAAAGATCCGGTCATGGTGGCTTTTACCTGTACTTTTACCTTAACACGGGGGAAGGCGGAGACTCATACGGGGATCCCAAAGACTCAATGGCCAGCGAGTCTGGTTGAATCAGTGAGGATGCAGCAGGTTCAGTGAGATACACACACAGTCTTTGGAAGTGCACAATTGCTTTGAGTACCATAAGAGTCTTTGAATTCTTGGTCAGGGTTGGAACTGCTGAAGACTGGGGGGTTTTTGAAGCTGGATTTAACACGCTTCAGTAGATGGCCATAAGCCTATTATAGGAGCCAAGGGGGAAGGGGATGTGGCCTGGGCGTGCGATGTTCTCCACGGGCCCACATGTTGGAAAGCTCGGTGCCCAACTTGTGCTGCTGTTCAGGAAGGTTGAGGATTGTTTAGGAGGTGGAGCCTTGCTACAGGAAATGGGACACAGGAGCTAGACTGTATAGACTGACCCATCTTCCTGTCCCTTCTCTGCTTCCCACGTGTGGATGCAGTGTGAGTATACAGGCCCTGTTCACAGCACCACGCCTTCCCTACCTCCTATCATGTATTCCCCACCATGACTGACTGTGTTCCCTTGGAACCATGAGCCAAACATCAATTCTTTATGTTTATGTTTCTTTTGTTAGGAATCTTATCGCAGCAACAAGACAGTATCTATGACACCCTCCAAATGAGGACTGTGTGCTGCCCTGCTCTTTAAGTGATACGTGATGAATCTCACAGTGTGAAATAAGTGAAGATTGGAATAATCTCTACAGGGATTGGTCATTTTCTTAGCACTTCCTTGGCCGAGTCGATAAGGAGGTCACGCACTCCCTGGGCATGCTCACTCTGCCCGAGGCCTAGCCAGAGAGGTGACCATGTGCAAATATCCAATCACAGAAGTGGCTACACGTGCTATGTGACTAGCTCATGGTCCTTCACGGGCCATGCCCTTAATTCCAAGGAGAGTAACCTCTGTTTCACACCCGTAAGTACATTTCTCTTACATGGTTTTTGGATCCTTTGCCCAAATCTACTTTGTGAAGTTCTGATCTGCTCTGATATTCAGAGCTGGCCTTGGGGGATTGAGGGCAGAGGGTGTGTTCGTAAGGACAGGCCAGCAGAATGGACATCCCCCAAGAGCTTATTAAACATGAAAAACTCAGTGCCCCACTCTGAGCCTTCAGAGGAAGATTTGACACTTTATCAAGACCCTGGAGGGGTTCATATGCACTTCATATGTTTGAGAGATGCTGTCCTAAAAGACGACTTCTGAAGGTTATGGCTGAGAAAGCCACAAAGTTTACCTGGACCAGTCCAGAAACCTAAGGAGCATTCTTATAATTTTACTCCCAAGATTGCAGAATAGATAAGTATCTTAACTTTAGATGATGCAAGAGTCCAGATTCATCTGTCTTTCATCCAATCAGATCTCCTATCCATGGTGGTGCATTGCTTTCCAAATTCAGAGGGTACTTCCCGGCAGAATTCAAGTATCAGGGTCTGAAATAGATTACGTGAGCAGCCAGCAACTCTCGGCCTGTAATGAGATACCAGGATCTCAGCAAATTACTGGGGTTTTCCTGATTAGTCACTAATCAATAGTATGGAGACAGTGCTGTTGATCTTAGGTATTTCCCAAGGAAGTTAAAGGATCCAAAAATCCCCAAGCTGGAGTGGTGGTGACTCAGTGGGTAAAGTGCTTGCCCTGCAAAGGTGAGGACCAGAGTCAGGATTCGTCCGTGGCCTCCCACACCAGGCCCACTGCAGTTGGTAAGAGGCTCATCACTTCTCCGGAGGCTTTCCGTTCATCCTCACTGCCCCCGCCCTGGCTCTGCAGGCTGCTGAGTCCTATCCCTTTTTACTGCCTCTGCTTCTGACTCCCTTTAATTCATCTTTCAGTCTAGGATCAGATGGATTCTGTTTCTAACATCTGTGTGTGTGTGTGTGTGTGTGTGTGTGTGTGTGTGTGTGTGTGAAGTGTGTACATGCTGCAGCATACATGCAGTCAGGAACAACTTGTGGATACCTTGCTAAAAGTTCAAGGCCAATTTGGTCAACTTAGTGAGTTCCAGGACTACATAGAATGACCTTATCTAGAATAAACAATCAAAAACAAGAAAGGGAAAACAAAGATACAGTGAAGAAATAATAGTCAGAACTGGGTGTTTATTATGTTATATTTTGTATAGCTCACCTGCATTTATACATATTTTATATTTACAAATAATAAAAATTAATGAATGACTTTTCATCTATAAAACATTCATTAAGAATATTAAGAGCTTGTTTTCTATTTATTATAAATTGTCTTGGCCATAAGCCACCATTTCTGTTTGGGGGATTCAAGGTGCCAGTGGGTCTGTGGTGGTTTCAAGGCAACCACTTAAGCCTCAATTCTAAGGGCTCAGTCTACTCCTACTCTAAATCAGTAAAAAATGGAAAGTAACAAAAAATCCTGGCTTTGATACTTACCAGTTATTCAGTCTTAAAATGGTTGGCCTCATTTTTCTTATCTACAAAATGGGATTAATGACTCCAACTTTACAGGATTGCTATAATTACTAAATGAGATAAATTCGCACCAAGTGCTTGGGACACATTACCAGGTTATCAATGTGTTAACTTCCTTCCCCACAATGAAATATAAGTTAGCATGTAACAATAGCTATCAATAACAAGAAATGTAACCAGTACATTATTTAAGTTAACTACTATCCAGATGTTTACTGAGTGGCTACTCTCTGTCTAATATTTTGATATTGGGTGAATAGCTTCACCCTCACAGATGAAACCTCAAAGCCAAGCCCCTGGAGAGATTTCTGGTCCACACCATGAAAGAATCTATAGAAGCTAGGAAGGTGCCTTAGTGGAGAAGAGCGCTTGCTGCACAATGGTGAAGACCAGAGTTTGCATCTTTAGCACCCACAAACGATAAGCAGGCATGGCCATTTGTGCTTGCAATCCCAGAACTGAGTTGTTGGAGTAGTGGAGTCAGGAGACGCTGAGGTTTGCTGGCCAGCCTAGGTCACTGAAAACCATAAGCTCCAGGTTCAGCAAGAGACAGGTCCTGAAGAAATAAGGTGGACAGTAAGAGAACAGGAACCTGATGTCCCCTCCGGCCTCTGCAGGCACATGCATGGGTGAGTGCACTTACATACACATGCACACATGTGCATACACTACATACACACATGCACCGCATACGTGCACACTAAAATGAGAAATGGAGTTACGGATGGATATGTCCCTCTGTGATAGTAAAATGTTTAATAAATAATGACAATGTGACCCTTTCTGCCAGCTCAGTACTTAAGGCCAGTCATACTCTATGCTTCTAATGAGTCATCACTAAGCTGGAGATAATGATTTCCTAAAGCTACCTGGAAGGCTGGCTATGTCACCTCTGAGAAATGGATTCCAAATGCATACTTTCCCAGTGGCCAGGAAGGAGAGGTCTGAACTCCTGGGAAGAGAGATGGTGTTTTGCTCTAGTTTACAAAAATATCATTAGATTCCATTCCCAGAAACCGTCTCCTGGATGACTCAAATCAGAACTAAGGAAACAGAACACATATTTTTAATTGATTATTTCTTTGAACCAAATCCCAAGGGGTGTTGATGATTGATGATGGCTTGAACTATGGCCGTGAGTCCCACAATATTGTCAGTCGGCCATGGATGACCCTGGTCAGAGGAGATAAGTAGTTATTAGTGCCAGAGACATTGCTGAAGATCTTAAGTGAGTTGTTGTAGAATTCCTGGTACAAAAGCATAAACATGGGTCTATTAGGAGAACAGAAGAGATGGTGGCTCTTTTGGCTTCACCTTTCAAGTAGACCCAGGCCTTCCTAATGGTTGTTAAAAGACTAATAGATTCCACAACATATTCGGAACTGGACTCACCCCATTGGATTGGCAAGATCTCATGCCAGGAAGATGGAGATGGCCTTTGCATGGGCACGTTTCTTTTTATGCCTCTTTATACTTTGTTATGCAACTTGCTGTGGGTGGCATCATACAAGACGACATGACTGTGTGACTGAGGTCAATGAAGGGGTCATTAATGTCAATAATATCTACTTTTGCTAGACTAATCCACCCACCTCAACCCTCACCATCATGTCTCAGGGACAAACTGGCACTGCAAGAGAAGATGGAGCTGTTCTTGGGAGGACTAAGGTGTAGGGCCTCTGCTTTAAATTTTTGAGACATAGTATCTCATTGAATCAAGCTCTAGGAATCCTGTCTACACACACACACACACACACACACACACACACACACACACACCAGCTGGGTATACATGCCTGCTCCATTCCTGGATCTTTAACATGGATTTGGTGGGTCAAAGCTGAAGTCCTCATGACCCTCTACCAACTGAGCCATCTCCTCAGACCCTGGATTTTTTTATTTTTTTATTTTTTATCTCTTTAAGTCAGCCTTAGTCTTTCAGAGGTAATATTTTCAATATCAAAGAGGAACTGAGCTAGTGTAGAGTTGAGATGCTGTTTTCCCCTGTTATCGTGGTAGTTGGGGGAACCAGGTTCAATCCCCAGTACCCTCTTGAAATTAGAATACTATCTGCAAGCATGACTATTACAGTGTAGCCCTACAAGGAAAGTACAATAGTAGTCAAACAAAAATTACTCAACTCAAAACATTAATTATTTTAGGAAATAAAGGGGTGATGGCATTAGGGTGTATACTAATATATTAGTTACTGTGTGTATGAGTGGAAAGGAAAAGAGAGAAAGAGAAAAACCCTCAGTGCCCCAGAGTGATTCTAGGGGTTAGTGTTGAACTGATGGAGAAAGCATAGGAGAGGAACACACTTTTAGAAGCAGGAGCAACAGTGTCAGTGAAAAGTGTGGTCTGGCTGTTTGGGTAGAAGAAGGTGGGCTGAGAAGGGAGAGTATCATAAAAACACTACCACATTATAAAAGTCATTCCCAGCTCTCAGGAGGCTAAGACTTTGAACCCACAACCTGGTTAGCCTAGAGATTTGGGGAAGGGAAAGGGAAAAGAGATAGGGAGAACGTGGTTGGGGGTGGGTGGGGCCTGCATGCCTGTCAAACAGGCACGAGAATATTGAATCAATCAAGGGAGACAGAGCTGGATGGGATCATGGGTGCCAAAGCCAGTTGCCCTTGTATACACACACACATACACACACACACACACACACACACACACACACGGAATAAGAATTAGTTTATTCTGGAGCCAAATTTTAGTGACCACATCCCAGGAACATAGATTTAGGTCTCCCCCAAATATCATGTCTCAATGTGGGTGCAGTTCCATGAAGTTTTTATAGTCACAAAACAAAGTTATTAATTAAGGAGGTTTTTAAATACATCAGTGGAAAAATCTGGTAGGTAGTTACAGCACAAAGGAGAAATCTCAGCTACAGGCCTCAGATGTTATCTTAGTGCTTTGATTTGTAGAGAATTGAGTTTTGTTAATACATTCCAAAGGATTTTATCAGTTTATCAGGGTTTTAGGTCCAACACAGAGGTAGGCAAGGAATGGCTCTCAGACCAAGAAAAGCTGTAATTAGCCCCTAGACCTGCAACATTCCAAATTCTTCCAGTTGTAGTTTTAAGCAGACAATTACATTTGTAGATGTGGCTTCTTTCCAGGAATTCTTGTGTACAGCCTGATTGCTGCTTTGCTGGATTCCAACTCAAGTCTGAGTCTCTGGGTATTCCTTTCCTGGCTCCCAGAAGTCTGCCGTGCAAGCATTCCTGCTAGGTCTCAGGGCCCCCTTTGGGGGATCTGTTTACAGTTGGGGCCTGGTCAGCAGGTGACCAGGCTTCCTAAGGGGTTTTTCAGGAGCTGGATGTGCATCTCGGTGTCTTTCAGACCACTCACTGGTTGCCAGTGCTGGTCCTGTTCTTGGTGACTTTTTTTTAAAAAAGATCAGTGTTGCAATACATTATTTTTGTTGTTGCTAAGGATTTATTTATTTATTGTATGTATTTGAGCACACTGTTACTCTACAGACACACCAGAAGAGGGCATCAGATCCCATTTCAGATGGTTGTGAGTCACCATGTGGTTGCTGGGAACTAAACTCAGGACCTCTGGAAGAGCAGGCAGTGCTCTTAACCTCTGAGCCATCTTTTCAGTCCTACAATCTCCACCCCATTTTTTGCCTGAAATTTTTACATAATTCTCATATGCAGAATGTGAAGTATGCGTACACATCAAACCTTTACTGAACACAAGTCATAAAGCTATTTATATTTTACATTAATTTTCCTTTATCCTTAACAATTTCATACAAGAACATATGGTCATCTTCATTCCCCTGAGTCCTTACAACACCACCCCTTTCAGTTTCATGTCCTATTTTTTCCATTTATTTATTTATTATCATTTATTTTATTTATTTATTACATTTTATTTATTTCTCTTGATAATTCACTAAGCCCAGTTAGAGTTTCCCATGTGTATATTGATGTGGAGCAATGAGAAACTTATCTTAAGTCACTTCTTTTTTATGCATATAATTTTGCCACTTATTTAAAATGTAATCAAATTTGTATGCTAATAAGATGGACATGCTTGGCTATTTCTATATAAAAGATTAAATCATGGCTGAACATTTGATAATGCAGGAAGTAGAGTTTTACAGGGTTGATCTATATTTTTATTTTATAATTGTCAATGCGAAAAGTCACACGTCACAAGAACAAAATAAAAAATGACAGAAGTGTGCTTAGTGACTGTCTTAGTCAGGGTTTCTATTCCTGCACAAACATCCTGACCAAGAAGCAAGTTGGGGAGGAAAGGGTTTATCCAGCTTACACTTTCCACATTGCTGTTCATCACCAAAGGAAGTCAGGACTGGAACTCAAGCAGGTCAGGAAGCAGGAGCTGATGCAGAGGCCATGGAGGGATGTTCCTTACTGGCTTGCTTCCCCTGGCTTGCTCAGTCTGCTCTCTTATAGAACCCAAGACTACCAGCCCAGGGATGGCACCACCCACAAGGGGCCCTTCCCCCTTGATCACTAATTGAGAAAATGCCCCACAGCTGGGTCTCATGGAGGCACTTCCCCAACTGAAGCTCCTTTCTCTGTGATAACTCCAGCCTGTGTCAAGTTGACACACAAAACCATTGACCCCTTGTCAACTTGATATACCAACATATCACTATTAAGCCTCAACCCTTACTTTCTTATTCATCCCCAAGATCTAAATAACATTAAAAGTCTCACAGTCTTTACATATTAAAAGTTCCATTCATTTAAAATGTCCAATCTCTTTTAAAATTCAGTCTTTTTAAAAATTCAAAGTCTCTTAACTGTGGGCTCCACTAAAATACTTTCTTCCTCCAAGAGGGAAACATATCAGGGCACAGTCACAATCAAAAGCAAAACTCAAACTCCAATGGTTCAATGTCTGGGATCCAACTCACAATCTTCTGGGCCCCTCCAAGGGCTTGGGTCACTTCTCAGCTCTGCCCTTTGTAGCACACACCTTGTCTTCTAGGCTCCAGTTGCCTGTACTCCACTGCTGCTGCTGTCCTTGGTGGTCATCGCATAGTACTGGCATCTCCAAGCCTCAACTCTTTTGCATGACCCCTTCGGTCCTGGGCCATCAATTACAACTGAGGGTACACTTTCACCAATGGCCTTCTATGACCTCTCACAGTACCAAGCCTCAGCTGTTCTTCATGATGCCTTCATGCCTTCAAAACCAGTACCACCTGGGTGACTCTTACACAGTACCAAGTCCTGCTACTGCACGAGGTACAACCTTGGCTATCTGGAACACACCCTTTGTGCTCTAAAACACTTCCCAGATTTCACCTCAGTGATGCTGGTTTCTTCTTAATCACCGCTAATTTCTTAGCTCCAGCTAACCAGCATCAATAGTCCCAGTAACACAAAAGTTCTCTTTAGTAGTTCTGGTATTTTGTTAATCACAGCTGATTCTTCAGCCCCAGCTAACCAAAACCACAGAATCTTCAGGGCCCTGATAAGAGTCTTTAATCTTCCCTCTGAAATTTCACAAGCCAGGCCTCCATCTTTTGCACTGTTCTCAACATAATCTTCCAAGCTCCTCCACAACATCTCACAGAGGTCTTGGCACTGAATGGACCATCTAGCCCAAAGTTCCAAAGTCCTTCCATAGTCCTCCCCAAAACATGGTCAGGTTGTCACAGGAATACCCCACTATGCTGGTACCAATTTGTCTTAGTCAGGGTTTCTATTCCTGCACAAACATCCTGACCAAGAAGCAAGTTGGGGAGGAAAGGGTTTATCCAGCTTACACTTTCCACATTGCTGTTCATCACCAAAGGAAGTCAGGACTAGAACTCAAGCAGGTCAGGAAGCAGGAGCTGATGCAGAGGCCATGGAGGGATGTTCCTTACTGGCTTGCTTCCCCTGGCTTGCTCAGCCTGCTCTCTTATAGAACCCAAGACTACCAGCCCAGGGATGGCACCACCCACAAGGGACCCTTCCCCCTTGATCACTAATTGAGAAAATGCCCCACAGCTGGGTCTCATGGAGGCACTTCCCCAACTGAAGCTCCTTTCTCTGTGATAACTCCAGCCTGTGTCAAGTTGACACACAAAACCAACCAGTACAGTGACATTTCAAAAACTGCTGCACATTTTGGCCTCATCCCAAGCCAAAATGTATTTGATGTCTTCTTATGAAACTCCAGCCTTAATTTTAAAAATCAAATATTCCAACAGAAGATAGCCCAAAGTCAAGCTAACTTTATACATGCTGAGTGCCAGTCATGAGAAAGGATTAAAGATTTTTTATTTTGTATAATTAAGCCATGATGTTTCTATAAGAGTGAGAAACTGTAAGTACAGTAAAAATGCTGCTATTCATAACATATAATGATCATCTCAAATCCAACATGTACGATGCAAAATGCACATGTATGCTCAGAAAAATGTGCCAGTGAGGTCATGAGACATAACCTGGGCAAGCATTGCCAGCAGTACCCCAAATTCATTACATGTTTGGTTTTGGCTTCAGTTTTAGTTGCACAATACAAAGTCTTTCACCCGTGCCAAAGTTTTTGCAAGCTCTGCATTCCGTTACACAACCCCATATGGGGTCATGGCCCGCAGCTGAAGACGCTGGGCTCTAAGGAACACATGTTTTCCCTGGCTCTCTTTTCCAGATCGAACCCAGAGTCTCAGCAACACTAGCTGCCACTGTGCCAAACCTCGGTTCTGGTACCTGTATTTCATGCTCCGGTTGAGGTAGTCATGTGCTCAGCTTTGCAATAAGGGAGGCTTTTTCTCCATAGACTTTCTGAGACAGGAGAGGGGTTTCCCTGGAGAAACATGGGCTTTCCTATCAAATAGATCTGGGGAAAGGATGTGGTAGCCCATGGGTTGGCCTTGAGATTGTAGGCAAATTATTTGAGTACTGCTTTCTTCATCTATAAATTAGAAACTGCTGGGCCCGAAGCTCTGACGCTGCTGAAGTATAGTCCAAAAACCATCTGACGCGGAGACTCAGGACTCTACGCATTTAATTAATGCTACACTTCATTTAGCTTCTTTGTTTTCAGACATTAAAACAAAGGCCCAGGGAAAGTGTTTTTTATAGCCGAGGTCTTGTGGCATATAGTAGAGTGGGGACCAGACCTTGGCCCTCTTATCCAGGTGCTGGGTATTAAATCTCGTCAAGGCTAAACATGCACTCTGCTGCTAGGTGACATCTCAGCCCCCCTCCCTTTTTTCTTTTGGTTGATTGAATGGTAACCTCTTCTGAGGTGAGTTTGGTGTCTTCACACAACTATTTAACTACTGTTTGAAGATGAAGCATCCATACTTCCTTAGTAATGCTGATGGACATCCCTACATGACAGAGATTTTTCACTCGCCTTGTAAGGACTTACTGAAATGTAACAGGTCTGTAGAGTAAAGAGGAAGTCAATGGGGAGAAAGCTGAATGAATCAGAAAGCCCTTGGTATCCACCCCGTTGCTGACAATCCACAGGCTTCATAGATGGGAAGGTGTCATCCCAGGAGGAGAATAGGAAAGCCCTTTAAAAAGCCATCTTGATTGCGGCTGCATTGTGCAATGCGCTCTTCCTCAGATGCTTTGGGGCTGGCTTTCGTAGGCTTGAAGACTCCCGAAAGCGAATGATTTTGACACGATGACATAAATTATGTATGAGTATCAATTGAATATTCAAGCATAATGAGTTTATGGAATCCAAGAGAATGTTTCCATTGAGACGCTGCAATACTGCTATTGTTAGGATCGGGACCCAGCTGATTCCTTACAGGGAGGCTTTGTGCATATTTGAAAGAGGCACCCCCTCTGGGTGATGCGGTCCTGTGGGTACATGACTTGGCAAGCAGAGGCCGAGCTGAATCTTAGGCCCCCTTTGTCCCATTGGCTGGATGCCTTTGTGCAATGCACAAACTGCTCCCTTTAAGTGGCAGTCCCGATTGCCCTTGGAACCCCGTGCCAGCAGAAGAGATTTACAAGCTTAAAAGTGCCTGTGTGGCTCTTCACAGAGTACATTTGAAAGATGCGGAAGTGAGGGGCCATTTTTTTCCATTACCCCGAATTGCAAGGGATAAAGCGTCAGGTTCAGACATCCCCTGAAAGCCGATGTAGGCTTCATGATGGAGAACTAGGTTAGAATCTTTTACCCAGTCTTGATGAACCGAACCTGAGGGGAGTGCTCCAGGATTTGCCACTTTGTGGTACCACAGCAGAGAGGACAAAAAAGTTGCATGGGGTTGGGGGTGTGAGGCAAAGAAAAGAAAGAAAAGGGACGGTTAAATCATAGGAATCAGACTGCTCCAAGACACAAAGGCATAGATATACATCTTCCCACATCTCCTGGTCATTTCATAGGAAAACAGTGCTAGAGAAAAGATGGGTTTGTCAGAAGGAACATGGCCGTCTCCGCCTCTGCACCTCTTTTGCTTCATAAAATTTAAACAGGCAATACAAGAACGCTAGCACCTGCAGACAAGCAGCCCTAAGAGAAGCCAGTTCTTCCTAGCTGCAGGACAAGGGGAAAAAGATCACCTTGCAGAAAAGCTCAGCTCAGTCTGCTAAGTATCACAGCATGAACTGTGTCCTAGTCATACTCACAACAGCAAAACAGAGTGAAGAGCCTACGCTCAAGCTCTTACCCAGCTGCCTCAAGATCCTCATCCTCCACCTCAACCCATGGGTCTGAGGAAGACCCAGTCGGGAGGCAGGATTTTCATAGGCACTTGGCAGAGACGAGCCTCCTGAATCCTCTACTCCAGGTGCTGATGTGTAGGGAGCCAGGTCTTCTACCTTTGCTCAGCATTGACTGATTCCAATTCCCAATGCAGGTGGTACCAGAGGGGACAGGATTGGAAGCAAGTAAGGGCTAACCATATACATATACTTCTTGTTACTGATGTTTGGCCAACCTGACACAAGCTAGAGGAATGTGGGAAGAAGAACCTCCATTGAGAAAATGCCTCCACCCATATGACCTGTAGGTGAGTCGGTTGACTGTTTCCTTGGATTAATGACTGATGGGGAAGGGCCCAGCCCACTGTGGGTGGTTTCTAACTTTGGGCAGATAGCTGATCCTTGGTTGTATGCAAAAGCAGGCTAAGCAAACCATGGAGAGCAGGCCGGTAAGCAACATTCCTTCCTGGGCCCTGTGTCAGCTCCTGCCTCAGGTTTCTGCTCTGACTTCCCTCAGTGATGGATGGAGTATAACTGAGACTTGTAAGATGAAATAAATAAAAGCAGCTTCCTCTGCAAGCTGCTTTTGCTCATGGGGTTTCATCACAGCAATAGAAACCCTCAAGCCCATGGAGTGACTCTGTTAGGAGGTGTGGCCCTGTTGGAGCAGGTGTGTCACTGTGGGTGTGAGCTTAAGACCCTCACCCTAGTTGCCTGGAAGTCAGACTTCCACCAGCAGCCTTCAGATGAAGATGTAGAACCCTCAGCTCCTCCTGCACCATGCCTGTCTGGATGCTGCCATGTTTCTGCCTTGATGACAATGGACTGAACCTCTGAGCCTGTAAGCCAGCCCCAATTAAAGTTGTCTTTTATAAAACTTGCATTGGTCATGATGTCTGTTCACAGACACTGTACTATACTATACTATACTATACTATACTATACTATACTATACTACAGTGTGCTATACTATAATCTAGTAGTAATTAGGTTCCCCAGAGCCCATTTGGCAGAAGCCTAAACTTATTCCACCCAGCAGTAAGGTGATATTCTTCTGGTTTTGTGCTTCAGTGGAAGTCAAACAAGTAAGCCATATTTCCACACAGCTGACAATAATAAAGTGTCACCACCCTCCTTCACTGGTGCTAGCAGAGCTATTAAAGTAGAAGAATCAGTCTGACCCAGAGCCTCAGCAAAATAGCAAGAGTGCTCGGGATATAGCTGAAAACCACTAATATCATGAGTCAGGAACAGCCAGCCATGTTACTCGTAATCCTAGTGCTTGCAATGATGAGGAAGAATGACCCTGAGTTTCAGGCCAATCTGAGCAACATAGCAAGACAAAATACTGTCTCAAGAACAAATCAAACACCCACCAAAACAAAACAAAACAAAAACCCAATGCACAGCAACAACAATAAAACAAAGAACCAGAAAAACTAAAAGAGACTACCAATGGAGACAAGCCCAAGATTAAACAAATGCTAGAATTATCTGACAAGAATTTAAGAGCTGTCAGTTGGAGAGATGTCTCAGCCGTTAAGAGCACTGGCTGCTCTTCCAGAGGTCCTGAGTTCAATTCCCAGGACCCACATGGTGGCTCACAACCATCTATAAAGAGATCTGGCATGCAGACATAGATGCAGCAGAACATTCATACATTTAATTAATTAATTAGTTAATTAATTAAAAAATAATTTAAGAGCTGTCATCATAAACATACTTTAAACAAGTAACCAAAACACACTTAAAAAAATGAAAACCTGACAATTTTAAGCAAAAGGTAGTTGATATAAAAAGAAGCCAAATAGGACTAGAAAGATGCTCATTGCTGCTCTTGCGAAGGACCAAGCTTGCATTGCCAGCACATACAAGGTGGCTGCAACTGTTTGCACCAACAGTTCCAGGGGGTCCCATCCCCCTGTCTTTGGAGGACACCAGTCATACATATGGTGCATATACATACGTGCAGGCAAAGCGCTCAGACACATCAAGTAAATAAGAAAAAATGTAAAAAGAAGCCAACTAGAAATTTTGCAAACTAGAATAAAGCAATCAGAATAAAACTTCAGTCAAATGCTGAGCATGGTGGCAGCTGCCTAGAAGGAGGCAGCATGATTTCTGTGAGTTCAAGGCCAGCCTGGTCAACATAGTGAGTTCCAGGCCAGCCAGGGCCAGCCAGAGTTTCAGACACAGAGAAGCTATTATGTCTCAACAACCAAAACCAACCACACACAAAACAAAGACAACAACAACAAACCAAAAAAACAAAAACAAAACCCTTCCATGACTGAGATCATGAGCATAATATAGGGGATCATAGAAAATAAAACCAATGAACCTGAAGCTAGGACAATATAACTTAAATTACCCAATCTGAACAGTAGAAAGAAATAGGTTGGAAAAATAATTGACAGAGAACCCTAGGGTGTATGAAACTGTAAAACAGGTACAATATTCATGAGGGTAAGATTTAAATTAAAAGGTGTTTAAGGAAATTGTTGTCAGTTGGGCTTGGTGGTGCCATCTGAACTCTTGGGGCGGAAGGGGGGAGGGTGTATGGAAATACCAGGATTGTGAGTTTCAGGACAGCTCAGCATACACAGCAAAATCTGGTCTGAAAAATAAAAAATAAAAATGGAAACATTTTCTAAATTTCCCAAAGTACACAAATATTTAAGAAACAGAGGGCAAAACCCTAAACAGAAGAATGAACTCTTCTTTTTCTTAAGAAGGAACCAAATGCCAAGGTCAACCTCAAAGCCAGGTGGGTCACATTACAAACAAACAAAACATGTGGGAACATTGCCTTACAGGTCAGCGTCCTAGGGCAGTAGGTCACACATCCCGCTTGGGCATTCACAGTGTCATTTTAGAAAAGTTTATATAGCTTGGATGTCCCCCAAAGGCTTGGTCTCCATCCAGTGCCATTTTTGGGAGGTGGTGGGACCTTTAAGAAGTGGTAGTGTGGGGTGCATGCTAGCATTCGGGAGGCAGAGGAAGGCCACTCTCTTACTTAGAGGCCAGCCTGTTCTACAGAGTGTTTTCCTTTCTCTTAAGAAGGAACCAAACGCCAGCCTGTTTTACAGAATGTTTTCCAGGACTGCCAAGGCTACACAGAGAAACCTGTCTCAAAAAGGTAAGAAAAAAAAAGTCTCTGTTCCTCCCTGTTCCAGAGACAGCTGCATCTTCTTGTGCAGTGCCAGCCTCGTCCCGTAGACAAAATGGCGAAAGTCGGTGTGGAAGGACTTGGCATATTGGGTGCCTGGCTACCAGGGCTGCCTTCTGCTCTGCATCTGGCAAAGTGGAGATTGTTGCCCCTTCTTTGACCTCAACTACATGGTCTACATGTTCCAGTATGACTCCACCCATGGCAAATTCAACGCCACAGCCAAGGTTGAGAACGGGAAGCTTGTCATCAATGGGAAGGCCATCGCCATCTTCTATTAGCGAGATCCCGCTAACATCAAATGGGGTGATGCTGGTGCTGAGTATGTCATGGAGTCTACTGGCAAGACACCACCATGGAGAAGGTCGGGGGGGGGGCACTTGAAGGGTGGGGCCAAAAGGGTCATCATCTCCGCCCTTTCTGCTAGTGCCCCCATGTTTGTGATGGGTGTGAACCATGAGAAATATAACAACTCACTCAAGATTGTCAGCGGTGGACTGGGCTGTAGTGGCACACACCTTTAATTCCAGCACTTGGGAGGCAGAGGCAAGAGGATCTCTGAGTTCGAGGCCAGCCTGGTCTACACAGTGAGTTCCAGGACAGCCAGGGCTACACAGAGAAACCCTGTCTCGAAAAAACAAAACAAAAACAAAAACAAAAAAACCAAAAAGATTGTCAGCAATGCATCCTGTACCTCCAACTGCTTAGCTGCCCTGGCCAAGGGCATCCATGACAACTTTGGCCTCCTGGAAGGGCTCATGACCACCGTCCATGCCTTCACTGCTTCACTGATACCCAAAAGACTGTGGACGGCCCCTCTGGGAAGCTGTGGTGAGATGGCCGTGGGGCTGCCCAGCACATCATCCCTGCATCCCTGGGGCTGCCAAAGCTGTGGGCAAGGTCATCCCAGAGCTGAACGGGACACTCATGGGTGTGGCCATCCATGTTCCTACCTCCAAAGTATCCGTTGTGGATCTGACATGCCACCTGGAGAAACCTGCCAGGTATGATGACATCAAGAAGGTGGTGAAGCAGGCACCTGAGGGTGCACTAAAGGGTATCCTGGACTACACTGAGGACCAGGTTGTCTCCTGTGACTTCAACAGCAGCTCCCACTCTTCCACCTTTGATGCTGGGGCTGGCGTTGCTCTCCATGACAACTTTGTAAAGTTCATTTCCTGGTATGACAATGAATACGGCTACAGCAACAGGGTTGTGAACCTCACGGCCTACTTGGTCTCCGAGGAGTAAGATGCCCTGGACCGCCACCCCAGCAAGGACACTGAGAGCAAGAGAGAGGCCTCGGCTGCTGAGGAGTCCCTGTCCCAACTCGGCCCCCACACTGAGTGTCTCCCTCAGTTTCCACCCCAGACTCCCCATAATAACAGGAGGGGCCCGGGGAGCCCTGCCTACTCTCTTGAATATCATCAATAAAGTTCACTGCACCCTTCCTCCCCACCCCCACCCCCACCCCCCGCCGGAAAAAAAAAAAAAGAGAGAGAGAAAAGGAAAAAAGAGAAAAGTTATGCCCAGAGGCTAGGGACATTGATTGTTCCGTACTGGCTGCTCTTCCTGAAGACCTGAGATCCATTCCCAGCACCCACATGACAGCTCACAAGCACGGCAGCTTCAGCTCCAGGAAATCCCATTCCGATTTCTGGCCTCCACAGGTACCAGGTATGCAGGAGGTACAGAGACACACAAGCAAAACACTCACACACACAGCATTCGGGAGGTGCCGTGGAGAAGCGGCCGACACAACCGCTCCATCAGCCGGCAGTTCGTTTCCAACGACGCAGGGTTTCTCGCTAAGGCCCTGGCTGTCCTGGAACTCTCTCTTTAGACCAAGCTGACCTTGAACTCACAGAGATCAGCCTGCCCGAGTGCTGGGCTTATGGCATGTGCCACCACCACCTGGCACCAGGGCGCGGGAGAGTTAGGTTTTTATTGTGGGCAAGAGAGAGAAAAGATCCAGAAGACTCTGGAGGAGTCCGGGGCGAAGAGAAGAGTACACTGTACACGGTTAGCGCCAGGGAAGTTATATATCGGAGACAGCAAGTATAGGCTGGCGAGCACGAATGCTAGAGCAACGGGCTGGGAGCGGCTAGAGAGTCTGAGGGTGAGGGGGCGGAAGAGTGATCCCAATCAGGAGGAGGCTGGGAGGCTGGGGGAGGGGCTGCTTTGGGGTACAGGTTTTACAAGTTCCCAAAGATGGCAGCTTTTATCTACCATCAGGAATCTAAGAGTCCATCTTGAGCTCACTTCTAGATACATAGAGGGCCTGAGATCTAACACATGAAGCAAAATAAAATGAAAGAGAATTTATGGGAAAAAAATTATGGGGAAAAATAATGAAGTGAAGCCTACTTGGAAAAAAAATGATATAATTGGAGATATGTCCTTTAAGGTGCTATTTGGGCCCCTGTCCCTACCTGTCCTTTCTACTTCCTGACCATTATAAGATATGCAGGCCTTCTCTACCACCGGATACCACCATGACATTCTGTGCTAATCTAGGCTCAAAGCAAGGGGGCCAAGAAACCAAGGGTGGAATTTTCTGAGGCTGTGAACTCAAACAAGCCCTTCCTACTCAAAAGGTGACCTTTGTCACAGTGATGGAAAAGTAACACACACCTGCCCATCGAATACATGGTGACAGAATTCATTCGACTGGTGAATTTCTGATGTTGCTTGAAAAGATGACGTTTGTATGGATAATGTGTCTGCATGTGTGTTTATGTACCACAGGTGTGCATGCTGCTTTGCAGAGGCCAGAAGAGGGCATCAGATCCCCAGTAGTTGCCATGTGGATTTTGGGACCTGAAACTGTCCTCCGGAAGAGCAGCCCGTGAGTGCTCTTAAGTTCTGCACCATCTCTCCAGCCCAGGAGATGAGTGTTAAAAATCTTTTTTTTTTTTTTTCATAATCTTAACAGTGGTGACTATTTACAATTCTCACAAGCATGCCTTCAAGATCCGCTGGCAGCAAAATTAGGATGTAGGCGTGAGGATCTGGGCGTTTAAAAATAAATTCATTGTTTTAATGTATGTAGTATTTAAAGTTATTTAAATTAACATTCTAGGGAGAGTTCAGATCCAGAAGCATTTTCAACAAAAAAATGCAATAACCTCTCGAATCACGATTTCCAGCTGGAAGTGGGCCAGCAACCTGGTCAGCTGCTGGAACTAAATAACCCAAAGGGATGAGATTCCCTGGGCGAGCTGTTTGAATATGTGTCAGCGTATCAAGGAATGTGGCTGACTGCCTCAGACAAAGGACATGTGAAAAGTGCTTGGTTGCTTGACGGATTTGTTCAGTCATTCTTTGTATCCTTGGAGTGAATGGGAAGATCTGAGCCTCCTTCCACAGAACGATAGAAACACAAGGGGGGGGGAGGGTCCCACTCAGTTCCCCAATCAGGGGAAAGGCTAACACAAATCTGATTGCATCTCTGTACTGGCATTTTAAAGGGTACAGAAACTCCTTTTTATTCTGGTCATAGCTACAGATTTATGATGGATAGCAGCCCTTTTATTTATTTGAGCCAAAATAAAATATTTTGTTCAGTGGCAGATCCGCGTCTTTGACAAAGCTAAGTAGTTATACATCGTTCACTTCTTGGATATTCTCCCTCATTTTAACACACATTTGTGCCCGCATGTGCCAAGCCCAAGATTGTTTCCTACATTTGAGGGGAACAGGCAGGCTGTGAAACACCATTTGTTGTTTTCTTATACACAAGTCTATTATCATTTTAATTTCACTACTCGGAACTTTATGTCTAAACCTTTGGATAATGGTCTTTGTTTTCCCCTTTAAGCCACAGAAATCAATTATTCATCATTCGGCTCTCAGTATCCAGAATGCTTCTAAATACTTTGAATGTGAAGTTAAAAACTCCAAGTGCCTTTGTTCCTATGTTGCGTAGTCATCGGGGAGAGTGTCGATATTCCTTACCCTCCCGTTCCAGCGACATACAGTGACATACAGCTGGGAACTGAGCATGGATACACCAGTAAGGGGGAGTAGAGGGAGAGATGGCGCAGCAATGAAGAGTACTGGACCCAGCCCTGCTCCCAGAATCCACAGGGCAGTTCACAAAAAACCTGTGACTCCAGGTCTAGTGGCTCTTCTGGCCTCTGTGGTCCCCAGGCACATGTGTAGTACACATGCATACATATGGACACAATACAAATAATTTTCTTTTTAAAAAAGAATGTATCAATCAATCAATCAATCAATCATTTCCACTCCCCTTTTCCCTCCCTAGAAATCATAAAGGTCAAAACAAGCCCTTCTCTACTGAGCTTTGTCCATCTTTTTCCTCTTTACATTTTCCTCCAGTTTGAACACGTTTTGCTTTTAGTATCTTCCTGCTGCCACACTCCATTTAACGACAGGAATTTTAAGACTATGTTATGTCCCATGGGTAGGTTCAGTTGCTTTCTGTTTTTTTTTTTTTTCCACACACACACACAAACAAAACCCCTAGACTCTAGGACCACCTTTAGTCCCTTCTGACACGCTTCAGCCTGAACCCGATAAGACCGCAGCAAACAGTTTGACTGGAATTTCATTTGATGTTCTGGCATGTTCTCCAGAAGCTCCTGATTGTCTGAAGTGGTGCTTTAAAGTGCTGAGGCTTGTGCGTGGCTAATTGTGGTGAACAGAAATCCGACGTCATGGGTAATGGCTATGGTAGCAGAAGGAGACTGTCCTTACATGCCCTCTTACTTGACTTGCAGACAGAGTCGTAGCTTGGCACCAGAAGAAAATGTATTCTCTTGGGACCATGCCTAGCACATGCTTCTGGGGTGGGGAACAAATGTTAATCTAAATCAACAAAACCGGAAGAGCCCACCTCCCCCAAGCCAGCCGAGAAGGTCAGCTTCCGCTTATTTTCACGACGAATCCACAAATCATTTATTTCCTGACACCAGAGAGTTCATATTTCTTCATTAAATAGTATTAATCCCACCGGTCGATAAAAAGACCACTACCACAGTTTAAAGCCAATTAAATACTGGTCAGGTTGATGGACTCTCTGGCCAGGTCCATCTCTGGTTCCCAGGAAATGGCTATGAGTCACGCCTCCCTGAAGCTTTAAAAGGGCAATCCCAGAAGGCCACGGTATTTCTTACCAGGCCCAGTCAAGGGCGAGCCTACGTTCTGATGTATTTTCTGCACACCAACCTCCCGCCCATAAGTGATCAAATACATCCAGGGGAGTTGGGTCAGGCAAACTTTCTTAGGGGAGCGGAAGCAGGAGGCTTGTAATCTCCCATAAGCAACAGCCTCCGGCATTTCGGAACACATCTGTCAGTAGGGCAAGGGGGGGTTCCAGGTTAGAAGCAATTGTGTTTCCTGGATCTCTTAGGCACAGTTATTAAAACAAAACTTTGGCTCTTACAATAGTAAGCATTCGTGGTTTCCTGGTGCGCTGCTCAGGTTTTCTGTTTCCGTTGTTTTGTCAGCTTGACACAAATGATCTCCAACAGACTCCCGGTAGGCGAGTCCGGGGCATTTTCTTGATTAAGGCTTAATATGGGAGGGCAGTGGCACCCGTGGGCAGGTGGTTTTGCATTGTATAAGAAAAGAAGCTGAGAAAGGTCAGTCCCTGCCTCCAGATTTCCACCCTGGGACTCCTCAAGGATGGACTGGATTGTGGCGTGTAGTTTCTACTACCCGGCTTTAAGCTCCAGGAGGGCCAAGCTACCAGGCTCTGCCCAGGTTCCCCTGGATCTGCCGATGTAAGGCACACACACATTCGCTTATTTTTTAATATGTTTTTTAGCTCAATGGTCGGGCACTTGTAAGCCTCCTGCGGCTAAGGTGCCCTTACCTTCACTGCCAGATCAACACCTCTAGATCTGCCCTCAATTTAGTTGCCTGGTTACCCTCTCCTCGCTCAGTATCCTAAGTCTGCGCTCAACTTAGTTGTGTTTCTAGTCTCCTGCCTGCTACCCCAGGCCCAGTTGTGGAAGCGGCCAATGGCCTCGCCACCTGAGATCGCACACAGTTGAGTCTCTCCCTCCAAAGCATGGCGAAACCTTTCTTCTTCTGTCTCTCTTGGTCTGCGTGTAGGGAACCGGAAAGTCCCGCCTCTTCTGCCCAGCCATTGGCTACTAGCATCATTATTGACCGATCAAGAGCCAATTGGGGACTGGGCAGTGGTGGCGTATGCCTTTAATCCCAGCATTTGTGAGGCAGAAGCAGGCAGATTTCTGAGTTTGAGGTCAGCCTGGTTTTTAGAGAGTGAGTTCCAGGATAGCCAGGGCTATATAGAGAAACCCTCATCTCAGAAAAAAGCAAAACAAAAAAACCAAAAACAAACAAACAAAACAAAGAACCAATTGGGGAACAGAACTTTCAGCGTTCACACACAAATTCCCAATTAAAGCATCAGAACCACCCCCTACACTGGACTGTTAATTTTAAAAATTTAAGCAAAATAAACCCTCTCTTCTTCAAGTTGTTTGTGGCTACAGTGTTTATTGCAGTAACAGAAGGCAGACTGGAACAGTGGTTACTGCTTGCTTTGTTTTTCCAGGTTAGGATGATGTAACAGCTTCATAAAGTGTCCATCTTTAACAGAGCGTGAGGAATTCTGAATGGAAACAAGTCAAGAGAGGGAAAAGGAAGAAAAGGAGAAATGAGGAGAAATGAGATCAAAGATAAAAGGCATGTTTTCCCACACGTGAGAGGGAGAACATGCAGATAGAAAGAACCGTACAGAACCAGATCCCGAACTGAGTGGATACTGTTGGGTTTCAGATCCAGGACCAGCGGCTGAAGTGCATATTTAACATATCAAAGCAGACCCGGTGCTGGGCAGTGTTGGTGCACACCTATAATCCCAGCACTTGGGAGGCAGAGGCAGGCGGATTTCTGGGTTCGAGGCCAGCCTGGTCTACAGAGTGAGTTCCAGGACAGCCAGGGCTATACAGAGAAACCCTGTCTCAAAAAACAAACAAACAAACAAACAAACAAACAAACAAAAAACCAAAGCAGACCCGGCCTCCAGGTTCTCCCAGCATCCTTCAGTCCCTACCTGTTACAGGGCGTGGCTAGCATACCTGGGTGCCCTGGCTGATGTTTCCAACCCAAGCCGGGCTTCCCCTCAGCTAGTGGCTCTTCGCTATATACTCTAGACATTTTGATACTCTCTCTTCTCCTTCTGTGAGCCGCTTTCTCTCTTCTTCCTCCCCTTCCCCTCTCTCCCTTTCCAAGGCACTTCACTGACCCCCCCCTCCTGTGAGATCAGAGAACTAGACGAAGAGCTGCTCCCCCACCCCCAATAAACCTGCCTTCATACTTTAATTTGGCTTTAATGGGCTCATTTCGTCAGCAGAGATAACTTTTCAGATACAAATTCATTTCTTTAAGTGGCAAAAATATGAAATGCTACCCCCCTCCTTTGTTTGTTTGTTTTTGTTTGTTTGTGACGGGGCTTCTTCAAGTAGCCCTGGCTGTTCAGGAACTTGTTTTATAGACTGCCCCCATCCCCCAGCCACTCAATGCCAGCGGCTAGGCTACGTCATCACCAGTCGCCAACCCTTGTTTTCCTATGGTCTTAGGCAACCCCAGTGAAAGACCAGATAGATCCTCCAAAGGGATTTTGACCAACAGCTTGAGAACCACTGCCCTACAGGCTTGTCAACAGCCCAACCTTATAGAGGCATTTACTCTCTCAGGTGACACTAACTTGAGTCAAGTTGACTTAAACACGAGCCATGACAACCTCTCAGGTTAGTGATTCCATACTGTCACTTTGGGCCTTGAATCATCTTTTCTTCCAGGTGTGGGTCGGAAGCCATTCCTTTTTACAAGCTGAGTTCTATTGGATGTTTTATTATATGTCAAGTGTTAAAATTTTGTTTCTCTTCTTAAAAATTCTTTCCTACCTGCCATTCAACAGGGTCTGTCTATATAGCCAGGCTGGCCTCACATAATCATCCTTCCTCAGTAACTTGTTTGTGAGTAACAAGCATGAAACACCTTCAGACAGTTATTTGCAAAGATTACCTTAATTTTTTTAAGACCTTAAAAACAGTTAGCCGGGCAGCGGTGGTGGTGCACGCCTTTAATTCCAGCACTTGGGAGGCAGAGGAAGGTGGATTTCTGAGTTCGAGGCTAGCCTGGTCTACAGAGTGAGTTCCAGGACAGCCAGGGCTACACAGAGAAACCCTGTCTCGAAGAAAAAAAAAAAAACACTGTTAAAATTTTGTTTTGTTTTGTTTTGCTAGGGACTGAGCCCAGAGACTTCCACAAGGTCAGCAAGAGCTCTGTCACTGATCTATATTGCCAATCCTGTGACAGCTCAGTTTATATTTTTTTAATATTAAAATTAGTGTTTCTCTTATAGTACCTATTACTAAGACATGAGCTTTATAAAAGATCTCTAATAGCCCTGTATGTCCAGAGATGTCCCTGAAGTCTGAATGCATAGGAGAACCTGGAAATCTTTACTCTTTCCTTTGGGGATTTCACACTGCACACACAGAGAAGCACTCAGCTAAGAAATCTTAGAGGTCTGTGTGAAGATTTCTAGGGCTTTTTCATATTCAGCTTGCATCCTTCTGTTATTCTGTTCTGAAAATTTTAGCCACTTCGGCATCATGAAACTAGTATTTAGATCTTTCTAGATGAGTGAAATTAACATATTCCATTTGGTTTTTCTTTCCCAGTGTCTGTATCTAACAATATTTCCCCTTTGAAGGGTTGGCGAATACAACCTTGTACTTTTACAAATACTTTGCCTGAGCACCTTTCTTTCTAACCTTTGTATTTAAATCTGTTGAACTTACTTTTGAATAAATTTTGACTGTACGTCAAACTGGTTCGTCCTGATTTTTTTTTTTCCAGAAGACACTGAGGGTCCACCTCTGCCCGAGTGGAAGTCCCTAGGAGATAAGGGGCTCCTGAGACTGTGGGCAGCAGTTCTGGGCTGTCTCATCCTTGCTTCCACTGGCATGCTGAAATTTGTCGTGTGTCTGAGATTTCACAAGATTTGTCTGGGAACCCTACGTGTAGACAGAGCTCTGGGACAGTTGTGGAGTTGATTTTACTTTTCTGTCCAGAATAAAAATCTTGAATACGCTGTAGCCATACTACTACCACAGAGCTGTTTCTTATATGCTGTCTAGCTTTCTAGCCATTTACAATAGGAGAGTAATACTGTACAAGTTATTCCTTGGTTAGAAATACAGGTCCATAGTTGGGCTTGGTGGCACATATCTACAATCTTGCACTCAGGAGATGGAAACAGGATTGGTAGTTCCCGGCTGGCTTTAGCTACAAAGTAAGACCCTTTCTCAAAATCAAACCAAACAGTACTGACCCATCTAGAATTCTCTATAGAGATCACTTAAAATGAGTACATAAAGCTGAGTGTGGTGGCTCTAATTCCAGTACCTTAGGGGCAGAGGCAGGAAGATCACTACAAGTTTAAGGGGCCAGCTTGGTCTACACATCCAGAGTCTATCTGTTATGGTTTGTATATGCTTTTCCCAGGGAGTGGCACTATTAGGAGGTGTGGCCTTGTTGGAGTAGGTGTGTCACTGTGGGTGTGGGCTTAAGATCTTCACCCTAGTTGCCTGGAAGTCAGTCTACCACTAGCAGCTTTCAGATGAAGAGATAGACTCTCAGCTCCTCCTGCACCATATCTGCCTGGATGCTGCCATGTTTCTGCCTTGATGACAATGGACTGAACCTCTGAACTTGTAAGCCAGCCCCAATTAAATGTTGTCTTTTATAAAACTTGCATTGGTCATGGTGTCTGTTCACAGCAGTAAAACCCTAACTAAGACACTATCTCACTGTGCCTCTCGAGGAGTAAATCAGTGAGTGGCTTCTTCTTATGGCAGACTTTAAGGTATCCCCATGAGAATGAGCTAACCCATTATTTGGAGGCTCTGTCTGACATTTGGTGTTAATATAATTAAATAACAGCTTCTGCCTCTGTCTCTGTGTTCACCTTTAAAATAATTTCCCCCAAGCTTTGAGGTCATCATAAGCTTTTTAACTGCCTTAATGCCAGGTGACCCGGGGAATGCTAAGTCTGTGGAGGTTTTCTTATCATTGCTTACCTCCTACCCCTTTCATTATCTAACTATTTTCTTGTTTTTTTTTTTTTTGTTGTTGTTGTTGTTTGTTTTTAAATCTTTGGGAAAGACCCAGTAAAAAGCCAGGCTCTCTTCTTAATGGAGAGGAAATGGAGCCAGCGCAGATGCCTGTCAACAGATGGATGGGTATTGAAAGAGTGGCACACATACACATGGGAGTTTTCTCGGTGGTAAAGAAAAACAAAATTACAAAATGTGAAGGAAAATAAATGTAGCTTGAAAATCTCACACTGAGTCAAGTGATCCAAACAAAGAGACGGGATGGTGGGCGGTGGGTGGTGGGTGGTGGGTGGTGGGTGGTGGGCGGTGGGTGGTGGGCGGTGGGTGGTGGGCATGATAATGGTGGCAGAATCAGAGAGTAAAGTCATCAATGCAGATACAATACTGTAAACACGTAAAAGATGAGCCTGAGAGGTTCAGAACAATTGTATAAAGCCCACACTGCCAGGACCAGAATTAAAACCCGGTCATTTCTCATAGGAAGCCTTTCTCCATCTCAGAGCTTTCCCAGGTCCTCCAAAGAGATCAGAGTAGTTTGGGGTTCAGTGTTCTGACACAATACTTCCTTTAATGCAATCCCTTTCAAGATATCTGACAGATACAATACGAGACAAAGATTTGGGAGCAACAGAATAAACAAGATACCACTCACAGACCACATGAAGCACAAGAAGAAAGAAGACCAAAGTGTGGTTTTTCTGAGAAAAGGAACAAAATACTCACAGGAGCAATTATGGAGACAAAGCATGGGGCAGAAACTGAAGGAAAGGCCACCCAGAGACTGTCCTACCTGGGGATTCATCCTGTAAACAGTCACCAAACCCTGACACTATTATGAATGACAAGTGCTTGCTGAAAGGAACCTGATATGGCTGTCTCCTGAGAGGCCCTGCCCGAGCCTTACACATACAGAGGCAGATGCTCGCAGCCAACCATTGGACAGAGCGCGGTGTCCCCAATGGAGGAGTTGGAGGGAGGACTGGAAGAGCTGAAGAGGTTTGCAGCCCCATGGGAAGAACTACGATGTCAGTCAACCAGAACCCCCAGGGCTCCTAGGGACCAAGGGGTACATATGGCTCCAGCCGCAACTGTGGCAGAGGAATGCCTTGTTGGGCATTGGTGGGAGGAGAGGTCCTTGGTCCTATGAAGGCTCAATAGATGCTCCAGCGTGGGGAAATCAAGCGGTGGGGGTAGGTGGGAGTGGGTTGGGCAAAGGGGCATCTTCTTGGAGGCAGGGGGTGGGAGGATGGGTTGGGGGTTTTCTGGGTGGGAGGAAACAGGGAAAGGGTATAACATTTGAAATGAAAAGGAAGGATATATTCAATAAAAAATAATAGATTTGGGAGCAAATAGTTTTTTTGACGTGAAGAAAAAGCTAGAAAACCTAGGCAAGACAGGAGAAACAGCCAGTCAAGTTTATGAAATCAAACCAGCAGAACAGCCAGGGCGGACGCAGGTGTCCTGTAGGCAAATTTGGTGCGCCTATGCAGGAAGCATGAATAATAAATATTCTTCCTTGCCCATCCCAGGGAATGGGATCAGGGTCTGGCCTGGGTCTGGGTCTAGGGAAATCATAGGAGAAAGCAATACTAAGTGCTGGAAGTTGGCAAGTGGGCTTGACTGGGCACTGAAGTGGTAGTAGGCTCCAGCAAGAAGGCGCTGCACAGGCCCATGAACAGCACTAGCACTGTTGTCAGATGCACTTTTCATCATTCGAACTGGAGATAGCTTTAAATCCTAGAGAGCTTTTCACACGTACCGTCTCGTAAGGCCATTTATAAGTGCTGTATCATGAAACAGAAAAGTCAGACGGAAAAATATCCTGGTCATTGGTACTGAAATACCTTCTAAGACATGCATCTGGCCTCTTCCTGAGTACTTGTGAATCTCAAAATTTTCCTTTGTTTTTTCAAAGACCTGGTCATCCTTATTTTGGAGACTCATAAAACTCATTTGGTGGGACAGGCATGGGAGTGGGCAAATTTAGAAGAGGATTATTGAGTATTTGGGATCTCACTCTAAAAAACCTCTTTCGGAAACACACAAGCTTAGAGAGCATCTTAGAACCTCACCAAATGATACAAACACAAAATAATATGGGTGGTTTAAGTCAATCAATTAAATGCATTAAGATGTTATTATTAGTCATACATATACATATATTTGGGGACATTTTATGTGTGCCTGTGAATGCAGTTTCCTGAGTTATCTAGGAGAGGATACCAGATCCTCTGAAGCTGGAGTCACAGGCAGTTGGGAGCCACCTGATGAGGGTGCTGAGACCTGAACCTAGGTCTCTGTAAGAGCAGGAGGTGTTCCTAACCACGAGGGCACCTCTCCAGCCCACATACATTACACATTCTATAGTGTGTGTGTGGGGGGGGTGGTGGTGGTACTATTCTTGGTGACTCCATTTAAATCAGAGTGTTTCTTCCTCCTGGGTCAGATGATGTGTGTTCCTTTCTGTAGAGGCATCTTGTTGAAGTCCCTGATGACCTCGAACTCAGAGATCTGCCTGTCTTAATCTTCTGGGATTCATAGCCACTATATCTCAAAATCTCCATTTCAAGAACCAGGTCAGAAACTTGTATCTCCCAGCCTCCAGATTAGAATCACAGGTGAGCCTTCCGATTCTGGACTGTAGTTCATTCCAGATAGAGTCAAGTTGACAACCAGGAATTGCCATTACACTCAGACTGGTAGAAGCCACGATTTTGAGTGGACATGGGAAGAGCTGGAGAAAAGGAGTGTGTGTGTGTGTGTGTGTGTGTGTGTGTGTGTGCGCGCGCGTGTGCGTGCGCACAATGTTGTTATATTTTCATTACAGCAAAATAAAAGTATGTCATAAGCTTAGCTGAAGTTGTTGACTGCATTTTTGTGCCATCTTAGAGAAAATCTAACAGTAAGAAATTATTTATAAGAGCTGGTGAGATGGCTCAGCAGTTAAGAGCACTGACTGCTCTTCTGAAGGTCCTGAGTTCAAATCCCAGCAACCACATGGTGGCTCACAACCATCTGTAACGAGATCTGATGCCCTCTTCTGGAGTGTCTGAAGATAGCTACGGTATAATTACATATAATAAATAAATCTTAATAAAAAAGAAATTAATTATATTTAATTTTTCCTTATAACATTAAATCTTTATTAGCAAGCTAATACGTTTTTAAATATCACTCCCCCAATAGAATTTGAATCATTATGTCAGCAGGGAAGCACTGAACTGAAATAGACGGCGTAGTCATCATTATCATCTTCCTCTTCTATCCAGTTTCATTTATTTTCAGCTCTTCTAAGGATTGATTTTCATTTCTTGGGCACTGGGGTTTTGTATGCATGTCTGTCGTCTGTCTACGTGAAGGTGTCCGATCCCCGGGGCCTGGAGTAACAGGTAGTTGTGAGCTGCCATGTAAGTATTGGGACTTGAACCCAGGCCCTCTGGACGAACAGCCAGAGTTCCTAACTGCTGAGTCATCTCTTCAGCTCCACACTGTTTTAAGGAAAAGTGAACTCGAGCCACGATCTACCACTTCAGATGAACCTTTCCTGAAACCAGGGCATTTTCATCTCATGTTCCAGGGCTGGGCTGTCTTACCTCTGGCCTCTTTAGTTTAACCAGCAATGCTAGGAAGACAAAAGAAGCATGTTTGGGGACAAAGAGTCACCAGAGCAGGGACACACACACACACACACACACACACACACACACACACCCCTCTGAACAGCGATGAGCATCTTGGGCCCTATTCAATTCCATGGTCCTTATATCTGGACAGAAGAATGGAAAGGCTGACAGCTTTGACATGGTTTTAGATGCATGTCCAAAAAGGCTTATGGTGGCATTTTAGGAACAAAATCCCAACTCACCATCTTATGCCTTTGCATAATTGGATACACATCATGAGAAGGGACAAGCACTATAAGTGCGACCTGATGTATGGAAATAGAAAGTCACCCATACAACATCCCTAGTAATCAACCACATTCCTCCTTCTTCCTAATCCCCTATAGGAGAGCCCGGAGCAGTACTGGACCTCTCCTATGTGCTCCTGTGGCCTGCTGCTATATTGCGATGTGTTTTCTGACATGTCCTAGCGACCTGTGTAACTTGTCTCTTTGAATAAGAAGCCAAGGACCTAGAGACATCTGACCTCAGGCTCAACCTGTGGCCACACTGGGCAGAACTGGACTTGGTGCGGCACCAGGAACCTTGCTCTCAAGCCTGCTTAGATCCATTCTGGAATTGTGCTTTGCTTCTTGTCTTCAAAGCTTCTCCAAAGCACAGCAGCCATCCAGACGAGGCTACAGTATGGACTGAAACTGCTCCAGTGGCCGATTCCCGTTCCGCTCCCATCAACGCAGCATTTTAATTATTTAAAAAGCTTCATTACAGTTTCTATCTGAAACATTCCCCGTCTGTTGCTGCTGTCTGGGGTTGGAGCCTTTAGGGGAAGGTCTGGCTGGCAGAGAAGTGTCAGTATGGGCGAGTCTTCCAAAGTCTAGCCTGCTCCTCAGTTCCAGAGCCGCTGTCTGCTGTCTGCTTTGCTAGCATGTACACAGCTGCTCACCGACCTCTCTCCACCACGCTTCCCCACCCAGGATGAACTGAACCCCTCTAAAAGTATAAGGTGAAATTCCTAGTTTGCCACAAATTTTGCCATAGGAATGCCAAAGTAAGACATTTCAATTTTATCTTTTTTTTTTTTCCTTTTTCTGAGACAGGTTCTCACTATGCAGCCCTCAAACACCCCAAAACTAGGATTACAGATGTGCACCACTCCACCTACTTTTCAAGTTAACTGCATCTGGAATCAACTAAAACCCAAGGAGCTGGGCACACCTGTGAGGTTTTCCTTGGATTATTTGAGGTGGGAAGACCCACCCTGAATCTGGATCACACCTTCTGGTTGGTGATCGCCTATCTGAAAGCACATGGAAGGAAGCTTTTCCTATTTGCCTGTTTGCCATTATGCTTGCTGGCACGCTCACCTACCCTGCTGCTGGGTCATTCCTTTGCTGACACTCAAATGTACTTCTTCAAGATTCCAATGTATTTTGAAGACCAGCTGAGTCATCCAGCCTTATGGACTGAACAACTCTTGGATTCTTGACTTTCTGTCAGAAGACGGTCATTGTTGGACTGGTCAGACTACAGCTGGAGAACCACTCTAATAAATCCCATATATAAATTCAGTCTATCAGCAATGTTCCTGTAGAGAACTAATTCAGACTGTGGTACCAGAAGTGGGGTAGGTCTTCTGACTTCAAATGATCCAATCAAGAAAACTTCCTTACAGGTGTGCCCAGATGCTTCTGTTTTAGGTGATTGCACATATAGTTGTGGCAGGATTTTCCCTGTCCAATTAATTTAAATATTAGTGCAGTAGGAGGTCTGTGATTGGACAGGGAAAGGGGAGGTGGAGCTAAGAGTTGCAGAGACAGGGAGTGACTCAGAAGTGAGGAAGAAGAAAGATGGAGCAAGAGGAAGGTGATTCAGATTCTGCATGGCTTTAAATATCTAATCCCAGGTAGCTATAAATATGATAAAGGATAGATAATTGGGATAACTTGTCTATTCTAGGTGGGCAGCTTGTATCATTATCTATTGGCTCTGAAACTATTGTGTGGGAATCTTGTGAATTGGGAATTTATTGATATATAAATTTGACTGGTTAACTATGAGCTTCAAGAGTTTTGTTTAACTGGGTTACTGGAATGTGGGACCGCGGGCCACAGGGTATTTATGGTTGAGAAGGTACGGGCGGCACTGAGACGAACGAACCAGAGCTGGGAAGATGCTGGGAAGGTTGCTGTGCGGGCTAGCTTAGAGACAGAGGCGGGAAGTCGCTAGTCTTTTTTAATATTTGCTGCAACATAGAGTCAAGGCGATACTAAGATTAGTCATCACACAAGATGTCACCACTGTGTCGCCTGCATAGACAGCAAACGTGATGACCCAAGGCATGGGCCACCATGCCTAGCTTCCTTTCTGTCAATGCTATACTCGGGGTTTCCTGTTAGTAGCAAAATGTTTCTTAACTGGGTCTTCACATGCTTATGTGAACTTTCTCTGGATCCTGTATATTTTTGGTTATTTATTAGCTTAAGGTATATTATTACACTGATTTTTCTCGGCTTTTTTTTTTTTTTTTTTTTTTTTTTTGGTATTAGCAAGCTTGTTCTTTCATATCCATGGTTACTCTTTTTTCTTTGTAATTGCTTAACTTTCTGAGCAGCACGTTTCAACTTGTCAGGGATGGCTTTAGACTGTGCCAGTCTGAATGCAGTCATAGTAGCACTGCACATGCTCCCCTGCCCCTTCTAAAATTAGTGTGATTAGTCATTTGGATGCTGCTGGAGAACTTAGACAAAACATGTTGCTCTGTTTCTAAAAAATTCATGAAGTTTTTGTTTCCCGAGACGAGGTTTTGCTGTATAGCCTAGCTGTCTCAGAGTGGGAGTTCAGGACTTGGACATGTTAAGCCCACACCCTATGACTGGGCACGCTGCTAGCCCTAGGCATTTGATAACTGTAGCTTTCTAAACTGTTGAGCCAATGAAATGAATTTATGGGACACGGAAGTGACAGTTAACTGTGAGAGAATTGTGAAACAAACCTGAATGCAAACAGAAGAGCCTGAGAAGGCGCTCAGCCTGGAGTCCAGTAACACAAGCGCTTCTGTAACTTACGGGAGTGGGGGTGGGGCTGGAGATGAGCTACTGTCTAAGAGCTCCTGCTACCCTTCCAGAGTTCAGTTCTCAACACCCAGGCTGGGCAGGTCACAATGGCCTGGAACTCTAGCCCCAGGGAATCGGATGTCCTTCCTAGCCTCCATGAACACTAGGACATGTGAATACATTCATGTTTCTCTTCTTTACTGGCTACTCAAGGAATTTTAGTTATCACGTTTCTGGTGGTGCTAGAGATCCATCCCAGGGCCATGGTTAACCAACACACAGTTACCCACCTCATATGCCGGCTCCGTTGGCCAGGTTTCCTGTGGGGCTGTTTAGGGCTCGCCGCGCACGCTCTGTGCACAGCGTCTCACTCACCCCGACGTAGTGGTGGCTCTTCCTCGTGTCCTATGGACTCGGCTGTCCTTGTGTTTTTATTTTCTGGTAAACCTAGAAGGCTTAGAGGCTTTGACACTCAGAAAGGCTTCAAATACTATGAAGACTTTGATGGTAGTATAGGCGGCTTCTGATTTTGCAAAAGAAACAATGTACGTAAAGGCAAATGTTTCACCAGACTAAATAATATAGAGTTCTATTTACAAGTTTTGATTTATAGTTTATGCATTCACTGAGTATCAAAGGAACAGTTCATTTCTTTTTCTTTTTTGCAATAAAGGGTTGCTCTGCAGCCCAGTGTGGCTTGAAACTCACGGCAACTGTGAACTACCATCCCAAGCTCTTGTTTTAAAATTCTGATTCAGACTGCCCCATGTCCACAAATCCGCCTCCCCACGCCAACTTCTGTTGTGAGCAGTCACTTTGGAATATCTTAAGCTTTTATTCCTGTGATGCAGGCATCAAATGCATTGACCATGTGTGGCACGCACTCTTCCACTGGCAGTTCACCTCAACCATGTACCAGTTATTTTTTTGGTGGGTGGGGGGAATTCTAACTCTGAGTTACTAAAGGAAAAACACTACAAAACAGCATTCCTCACTTTTTTCCAATACAGGAGTTTGTTGTTTTCTGTGATAGGGGGTACTCAGCTCCAGATGGCCTTGAACTTCTGTTCCTGTGAGCTCAGATTACAGGTGTGTGCCTTAGTGCCGCGATGAATTATATTCTTAAATCAGACTATTAAAGCCTTTTCCTGAGCGTTCTAATTGTATTACGCATGTTTAGTCATGGATGCCAAGAGGAAATACAACGTCTGAGTCCATCTGGCTCCACACAAGCCAATCTGACAGCTTTCAGCTGAACACCATTTGTAGATGCTATTCTTCCTGCTCTTCCTTTTGCTGTTTTTAAAGCTCAAATGTCAAGCAGGTCACTTCCAGGTTAGCAGTGTTCGCTTCCTTCCTCAGCATTACTCAGCCCTATTTAGTCAGAGGTATCATCTATTTGGAAATAGGATAAACGTGTCTCTCATTTCTGAAAACGGTACCTCAGTCTAATTTCTAGTTTAAACTGTTCTCAGTGTTATAATTTGTAGTAAATTGGCAGTAGAAAAAAATTCTTATTTGCGTAGTCACACCGTGGATTAGGTGCTGCCATACTAAAAAGTTATTTCAAAATAAGTTAGCACTAATTAAATCATTAAGAAACAGGAAAGGAACATTATGATGAAAGTTTAGTCATTTAAGATACAGAATTAAGGATTGGAGAGCAAATCAATTTGTGCTGTAAAGTCCAAAGGGGTCACTGGAGGAATCCCAGCACCCAGCAGACTGAGGCAGGAGGATAGCACAGTCAAGGCAGCCTGGACTCTATAGCTAGAATACAAAAGAATCACAGTTTTATTACTTAAAAGAAGCTAATGGGATCTAGCAGCCTCACCACAACATTGCTAGTGAATTTAACCTAGAGCAAGCAACCTGGGTTTGTTTCTGCGTTTCTAAAATGCAGGGTCAGGTTGTACAATCACCAAGCTTAAGATTTCCAGGTTTACTTTGCTTTCTGTACTGTAATAGCTGTCTAGGGAAAGTTGTCCTAAGACAAGTTTTGGTTACGTAGAATTCATAAATGTACCAAGAATATGACAATTGCTACCAGTTACAATTTCAAAACTCATTTATTAAGCTCTTAAATAGAACACCTATACATATAAGCCATCAAGAAAAAGCTGTCCAGGTGGTAGTGGTACATGCCTTTAATCCCTGCAGTTGGGAGGCAGAGGCTGACGGTTCTCTTGAGTGTGAAAGCCTATCTCAAACAAACAGACAGACAGACTTACATAGAGAACTGGCAAATTTGCCAAAGGCCCAGGTTCAGAAAAGTCTGACACTGATAAGCTTTATGTTATAGTTTTCTGATCTACCAAAAGGCAAGTATGTAGTAACGAGCCTACATAAAAACCCACAAAGCTCTCAAATATACAATTTAACACTGCCTCTTAAACCACAAACCAAATAAAAATTAGCAGAAGGAAATAATGATGGCGGAGATAAATGAAAGAGACTGATAAAGAAAACGATAGAAATGATCAATGAAACATATTTAAACTGGCCTGAGACAAGTCCTTACTATGTAGCTCTGGCTGATAAAAAAACTCAGGACACACCTACACAAGCCTCATTAGTGCAAGGGTTACAGGCATTTGCACACCTGGCCAAAGAGCTGGCTTTCTGAAAAGACTTAGAAACCTTTACTTGGACTAAGCAAGAAAAGTGGTGAAAAACATAATAACCAACATCATTCAAGGGCTCATTAGAGACTATCCGGAAGAATTATATGCTAACCAACTGAAAAATCCTCTAGAACAAAATCCTCAATACCTATGATGTATGGAAATAGATCCATGAGATCATTAAACCACTTAGACCAGTTAACAGGAGACTGAATCTGTAGTTGAATCTCTCAACCCAAAGCAGAGTCAAATGACTTCATGGATGGATTCTGTCAAAAGTAAGAGAATTAAAATTACTTTCTTTCAACCTGTTCTAAAGGCATAGAAGGGAGGGAGTCTCCCTGTTTAACTGGGACCCACTTGGTATCTAGCTGTTAAGTGCTATTTTGGGCGGGTGTGGGATCTTTACAGAAGATGTGGCCAGACTGGAGGAAGAGGGTCACAGGAATGAGCTTAACGGGTTACTACCCAGGTCTGGGCCGAGTACAGACGGCACTTCAGTGATGTGAACACGAAGCCCGTCTCCCGCTGCCATAAACGGTACCATCCTGGCTAGAAGAGACTGTACCCTCAAATGGCTTGCCAAGATAAATCTCCCTCCTTCAAACTGCTTCTGATCATGTATTTTGGTCACAGTGGCACACTTGCCAAACCCATTCTATGCAGCTGGCACCACATAAGGACAGAAACCATCAATATTCCTCATGAACAGAGATGCAAAACGCTTGCACAAAGAACAAGACAACCAGCGATGTCGGCACACAGAGGTGGGACAGTGAGGGGTTATGAAAGGACGCACTGATATCTGCAAGCCACTGAAAGGCCTCACAACACAGACAAATCAACAGCCTACCTTTGGACATCTGGTTTCTAAAACTAAGAGAATTTAAATGTTGTTGTCAAACCCCACAATGGCAGTAAACTGAATTTAACACCGTATTTTTAAAAACCATGTTAGGTTGGTTGGTTTAGTCCTAGAGAGATGAGCAGGCCAATCACCTAATGAAATGAAGGACTACAGGGGAGACGATCATCTCAACATGCAGACAAGGATTGGATAAAGCTCAACGATGCACTGATAAAAACTCTAAGCAAATTCAGGAAAACCGCCTTAGCCTAACAAGTACATATGACAAAGCCACGGTCAGTGTCACAGTGAGTGGAGAGAAGCTGAGAGCAGAAGCAACAGCAACACCACGGGCACGGCTCCTCTTCAGTACAGCATGAAGAGACCTGGTTAG
This sequence comes from Apodemus agrarius, assembly GCA_964023405.1. NCBI lineage: Eukaryota > Metazoa > Chordata > Mammalia > Rodentia > Muridae > Apodemus > Apodemus agrarius. Next base: position 160,075,519 of record OZ030005.1, on the reverse strand, counting down.
AAAAGCCACACAGGAACACAAAAAGCATACAAATAGGAAGGAAATCAAATTATTCCTGTGTGCAGATGATCCTGTTATTTAGAAAAAACCCAAGACTCTTAAAAAAAAAAAAAAACAAATTCTATAAGGTAGGATACAAAATTAGTAGCTTTTCTATATATCAGAACAAAAATCTGCTAAAACCCAGCTAGGTGGAGGTGGTACACGCCTTTAGTCCCAGCACTAGGGAGGCAGAGGCAAGTGGATCCCTGGATTTGCTGCCAGCCTGATCTACAGAGTGAGTTCCAGGCAAAGAGAAACCTGTCTTAAAAAACAAGAAAAAAAAAAAAAAAGAAATCTGCTAAAATAATGAAAGCAGTCTTAAAACAACTATAACAACAACAAAATGATATAAAACTTAACCAAAGAAGTCCTCTGTAACAATTACAAAACACTGATGGGAAATATTAGACACAAAAAGTATAATGCAAATACCTTCCATGTTCACTGACTGAAGAATCAACATTTTTTTAAAAAGTCCACATTTCTTAAAGTGCTTTCTATTTGGACTCAACTCCCATCAAAATACCAGTATTCTTCTTCACAGAACTAAGAACTAGAAATAACAATGCTGAAGTCCATATGTAAGCACCAAAGACTCCAAATAGCAATTTTGGGCAAAATGACCCAAGCAAGGTATGCGTCACAACACTGTAAGCCATTCTAAAGGGGCCGTAACAACCAAACTTGACATGCTGTTAGCCTAAAACCAGCCTCTCCAACAATAAAGACAGATATAAATACACACACCTCACAGCCAGCTCATTCTCACCTAAAGCACCACAGACATGGCCAGGAGAAAGGGCAGCGACTTCAGTAGACAGTTCCAGGAAGCTGAATGGCAAGAGGCAACTCTCTTCTATTTTATGCAAAACAACAACTCAAGGTGGATCAAGGGCCTAAATGAAAGAGCTCACACTCTCAAACTCTAGGGAAAATAGAAATGAAATAGTTGAGAAACTGGTAAGCGCAATGGCTCTTTGGATAGGACCCTAAACACAGGAAACAATAGTAAGAATCAGATGTGTGACCACACTGAATACATTTGCTTTATACTCTTTTGTTGTGTCTGTTTTTCTTTTGAGACAGGGTTTCTATGTACCCTGGCTGGCCTCAAACTCAGAGATCCAACTGCCTCTGCCTTCAAAGTGTAGGGATTAAAGGTGTGTGCCACCAACACCTGACTCTGCTTTTCACTGTTAATCTGGATCTTTAATGGGTTTATTAAAGATGTATGCCAAGCCTGGCTTATTAGGGCTGCCAGGGAATAAGCTCTGACCTTAACTCTGGCCACAGCTGGACAGGAGCTGAGACAGTGAGAGGCTGGACACTTTGACTTACTGAGCTATGCATACTGCTTGCCCTCTAATTAAACTTAAACCTAATGTCAGGACTCCAAAGACGGACCTGGAAAGAGGGCTCTGCAGACCTCTGCCTTTCTCCCCACTGTGGGCCTCTGCTTTCTGGCTTACTTTTTACTACTGTTTAACTGGCTTCTTAAAACTGTCAGAGTCCAGGCTCCCACCAATTAAATAATTAGTACAGTAACAAGCAGATTAGTGAACAAGTGAAATGTGTCACATGCCCACAACAGAGCATTACTTTAACTATAAGGACTGAAATCCTGCCATATGCAATAAGATGAATGAAATTAAAGAAGATTATGTTAAGTAAATGAGCCAGATATAAAATGATAAGCATATTTTCTTTTCTATGTAGAAGCTAGAACAGTTCATCTAAAAGTAGACCACTGAAGAAGGGCATGGTGGCACACCTCTGATCCCAGCACTTGGGAGGCAGAGACAGGTGCATCTCTGTGACTGCAGGGTCAGCCTGTTCTACATAGCAAGTTCCAGGATAGCCAGGGCTACATAGTGAGACCTGGTGTCAAAAAAATCAAACCAGCCAACCAACCAACAAACCAACCAAAACAAATGTAGGCTTCTTATTGTCAGAGACAGGGAAGGAGGTGGAAACCAGAAGGCTACAGCCATTCACATGTGTGGAAATATCAAAGTACCCTTCAGTGTGGGGGTAAGGAGTTCAGAAGAAGGCAAACAAGCAGAGCCGAGTGATACATTTGTTGTTTTACTGTTAATTTGACATATCTGAACCAAAGCATTCACAATATTTGATATACTTTGAAGATCATATACTATAATCTTAGACATAACCACAGAACAAGCAGAACAATTAAAACTACATAAGGCCTTAAAAACATATCCACAGTGTGTATTATTTCAATTCTCATTCATTACAAATTAGACTATATACCATTAGTTTAATTTTTATTTTTCTTTCATTTATTCAGGCAGGATTCATTCAAGGAAAGGCAACTTAGTTTTTGTGTGTGAGCTTTATTTTTTTACTATACTGGTTAATATAAAACATATGGCATGTTTTCTTATCCCCTGCATTCAGGAGGGAACCCATGACATTTTCAGATAGTAATTCATAAGAATAGGCCCTACTCTTAAAAACAGCCAAGATGGAAAGGAACCGAACAGCCAGTCTCTCTGTGGTCTTGAAGATCAATTAATGGAGTTTCAAGTATTCATATAAGGAAGACTACTACAATTCTAATAATTAGTCAAATTTAAAACAACATTGCATACAAAATCATTCTTGAAGCTCTAAATGTCCTTTAGATAACTGAATGAAAATGTTAAGTAGTTGTCTCACAGTACCAAACATAAATCAGAGTTAGTTAAAATCCAGCGCCATCAGGACTTCTCATTTACACGATGAATAGCTGGTAAGTTAACAGATGGCATAAAAATTAAGACTTCATTTTTTTAAAAGGATAAATGTACTATAATTGGAGAATACAGAAAAGTCAATGTATTTTTTTTACAATAAAATAACCATTTAAGCCTCTATCCCTGTACAATAGAGTATACATCAACTCAACGTGGATGTTTTCATAGTTTTTTTTTTACAGTTTATTCTGAGTACTTGAATTGCTTTAGATATACAGCTTTTTGAAAGAATATTACATTTATATACCAGGATATTTAGTACATTGAGATGTTTAAAAATATTTATAAATTTGCTTTTGATATGCAAAAGCATTTGACAATACTTTTACAGCATTTGATTTTATAGAATTAAAATTTCATACAGTACTCATCTTGATGTTTAAAAAAAATTCACAGAAAAAAATATAAATTACACAGCCTGACTGCATGATACTGCTATTTCCAGTTTCAAGTTATGGTAATTAAAACCTTCATTAAGTCTGTTAACAAATCATTACCTGTACAGTTATGAAGGCAACTTACATGATTTGTAAACAAAACCTTCAGGTTTTATGTTATTTACCAAGGAGTGCAGTTCAGCAAGAAAAGAAAACCCAGTATGCAAATTTACAGAGTAGTTTACAAATTTACCAGTTCCTGTGACACAAACTGTTTTAACCTCTCAAGGTATTGTCCGTAAAGCTCCACGTCATTGTGCCCTGCCCCTTCAACCCAGAGAGGCTCCACGGGTCTTTGGCACCGCTCAAACAATGCGAGGCCATGAGAAAAGTCAATGACTTCATCTTCAGTCCCATGAATTATTAATACTGGAGAGGTTATCTTAGAGATTTTGTCAATGCTAAAGAGAATAAGAGAAAGGAAAAAAAGGTCAATGAATTATATAAAAAAGTTTCCTGTGTTAGAACAGAAAATTCAAACATTAGAACTGTACAAAACAGCTTTAGGGATAGAAACCACTTAAGTTTCAGTAAGATCCAAAAGCCATCGATCCTTTCCATGACCTCGCTGGCACTGAACGAAGTTACCTTTGCAGTTGTTCTGCTTGAGTCCCTCACTGCCACCCTTACACGGAAGGGCTGGCCCTCTATGCCCAGTTTCCCCTAGGCTTCAAGAACCATAACCCAAGGACCACGCCTGACTGGGCTAACTTCATTCCCTACTGCACGCATTTTACTCTATCAGTTATTAAAACTCCAGCAAAATCCTTTGGGTTTGTTCTGGTTTAAGGTTTAAGGTTAAAATCAGAGAGAAAACATAAAAGAAGTTTGAAGCTACAAATGTGGAAGGTCTGCAGATGTAGGAGTCTCTTTAGGGGAAGGGACTATATGCACAGCACCCCGAAGGCTGACTCTGGGGGCCTGTTTGGGTTCTGAAAATGCTCTACTATAGCAGGCTTCATCATCCAAAACAGAGGTCCCCAGAGCTGTATTTGCATAGCGTTATCAGAGCAGCTCTTTGGGCTCTTTGGTTCTCTACTCTGAACATAAGAATACTCAGATCCTGAGTGATCAGATACTGAGGAAAACACGTCAAATGTAAGACAGAGACCAAAACAGACTTTTAGAAAGGCAACTTGGAAAAAGAAACAATGCAAAGAAATCTTACAAACATGTTTTCTGAATTTTGCCCCCTCTGGACAGAGAAAACACTTTAATGGAATCTTATAAGGAATAAGTTACTTAGTGAACTGATAAGCAATCTGCACTCTCAAGGCTATATTTCCTAATAAATGCAGAAATGTTTACTTAGAGGATTCAAGATTAAAATAGTATATTTTCTTTTTCAACTAGCTTATTCCTGAGAAATATCTAGGTATGTCAAACATAAAAAAAGTTCAGAGTATAAACCGGCAAAGCATCACCTCACCACCTCAGTTAAACAGACTAACTAGGTCCAGTGGCCAGGGAGCTCGAGAACTACTGTTTCTCGGACCCCTCGCCAGGCAGGTATTTACAAGTGAGCACCACTATGCCTACTTAAAAAAATAAGCTCTAGGGATTGAACTCAGGTCTTCCTGTTCACAGCTAAGTCACCTCTCTAGCCTAACACAGAGTAAATATTGTTTTTAAATAACTTTTGTTTTTCTGCTAAAGAACCAAGGGACACCTTCCTTGGCTTCTGGCCTGCCATTCACAAAAATATCCTTTGTATTTCTGCCAACTGAGGAAAGCAGACCAAATGAAACTGCCAGCTTTTCCCTTCTTGCTTTCTCTTCGTCCTTGAGAAAAATAGGCCACTAACTTTCTTCCAAGTGGGAAGAAGCAGGTGCAATCCCTCTTCGCGGGAAGTAAGAAGCAGCCCTTCTCTCAAATCCATCAACACTATGCATGGCAGCTCGCCTTGTTTCGGCCATTCAAGAGTTAACTTTCTTGGCACACACAAGTGGCAGGCACCATTCCTCCCCTTCCCCCACTTCTCTCTGGCCTGGCCTTTCACTAAACTTTATATTGTTTTAGTACCTACAGCAAGTCTGGGACCTTCCTCAAGTTCTTTGCAGAATCCCACATCCAGTCTGCTGCTCTGACCTGTTAATTTACATTCACCAAGTTGTTCTTTTGTCTAAGCACTAGTACACTGCTTACGATTTATGCCCTCATGCTCAAACATTTCAGTCTTTTTGTTTGTTTGTTTTTGGTTTTTTTATTTTTTATTTTTTTGGTTTTTCAAGACAGGGTTTCTCTGTGTAGCTCCGGCTGTCCTGGAACTCACTCTGTAAACCAGGCTGGCCTCGAACTCAGAAATCCGCCTGCCTCTGCCTCCCAAGTGCTGGGATTAAAGGCATGCGCCACCACCGCCCGGCCATTTCAGTCTTTTTATCAGTCATGTGCTAACAGCCTCTTCCACAATTCTGATGCCATCAATTATATGAAGTAGAGACTCAAGTGACAAATGTCATTGTAAGGTTCCTGGAGCTGAATGGTTTTCAATATTGAACTTACTTTGGGAATGCATCAAAACAGTAGGTCTTCTTGGTATCAGGGAAAGCAACTCGCATTCCTGAGGTCAAAGGAGAATGAAGAATAACAGCAGCACTCTCATAGCGAGCAGCGAGGTCCACAGATGGTACTGTCCCAATGCTCTGGCCATATATAATCACATTTTCAGGACGAATGCCATACCTAAGAAATTCAGAAGTTCAAAAAATAGTTGGAATAGTCCATTGTTTTAAAGATTTGCTACAAAATATCTCACAAGATGTCAATTTATATTTAAAAAATAAAATTTCTTAGCCATCATAATTTCTAATGTTACAATAAGCTCTAAACTCAATTACTTCATGCTCAGTTCTAATCTTTTAGAAAAGCAATTGCTAAAGTCTTGAAACTTCAATTTTATGGAACTCGGTAGTGGCGGCACACGCCTTTGATCCCAGCACATGTGAGGCAGAGATAGGCAGATTTCTGAGTTGGAGGCCAGCCTGGTCTACAGAGTGAGTTCCAGGACAGCCAGGGCTACACAGAGAAACTGTCATGAAACAACAACCAAAACATCCTTTAGTTTTATAAGTATTGCAGGTGTGAGTTACAACACCCAACTTGCACCTTAATAACTAAATTATTGTATGATTATTAATATTTACCTTCTTTATTTTATTTTGAGACAAGGTTTATGTGTAGCCCAGACAGTACTGGAACTTGCTCTTTAGGCTGGGGCAGCCTCAAACTTGGAGATCTGCCTGGGTTTACGTCCAAAGTGCTCGGATCAAAGGTGTGTCCCTCCACGCCAAGCTTATTGCCTGCCACTCTTTTTTTGAGACTGCCTTGTTATGTGGTACATTTCAGCTTCAGTTTCAATTCACTATGTAGCCCAGGCTGGCCTTAAATGCATGGACTATTCAGCTGTTCTATTTTAAAATATTATATCTGACAGTTGTATTAGATTCAAGTAGTAAATTCTAATAACTGGGGAATATTCTGTCACTTGCCCAGATGTAAACGGCTTCAACATTCTTAACGATAACCTTTATATAAATGTGAAAATTTTTATATAAAACACTGGGAACTAAACATAATTCTCTGCCTTCCTCTCTACAGTAATTTATTTTTTGAAGACAGGTTTCTCTGTGTCATAGTCCTGGTTGTCCTGGAACTCACTCTATAGATTAGGCTGGCCTTGAACTCAGAGAGATACATCTGCCTCTGCCTCCCAAAGGCATGTACCACCATGCCCGGCTTAAAAAGTAATTTTATCACTGTTAATAATTTACTACTTACATTTACTTTTCCTTACTTTTCAAATTAATGCTTTCATATTACTGCAACTGATTTCAGAATTCCCTCTACACAGAATTTTGCTATGAGGACATAACTTTATTGGAAAGGAAATATTTTAAAAAACATTTTAATAAATGTGGTTATACTGCTGGGCTGTGGTAGCACACACCTTTAATCCCCCAAGGTAGCTGTATCAATTCATAAAATTGAGGTTCTTCATGACATGATCAACATTAACACTGAATTAGGAAAAGTGGGTTCTTTATAGCCTATAGCTTCAGTTTAAATATTGTGGAAAAGGTAGGTTATCAATATGTAATGATAAACCATTTATATTAAGACATCTACCATTTATTATATACTAATCTGAATTATGAAGAACAACACTCTGGAATCTACAAAACTTATACCCAGAAAGGTTAATGAATTTCTTTTCTTATCTTTTTTTTTTTTAAAGATTTATTTATCTAATGTTGTATGAGCATCCTATCACTGACACTCCAGAAGAGGGCATCGGATTCAATTACAGGTGGTTGTGAGCCACCATGTGGTTGCTGGGAATTGAACTCAGGACCTCTGGAAGAGCAGACAACGCTCTTATCTACTGAGCCATCTCTCCAGCCCCCATTCTCATTAAAAGATTGGCATAAGTGAGATACATCTTGATTAACTTTATCAAAATATTACTTCAAAGAAAACTGAGATGATCTTTCCAAGTTTTAGTAGATTAAAATGTGAAGTAAAATGCTAACATGTCTTACTTAATAGTCAAACAAAAGGCAGGCTTCTATTATTAATGAGAGTGAACAAATAGTGAAATCACAGAATAAGAATGTGTATGTATTATGCCGGGCGGTGGTGGCGCACGCCTGTAATCCCAGCACTTGGGAGGTAGAGGCAGGCAGATTTCTGAGTTTGAGGCCAGCCTGGTCTACAGAGTGAGTTCCAGGACAGCCGGAGCTACACCGAGAAACCCTGTCTCAAAAAAACCAACCCCCCCCCCCCAAAAAAAAGAATGTGTGCATTATATCCTAATAACAAAGTTTGAGACGAAACATTTAAATGTTACTAGATTTAAATAAAAATATACTAAAAAACACATTCACATACACATAAATTGTGAGCTGTTTTTAAAGACTGCTTTGGCTATTTTATATATATTTTGGTTTTTCGATTTTGAATTTTGTTTTTTTTTTCAAGACAGGGTTTCTCTGTATAGCCCTGGCTGTCCTGGAACTCACTCTGTAGACCAGGGCTGGCCTCAAACTCAGAAATCGGCCTGTGTCTGCCTCCCAGAATGCTGGGATTACAGGCATGCGCCACCACCACCTGGCTAAAATTTTAATCTCTTAATGTAATACAAATAATATATGCAAATATCTTCAAATTTTATTTCAAAGCATCCATGTCAAAAATGCTTTCTGTTTTGCTGTTCTACAGTATAACTTATGCATCATAAGTGTAAAAATGATTACCTTGTCCGAAGAGCCAGCCAGGCAGCTTCAACATCTGCATACAGGTTCTTCTCTGTTGGCTTTCCAGAACTAGCACCATATCCAGAGTAATCATATGAGAATATATTACAATTAATCCGGGACCCCAGACCTATATAAAAACTGCTCATCTGACCAAGATCAACGGCATTTCCATGTGAGAAGAGTAAGGTATATTTAGCATTTGGTGAACATCGCACAAACATACAAGCAATTCTGTTGCCTTTACTGGTTCTTGTCATGAAACACTCAATAGCATCTTTTTCTCTGGATGAGTACTGCCAGTCTGCTCGTTCTGACAGGTGTAAGGTCCAGCGGCTTCCACTTTCATCGCACATCAGTGTGTAAGTTGGGTCAGGTGGCAAGAATGCTAGTTTTGAAGCAATTTTCCCTGGGCAAGGTGGGCAGCAGAAGAGGCAACATAGCTCACTAAATGAAAGATTATTCATCTTCTGAAAAAGAAGAGACATCAAATATTTTAATAACTTAATGTGGACTCTGCACTCTCATACAATAACAAATACACTTTCATACAATAACAAGGACATGTGTAAATATTATCTGTAGTCAATGTCTATTAACTATAACTTCAAGAAACCTCACAAATAGGTTTAATGACATTACTCTGGAAATACTTTAAATTCTGGAGTGAGGCAAGCATTTCTGAAAACAGACTCAAATACTGTATATTCCTAAAAGCAGTGATCATCCTATTTAATAAAACCATTTAAGGTTATCCACAATCAAAATAGAAGGTGTGTTTAGGTTTGTTGGTAATTTTTTGTGTAGCTTGATGGAAACTCAGAATTCTAAGGGAAGGTAAATAAACAAGAACATTTGGAGGCAACTATTGGTCAGCAATGTGGTGTTGTGTGTGTGTGTATATATATTCATTCATATTTATTTCCTGATACTTAAAAACACCTTACAAGTCGTTTGAGGAAAGAAATTTGCACAAGTGAGCTAGGGTAAGACACTAGTCACTGCCACATTCACACAGAAACAAGGTTTTGAACCCTTGAAGCAGTTCAACCAAATGCTAATCCTTTTACATTAAAACCCATTATTTCTGTCTATAGATTATGGCTCACATAAAATTCAAGAGAATTCAAATCACAATGACAAATAAGGTTAATAGTATAGTGGTATGAAATAAGGAATTGGGAAATCTTTTGGAACAACAACATGGAGACAAGTGGAGCAAGAGTTTCAACAGAAAAGCACTGGGCATACACTGGGACATCTGGCTTCAGAAGGGCACTGACACGCTTACGCCATGGAAGGAAAAGCCTACTACTAAGTCAGAGAGCCACTGAAATTATTTGTACATCTAAAGCAGCTATGATCAATCTTCAGTATTTTTCAGTCCTCAACTCAAGAGAAGAATAAGCACAGAGAAAAGAAGAAACACTGAATGGAGAGTCATAGCTGCCTTTTAGAAGGGGCTCTCACTACCAGCAAGTGCATGTAGGGTCAACTGAGCACCTACCCATTTTATTCACTGTCAGTGATTTCTTTATAAAAACCTTTCCCGCAGATACTAATTCATTAAACCATTTTCAGAAACCCTTTGATAGACACTGATCCAGCTGATCCAGCTGATCCAACCCACCTTGTAACTGAGGCACAAGTTACACAGTTATACAAACTGCCTGTGGTTACACATGGTAAATACTGGAAGAAAGAATGATTTTGGAGCCTTTGTTATAACCAACACTGGTCAGGAGGAGATAAGCAAATACATAAATGTTATCATTTGGGGTCCACGTGTTAAAGACTGGTTGCCCAGTGTGATGCGACTATAGATAGTGATGTAATTTCAAAGGGGACCATGGGGTCCTTTCTTTCTCTTTCACTGTTGCAATGAGGTGAGCAGGTTTGTACTACCTTGCTACACACGTTTACAGAAATAGGGTCAACTAATACTTCAAATCTGAGAGCCAAAATAAAAACATTTTTAAAGTTGATTATTTCAGATACTTTTAATAGTAGTCGTAGTAGTAGACTAAAACAACAGAATAGTATGTAAAATAGGAGGTTAGTTTTAAAAAAGACAATAAATTGAATAATCTTGGGAAATACATCAGTTTTTTTGGTAATGTGATGGTGAATATTGGCTGTCAATTTGATAGGATTTAGAATTACCATTGAGATGAAACTACAGGTTTATCAGTTTCCCAGATTAGGCTAGGTTCCCTGGAAGCAGGAAAACCTGCCATAAATGTGAAGAGCACCATTTTATGGGCTGGGATCTCAGACTGAGTAAGAAGGTCAAAGAAACTGGGAGTTCAGAAGCAGAAAAAATTAAGTGATGGAGGATTGAGATGAATCCTGGGAAATTTGGTCTTCTGTAAAAGATATGGCTGTAATAATCACTGCATGAACTCACTGCAGCTGTGAAGGCTTGTACAAGGCCTACACAAGATTCAGTCAGCAAAGATCTCCAGCTCCAACCTCTGCCCATAGTGAGAAGCTATTGGTTGTGGATAGTTGCTGAAGGAAGGAGAATTTAATCTTTATTCAGGATATAGTTATTGACAGGTTTCCTATAACCCAGTGGATGGTGCCAGATCTATGCACAGAGCAGCACTGGCAACACTTAGTGGGTTATCAGGAAAGAAAAACAAAGGAAGGAAGGAAGGAAGGAAGGAAGGGAGGAAAGAAGGAAGGACATACATACATACATACATGAAGTTCAGAGAGGGCATGTTGGAGGATAAAATCATATTTCCGCCGGGCGTGGTGGCACACGCTGTAGTCCCAGCACTTGGGAGGCAGAGGCAGGCGGATTTCTGAGTTCGAGGCCAGCCTGGTCTACAGAGTGAGTTCCAGGACAGCCAGGACCACACAGAGAAACCCTGTCTCAAAAAACCAAAAATAAATAAATAAATTAAATAAATCATATTTCCTTGTATGAAAGACATAAAATTCTCAAGAATAAGGAATCCATAACAAAAATATCAATTCTTTCAAAAGATTAACAAGACTGACAATCTCGTAGCCAAATGACTGAGAAAGAACCCAAATTAATAAAAGTAGAGATGAAAGAGGGAGCCATTACAACAGATACCAAAGAAATTTAGAAAAACATTAGATTGTATCTTGAAAACTAAACTTCCATTAAATTGGAAATATTAAAAGAAATAAATGCATTCTTAAATAAATATGACCTTCTAAAGTTAAACCTAGATGGAACAGATCTATAATAAGCAGTACAGTTTAAATAGCAATTAAAACTCTTAAGAAAAAAGAAAAGTCCAGGCCAAGACAGATTCACTGGTGAACTTTATCAGACCTTCAAATAATTCACTAATGCCCAATGCTTCTCAAGCCATTCTATAAAACAGAAAATTCTGAGCAAAATATTTGTAATTGGATTTAAGAAAAACAAATAGACCACTAACCATGGTCAAGTTTTTATTCTGGAGATGTAGCAACAATTCAATATATACAAATCAATAAATTTTATATTACATGAATAGACTCAAGAATTTAAATTCCATTGTTATATCAATAGATGCAGAAAAAACTTTTGATAAAATACAATCTGTTCATGTTAAAAGTCCTGAAGAAACTCACAAGAAACACATCCTATCACAAAATCATAAAGACTATCAATATAATATACCTACAACCTATACTATATTACATGGGGAAAAAGAAAGCATTTCCACTACAATGAAAAACAAGAGAAGTGTCTTTACAAGACAAGAAAAACAAATAAGGGGGATACAAATAGGAAAGGAAGAAGTCAAAGTGTATTTGCAGATGACATGACTCTTTCTATACATGAGACCCTAAAGACTCTACCAGTAAACTCTCAGAGCTGATAAAACAGTTTCAGCAAAGTGGCAGAATACAAAATTAACACACATATTAAAAACAACAACAACGACAACACCCAAAAACCCATCCCAACAGCCTTTCAACATACTGACCAAAAAAAAAAAAAAAAAAAAAGAAAAAGAAAAAAGAAAACGAAAAAAAGAAAAAAAAAATCCGAGAAATAATTCTATTGTCTAAAACCAACCAATCAAACAGGAATAGCCCCCATAAAAATTCCACCAAACCCGTGGACCAAACCATGGATATGAAACACCTCTATAATGAAAACTTAACAAAAAAAATTGAGAAAGACACCCGGAGAAAGAAAGATCTCCCATGCTCATGGTTGGGAAAAATCAATATTGTGACAATGGCTATCTTACCAAAAGCAAACTATAGGTTGAATGTAATCGCAATCAAAATTCCAGCAATGTTCTTCATAGAAAACAACAAATCTTAAAACTCATATAGCAGCATATGATATTGCAAACAGCCACAGGGATCTTGAGCAAGACTGCTTAGTTATCACCACACTCCATTTCAAGTGATACTACAAAGCTAGAGTAATAAGACAGCACAGTGCTGGCAGAAGATACACATGTAAAACAATAGAAGAGAGAATAGGGTGCAAGATCAGTTAACTACAGCATCCTGATTTTTTTGAGAAAGATGCCAAAAACATAAAACAAAGAAAAGATAGCATCTTCACCAAATGGCACCTGAAAAACTGGATCAACATGTAGAAAAACCCACAAACCCTTTTCACTCTGCACAAAATCAAATTGGATCAAGGGCCTCAACAGAAGACTTCAAACTGTAAACCTGCTAGACAAAAAAGTAGAAAGTATACTTCAAGATACAGGGGAATGGTAAGGATTTTCTGAATAGATTGGTTGCTTAGGAAATAAGGCCAATATCAATAAATGGGTAAAATTAAAAAGCTTTTCTAGCGCAAAGGAAACTGAATCAAGCAAAGAAACATCCCACAGAATGGGAGAACTTCCTTGCCACTTATATTTCCAACAGAGGATTAGTATCTTTAACAAAGAATCCAAGAAATTAAATGTCATGTAAACCAACAATCAAAAAAATCTGAGGGCCTTTTCACCAAGATGGGGCCCGAAAGTGAAGAAGGACGCTCCTGCCCACCCCACCCCCCAAAGCGGAAGCCAAAGCACAGGCCTTGAGAGCTAAGAAGGCAGTGCTGAAAGGCATCCACAGCTATGAAAAGAAAAAGATCCGCGCACATCACCCAACTTCCGGCGACCCAAGACCCTGGAAAGGGTGCACCCAGGAGAAACAAGTCTGACCACTATGCTATCATCAGATTCTCACTGACCACCGCATCAGCCGTGAAGAAGACAGAGGATAACATGCTTGTGTTCACTGTGGATGTCAAGGCCAGCAAGCACCAGATCAAACAGGCCATGAAGAAACTCTATGACACTAATGTGGCCAGAGTCAATAACCTGATAAGGCCTGACGGAGAGAAGAAGGCGCGTGTTCGCCTGGCTCCTGATTATGACGCTCTAGATGTTGCCGACAAGATTGGGATCATCTAAACTGAGTCCAGATGGCTTTCCCCCGCAAGCATTAAAAAAAAAAAAAAAAAAAAATCAAGGGGATATAGAAATGAAGTTTTGGACAAAAGAAAGGAATTGGAATGTCTCTCTCTCTCTCTCTCTCTCTCTCTCTCTCTCTATATATATATATATATATATATATATATATATATATATATATAAATTTAAACATCATTTGCTACCAGGGAAATTAAAATTAATTTGAGAATACTAACTCACCTAATCAGAATAGCTATCATCAAGAAAGCAAATGATAACAGATGCTGGTGAGGATGTAGGGAAAGGGAGAAGTTTATGCACTGATGTAAGAAAAATAAATTGTTCTACCCACTATGGAAATCTTTGTGGAGGTTAAATACAACTACCATCTATCAATTTATACTTCTCCTGGGCATCTATCCAAAGGACTTCAAATCCTCTTCGCACATCCATGTTCAGTTACTCTATTTACAGTACCTAGGGAACGCAACTAGTCTAGATGCCCATCAGCTAATGAACGGGTAATTAAAATGTGGTACATGAACACAACAGAATTCTAATTACCTCTAAGGAAAAATAACATCATAGAAATTTCAGGAACTTGGAACCAGTGGACATCATATTTAGCAAAGCAACCTAGGCCTAACAAGACAAATGTCACATATTTTCTGTCATATGCATCCTAGCTTTAATGCTTAAGTTTGTGTCTAATTTGGAGTGTCTGTATAGGTCAAGGAACTAGAAAGGGCCTACTGTGGAGAGGATGAAGCAAGCCTTAAGGGTGAAGGGCCATACAGCTGAAGTTGACGGAGGGATGGTGGTGGAGGGCCAGGGGAAGGGTAGGGGAAAGGACAGGGTTGAGAAAAGGTTAACCAAAACAAAGGCTGCATAAAATCATGTCTTAGAAACCTACTACCTTGTTAGCTAAGTAAAAAAAAACAATTAAAATGAGTTTGAACACAGGAACCCTGCACAGTTAGACAATGCTCCCTCTGGAGAAATGACTATCAAATGAACATCTCAGTAGTAGGCATGGGATAACTTTAGGAGTTCACAGTCCCTGAGGCCCAGCAGACGCCAAGATAACACCGCTCTTTGTTGCTCACCATAAACTGAGTGACAAACACAGGCTGTAATATCCAATTGCTTAAGACACAATATACGTTTGTTGTAGGACATAAAGAAATGAAGCTACGTTGGCCTGAAAACATCTTGCTGGCTACTACTAATCAGTGCTGTTCCTGGTCTTGGCCAGAAGTTACTTTCTACATTGGGCAGCAGCTAATGTCCAGACTAAAGTGCTAAGGATAGGTGACAGATGAGTATTAGGTGAAAAAAAAATTAAGGACCTAAGAACCATTAATGCCATTAACATAAACTTATACATACACACTGTCTGTCCTTAAGACACAATTAACAAAGAACACAGGCTGAGCGAGCCTCTCAGGAGCACCCAGTCACCAGTTCCTGCCTCAGGGCTCTGACCTACCTCAGGGCATGACAGACTACAAGCTCTAAGATGAAATAAACCATGTCCTTCCTACTTTGTGCTCATGGAATTTTTTTTTTTTTTTTTTTTTTTTTTTTTTGTTTTTTGAGACAGGGTTTCTCTGTGTGGTCCTGGCTGTCCTGGAACTCACTCTGTAGACCAGGCTGGCCTCGAACTCAGAAATCCGCCTGCCTCTGCCTCCCAAGTGCTGGGATTACAGGCGTGCGACACCAACGCCCGCCCGGCTTGTTCATGGAATTTTTATACAGCAAAATAAACTTTAAAACAATCATCTATTTAACACTGTGGAGACCTTGTCTTTTCAAGATATACAATCTCCTCCTCCCTGGTATTCGGTCCTGTTTTTTTTTTTTTTTTTTTTTGTTTGTTTTTTTAAAGCATGTTCTTTTATTGAAAACGGAAGTAAAAACATTTTATGATAAAATTCAAGATTTACATGGAAAATATTTCTGATAAAATAAACATTGCTAAATTAATTGAAAAAGGAAGTAGAAACATTTTATGACAGAACTGAAAATTTACGTGGAAAATATTTCTGATAAGATTGTAGAAAAATGTAGAAAAACATGTTAAAACTGAAGATTATCATGGAAAATTTTATATAGATATAATAATGGTAGATATAAAAGTATTAAGTTGATTGAAAGTAGAATTATAAACATTTTCTGATAAAGTTGAAGATTTACATGGAAAACATTTCTGATAAAATTCAAGAAATATATAGAAAAACACATTAAAATAGACTATTTCATGGAATATACAGATAAAATGGTAGACATAAAACACTTTCTAAATTAATTGAAGGTGGAATTAAAAACATTTTGTGATAAAATCAGAGATTTACATGGAAAACATTTCTGATAAAATAGAAGAAATATATAGAAAAACATGTTAAAATTGAAGATTATCATGAAAAATAATGCAGATAAAATGGTAGACATAAAAAAATTACCTAATTAATTGAAAGAGGAATTACAAACATTTTCTGATAAAATTGAAGATTACTATGAAAAGTATTTCTGTTAGTCTATGTCTTTATTGGGGAATTGAGCCCACTGATGTTAAGAGATCTTAAGGAATAGTGACTGTTCCTTCCTGTTATTTTTGATGTTATTTTTATGTTTGTGTGGGTATCTTCTTTTGTTGGAAGAAGATTACTTTCTTGCTTTTTCTAGGGTGTAGTTTCCCTCTTTGTTTTGGTGTTTTCCATTTATTATCCTTTGTAGGGCTGAATTTGTGGACAGCTAATGTCCAGACTAAAGTGCTAAGGATAGGTGACAGATGAGTATTAGATGAAAAAAAAACATTAAGGAACTAAGAACCATTAATGCCATTAACATAAACTTATACACATATACTGTCTGTCCTTAAGATATCATGTAAATTTGGTTTTATCATGGAATATCTTGTTTTCTCCATCTATGGTGATTGAGAGTTTTGCTGGGTATAGTAGTCTGGGCTGGCGTTTGTGTTCTCTTAGGGTCTGTTTGCGATCTGCCCAGGATCTTCTAGTGTTCACCGTCTCTGGTGAGAAGTCTGGTGTAATTCTGATAGGTCTGCCTTTATAAGTTACTTGCCCTTTTTCCCTTACTGTTTTTAATATTCTTTGTTTAGTGCACTTGGTGTTTTGATTATTATGTGCCGGGTCTGGTCTGGACCATTCTGTTTGGAGTTCTGAAGGGCCTCGTCTATGTTCATGGGCATCTCTTTCTTTAGGGAAGTTCTCTTCTATAATTTTCTTGAAAATATTTACTGGCCCTTTAAATTGGAAATCTTCACTTTCTTCTATACCTTTAATCCTTAGGTTTGGTCTTCTCATTGTGTACTCGATTTCCTCTATGTTTTGGGTTACAAGCTTTTTGCATTTTCTTTGACTGTTGAGTCAATGTTTCCTATGGTATCTTCAGCACCTGAGAGGCTTTCTTTTATCTCTTGTATTCTGTTGTTGATGCTTATATCTATAACTCCTGAATTCTTTCCAAGGTTTTCTATCTCCAGAGATGTCTCACTTTGTGATTTTTTTATTGTTTCTACTTCCACTTTTAGATCCTGGATGGTTCTGTTAAGTTCCTTCACTTGATTGTTTGTGTTTTCCTGTAAAAAGATTAGTCTGCAGGCTTAAAAAAAAAAAAAATCTCTGGATCTACATGTGTGCTTTCTAACTAAAAATGGTACCTCTTTTTTTTTTTTTTTACACTTTATATTATAAAAACAACTTCTTTTATAATACTATAAGCCCTGGGCGGGAGAGATTCCCAAGCCCTGGAAGTTATAGAACTAGAGCTGATCCAGGAGACACCCTCAGAGTGAGAGTGAAACACCACTGTCCAAAAACTGCTATTAGCAAGATTAAGTAGATAACCACGTACATGTTACACAGGAAGTCTAGCCTGGAGGTGTGGGAGAGGCTGGAGGAGCAGCATGTATTTACGTTCCTCCGTTTACTATCTTTTGGTGAATGCAGGGCTCTCTGGGCAGACATCAGTTCCATGATTACATACTACTGTTTCCAAGTTTTAGCCTTTATCTACCCACAATTTCGACAGTATACTTATGGGTTTTACAGGCTGCCATCAGGGAGGTATTCTTAAATCTAGACTCTAAGAAGTTGTAACTCCTTAAAGACTAGATCAGTACTCACACAGGTAAGACTTCCCATCCAAATGACTAAATATACTATACTTCTCTCAGGACTAAGTTATCTGTTGTAGAGAAGTTCTACTTCACTGAACTTTCTTTTCTGTTTTTTGTTTTTGTTGTTGTTGTTGTTTTGTTTTTTTTGTTTTGTTTTGTTTTGGGTCTGGCCAATAGTCATTCATACTCAAGAAATAAGAAATAATACTCTACCATTTCTCATCTAACTTTTACTTTTTTTTTTTTTTTTTTTTTTTTTTACTCTTTTATAATGTTTCCTAGCCATGGAAGAAGTTATATAGAAGTTCCATTTAAGGCTGAGCATTCAACACTCACTTATTTTCATCATTTCAACCCTTATGAGTCTGTACAGTTACTGGTGCTCATTGCAAAAAGAAGCATCTCATGCTGGACATAGTGATGCAGTCCTTTAATCCCACCATTTGGGAGGCAGAAGGATGTGGATCTCTGTAGTGAGAATTTTTGTTTCTTTAAACACCCAGCTAGTTATGTGGGGATAGGGGGAAAGATTATGGGAGGGGGTGACCAGGATGCAGCAGTGAGTGGGATGTAAAGTGAACAAGTAAACAAAACCAGGTATGTTATGTGAATAAGTTTTTGTTTTAATCCCAGGTGTGGGATATGGGGCTGCTTTAGATTGTCCATAAGCAGCTAACTATGATTTGTCTCATGCTCTAGGAGGGGCATTACTTTAGCTAGCTGTAGCTCACTTCCGTTTGGAATTCTGGGAACTCTTGAGAGGGTATACATGTGAGAGCCCTGAGAGGGCATATGGCAGCTGCTGCTCCCCTGCTCCTGCTGTAGCTATTGCTGGTTGGAGATATTCTGACAATGAAGATGAGACTTAACCCAAAGATCTCATTCACCTTTGTAATTAGCAAGTAGTCGTCTTAAGAGGTCTATGCCCCTTTCTGCCTCTAAACTTCTTTTAAGGGGGGGTGGGGTAGGGATGGCAGTGTGGAATTGGGATGGAAATATTAGATATAAGAACCCAATAAAGTAGCCTCAAAAGAATGCCTACAGATCTCTGTTTGAGGCCAGCCTGGTCTACTTAGTGAAGTCCAGGACAACCAAGTAAGGCTACACAGTGAGACCCTGTCTTCAAACAAACAAACAATCTCTGACAAAAGCTGGCAGCACCACTAACTAATCTACAGACATAAATATAAATATTTAAAAACAAATTTAGATAGGCACAACATGTTCAATTAGAAAAACAGCAGTAGTTTGCCCCCCTAGAGGCACCTATGGTCTCCCTGGCCGTGGGCTTTACAGTACGGTATATAAATTCCTTCTTGTGGAGCAACCTCAAGGAAAATTAGAAAGGGACCGGCTGCCTCACGACTCACATGTCACTACTGTGTTAGTGGGCTCATTTTAGCTAGCCAGAATTGGCTCTACTTTCAAATATGATATTATTTCAAGATTTAAGTGGAACGATTACATGTAGGCTCACATTAGTAACGTTAAATGTAAATACCTTCATACATCACAATTTTAAGACTTAAATGTAAGATTGTGAAAATGAAACCTAAGGCAGATACCAATCCACAGGATGAAGTTATGCCCAATATACATTAGTAAGAAAATACAGTATTAAAAATAAATGCCTGTCAGATCATTTATATTACAAAATGTGTTAGTGATTCCATTCAGTTAATTATCTTAATTATTTCCCCCAAATATGAATAATAGAACTTTATACCTCATATAGTAAAGGCAATCACAATGTGTTGACATTTTAGAATTTTGTCTCCCTTTAAAGGAGGCAAGAAGTGAGAACACAGCCAATAAATTTGTTTTTCTTTTAGAAATGACTATTAGGAAAGTTGCGAAAAGTATTTTAGTCAGAGCTAACAGGCCAACAAACTGCTCTAAATTGTTGGCCAAATATGGCAACAGGGGAAGGGTAGGCTGATCTGAACAAGATTTCCCTCTTAGACTTATGAATTCAAATGCTCCGGTCTCCGTTAATGGCACTCTTTGGGGAGGTTTAGGTGTAGCCTTGCTGGAAGAAGTGCGCCACTGTCTAGGCTTCAAGAGCTGAATCTGCTCTCTCTACTTTGTGCTGGCCATGTGAGCCCTCAGCTTCCTGCTGCTATGCCTTCATTCCACCATCACAAGGCTCCAACCCACTGTAACCTGTCATCTTCTCACGTAAAGTCTTCTGGAAAGTTTCATCAGTCATGTGCTTTATCACAGCAATAAAAAAGTAACTAACACAGAGGTTGGTACCAGGGACTGGGTCACTGAGACAGACATTGGAACTTTGGACTCGAAAAGTGGTTAAATGCTGTAAGACAGTATATGAAAACTACAGACGGTGGAGGCCTGGTTTCAAGGCAACAACACTGACAACTGGGCTAGGAACATTCTGTGATATTTTGGCAAATACGTGATTGTTCTCTGTCCATGTCCTAAGAACTTGCCTGGGGCAATGGACTAGTATCTCAGGGGGATCTGGACTCATCATAATATTGTCTTTTTGAATATTTATTAGTAAAACCTCTTATGAGGGTATATAATGAAAAAGAACAAATGGGACAAAAGAAATACAAACTGTACAAAGGGCACTTTTAATGTGCTGGAAACAAGTTATAATTGTTAAGGAGAGTACAACTTTTAAGGAAAGATCTCATGTACACTGGAATAAAGGTATGGATGCCCACCCAGCTAAGGCTAGACTTTCAGAAGAAAAAAGCCCAGGGGATTTTCTGCTCCTGGAAAGCAACTGAGGGGCATGGGGAGGCATCCTTCCCAAGCTGGCAGGTGAACCTGGCAGTGTGATCCATGTGGGAGTGACTTTAGAGTAATGGAAAATGCAAGAGTCAAGGAGATTCTGAGGCCAGGCCACTTCTGGCACTGCATGAAGCTATGGAAGTAAAGCCTGGGTTGCACTGGATATTCCAGAATGTTGGGGATGCCAAAGAGAGCTGCATACAGGAAACATAACCAGTCTAAGAGAGAAATGTATCATGCAGGGAGCAAAACTGGAAGAACAGGGCCGTGTGAGCACTATAAAATTAAAATCCCGGACACCGAATGCCGACCAGCTAGATTTGGTGTTTGACATGCTGAGTTTCCATCTTGGTTTTGTTCAGCTATTTCCTCACTATCTTCCTATCCCTCCTTTTCAGTATGGCAATGCATGTATGTGTCACTGTATGTTGGACTATGTAATTTGCTTTTTTTATTTTATAGGGCTTACAATTAAGTGCTTATCTTGAGTCTCAGAAAGAGAGTCTGAACTCAGTGTTAAGATTGTGACAGCGGCGGCGGTGGTGGTGCACGCCTGTAATCCCAGCACTCAGGAGGTGGAGGCAGGCGGATTTCTGAGTTCGAGGCCAACCTGGTATACAGAGTGAGTTCCAGGACGGCAAGGAGAGACCCTGTCTCGTAAAAACAAAACAAAACAAAACAACACACACACAGAAAGAAAGAAAGAAAGAAAGAAAGAAAGAAAGAAAGAAAAAAGAAAGATTGTGAAAAAGATTGTGGGGACCAGGGTGTTAAATATCTATCTCTCATAGACTTGGGCATCCAAATGCTTGGTTTCCAGCTGGTGGCACTTTCTAAGGAGGCTGAGGAAGTGTGGCCATGTTGGAAGAAGTGGGCCAATGTAGGCTGATGTTGAAAGCTTAAAGACTCACCAATCAAGTTTGCTCTCTTTGCTTTGTGCTTGCAGT
This sequence comes from Apodemus agrarius, assembly GCA_964023405.1. NCBI lineage: Eukaryota > Metazoa > Chordata > Mammalia > Rodentia > Muridae > Apodemus > Apodemus agrarius. The sequence continues at coordinate 160,053,776 of OZ030005.1, read as the reverse complement.
TCAAGAAGGGAGGAGCCTCTGGTTCCCTTCTCCTGTGGCCTTTGTTCTACTGTCAAGGACCCCTGGAACTGGAAGCCTAGGCAAACTTTCATAATCTGCCTTGATTTGTGGTGTTCTATCACCATATAAATAGAAAAGTAACAAACAGCCGGGCGGTGGTGGCTCACGCCTTTAATCCCAGCACTTGGGAGGCAGAGGCAGGTGGATTTCTGAGTTCGAGGCCAACCTGGTCTACAGAGTGAGTTCCAGGACAGCCAGGGCTATATACAGAGATACCCTGTCTCGAAAAAACCAAAAAAAAAAAAAAAAAAAAAAAAAAAAAAAAAAAAGAAAAGAAAAAAGAAAAAAAAGAAAAAAGAAAAGTAACAAACACAGAGGGAATGAAAATTTATAAAATTAAGACAATTTATTTAAGATGAACCTGACGGTATTGTATATCTTCAGTGTAGATAGTCACCATTGTATATCTCAGAGAAAAACAAAGCAAGCATTTACTATGGGTGGCTGTGGTGGTTTGAATATGGTTGGCTGAGGGAGAAGTGGCCTTGTTGGAGGTCTGTCACTGTGGGGGTGGGCTTTGAAATCCTTCCCCTAGCTTTCAGCTCCTTCTCTAGTGCCATGCCTACCTGGACACTGCCAGGCTTCCCACCTCGATGATAATGATCTGACCCTCTGAACCTGTAAGTCAGCCCCAATTAAATATTGCCCTTGTAAGAGTTGCCTTGGTCATGGTGTCTCTTCCCAGCAATGGAAACCCTAACTCAGACAGTGGCCTCTCCATCTTCACGAAAGCTGTATCTCTTGCTGAGCTATATCTCTAGACCATTACAAAGATTTAAGGACACATTTCATGCTAACATCTTTACTAGATTGTATCTCTTCCTTGCCTGGCTTCCACAGAAAAAGAATATGATTTCATATCCCATTAAAATATTACATATATTTTAAAAGGTTATTAATTATGGTATCTACAGACAGGAAAACAACACTCTTTTTGGAACATTACAGGTCAAAATAGTACCACAGAGGAAGGACATTTTCATTGACCTAAACATCTTGAAATTCTAAAATTGAAAGCAAATGGGAAGAAATTTCTACCATTCTTAAATGGCAATGCATTTATTAGTATTTTCTTTTCTACTCTTCTGTAAAAGCTCCTGGTTTTGATAAAAAGACTGATAAAGGAAGAACAATTCAAAATGGGCATAACAAATGAAAACCTTTTGGAAAGTAAGTGTGAAATTTTTTTCTACTCAAGAGTCTTTTGAATCTAGCCAGTTTAAAGGTGATCAACTCCCTGCTTTAAAAACACCTTGATGCTCCCTGTTCTTCATCATCTGCAGAAGTGGGAGATCTGGCTCCGCCCCTTGTTGGCAGCTGCACTTGGGTGAGCAAGCCTGGACAGTGCTGGAGGGCTGACCAATTCAGCTACCACCCAGGCCCAGATCCAAGGCCTTGAGTTGGCCCACCTCAACATCTATGAACAGCTGGAGCCCATGAAGGGGCTGGTCCTGCAGATGCAAAGCTGCAGGGTCTCCATGACATTAAACAACAACAGAATATCTGAGGAGTCTTAATAAGGATCTAATATTGATGGTGTAGCAGAAGCCAGAGGCCTCACACCAGACCAATAATCATCTGCAAGTAGTCTGGACAAAAGGGTATAGTGTGTGACACAGCCTGGCACACTGCAGCTTCCATAGTAAGATTTTTCTTCTCTTGCCTTTCTTTCTTTCCTCCCCGTCTCTCTCCTCTCCCCCCTCCCTCCCCCCATATATGAGTACACTGTAGCTGTCTTCAGACACCCCAGAAAAGGGCCTCACTCAGATCTCATTCCGGATGTTGTGAGCCACCATGTGGTTGCTGAGAATTGAATTCAGGACCGCTGGAAGAGCAGTCAGGGCTCTTAACCACTAAGCTATCTCTCTACCACCACCCCCCTTTTAAAATTTTGTTCTGTTTTGTTTTGTGGGGAGGCTGCAGAGGAGGGAGGCTGCAAAGGCAGAGGGCGGATAGGGAGGGATTGAGAGATGAGTGGGACTGGGGTGCATGACATGAAATTCACAAATAATCAATATAAAGTTTAAAAAAGGACATAAAGCTGAGGAAAGAGAAGGTGGATCTGGGGGAGTTGGAGGAAAGAATGGGGGTGGACATGATCAAAATACATTGCAGATTCTCAAAAAAGTAATAAAAATATTATAGTTTTAAAAAAGACAGAACCAGCCAAACTGGTTATCACTTTCTTGTGGAATGGTCATCTTGTGACCAGTAAGAAGAAATACAGTAAGGAAGATCAAGAAAGATGAAAGAATTCTGGGCTTTTAATTATGTGAATAAAATGTTCTCCTGTTTAGTAAAAACAAAAATAACAACAAACACCTTGATAGCTTCCCTGCACAGTTGTAATAAAACCAAACTTACATACAGTTTCTCAAAAGTCTTGTACGAATTGGGCTTATTAGCTCACCTCTCTATCTATCTTGACACTTTCAATTCACCAACATACTCTTTTATAGCTAACACTGTGATGCCTGCCCTACATTTACCAGTGGCCTTCATTAATGTCTGCTATATTTATAATTTGTTCGTGTATGGGTATGTGTACATGAGTGCAGGTGCTCAAAGAAGCCAGAGGCATCAAAACCCTGTTTGGAGTTATTGGCAGATGTGAGCCACCTGACATTGGTGTTCAGACCTAAACTCTGGTCCTCTGACAAACATTATATGTTCTTAATAGCTAAGCCAATTCTCCAACCCAATGCCTACTGTCTTTACTAGATTGTGTTTATTCCATGAAATCAGCCACTACAAAGTCTACACGAAGTGTAAATTGAGATAATGCTAAGTACTTTTGTGGGAAGGAGGTTCTTTTGATGTTTTGAACCAGGGTTCTAAGCACTAATATGTGCACGTTTTTTGAAAACTGGTAACACTATGTTTTCTTTTTAATCTACATTGTATTCTGTATTACAGAAACCCATTTTGAATGCTTAAACTCTGAAAGGCAATTAACCACTGAAGTGAGAATTACTTTTAGGATAACGTATTAAATTGATAAAGACATGCGTTACCTGAATAAGTCCACTAACTACAGAATAAACATCAGTTCCATACCAATTCATCAGTTATAGTCATAACAATTCTATATATTTTATCCATCAAACTATAATATGTCTTCCTTCATAGGGCTGCAAAGGCCTTTGAAAGTTTCGAGCGAGGAGTTGGAGAGGCGGCTCAGTACTTAACAGCTTGGACTGCTCTCGTAGACCTGCGTTGAGCTCCCAGCACTCAGGTCAGGTGGCTCCCAACTTCTTTTCCTCTAGTTTCGGGGGATTCAATGTCTCTGACTTCCATCGGCACCTGCACCCACAAGCATGTACTCACACAGATACTAGCACAGAAACTCACAACTTAAAATACAATGAAACAAAACAAGAAAGTGTCATGGGGGTGAAGGCCTGGAGAGGTGGCTCAACAGTCCAAGACCACTTGATGTGCTTACAAGAGGACCTGAGTTCTGTCCCCAGGATCCATGCTGGGGGTTCACAACTGCCCGTCACTTCAGCTCTAGGGAGATTTGGCCTGGCTGGCCTTCATGGGCTCCTGACACTACAGAATTTATAAAAATAATCAAAAATAAATCTTTAAAGCGGGGCGGTGGTGGCGCACGCCTGTAAGCCCAGCACTTGGGAGGCAGAGGCAGGCGGATTTCTGAGTTCGAGGCCAGCCTGGTCTACAGAGTGAGTTCCAGGACAGCCAGGGCTACACAGAGAAACCCTGTCTCGAAAAACCAAATAAATAAATAAATAAATAAATAAGTAAATAAATCTTTAAACAAACATATGCTAATTAGGAAAGCAACAAGCTGGCTCAGTGGGTAAAGGTTTTCCTGTTCAAGCTTGATGACCAGAGTTCAATGCCTAGAACTCATGTAAAGGTGGAAGGAGAGAATCAACTTCACAAAGCTGTCATCAGATCTCAAGAAGCATGCCATGGTACCTCTCTCCCCAACACCACACACACACAAATAATAAAAAATTGCCACTTGGATGGTGGGGAAAAGACAAGGGTTCTAAATGTAATCTAATTTAGCACTGGGGAAACAAAAACATGGATCTTTGACGTTCAGGTCATTCTGGACTAGAGGAGAGAGAGAGAGAGAGAGAGAGAGAGAGAGAGAGAGAGAGGAGAGAGAGAGAGGAGAGAGAGAGAGGAGAGAGAGAGAGAGAGAGAGAGAGAGAGAGAGAGAGAGAGAGAGAGAGAGAGAGAGATCCCTCCGGGAGGACATGCTTCCAGCTGGGATGTGGTGGTGGTGGGCGTCATTTTGGTCAGCCTGGCCTTTGAAGAGATGAAGCTTGGAGCTGGTGAAAATTACACATTCCTGCATGTTTAGGAGGTTTTTGTAGATGATGCAACAATTCTGAAATGTGTGTTAAGAGGCAGGACTGGACTCCCTCAAGTATCCATTTTTAAATGGCTAGGGGCACTAGAAACAATTGAGGAGTCTGTTCCTGCAGCCCGGGGGCTAGCACCTGTCCCTTAGTGGATGCAGACTTAACTGCTGTCCTTCCGTCCCAGCAGCTGTAAATCTGACAAGTGTCTTCCGGCATTTCCAGGCCATTTATTAAAGGTGGTCAGCTGTTAACTACTGAAGACCTCAAAACTGGCATTAATGGTGTGTGTTAAGCTACTACACATTGACTGTCATTGCTTTTTGAAGCTGTCTCTGGCAGATGCAAAAAACCATCAGACACCTATGCAATCCTTCACCAGCAGGAAACCTGAAAACACAAATTAAAAGAGTAGATGGAGGTGGGTGGTGGTGGCGCACGCCCTTAATTGCAGCACTTGGGAGGCAGACAGGTGGATCTCTGAGTTCAAGGCCAGCCTGGTCTACAGAGTGAGTTCCAGGCAGCCAGGGCTATAAAGAGAAACCTTGCCTCGGAAAAACAAAACAAAAAACAAAAACAAACAAAAACCCCCAAAATAGATGGAATGGTTAAGAATTATATTTTTCGGTTACTTCAGTTTGTTACTATTGGTTCCTCCCCCCCCACCCCTTTTGGCAGCTCAACAATTAGCAGAATCATTGAAAGTTTAACAAGAGTCAGGTGCAAGTCTTTAATCCCAGCATTCAGGCAGATCTCTGAGTTCAGGCTAGCCTGGTCTGCATAGTGAGTCCCACGACAGCCAGGGCCACTCCCCCAATAACCAACCAACCAACCAACCAACTTGAGCTGTTTTTATGAACACAATCAGATCTTCAGTCATAATGGGTTTTGTTTTGAAACAGCAATGTACTATGCTTTTGCACACAGAGCTTCTACTTCCTAATTATTTACAGGCAGTGGAAGATTGAGGAGAGTGCTAGTCTGTGATAAAGTTTTAGCTATTGGCAAGACTGAAATAGTTATGGACAAATTCGATATGCCAAACAAATTGAATACAGAGATGATTTATTTACTTACTTAGTCTGAGACAGTCTTTCTAATGCTACCCAGACTGGCCTCAAGCTCAGAACTTTCCACCCAAGCCTTTCAGTGTTGGGATTATTGACATGGTCACCAATTTTACTTGTTTATCTTTTTAAAGCCAGTCAAGTTTAATACTGGGAAGTTATATATCAATTTTAAGCTAACACACTTTTATTTAAGGGAATGCTTTTTCTATTCTGAGGTTGTTTCTCCTTACTTTTATAATGTGAAATGTTATCTTTTTGAAAAAAAAAAAAAACAAAACAGCCAGGCAGTGGTGGAACATGCCTTTAATCCCAGCACTTGGGAGGCAGAGGCAGGCGGATTTCTGAGTTCGAGGCCAGCCTGGTCTACAGAGTGAGTTCCAGGCCAGCCAAGGCTACACAGAGAAACCCTGTCTCGAAAAACCAAAAACAAAACCAAAAACAAAAATAAACAAAACAAAAAAAATTGTATTAAAAAGAACAAACAATGTGGGTTTTTAAAGTGCCTTACTAGGCAAAACCTAAATAGTATTCTCATCTTTTTTTGCAACTAAAATTACTTTAAATTACACTCATTTATGTGTACTGATATATATCTGTGTTATTTATGTGAGCATGCATGTGCTTCTTGGTATCCATGTGAAAGTTAAGACCATGTGAGTTCCCAGAATGCAACTTCACTGATAATGATTGACAGACTTTTTGCAAAGAAACTAACTGGTCCTAAACATCAGGTTCTAACCTGGGGGCCTTACCTCTGGAACTAGACACAAGGGCATTCACATCATACCTTCGTGATCCTGTGTGACTGCAGGCTTCTTAGCATCTCAGTTTTCTCAACTCTGACTTATAGCTCTGCTGGAAAGACTAAATAGTCTTCAAGCCTGTGTATACTAACTAGATCCTGAAAAATGTTTTTAGTTGGTAGGCATGTGTTTGGCCACTCTTCTAAACACCAGAAACTACTCAAACCATGATTGTCTTTTTTTCTCCTGAGAAAGTTTTACTCATGATGATCAATCTCTCAGAGACCCCTATTTTCAGTCATAGGTATTTCTTCTGTTGATAAAGTTTTAATCTCTCTCTCTCTCTCTCTCTCTCTCTCTCTCTCTCTCTGTCTCTCTCTCTCTCTCTCTCTCTCTCTCTCTCTCTCTCACACACACACACACACACACACACACACACACACACGAAAAGACAGACTCCCATATCTGACTTCTTCAGAATCAAATCTCTCCTTCTCAGGCCTAAAATGAACTGTGATCTAGTATTTATCTCTTCTTTCAACCTCTTATAATACCAAAGCACAAAGAGCTTTTATCTTCAACTTAATGTATCATGTAACAATATTGTCCTTTCATTCTTTCTTAAGGCTAATTTTCAACCTCAATCTCTACAGTCTTCAAGTTTTTTATTTTTCTGAAAGACTGGTCTTTTGCTTTTTATCTTTTTAAAATTTCACTGAAACTCTCAATTCTCCTCTTCCCAAAAAGTAGACCCTCACCCTGTTACTACCTAACCAAAGCTAGTCTCAAACAAGTCTGGCACTACATTTGGCTAAACTCAAGGCTCTAGCTGTCACTCACACACTAAGAACACCCAAAACTATCTAAATCCTAAGATTTTTTTAATCCCTCCATTAAACTTTACACCCTAAATATCTGTATTTTTCTTGTACTTTGTGGCACATTAAACCAATGTCCCTTTCCCTTGTATCTTCCACCAATCTTCTCAGCCATTTCTTTCTTTCTTTTTTATTTTATTTTATTTTTTTTGTTTTTTTCGAGACAGGGTTTCTCTGTGTAGCCCTGCCTGTCCTGGAACTCATTCTGTAGACCAGGCTGGCCTTGAACTCAGAAATCTGCCTGCCTCTGCCTCCCAAATGCTGGGATTAAGAGGTGTGGCCACCATGCCCGGCTTCTCAGCCATTTCTTAACTATTTTCCACCAGACACTATAAAATCCCTGTGTAATCACTTTTAATACCCCATATCTTTCAAATCAATACTCTCAATTCCTGTCAGGTGATATAACTTTTCTGTTTACATTTTTCAATAGTCCTGTAGGCCCTTTTGGAATAAGCTCCATTCTCCAGCATGCCATACTGTATGAAGGTCTCTACTCATTTATTCTACTGCATACGCTGATGCTGGATACAGACATGTTTTATTTTTTACTTCTGTGTATTTGTGTGTGCTGTATATAATCTATTGATAAAACATTTCCTATCATTCCCCTCTAAGTAAGAACTCCCCTTTCCCCACATCAAAGCTTAAGTAAAGCTTATTTCTCAAGAAAAAATAAAAATCTGCCCTGAATTATGCTATGTCCATGCTGTCTGGTTTAGATACTATCCTTAGCCAAAGTTTCACTTCGATTTTTGTATTTACATATTATGGAACAAAATATATTATGGATCCTACCAGATAAAATGATAACGCTAGGGGCTGGAGAGATGGCTCAGCAGTTAAGAGCACTGACTGCTTGCTCTTCTGAAGATCATGAGTTAAAATCCCAGCAACCACATGGTAGCTTACAACCATCTGTAATGAAATCTGACACCCTCTTCTGGAGTGTCTGAAGACAAATACAGTGTACATATAATAAATAAATAAATCTTTAAAAAGATAAAGCTAGTACTCTAGGGGTTTATATTGGAATGCCCTTTAAAAACAAGAATTCCTTAATAATACTATCTACCTTCTTGCTTTAAACATTTAATTAATAAAAGATACACTGAAGTCTATAAACAAAATGTAACTTGCAAACTAGGTAAACAAAATGTAGCCAGTTACTTGGGTATCTGAGACAGGAAGACTCAAGGCAAGCCTGAGCTAAACAGCGCAAAATCTACTCCTTCCTCTTTTTTTTTCTTTCAAGGTACACTTACTATTTTAGATACAAGCTACGAAATTATATCCTTTTTTTGAAAGTGGGTAGGGGATGAGAGTGATCTGAACACTGTGTAAGATACTAATCAGAATCAAAACTAGGTCACAAATTATGTCACATTATCTCAGTTTTCATGGCATACTTGAGGACACTCTAAAGTCAGAAGCCAAGCAGTTTTATTGCAACAGACTATAAACAGCCTTCCACGTTTGTTCCTGGAAGCATATGCTTTTGCTTTGTCCTATGGGGAATGACCACAACAAATCAACAGGGTTGTTTCAATTCTTTAATTCTTTATCTTGATCTATAGTAAATATATGCCATATTCATCTCCCCCAAGTGCTGGGGATTGCATCTAGGGCCTTGTCATAGCCAGTAAGACCCTTCCACTATCTCCTGAGCTATATCCCCAACCCTGTTACATATTTTCTAACTCCTACCATTTCATGTGACTATATATCCTCAAAGTCAACCTGAAAACCACAAAGCCATACCAAAAAGACTCCCGTCAGCCCCGAGACACTATGTTCCTAAGGATAAAGGCCTGTACCGCTGATTATTTTTTGGCACCACTTCTCAGATATTTTGAGGAGCTCTAAGGGAAAACTTGGAAACAAAGTCATAATCAGAATATTAATTTCATGTTTCCTCATACGTTTCCAAAGGCTAAATAAATCTAATGATTTATGGTGCATGTGCCTTTGCTTTTAAGTGAATTTTAGCAATGTTATATGTGTAGGGGGTGGACAGAAAAATGAACTAAATGTCAGCCGTAATCCAAATTTGCTTTGCTTTTGTGTCACTGTGATGCAGCAGTCTCAGTGCTTTTAAAGTGCAGTATGAGGCATACCTAGTGCTTTCATCACAGAGATGTGTGGTGATTAATGAGCTAATGCCTGTAATACAGTCTAAAGCCCTAAATCAAAGAGACTGTATAAACACAAAACACTCTTAACAAATCTGTAAGATAACTTCCAGTGGAAAAAGGTTTAAAGGTTGTCTGGGAGTGTATGTTAATGAAATAGTACTGAACTGACTGGTTCTTCCCATCAATATTTCAGAAGGGGTGAGATAAACTTTATCAAACCAAGATGCAGATAATTACAAGCTGGGACATAAACTGTGAAAACAAAGTACAGAGTTCTACATGAGAATAAAGTGGGGGTGGGTCCTTTTACTTATCTCTTAATCTTAATAATACTTTTCTTACATGAGGAACCCATACAGTAAGTTTTTAAGTTAATGAACTTTTCTAAGCTCATACAACTTCAAAGTGGGAGAGCCAGGCACACAGGCCTAATGTAAAGACTCTTCTGTCTACTCTTACTGGATTCTGCTAAGATCTGCAGAGTTAAAGCCTTCAGTGACTGCATGACATTACTCATTCTCCCCTGTTCAATGAAACCTAATATAACCACCCCATTCAGAATGGCAAACAGCTTCCTTTGCTCTGCCGGACTTATTCTGAAATATCCATAACTTTCTAACATTATTAGACATTTTATTTGGCCATATTAAGAGTGATCCTAGCTGGGCGTGGTGGCGCACGCCTTTAATCCCAGCACTTGGGAGGCAGAGGCAGGTGGATTTCTGAGTTCGAGGCCAGCCTGGTCTACAGAGCGAGTTCCAGGAGAGAAACCCTGTCTCGAAAAACAAAAAACAAAACAAAACAAAACAAAACAAAAAAACAAAAAAAACAAAGAGTGATCCTGTGTTAGATGCTGAGTTCTAGGACTAAGTTAGGCATCTTTATTTATTTTGCTCCTAAGCCTCCCTTCACAACCCAAAACAACCCTGTAACAGTGAGCAGTGAGCAGTGCATACTCAGTAGACACTCTCGCTTTCCCCTTTAGCTGCTCAGAAGGACTTGTTTTTTTGTTTTGTTTTGGTTTTTCGAGACAGGGTTTTTCTGTATAGCCCTGGCTGTCCTGGAACTCAATCTGTAGACCAGGCTGTTCTTGACCTCAGAAATTCACCTGCCTCTACCTCCCAGGTGCTGGGATTAAAGGCGTGCGCCACCACTGCCCAGCTCATAAGGACTTGCTTAAATTTTTTTTTTTAATGAATAGTTCCCAAAGAAACAAAACAGGGCTCATATCTGAACCAATTTACATTTGAATATTTTAATTTATTCTGACATTTTATTCTACTAAAGAAGACTGGAATTATGAGTATCATTAAAAAAAAACTCTATCAAAAAATATGAAAAACACATAAAGCAAACGGAAATGAGGATTCAGATAATGATCAGTATCAAAAGTACCTGCCATGCTCTGCACACCTAGAAGCTAAATGTGAGCCCTGGATGGAACACGACATCCCAAGGACAGCTTGAGCATTCCATGTGAGATGAGTAGGACCAGAAATCTATTTAGAAATATTTTTCTTAGGTTTTTACTAGCCAAGCATTCTTAACCTCAAAGTAAGAAATCCTAAAATACTCAAAAATCTGAAAATTTTTATTATGCCAGTACTCTGAGTTGAAATTTTTGCATTAGGCACGTTCAATTTGTATTCTAAAGGAATGACTGTAGACACCAAGAATCTCTTTAAAAGAAATATTGAAACTGCAACAACAGTAGTTATCAAATTTTATTATCCTTCGAAGTTTCATTACTCATCCATGTATGCATGTCCGAGCTTCTGTGCATCTATGCATGTAACTGTGGAGCAAGGAAAGGATGTCAGATCCCCGGAGCTGGAGTTACAGGCAGTTGTAAGCCACACAATACAGGTGCTTGAATCCACACTCAGGTCCTTTGGAAGAGCAGCAAGTATTCTTTACCATTGAATGGTATCTCCAGCTGGAGAGTTGCCAAATTTTAATTTTCCATAGAGGCACACTAACTAAATCCAATGACCATCACTACTACAATTTCAATAGAGATAGTTTCTTTCAACAAATACAAATTTATAAGCCCCTTATGGATAAAAATGGAGAATTTCAGATCTTTAGATACTCTTCTGTAATAAATACTCTTGACAAAAGTAGCTAAAGGGAGAAAGTTAATCTGGCCCATTGGGGTGGGAAGCCAAGGGTTCAGGAGTGTGAATTAGCTGGTGACACTGCAGTCTGACAGCAGAGTCGAAATGCACACTGGTGCTTAGTTCACTCACCGTGTCCATTTTAGCAGCCTAAAACTCCTGTCCAGGAAATGATGTCACTTGCAAGTAGGATGGGTCCTCCGATATCAATTAACACAACCAAGGTTAACCCCCTCAGGCACACCCAGAGGCCCATCTCCCAAAGGATCATAGATTCTGTAAAGCTGACAGCACTAACCGTCACAACAACAAACATCAAAGTACAATTAAGTCTAACATTAAAATAAAAACATTAGGAACCAGCTGTGGTGATAATTCCAGTACTTGATAGGCTAATCATAGACTAATCTGAGGCCAGTTCAGGCTTCAGAGAAAGTCTCCATTTCAAACATTAAATAAAGGAAATCACTGGACTAAAAACTCTTCATAAAATGGTATTCAAAGTAAAAGCCATGCTAAAGAGTGGAGGAAGGTATCTTGAAAACCCCAATCTGTTATGCAGAAAAATCAATAAAAACTGAGAAAAAAAAATCACAGAAAAATAATATATGGACAACAAATAAAAATAAATCAAACAATTACTAACAATACAAATAACTGGGAGATATGAAAGTAGAATCAAGTACCATCTGTCCTTGGAATGTCAAAAATTAAGTCTAAAGTATCAATAAAATGGAAAAGTCGATTTCATCTACTACTGACAATCTGGACAGAAAATTGGCAGTTATCTAATAAGAAGAAGCTCATATGCTGTGATCTACCAATCTACTACTAGATTTATGAACTAGGGTAACTAACTGTTTTAATGATAGCCTTCAGGTATCATGAAGGATACACCACTAACCCAAAAGCCAAGGAAGGCAAGTGCTTTCCTTGTATGAAAATAATGCTATTAGACTTTTCCTTAGTTGTGGAAGATCAGTAGTTCAAGGCCAGCCTAGGATACACAGTGAGTTAGTCCCTAGCTCTACACCCGCCACTGAAAACAAATCAAAACAAACTAGAAAGAGACAATGCTGCTCCTAGTCCCATGAGTTTTAACTTCTCTACTATTCACTGGGAAACAGGAGGAAAAACAAAACCAACTCCAAGGTCAGATATTTCTAAAAATGTACTCATTGTCTAGTTATATTGTTTTAACACAGATGATGACATTAAATAATTTATCTAGTGTGAAAAAGGAGGAGTGTATGCTGTTTTGCACAAACTTTAAGGAGTAAGTTTGTTATTCAGAAGATCATTTGTCTGCCACAGTGCTCCTTTTGGTGTCTAAAAGCAATTCAGTAGAACAATCAGAATGGACAGTGGCAGCAACTCTGCTGACAGTGATGCTACCTACTGGTGCAGAGCTCCTGACTCTAGCAATACTGAGAGTTCAGTGTGGACACAAATCCTGCGATCCCATTATCCTTGTGGGATAGGGCCCGAGGCACTGCAGACCTAACAAACTCACAAACTCCCAGACGCTTCTGATGCTGCTGATAGAGCATCACACAGGAGCAAAGTATGAGTGTAGAAGCTCAAGTACTGATCTTCGAAACACAAATTATTTTGGTTTTTACTAAGAGCACTAAAAACAAAACAAAACAAAACAAAACAAAAAACAAACAAACAAACAAAAAACTGTTGAAGTTTTTTGTAATAGGAAGGTTTAGGGTCAAGAACCAACAACTGGTGATATCTTGCATACACATTTAAATACACATATGAGAAGACACACTGGCAGTGGTGGTGCTTGCCTCTGATCCCAGCAATGGGGAAGCTGAGGCTGAGAATCTCAAGTTTAAGGTCAGCTTGGGCTACTGAGGATAGCGAGTCTTAAAAAACTAAGATAGCGAGTCATTTTTCAGAAACCTATTGTCAGACAATTTTCTTATGCAAATGCCAGAATATACTTACATACAGAAAGACTCCAAGGACACCAGTAAGCAATATACTTTTTTTTTTTTTTTTTTTTTTTTTGGTTTTTCGAGACAGGGTTTCTCTGTGTATCCCTGGCTGTCCTGGAACTAACTCTGTAGACCAGGCTGGCCTTGAACTCAGATAGCCATCTGCCTCTGCCTCCCAAGTGCTGGGATTAAAGGTGTGCGCCACCACCGCCCGGCAGCAATATACTTTTGAGACTGCTGCTGCACACAGAGTTGGTCTTAGAACATTTGTGTGTAGCCATAGGGCAGTGAAAAACAAAAACAGAAATACAGGAAAAATATGGATGAATCTTGGCCAGACTGAGAAAACAAGCTACAGAAAGATTTAAACATCACGCTCAAATAAATTTAAGATCATCAAAACTACACACACACACATTCAGGGATCTCGATGCTGCTTATATGAACCCTGACAGCAAGGAGCCATGGCAATTTAAGGCTAACAGTTGGCTTGGGAAAATGAGTAGCATCTGGGAGAACTGACGAGACATGGGCAAAGTATCCTTTTGATTTGCAGTTAGTTGTATTTCTTCCACTATGTCAAAGTACATGAATCCTCATGAAATTTTCTGTCACTATATTGAAAGTGCTACACTGCCACTTTACAGAGAAACTGAGTATAGATACAGCATGGAAGACTGCTTCAACACTAAGAATTGAAGATGTGGGCTCAAGTCTCAGTTCTTACTAATGTTAGGCTATTTAAGCAATTCATTTCTCTTGTTTTTATTAAATTAATGTGTAAAAGCCATAAAGCCATTTTTCCCACTCACAAGGCTGGAGTAGACAAGGCAATGTAGTGAGAGATTTCTAAGAGGGTAGGAAAGGGAGACATTATTTTGAGAATTACAAGAGAAATCACTTTAGAGTGGAAGTGAAATAAACGAACAAGGTCAATAAACCTAAATTTCCTTGTGAACACTGCTATACACCAATACTAATACACACACAAATGTTTATCAATTAATACCTCTAAAAACTCAGCAGGTGGAACAATTTTAAATGAAAGAGATTTCAATTTTGCTTTATATGTATGAATGCTTTGTCTCCATGCATGTTCTATGCACCAAACCTAGTGTCCATAAAGGTCAGATGAGGGTGACAGATCCCCTGAACAGGGGTCAGTAATGGTTATGAGCCACCCTGTGGGTCCTAGGACGGGAACAGAGGTCCTCTGCAAGAGCAACAAGTGCTCCTAAGTGGGTGGCACATTTTAATAATTCTGTATTACTAATATGGACACTGATTCAGCCTAGAACTGCATGCCTGGAATTGTAGATCAATCCAGTAATAGACAGTGGACCAGGCACCAACTGCCTCATTCTACTGAGTTTATTAAGCTCCTAAAACATTCTCTTTTCCTAGTACTTTACGGTAAGTCTGTGTATTGGGTGGGCAAGATCCTGCTTTTTCAGCGTTGTTTCATGCACAATGCAAAATGAGCGATGGTACTCAAGTAAACAAGCCACGTATTAAGCAGTGTATTGTACACCAAGGGACAAATTTAAAGCTTCCTAGCCTGCTGAAAATCTAATCCTATCCTTCCAATTAACCTTATTAATACCAGAGTAGGAGAAAAGAGAGGTCAAAATACAGTGAAGGTGCTACTTATATCCTCCAAGATCTGAAACAGTAACGAAGGCACAGCAAGTACTGTATCCATTTTCAACTTCCAACACGGTCGCCTTCTCTGTTCGTTTCCGTTGGTAACGCTACTACCCCTTCTCCCAAAATAAAATTTAGTAACAGGCATGGGCACCGGTAATAATGGTGAGATTCAAAATACTGCATTGGCTACGAGCAGATTTATAACCCAACTGAATCCATGCGCCAAATATATGGACACAAATTCTCTAAAATAAGCGCTTATTGAAAATCCCCATTAATGTAAACAAATGAATTTCGATCACAAACCACACCTAATATTCTATTCAAGACTTACTAGTTTCAAATACTGGCCCAAGATGTCCAAAATTCTCTCTGTACACTGAAGGCTTTAAAAATGTAAATCCTAGGGATCAAGCACTATATACTGCACAAGGAAAACCTTTATAAAGTCTCAGAAAAAATTTAAAGGTCACCCTTTCCGCGGGGCCCCGTTATTCTAATCCTTTACCAAATCTGTTTCACACTGCCTTAAATCAGAGCATCACTGATGAAACTAAATATTCTGCATTTGACAGAAATCTCACCAAGATTAAGGCTCTGAAACGTTTTCTTTTTCTTTTTTAAACAAGAAGCAGAGGGAGGTTAAACTCTCCGAACGTCCTCCACACACTATAATCTAATTTGACCCAACTTTCCTGGATTAGTACTAAATACAATTTCAAACAGAACTCTCCAACTTTCAATTCAAATCCAACCTCCTCGAGTTCTCAATCAGAGATGATCGAAGTTCAAGCCATTGAAAGCAGCTCCCGCGACAGGCGGAGCGGGATACCCAGCTCAAGCTCCGGGCGGACTCCATCTAAAATCGAGGCTGGCGGGACCCGGGCACCGAGCTGAGAGCGAGGGCCCGAAGTGGCCCAGATCCAGGGAGGGGAGCGGCGCCCGACCCCATCTTGCGGTCCTCCCTGCGGGCGAGGAGGCCCGGGACGCACGGGTCTCCCTTCCGTAGCTCCGCTCCGAAGCCACCCGGCCTGGTCCCCAGCACAGAGCTGCGACCCCCCGCCCGCCCAGCAGCCCGGCCCCACGCACCTGCAGCTGGGCGGCCGAGGCCGCCAACGCGCTGTCCTCCGCGGGGCGCCGCCCGCCGGCTCTGCGCGCGGGGCCCGGCCCGGCCCGGCCCGGCGAGGACGTGAACGAGAGCCGCGGTGCCCGGGCGCGCTTCGTGTGGCCCTTCCACGCGCGTTCGCGTTCTGCTGACTAACGGCCCCGCCGCGAGGGGCGGCCGCCGCCGGGGCTCTCCGGCCCGAGGTCCCGCGCGGCCGTGGTCGCCGTCCGCACCGCAGGGCCGGTGCTGCCTTCTCCGCAGCCCGCCTTCCTTGGCACCTCCTAAGGCCGCCGGGCGGCGGAGCGCGCGGCCGCGGCGGGCGGGAGCTGGGAGGGCCGCGGGGGGTTGGGAGGGGGGAGCGGCGCGCGGCCCGGCTGGAGCTGGTCACTGACTGGAGGAGGGCGCCGAAGCTCACCGGGGCTCCGCGCTGCAGGCGGGCAGGGCACCGGCCTCGCCCACCTTCCACCAATCACAAACTGCGCAGCGGAGTCGCTACGCTACGGAGCCGGGGGACAGGTTGGGAGCATTCGGCAGGAGGCGGGGATTGCGGAAAAGGAGAGCCAATAGGAAAGGTGAATCTCCGCCCCCTCCGCCGTGATGGACAGCCGCGTTCGAGCCAATGGTGGCGTTCTAGATTCGAAGAAAGCTAGACTTGAACCTTGGGTCTGAGGAAGGTTTTCGGTGAAGTGGGTAGTCGAGGATGTGCCGCAGGCGAAAGCCGAGCGTGACCTCCCTAATGAGTCACGTGGGCCGACGGGGCTGGGAAGGAAAGAGTAGAAGAACTTCTTCCGGGTCACTGTCAATAGTCCCAACCTGGGGCGGGAACTTCTTTCCCCTTTCCTGTAACTTAAAGGCTGCACCGACTTAAGGTGTCTGAGATTTGGTGATGAGTTCCCAGAAAGGCAACGTGACTCGGTCCCGACCTCAGAAGCACCAGAACACGTTCACCTTCAAAAATGACAAGTTTGATAAGAGTGTTCAGACCAAGGTAGGCCCTTGCCTGTTGTACTTACTGCCATCCCAGGAAAAAGTGATCGGAAGGGGAGAGAGAGAGAGAGGAAAGCCTGAGAGTTGGCGAGCGTGGACTGCAGCCCAGTTAGTCTTGGCTGCAGTGCAATTGTGTCTGAAATATTCTTCCCACGCCCTTTTCTTTGGCTTGGCTCTGTAATTGCATCTGATGGTCAGCACATCTAACTAGTGGCGCCAGGACTGGACTGGGGCAGCCTGAATCCATCCAACCTACGTACGGTACGGATGGGGGCGATGGAGGTCTCGGATGCCCCCATCCGGATCACGCCCCCGCAACGAGAAAAGGAAGGCTCTCGCCCGAGTGTCTCTTTGCAGCGACTGGTTTTCGAACATTCCCAAGCCCATAAGTTTGTGGGGAGTACGATCTCAGCGTCACTGCCCTCATCAACAAAAACGTTATTTCAGTTTCGTGTTGAGATTGGAAGGGCAAACTGTTTGGCTTGTGGAAAGATGGTTGCTTGCTGTTTATACAGTTATTTAATTTATCAGGACTTGTGTAAACTGGAAGAAAACCCAGGCTGTTCAGGTCTTTTGCGATATGTATGACTAGTGATTTTGTGTGGATAGCTAACCCCTTCCCCATAACTGAATGGAGCACGGATAAACGCTTTAGTCATCCTGGAGGCCGACTTTACATCAGATAAAGTTAATATTTACATAAACAAGAGCTCAAATTTCCTAAGTTTGTTTCTTGAAGTAATTTAGTAATTTCTGTGAAGTTTAGCCTCAAATAAGAACTCTGGTAGGATTATTCTGAAGCTAACAAAAGAGTAATTAGTCTGGGACATAACAGGTGATTAAGTTTAAAATATTAAAAAGGCAATCTATAGTACTTGTGCTCTGTTTTTCTCTTTGATTGTTTCTCAGATGTTTAATAAGTACCTTTCATGTTCAGGATTCTATATACAGTGTTCAAAAATATCGATTCTACCTTTGTGGAGCTTGTAGTTCTCTGAGTAATATGGACAGTAATGAAGCAAATCGATCTGTAATTATAAATTTCAACAGAAGTTGCTAAAGGGAAAGGCAGTTCAGTGAAGAATAAAGACGGCTTTTTTTTTTTGGTTTTTCGAGACAGGGTTTCTCTGTGTAGCCCTGGCTGTCCTGAACTCACTTTGTAGACCAGGCTGGCCTCGAACTCAGAAATCCGCCTGCCTCTGCCTCCCAAGTGCTGGGATTAAAGGCGTGTACCACCACCTCTCGGCAAGAAGGCTATTTTTAAGTTAGGCCCTCAGAGCAAGGAGGTAGCAGACCCTGGGTCCATAAACCTGCTTTTCCTGTATTTTAGAAAATATGGAGTAGAAGTTGGTAAAGAAAAAAATGGATTAATCCACAATTTGGCCCCAACAGCAGTGGGAGTGGTAAAGTATAATTTCCTCCCACTGCCCCTGTAGCCACCTTAAAATCTGTGGAGAGCCTTGAAAGTAAGACTAGGCCATACTTAAGTATAATTGTGAGATACACTAATTAGACCTTTCCTGGTGGAAGGAACCTGGGGCCCCAGGTTGTCTCAGCTCTCTATCCTAAAGATGGTTTTTAAATTCAAGACTGGACAGATAAAAATGGAGTGTTAGGGGACCTTCCCCTATCCCCACTCCACCTCTACCTGATTTTAATCTTTTGAGACAGGATCTCACTTTGTAGACTAGGCTGTACTTGAACTTGAAGTGATTCTCCTGCCTCAGTCTTCTGATCATACCTAGCTACGATAGATGCTTTATTAAGATGTTTATGTAAATAAAGTGTTTCTTTTCTCATATTTGAATATGTTTTTGAAGAGGAAAGAAGCTTGCTCTAGTCTTCCAAATGGGCCATGGGGTCAGCATATGAAGGACCAGTCAGCTTGATAGGATTACCTAATAGTCAAGCAGTTCAGACCAAACTCTGTAACCTCCTGCTTTTTCAGCTTATTGAAAAGGGACCTGCCTGTATGGTCACAGGTTTGGAAAGGGTAGAGGTCAAAATACATTTAAATCTCTTATTATTAAGCTGACTGCAGTGTGGACTCTGCCTAGATGGCTTCGCTTCCTTTTCTGGAGAGGAGATGGTGTGTAATGAAGCGCACTGGTGGTGTGAAACATTGTCATCTGGTCATGACATGGTTAGTGACCTGTTGAACCCTTGGCACCTGTGATTACCTGTGAGACACCTGCATAGGGTTGGGCCTATTAATGGTCTGTCATGGGAGAGGTAGGGACTTGAGAGGCATCATCTCCCTTCAGGTGTCTGTGTAAGCTATCTATGGCGGATTGATGGATGCCGAGACAGTCTTTTCTTCAGTGGGATAGCCACACAGCATTTGTCCTTGTTCCTGGAAAAAGCCCTTTTTTTTTTTTTTTTTTGGTAAGAGATCGTAATTAAAGTTACACTCATTGGTTCACTGAACGGAACCCAGGGGGAATTGTTTCTTTGTCTTGTTGTTGGTGCTCTGTTTCTTCATCTCCCCAGAAGTTCATGTGACTGCTGTAGCAGAAGAGAGACCTCATACTAGTTCTGTCATTTTTACTCTATAATACTGAGATACTTACTACTATCTCTGCTCTTAACTTTCAAGATGGTTGTTGGAGTCATTTAAAAAATTCTTAAGAAATAGAGACATGCCAGGAGGTGGTGGCACACACCTTTAATCCTAGCACTTGGGAGGCAGAGGCAGGCAGATCTCTGAGTTCAAGGCCACCCTGGTCTGCAGAGTTAGTTCCAGGACAGCCAGGGTTGCACAGAGAAACCCTGTGTCTTGAAAAACAAAAGAGAGAAATAAGTGACTTGTCTGGACACATGTGGTCTGTCTTTTTTCTTTTTTCTTTTTCTTTTTTTTTTTTTTTTTTTGGTTTTTTTGAGACAGGGTTTCTCTGTGTAGCCCTGGCTGTCCTGAACTCACTCTGTAGACCAGGCTGGCCTCGAACTCAGATATCCATCTGCCTCTGCCTCCCAAGTGCTGGGATTAAAGGCATGCATCACCACTGCCCAGCACATGTGGCCTTTCTAGAGAGTGCTGTGTGACGTATGAGCGGACATGGGGAGATGGAGAGTTTCAGAGACCGTTACCCACCACAAAGGGCTGAGTAGATTTTTTTTCTTTTAAGAGAATGGAATGAATGTGGATCAGTGTGTGTCCTACACACTGAGTTCCAGGACAGCCAGGGACATATGGAGTGACCCTGTCTCAAAAACAAATAAACATAAGGGGAGAGAGAAATATAAGTATGAGCCAAGCATAATTATATGATAATCTGTGTGGATTCAAAGTTGCTCAAAGCCCAAGAAAATTAATTAGCTTAATTAATTAAAAGAAATACATAGTTTTTGAAAGCACTGTCACAATGAAGATGGAACATGAAGGTTTCTTTTCACAGGCCTACAGTCCAGGCATAGTCATTGCTAACAGTTTTATGTATGTTTGCAGATAGCTAAGTATGATATAGCATGCATGTAATAAACTACATTTTCCTTGTTTTGAAAAGAAACACTGCATTTCAGGACAGTCTGTGTACTAGCCTGGCCTAGAACCCAGTGTGTAATCCAGGGAGCTAGCCTCAGCCTCCCAATCACTGGGATCACAGGCCTGGGCCACCACACACAGTCAATTTCAAAGTTTTTAAACATTTGAAAACATTGTACTGATACAAATATAGAGTAGCCTATTTAACCACTTTCCTTAATAAACAATTGAGTTCTTCACAGTTACTTATTGTACCAAAAAAGCTGAAGCTGGAAGTGGTGGTACATGCCTATTACCCTAGCACTCTGGAGGTGAGGCAAGAGGCCTGTGAATTTAAGGCTATCTTAAGGTAGATAATGAGATGTCACTTAGGGTCTTGTATCAAACATTGTGCTAGATGGTAAGAGATTAGGGCTAAGGGCAATACACACACACACACAACTGTTCTACATATATGTGTGTATACATATATATGTATGCTGATTATATATCTATATGATCAGCATTGTTGTTAGCATTTCTCAAAGTGGGTAATTTTAGGAGTACAGCATCATTTTATGATTGAGTTGTTTTAGAAATACTGTGCGCTGATTCTGACTTTGTGGTGGGGCAGAGTGTAAGCACTTTCTGGAGTTTCTCCAGCAGGAGTACCACCATGAAATCTAGGCTAGGCTGGATTTTGTAGTGAATACTAAGCCATGCAGAGGTGCACATACAACATACTGTCAAACAGACCCACAAAACCCAAAAAGCACTGCGATGTTTTGCAACTTGAAAATGTAATTGGCCAAAACTTCCCTGGTTATGAAATGGTTTGGTTTATAAAATGTCTAACGAACTGACTTATAATGAAGCACACTCACTTTTGGAAACTGATTGTCATCATGATATGGAGATAAAAATTGGAAGTCTGAGGCCCTACTGTCTGGATGGTACTGGAAATATACTTACAGTAATAATGGCTGATAGTAATATACTTCAGTGTGTTATTTTATGCCATCTTGCTACACATTATCTAATCTTCAAAATGACCTTGGGATAAATGCTATAATTACTCCATTTTACATACTGGGAAATTAGGACTTAGGGGAGTGAATAGTGTCCCCAAAGTTACATAATTAGCATGTGACTGTGCATTAATTAGGTAAGATGAGACTCAGAGGGCAAGCCATTTCAAAGCCCTTGTTTGTATGCAGAGTTTCTGCTTCCGTTCTGGGGATTTTTATCTACTCAGCTGTGTCCATTAAATTTTGAGACAGGTATAGCCAGCAAGGCCATGAACTTAGTTCCTTCTGCCTGAGCCTGATAAGTAACTTGAATTCCAAACCTCAGCCCCCAGGACCAGTTTTTCTTTTCTTTGTCTTTTTGTAACAGAAGCAATGTGACCTGGAGATTATGGTCAGAGCAGAGATGGATGAGCCCCACGGTCAAAGCCTGTCACAGCCAAGGTGTTCTTTGTGCCCCAGAGGTTCCCATGCAGGAACCTTAACCCCAGGCCTGGTGGAATTCAGTGGGGTCAGGTGCTGGGCCTAGCAGGGTCAGTTCTCTGCCTGCTTCCTAACCGCGAACTCTGCTGCAATCAGAAGGTACTGTGCTCTCAGGAAGCTTGTGCCTGATTTGTTGTTGCTGGCTCCACTATAATCCCTGGGAAATCAAATTTCAGTTGATTTGGTGCAGATCCTAACTGCATGTGGTCTTCCAACCTCCCAGCACCCCACACTAGCCCTTCCTCCGCCTTCAGGGATGTACGGTTGTCATCATCATCCAGTAGAGGCATCGCTGAAATAAACTTTTTAGTTCCTTGCCTTGGGCTTTCGGGGAGCTCAGCTCACCCATGGACCTCGCAAGTGAAGATGCAGTTCTTGGCTTCACTTTTTAACTATCTGTGGCTTAGTCAGTTCCTCCTCAATCAGAACTGTAGCGTTGGAAAAATACATGCTGTCTCCAGGTCTGGGCCAACCTACATACCTCTGCACCAGTGCCTGGCTTACTCCATGCCACAGGTCCTCTCGGCATGCTTAGTAATCACTGCACACTCATGGGTAATCCTTCCAGCATGTGAGCCCTCAGCCTTTAGACCCCCCACCCCTCTTGGGGTCAGACTCTAACCTTTACCATGTTCTACTCACAGACAGGGTCTTTATAACCTAGAACTCGCTATGTAGACCAGGCTAGCCATGAACTAGGAGAGATCCGTCTGCTCTGGATCCCAGGTGCTGGGATTAAAGGCCTGTGCTACCTGTCTTAGATAGGGTTTTACAGCTGTGAACAGACACCATGACCAAGGCAAGTCTTATAAAGGACAACATTTAATTGGGCTGGCTTACAGCTTCAGAGGTTCAGTCCATCATCATCAAGGTGAGAGCAGGGCAGCATCCAGGCAGACATGGTGCAGGCAGAGCTGAGAGTTCAACATCTTCATCTGAAGACTGCTGGTGGAAGACTGGCTTCAAAACAGCCAGGATGAGGGTCTTAAGCCCTCGCCCACAGTGACACACCTACTCCAACAAGGTCACACCTCCTAATAGTGCTACTCGCTGGCCCAACCATATACAAACCATCACACTACCACACCCAGCTTACTCAGAAACTTAAAAAACAAAACAAAACAAACAAAAAAAAAAGACTACCATTTATTTACCTGGCTTCCTGTTTCCTCAGATACGCCTGTGTTGTTGTTGGCCTCACTGGCTGTTCCTGTCCGATAATCCTTCACTTTTCAATGTACTTCGTACCCCGTGTTCCCCTTACCAGACTCCGAGTCAGGATACACTCGGCTGCCGTGTCCTTCTTCCTCCCTGTGGCATATGCTCTCGACATATGCCTAATTCTGCACAGGTCTAGCTTCCTAGTTTCCTTCCACCATGTCTAACAAACTACCTATGCCTGTCCCTATATATTGTACTTTCTTATTGCAAAGATGAAACGCTTGTCTCTCCCTGTTCTAGTTTCATTTCTCTTGCTGTGAAAAAAGTGTTCTGACAAACATATAGGGAGGAAAGCATTCTTTTGGCTTCCAGGTCAAAGTTCGTCGTTGAGAGAAGTCAGGGTGTGTACGGAAGCAGGAACTTGAAGCAGAAACCACAGAGGAATGCTGCTTGTTGGCTGGCTCACACACTCGTGCCTAGCTAGCTCTCCTCAATGACACGGGACTACTTGCCCAGGCACTGGTGCCACTCAGAGGCTTGGCCTCTCCTCCGTCTGTTAACAATCTAGTCAGCCTCCAAAAGACACACCCACAGGCCCCACCAGTCTGGGTAATAGTTCTGCAGTTGAGACTCTCTTCTCAGGTCACCTAAGCTATGCCAAGCTAACAGTTAAAGTTAAGTAGGGCCTTCCCTAAGGCTGCCCCTTGCTTTGTACCTTAAGTTCACCCTCTCTTGCTTACCTAACAACCTAAAGTCACAAGACTCCTTAATTACCCATTCACCCTTAATGTTTCTCCCAATAATAGTTTCTCTATTATTGATGGATTACTATAGATTCTTTCAAGGCCTTCCCGAGAGGGACTGGGGATGTAGCACAATTTGTAGGGTGCTTGCTTGGCAAAGAGTTCTAAGTTTGATCTTTATCTCCCCATGAACAGTATCCCCTAGTACCCCATAAACAGTATTGTATGGCATCTACCTGTAATTCCAGCACTCGAGAGGTAAAGGCAGGAACTGAAGTTTAGGGACATCTTTTTGGCTGTGTAGGCTAGCTGGCTAAAACTGCACTTGACCTGGTCATTGCTCTTTATGGAATTGTTGGTTACAAATGTTTTTGGGGGGCCACTGAAATATCTCAGTGGGTGTTTGCTGCACATATCCAATGACCTGAGTTCAATTCCTAGAAACCATGGTGGAAGGAAAGAACCTGTTCTCTAGAGTTGTTCTCTGACCTCCTCATGTACACCTTGGATTGAGTGTACCCACCCTGACACACATTATCATGTGTACAGTAATAATATAAAACAAGTCTGATTGTTCCACCTGCCAGTCTAAGCTTATCCGTAGTAAAGAAATGTACTGCTGTGAGGGTATTGGTGATGGAGTGGGTGCGCTTTGTGGGGGAGAGGATAAATGAGGGAACTCTGCATCTCTCTGTTTTGCTGTGAGCCTGAGACTGTCCTAACATATAAAGCCTATTTACAAAGGGTAACAGATTCCAGCCCTCATGTTCATCACCCAGCACTAACTGCCTCTTAAACAGTCTACAAAACACTCTTCGCTCCCTTCTGTCCGAGGCTTAATGTCCGTCTGTGTGCTTGTGCTCAGCCTTTCTGTAAGCTACAGGAGTAAGTGCCTGACAACCTGCTTGACTTGTGTTTTTGAGTGAAGCATAAGGAGGCAAAGAAAAAGCCCCTGCTTTTGCCTGTCTAGTGTTTTTACTGAGCAGTGTTTTCGAGTTTCATCATTGGCTCCAACTAAATCTGTAAGAATCATCTTTACCTCAGGCTCATTCTAATGTCCTGTGTTTCAGGTGACAACAAGACTGAACTCTTTAATTTTCATTATTATTGACTTAGTATGTGTTTTTGTATAGCCTATATAGTAGACACAGTAACAAGGAGTGTGTGTGTGTGTGTGTGTGTGTGTGTGTGTGCGCGCGCGCGCGCGCGTGCATGTGCATACATGGGTGGGTGTGTTTCTTGTGAGTGCATATGTGTCGAGCATCTTCATGTAGCACTCTTTACATTCATTATTTTTTAAAACAGTTTTTCATTGAACCCGAAACTCACATTTTCGTAGCCTTGTTGTCCAGCCTCAGGAATGCTCCTGTCTCTCACTCCAGTGCTGGCTTACAGGTGCCTTTCCTGGCTTTTACACGGGTGCAAAAGATCAGAACTTAGTCCCAAATGCCTTGTGACTGAACCATCTTCCAGGATTTTTGTTTTCATCCTCAACACCAAGGCTATGGTGTACACAGATGTACAATATGGTATTTAGTAAATATCACATATGTGACTATGTCAAGTGTTTGACAAGAATAGCACCATTATAATTCAGAAATAAAAGGAGGGAAAGGACTAACTGATAAAGTATTATCCTCAGAGAGAAAGTAGATCTTGGGGATTAAAGAGTTAGGAAATTGAGTAGAACCAGATGGAAGAATCTGTGCTTTATTAGTTACTTTTACATTGTTTTGACAATGTATCTGGCAGAAACACCATTGAAGGGATAAAGGATTCACTTTGACTCAGTTTCATAGGAATTCCATTGCTTTGTGGCAGGAAAGTAATGGCCAAAGCAGATTGGCTCCTGACAGCTGGAGTAGGTGGTGGAAGCTTTTCACACAAGAATAGACCTGGAGCAGAGGGAGAATTTTAATTTGAAGATCTCACTCCTAGTGATTGCTTCACCATAGTCAGACCCCACCTCACATCTCCACAGCCTTAAAAACACAAGCTTGAGACCACACTTACAAAATATTAGCCTGTGGGGACATTTCAGATTCAAACTGTAACTGGGAAATAATGAGTCCTAGGTCAAGGAGTTGAATGCATTTCCGGTGTGTCCAGACCATGGAGTCACATGTGGCCCAGGAGGTCTTTAAATGTGGCCCAACACAAAAGTGCAAACTTACTTAAAACCTAACTTTTTTTCCTTGATATTGTGTGTGACTTAATTTGTGATTCGAGAGCATGAAGTTTGTAGGTGGCATCATGTCTTAATGTCAAAGGGTTGGGTGTTTCTGGTAGTGTAATCTGAAAATGTAACCAAATGAAAAGGATCAGCCAAGAGTATTGCTCCATGCAGGCTTTTGAAAACAGGACTTTCTTACTGTCTTTGAGGATGAGGTCCTGACTCAGAAATAATCAAGTAAATGACTAAAGCTCTGGAGTATGTGAAAGGTTTTTCCTCCTAGTAATTATCCCAGAACAAGAATACAAGGAGATATTTATGCTTATTGTCAAAGTGGCGACAATACATTGTCTGAAGACAAAAGAATAGGAGTGAAGGCCTCTGTTGCTTAAGTGGCTCTCCGGAGTGTATTTGGCTATATTTATTAGCTAATAAATATAGTGATGATTATGAGAAAGTGATTGAACTCTCATAGTCTTTGTGCGAGCATCTGTTCAGTAGGTGCTGGGTAAGTTAGTAAAAATGCCTGTCGCAAACCTGACCTAGTACTAAGCCTTCATAAATGGTATTCCATGCCTTCATCCTACTAAGATGTTCACCGTGCCCGTTTGCTACTCACTCAGGCATGCTCTTCCTGGCTCATCCAGCTGCGACTAGCTCTCCTTCCTGTCACATGTTGCCCTCACCATGCCTATGATGTATGTCTTGTTAGTTATTAGGGCACATATCTTGGCTTCTGTTTCTTCCTCACACATATACACAAATGCTATCTATGGCCCCTTCATAGAGAGTCGAGCGTTAAGAAGAAGAACTCATTGTATATAATATGTACTGTAGAGTAGCCCTGTGAGGTCGCACGAAAGAATAGAAACATGGACTTATTTTCACTGATTATGGTCTACGTGAATCCACTGGTGTGTTGAGCCACTATTGTGTGCCAAATATTGACAACAATGAGTAGGGTATGTGTCCTCCATTCTAATGTCAATCTAGTTACTAAGATTGAAAGTAGAAAAATTACATGTGCAATGTTTTTATTTAAAAAACATCTATTGAAGTATAACACATATATAAAAGTATATAGATCATGTTGCAGTTCAGTGTATTTTTACAAGAAAGGTCATGTAAGTTCCTAGAACCCAATTCTTCTAGTCAGCATGAGCCCCTTTTCTTAAATGTATCCATTAAGGAAATATGAACTAAACTTTGAATTAAAACTTGGGAAACATATAGAAATAGTGTTAGTGGATGTGGAATAGCATCCTGATGGATCTTCATTGTTCATGTGTACATTATAGCTTCAAATAATCCTCCTTTGGCCAAAAGGAATAGGCGTGACTTGCTTTTTTCAACAGTGACCAATTTGTCCCTTTTTGAACCTGGACTTTCTTACAGCTTTGGAGGTGGATACATAATTATGGTCCTAACTCTTCTAATTTACCTATATGTTCAGGATATAAAGTGACAATTCAAAAACTTATGGTAGTACATATATCTTGTTTGCAATTAGGTTTACATTGAATATTTAATATAAGTATTCAGTTGTCCTTTTGGATTAAAGTTGTATAGTATTTTTTGTTTTTATTTGGATGGAGTCATGTTATTAATAGTCTTGTAGGTGATGGAGCTTTTGTGTATTTTAAATTATGGCTCATCAGCAGAATTCTTTTATACATTTATATTACTCAAACCCCATTTTGAAAGTCATTTGGTATTGTAGGTCGTTTACAACATCATGGGTTTGACATTCCAAGCTAAGCTAGGGATTGATTTAAATGTTTTGTTGTTCTGTGAAGATTTATATGTTATTAAACGCTCAGCCTTTTCTACCAGGTGGCTGACTTGTCTGTCTTGAAATTACTCATGTCCCTGAAGTCATCAATTTGAGTAATATAGTTGACATCATGATATATACTTGTGTAATGAATGTTTAGTATACCATCATGAGCCTTTATCACAAGATTCTGTAGTAGTATGATCTCAAGTTTTTTATAAACTGAATGACATGATCATACTATTAAATCATATGGAGTAGGTTATCTTTTTTTCTGTATAAAAGTGAATATTGTAGTTATTTTTATATAGTGGACAGTATGGACAGTTATTGGATCCTCACATAGTCAGCTGTTCTGGAACATTTAAACAAAATCCTGGCTCATTGTGGTTTCCTTCAGGATTATGTTTAGAAAGGCTTGCTTTTTGCTATTCAGAAACATTTTTTTCTGATGTTTCTAATTCAAAATGGCTGACTGAAAAGAACTCCCACTTCTAAAATTTCAGTGAAATGGCAAAAGAAAGCTGAGACCTTAGACAGTTGAAAAAGATCTTCCAGCAAAGAGCACTGTGGAGAGAGCCCCAGGGACAGGCACTGTCATGATGCCAGAGGCAGTGTGGCCTCTGACTGGCAAGAACTACACAGGAGGCTGAGGCTGGAAAACTGAACGTATGCTTGATTGAGACTGTTTTAGCAGAGGTGGTGGCTTTTGACAAGGGTTACATCCTTCAAGCTGCTTTTATATAGTTTAAATGTAGAGACATTTCTTTATAATACATAGACTAAGCTGATAAACAACAACAACAACAACAACAACAACAAAAAAGCCCTGCTTTATAATTAAGGAAATTTATAAGGCATAAAATAGAGAATCAGGTCCTAAATTTACAACTTTGTAATATAATATGGTTGGAAGTCAAGGTTTTTCTAGTCAATTGTTGAATAATGCAAAGACCAAGTCAGAACAACCGTCTGGTGTGGGAGAATGTCACGGGAGAGGAAGACAGAGCTGTGATCCTGATGGTGCCTGTACCTTGAAGCAGCATGAATCCTGTGCACAGTAATCTCTAAGCTGTTTTACCCTCCCCATCAAAGGCAGGCAATATAAAATGAATTCGCTCCCAGGGCAGCAGTGATTCTCAGCTCTGACTCATCTGTGCAGTACTACCCAGGAGATCTGTCTGCAGTGCCGCAGCCCATCCTTCCAGTTCCAGCCGGCACGGTGACAGTGACCGTGTGGACCTCCCAAGAACTTGAACTGTCCTCAATACAGCTGAGGACTTGAACTTTAACTTCTGTTCATTTAAAGTAGCTGTCTGTAGTTGGTGTAGTGCAGATCTAGGCTTGTATACAGAGGTTGAACAGTTACTCATCAGTAGGAAAACTCCAACCATGAATTGCACAACTGAGGACTTTACCTCTTGTGCCCAGGTAAAGGAGCTACACAGGACTCCACAAAAGCACTTTAAGATGATGTGCTTGATATTAATGATTAAAAACTAATATTAAAATCCCTAAAATGAGAGTTCGATAAAACAAACACCTACATGCTGGTTGTAGAAGTTTGACGTAAACACTCTAGTACCATAGCTATATGACAACCGTGAATAAGACTAAAAAATGACATTTGTAATTTGGGAGATCAAGTTAATAGATTATCAAAACAGTCAGAATTCCAAAGTAATGAAAAGTGAGAGAGAACTTAAGATATGAAGGGCCCAGCTAAGCTACAGTTTGTGTGAAGGGACTAATTCCAGAGGTCAAGGAAGGTGAGAAGGAAGTTTCTTCAAACGTTGACCAAGCCCTAGACTTCAGATAGAAGGATCTGTCCAGTGCTTTACAAGAATATTGCAGTGAAGGGGATATGTCTCTGGGAATAAGGTTTTGAGCTCTTGATGAAAATTCCCACCAGCTCCAAGCTATGCTTCAGAGTTTGAGATTTTTCAGCATGGCCAGTGGGCCGTCGTCTACAGAGCATTATAAAGGGAGTCTTGAATGTTGAATTCATTGTAGTGCTGAGCTGACTTAGATGTCAGAGTTAAAGAATTACCCAGAAGCAAGGCATAGTTGTACATGCCTGTAATCCAGAGGCTGAGGCAAGGGGACTGTGAGTGAAAGGACCCTTTGGGAAAGTATACAAAGCGTGAAGTATAATATGGGTGTTGTATTGAATCATACAAGGGAGGTAGAATTGGATGTAAAATATCTAATTCCAGATTTCAGATCACTGTAAAAACTAACGTAAGGGTCTAAGAATCACTGAAAGAAGACTTCAGACTCGAATAGTGTGCAAAGACAAAGAGCACATATTCTGCAGAAACAGCCAGCACGTGGAGGAGGGGTGTGTCTCAACTAGCCAAGCACAATGTGACCAGAAGGCCATCTCTGCAGCCCCCTTTAAAGCCAGTTAGGGGTTTTCCAGTTCTTATTGGGTCACTTTCATCAGGATTGGTTGAGCGTATTGTATGGGATATTTATACACTTTTGATTGGTTTGTACCTTGAGAGAGGGTTGTCCCTGGCCAGATTCAGGGCAGTTGCTGATTGGCTGCCCTTTTTCTGGGGTTTTCATAAGGAGCCTTGGCTGTCTTTGTGGTAATTTGAAGCTTATGTCCTAATATGGCTACTTGTTCTAAAATGGAGTGAATTAGGTCTTCTCACTAAGTTCATGTCAGCTGAAGACGGGGTCTATTTTAGGGCAGTGGAGATGCCATGAAGAAGCAAGGTCGGTGTTGCCAAGGCGCTTTTTAGGTTGTCAGCTGTAGTTTTATGTCTGTGCTACGCAAAGCAGAGAGGGAGATGACACGTTTTAGATCCACTGTGCTGCGGCTCCACTCAGGAGTTTCTGTGTCGGCGATTTATTCCTTCTCTGGAGTTGCCAGGCTTGGTGCAGGCACCTTTAGTGAACTGAGCCTTCTTGTTGGCCTAAGAGTAGCAGATTCTTCTTTTTTAAGACTTTAGTTTTAAAAACTAAATTTAGAATTTTTAGAGTGTGTGTCTGTGTGTCTGCACATTTGAATGCAGGTGTCTGTGGAGGCCAGAAGAGGGTTTTGGATTCCCTGGAGCTGGAGTTATAGACAGTTGTAAGCTATCAGGCAGGGGTCCTCAGCAAGAGCAGTGTGCACTAGTAACTACTTCTCCAGCTCCCTGAAGACGTCTCATAGTAGAATTTCTTTTTTTCTTTAATTAAATAGCTGAATTGAGGATGAGGATTTGAAGTGAAATTTCGGTTGAGTTAGTGCAGAGTTGATGCGTTGGGCTGGGACTCCATCTCAGTAGGAGAGTGCTTGCTTGGAATGCTTGAGGTCCTGGGTATGAACTCTAGTACTGCAACAAAGAAAAGGCTGAGATGCGGTATTGTTCCAGTGTCCTAGCATTTATTTTTATGAGGTTTTAGTTACATGCATGTGCTTGTTTCTCTCTGTGGGTATGTACACATACATGTATGGTGGTGCCTACTGAAGCCAGAGGGGTCAGATCCCTTGAAGCTGGAGTTGCAGGTGCTTGTGAGCAATCCACTGAGTGTGCTGGGAACCAAACGGGTTCTCTGAAACAACAGCATGGGCTTTTAATTGTTGATCCATGTCTCTAGTCCCAGTTCTAGCATTTAAATCAGGACTCGTTCCCCTCTCTTTCTGCCATCTGAATCACCTCATATGTCTTTATCAAGTCACATGCCTGTCAGGAAAGACTGAAACATCATGGCATCCATCTGAAACCTTTTGAAGACTTTAGCTGAAGTATTCAGTAGATTTGAGCACCAATGAGATGGGAACTTTTGAGTCTTGAAGGCTGTGAATTAACCTGGGTCAATTGTCTAAACCCTCTTAAAAAATCCAGTTTGCAGACTCAAGAGTTTATTTTAAACACCTTATTAACTCTAGACACTGCTTGCGCTTCAGATTGATTTCATATGCGTTACTTTAGTACTCCTACTTCAGTGGGCTTTTAAGCATCATCAGGATTAAACTTGATAAGTCTTTGGAATCTTGGAGCTTTCCTGTGCATTAGTTTTTACTTTTTTGAGATGTTCCCATGAACAACAGAGATGGTCATGGTACATGCTTTAGACTTGAAGAATTCTAATCTGTGACTCAATTATAGGTTTATATGTTGGAAAGAGTCCTATATTTAGAGTCCCAGGAAGATCAACAGTTTGCTGGTGTGTCTGTGAGTCACTCTTTATACAGCCCTGGATGCCTTACATTAACTCTTAAGTAAGAATAACAGTAAATAACAATGCCACTTTCTTCAGTCCAAAGATGATTTGAGAAGACAATGAAAAGGTATAGAAAACCTCCAGAAATAAAATATTGTAATACTGGAGTTATTACAGATGATTTGTATTATTCACTAAAATCTACTTTTAGTTCTTGGCTGTACATACTCATTTCCTCAAAAACATCCTTGTACTATTTTTCTTTTAACAACAAAAAACTATGTTCTCAACTGAACACGGGAGAAGTCATGTGTGAAAACTGAGCTTTAAACCAAATGAGTCACAGAATAAATCTAGTCTTTCCCACTCAGGTGACCTAACTCTTCAAGCCATTGTTAGTGCAAATAGATTGCTTTTATGACATAGCCATGGTCCAGGAGGAGGCAAGGATCTTTGGAGATGTAGTTGCTTCCAGTAGTAATTGCTCATTTATTGTTACCCCCAAGTGTTTGACTCACTTAAGCTTTATTTTTAAAGATAAGCCATTTGGTTCATTGCTTGTCTGTTACTTGAAAGAGCTAAATTCATACACTTAGTATGTGCCATTAGGAAGGAAGGGATATTTATGTCTTTTAAAACCTGTCTAACAATGTTTCTAGTTTGTCTCTTTAAAGATCACTAACTTGGGGCATACCTTACTGGTTGGACAAGATCTCAGGCTGTGACTAAGTTCTAATGAGTGGTTGTAAAAGCATGTGTGTTGCCTTGTGACACTTACATGTTGCTGTTTGAGTTGGGCTCTTTGCATCCTGGTTGATTGTATGCAGGCTAGCTCAGGCTGCTCACCACTGCTGACTCTTCTCTGTTTACACGTCACAAGGAATTGATTCTCTGAATAATAGCATGGTGAACAGTTGTAAAAATCCTTTTAGAACAGCACTTAATGAAGATAGTTTCTTCTCTGAATTAACTTTTCTAACTTTAGAATTTTGTGTTTATGTTCTTTAAACAAATGATTTATTGTACACGCAAAGGTTACCTTAGGTTTAGCCCTATTTGCAAAGCAGTTATCCTCCCAGTATACCAGTTTAGAATCAAGTTCTAATACCTTACAAGTGGAAATGTGTATGCGCTGCCAACTTGGCTGCAGGGTTCCTCGCTCTTTCTGTTCTTATAGAAGACCTTGAAAACTATGAGGGAACCCTTTTCACTTTTACCTTAAATCCACACCTTAAGCTAATAGTCATCTTTTTATGAGTTTGGTCTTTGATGTTCCTGATTAATTTTGTGACCTTGAGTAAATCTCTTAATTCTGAGCTTCAGGTTTCTCATCTGCAAAGTGACGATAATTAATACCTACTCCTAACCACAAGGATGTTGTAAAAATAGCCGGGCGAATTTTTATAAAGGATTACGCATGTGGTTTATGAATTTATGGTAGCAGTCTTTTGTATTCAGTTTATTTAGTTTGTTAATATTCTTTTGATTAAAATTAGAATGCTGGTTTTATAGTTTCTGTGGTTGGAATATGAAGTGTTTGCTACAGGCTTGTGTATTTGAACTCCCAGTTCCAGGTGGCACTAAGTTGGAACCTTGTGGAGTCTTTAGGAAATAGATTCTCGTTGGAGGACATAGATAGATCACCAGGGTGAGCCTTGAGGAGTACCAGCCTGACTTTGCTAACTCTTGTCCACCCTCTGCTTCTTGTCTGCCAAGATGTGGGCTCAGGAGACCTAGCTGCACCTTCCTGCAGCTGAGGAGCTGCCTGTTCCTGTGCTTTCCCCTCCATGGTGGTCTGTAGGCCCTCTAACCGCAAGCCAAAGCAGAACCTTTCTCACTTAAGTTGCTTCTTGTCAGATCACAACAAGAAAAGCAAGCAGTGCAGTAATTACCCATGTAGGTAACTAGCATTGAGATACTTGAGCGGTCTGCAGCAGTGTCTGGTGTAAAGCAAAGCATCTTAGAAGACTGAGTGAGGAAGATTGCAGAATTCCTGGCCAGCCTAGAGTGAATTCAGCTCTACTTAGTGAGTTGGAAAATAAAAGGCAAATGAGTTGATTGATAATACCAGTATTGGAGCACTACATAGAAGGCTCTCAGTTCAACTTTCAGTAATGAAAAGTTGTAGAGTTTATCTCTCCAATCAAATGGCAGAGACTAAAATGGATTTTAAAATATGCAACTGCATAATGCCTACAAGAGACTATAAGAGATCCAAAGTCATAAATTGATTCAGAGTTAAAGATGGACATAATAGGCCATGCAAATATTAACAAATATGCAAATCCAGAAGAGAGTGGGAATGGCTTTGCAAATAACAAAAATAGACTTTAAGTTAAAAAAATTACGAGACAAAAAGACATTCTATTAAAAATTGATATAGTATTTAATTAAAAGCATTCATGTACCTAATAACAGACCACCAAACCTGCATGAAGTAAAAGTTCAGAGTGGGAGACGCGGCTGCGTGGTGGGTCTGTCTTTCCTGAAGACCGGGAACGGTGGAGCCGACTGGAGAACACAAGCAGCCCAGAGGACGCAAGACGTCGGCCTGGGAGCTTGAACGGGGCGCTGCACAGCAGCCGCAAACACGTCCTCTCCTCAGGGCTACTGCAGGGACAGAAACTGTACTGTGCACTCAGTGTAATGTCTCTGACTAAATGGTGGGTGGAGTCAGAAATTACTAATAGAAGAAAACAAAAAATCACAAATGTGTAGAAATTAAACATTACTATATGAAATATATTAACAAAATCACAAGGAAAATGAGAAAATATTTAGATGAAAATGAAAGCAATGTAACAACATAGATGTACTGAATCTATGTTCTGTGGGAAACAAATGTTAAAAATCAGAAGCATCCCATGTCAGCAGGGCAGCTGTCAAGGAACTAGAAAAACAGAAACCCACACCAAAAGTCATCAAAAGGAAGGAAATAGATTTATGCAGTGAAAAATGAAATGAAAATTTAAAAAAAAATAATAAAAAACCAGAAAAATCAGTGAGAACAAAAGATTTTTCAGGTTATATTTATGTGTCTAGCAACACATGCACATGTAATGTGAGTACAATGAAAAAGAAGGCTGTGAATTTGAAAAAGAACAAGGATGGTATATAAGAGGGTTTGGAGAGGGGATAATCTCAAAAAAGAGTAGAAATTATTAAAATGTGTGTAAACAAAAACTTGCACCGGGCCGTGGTGGCGCAAGCAGAGACAGGTGGATTTCTGAGTTCGAGGCCAGCCTAGTCTACAGAGTGAGTTCCAGGACAGCCAAGGCTATACAGAGAAACCCTGTCTTGAAAAAACCAAATCCAAAAAAATCAAAAAACAAAAAAAAAGAAAGAAACTTGCAAACTTTTACCCAGGTGAACTAAACAACAACAAACATTTAAATGACAATAACCAAAAATGAAAATTTACAAATTAATGCCAATTGTACCCTGTTCAAAAGGATTATGAAATGATGCTTTCAACAATTTCTGACAAGTTGAATAAGCTTCTTGAGATGTGCAGGATCCTAAAAGTACAAAGCCCAGCCTGAATCACGAAGGGGTTGTAAGATTGAACTGGAAATAAGTCCCCAGTGAAGAAGCACTCTCAGCTTTGTACTCTCACTGGGGCAGCCCGTGGGGCATTTAAAGGGAACCTCACACATCTCCCCAAGCCTACAAAAGATACATCCTAATTTGTTCTAATGATACTTTACCCCGATCCCAAGCCAAATGAAGACTCTACAAGAAAGCCACAGAGCAGTCTCATGTCTGCGGAGTGTTCCTGCCTGCGTGGTCAGATTGAGAATGGCCCCATCGGCTCATATGTTTGATTGGTCCCTAGTGGGTAGAACTGCTTAGGAAGGATTAAGAGGTGGCCTTGTTGAAAGAACTGTGTCACTGGGAGTGGGTCACGGGGTTTCAAAAGCCCATGCCAGGCCCAGTCTCTGTCTCTACTGCAACTTTTGTAGTACAGATGTGAGTTCTCAGCTACTTCTTCAGCACCATTCCTGCCTGCTTGCCGCCACACTCCTGCCATAATGATTATGAACTAGCGCTCTGAAATCGTAAGCAAGCTTCCACTTAAATGCTTCCTTTCTTATAAGTCGTCTGTTCATGGCAATAGAACAGTAACTAAGATACTGCTGGAATCTGAAGTTTCCTGCTCCAGGCTCTGTTAAAGTCCACGCCTGTAACTGTCGGAGGTTTTTAATGAGGTCTATAAATTTTAGGAGGTGGCATTGTAGGTGAAAGAAATAGGTGACTATGAGGTATGTCTTTGAAAGTTATACCATGTCTTTTCTTTACTTTCTGCTTCCTCTTCCCCATAAAGTAAATATCCTCTACCACATGATACTGCTTCACCATGGAAACGGAATCAGTGTGGCTGAGACTGTGGACTAAGCTGAGTCCTTCCCATATTGTTGTTACTACCAGGACTTAGTAATATGATAGATATTGTAAGTGTTGTGATCATAAAAAAAGAGAGAGGTTAAGAGAATATAGTATACAGCAGTGTGGGGGAAGGGGGTGCCCCAGCGGGCCCATGCCGAGGCATCCCTTCCCCCAAGGGACCAGACACACACTGGCATAGCATAGAATAGAGTTTATTCAGGGCATGGGATAGGAGTTAAGGAGGCAGTAGAGGCAGAGAAAGGCCAAAAGAGGGAGAGAGTAGAGAAGCAGAGGCCGGCCATGACCACGTAGAGAGAGGGGGAGGGGAGAGAGCCCAAGAGGGGCAAGAGAGAAACTGAGGGCGGGAGAAGTAAGAGAGAGATAAGAGAGAGAAGAGGGGGTGGAGGGAGCAGCCCCCTTTATAGTAGACCAGGCTTACCTGGTTGTTGCCAGGTAACAGCGAGAAGGGGATTACCTGACTGTTGCCAGGTAACTGTGGGGTGGAGCTTAGACAGAATCCTAACAGTAAGTACCAATGCAAAAATCTCCAGGCAAAAGAAAATTATAGCAAATTTAATTTAGCAGGATATAAAGAGGTTAGACAAGGGCCAGAGTGCATGATGGCTCAGCGGCTAAAGCTGCTCCTGCAGAAGACCCACGTTCAGTCCAATTGCAGCTCTAGGGGATCTGACAGCCTCTTCTCGTCTCTGTGGATAACCCCCATCCCCACAGCACACATTCACACACACACACATAAATAAAAATAAATCATAAAGGATTAAACATACAAATCCAGTGGGATTCATTCCTAGAGGTACAGTACCACACGAACAGAGTGAACAGAAGAAAAGTGTATGTGGTCATTGGGACTGAAGCCGAAAAACAGTTGGCAAAATTCAATACTCACAATAAAAGCACTCAACAACTGAATTTAGAAAGGCTACCTCAAAATTTTAAAAGAAGCCACTTGTAAAATGCTACAGTGGGCATCATTCTTACCTTTGGAAGTATATAAAGGATTTTTGTTGTTTGTTTTCTCATTTCTGTTTTGCTTGTTTGCTCTGAGTGGTTGAGACAAAGTCTGGCTATGTGACTGAGGCCGGCCTTGAACTCTTCCTGCCTTAACCTTCCAAGTGCTGGCATTACAGATGTGAACCGGTGTGCTCAGCCTAACCCTGGCTCTTGAAAGTGTTCCTGCTTGTCTGCTTTTGTCAAGTCGTGCTGAAATTGGAGCCAGGACACTTATATAAGAAAAGGGACACAAAATACACACAAATTAAAAATAGGTAAAGTTTACTGTATTAATAGCTAGTATGACCTTATATGTTGAAAATTCCCAAGACTCCATCAGTTAAAATGGGTAAATATATTCAGCACAGTAGCAGGAAACAAGTCTATACACAAACATGGATTACATGTCTCTCCATTAAAAATGAGTACTCTGAAAAGGGAATTAAATAATTAGTTTGTAATAGTTGATGAAAAATGAAAACTTAGAATTAACTAAAAATAAAAAAAATTAACAGTGAAAACTGTAAGTCATTGCTGGATTTAAAAGCCATAAAAGGCATTAGATAAATGAAAAATACCACATGTTCATGGATGGAAAGATTTAATATTAAGATATCAGTGCTACTAAAGTTATCCACAAATTCAGTTCAGTCCAATTTGGAGTTCCAGGGACTTCTGTACAGACTTGGAAAAAACTCTAAAACTGACACAAAATCTCAAGGGATCACAAATAATCAAAGGAATCTTGAAAAGGAACTAAGAGGGAGACCTGACATTTCTTAATTTGAAAATTATGCCAAAGCTAATAAAAATAGTGTAGAATTAGCATGAAGATGGGTGTATGGGTCAGTGCTATAAAATAGCCTCTAAAAAGTTTGCAGCAGAATTATCGGATGATACTAAAACTTTATTATCTGATTATATATCCAAAAGAATTAAAAGTTGAGTCTGTTTATAGCAGTATGCCTTATGACAGATAAAATCAGAAACAGAAAACCCTACAGAGGTATGACTAGATATGCAAAATATGTTACATGCATATACTGGAACAATATTAGCATTTTTCCTCAATTAAAAAAATTATTCTTTCATATATTATATCTCAGCTGAAGTTTCATCTCCCTTCCCTCCCCCAAATTATTAGCATTTTTAAGGATGGAAATTCTGAGGTATTCTGCATCTGTGACCCTTGATGATACTGCTAAGTGAAATAAGGTAGTTACAAAATTACCAAAGCTGTGTATCTCCATTTATATGAGGCACTTAAAGTAATAAAATAAACAAAGAATTTTAGCTGATGGTTTTGAGGGGAAGAGAGATTAAGAGTCGCTGATTTACAGCTTGCAGATGTAGACTTCTGGAGATGTATGGCATTACCAATAGAGTAGTTTAGCACCGTAGAAGACAGATATTTTACAGTGGAAAGCAGAGCTCTTGGTAAGTTCATTTTCGTTTCTCCAGGTTCTTCACCTCCTGTGCTTTGTTGTTTTATTTGCATTCCTTTGCTTTGCTTTAACATGATGAGGATCGAATTCAAGGCCTAGACCATGCTGTGTCAGAAACGTAGATGAACATGTTTTGCATTTCTATGATGTCAATTTATTGAATAGCAATAAATTCACAGGATACGGCAGCAGTTTGGCAGATATTTCTGCTTTTTTTTTTTAGTATCCGTAGCCCAGGCCTTGAAGGAGGAAAAAGTGACCTGGACTGTGTTTCCTGGAACCAAGGAGGAACCTTTTTAAAGATGACATTTGGGACAAAGAAAGAACAGATTTGATTGCTAAGATAGTGTTTGCTAAGGTAGAGCCTTTGAGTCTGAGTTGGAGGTATCAATGGTTTCTGCGGGAGAACTGCTCTCTCCTGTGCCACATCAGATTATCACAGTAGTTAGAGCAGAAGGCTCATTGCTAAAGCTGAGGTTGTGCTTTCAGTCTGCCTTGAGTGCATTGTCTGAGAACAAAGGATGACAGTGCAGGCACCTGCCCTGAGAAAGAGGAAGTTGATGACTAACCCAGGAAGTCTCCGCCAGCAACCCTGCAAGGATCAGATGGCTTGGAGATGACCCCTTACCTCTAAGATGAACCTTACTTTCAAGAAAGACCATCAGTCCCCGGGTGGCACTGTGACACTGTTAACATCCACAGTGAAATCTGACGGAGAAAAGGCTTGTGTTCTGTGAAGCCAGAACTTTTTCTTGGATTATTTTCTTGCTGAAAATATCCTGGAGTCCGTAAGTAGTGACGGTAGCTTGGAAACAACTGAAAACACATTCTCATAAAACATGAAGTAGCCCTGCTCTAACCACTTTAAGGCACATTTTCCTATTTTAAGAGGTATCGTTTTCTGTTCTTGGAGTTTTATTTAGGGTCACATTGCGCATTCTTTACTAAAAAATATTTTCTGGCTAGGGGTGTAGCTGGTGGTAGGGTGCTTGCCTAACTTTCTCAAGGCCTTGGGTTTGCTCCCTGCCGCAGGAGGAGGTCGGGATTTTCTACTACTCTTACAAGCTCTCCTAAGTGGGTTTAGAATGGGAAAATCAAAACCTTTTTACTGGAGGTCCTTATTGAGGCTCTACTGGTCCTTTTAAAGTTTCGATATTTTAAGAGTACACTGGAGAGGTGGCTCTGTGTTTAAGACTTCCTGCTGTTCTTCCCAGGCCCTGGGGTTGGTTCCAAGCACCCAAATAGTGACACACAGCTGTCTGAACTCCAGCTCTAGGTGATCTCCCAGACCACCCACGTGCATGTGACATATTTCTCTCTCTCTCTCTCTCTCTCTCTCTCTCTCATGCATGCACGCGCGCGTGCACACACACACACCCCAATAAATAAAATAATTTGGAGAAAATGTGAGCTTATTAGTAGTCAGAATGCTCTGGAAGTTCTTATTTGTTGTATTCTGCGTCCCGTCCTCTGTTTTCCACTGGCGTGAGTAGAGCTGGGCTGCTGAGCAAGCAAGGCCCTGCCTTAGATGCCCAGCCCCAGAGGACGAAAAGGTGAGGTGCATAAAGTAGTGTGGGTTTGCTCTGACATACCCACACCGCACGTTTCCCACCTACAGGCCGGGTGGTGCCATTTGAATGTCTGCATGAAGTCTAGTGATGTGCTGGGCTGCTACAGTTAGCCGGTGCGAGCACAGGCCCTCTCTGTTTAGTCGCCACTGAGAATAGATCTGCCAGCTTAGTGAGAGAATAGTCCATTGTTTGCAATGACCCAAACTCGTTTTCTATTCAGTTTTCTGGTGAAAATGTGATTGTTTATTTTTGCAGATGATGTGGAGTAAACAAGGGAAGTGGGTGCTGGGGGGAGGGCAACATCCTTTCCTGGTTTCTAGGAAGGACTTGGTTCCAGGTTCCTGAGCAAGAGAGGCATGGTCTGAGGACCATTGTGCATTTTGCTTCTCTCTGATTTGTGTTTTAGCCTCGAGATAAGTTTAGAGTGAATGAAAGAAAGATGGGCTTTGGGGAAAATGTTATTCTATCTCACAAATAGAGATATGCCTTACTTTATGTGTTGGATATCTTTAACTAAACTGATACATATTAAAATCAAAATTTTCATATTTGGTACATAGATGCAAATTAGGCATTTTAGAATACTAGAGTGTATTTTGCTCATTGGAGACTGGGTTTTTTTTTAATATTTAAATTGTTTATAGCCAATCTTTAATTAGCAGTGCTATAGAAGTAAGAGTTTCAGAATGTTCATAGCTCTAGCCTTGGCTGCATATTTCTAGCAGAACCATGCCTCATGCAAGCAAAGAAAAGATGCACTAGTTCGAAATCTTGTATGTGAATGCATGTTACATGGTTGTAAGTGTGGGCAGTGCCTGCTGTACTCATGGGCATGTACATGTGGAGGTTGGCGGTCAAAACCATGTGACTTCTTCCTCTGTCATTCTTCACATTATTATTATATTATTAAGATAATGTTTCTCACTGAACTTGGAGATAGATTGTCCAGGCTAGTGGTTCTCAACCTGTGCATTGTGACCCCCTTGAGGGTTACATATCAGATATCTGCATTATTATGATAACAACAAATTACGGTTATTAATTAGCAATGAAATATTTTATGGTTGGGGGTCACCATAACATGACAACTGTATTAAAGGATCACAGTATTAGGAAGGTTGAGAACCACTGGTCTAGTCTGCCTAGCCAGCAGGACCCTAAGATCCTCCTGTCTGTGCTTCCAATGATGGGGTTACAGGTGTGCACAGCCATGCCCACCTTTTACCTGGAGCCAGGGATCCCTCAGACCCTCCCACTTGGGAAGCAAGCACTTTTTCTGATGTTTAAGTAAGTAAAACTGAGTCTTGGTATCCTGGAATTGATTGGTCTGTACAAAAAAAAAAATCTGATCAATAAAATTATTTTTATCTATAAAGTTATAAACTCTAGCTATAAGAAAGTCATATAAGCCAGGCGGTGGTGGCACACGCCTTTAATCCCAGCACTTGGGAGGCAGAGGCAGGCGGATTTCTGAATTCAAGGCTAGCCTGGTCTACAAAGTGAGTTCCAGGACAGCCAGGGCTACACAGAGAAACCCTGTCTCGAAGAAAACAACCAACCAAACAAAAGTCATATAAATTTGAATACTATTATTAATATACAACAAAAAATATTGAAGGAGAAAAATCAGCAGCAGGAGAGAAACATTTATATTGGAGGGTGTGAAATACTTCTCTGTGGCATTTAGTATTTTTCTCCTGCCCCATTCATTTTATCTACATAAAAAGTTGAATGTGTTCTCTAAGTACAGTTAAACTAGGACAAGCTATATACTGTGTGAAATTTCTTTAGTTAATAAAAGTTATTGAGGGCAGTGAAGTATGACTAAATTATTTTGTATTTATGAAGTTAAAATTATGGATTTAAATATATTCTTTGTAAGATTTTTTTAATGTAGTATTTCAAGGTATATAAAATTTATTTCAGGCCTTTTAGCTGTGTGTTGAGGGGCTGGTCTGGTGCTGCTGTGTGTTCAAATGCTAACTACTGGCCCCTGAGACCTAGTGCCTGCAGGAGCAGATCCTCACTGCTCCAAGTGATAGTGCATGAACTTTGCTCCCCAGTTTAGAGCTAACGGTTAAATGGAATGGCTACAGTCAGTTCCTGGGGAGAACAGAAGAGGCGGCCCATCAGTTCCCAGGCTAGGGGGTGCAGGTAGGGACCCTGAGGAAGAAGGCAGGGGAGGAGATTGGAGGAGGAAGAAGATAGAAAAGGAGGTCTCCATTAGACATGATGGACCAAGAGCACATGCCCAAGTGAAATGCCCCACCCCCAGGACAGGCTCTGGAGCAGAGGTGGCCTGGGTGAGATTCCGACAGCAAGTGTTTGGGGAGCAGAGGTGGGAGTGGACAGTCTAGCAAACAGAGATATATGTTAGGGAGACCCCCCCCCCAATAATTATACAAGAACTGATCAAATAATCCACAGAATTCTGCCTTGGTTAGTGGGAGGCTGACTGGGTCATTAATAATGTTTACTAAACTCTGTTTATATTGTTTTGTATGAATTCCCTAATAACTTACGCTAAATAGCAAAACTAGGCAAAATTACTATTAAATGAAAACTCATTAAACTATGGATATCCCTTACAACATAACACAAATCTCCCACAGTGAAGCCAATGAATTATAACATTCCACAATGAACTGTGGTTTATTCTGGGTACATAGAATTTGTGTATTATAAAACCCAGTACTGGGCTGCTGAGATGGCTCTGCAGGTGAAGGCATATCTGTCTCTAAGTGTGACAACCTGAACCCTGGGACTCACATGGTGACTGAAGAGAAAATTACTCCTAAAACTTGTCCTCTCGTCTCCTTGTGTGCCATGGCGCGCACCCATGCTGCCCCTACTCCCACACAAAAGAAATAAGTGAGTGTGAAA
Organism: Apodemus agrarius; assembly: GCA_964023405.1. NCBI lineage: Eukaryota > Metazoa > Chordata > Mammalia > Rodentia > Muridae > Apodemus > Apodemus agrarius. The sequence continues at coordinate 160,010,478 of OZ030005.1, read as the reverse complement.
AAAGAAAATATTTTAGAAGAGTTGAATATTATTAAGATGCCAATTCTTTCCCAAATTGATTTGTATTTTCAGTGTGAAGCTAATCAAAAGCCCAGTAGACTTATGTTATTAAAATAACAACGAATAGATTCCCAAATATAAATAGAAAGATTAAAAGAAATTGTAATAGTCGGACAATTTTGCCAAAGAACAGGAGAACTTAGAGTTCTGAGCTCACCACTCGCTGCAGAACTGCCTTAGTCATGATGAGGCATTGGAGGAAGAGTGGTCACACATGGTTGACAGGACGTTCGTTGAGTGTAGGGACAGGCCAACATGTACTTAATTTTGTAATGCAAATACAGAGGCAATTCCGTGGCGCTGGAACACTTGGACATCCTGTACTGTGTCCAGAGTTAACTCACACGGAGTTACAGACGCAAAGTTAAAATCACTAAGCTTCTGGAACAAAACAAGTGGGAAGCTTTTGTCACTCTCCAACAAAAGTTTCTCAGATTTTAGATAGGAAGTATAATTCATGAGACAGACTTGAAGGCTTGTTCTTTATTAAAATTGTTGAAAGGTCTGCTATTAAGAAAATGGGATTCATAAAGCTAAAAGCTCATGCTGTGAAGAATATAGTCAAAATATGAATCTGACAAAAGCTGATATCAAGAAGAAGTATAGAAAATGAGCAGCCTAATAAGAAAAATGGGCAAGAGACTTTAGACAGTTGCTTCTACAAGGAGGATGCATTGCAGAAGAGATGCCCGATGCTGTGGTGTTAGAGACGTTTAGGTTCAAGCCACAGTAAGAGCTCTGCACTCTTTCAGGTAACACGGAGTTTAGTTTTAAGTTCTGAAAGGCACTTGGAAAACCTGGGGAAAATAGAGGTCGAAGACCAAGAGAAAATAAGACGTCCAAATACAAAACCTTACACGAAGGTGTCTGTTAACACCCAAATAACACAGAGCTCCAGGTGTCCTTTAGTGATGGGGAAACTACAGGACCGCAGGACCCCAGTGTTCCTGGGAGGATGGGATGTAAATTACCGTGTGAGGAAGCTTTAGACAAGCCCTGTAAGGCTGGGCGCCGTAGAGGGAATTTCAGTATAGGCTGTCCACAATCACAGTGTTAGGGAGCGGTTTGTCCTCATTGTTAGTATGGCAACAGCACCTGCAATTAGAGCCTTTGTTTCTTGGATATGATGAGTAGCGAGATGAACTGCGTTCTTGTCTGGAGCTTGCTTTAAGTGTGTACACATGGAAAGGGAAAGGCAAACTTTGTGGTTGTCCTTAGGCATTGTGCAAATGTATATTTTAGACGGTCTCACTTTGTAGTCTAACTGGCCTTATACTCAGTGTCCCAAATGTCAGATCGCTGGCATGAGCCACCACACCAAATAGTATTGTTTTAATTTTTGTGCAGATTTCCTGGGCTTCTATCATTTGCCATAATAGAAGGACCCAGTTGATAATAATATTTCTTTAAGATGATCTTACAGGTGTTCATCTTGTGATGTACAGGGCCTTCTGACATACCTGTTACCATCAGGAATCTGCATGTAAGAACACCTTTGTAGAGGCTTTGCTATTAGAGCCTTTTTGAGTGTGTCTGAGCAGAATGACCCAGGTTTCCGTTGAACACTGGGAGCGAACACTTTTCTCTGAAATGTTTTGTATGGTAGGATTCTTTGAAGCTCTGATTACTGCATCATGCTATAAGCTTTTGGGGAAAGATAACGGGGTTTCAGCAGCAAGAATAGGCAGACTGCTTCTGAGAGCCCGGGCTTGGCTTGTCACAGTGAGTTCCAGTTCACTCACTGGGACCGCCCAGCTCTCGGCTGTGGCTCACCTCCAGCAGGTCTCTTCCAGCTGTGCTCCTGGTGTGCTTACCTGTGTCTGCCGCATCTGGACTCCTCCCACTGCTTGCTCTTGCTGAGGTTTCCCCCCTTGTCCGTTTGTTTGTTTGGCTGTATTTATTTGTGAGAGACTTCATGTTCTATGGTAACCTGTCTGAAAGAAATTTAAAATAATATAGTGCTGGGGATAAAGCTCAGTGGCTTCATATGCACAAAAAAGTAGATGAAAGTTAATGATTTTAGGGTACTAGCCTAATGACATAGTTCCACATTTTAATTGTGACATAAGTCCTTGTGAGGCGTTTGTCCTCTAGTCAAATCTTGAGTGAGAGACTCTTTCTAAAGGTTGAGGCTGAGACAGGAGGATTGGGAATTGAAGGCCAACACTGAGCCACCAGTGCTGAGTCTGCATGGCCTCCAGTGACAGGCCTGCCTGGGACAGCCAGGGGATAAAGAAAAGACAGACAGATGGACAAAGAGAAAGAAAGCTGGGGCTGGGTGGTCTAGACTCTGCTGAAGAAGCCACAGTAACCTTGAAGCTTGGGTGTTTACTAGATATTGTTGAACAAGGTGTCAGGGTTTGTGGTATATGGGGATTAAGGAGACAAGACTTAGATATTAACTCTGTAGGAGCAGTTTCGGGGGGGGGCAGTCTTAGGGCCATAAACACGCAGGGGTTAGACAGGCTGGCATTCTCTCCAGAGTGTCAGCATCCTTACTGGAGCAGAGGAAGGCTTTTTCATTCTTCACCCTCACCCCGGGGAGAAGGCCCTGCCAAATGGGCCCGAGGCCGTGACTCAGAATTTTGCTCCCTGTATACTAGAGCAAGACCATTTCTCTCCCTCTGTTATAGGATTTTATTGGTGTGAAGACACACCATGACCACAGCGAGTCTTATAAAGGAAGACATTTCATTGGTGCTGGCTTGCCATTTCAGTCTCAGACGTTCAGTCCGTCATCATCACCGTGGGTAGGAGCATGGCAGCATGCAGTCATGGTGCTGGAGAAGGAGCCGAGAGAGCCGCATCCTGAGCCACAGGCAGAGGCAACTGTGGTCCACACTGACGTAGCCAGAGTCTATGAGACCTCAAAGCCTGCCCTCACTGTGACACACTTCCTCCAACAAGGCCACGCCTCCTAATAGTGCCACTCCCTATGGGCCAAGCATTCCAACACATGAGTGTACTTGGGCCATACCTATTCAAACCTCTCTCTCTCTCTCTCCTCTCTGCCCCCCTGCTTCTCCCTCTTCCTCATCTAGCTTTATGTGTGTATGAGGAGAGAGAGAGCGAGAGCGAGAGAGAGAGAGACAGAGACAGAGACAGAGAGAGAAACTTTAAATATAATTAATGTAAAAAGTTCCTATTTTCAGAGTAGCAGTAATACAGCTAGCTATCTCACAGTAAAATTCCTTATGTAGCAGATTGCAGAGTTGGAATAGACATTTTTCTTTAAGATTTTTTTTTTAAATTAAGAGAAACGAAATATAATATCACAGTTGTTGAAAGAATTACCTCATACCAAAAAAATCCAAAGAAAAATTACTAGTTATTTTAAATTCCTTTGTTCTCCCAAATTGTGTCTTTGTTCTTGTTAAGTGATGCTTTGTAGCTCATGAAATGCTTATACACATGTTGATGCACGTGTTAAAGAGTTTGCTCTTGGTACCGTCCAGAGCCTCTGAACGCTCACCGAGTTCCTATTTGTGATTGTGGTGTTCCATTATGGAATATTTGTTGTATGGCAATAGAATCTTCATAGCTGGCATAATAACACTAATTTATGCTGGTATGGACTGGTAAGCAAAGGCATTCTTAATCCAGTCTATGTTCCATTAGGAATATCTTTTGATGTGTTAAATTTATTCTGACCTTTAAGAAGTATTCATTTCATTTTTCTATATCTAATTCACTAACTCATTCTTAAGTTTGTAGAATTTTTGTCTTTTAACAACCTGGAAGTTGTATGTGCTGGGGTATACCTGTGATCCCTGTACTTAGTGTTGGCAGTTCCTCTAGGCTCTACCCAACAGCTACCTAGCAACAGCACCACTGTCTGCCAGGTGCTCGCCCACCCTACATATAAGGACTGCTTTGCACCCCTCCCTGCACCCTTCTCTGTAACCCCCTCCCCTTGTTCTGGACCTGCCTCTTCCTCTCTCCCTCTCTTCTCTCTCTCTTTCTGTCCTCTGTACCCCTTTTTCTGCCTCTACCCATTTTCCAGGTCCCCTGTCCTCCCTATCAATAAGTCTGTCTGTATACTAAGTCTCTAGCATGGCTTGATTGTTCGGGGCCTTGGCCAGCCTAAGGGGCTCCCTCCCGCCACATTATACTGAGTTACATAAAACACAACACTTAGACATTGAGGCAGGAGGATTGCCATGAGTTTTAGTTAACCTGGGCTACACTCTTAAACCAAACCAAACCAGCCCAAATTACTTGTGTCTCCAAAAACAAAAACAAAAACAAAAAAAAAAAAAAAAAAAAAAAAAAAGAAAGAAAGGAAAGGAACCTGTTGAGCTGACTGATCTTTATAAACCAAGTTTTCATTTGTATTTTGTGTTTTGAACATACTCTTTGTATTTTGTGTTTTGAACATACTCTGTTGTCATCCTCATTCATTTCTTAGTTCACAAAAATCAAGTTAATTCTGTAGGAGTTGCATTTGTGTGAGCCCTGTACAAGATTACCGTTTATAGTGCCCCACCAGTCACTCATAGAACAAGTTACCACAAAGACCTGCTTTGTTCTACAGTTGGTCCTCCTAAGGTAACCAGTTTCTAAACGATGCAAGCTTTTATAAATCAAGATGAACTGGTCAGATATTGTATAGAGAAACAAACAAGAAACCGACTAATGCTTCCTGGTTGGCAAACAATGCATGTTAATGTACTACAATTTCAGGTAATGAAATTTCCTGCATTATAAGAATTCTTACTAGTTAGAAAGTTTGTTGCACATTGTAACTTTGGTTCAAAGCCATTAACTTATTCTTATATTTGTTAAGTGACAAATACAAATTGTAAGGTACTTCAGACAACAGATTAAAGAAGAGCATTGATGAATGATGAATTTGAAGTCTTTTGTTTCTTAGCCGTCCCTGTGAGCCCTAGTCCTAGTACATACCATCTAAGTGCCAAGGTGCAGAGGAGGAGGAGTTTGGTGTGTAGGCATGGAATGCCTTTCTCTATAGTGTAACGTAGTGACAGTGAACAGAGGCATGCTGGGACTGACCATCAGTACGTCAGAAAGACAGCAGTAAACCCATACATAATTCATAAGTGACAGAATATACTCTTACCAGAGTTCAGCTGAGGCACAGGTCTTCAGAGCATATTTTATGGACCTTGAGATATATTCTCTTAGAATAAATGTTTTGAGACAATATCTCACCCCCGTCAGCTTTTATGGCTAGCAGAGGCCCTTTAAGTTGTTTGCTTCAGCTGACCTAATCTACATACTGTGCTTGTAACTCATTATCAAGTGGCCATCCAAAGGCTGTATCTTGTGTGGTGTGCTTTTTCCCCCTTGGAGATATTTTTAAAAGGAAACAAAAGGTGAAAAAAAAATGTCCTTTACAATGGCGAATGTACATTCTAACAGTGGGCAAGGAAACCTTCCTCTTTCATCAGAGGAAGTGATAGGGTTCTCAGAACATGCCCTGGGATACATTACAGAGGACCTAGGAGACATTTAAATTCTTGCCTGTTTATACAGACACGTTTTGAGAATAAGAATTTAAATGTTTTCTTCCTGTGGGACAGCTTGTTCACTGGCTGTCTATGACAACATTCATGCTGTAATTTCATGAGACCGAGTGAGCTGGAGGGGTTTTGTTAGTTTGAGACTGGGCTTCCAAGGAGCCTTTGTAAAGCATTTTGCTTACATAGAAACACAGAAAGAAAGGAAATGCCCTCCGCTTCCTGCTTGCATCCTGCTAGCACATCTGACTTTCAGGTCCTGCTATCCCAAAGAAACTGATAATTACAATTGTTCACTGTATTCAGAGGCATTGGTAGAATTTGAATTGTTGAATAATAATCTTGAGTTTCTTTTCTCTTATTACATTTTTATCTAGTCTAGTTTACAAACAGTAAAATCCATGTGTCTTAATTATCCAGTATTAGTCTTGTTGTACTGTGTCAGGTCAGTGCCAGTGAGGAAGGCTTTCTCAGAGTCCTCTTGGAAATCCTTAACATGTTGGCAGATTAGAAACTATGGTCTTTGTAAAGAACCAAATTGAGTAGTGTCGTAAAATACATACCGTGTCTCCGAATCTTAGATAGATGAAAGCTAAGTCATTGCATTTAACTTTTCAACTGTTTGTATTTATTTTGTATGCCTGGGCGTGGGGGTGTGCTCCATAGCACGCATTGGGAGATCAGGAAACGGCCTGATGGGACTGACTCATCCCTTCCACCATCTGGGTCCAGGCGATTAAACGCAGGCCTCAGGTTTGGCGGCCAGCACCTATGTCTGCTGCGTCACCTTGCTTGTCCAAGGATATCTTTATGACATTCCCATGAACTTTTTTTATGGAGTTTGCCATACTGACTTATGGATGAGATTATTTATTTTTTTGCTTTTAGAAAATTAATGCAAAACTTCATGATGGAGTATGCCAACGCTGCAAAGAAGTTCTTGAATGGCGTGTAAAATACAGCAAATACAAACCGCTGTCAAAGCCCAAGAAATGGTGAGTTAAGCTTCTTAGATTCCTTCTAGTGATATTAACATATTGTCGTAACTCTCAAAACTGTGTTTAGATAAACTTGAAAAACTATGGAAGTCCCTTTCTCTAGTGTAGAATTTCATTTTGCATGCTGAGTCTTGATTTATGAAAGCAGACAGATGAAGTAGATTTATCAGTCTCTGTCCCATGACTTTCTACCATTTTTATAGAAACTTTTTTTCTAATTGGTGAGTTGAGAAAGAGTGGAAAAAGCTTAGTTTGTAAAATCCTATTTTCCATTGAATAAGTAGCAGTATTTACTATAGCTTGTGTTTATGATTTTTTTTTTTTTTTTGAGCTTGTGTGGCCTACAAGCCACACCTCAGTCTCCAAACTGCTGGCATTATTACCATTGTATTATACACAGATATTATACCAGTTGCTTGTTTGTTTTGTTTTGTTTTGTTTATTTTTCAAGACAGGGTTTCTCTGTGTAGCCCTGGCTGTCCTGGAACTCACTCTGTAGAGGCCTCAGACTCAGAATTCTGCCTGTCTCTGCCTCCCAAGTGCTGAGATTAAAGGCATGCACCACCACTGCCTGGCAATACCAATTCCTTTTTTTTTTTTTGTTTTTTTGTTTTTTCGAGACAGGGTTTCTCTGTGTAGTCCTGGCTGTCCTGGAACTCACTCTGTAGACCAGGCTGGCCTGGAACTCAGAAATCCGCCTGCCTCTGCCTCCCGGCCTGGCAATACCAATTCTTAAAGGGGTCTTTAATTTTTAATTTTTAATTCAAACCATGAAAATTACAAAAATTCCTTGGGTTGATTATCATATGTGAATCACTGGTTCATAATTTATAGTTTCAGTCATTTGGAGACTGGAGTCAAAATTAAAAGATACCCAGCTTAGTTTCTTGCCTGTCTGCTTCTAACTTTTCTGTAACTATTAGACAGTTGTGTATCAGCCTAATATACATCCTTTATTTCAGCTGAGTAAGGACAATTGGAAAATAATAGCTATATCAAAGAACCTGGCAGTATGTATTATAAATATTAATGTATTTCTTTATATTATGTTTTAATTTGGTGTTCTGAATAGTAGTTATAACACAGTTGGTCATTGTAGCTTTATATGTGTGTTGTGTTTATTTAGCTATGTAGCAGTTACGTCTCTCTCAATGCACCCTCCCTTCTGCCCTCCCCATCTGCTGCCCCCTTCTGGCCCCTCCTCCTCTCCCCAGACAGTCCCTATTTCTGCTTTCATAGCACAGTGTCCTTTACCCCCACTTTTCTTCCTTCACTCATCCCTTAAGATCTTGTCTTCCTTGTTCATGGCCCCATTTCTGATTGCATGACATACATACACAGAAATGTACATGGGAGGAGATAGGTAATATTGCTGTTCGTACTAATTCCAGTTCCATTCATTTTCCTTCAAATGTCATTTCATTTTTCTGTGTGACTAAATAAGCTTTCATTATTTGCACCATATTTTCTTTACTCGTTCATTCACTGAAGGATGTGTAGTGTACTTTCTAGCTATTAAGAATAGAGCAGCCGGGCAGTAGTGGCGCATGCCTTTAATCCCAGCACTTGGAAGGCAGAGATAGGTGGATTTCTGAGTTCGAGGCCAGCCTGGTCTACAGAGTGAGTTCCAGGACAGCAAGGGCTACACACAGAAACCCTGTCTCCAAAACAAACAAACAAAACAAAACAAAACAAAACAAAACAAACAAACACAAAAAAAGAATAGAGCAGTGGGGGCTGGAGAGATGGCTCAGTGGTTAAGAGCATGGACTGCTCTTCTAGAGGTTCTGAATTCAAATCCCAGCAACCACACGGCGGCTCACAACCATCCATAATGAGATCTGATGTCCTCTTCTGGAAGACAGCTACAGTGTACTTACATATAATAATAAATAAATCTTAAAAAAAAAAAAAAGAATAGAGCAGTGACTAATGTGGATGTGTGAGTATCTGCGGTGTGACCTCGGTCTTCAGGAATACGCCCAGGTTTGATATTGTGAGCTCACTTGTTAGTGGCTGTACAAGTTTATATTCCTATCCGCACAGTAGAAGAGATATTTCCCTGTGCCTTTTGAATTGCTGATGTGTATTCCCAGCCCTCTTTGTTTTCTTGTTAGCCATTTGGCCTAGGTAAGATGGTTTCCTGTTCCCACCGCCCTTGCACTGGGATTACAGGCACACCCTGCCACAAACAGCCTTCCCCCTGCGTGCTGGGATCTGAGCTCAGATCCTCTTCCTTGTGTGACAGGCACGTCCCTGACGGAGCCATCTCTGACTGTTGTTTTATATTGCTTACTTTCCTCCTGGGTCCTGAGTTGGACTTATCTGTTATTCATATCCATTTTGCCATTGTTTATTTCTTTTTTTGTTTGAGACGGGGTCTTATTATGTAGCTCTAGTTGTCCTGGAACTCACTATATAGACCAGGCTGGCCTTGAACTCACTGAAATCCTCTTGTCTTTCTGCCTCCAGTGCTGGGATTAAAGGCGTGAGCCACCACGCCCTGGTTGTTGTTCCTTTCTAATAGTACTTTAGATCTCATACCCACTTTAGATCTCTGAAGAGTCATGCTGTGTTGGTTCTCACATTTCTTTATTGTGATTTGGCCATCTCCTAGTTTGTCCTTTTTGGTTGTTTTGATGATCTTATTGAGCAGTTTCATCTCTAGATTCTAGCCGACTCGGTTATGGAATCTTGCGCGTGCTGATATCAAGCCTGTGTGATACAGGTGTTCAGTGTCCTCCAGAGTTGGGTTCACTTTAGCAGTGTACCTCCTTTGTGTAGTAACAGGAACCTCTCTTAACATTTTGGGCCCTGCAGTCTGAGAACTAGACAGGTTCTTTCACCCTCCTAAACTTCTATGATCACTCCCAAGTGACTTCCGTTTTATTTGGGGAAATATATATAAAGTATAAGTATATGTACGTACGTACGTACACACACACACACACACACACACACACACACACACCATCTTACAAGAGCCCCAGGAGTAGGGAATTCCGTACAGCCCTGATGTCTGTACAAGGAAGTTTTCTTTTTTTGTTTTTTTGTTTTTTTGTTTTTTGTTTGTTTTTTGTTTTTTTGAGACAGGGTTTCTCTGTGTAGCCATGGCTGTCCTGGAACTCACTCTGTAGACCATGCTGGCCTCAAACTCAGAAATCCACCTGCCTCTGCCTCCCAAGTGCTGGGATTACAGGCGTGCACCACCACTGCCCGGCTAGGAAGTTTTCTTGCTTTTAAGCCTTTTAGAAATATTAGTCCCGCTGCAGGAGTGTGTCAGTATTCTGCTGGAGCTTCTGGCTCTTGGGCTCTACACAACAGAGGTCCAGTTGATAAAATCTGGTCCAGGACTCTGGAGAGCAGGGATGCTTTTTCCTGTGCCCTTTAGTTCCTGGACCAGACTTCCTTGCTGTCCACAGTGACTCCACAGTGACTCCACAGTACTATTTCTGACCATAGACCCATGCCAGGTTGAATGTAGCCTCTCTGCCTCTCGGCAGTTTTCTGTTCTCAGCTGCCCAGAGTCACTCAATTTTAGCCAAGAGAGTTGCCCTTTAGAGATAGCACTGGGCCACTGCTCTCCGAGAGGTGTCAGTGACAAACACGGGCTCCTGTGCACCCATTTTCTAGACTCTGGGTTTGAAGCAAGGCCAGTTTCTAGCACAAGAGTGAGTTCCAGGATAGCCAGGGCTACACAGAAAAACCCTGTCTCGAAAACCAAAAAAAAAAAAGACTTTGTAATAGCCATCTTACTACTATAGAGATTATAGCATGTGGTGTTAGACTTTCTGTAAATCTAAAATTCAAGGTTTAGAGCACTTTGTTTATTTGACTATTTTAATATCAGTGGGCATGATAGCATATGCCCTTAACTCCAGCACTTACTCTGGAGGCTGACTCTGAGGCCAGCTTGGTCTTTGTAGCAAGTTCCCAGACAGCCAGAGCTACACAGAGATCCCCTCCCCCCTCCCCCCACCCCCACCCCCAAAAAAAAGGAAGAAGAGGAAAATGATATTTACTTTGGCTATTTTTGTGTGTATGTACGTAGGTGTTTCTTAATATTGTTTAGAGGGCCTCAGACGTGATCAACACTAAGTTAAACTGCTTGGGCTTTTTCACTGTATCGCTTTCTCAGTATTGTGGTTTTCCTTTCTGGTATTTCTGAGTCTCCTTTTGCATAGTATCATTCGTGTCTTGGTTATATTTTCAGTACTTTTCCTGCTCTCCAGCATCTTTCCTTAAAAACAAAAAACAAACAAACAAACAAAAAAGAAAAGAAAATCTTTTCAGCTAATGGTGTAGTGCCGTAGTAAAGTATGCTTGGCATGCTAACACCCGGAATTCAATCCCTGTAAAACCAGCAAACCCTCGCTGATAAACAAGCCTGTTGAATCTTATGCTAAGTCACCTACTTGGTAGCAAGAAGTTATGCTGTTAAAGGGGTGTTTAGGGCACACAAGCGTCGATTTCTATGAATGAGTAACTGTTTTCTAGGAAGCAGTTGAAAACTAGCTGTGCCATCAATCATGTACTTTTAGTTAATAAGCCAAACACAGGACGTGTGGTTTAGAGTATTTCCTATAACGTGTGTAAGGCTTCAGCCCTGTGCTCTGGGCACTGCTGCCACCCGCCCGCTCCCCTGGCAGCCTGTTTCCCAGAGCAGTTTGAAGTATTCAAAATAGACATTACAGTGTTGCTTTTTAGCACTTTTACACTGTAACAAATGAAGTCATTTAACTCTGTTTCTTCTATGTCCGTTACTTGTGTTCTAATCATGGTAGGCTGTGCTGTGTGCTTGCTGATCTTTGATACAGATACGCAGCTGTGAACAATCACTAGCAGATTTTACTACTGCCCAGGAGGAAAGGGGCGTCCCTCATGGGTCTCCTGCGGTCAGCTCTGATACGAAGGGAGATGAGGGCTAAACAGGACTCGAGGCCGCCACACGGAAAGTCATGCCGTAGCTCAGAATGAAGGGAGTGAGGTGCTCTACAAGTACAGTGTTGCGTAAGTGTATAGATGTAAAGTACAGACAGATCACTAGGGAAATCACCAAGGATAAGGGCGTTCAAGTGAATGCAAAGCAACTCGGGCAAGACCCTGAGAACTAGTCAGAGCAAGAGTAGTCAAAGCGGAGCCCGGGAGGAGAGCAGAGGAAAGACCTCTTTCATCTGCGTCTAAAACGGCACAAGACCAGAACCGGCAAATATAACACATTTTATATAACATGGGAGCCTCATAAGGAATGAAGACCTGAAGAAATAGCTCTGTTCAAGCTAGGCCTACACCTGTTACCCCTGCACTTAGGAAGCTAAGGCAGGAGGATCACACGTTCCAGGCAAACAAACCTAAGATATAGAGGGAGTTCTAGGCCAGTTTATAATACACCATTCAGTCCGCTCTTAGGAAACCAAGAAGGTAAGAGGGAAGAGGAAAGATAGAAAGGATTAAAGTGGAGTGCGCACGGCACGTGTGCTGAGCTGTGGGAAGGACACCATGGAGAAGGTGATAGGCCAAAGCGTGCAGTGGGGAGTAAATCAGGGTGGGGTGCTGATAGGACAGCTCACAACCACACAGGGACCCCGCCCCGCAGCGTGGCCTGTGCGCTCAGTCCCTCCTACCTGTCTGTCTTTGAGGTCAGCAGGATTTCTCTTACCTGAGGGCCTTCATACACTTTCTGTAGCTCAGATTCTGGAAGCTTCAGATAGTCACTAATCCAAGGCACCTTTTTGGTTAGAATGTTTTAAATTCTTACAATCTAAAAATGTTACTTGCAGTCACTGCCAAGTCTAGAATGCCACGGGTTTCTGACTATCCTGAACATGTAACACAGTGGGCATTTGGGGATTTCATAGTCCAGTCACCTGTATTTGCTTTGTTTTACTGTGTACTGATACTGTGTATTAAAATACATTGTAAGGAATTTTAATCTGTTGATGATGCTGATGGTAAAAGTTAATTTGGAACATTAAACATTTCGTTCAAGCTTATCACCTATAAAAATTATCCTTTGTTCAGATTTATATTTCAATTATACAGATATACCAAGTTACATCCTGGGGAGAGGCAGCTTTCTGTTATAGAAGTGTGCATTTATAAAACAGAATCATAGCTGGGCATGGTGGCGCACGCCTGTAATCCCAGCACTTGGGAGGCAGAGGCAGGCGGATTTCTGAGTTCGAGGACAGCCAGGACTACACAGAGAAACCCTGTCTCGAAAAACCAAAAAATAAAATAAAATAAAATAAAGCAGAATCATATCTCAGTGTTTAGCTGTCGGGTTTTGAAGCATTTCATATATGTCCAAATACTTGGCAAGATTTAAAAAAAAATAGTGATTTTGGTATAAAGTTGCTATTTTATAGAAATGCTTCTAACTTTATATTTTCACTCCATCTCTAGATTTTTCTCTTTATAAATATTGGAGTTATTTTTTAAGGAAAAATAGAAAAGTAGCTTGTGAATAGTTTAAACTAAGCTTACAGATTGCATGTAAAAAAGCAGAAAATTATTTATGTCTGTTTCTGTCGCTTCCTTGTGTAGCCTCTGTACCTGCCAGGTGACAGGGAGAGCCAACCAGGCAGTAGAGGCGCTGTAAGATCCGAAAGAAAAACCGGGGTACTTCTGTACCCCCATGCCTCAGAAACCGGCACCCCAAACACTCACGAGAGACAGACCTGATGCAATTTCGCAAGAGGGTTTTAATATCCAGAGCTCTGGGGGGTTACTGTCTCCCCAGCAAGGTAAAGATGTAAGCCCGCCCAAGCTGGCTTGCCTTGGTCTTTTATAGACTTATAACAGAAGTCTATAACCCGCCTACCACAAGCTTCTAAGCCAATCAGTTCAAACCATCCGAACCTGAGCTCTCTGACAACCTATCACCCTCTCACAGAGGCCGGAAGAACTAGTTAAGTCATATCCGCTTACGTGGCCGCCACGCAGTGTCGCGCGCGCCCACCCTCCCCCACTAGCCTTGCGGATTCAAGTGCCCCCCACATGCCCAGGCATGGGGGATTCCTAGCTTATAACCTTATCCTTTCATTCCCCACTTCCTGTCTTGTTAATAGTTCTAACCTTAGAACTAGGAGAATTAAAGGTCAGCCTCTTCTTGTCTCAGAAGGCTCTTATATTGCTGCCTAAGTACATAATCTGGACCGCGCACACCTGGTCCCTGATGAAGGCAACTAATCTATTGACTGTATAAGTCTAACTAAGAAACAGGAGCATTATCATTAGGGGTCCTATCAGGGCAGAAAACAGGGTGGTCAAGAATACAAGATAAGGGTCTTTTCACTGAGTCTTAAAGTTTCCCACATGGTGGCATCTAATGTAGACCATATCTCCGACTTGGAAGCGATGTGGGACTTGTGGATCTCCTCCTGAGTAGGCCTCCGGGACCTCGATGCCTTATCCATTGGAGCGCCTCGAGCCTAGAGAGCAAAGGTCCAGTCTCTGTGATCAATTTGGTGAGGATCTCTTTTACCAGGGTTCCAGCAACTGTTTCTGAAGTCTTCTTTGACAGATCCAGTAACCTGTCTGGAAGCAGCGAGGAGTCTCTGACATGCCTAGAGCATTAAAGCGAACAGTTTGAGCCAAATCTCATGTTGTGCTACACCTTTCGGGAGGACCCAGTAGATGACAAAGAAATTGGGGTAACAAAGAGGATTAAAATGGCAAGGACTATTCAGAAATAAGGGGAGAGGCACCACCCAGCCTAAACCAGTCTCCAAGGTCAATTTAGTTAAGGTCTCTCATAGAGTTTTGTTTATTTTCTCTAGCTGTCTTGAGCCCTGGGGACAGTACATCCAATAACATTTCTAATTAGTCCCCAATATCTGTTAATTTCTGACTTACCTTAGAAACAAAAACAGAACTATTGTCTGATCCAATTACCTTGGGCACTCTGAAACTCGGGAAAATTTCTTTTAACCCTGGCTGCTGTTTCCTGCCTGCTAGGGGAAGTCTCAATCTATCTAGATTAACTATCTATAAGTGCTAGAAGATATTCATAACCATACTTTCCTGCCTTATTTTTTGTATAACCTCTATATACTCTAGGTTGTTCTCTCCTAGGTCTTCTGCCTTATTTACTCTTTGCTGCATAAGCATTCACTCGCTGGCATACCTTACACTGTTTTATTGATCCCTTAAATGAGTTCATGTGTGCATTTGCCCTGGCGAGTCCTTAGCTTACTTTTTGGGGAGTATAATTCTCCCTTCTTGTGTCCGCCTTTCCTTGGTAATAGTTGGTCAGATGGCTACCAATCTCAGTCCTTTTTTCTTCAGCATATTTTAAGTGAGGCTATCTCACTTTGTCCCATTTTTCAGTGGATGCCTCTCGCAGACCCACAACCAGTATAGGCTCCTGTATATCTATCCTTGGAGCCATTTGCTCTGCCGGGCTATTGCCCACTGAGTCTTTTTCCTTTTGACATCCTGGGCAGAGGGTGATACTCACGGTTGTTGGCTTCATTAGGGCATCTAAGAGGTCCAAGATTTCCTGTTGGTTTTCTCTGATGTGAGCAGTCCTTTTGGCATATACACCTGTGGACGTGGGCTGTGGCAAAGGCATACCTGTTACCCATGTGGATGTTGATTTTCTTGCTGTCTCCAAGTTCCGAGATCTTGGTAAGGGCCATTAGCTCCACTTTCTGCGTTGACATGCCAGGGGGTAAAGATTCTTCTACCCAGATGCCGTTTGTGCTGCCCACCATAGCAGCACCTGCTTGTCCCTGTCCTTCATGGAGAAAATTGCTCTTGTCTGTAGCAACTTTCAGCAGGGGTCAGTCTCTCTTTTTGGGCCAGTTGCTGCAGCCCTTTGGACAGTAAATATATCTGTCCTCCCCACCATTTTGGAGAGTATGCCTTGCTCCAACAGTTAGGAACATCCTGGGGTGACCTTAAATGAATGGGTTACCCATCCCATCCCTAGGTCCATTGTTCTTCGGGTAGTCCATGAACATATTTTGGTGCCAGTGGCTTCTCGGACCCTAGATCTTTTCTTGGAAACAGGGCCATTGGGTTGGAAGACTGTGTGTTAAGCCCCTGTGTCCATCAAGAACTGAGTGGGTTTCTCTTTCCCTCTCACAGTTATCCAGGGTTGGGGGAGGTGGTCAGAATACCCATCTCCCCTAGTCATTGTCTTTATCCAGGGATAACACCTTTGCCATTTGGGGGCCACTTCTCCCAAGACCTGTGAGTTCTTGCTCCCAGCTTGTTAGGGCACACTCTGGCTTAGTGGCCTCTCCCTATAGTATGCACATTGATTCCTTTCTGCCTTTTAGCCAGGATTTTCTGTAGCTTCCTTCTCTCATTTTTTCTTTCTACTCTCTCTCCCTGTCTCAGCAAACTATACTAAATCTCTCTATAGACTTTTCTAACAACTGCACCACCAAATCTCTCTACAGACCTTCTAAATAACTTGTACCAAATCCCTCTACATACTTTCTCAGCAAACTAAAGTCCTTCTAGTCTGGGGTGTATAGCAAAATGCTTCTGAGCTGCACTAGAAAGGCTGTCAGTGACTCCTCTGGTCCCTGCTTTACATACCTTCGCCAAATCTGTGGGCTATCATGCCCTCAAGACCTGCCAATGGAGTCTGGTGTCGTCCTTCAGGTGCCTCTTACCTTTCGTCTGAGGGGGTATTCTTTTCTGGCTTCCTGTATTACAAATAAAACAGTCTCAAAGAGATTAATCAGTCTCTTGGGAAATATGTCTTTAGTGAGGGTGTCACCGTGAATCAGGATAGGTGGTTTCAGATCTTCTGCTCCATTCTGTGGTCTTCTCTAAATATAAATTGAGCATAACATCCAATCTCTGTCAAACAGAACCCTTGTCATCTTTACTATCTTGAAAGACTATAAGAATTAACACCTGACTCATGTTTTGGCTATAAATTTTATATCACCTGAAAATCATTTCTGTAAACCTATATCAGCTTTCAAGATTAAAGAGCTTGAGCTGACTATGAGACTAACAGTTTTTATCCCCGTCAGAAATCCAAGAGTGACCAATATTAACTGAAAATATATAGAAAGCTTAACACACCTTTTAAGAATTAGCCAAATGATAGAGATTGCTAAATACCTGAACAGTTTATACTTCAAAATGTTGAAACATTGATTTTCAGCCTTCTGGCACAAGAACATCTGACAGACTTAAAGAATCAGGAATTATTAAGTCATATAATAACCTATAGACACATTGAGTTTGTAAATGAAGAGAGGCAATCTCGTTGCGCTCTCTCTCTCTCTCTCTCTCTCTCTCTCTCTCTCTCTCTCGCCATAACAGAAGCAACTCTAATTAAAACATTGAAAACACCCTAATAAACTCAGAGCCTTATATTTTTGTATGGCCCCAAACTCATAGGCTTAAACATTTCAGATCTATAACAATAACAGCAAGAAAGGACTGGGTGTAAATCCTGCATTTTTGCATTTTTAGTATTTATACCAGTGAAAACCTTGATTTTGTATCAAAATAAAATCAGTATCAAATAAGAATTTATGCCTTGAACATAATATAATTCTCAAAACAAGCTTTTAGTATTACCGAAACAGATTTTTTGCTTAATGTTTCAGAATCTAGTCTTCTAGAGGTCCCCCTTATTTTTGACCTCTTCCCCAGAGAAACAATAAAGCCACAGCTTAACAGTATATCTATTATAATAATTTAAACAATTTAAAATAAATGAAATAAGCCATCTTTAACTTAAATTCAGAATTCCTACATCCGCCACTTTGAGTGTCTTGTTAGAAATTATTTCCCCCACTAGGGGCCTCACAGCTTAAATATTTTGTCTCTTTCTTGTTCTAACATGGCGGGCCTGAGTCACAAGACCCGATCTTGGCGCCAGACCCTAACATGGCGGGCCTGAGTCACGGGACCCGATCTTGGCGCCAAAGACTCTAACATGGCGGGCCTGAGTCACGGGACCCGATCTTGGCGCCAAAGACCCTAACATGGCGGGCCTGAGTCACAAGACCCGATCTTGGCGCCAAAGACCCTAACATGGCGGGCCTGAGTCACGGGACCCGATCTTGGTGCCAAAGACCCTAACATGGCGGGCCTGAGTCACGGGACCTGATCTTGCCGCCACAGCGCCCACCATGACGGTCCTTTCAGTCGGTCTAAATTCTTAACAAAATTATCAGTCGGTCTAAATCCCTATGCGTCAGTCATCTAAGTCTGAGAACACAAGATTATACAAAACACAAACAACGAAAACACAAGATTACAAAACAGAAACAATCACCACATAGACAGCCTGACGCAGTTTGCCTCTAGACAACCCAGTTTCAGATACCGAGTGTTCCCGCCAGTTGCAGGACACGAATACAGAGAAGAGAAGAACCCTATTCGGCTTCTCCAGCTTCCTCCAGACCCCCGAGGTTTCGATTGCCAGGCGGAACTCTCCGCCCCAGTCAGGCTTTTGACAAAACAGTGAAACAAACAGAAAACAGAACCAGATCAGAAAACCAGACGGCCGGGAGGGCATGTAAGTTCTCCAATTTAGAACTACCTTATCCTCCCGACACCCAGATGGGAACTTCCCAGGCGTCCCTGGATTTCCCCCACTCAGGGACGTCTCCCCGAGTTACAGCTTGTGGCCTCCACTAGCACGTCTGCCTATACCACGGTCTCCTGGCCATCACGGTCCGAGGAGACAGCTGCATATCTAAAAGCGCGCGTCTCATCAGATTCAGATCCCAAGAACAGAACAGAACACTCAGGACGAACGAACAACATCACATCGGCCGGCCAGCGCACACACACACTTCAGAAGGGGTCCCCTTACCTCCAAGTTGTTTCTCGAGTGTGTAGGGGTGTCCGCATTTCCCGGCCCAATGCACCAACTGTAAGATCCGAAAGAAAAACCGGGGTACTTCTGTACCCCCATGCCTCAGAAACCGGCACCCCAAACACTCACGAGAGACAGACCTGATGCAATTTCGCAAGAGGGTTTTAATATCCAGAGCTCTGGGGGGTTACTGTCTCCCCAGCAAGGTAAAGATGTAAGCCCGCCCAAGCTGGCTTGCCTTGGTCTTTTATAGACTTATAACAGAACCCGCCTACCACAAGCTTCTAAGCCAATCAGTTCAAACCATCCGAACCTGAGCTCTCTGACAACCTATCACCCTCTCACAGAGGCCGGAAGAACTAGTTAAGTCATATCCGCTTACGTGGCCGCCACGCAGTGTCGCGCGCGCCCACCCTCCCCCACTAGCCTTGCGGATTCAAGTGCCCCCCACATGCCCAGGCATGGGGGATTCCTAGCTTATAACCTTATCCTTTCAGCGCCACCTTGTACAAAAGGAGCCAGCGGCACTCTCATTTACCCGTTCTCTCTTTAGTCAGTTACTTCAAAAAAAAAAGGAAGAAAAGCAAACAAAAAGCTGTACGTTTTAACATAAAATAAATTATGATGAACCATTAAAAAAACAGGTTACATCATAATTGACCCATCATAAATAAAAATGCCTCAGTTTGAAAACACACTGAGCAGATCCTCATGTCATATTTTAGCTTTATGTACCTAAAGTGCTCTGCACCCTAGCCTAAGTAGGACAAACTCGCCTAACACAAACTAGATCACAGTAAAGTATCGTATCTTAAGTAATTAATTGAATACTGCATTGAAAGGGAAAGCAAAATACTTAAATAAATACATGAATAGGATATTATTTCTTGACCCAGGCACTGGACATGGGATAGACAAGTGTTTCTCTTTGTCCCGTGGACTCTAAGATGGGTCACAACATCCCTAGCCTCTTCCTGTTTATTTATTATCTGCCAGTAATCTCCCTTCCTCCTCAAGTCATAGCCATGCCAACAGTTTCCGGCCCTTTCCTTGTGCCCTTTGGGAGACAAGCCGCCACCAGGACACTCCTCCTTACTAAGTTAGGAGCTCACTCTGCCCAGGCCCAGTCTGTGGCTAGTCCCACTTGGTACCAGCCTCTTCCCTAGCACCAGAACAAAGCTAAGCTTGGGCTAATTTCTTATTACTGATGATCATGGTTAAGGATGGAAAGGGAAGAAGCTTAAAGATTCTAATGAACTGTGGGTATTTGCCTAACCTGATGTTGGAGAAAGAGTGTATGGTGGGTGGCCAGACAGCCCAGACCCCCGTATGGGTGCTGTGACATGCCCATGAGAGCACACAGCTGCTCTGTGAATAATTAATTACGTTTAGACTTTTTTTTTTTTTTTTTTTTAAAGAATGTTGCTTGGTTACCTGAAACAAAGGCATTTGAGAACCTAAAAAGTAAAACTTACTTGTCTTTCCATAAATACATATACTTAAGAAGAAACACCCAGGGTGGTTCTAAGCAGAATATGTTAAGCCAGAAGTACATGTGGTTCACAGTTTCAGACCTGTTCAGTAAACAAGATTGTGACATTTGTGTGATTCAGTGAAGCACCAAGCTTTTGTTGAGTGGAAGGAAAGGACCTTTGGAATGATTAATTCTGTACCGTGAGAGAGCTGGAAAACTAGGCTGTGGGATTAGTTGAATTAGCATTTGAATATAAATTCCCTGTGCTTTACTTTGTCTTGAGTTAAACTATAATCCCTCTGACCTAAGACATTAAAAAAAAAGCAGAATTCATTTCATTTCTGGCCTTTTTGCCCTGCTTGAGAAAAGAGCAAAATCTTTTAACCATTAATGTAAATTTAAAAGGTGTCAAAATTTCGTGCCACCCTTTAGACCAATTATTTTATAAGATCTTTCCCTTACTTTTTCATACTTAATTTCATTAAATAAATTTTACTGTTCCTTTTAAAGTTATTGTTGCTCCTCGTCTCACCTGTTCTCAGACATCTCTGTTGGCCCAGAGATAGAGAAACCCGTGATTTAACAAATTAAAAGGAGCTGGGGAAACTGCTCTGTGGCTAGGAGCCCTCACTGCTCTTGCAAAAGACCTGGGTTCCATTCCCAGCAGCCATGTGATGGCTTATGCTGCTGGGGAGTCTGGATGTGTTGGGATCTGATAACCTCTTGTGGCTCTTGAGCTCATGGTGGATAACAACTCAGCATGCTGGTCCACACATAAAGGAAAAGGAAAAGGGAAAAAGAATATGGTTAATCCTCTCAAATGTTTCACAGAGCCCAATAAGGAAGCTTGGATTGTTTGGTCTGTCTACTACGTCGTGGGAGTAGGGGGTGGAGGGGTCATCTAGAAGGCAGGAGAAACCAAAACAGGTCATGTTTGGAAGACACAGAGAGAGGGCAGGAGCTGCTGCTAAGAACCCCGGGCCACCATGTGCTGTGTCCCTATCGGCGGGCCTGCGGCATCCCTTTTTCTCTTGGTCTTTTGAGACGGGCTTGCTGTGAGCCCCTCATGTCTCCCCAACCCCCATCTCAGGTTTCGGGATCACAGAGGGGGTGACACTCCAGGGGCTCTTCCTTTGTGACCTGGTAAGCAGAAGTTTAACTGTAATCTTTGTTTCTCCTGAATTGTGAATTAGGTTTCCTGAAATAGGACCTTGCTGTGTAGCCCAAGCTGGTTGGAACTCCTGATATACCTCGGACTGCCCTTAAATACATGATCTTTCTCCCACAGCCTCAGTCAGCCATCTGGTTTTGTAAAGGACATTGATGCAGAGCATAGCTCTTAACAGGAACAAGAGATAGGGTTTGTTGTTGTTGTTGTTGTTGTTGTTTTGTTTTGTTTTGTTTTCTGCAGCTAGTGTGAGTGTCTGTGACCATTGGACATAGATTCAGATTTCCCTGAGTGACATGTTCCCCCTGGAAGTATTGATAATGACTTTATCATCACAGAACAAAAGAAAGAAACCAAGACACTGGGGGTCCACTGGTGAGGACTGAGGGTGGGCAGCTGCCTCGAGCAGATGGAGAGCCCTTCTGTGGGGCTCACGGTAGCTGAGCACACCCCAGCCCTGGGCTAGTGGGAACTACTGCTCTATCCAGTTAATACACCCCAAAGGCTTTACCTGACAGTCAAAGGACGTTAGGTCAGACACAGGTGGGTAACTGTGGCTGCTGACTAGGTATCTTCAGGTAACTCTGGCTGGCTGTCAAACTTCCAGCTCTATACAACCCTAGAAGTTCTAATGAGTCACCCGCCTGGTCTGTAGAATCTTCAGTGTAGGTAGCTTTTTCAGGGAAATTGAGTTTATACAGAAGTTCTGTAATTCTGAATTTCTTAATCATACCCTGGCTCTGAATGCAGTGGTGTGATCCTATCTTTCCAGTTAACTGGGAGGCTGATGCAGGAGGATAGCTTGAGCCCAGGAGTTCAGGAACAGCCTGGTCCAAAACCACAAAAGAAGACAAACTGGAGAGAGGACCACTGCCCACATTTTTTAGAGGTAACAAGTCGAGAACCAGCCTTGCTAGTCTGGCTCTGATATTCAATACCAGCCCGTTGGCATTCACTAATTATATGTTTTGGCTGAACAGACACCATTGCTATACCAGTCTTTCTGACATTGTAACTACAGTGCACACTCAGTGTTTTCCCTTTTGTTGTTGTTTTTTGTTTTGTTTGGTTTTTTCAAAACAGGGTTTCTCTGTGCACCCTGGCTCTCCTGGAACTCTGTATAGACCAGGCTGGCTTCAAACTCAGAGATCTGCCTGCCTTTGCCTCCTTAAGGGCATGCCACTACCGCCCAGCTTCCCTTCCATCCTTAGAGCTGGATGAATGGTGCCCCTGATGAGTACAAACTCTCTCGTGTTCTCCATGTAACTCTAAAGTCCATAATTCAAGTGGTAAAAATTGGATCTTTTTATGTTGATGGCCTAATAGCTCGCTTCCTATAGATTGTTTTTATTTTTGCCAATTAAATGTAGTACTTGGGTTGTTTGCCTGGTTTGTAATTGTTAAACTCTTCCTGTCTCAGCATGTTTCAACTGTAATTTTCTATTTTTGCATTAGGGTCTTAGACTAAGTGAAACAATATATTTCACAAAATTTATTGACTCAGAGAAAGATTGGCATGTTTACATATTGAATTATAGTTCACTACTTCCAGTGTGAACCTTAAGTGATGTTCCTGAATGTCACCAAAATAAATGCATTAACAGAAAGTAAACCAGCTTTTAAGCACATTCCTACCAGACCAGTGAAATTTTGATTACTTACTATATACGTAATTAGAGGGAAGAATCATTCTGAAATGCAACATGAGAAAGGGTTATTTAATAGCTGAGCTTTCATTGAAGGGATTTTTAATTATTTTTAGGTGAGTGTCAGCATGTCTCCACAGAGGCCAGAGGTGTTGGGTTCACTTTGTAAGCTGCTTCCTGTGTGTGCTGGGAGCCAAGCTCAAGTCTCTGAACAGAAGCAAATCCTCAAGTAAGCACTAAGCACGGAGCTGTAACAATTCTTCATTTGTGGCCTCTTTCTGTATATAATTGCAGGCATTGCCAGTGTGTAGTTTATCTGAAAATCCAGGTCAGTTTGTGAGGGCAGAGGCTAATGAGTGAAGATTGTTCAGCAAGGTATGCTGTCTGCCAGAATCTCTTTTGTTTATTTCGTTGGTTTTGGTTTTAGAGACAGGGTTTCCCTGTGTAGCCCTCGCTGTCCTAGAACTTGCTCTGTAGACCAGGCTGGCCTAAAACTCAAGAGATCTGCCTACCTCTGCCTCTCAAGTGCTGGGATTAAAGGCGTGCGCCACCACCGCCTGGCTGATGTCTCTTCTAAGATGAGAAATTATTTTCCGTTGTGGTAAGCATAAGAATTATTTCAAGTATTCTTCATAGAGACTTGCAGGAAGCTGACACTGTTTGGCCACACAGGGAAAAGAGAAATGAAAAGATCTTAACTACTTAGAGCAGGCCTGCCTGAAGAGGGTCTTAGTCAGTGTTCTGTTGCGGTGATAAAACACCTCAGCACCGTGAGGAAAGGGGCAATTCAGCTTCTGCTTCACATCCTAGTTCATCATTGAAGGACGTCGGTCCAGACAGGCACCTGGAGGCAGAAGTTGACCACAGGCCATGCAGGGGTGCTGCTTACTGCCTTGCTGCTCAGGGATGGCACTACCCACAATGGGCTGCATCCTCCCCCCTCCCCCGTCAATCATTAATTTAAAAAATGTCCTCCAGGTTTGCTACAGCCTGATTGTATAGAGGCATTTTCTTTCTTTCTTTCTTTCTTTCTTTCTTTCTTTCTTTCTTTCTTTCTTTCTTTCTTCTTTTTTTAAATATTTATTTATTTTATTTATATGAGTACACTGTAGCTGTCTTCAGACACACCAGAAGAGGGCATCAGATCACATTATAGATGGTTGTGAGCCACCATGTGGTTGCTGGGAATTGAACTCAGAACCTCTGGAAGAGCAGTCAGTGCTCTTAACTGCTGAGCCACCTCTCCAGCCCCCTAGAGGCATTTTCTTTTTCTTTTTTCTTTTTTTTTTTTTTTTTTTTTGGATTTTTTAAGACAGGGTTTCTCTGTGTAGTTCCGGCTGTCCTGGAACTCACTCTGTAGACCAGGCTGGCCTTGAACTCAGAAATCTGCCTGCCTCTGCCTCCCAAGTGCTGGGATTAAAGGCGTGCGCCACCACTGCCCGGCCTAGAGGCATTTTCTTAACTGAGGTTCCCCTCTCAGAAATGACCCAGTACAGAGATCATGGAGTTAAGATCTACATGAATCACTCCATTTTCTTAAGCACATAGATTATTAAGATCCTTACTTAAAACTTAGTAACCTAGCCGGGCGGTGGTGGCGCATGCCTGTAATTCCAGCACTCTGGGAGGCAGAGGCAGGCGGATTTCTGAGTTCGAGGCCAGCCTGGTCTACAGAGTGAGTTCCAGGGTAGCCAGGGCTATACAGAGAAACCCTGTCTCAAAAAACAACAACAAAACTTAGTATCCTTTCAGAACTGTCATAGGCGTGGGTGCTGGTGACACTAACTTGTAACCCAGGTACTTGGGAAGTAGAGACAGGAGAATCAGGAATTCAAGGTTGTTGTAAATCAGGAGTTGAAAGTTGTTGTTCTTGGTTATATTGTGAGTTTGAGGCCAGGTTGGACTACGTGAGACCCTGTCTCAAAGCAAGAAAAAAAAAAAGGCTTCTATCACATAATTGCATTTTAAATACCCACCATTCCTTAAAGGTATGAACCTGAAGAGGTGGCATTAGATAATCTAGGCGACTGACCCTGTATGGTTAGCAGAGAACATATTCAGAATTAGGGTCCAGACTTTTTTCTCATAATCTCTCATTCCTGGCTCTATTTTAGTGATCGTTAAGGTTTAACATGGATGTTGGTATCAGGATCAACTCTGAACCCAATGACATCACACCTACTCGACAGAGACCTGCACATCTGTTGTCAAGGCAACTGCCACCATATTCCCAGAATCCATTTGGCTCACCTCCCACCTTTATATCACTATATCACTATCCAAATAAAAGGAAGACCCCCTCTGACCTCTCTCTCTCTCTCTCTCTCTCTCTCTCTCTCTCCCCACTACCCCCCCCCCCTTCACTGCCACCTTTGCCCTTCTCTCCTACAAAAAAAACCTCATATGAAACTGTTTGGCCTGATGTGGTGTGGGCTGTCTAGAGACTCGCTTCTAACACAACAGTGGTCATTTATCATGTCTTGAACAATTCCTGTATCTTAAATAAACTCAAACAAACATTGTATAAAATGAAAAGACACCCGCTAGAAAACCATGTCTTATGTGAATAATTTTCTTTAACTATAAGAACCAAGAAACTAAGCTGGACTTAAAAGACAATTTACTATAATTGTTTTATTAGGAACAATGAGTATTGTTATGATTTAAGCAGTAGATGCCATAGAATCACACCCTGCAACAGATAGCACTCAGGGGGGTTATTGGGGGAGGGAGTATAGGCTGGCCCGAGTGAGAGGGTGGGGGGGGGGCTCTTATAATGGGGCATACAGCACATGCACCTCGGGAGAGGAAGAGACTTGTGACGGTAGAAGCGCGTCTCACTTGGCCACCGACATGGCCTGCTGCTCAGTTGGCCTAACCTAACTTTCACTAGGTTAGTGAAAGTGAGCTTAGGGTGGGATTTTTCAAACAGATATTCCTTGGGAAAGTTCAGGCTAATAGAATACTATCCTGGGGATATAACTCTTAAATTTCTAAGAGAGAAAAAAAACAGAGATGCCAGATAAGAATTGTGGTTCAATTCGCAGTTATTTTAGATAGCATCTTCACTGTACAAGCCACTATGATAAAAAACATAAAGACTCTTTGCTAGCAAGGATCGTTCAGTTGGAGTCCTAGGCTTGTCCCCCTCCCCCACTTTGTCCAGCAAATTCCATTCCTCCCTCTCTCTCCAACCCCACCTACTCAGAAAGCCCCCCAACAGAAAAGTCACCAAAAGCCCAGCCCTGCATTCCTACCGACTGCCGCAGTCCCCTCCTCTGAAGTCACCAAGCGCCCAGCACACTCTCGCACACCTGGGCACACGTGTGTGGCAGACACGTCATTCTCCTTCGCGCACCATCTATAAAAAACTCCCTGCCATAGTCTGTCTTCAACTTCTTCCTGTCTGTTCCCCGAAGCTGGCGAGCTTGCTGGTAGCCCATTCCCTAATAAACCTGCCTTTTTTACTTTTAATTCTGCTTGAATTGGCTTCTTTATCTGGTGCAGAATTAATTCTCTGGGGATATGGGTCCACAGGCAATTCCCAAGCAGAAGAGGTAACTTTTAGTAAGGGGGAGACCTGGGCATTCAAGACAAGGCTGCAGCGGAATAAAACAATCACATCAAGAAAAAAGGTTCAGAAACGTCCTGAGTCATAACTGGGCAGTGGAGTGGGTGATGATTGCAGAACACATTGTGCAGAGTGCCTGGGAAGGAAGGGAAGGTGAGTGAGGCCACCTACCTGCCACGACCCACCCTTAGCATCAGTCGCAATGGTACAGGTGACCGTGTCTTGCAGCTCTTCTAAGTTCATTGGTTCTGTGTTTTGCTGTTTGAGAAGAGTTGATACCCTTTAGACAACCTCGGCCTCATTTCTGTCGCCTCAGCCTCCCCAGTGCAGCAATAACAGAAGCACCCCATGTTTCTATAACTTTGGGGGTCCATGGAGATGATTAATTTTGATGGTTAGGGAAATGGCTCAGGGGTTAAGAACACTGGCCGCTTTTACAGAGGACCCTGGCTGCTACCTGTAACTCTGGTTCCAGGGCTCTGATGCCCTCTTCTGACTTCCACAGGGACCAGGCATACACATGGTGAACAGACATATATGCAGGCAAAACATTCATACAATAAAAATGAATTAAGAAAAATGTTTAAAAGGATTGCTAATCAGCTGAATAGAAGAGGAGGTGGAAGAGGAGGAGGCGGCAGGAACAGCAGATGCCACTGCAGGGTGTGGTGGCGCATACCTCTAATCCCAGCACTTAGGATGCAGAGGCAGGCAGATCTGTAAGTTTGAGTCCAGCCTTGTCTACAGATCAAGTTCCTGGACAGCGAAGGCTACACAGAAAAACTCTTGTCTTGCAAAACCAAAAGAAAAAAAAAAAAGAAGAGGAAGAGACTTAGTTGACCTCAAATATATACATAATGAACAGAAAAGTAAAATAGATTTATTTGTGACCTCAGAGTTCTAGATCTTTTTAATTTTTTATTCTTTCATCAAAATAAACGTCTATTATCATTTATATAAGTATTACAAAGCGGAACCCCACCAGTCCCTTCCTTAGGCATGTGAGACCAAGCTGTCTGCTTAGCCTCTGCCTGTGCCTTTCCTTTCCAGCATTTCTCCAGTGAGGTGCTCTGACTGAGGCTAGCCTAGGCTACATAGTAAGTTCCCAGACAGCCAGGGTTATATAGAGAATCACAGCTTAAAATAATAATGGAAGTAATAATAACAATAATAAATAATTATCCTAGTCCAGGCTACTATTGCAGTAAAGGGAGGTAGTTTTTTACCTGTCTGTTAAGTCCAAGGTATATAATGTGGAAACACCAGGAAGTTAATTGAAACTACTACATGAGGTATTTGGGATAGGAGCAGGGGGTGTTTCCTTTGAAAGCATTTTAAAATCTAGTAGGAGCTAATCCCACAGTTCAGTTTTAGACTCCTTATTGTAAACAACATAGATTGCTTAATGCCACTGCAGGAAGTATCTTGAGGATCTGCCAATATTAAGTTTCTCTCATTGCACACTGAAGGGTGAGGCACTGACAGTCACTGTTTACCAAGGTGCACAGTCATCCTGTGTGCCAGTTCCACATGGGCTAATTATGGCCATGGTCAGAATATAGTAACCAGGAAACTAAGGCAGGACGACAGAGCAGCAGAGGGAAGTTTGTTCCTGCCAACTGTTAAAGGGATGGTAAGGAAAGGTCCTGAGACGTTTAAGTGAATTTGTAGGCATGAGCACCGTGTAATTCAGATGTCCTCGGTGTTGTGATTATGAAAAGAGAAATGTGTGTAAGAATATGTTCTACAGGGCGTGGTGAGGTGTGGGGGAAGGGGGTGTCTCAGTGGGCTGATGCCGAGACATCCCTTCCCCCTGAGGAACCAGCCACACAACGGTATAGTATAAAATGGAGTTTATTCAGGGCATGGGAAAGGGGTTAAGAGGGTAGTGGAGGCAGAGAAAGGCCGAGAGAGGGAGAGTAGAGAAGGAGAGGATGGCCATGACCACGTGGAGAGAGGGGAGGGGCAGGGGGAAGGGAAGGGCCCAAGAGGGCAAGGCCCAGCAAGAGTTAGATAGCAAGGGATGAGAGAGAGGAGGGGCAGGCAGCCCCTTTTATGCTTTTCACGCTCCAGGGTAAGCAGCTTGAGTGTTAAGGCGGTGACTTTTAGAGATGATATGATGAAGGCTTGTCTCCCTTTCAGTCCTACTTCTTCTCCCAGTCTTCTTTCTACTGGTTTATTTTCAAACTATTTCCTAGTGCTTACTGTGATAGTATAAGACCCAAAAGAAAAAACCGGGAGCACCCCAGCACTCCATGCCTCGGAAGCTGTCACCCCAATCACACATGAGAAACAGTCTTGATGCAAAAAGCACGAGGTTTTAATTCCAGAGCTCTGGGGTTCATGGCCCCTCTCCCACCAGGGGTAGAGGACAGTGAATCCCGGCTGCAGAAACACAACTGCTTTTATAGATTTTCAGCAAAGCCCGCCTATACAAGCCACTCCATAGCTTCTAAGCCAATCAGTTCAAACCATCCGAGCCCGCGCTCTCTGAGAACCAATCAGCCTCCCACAGAGGCCGGATGGGACCTGGTTAAGTCATTTCTGCCTACGTGGCCGCCACGCACAGGGTTGAGCCAGGGTTACACACAGCGTCACATGCGTATGTATACAGGGCTGGCGCAGCGGTGTCCGCCCTTGCCTCAGCTTCTCCGCAGGAGGGGAGGCGGGAGAGGATGCTAGGCCTGCAGCCTTTATCCTTTCAATAGATTGAAAACTCCCCTGTCTGTCCCTGGTTCAGCTCTTAAGTAATCAGCACTTATTTTTCCTTTTCTGTTTTCATTGTAAACAAACTATTCTCTTTTAAAGATGTGTATTACTGATTCCTTTGTCAGTAATAGGGTTTATAAGAACAATTTGTGTTGAATTTGGCCACTTTTCCTATTAAACTGATTAGTTGTAATGTACTCATTGTTGTGATCATAAAAAGAGGAAGAGGTATGAGAATGTGTTCTACAGCGGTGTGGGGGAAGGGGGTGCCTCAGCGGCCCAGGCCAAGGCATCCCTTCCCCCTGAGGGACCAGCCACATGATGGTATAGCATAGAAGAGTTTTTCAGGACATGGGAAGGGGATTAAGAGGTTAATAGAGACCGAAAGGCAGAGAGGGAGAGAGTTGAGAAGCAGAGGCCAGCCATGACCACGTGGAGAGAGGGGGAGGGGAGAGAGCCAAAGAGGAGGCAAGAGAGAAGCTGAGAGTAAGAG
The DNA here is from genome assembly GCA_964023405.1 of Apodemus agrarius. NCBI lineage: Eukaryota > Metazoa > Chordata > Mammalia > Rodentia > Muridae > Apodemus > Apodemus agrarius. Next base: position 159,981,076 of record OZ030005.1, on the reverse strand, counting down.
AATAAGAGAGAGGAGAGCTGAGCATCCCCTTTTATAGTGGGCAGACCTGCCTGGCTGTTGCCAGGTAACAGTGGGGTGGAGCTTAGACAGAATCCCAACACTCATAGCCAAAAGAGCCTAAGTGCTTGTTTTCTGGCAGTTTTGTCACACACACACACACAATGAAAAGGAAGGAAAACTAGGATTAACACCCATGATGTTTCCTTAATAAAATACTATACATGTAGCAATTTTTTTTTTCAAGAACAAAATATTTAGGTACATTTAAAGTTATTTCTTACTACAAGGTGGTATGAGGTATAAGGAAAAGTACTCAGGAGTGATTAGAGATATAGAGCTAGTTTTAAAGATTTAAAAATACTTTATGGGTTTTATGCAACTAGAAATGGATGCCTATAAAGTGCTACATAAACTGTTCTATTTAGGGTCAAGGTGTTTTGGGTTTAAAACTAAGTGTTGTGGTGAGTGTTTGGTTTAGTAAAAGCGGACCTCGGTGGCGTGGGAATGCCTCTCCTTTACTCAAGCATTTTCTGCCTCCCGAGAAGGTGTGAATGCGATACATAATCTGGGCTGTAAACAGTAGAGCCATTTTAAAGATTTACATGTAAACTGGAACACTGATAGCTCCTGTGAATACAATGTTAACTCTGCTGTAGCAACTCAGTAAATTCTTAAAGATCTGTTGATTCCAGGGGTCTTTAGCTTGAGACAAATATTTATCAAAAGAAAACATGCTTTAATTCTCAGATGACCTAAACTATTTTAGGACATAAAGAAATTAAAGTCGAGAGACTTTAATGGGAGGGGGTTGGGATAGGGGGTTTGGGGGTGGGGGACTGGGAAAAAGGATAGCATTTGAAATGTAGAAAAAGAAATTAAAGCTGAAAATTAAATGACTTTAAACTTAAAAAAGAAAAAAATGTTATGATGATCCATTGGGGAGTGATTGGGACTTATTCCTCATGGCCCTAATGATGTGATCTTTAAGTACAGAATAGTTTAGTAAAGCCTTTTAGAATAATGTAATCCAAGTGTATCAAAACAGTTTGCTACAGAAGTTCTAATAAATTTTCATTTAGCTCTATGTCAAAGGTTTTTATTATCTTAGGTTTTGCTTACAATCTAACTTCCCACAGTTGAGGCCCTTTGTATGGTTCCTGGACTCTCAAACTTGCCCTTCGCCAGGCACAGCTGAAGTTCAGCCCAAGTTTAGCTGAAGGTGTTAGGTCAGCGTCTCGTGGAAGATAAGAAATAGTAATTACCCAAGAGCTCCTTGTCAGTTAGAGCCAGGCCTCCGTCTTGCCGACGGCTGGCAAACACTCGTCTATTTCCCGTCCCTGCGTTTCCTTCCCTCCCCTTTCCTGAGTGGCAGATGCGGGGAGTCCACATTGCGTGGCCCAGGGCCTTGTGCTGAGGAGGCGGCCTCTGAGAGGGTGCAGCTGGGTTTTATGCACTGGCCAGCTGAAAACATTTGGGGTGCTTTGTTCTACAACTTTAAAGTTAAACCATTGTCAATATTCAGGCAGGGTTTTGTATGAACATAGTGTCCTATATCAAAGCAGACCTGGCCTCCAGGTTCTCCCGGCATCCCTCAGCCCCTACCTGGCTTACCCAGCCCCAGCCTTGAACTTTCCAGCCCAGGGGCTGGGGTGCCCCTTCCCCAGGGACTCCTTCCTATATAATCCATACATTTTGTGTTCTCCTCCTCCTCCTCCTCCTCCTCCTCCTCCTCCTCCCCCTCCTCCTCCTCCCTTCACTATATTTGTGTGTCCATTCTTTTTCTCCCCTCCCCTCCCCCATAGCATCTCCCCTGGCCTCAATCCTTGGTGATGGTTTAGTATTGTTGCTTAATGTTGTTGTTCCCGGGTTTCAGCACCATATGATGGGATATAAAAGAGAGAAAGGGTATTAGGGAGTATGGCATGGCGGCGTGGGGGAAGGGGGGTACCTAAGCAGGCCCATGCCTAGGCATCCCTTCCCCCTCAAGGACCACGCACACACCAACATGGTATAGAATAGAGTTTATTTAGGGAAGAGGATGGGAGTCGATGGTATATTGGAGGCAGAGAGAGAGAGAGAGAGAGAGAGAGAGAGAGAGAGAGAGAGAGAGAGAGAGAGAGAGAGAGAGAGAGAAGAGAAGAGGAGAGGAGTGGAGGCCAGCCATGACCACGTGGAGAGAGGGGGGAGGGGAGTCCAAGAGGGGCAGAGAGGTGAGAGTGCGATGAGAGAGCAAGAGAGAGGAAGAGAGCGAGGAGGGGCAGGCAGCCCCTCTTATAGTGGGCCAGGCATATGGGGCGGGGCATGCCTGGCTATTGCCAGGTAACTGGGGTGGAGCTTGGACAGAATGCCAACACTTGGGGCCTTGCTAAACCTGCCTTTAATATAATCTAATGTGGCTTGAATTGGCTCATTTCACCGTCGGGAAAATAACCTATCTAGCTTCTCAGCTCTGATCCTCGCATTCACATTGGAGAAGATGGTTGTTTGCCCCACAGGTTCCTTTAACTCCAGTTCTGTGGCAGTGTGACAGGAGCAGGAGGATCATTACTGGCTGCCGGCCTAACTCCAGTTCAGTGAGAGAGCCTGTCAGAGAGGAGGAGGAAGAGAGTGATACCAGGGGAGAATACCAGCGTGCTCTTAAGGAGAGCGTGCACACAGGTCTCTGTCTCTGTCTCTCTCTGAAGGTGTGGGGTTGAGACAGGGTTTCTCTGTGTAACCCCGGCTGTCCTGGAACTCACTTATAGGCCAGGCTGGCCTTAAACTCCGAGATCCAGCTGCCAGTGTCTAGAAAGTGCAGGGATTACAGGCGCAGGCCACTGCGCTCTGCCCATGTGTACTGAACTTTTCCTGTATCAGCAGCACTGGGGACAAGCCCAAGTCACAGCCCCACACTGCCACCACTGCCGGTAAGGACTTCTTTTCCAAGATTTTCATTGAAGCTTGGATTCCTTACAGAAAGCAAAAATGAAGAAGCAAAGCTGGATTAGGAAGAAAGTCTGTAAACTTAAACACAAGACTGTTAGAGGGAGAGGTGCCGGGAGCGAGTGAGCCACGCCCAGTGCTGTGTGCCGGCTAGAACAGTACAGCACAGTACCGTATGTACCGTACTTTGGAGTGGCATTGCTTAAGGGCTTCTAAGAAACAAGAGAAGTACTTTACATCAAGTACAGTTTAAGTAGTGAAAATCAGAATTTAATTTCCCCTTCCTCTTTCAGTGTTAAATGTTTACAGAAGACCGTAAAGGACTCTTACCACATAATGTGCAGACCTTGTGCCTGTGAACTTGAAGTTTGTGCAAAATGTGGAAAGAAAGAAGAGATCGTTATTCCGTGAGTATTGCCTTTGCACTGCGATTTGTGTAATTAATACACGAGCCTTCTCTCAGACAGCACTAACAGTTTAGTAGCACTTTTCTACATAACAGGAGAAGGGTCACAATTTTATTAAAGTTTCTATTATACTATAAAATGACACATATGTAGGAACATCAGCTCTGGCCTTGGGTTTCATATTCACCCACTTCACAGCAGTCCTCCCCAATAGGCTTCTCTTTCTACCTCCTCGGGCCCACTCTCCTGACAGCAGTTAGAATCTGCCAGCTGGAGTTTTAAGCTAGTCCTTAGAAGCCTCTGTTCCTTCTGGAGACTCCAGTAGGAAGCAGACTAGTAAAGGCTTTTTTAATGGCCACGGCCACTATTAGATAATGAAAGCCTGGGTAATAATAATCGATTTCTCTTCTTTTTCTTCCATTTAGATTTAATAAAGAACCAGAAATTTCAGAAAATACTGAAAATGAAGGTTCTAAGCATAGAAGAAGCTGCAAACGGAAGGAAGACAGTGATGAGGACTTAGATGCTGGGTCTGACTCGGATGGCGAGGATGGGGACACTCAGGGCTGACAGCACCGAGTCAGCTGCAGGGGAGTCAGAAAAGGCTGTCCCAGAGGCAGGACGGGCTCCTGAGCCTCGGTATTTATCACATTTGAGTAACAGGATCTTAAAGGTTTTCACAGTAATACTTAAGCTGTGTATACAGAGTATGTGTGGGCACACCATGGCGTGATGTATAAAACCATATTATCTAATGTCAAATTATTCAGTGTTAAGAATTGGTATTATATCGGAACTATCTCATGGAAAACTAAGATGACTCTCAGAGTACATTTCCATGACCAGACCTCAGCTATGTGACTTCTTTAGCAAAAGCCCCATACTTCGTACAAAGCAAAACAGTTTATTTTTATACACACATACAATCATGTGTAATGATTTTCCTTCAAAAATGTTTTTATATACTTCATTCTATTTCTTTAACCTTTTCCGAGATTGGAAATATATACTTAGAAAAAATGTGTAGACTGTATAGTTACTATCTGGAAAGGAAAGTCTAGCATTTTTGCTGGAGTAGAGATACTTGCAGTATCAGAAGCTCCTGTGATGTTCTCCCTGATAAGCTTATCCATCCCAGAATGCCATCATCCTGAATTATCACTTTATTGCCAGTGTTTTTACTTGTAAACAGTTAGCATCATGTGATTATTGAAATCTGTGTCCTTGTCTTTAAAACCCCAAAGCTACAGAACAGTGACCAGGTGGTATAATGAACTTTTCCAGAATCTTTAGCCAGATTCCCAATTTTAATGTTTTACTGTGTTCTCCTTGTTTTCTCTATGAATCTATATATGACACACATGTACATGTACATATGTGTGTATATATTTGCTGAGCCATTGAAATAAATGGGAAACCGTGGTTTTTGGACTTGTGTGCCTTGTTTTGGAGACTGATTTTCCTGATACACACAATACCCGTGTAAAGTGGAGCAGAAGTGGAAATGTTATTGAAGATAGTTTAGGCTTAAACTCACGGCTTAAGAGGGAGGGGCTCAGAGGAAAGGAAGACATACTCAGGAGTAGAGTGTGGGCTTCGAGTCACACAGAGTAGGGCGTGCCGAGTAGGGACATGAGCTCCACATGGGAGAGCAAGCAGGGCAAGCCTTGGCGTTGGCTGTACGTTCTCATGGTTGCACCAAGTTTCCTGAGTGTGTGATCCCGTGGCCAAAGCAACTTAGAGTATCTGGGTTTGTAGCTCTGGGGTGAGAGTCCATCTTGGTGGTGAGGCATGGCAGCATGCATGCAGGCACGAGGCATCCTTTGAACCCCCACAGCCAGCCTCCAGCAGCGCACTTCCTCCAACACACACCGTCCAGACTTCCCAACCATTGCCACCAACCGGGACCAGGGCCTCAAATAGCTGATGCCTGTGTTCTCATTCTCACCACTACAGTAAAACGGTTTTTTTTCTTCACTCTCCGTGAGGTGGCCCTGCCCTGAATGGTATAATCTGGTCATCTAAAAGCAGAAGCCATTGCATAAGGTGCTTAGTGCATGCATGCCCTTCCTACATAAAGGGGGTGTCATGGTATATGTATATGTATATGTATATGTATATGTATATGTATATGCTGGTGGAACTCCTAGAAAATGACAGGTTTGTGGCTGGGGCTGAGAAAGAACCAACAGTTGTTGGTTGTGCTGAGGTCTCTGCTGTCAGCAAAGGCTTCAGTCATATTCCAGAGCAAGGGTTTTTTTGTTTGTTTGTTTTTGTTTTTCTGTCTCTTCCTATCTCCAAATTCTCCCTGTCTTTTTATCCTGCCTTAGTAGCCAGTTTGAATGTGTGCAGCAATGTCTCTTTGCTAATATTTATATTTCCCTAATTGTTAGTTAACAAGTGTACCACTGGCTGTCTTGGAACGCAGGCCGTCGGTGGCTCCGGCTGTTACTGATTCTTTGCCCAGGGAGTAGTGGGTAAGGAAGAGCTTCTCCTAGACCACCACACCACAGCTGTATGTAGCTCTTCAGTTCCAAGAGTAGTTTGTTTTGCTTTGGGAACTGGGCCATATTATATTTAGTTCCTTTATGTTTCTTTAAGAATGATTCTTTCTAAAGTGGCACATAGTATCACTTTCATAGTGACACATACTTGTCCTTGGGAGGCAAAGGCAGGTGGATGTCAGGTTCTCGGCTGGTATGGTCTACATAGTTCCAGGATAGTCACACTACACTGTGAAATCATAGGATTATTCTTTCTAGCCTACACACTCTTTTCTTGGAGTTCAGTCTATGGAAATGAAATGAAACATGTTTTATTTTATTGAAACGATTCAGTATAAAGTTGCCCTGCCCTGATACTCACCAGATACTAATCAGAACCATTGTATCTGAATATATCAGGGTTATTACAGAAATTCCACTTCAGAGACCCTTTTAAGAAATCCCTGTTCCTAGAACATTGTGATGCATTTCCTTCCCCTGACTCTTTTGTTTGTTTGTTTGTTTTGTTTTGTTTTGTTTCTCCCTGGGTTCTTAGCTGATTCTGATCATCAGATACAGAAAGATAGTTGCATGTAGTAAAAAGCCATTTCATGCTTACCAGATACGGGCCTGTTTGTAGAGGTAGATAGCCATGGGGGGGGGGTGCGAATCTGGGAAAGAATTACCAAGAAAAAGAAAAGAGTTCGGCTCTTCTTGCCTAAATGTGGTGTGAAAAGACAGACAACATAGAACCTGTAGCCACTGTGAGGAAATGCATTGAGCTGCAGAGATGGTGCCCCAGTTCCATGATGTTGAGCCGCTAACAGCGGGAATCTTGGCCTAACAACCTCCCAGTTATTGTGAAGTAGATAAATGTCTTTTCACAAGCTACTGCCAACCAGCTGATACCAAAACAATTTTGTTACACCTGTTCTATTGTACTTACAGCTGTAGTGGCAAGAATAAATTCATATATTAAATACGATTGGTTGGCAGTGAAACCTTGTGAATTTGAGTGCTTGCCTTCATTCTACAAAAGAATTCTCACAGATTAAATTGGTACTAATCACTTGGTAGCTCTTGTACTCATAGATTCTAGGCATTTGCATACATTAACACATTTAACTAAGATTGCCCTTGTAGTGATGATCTGTTAATGAATGGAGACAGACAATAAGCAGTATGTGCTGCCCTATGAGGCAAAGCTTGAGGGAATCATGATCAGGAGTCGGAGCCCAGTGGGCTAGAGGTATGCTGCTCAAGTAGACGAGGTGTGAGAAATGATTTTTAAAGTGTCCCCTGAAAAGCCCATCTGTGGGCTGGAGGCTCAGGGTTAAGAGTCATCTGACTGTTCTTGGAGGACCTGGGTTCAATTCCCAGCACCCACATGGCAGCTCACAATTGCCTGTAACTCCAGTTTCAGATGATCCAATGACTTCATACAGAAATACATGGCAGATAAAACATGAATGCACATGAAATAAAAATAAATTAGTTAAGAAAGGAAAGAGAAAAGAAAGGGAGGAAGGAGGGGAGGGAGGAAGAAGGAAGGAAGGAAGGAAGGAAGGAAGGAAGGAAGGAAGGAAGGAAAGAAAAAAAAGAGAAAAGAAAGACTCATTTGTGCAAAACTTCATACAGATATGTATGCAGGTAAAATAATGCACATGAAATAAAAATAAATTATTTAAGAAAGGAAAGGAAGGGGGCTGGAGAGGTGGCACAGCAGTTAAGAGCACTGACTGCTCTTCCAAAGGTCCTGAGTTCAAATCCCAGCAACCATATGGTGGCTCACAACCATCCATGATGAGATCTGACGCCCTCTTCTGGAGTGTCTGAAGACAGCTACAGTGTACTTACATATAATAATAAATAAATCTTTAAAAACATAATAATAATTTTTTTTAAAAAAAGGAAAGAAAGAAAGAAAGAAAGAAAGAAAGAAAGAAAGAAAGAAAGAAAGAAAGACTCATTTGTGCAAAGTGGGGTAAGAGACGTGAGAAGAATGATCAGGGTAGAGAAAACCCACTGGAAAGCCTAGAAACAAAGGTGGCTGGTCTCTTCAGGGAACTGCACGGAGGGATCTGGTTACCTTAGAGCCCTTCAGAGACGAGACCAGTGTGTGACCGCACGTGCTGAGCAAAGTGATACATACTCTCCTTCCTGCACTGAGGAAGTGGAGGCAGGAGGAGCTGGAGTCAGCTTCTGCTATAGGCTGAATTTGAGGCCAGTCTGGGCTGCATAAGACCCCTGTCTCGTGAAACAAAAACATTTTATCTTTTGCTGTTTCCTTTCAGACCTTTGACTTCACCAATGTCAGTGTGTTTGTTGTAGGTGACAGTTTTGAGCCCCTGAAATCTGTTGGTATCTTTAATATCAGACTCAGAAAACTGCCATCCGTTATTTCTGCAAATATTGTTTCTATTCCTTTTTGGGGACTCCAGTGCTGATTCTGGGAGATCCATTGAGCTGTATACTCCGTGCTTCAGCGGGTTTCCTATTTGTGTTTCTTTGCATCCATGAGTCTTCTATAGAGTGGTAAATTAATGTCTTTAATGTAACTTTTAAACCATTCACAAGTCAATCTCAGTGAATTTATAATTCTAAAAAAAAATGTCAGCTTGATCTTGAGATTATAACTATTGAAATTCCCATCATGCCTGTTTTGTGCAGGTTTTTCTGTTTTTTCTCATGTGATAATCATAGTTGCCTACTGTCTGGCATAGTTAGGCTATGGCATGAATATCCTGGATTATATGCTGGAAGCATTGGCCCTAGTATGAAGGTTTGAAGTGGCAGACGCTCTTAAGAAGAGGGCTTAGTATAAACTAATTAAGTCACAAAGGAACCACCTTGGAAGGAATTGAGTTCTTATCAGAATGGACTCTTAAGAAGCCAGAAAGCTGATTTGTCCTTTTGATATGTCCTTTGCCTTACAGAAACTTTGTAATTTTATGAGGTCCCATTTGTCAATTCTTGATCTTAGAGCATAAGCTATTGGTTTTCTGTTCAGGAACTTTCCCCCTGTGCCCATGTCCTCAAGGGTCTTCCCCAGTTTCTTTTCTATTAGTTTCAGTGTGTCTGGTTTTATGTGGAGGTCCTTGATCCTCTTGGAGTTGAGCTTAGAACAAGGACATAAGAATGGATCAATTAGCATTCTTCTGCATGCTGACCTCCAATTGAACCAGCACCATTTGTTGAAAAGGCTATCTTTTTTCCACTGGATGTTTTCAGCTCCTTTGTCGAAGATCAAGTGGCCATCACCAACCCTACATTCAACAGAGGGCTAATATCCAATATATACAAAGAACTCACCAAGTTAGACCCCAGAAAACCAAATAACTCTATTAAAAAATGGGGTACAGAGCTAAACAAAGAGTTTTCACCTGAAGAACTTCAGATGGCTGAGAAGCACCTTAATAAATGTTCAACATTATTAGTCATTTGGGAAATGCAAATCAAAACAACCCTGAGATTTCACCTCACACCAGTCAGAATGGCCAAGATTAAAAACTCAGAAGACAGCAAGTGTTGGCGAGGATGTGGAGAAAAAGGAACACTCCTCCACTGCTGGTGAGATTGCAAGCTGGTACAACCACTCTGGAAATCAGTCTGGCGGTTCCTCAGAAAACTGGGAGCAACACTTCCGGAGGACCCTGCTATACCACTCCTGGGCATATATTCAGAGGATTCCCTAACATTTAATAAGGATACATGTTCCACTATGTTCATAGCAGCCCTATTTATAATAGCCAGAAGCTGGAAAGAACCCAGATGTCCTTCAACGGAGGAATGGATACAAAAAATGTAGTATATATACACAATGGAGTACTATTCAGCCATTAGAAACAATAATTCATGAAATTCTTAGACAAATGGATGGAGCTGGAGAACATCATCCTAAGTGAGGTAACCCAGTCTCAAAAGAATACCCGTGGTATGCACTCACTGATAAGTGGATATTAGCCTAGAATCTTGGAATACCTGAGACTCAATCCTCATATCAAATGATGTCCAAGAAGAAGGAAGGAGTGGCCCCTGGTTCTGGAAAGGCTCAGTGCAGCAGTGTAGGGGAATACCAGAACAGGGAAGTGGGAAGGGGTGGATGGGGGAACAGGGGGAGGGAAGAGGGCTTATGGGACTTTTGGGGATCGGGGAGCCAGGAAAGGGGAAATCATTTGAAATATAAATAAAGAATATATCGAATTAAAAAAAAGAAGAAGAAGAAGAAACCAAAAAGCCACCCTGGCAGTGCTGGCCCACACTTTTTATCCCAGCACTCAAGAGGAAGAGGCAAGTGGATCTCTGCGAGTTCGAAGCCAGCCTGGTCTATAGAGTGATTTTCAGGATAGCCAGTGCTACACAGAGAAACCCTGACTCAAAAAAACAAAACAAAATAAAACAAAACCCCAAAACAAGAAGCTAAAAGGTCTTTGCCATGTTTTTTGACCCAGTCACTGTTAGAATTATGAGCCAGATAAGTGTTGTTGATAAAGTATGCAGCCTTTAGTACTTTGTTAAAGCAACACAAAATACACCAACAGAACAGCTTTCATGTGCTTACCACTGCCTACATCCTTCTTTTTTTGTTTTGTTTTTGTTTTTTTTTGTTGTTGTTGTTGTTTTGGATTTGGTTTTTTTCCAGACAGAGTTTCTCTGTATAGCCCTGGCTGTCCTGGAACTCACTCTGTAGGTCAGGCTGGCCTCAAACACAGAAATCCGCCTGCCTCTGCCTCCCAGAGTGCTGGGATTATAGGCGTGCGTCACCACTGCCTGGCTTGTCAGTCACTTCTTAAACTCTGCATCTTAGCTGACTTTAATTTTGTCTTAGAAGTTATGGGTGATACATTATTGAAACTATTTCTAATAATCAAGCATATGTGTCACCTTAGATGACAATACTAAGCACAAGGCTTTGACAGAGGTGCTAGTTTTGGTCTTGCTTCTGTTCCTAAGGCCCCCTGTTCCTAACTCCTATGTCTAGGATGTTGTTTTTAATTCTTAGGTTTTTTTGTTTTGCTGTTTTTCTGGGCCTTTAATGCTAGGTTAGCTCCACTTTCATGTGAGTCTCAATTTCAACAGCTCCTTTGTATTGCATGGCCCTCAAAGGTTCCATCTTTTCTACCACGAGTCTTCGCTGCTAGAAATCCGAGAGTTTTGCCCTACAATGTTCAGCTATTCAAGTCAAGATTCTTAAGAGTATCTCCAAAGTTCTGGGATGGCCCTTCCCCCAGGTTCTGTTGTGTTTTCTCTAGTCTGCACAACTAGCACCTTGTGCTTTAGCTTTATTCTCCTGAGCTGGCTTTAGAAAGCGTCAGGAGACTAAGGACTGGGTGCAGGTAAGGCCTCTCAAAGCTTACAGCCTACATTGTGTGGGAGCCAGAACCTGCTATGTGTTATACAAACAGAACGAACACGTTTACTGTTTTGGTGAAAGAAAAATAAACCCAATACCAGTTCTCCCTGGGTGCTATAAAGTAAATCTAATACCACTATTCCCTGGCTGCTATTTAGAGCCCATGGGTCTGGATAGGCAAAGATAAAGTATGGTTACCTATAGAGCAGATGACCTGAGACCGGTTGGGACTTCTCAACGTTAGAGATCAGTATGAGAAGAGAGGAAACCAATCAGGGAGAAATGGAATGAGAATATGTGTCCTGAAGGCCAAGCGGCCCCCTTGGTATGACCTGGTGCTGCTCCAAACAGCACTGTACACAGAGAGCTCACTGATCGGTCACTTCAGTGTTGTCCTGCAATTCTCCATGCATACTTCACAGTGGTTATTGTGAAGGTCAACTTGAAGGGCTTGAGACTGGCCATGGAAACAATCCCTGGTTGTGGCTATAAAGGATTATCTCAAGGAGATTAACTGAGCCAGGAAGACCCACCCTAAACGTGGGTAGTGCCATTCTGGGGGCTGATATCTTGCACTGAATAAAATGGAGAAAGTCAGCTGAGCTGCAGCGTTCATCACTCTCCTGCCTGACTGCAGACTGAGGAGCCTACTTACTCCTGCTCCAGTCACCATGTCTTCTCCGCCGTGATGGACTGTATCCCTTGAAAGCCAACACAAACCCTTTTTAAGGTTGCTTTCTTTTTTTCCAGGTATTTTGTCACGACAATGAGAAAAATAATATGTAGCTGAAAAAGTGAGTGTAACTAATTTCACATACAAATAATAACCTTTAGGTTCAGAGTTTGAGCCAGTGTAGTCATCTGACTCCAGAACTATGCCTGCACATTACTGTAGCTAGAGTATGTAAGAATACTACGCATTACTGATTACACAAGTTATTATTTCTCTCACTAGCGCCCTGGAGCTCCTCCCTCATTTTGGACAATTGTTACATTTTTCTAAAGATCCCCCTTGAGTCCCATGCACTACTGGAAAGTACTTAGGTGCTTAGCTGTAACAGATGCATCTGAATTCAAATCACATTTTAATGTCTACCTAGGAATATCAACACATATGTATGAAATAAAAATATTTGTAATCACTCTACTAGGTGGCACCACTTTTTTTCTATTGGCCTAATAAAAGAATATAGGTTTTTGTGTCAAGTCTGGATATGAGGTGCAGATATCCAGAATACACCCTGGGAAGGTTCCTCACAGTGACACTTAGAGTGTAATAATCAACCAACAGGAAAGAAGTTATTACAGGCATGAGCATGTGCAAAGGAGTATGTGTGTAAGTGTGTGTGTGTGTGTGTGTGTGTGTGTGTGTGTGGTGTCTTTATTACCATTTAAAAATAAGATAAATACAATGGAGAATTTGGGGGAGGTACAAATGAGTTCTGTATATCTCTAAAGCCTGTATTATTTCAGCCACACTTATGGAAAGTTGTAATTATTGCAGTCTCCTAAGCTTGTCTGAATTCAACACATCTGTGACATTAGCACGGCTCTACCTCTATTGTCCTCTGTGGTCTCCTCTGCCTTTCTCCGTCATATCGTTTCTGTCCTGGATGACTGTCCTAGTCGAAAGCAGTTCACAGAGAGCATAGATTCCCTCTCGTCCTACCTTAGAAATTTTGTTTGTCTACTCTCATTTTGTTAGCAGTTTTCAGAAATACTGAAAACCACAAGACCATTTTCCACGGATTTTTATCAGCCAGCCTCATGCTAGTGAGTCCCACAATTCTGTCAACCATCACGCATACAAGAAAACGTTCACCTCCCCAAATCTCACACGTAAAACTTGTAAAGAATCAGAGGACCACAATTACATAGGAGCCTGCGTGCTTTATTTCTGTGCACTGTAGTTAGGATGTAGTCTGCTCCTGACAAAGCTCGTTTTGAAATGTGGCTGGCGATCTAGGAGTGCCAGGATGTAGGGTCTTTACAGGCGATGATAATGGTCAGCGCAGTTGGATTATTTCCCTTGAGGACACACTAGTTCTCGTGGGAGTGTTTTGTAATGTGTGTGGGCCTCTGTTGTCCTGTCTTTTCCCCTTCTATCTGTCTGTTCATAGCCACATGGTTGGCAGCACCCTATTTTCTGCCATGAGACCCTGGTCAGAAACCAAACAGTGCAAAGGATTCATCACCCTCTTCTGACTGTGCCCAACCGCTTCAGACCTCTCAATGTGAATTCCCTGTCATGATGGGATCCTGGAACTATGAGCTGAACAACCTTTCTGCCTTGAGTTGCTTTTGTATTTTATCACAGCAAGAAAAACAAAAACAAAACAAAAACAAACAAACAAAAAACCAACAGATGGCTTCTGCTCACCATCTACAAAAGCCACAGTGCAGGAAATAAGCCCAGAGGCCAGTCTGAACAACAGAACGTGCTGTCTCAAAGGGGAAAAAAGCAGAGGACTTAATTTTAGAGAAGTCCACCAGCTGCCTTTGGTATGTCATCAAATCCTAGTTATAATACCCAGTATCAATGTTAAGTACATAAATTAAAGTTTTCACATTAAATATACGCATTAAATTATTTAAATGCCATTTTGAAATCCTTTTTTTTTTTTTTCCATTTAAAATCCTCAAGTATTCTTGAAAGTAATGGTGGGTTAAAATGAGCATTTTAAAAAGTAGATCTTGCTCATGGGTCACTTCACGGGCAGGGTGGGTAAAAGAATCCAGATGCGAAAGGCATCTTGAGCCAGGTGTTTGCACAGGTGCGGACATGCTCAGCTCTTGGGATTCGACTTTACTATGTGTAAACTTTACTTCAGTGGCAGTGAGAATTACAAAATAATAGTGCATTTCTGTCGAAGCCAGGCCTTGATCAGGTGATCGTCCCGACTTGAGGATGAATAAGCGGTACGGTAAGGGAGAAAGAGCTGTTTGCTTTCTTCCCTGGCCTTAGCTGCTGTGGCCCCAGGCCAGCCTCCTCCATGACAGCTCCTGTCCATGCCTCTGTCACAAGAATGTGATCACCACTGTACACCTGCAGTGAATTTATACAGCAAATGCCTGACACACAACAGCTCCTCTTGTAAAGAACTTTATAAGTGCTATTTTTGTTGCTGTTTTCAATCCTTTATGGTTACTTGAAATTTGCTTTTAAATTGACTAATAAAAAAAAAATGTAAATATGGGATGTTTAGTGTCCTGCGTGATTTTTCCATATATAATTTTTTTTATTAATTTATTTTTTTATACTCCATATTTTATCCACACACACACACCCATCTATTCTACTGTTCCACATCCCATACCTGTCGCCACGTGGATGTCCCCACCCACCACCCCACCTCACCTCTAAACTCCCTGGGGCCTCCAGTCTCTTGAAGGTTGGGTGAATCATCTCTGGATGAACACAGACCCGGCAGTCCTCTGCTGTCTATGTGTTGGGGGCCTCACATCAGCTGGTGTGTGCTGCCTGTTTGGTGATCCAATGTTTGAGAGATCTCGGGAGTCCAGATTAATTGAGACTGCTGGTCCTCCTACAGGATCACCCTTCTAGGCTTCTTTCAGTCTTGCCTAATTCAACAACTGGAGTCACCTGCTTCTGTCCATTGGTTGGGTGCAAATATCTGCATTTGGTTCTTTCAGTTGTTTGTTAGGTCTTTCTGAGGGCAGTCATGCTGGGTCCCATTTTATGAATGCTCCACAGCCTCAGCAATAGCGTCCCGTCTCGGGCCTCCCCTTGAACTGGATCCCACTTTGGGCCTGTCCCTGGACCTTCTTTTCCTCAGTCTCTTCTCTATGTCCATCCCTGTAATTCTTTCCGACAGGAACAATTGTGGGTCAGAGTTGTGACTGTGGGATGGCAACCCCACCCCTCACTTGATGCCCCGTCTTCCTGCTGGAGGTGGGCTCTATAAGCTCCCTCTCCCTACTGTCAGGCATTTCATCTAAGGTCCCTCCTTTTGAGTCCTGAGAGTCTTCACCCCCCAGGTCTCTGGTGCATTCATTCTGGAGGGTCCCCCCAACCTCCTGTATCCTAAGGTTGCCTGTTTCCATTCTTTCTGCTGGCCCTCAGGGCTTCAGTCCTTTTCCCTCACCCAATACCAGATCAGGTTCCCCTGTCCACTTTCCCTCCCAGGCCCCTCCCTCCCTCCCTCCCCACTTGTGATAGCATTCTTTTCTCTCCCACATGGGACTGAGGCATCCTCACCTGGGCACTTCAGCTTGTTGACCTTTTTGAGTTCTGTGGACTGTATCTTGGGTATTCTGAACTTTTTTTTTCCTTAATAAATGTATGTTTTGTTATAATGTGTAGATTTGGTTTGACATTTCAAAGATTTACTATTTCTTTATGATGAAAACATTCAACATCTATTCTAGCGTTTGCAATGCAGTAAATTATCATCATCCATAGGTACCCTCTTTAGTCCATCTTCCCCCTCCTGTGTAGCTGTGACTTAGTGCCCACTGACCCACCACTCCTTGTGCCTCTTACTCCTGTTCCTCCCAGCGTCTGGAGACCCTGGCTTCTATAAGATCAATTTTTGTTTTTGTTTTTTCTTTGTTTTCTGAGACAGGGTTTCTCTGTATAGCCCTGACTGTCCTGGAACTCACTCTGTAGACCAGGCTGGCCTCAAACTCAGAAATCCACCTGTCTCTGCCTCCCAAGTGCTGCGATTACAGGCGTGCGCCACCAACGCCCGGCAAGATCAATTTTTTAAAATATATATTTATTTTTGGTATGTGCATGTCTTAGGGAGTATTTCTATTGCTGTTGTGAAACACTATGACCAAAGCAACTTGGGATTTTTGGCTCACACTTCTATAGCACTGTTCATCAAGACAGGAACTCAAGCAGGACAGGAACCTGGAGGAGGGGCTGATGAAGAGGCTGTGGAGGGGTGCTGCTTGCTGGCTTGCTTCCTATGGCTTGCTCAGCCTGCTTGCTTAATGAACCCAGGACCATAGTCCAGGAGTGGCCTCACCCACAATGAGCTGGGGCTTGCCCTGTCAAGCACTAATTAAGAAAATGGCCTTCCCACCTAAAAAAATGTTCAACATCCTTAGTCATCAGGGAAATGCAAATCCAAACAACCCTGAGATTTCACCTCACACCAGTCAGAATGGCTAATATCAAAAACTCAGGAGAAAACAGGTGCTGGAGAGGATGTGGAGAAAGAGGACCACGCCTCCACTGCTAGTGGGGTTGCAAGCTGGTACAACCACTCTGGAAATCAGTCTGGAGGTTCCTCAGAAAACTCGGAATGATACTTCCGGAGGACTCCACTATGCTATTCCTGGGCATATACCCAGAGGATTCCCCAACATGTAATAAGGACACATGTTCCACTATGTTCATAGCAGCCCCTATTTATAATAGCCAGAAGCTGGAAAGAACCTAGATGTCCCTCAACGGAGGAATGGATACAGAAAATGTAGTGTATATATACACAATGGAGTACTATTCAGCCATTAGAAACAATGAATTCAGGAAATTCTTAGACAAATGGATGGAGCTGGAGAACATCATCCTAAGTGAGGTAACCCAGTCTCAAGAACACTCATGGTATGCACTCGCTGATAAATGGATATTAGCCTAGAATCTTGGAAACCCAAGACACAATTCACATATCAAATGATGCCCAAGAAGAAGGAAGGAGTGGCCCCTGGTCCTGGAAAGGTTCAGTGCAGCAGTGTAGGGGAATACCAGGACAGGGAAGTGGGAAGGGGTAGATGGGGGAACAGGGGGAGGGAAGAGGGCTTATGGGACTTTTGGAGATGGAGGATCCAGGAAAGGGGAAATCACTTGAAATGTAAATAAAGAATATATCAAATAAAAACAAGAAAGCAAAAGAAAGAAAGAAAAAAGAAAGAAAGGAAGGAAGAAAGAGAAAGAAAGAGAGAGAGAGAGAGAGAGAGAGAGAGAGAGAGAAAGAAAGAAAGAAAAGAAAAGAAAAGAAAAGAAAAGAAAAGAAAAGAAAAGAAAAGAAAAGAAAAGAAAAGAAAAGAAAAGAAAAGAAAAGAAAAAGAAAAAGAAAGAAAGAGAAAAAGAAAGAAAATACCTTTCCGGCTTGCCTACAGCCTAATCTTATAGGTTGACATTTTCTCACTTGAGAAAATGTTCCATCCTTTCAGATGGCTCTTGATTGTGGCAACTTGACATAAAACTATCCAGCACAGCACACGTCTCCATGAAGGCCACAGAGC
Source organism: Apodemus agrarius (assembly GCA_964023405.1). Lineage (NCBI taxonomy): Eukaryota > Metazoa > Chordata > Mammalia > Rodentia > Muridae > Apodemus > Apodemus agrarius. Next base: position 159,963,695 of record OZ030005.1, on the reverse strand, counting down.
ACAAATGCAGGCCAGAGGTCAACTCCAAGACGTCAGTCCTTGCCTTCCCATCTATGGGATCAAGAAATCAAACTCAGGTCTTAGGGCTTGGTGGCAAGTGCTCTTACCCACAGAGCCGAGAAACCCTTTTATTTTCACAAAGGAAACGTTCTCTAGTCATTTTTGACTTAATCATTTTGTTTCAATTTATCCTGAAAGGTTGTGAGCTTACAAAGCAGGTCAACCACAATCCTTGAATAAAAGCAAAGAAAGAAAATTTGATATAAAATCCCTTTCCACTAAAGAAGGAAGCAGACTCCCCCAAAGAAATCACTTAAACCAGAAGAGTAAGGCTTGCTTTGGACTATTTTTAATACTTGTGAGATGTAGACCCTTCAATAATACCAGTTGCAAATTGGGTGCAGCAGCAAGCTTTGGAAAGTATATTTCTGGCAGTAACAACGTTACAATTTGTTTTGGTTTGTTTGTCAAGCTGGGAACAGTTTCTAACACTAATTGTTATCACATGCATGTCCACAGAAAGCTGAGTAAATCACTTGATGGAGGGGTTTATTTTAGAAATAACAGTTAACTAAAAACGGAAAGTGAGTTTTCCAAGCGCTGTCCTTTACAATGAACTCTTATTTAAGATGCACATTTATTTGCCTGTCGTACAGTTGAACATGATCTTATCCAGTCTACATTTTATTTTTACTTGACTAAATCCTACACCCATTTGTGGAGTATGTTTTTGTTAATATGTTGTTTTTTAATTTATTTTACAACTATCAAGAAAAATCATGGTGACCTGGGTACAGTGATCTCAATGGGACAGGAAATGAATCAGCCCTGTGGAAATGGCCAGGGCCGCTTGAGGATAGAAACTCTGAAGGACAGCCCTGATGTCCCTCAGGCCAGGATGTTACACTGTTTTTTGTTTGTTTGTTTGTTTGTTTTTTTGTTTTTTTGTTTTTTTGTTGTTGTTGTTGGTGGTGGTGGTGTTTTGTTTTTTTGTTTTTTGTTTGTTTGTTTGTTTGTTTTACAAAGTCAGGAAATATAAATTAGAATGGTTTATTTTCATTTTAATTTTTGATATTTATACAAGTATTTCTGCCTGTATGTCTGTGTACCACACACATGCCTTGTGCCCCAGAGGCCACAGAGAGCCTTGGATCCCCCGGGAATGGAGTCACAAGATAGTTGTGAGCCACCATGTGGGTACTGGGAATCGAACCCAGGCCCCCTAGAAGAGCTCTTAACTGATGAGCCATCTCTCCAGCCCCCATGCAATGATTTTTAAAGTGTAATTTACAGTTAAAATGTTTTCTGGTCATGTACTCTGAACCAATAAGTCTAATTGTTCCTCTGGAGGGAAAAATGTAGTGTTCTTTGCCATGCTCAGAACGTCTGAACCCGGCGAGAATGGTGAGCCCATTTTATTTTACCCAAGCACATATTGGTTACACCGCATGGAAGTGTAAGAGCGGTCACACAGTTAAAAATAAGACGCACCCACTTGTCCCCTCCCAGTGCCGCGGCTGCCGGCTGCCAGGAGGCAGGTGCAGTGCAAGCAGCTGCCCGTGGACAGAGACAACTTACTGGAACTAGCAAGTGTTTCTTGTAAATGATTTGGGGAAGGGCTTGAAATTCATTTCTTGGCCATGGGCAGGGACCTTTGAGGTCCTGTCAAGTGACTGATTTATATGCGGGAAGGCCTCAGTGAGGAGTGCCGGCCATACTTGATGTCACATTTCTGTGAAGTCACGAAACCCTGCAATACAAGAAAATCCCTATAGCAAGGAAACCTTTGTTTGAAGTAGCCTATCACGAAAGATCTGCTTTACAGCCTATAGTGACATAACTTGCTACCACTGCAGTGACCCCTGGGGACAAGATGGAGATAAAAAAAATCCATAAAATGTCCTATAACATGTTTGGACAGGCATCAGACCAGTCAACCTTTCTGTATTTATCCAGTCATGTCTCCTTTTGTTCTGTGATCCTCTTCCCAAGTATAGTTTGTCCATTCACTGGACACCCTGCAGCCCACAAAGTCAACTATGTCTCTCTCTCTCTCTCTCTCTCTCTCTCTCTCTCTCTCTCTCTCTCTCTCTAAGCTCAGAGAGGACTAAGCATATGGAACTGAACTGAGTCCCTTTGTCATGTCAAGGAGGCATAAAGTCTTGGGGAAGTTTCCTCTTAGGGGCACTGACCATTGAGCATCTCCGTTGATATCACAGAGCTGATGAACCGTGCGTGCAACTCACACAGTTAGTAGTCTGACCAGAGGCGTCTTAGATGCCTAGTGTGTGTAGATGCGGTAGTTGTAATTAATTAAATACAAATTCAATTAACATGATTTTACTGAGTTTACAATATCCCTTAAGTTACATATTTTCCTTGATTTATACCCAAGGTCCAATTTAGCCATTGAAAGCTATAACTGCTTTCCTTTTCAAAAGAGATCGGGGAGCCTGGAAATGATAAGGATAAAAATATCACTCTTCATTATTTTGTAAATTCTGTGAACTGCTGTAAAAGCCTTTTCCATAATGGGGTGTGTGTGTGTGTGTGTGTGTGTGTGTGTGTGTGTGTGTGTGTGTCAATTCTGTCTATGTTTTAAACTTGTTCTGAAGTACAAATTACATAACATAAACTTACCTATTTTTGAAAAGAATATAATTTAGTGATTTGGTAAATTTATATAATGTTACATAATAATCACAATCCAGCTTTAGAACATCAGGTTCCTTTATGTCTTCTTATACTCCCGTTTCCTGACTGAATCCCCAAGGAACTAATCACTTTTCTGGGTCTATAAATTCTTTGTATTTTTTTTTCCTATAAATTGTCTTACAGAGGGAGAAACAAAGTAGGACTTCCCACCTGTGCGTTGCTCTTTGGGGGAAGCAGTTGATACCTGTGACTGGAATATGCTGTGGTGGGTCTTTTTTTTTTTTTTTTTTTTTTTTTTGGTTTTTCAAGACAGGGTTTCTCTGTGTAGCCCTGGCTGTCCCGGAACTCACTCTGTAGACCAGGCTGGCCTCAAACTCAGAAATCCACCTGCCTCTGCTTCCCAAGTGCCAGGATTGCAGGCGTGTGCCACCACGCCCGGTACTGTGGTGGGTCTTGCTAACAGCAACTTTCTTTAGTGCCCCCTTAAGCAGCTGGCACTCCTGAGAACAGCTGTCACTCAGCCTGGGAGGTGGAGCGATCCAGAGAGCCTGCTCCCACCCTGTAGAAAGTGTTCATTCTATAAAGCTAATCAATGAGTTTTACAGATAGATGTACAGATGGCAGCTACGAATGCAACAAGTACTTTCCAACTGCACCTGAGGCACGCTGCAAGAGGGAATTCACATTTGCTACTTTTAACTCGGGTTAAAAGTCATAGGTCCCAATGGGAACGCTACTGCTGCTGTTCTGCTAACGGGAGGGGGATGCGATGTGCCCATCAGATTGCCTTCGAAGAACTTATGTAAATCCCCACTTGTTACTGTTACTGCTACTGTCCGCCTTCATCATCAGGGGGAAGCTTCCTATTTCAGCGAATGGGGATTATTGTAGAGACATATTTAGTGCGGAAGAAGCAGAAGTCACTGCTGTAGTGACACAGTCCAGTGCTCAACCACAGATGGAGGGAAATGGAAATCTACGGTACCCACTCTTCCATGATAAGAGCAGCAGACGGTAATTGTGGAACCTGACCTCCAAGCATAAAAGCTATCCCCATCTTGTCCGGCAGTGGTAACACATGCCTTTAATCCCAGCACTCTGGGAGGCAGAGGCAGGTGGATTTCTGAGTTCTAGGCCCTCCTAGTCTACAGAGTAAGTTCCTGGATAGCCAGGGCTATACAGAGACACCCTGTCTCAGAAAACTAAAAAATTAAAAAAAAAAAAAAGTCAATGCCATCTTAACCAGGGCAGCAGTGGTTACCTGTAAGCATCCATTGCAACTGGGTCTACTGACATTCCTCACAAGGAGGGGCTGGAAGGAGGAAGTGCTAGACTGGTGCCCTTCCTAGTGCTGTGAGCCTTGAATTCAGTTCCTCAGGCTCTAGTGACCCCAAATCCCAAAATTATTTTCCTTGCTACTTCATAACTGTAATTTTGCTGCGATCGTGAATTGTAATGTAAATATCCATGTGCTCTAGTGGTCTTAGATGACCTTCCCCTCTGTGAAAGGGTCGTTCTAACCCAAATGGGTCTAGACCCACAGGCTGAGGACTGCCGTGCTCTTAAGCATATACAGAGCATGGGAGTGGGGATGGAGAGACTCCAGCTGTGAAGTCATGAGGGAATATTCATCTGCTGAAATGAGACCTTTTGGTCATATGACTATTGAGGGGTCATCCATGTTCCTGTGTGTGTGTAACCAATCCTATGCAGTCCTGTAAGCAAGCAAGGTCAATACATTCATGGATTCGCCAAGCTAGAGTTGGGCGGAATCCATGTCCTGTCTGGTGTGCTTAGGTTTGATTATGTCTCATCAGGAAAAGCTCAGGAAGGTCCATCACAACGTGGTTCCACATTCTCACCAATGGTTGTAATTGCCAATGCATTCTTTATTATTTCCATTCTTGTGGGTTTGGGAAGTATCACTGTAGCTTTAATTTGTATGGTTCTGATGACTCATTGTTGACTCAGTATATTTACATGTGATTAAAAGCCAAGCATGTAATTTTGGTATAAAATGTATTCAGATTTGTTGTCTGCTTGCAAGATTTGATTCATCATCATCATCATCATCATCATCATCATCATCATCATCATGCTATAAGGATTATTTACATGTATTCTACATACATATAGGTCTTTACCAGATGTCACTTGTAAATGGTTTCAGCTAGTCAATGACTTGATATATAACAACTAAGAAATCCATCTCTCCAGCGCATACAAAGGATTTCTTAGTTGTTATATATCAAAGTCATTGACTGCTCTTCTGAAGGTCCTGAGTTCAAATCCTAGCAACCACCTGGTAGATCACAACTATCTGTAATGGGGTCTGATGGCCTCTTCTGGAGTGTCTGAAGACAGCTACAGTGTACGTACATATAATGAATGAATACATCTTTAAAAAAAGAAGAAATAAAAGAAATCTTTGCATGGAGATAGCCATGTGGTCAAGGATAGAGTCTGAGTCCTGAAGCCCGACAGACTGCCCCCTGACCATCCTTGTAGCATACTTACAGCTTGTGAAAATATTAGAGCAATCATTGCAGGCACAATCTCAATTGTTTAAAGTGTTTAGAATTGGAAGACAGAAAGAGCGTGTAACTGTGTACATTATCTCAGAAGTGCGTTTGTGTGGAGTGTTAGGAATGTTTTTGTTTTCTTCAACCGTGAATATATTGTGGCTGTGTCCGTCATTACTGGCAAAGGAAGAGGATGGCTCCCTGTGGTAATGTGAAGAACTGATTTTAATGATTGGTCAGTCAGTTAAGGTGGGCTGCCAGTGTGGTTGGAGGTATGGATACATGTCTGTGTAACGGAAAACGCTTGGAAGGAGCGAGTCAACGGGAGACTATGAAACAAAGCAGCAGATGGACCCACTTGTAAAATAACATACAAATTCTAGCTAGCCTGTAGAAAAGACATGCAATCCAATGACAATACAAATATAATTGTATTTACAAGCCCTAAAGATTAGGTATATGTCCCTTGTCACTTGCTGTTTCTACTGGCCACTTGCTAGAGGTCCATCTCCTCTCTTGACAGTCTCCTCCTCTCTTGGTGTCCTTTCTAGTTTCCTTTCTCTATCTGTGACCCCCCCCCCAGGCAGCTAAATGAAAACCCGCCTACCTCTATCTATTTGGCCAATCACAGGTGTTAGCCTTTTATTGACCAATTAACTTGGGGAGCAAGGTTTACACAAACTGGTAAAGCTGGTGTATGTGAGAATTTCCTCATTGGGGGGCAGCCCCCAAATACTTGGGGGCCAGTATTTACCATTTGCATACATACCAGAACCAGACCAACTCCCTACACCTATTTCCAAATATGGACGCTACAGACAACAAGACAAAAGTTGAACTCTGATGTTAGCCTAAGAATAGCTGTGAGAACAGCAAGATTGCAAGGCCTGTGTGGGTTCACTTTAGACCCTGGTTTGGATTTGTTCCCTTACATTGCTGCTGTCATCAATGGACCTGATTTTATTTTGTTCCATTGTCAAGTGTTCTTAAGGTTTTCCTGTGTCAATCAAAACTGAAGGTTTTTTGTTGTGGTGGTGGTTGTGCTTGTATAGAAATACATTTTAAGATATAAGTGAGTGCCCACACCTGCTCTGCATGTGCAGTTTCATTTCTCTTCTCTGTTTTTGTATGGTAGAATCAGTTCCTGCTTCGATCTCAAGCTGAAGATATTTTCCACACTACCCAGAAAATATAGACATCATGAAAGTTCTGCCATTAAGCCCTCCACCCTAAGAACCAAACAAATCAGAACACCTGACAACTTAATGAGATAAAGATTACTCATTAAGTGCCCAATATGGGCAGAGGACTTCACAGCTGGGCCTACATTAGACTCGCCTATAGTGGGGATATGAACTTCCGACATCCCTGTGCCCTAGGCAAAACTACAGCACCGTGAAGGGCATGTCAATGCAGTTCCAGGGTCACAGAGGCACAGTTCAGTGGCTCTGAAAGGCAAAATCCCTGTTGCCAGTGCACTGTGGCCTATGACACAGCTGGGACGATGCCTTACACCCAACGCAGAAGTTGTGCCCCACACCCTTAGGCACAACGCTGTCTAAAGTCAATGTCAGGTGTGACCACAGGGCATCTGTATTTGGGGAAATCTTCCCTCGCAGGGAATGTGAGATTGAGAGGACAAGGGAAACAGTGGAGCAAATTGTGTTTTATAAGAGAGCTGGGAAGAAACACAACTGTTAACGTTATTTCCTGACCTGGTGATTTGTGTCTGTGGGTTAAGGAGGTTGGAGAAGATCAGTCCTTGAGAGGTAATTGAAGGAGATAAAAAAAAAAAGTCCAAGAAGGCAGATGTGATGGGCACGGATTAGAATTCAAGATGGCCGCCCAGGGAGCATCACAGCCTCCATTTCCACCCTTCTGGTCCTCCCCAAATCTTGTTTTTAATGTGATATCAACTTCTACAGCCTCTAGATGCCTTCACTTGCAAATAGGTTTATGAACAAAGAGTTATTTCAGCCGGGCGTGGTGGCGCACGCCTTTAATCCCAGCACTTGGGAGGCAGAGGCAGGCGGATTTCTGAGTTCGAGGCCAGCCTGGTCTACAGAGTGAGTTCCAGGACAGCCAGAGCTACACAGAGAAACCCTGTCTCGAAAAACCAAAAAAAAAAAAAAAAGTTATTTCACCCACCCCTTCAAACCTTTTAATTATGTTTAGGAAAAGTCGTCTTTATCATTGTTCCTATTGGCCTGACTTTCATCCATATCTGTCACCTGCCATCAGGAGAGGGATTGTGAGGCTTCTGTTGCAGTCATGGTTTTGTTAGTAAACTCCTCTGTGACTCCAGTAAATACCTTAAGCTGTCTGTGTTGGCTGGGCGTGGTGGTGCATGCGTGTAGTCCCAGCACTTGGGAGGCAGAGGCAGGTGGATTTGAAGGTCTTTCCTGTATAAAGTTCCTAGAGATTGTCTACTGTGTGGCTCTTCTGTTGTAGTTCCCATAACAGCATCTGCCCGACTGGAAATTTGCTAAATATGCAGATACTTGGCTTCTGCTTCCAGCCTACTGAAGCATACTCCAGCAGTGGGGAGCAGCAGTCTTCCATTGAAGGAAACTTATAGGCAATCCTATTGTTGGGGCTAAGGGTTAAGAATACTACTCAGCAATTAAAAATAATGAACTCATGCAATTTGTAGGTAAATGGTTAGACCTGGAAAATATCATCCTGAGTGAGTTAACCCAATCACAAAAGAATACACGTGAAATGCAATCACTGATAAGTGGATATTAATGAGCCCAGAAGCCCTAAATAATCAAGGCACAATTAGCAAGTCAAATGATTCCCAAGAAGAAGAAAGGAGAGGACCCTGGGCCTGTAAAGATTGGGTCCAGTTTTGTAGAGAAACCGTGGGGGGAGGGGGAATGATTGGGGAATAGTTGTGGGGGAGAGGAATTATGGGACGTATGGTGGGGGGGAACTGGGAAAGGGGAAAGCCTTTGGAATGTAAACATAGAATATAGAAAATAAAAATTAAAAAAAAGATAATCTCTATTTATACATGTCATTGATTGACTCTAACACACACACACACACACACACACACACACACTAAAAAAAAAAAGAATGCTAGCAGGGGTTAGTAGTTCTTACTTTGGGCTGGACATTAAAAAATCATCTGGACTTCTTTTCTAACTACCAGTCTTGGCCTCTGATTGAAATGAGTATAGACATTTCTGTAGCTGAACGCTTCCAAAGCTTTAAGTCAGTGTTAGGACTTGTGGCAGCACACTTCTAGACCCGGTCCTGAAGAAGCCACCAGTGATGCTATAGTTGACGTGTGTAGGGGAATTTCCCAAATTATTTGATTGGCTGATAAAAATGAGAAGAAGCCAATTGCTGGGCGAAGATGAGGAGGTGGGCTTTCTGGGTCCGAGAGAGGAAGAGGAGACACAGGGAGAGGGAACAGCCCTTCTTTCCGGCGAGTTGGAGAGCAAGAGGTGTGTAGGATAGGATGCAGACCAGACACCCACATGGTGGCTCATAACCTTCTGTAACTCCATTTCTAAGGGATCTGATATCCTCTTCGGGCCTCTGAGGGCATCACACACATGATATACAGATGTTCATGTAGGCAAACTCTCATACACATGAAATTTTTTTTTAAAAAAATGACTATGCTCCACTATGTTCATAACAGCCCTATTTATAGTAGCCAGAAGCTGGAAAGAACCCAGATGTCCCTCAACGGAGGAATAGATACAGAAAATGTGGTATATATATACACAATGGAGTACTACTCAGCTATTAAAAACACTGAATTCATGAAATTCTTAGACAAATGAATAGAACTGGAGAATATCATCCTAAATGAGGTAACCCAATCACCAAAGAACACTCATGGTATGCATTCACTGATAAGTGGATATTAGCCTAGTAGCTTGGAATACCCAAGACACAATTCACATATCAAATGATTCCCAAGAAGAAGGAAGGAGAGGGCCCTGGTCTTGAAAAGGCTTGATGCAGCAGTGTAGAGGATTACCAGGAAAGAGAAGGGGGAGGGGGTTGATTGGGGAACAGGGGGAGGGAAGAGGGCTTATGGGACTTATGAAAAGGGAGGAACTGGGAAAGGGGAAATCATTTGGAATGAAAACAAAGAATATAGAGAATAAATTAAAAAATAATAAAAGAAATGTAAGTGTGATAAAAAATGACTAAAAGTTTGTTAATAGCTTACTGTATTTATGTTCCTCTTCAGTAACAACTACAGAAGGTGAAATGTAATACTCAAGAGGAATCCCTCTCCCACTTGGTAAACAATTATCTTATGTTAACATCCACGGTCACTAAGAAATGAATACAGCACTTTAATTTTATATTAACAAAGCATATGTGAGAATGTCCTTAGTTGCAAAGAGAGAGTAATGAGATAATAATTTTTTTGGTAGTGTAGTATAGAGGAACAATCCACACACGAGGTAAATACCCCATCACTGACCTACATACAATCTCTGCACTGTGGTCTCTATGAAAGCTTTAGTTTGTTTTGAATATGTACATGTGGACAAATCCAGGTTTCTACAGCAATACACATTCAAGAGACCAAATAATTATAGCCACCCTCTGCTATCTCTTCCTCACTCCTCAGATCTCACAATAAATCTAAGAGATGAAACTGTCTGCTTTATATTATTTGCAGGAAAAAGACCTTAGCCCTCTGCTGTCAGTGGCAGAAGGTCAAACGCATCCCAGCACATTGAGGGAGATAAGAGGAATCTGTGTACGGCAGAGAAGCCCAGGAAATTGTACCAAGCTGTTCACCATCAAAATAAGGCATATTTGAAGGGCAGTTAGGAAGAATAAATGTGTTCGGGAAAGGAAAACCAGAATCACGTAGCAGAATGCGGAAAAATCTGTCGGAAAGAAGCCTGGTTGGAAAAGATAAGCGTGGCCCAGCTACAGATTCCAAGTCACGGGCTGGGGGAGGGGGATTGATTTTAGGGGATGGATCTTAAGAACATCAAAAGCAGGGGCTAGATGTCTGAGGCTGACCCAGAAAAGCATTTGAAGACAGCCAAAATCTTTGATCAGCTGCAAGTATATTAAAAGCTAAGTTTCCCCCTATCCAGTCCCTTCGTGCCATTGTGTCCCAGTCACTTTGATGTTCCCGTGGGGGAACTGAACAGACTATAAGGTGACTTTCCTCAAGTGTTTTTTAGTTATGACCTGTCTCCAGGGACACACTATGGTGTAGAATGTAGAAGTAGCCCCATCCCCTCACTCACAGCAAACTGTCTCTGATGCTCTAGGAGGAACCATAGAATATGTCAGTCTCTCCTCTCTGAGTTAAAGTGGGCTGGGAAGAGTTTCTTGTTACCCGGGAAATGTCTGCTCTTGTAGCTTGAGCGGCTGTGCTTTCTGCTGGTACCCACAACATCACTGCCTCAGGGGCCTGCTGCCGCCTTCCTTCTTCCTGCTTCTGGCTGTGTCGCTGCAGGAGCAGCAAAGGTGTGGAAAGTGATTCCAAGGCTTCTAACAGCCACACATTGGGAAGTACTTCTGTGCCAACTAGAGGGGATGGCATTAAATAAAAGAGAATTGAAATAAAGCACAGTGCACTGTTGTAAGATATCTCCTATCCATTGACATTGAGGCAGTGAGAGGCCAATGATTGGAGGGGAGAGAGGAGGCGGAGCTAAGAGAAGTGAGAGGAGAGAGAGAGAGAGAGAGAGAGAGAGAGAGAGAGAGAGAGAGAAAGAAGAGGAAGAGGAAGAGGAAGAGGAAGAAGAAGAAGAAGAAGAAGAAGAAGAAGAAGAAGAAGAAGAAGAAGAAGAAGAAGAAAGAGAGGGAGGGAGAGAGAGAAAGAGAGGGAGAAGAGAGGGAGGGAGGGAGAGAGGAGAGAGAGGGAGGGAAGGAAGGAGGGAGGGAGAGAGAGAGAGAGAGAGAGAGAGAGAGAGAGAGAGAGAGAGAGAGAGGCTGGGGAACCACACACCACAGACAGGAGGGAGCAGAGAAGGAGGCACGGATATCCAGATGGCTTCCTGATGTTTGGGAGAGGTTAGAAGCATCGGGATAAGACTGTATCATTGTAAATTGGCATTATGTAATTGGGAGTTTTATGTACATAAAGATATTTGGTTAACTATTCAAGATTAAGAGTCACGCTTTAGCGGGCATTTGGATGTAGGGCAGGAGCGCGGTACTCCCGCCATTTACAGAGTCTAAGGCGGAAGCGGGACCACAGCTGGGGTGGTGTGAGAGCTAGCTGAAAGAGATCCGCTCAGTGGCGACAGTGAGAGTCCCCCCCACCCTCCGCCCCTTCCCCGAGCTAGACCCGCGGGGACTTGCTGCCGAGGCTTGGTGGGGCAGTACTGGTTTTATAATTTTATAATTATTACCCATTACAATACAGAGCAAAAGGCAAGCTCTCTGATGTAGCTTAGTAAAGTAGTTACGAATCACATGCCTACAAATCATCATTTACCAAGTCTTGGGTTTAAACCCTCAACTAAATCCTTAGCACTAACTGCTATGTATGCAGGAGACTGTCCTAAATGGTTATACCAGTGGGTGTTCTTGCTTTGATTTGGATGCAGTAAATGGCATTCCTGAAAGTAGGATCCCCTCCTAAGTTCTTGGGTAGTCTAACCTCTCAACCTCCGTCTTCTAGCTCTGGGAAAGCATTGCCTTCCCTTGCATAGGCCTCATGGTCACAACGACATGACCTTGTTATTGCACACTGCTTTGATGTACCACGCTTTGTGGAATGCCTGGACTCTGCTCAGATCCTTATAAATAGTGTCTTATTCTCTTTACGTAGCTCATTTGGGCTGTGCCAACTGTTTCTTTCTGCATCTTCCCTGACATAGAAATCACTTCTATAAATGGCTTTAGGAGAAAGATATTCAGCATTAGGCCCTGATCTTGGCTAGCCATGTATTTGAAGAATATAGAACATAGCGGTAAGTTCTTTGGGTACACATGATGCCTGACATGTGGCACCAACATGACTTACAAATTCTGCTTGTTCGGCCCTAGAAGCATTGCAGGTGTGGCTGCTGTGTCAGGTGTGCGTTAGCAGTTGGCGGAGAGGAGAGAGTCTATGTCTACGCTCAGTGTTCTGATCTGTGAATATCTGAATGATTAGTAGTTTAACATTTCCTGCAAAAAGTGAGCCTGAGACAACTCCCAGTCCTGTGCCAGGGGCTTAACTAATTTGAGATTACCACCAGTCTAACCCCCAATGGCTCCCAGGCCTGGGAGCAAGCCATAGGCTAGAAGAACTCCACATGGGACTGAGGGTCTCTGATGGGAATGAGCCTGGGACAGACAACTCTCACCTAAGGCCACTCAAGTGGGCCTGGTGAGAAGTGAGCCTGAGATGACCACCAGATTGGTACTTTGGGGTTTAGACATGGAATTAGCCTGAGATAACCACTAGTTGGGTGCCAAGAAATCTGGGGGGCTGGGCAGGCTATGTATGAGATGACAGCTGCCCAGAACATAACACCATGAGCAGGGCATAGCACTCCTGAGACCACTCCTGAGATAACCCCAGACACTCAGAGACCCTGGATGCCTCTAACAAGAGCAAGTAAGTGGTGGGCAAAGGAACAGAAAGAGAAACAGAAGGATGTGGACACAATGAAGAGAGGCAGAACTGGAGACTCGAGGGTAGTGAGGAAGAATCTAATGTGAGTAGCCAGTGATGGCACCTTGGACCATGGTGGGGTTCAGTCCTGTGCTGCCACCAGGGGCCGTGTCTAGGTACATGGCTCTGAAGCAGCAGGGATTTGTTAACACCGAAGGCCAGGCCTGGGACATGTTGATGTCTAAGTGCTGTGTAGAACTGGCCCCACCCATCACCTGGGCATCATGGGAGATCTGGCTCCGGGTTCATGAGAGCAGGGGAGCTGACTCCAGCGGCAGTACCCAGGAGATCCTAGCACGTTACAGGAGTTGCAGGAGAGCCAGGCCCCCAAGGACACTAGTGTAGGAGAGCTGGTCCTACCACTCATATTCTGTACAGTATCATGGATGATGGAGAGATACCCTCTTCTTCCCACCTCTTCCCACCTGCATGCAACAGGCAGGGGACCTGACCCTGGGGTCACGAGAACAGAAGAGCAAGCAGGTCTTGCCCCTGACCAAATGCAGCACTTGGGAGAGTGGCCCCTGCACCTTTCCCGGGCAGCACAGAGGAGCTGGGCCTGGATGCGGAGGTTGTGGGTGAGTTGGTTCTGAGAGCATTCCTGTGGGAGAGCCAGAACTGTCTGCTGGGTGGTGGTATGGACCAGGGAGAGATCCCCTCCCTCATTCCTCACCATCTATAGCAGGCAGGAGAGCTGGACCCTGGGTTGTGAGGGTGGGGGAACTGGCCATGTCCCTCACTGGCTGCGGGACTGAGGAAGGGGGGCCTGAACCTCACCCGGCCAGCAGGGTAGAGATGGCCCTGGCAGTGGGGGTTGATGGAGATCGGGACCCAAGGGCATGAGATCTGGATAGCGGTTGGAATGACCAGCTCAGATCAGGCCCAGCTCCAGGGCTTTGCATTGACCAACACAACATCTACCCTATTGATGAACTGCTGGAATGCTTGAAGAGGCTAGTCTTATAGATCCAAAACTAGAGGACCTCCATGACACAGGGCAACGACAGGCTATCCAAGAGGAGTCCCAAAAATGATCCGATATTGATGGTGTAGCCGAAGCCGGATACCTTGTACCAGACTCATTGCAACGAACATTTGCAAGCAAAGGGGTGTGAACAAGTGGGCAGACTGTGGGACTCATTGTGACACACTGCAGCTGCCTTGATGGGATTTTCTTTTCCTCTGTGGTTACAAGGGTGGAGGGTGGTTACAGGGTAGGGTGGGTGTGAGTCGGGTTGGGGTGCATGATGTGAAACTCACAAAGAGCCAATAAAAAGTTAAAATCTGCTGTGCGTGTGATATGGAGGACAGAAGCCAGCACGGCATCCAAAGACAGAGCTGTGGCATTGTCGCTGATGATAGTTGTGTGGCCTGTGATACTGCCTGGTTACTTAGACAGTCCTAGTTAATGGAGAAAAGAAGAGTAGTGAGCTCTTGATTTCCAATCAGAACTGTAGAGGGACAATAAGAAAACCTGACTGGGAGGGCGAGGGCTTTTCTTAACAGTCACAGGTGGATGACAAGTATGAGGGACAACAGGATCTCTGGTGGACTACTGCTCGTGGGGCTGCAAATTACATAACTACACCGAGAGAAGGCTTGGGCAGTGGTTTCAAGAATAAACGCTTTGTCACGTGACCTATAGGCTTATTAGCAGGCTCTTCTCCCAGAGAACGAAAATTTATGTCTGCCTAAAACGCTGTATGTACATAGACATAGAAACTTTGTTTAGAGTAGCCACTAACTACCAGCAAGGCACATACCCCAGGCTAAATGAGTGGTGTGTTGACACAAAAAAATATCCCTCACTGATCCAAAGGGTCGGATGGAGATGGTTAATACATTTACCAACTTAATATCAGAGCATCGCATTGAGAGAAGGGGGAGGGGAGGCAGTCACAGAAGGCTACACATTGGGCGAGTCTACTGATTTAACAAAAGTAACAAAAACAGAGAGGTAGGAAATAAATGGTGCTAGCCAAGGGTTACATGGTGAAGGAAGGAGAGGCGGAACTGCAAAACAGAGTAGCACAAAGGAGGTCTTTGTGGTAAGGAGTGGCTTTTTTTAAAAATTCCGATTGTATTGTGGTTTGGAACTATTGTAGAATGGCCACAGGGCTACACACACACACACACACACACACACACACACACACACACACACACACACACACCACAATTTTACAAGACGATAGGGGGCAGCTATAGGGTCTCAGTCTATATGTTTTTAAATTTGTTTTCCAACATCCCGTGACTCTGATCATTTTTAAAATTATAGCCTTTAAATTTTTAAACGTTAAATTTTTGGACATACAGTAGATTCACATGATGTAGAAGCCAAAATATACAAAGCAGTATACTTTGAAAACAATCTCTGTTGTATCCAGAAAATCTATTAGCTTCATGGGTGCATAGTCAGCCCCCCCCGCCCCCCACGCAGAAAATACATGGTAAGCTCTAGCGTGTGTGTTGGGGGTGGCGGGTGGCTCTGGGGAGCTATTGGTCACAAGGTGTGTGAATGGCTGAGAAAAACTCACAAAGGACAGGTGAACGTGCCAGAAGCAGCAAGAACAGGACTGTGGGAAATGGACAGTTGCTAGGGAGGTCCAAAAGGAAGAAGCAGTTGCTGAAGCTAAAACGTGTTAGGAGCATCAGGCTGTAAGAAGAAACATGGATACTGCCTACCGAGAGCGGAGAGGGGCTGTGATAGAAAGACTTCATATTCCCCTTCCCTTCCCTCCCCTCTCCCAGTTGTCAACAACCAGAGAAAAATAAGACCTCTCCATACTGTGACTGTCCAGGGTGTGTTCTCCCGACAGCTGCCTCTCCTGACATTCCTATTCCCTTAGAATGCAAGGGAGCAACATTTCTCATTCTCTTTGTTTGCTTGTCTCTGTAGGGTTTCCCTGCTTAATTCAGCACAATTTCAAACTGGCTTCTCACACCTCCTGCTCCGCGTTACTCAAGTGACAGGAGTTTGCCCCACACACTGCCTCAGGATTCTCATGCTTGTTTTGTTTTACGTGTGAGTGTTTTTGCTTGCAGGAATGTAAGTGTGCCACGTGTGTGAGTTGGAAGAGAGCATCAGATGCCCTGGAACTGGAGTTAGGAATGCCAGTGGGTGCCTGGAATGGAACCAGGGTCTTTTAAGATGAGCAAGGAGTGCTCTTGACCACAGAGCCCTCTCTCTATCCCCCCCTCTCAGGCTGTTATCTTCAAGCCCTCCGTGCAGGCTTTGTTAGCTTTTCTTAAAGGTTGAGTGCTAATAGCACTCGCTGCTTTATGTTTCTAAGAGCATAACGATGTATTTAGTAGATGTGTCTGCTACGTCTTCTTGAGTAAACAAAACAGCATAGCAATAGAAGAGACACATTCTGGAATTTGTCATCTTATTAGAATTATGATTGCCCTAGCAAGCCTGTAGCCAAGATGCTGTAAACACTGAGGCTTGTTAAAGGGCCCCAACATCTTATTCTTTTATTTTTTATTCGATATTTGCTTTATTTACATTTCAAATGTTATCCCCTTTCCTCTTTATGCCCCTGAAAACCCCCTATCCCATCCCCCCTCACCCTGCTTACCAATCGCCACACACACATTTTCCTGACCTGGCATTCCCCTACACTGGGGCATCGAGCCTTTTCAGGACCAATGGCCTCTCTTCACATTGATGTCCAACAAGGCCATCCTCTGTTACATATGTAGCTGGAGCCATGGGTCCCTCCATGTGTACTCTTTGGTTGCTGGTTTAGTCCCTGGGAGCTCTGGGGGTCCTAGTGGGTACTTATTATTGTTCCTGCTATGGGGCTGCAAACCTCTTCAGCTCCTTGGGTCCTTTATCTAGCTCCTCCATTGGGGACCTTATGCTCAGTCCATTGGTTGGCTGTGAGCTATGGGTATTTTGATCCCCTTCTAAGAAGGACCAATGTATCCACACTTTGGTCTTCCTTCTTCTTGAGCTTCATGTGGTCTGTGAATTGTATCTTGGGTATTCCGAGCTATTGGGCTAATATCCACTAGATCAATGGACTAGGACTGAAGACCCAGAAATGAACTCACACACCTATGGTCAGTTGATCTTTGACAAAGGAGCTAAAACCATCCAGTGGAAAAAAAGACAGCTTTTTTTTTTTTTTTTTTTGGTGTTTCGAGACAGGGTTTCTCTGTGTAGCCTTGGCTATCCTGGAACTCACTCTGTAGACCAGGCTGGCCTCGAACTCAGAAATCCGCCTGCCTCTGTCTCCCAAGTGCTGGGATTACAGGCGTGCGCCACCACCGCCCGGCCGAAAAGACAGCATTTTCAACAAATGGTACTGGTTCAACTGGCAGTCAACATGGAAAAGAATGCAAATTGATCCATTCTTATCTCCTTGTACAAAGCTCAAGTCCAAGTGGATCAAGGACCTCCACATAAAACAAGATATATTGAATCTAATAGAAGAGAAAGTGGGGAAGAACCTGGAGCACATGGGCACAGGGGAAATTTTCCTGAAAACAGAACACCAATAGCTTATGCTCAAAGATCAAGAATTGACAAATAGGTCCTCATAAAACTACAAGGCTTCTGTAAGACAAAGGACACTGTCAATAGGACAAAACAGTAGCCAACAGTTTGGGAAAAGACCTTCACCAATCCAATAGGAGGCTAATATCCAATATATACAAAGAACTCAAGAAGTTAGACTCTACAGAAACAAATAACCCTATTAAAAATGGGGTACAGGGCTAAACAAAGAATTCTCAACTGAGGAATACCGGATGGCTGAGAAACACCTAAAGAAATGTTCAACACCCTTAGTTATTAGGGAAATGCAAATCAAAACAACCCTGAGGTTTCAGCTCCTACCAGTCAGAATGGCTAAAATAAAAAACTCAGGGGACAGCAGATGCTGAAGAGGATGTGGAGAAAGAGGAACACTCCTCCATTGCTGGTGGGATTGCAAGCTGGTACAACCAACATCTTATTCTTATAGCTCCTACTTAGCTAAGTCAGTCTAGCAGGTAGACTGCTGACAGGGACTGTAAGGAAGACTCACCTGCTTATCCTGCTCCTTTGAATTTTTATTGTGCTTGGAATAGAACATAGACTCTTCACCAATACACTCTGGACCATGTGATTTGTGGCCAACTTTCCCAGTTTGTCTGATGAGCCCTTTCTGTGACCAGCACTCCACTCAAACGCCAAACTCATTCCACTTTTAGGATGCTCCCAGCAATGCTGGTCCCCAGATCATTGCTTACCCAGCAACAGCTGCTGCTTTTCCTTCTCTTCCCTCACTGCTGAAGGAAAGGTTCTATTTATTAGTGCTGATGTTAGATCTACTGAACAGAGAGAATGTGCACACTCTTGTTTGTGTAACAAAACAAACGCACTTATACACCAAGCTTACTGTTGTAATAGGAAAACATGAAACTGCGTTTATTAATCATGAGGGTGCATGAAGAGGCTGGGATATGAGGGTTGTATGACAAGCCTAGTAATTTGTGCAGAATAAATAAAAATATGAAAAATTAGAAGTATTGATTACTGGGTAATGCTATAGCTATAAAAACTCCGAGGAACACACACACACACACACACACACACACACACACACTTCCTCCTATCATTGCACAACACCAGAATTCCTACTGACTTACTGTTTGCAGATAGACGTTTCCTGGAGTCCTTACTGTAAAGAGGAATGATGGTCAGGACCAGCAAAGCAAGCACAGCAGGCACACCCTCCCCTCTGTCCCCAGGAATATCTGTGTTTTCTAAACACACTGGCAACTGAATTTTGTAACTTGTTTCATGAACACAAGTAAACCTAGCAAAAATGAAGAACCGCAGGCAAGCTGTTGGATTAACAACATTTAAAACCACTTCCCCATCACTGATAGAGATAGCTTCAGCTCACTGCTACCTGAATATTAATATTTATGAGATGCTCTACTGAATCCCGCAGAACACCACAGTTATGCAATAGACCACAATTCTTGTCTCTCTCAGACTTAGACAAATAAGATATACTCTCTCTCTCATTTGTACTTCCTAGAATATATTTAGGTACATGAAACCAGGCATGTATACGTTACAGAGAAATTGAAGTGAAACTGTTGAGGGGGACAAAAGGAATTTGGGAGGGGATTGAAAAAGGAAGGATAGGGCTGGAGAGATGGCTCAGAGGCTACGAGCACTCACTGCTCTTCCAGGGGCCGAGTTCAATTCTCAACAACCACATGGTGGCTCACAACCATCTGTAAGGGGATCCAATGCCCTCTTCTGGTCTGTCTGAAGAGAGAGATAGTGTGCTCACATACATTAAATAAATAAATAAATAAATAAATAAATAAATAAAGGAAGAATAAGGATCCAAGGAGGGATGTGTTTGACATGTACACTTGTGTGAGACTGTCATTTTGAAGCACAGAACCTTGTTCAGTGGATACATACAATGACATTGTTTTGAAAAGACACACCAGACCCCACTGATCCCATCAGAAACTCAGTGGTGGGAGCTTGGAGAAAGACGTGATCAGGCTTCAGATTTTTCATTCAAGATGCATGTGGGTGTAAGCCTGCATATGTATCTAAAGAGTTGGCTCAGGGGGTGATGCCTTAGTTGTACAAGCATGAGGACCAGAGTTCAGATCTCTGGCACTCACATAAATGCCATCTTGGCAAGGGCGGTCTGCCTATGATCCTACAGTGTGAGAGGCCGACACAGGGGTCCTCAGAGCAAGCTCGATAGCTAGACAAGCCGATCAATGAATTGGAGGGTTAAGTAAAAAACCTGTCAATCCATAAGATGGACAGCAGTGGAGGGAGATACCCTACTGCAACCTTAGGCCTACACCTATGGATGCACACGCATGCACATGAATGCCTCTACACGTTAGCATGCACATGACATACACACGAAAAGATAAACAGGACAGTTTATTCTGCATCCTCCATTATAGCTGTTTCCTCTAAGTTCCTGAGTGTGTACATATGTACACACACACACACACACACACACACGCCCTACTTGATGTCTGGCTGTTGTTGAATTGTAATAAATGCAACCTCCTAAGAAGGGGGAGTGTTAGCAAAAATCTTTTGCAACCTACTTGTAATAAGGGTTCAAGTTCTCCCTTAGCCCACCACCCAGCCGAGGTAGTGGAAGAGAAAAGTTATTAGAATATGGGGGACGTGGACCTGTTCAGCAATAGTTCTTTGGGGGCAAGCTCGATCTTCTGTGGCAGCAGTTCAGTCCCGTGGCAAACACCAAACACGATTCAGCAGCTGCAGACCAGTCCTCTAGGCAGGCAGACACCGCACACGAACCAGCAGCTATAGTCCAGTCCTTAACAGCAAGCAGACACCAGGCAGCTGTAGTTCAATCCTGAAGAAATGCTAGGCTCACCAACCAGCCTGGGGCAAGGTTGCAGAAGCGGCAAGCTGCTGCAGGAACCTCACGAGCAGTTCGTTGGCGAGTTTCTTTCAATGGCGGTGTTATCACAAGTTGAGCTCAACCGTGTTGTGTAAGGCAAATACATGCGTGCCGTTATCGAAGAATAGTGAGGTGGAGCAAACCAAACCGAGGCTCAGTGCTCCTCCCCCACTGTCTGTGGGGTCATATATATGCTCCTTCATCACAGGTCCTTTCATGGGTTTGCTATTTTAAAACATTATTTTACCTGCGTCTGTTTCAGGAAAATATTCTTTTCCATGTCTGCTCCAACAAAATGTCCTTTCTCCTGTGTGCCCCAGCAAAACATTATTTGACATAACTAACTTTCCAAAGAAACTAGAACTTTCCACTTCAGGAAAGTAACAGGAAGTAAGAGTATTAAACGAATGTGTCTGAGCTGGGCGACGGTGGTGCATGCCTTTTTTTTTTTTCTCACCCATAAACTGTCAGTTTGAAATTCTTAAGTTCCTTCATCTCATCTGCCAAGCAAGATACTAGCTCCTTAACATGTATTTAGCATTAATTTTAAGTGTATAGGTATTTTGCTTGCATGGATGTCTGTGCACCACATGTGTGCTTGGTGCATACTGAGCAGGCTGTGTTTATGCATTTAAGATATGTATGTGTAGCTGGGGGGGGTACACACCTGTAATCCAAGAAGTGGGGAGGCAGAGGTGGGCGAATCACTGAGTTTGACCCCAACCTGGTCTACAGAGTTGAGTTCCAGGACAACCAGGGCTACACAGAGAAGTCCTGTCTCAAAAAAAGCAAGCAAGCAAACAAAAAGAATGTGTGTGTGTGTGTGTGTGTGTGTGTGTATGTATATATATGTGTGTATGTGTGTATATATACATATATATGGATATATATGGATATATATATATATATATATATATATACACACACACACATACACATTCTGCATAAGTGTGTGAATTAATGAAAAAAGAGGCCATGGATTTGAAAGAGCAGGGAGGGATACACAGACTTAGGATGTTAGAAAAGGGAAGAGGAAATGATATAACTATATTCTACTCTAAAAAAAAAATGAAAACAACATTTTAAGAAGAAAAACAAAATTTACTTTAGTTCATTAGTCACCTGGGGGAGAATAAAAATCCATGGCCCTGCACCTATGAAGGAATTATCCACGAGAGGCCAAGGCGATAGTAATTAGTCCACTTCAAACCTAAGTCAAGCAGTATATTTGGGGTTCAGGTGGTGAGTCAGTCCAAAGAGATTTGGACTTTCAGCTTGAGGGACTTGTGGGGTGTTTGTGGGGGTAGATGTGTGTGTGCGCATGCGTGTGTAAGTAGATAGGTGACAACAGTTTATCCTGAGAAAGTTTCTCTCTCTTCCCACCGCTCCCTCTCCCCATCTACCCAGTTTGCTCCTGTTCTCGCACTCTGCAGAACCGCGTTGCTTCCTTTCAGGACTGCTCCGGCTCGGCTCGGCTCCGGCTTCTTTCTCACACCTCCTTATTAGTTGAGTGACGGGTGTAACGCTGTGGTCTGAGACGCGGCAGGCAGACAAGAGTGGAGCGAGGATCCACAGCTGCCCCGGAACTTGTCTGGATCCCTCTCGCCCCGTTGGTATCCACCTATCCTCCACCTTCTGTTATCAGGATCTAAACTGATGTTCAGGAGGAGCTTCAAGTGGGTCTGGACGCAGCCATCTTCTCCCTATCATCCTCACGTCCTACTGTTCCTGCAGTAGTCTAGGGCCCGTGGGTGTTAGGGATATAAAGGAGCTTTTGCTCGTCCTCCCTCCTTGAGGGCAGAGAACAACAGACACTAAAGAAGCAGAGCCATCGTGGGCATCTAATAGCTCTCAAGTGGCTGATGATACAGATGGTAACTAGAGATTGCCTTTCTCTAAGGGAGGCATTTTGTGCAGATTTTTTTTTTCTTTCAAGAATGACCAAGCCCCTGGCATGGATATAAACACCAGTCTGGCCATTAAGCACCAATTTCTCAGAGCTGTTTCATCCTGTTTGACAAGACACCGCGTCCAAGGAAGACAGAGTTCAGAGATAAATACAGTATTTATTAGACTGGGTGCCATCGGGGAAGCTGTAGCTATGTTAAAAATAACATGCGATTCAAAGTTCAAAGGGATAAATATAGCCAGCCGGGAACAGATGAGTAACGTCGGTACGGTGGGCTGTGCTCCCAACCAGGGGGTGCCGAGTGCTGGAATTCAGTTTTACTTTTGATATTCCTTAGGCATTCGCAAGGCACAAAACAAAACCCTACTCTTGGGACCGGAGACAGCCATGACATAAAGAAGAGTCTATTAAGGAAATAAGTGTCCTTCTGTTTTACGACCACATTGCTTGTTTGAAATGTGCCGTTCTTGCATTCCGTGCTGTTTCCATTAACTTTTTTTCCTGGTACGGTTGTGCTAAACTCTTCCTATAAGCAAAGCATGTAGAAAGCTGCCCTGCAGAAGGGAACTGGAAAAGACCAGCTCGCACCCAGTACTCATTGCCACAGCTGCATTGTTGCTTGGCTCTAGCTCTGTCTGTTGCTTTTGCTTGATTGGGCAAAGGAATTGAGCCCAGGGCCTCTCCTGCGCCTAGCATGCTCTGTCCCAGAGAACTGCCCCTCTCCCAGGGAACTGCATCCTCACACCCCTCCCCACAAACCTAATTTTTAAATTTCACTTTTTTTTCTTTCTTTTGTGGGGTTTATAGAAAGGCCCCCTTTCAACATTCTAGCCATTTTTCCTTTTGTTGTTGTTGTTGTTGTTGTATGTTTGTTTTTTTGGGGGGGTTTTCGAGATAGGGTTTCTGTGTAGCTCTGGCTGTCGAAGGGTCTTAGGTCTTTGTGGATCAGCAGACAGTACACCCCGGGGACACATTACTAATGCACATTCTTTGGTCCGCCCTACCGACCTACTGTACCAGGAACTGTGGGAATCGGACCCAGCGATGCGATGCTCAGTTAACAAGCCTTCTGGGAAATTCTGTTGGCTTGAGAACAGTTCCATCAGAACTAAAGGAAATCGCGCCCCCTGGAGGCCACATGATCACAGCCACCAGACGTAGTTTCATCTACCCAGGCAGTCCAGAGGCAGAGAGGCGGGGTTAGCAGGTTCTACTGTCTCTCTCCATACAAAGAGGCTACTGCAGGCAATTTCAGAGGCCCCAGATTGATTTAACTATAAAGGATGGTGCCAGTTTGAAGATGGGTGAGCATGGGTGTATTTAAAAAAATGAGGATTTGCTGATCTGTTTATCGCTTCCATTCCTGGTACTTGGTTCACTTCCGTACTCAAAATCTTGCAAGGGACTTCCTTTGGTCAGCCCTGCAGGCTCGTCTCAAACCTCCGCAATAGGATCCTGTTCTGTTACTCAGCTCTTGCTTGCCTCCCACACGGAAAAATGCTGCTTGCTTTCTTCTGTGTTTGTGCTGCCCGGGCAACAGCAGGAGCTGGTACATGCCTCCTACAACTGTGCTCTTTGCTGGGAGCAGCTCCTGGAGGGCAGGAGCCACGGTTGATTCCCTTTGATCCCGTCTCAGCACTGTTCTTGGTGAGAACGAATACGTGGATTAATTCAGCCCGTAGTCTGCATGCCTTAGGCATTTCTGGAACGGCCCAACCATCTTCCTTCACGCAGTTCCTTTCAATGTGAAATGTCCTATGCCCAATGCCAATAGGGCATACTATGGAGTATGCCCTGGATCTCACAGGCACTATCTGGTGAGTCCACTGAGTCCCACTGTTTTGGGGATGAGTACAAGGAAAAAGACATCAGTGATACAATGTTATATGCTATATATATCGTTGGTTGGGGATTTAACATGTACCATACCACCTTAATTTTAAATTCAGTTTATAAGGAAGATTATTATTATTATTATTAAATATAATGAAATGGAGGGAAGCAGGCCTTAAATAATTAGCTTAATAAGTAAAGTGAAACGTTTTAAAGCTAGTACTAAAGCCCAAATTTGATCCAATCTTAAGATCAATGGCTTTAATTTAAGTCTGCATAGGTAATAGACAGATGTTCAAACTCAAAAATTATGAATATAAACAGACCACTAGAAATCTGGAATGACATCTTGTTATGCTTTTCTTCTTTAAACAAGATCTCACTACACAGTCCAAATTAACCTATATCTTACTTCTCCTGGGATTATATACATGCACTACCATGTATTGAAAACTGGAATTGATATGTTACTCAGTGGATACAAATATATTGCTATCTAGCCAGTTAGGCATTTCTCTGGGAGCAGGAAAAATATGGGGCATGAATAAGATCGACAGGTCCTTGATCTTTAAAAATTATTTTCTGCCTGGTGGTAGTGGCACACATCTTTAATAACAGCACTCTGGAGGCAGAGACAGGAGGATTTCTGTGAACTTGAGACCAGCCTGGTTTACAGAGCAGGTTCTGAGACTGCCAGGGCTACACAGAGAAACCCTGTCTTGAAAAACAAAAAACCAAAACCCCCAAAACACTCCCCAAATTCTTTTGTATTGGGAAGATTTGATGGAAGAGTCTGTTCTGGGCATAATGAAGGAAGCACAGGTCCTGAAGCTGAGGAGACTAGAGGGGACCAACGATCAGAAGCCACATCCACCAGACCCCCACCCACCCTTGCCCCCAAGTTGTCCTGGCATAGGTCCTATGAAAGAAGGACCCCAGCCCAGGCTGTCCCAGATAGTAAGTCCATATCTAGGAGGGAGACCTTAGTTGAGCACACACACACACACGCACACGCACACGCACACGCACACGCACACGCACACGCACACGCACACGCACACGCACACATACGCACGCCCTTTACTTATCTATCTATCTATCTATCTATCTATCTATCTATCTATCTATCTATCTATCTATCTATCTATTTTAAGACAGGGTTTCTCTGCATGGCTCCAGCTGTCCTGGATTTACTCTATAGACCAGGCTGGGCTGATCCACTCACAGAGGCAGGACCAGTTCCCAGAGCTTTATGGATAGACCAAGCATCAGCAGCATCAGAAGGTGGGACAGAGTCTGTCGGTAACAACACCCCAGAGAATATTTTGTTTCCAGTCTAGTGGTCCATGAAATTATATGTCCTTGCCTGGATGCAGACAGGAAGGTGCTACCTTGTCTGTAGAAAAATGAAGCAACAATAGCAAGGTCGATTAAAAAAAAATCAACCTGCTTGTTGTTATCAGTGTACTTATAGCTAGAAACCAGGTCATGGGCAAACTGTACCTTCCTAGGGAGGGTGTGTGTGGGTGAGGGGAGGTGGGTGGGCATTTCCACAGCTGTCTCCAGGGCTGCTGTATTACTGTAGTAATCTTGGGTTCAGTTAGTGCCACCTTTTTGCTTTTTCTTTGCTTAAAACTTGACATTTCATATGGCTTGCCTGGGTCTGGATTCCCTCTCCAGGGGCTGCTTCTTCTTGCATAGGCTATGAGGAGTCATTTTTCTTATTTTGGGCTTTGCAGGGTAGACTTTCCCATGCTCTCAACTTCCTTTGACCAACACATAAAGTCACTTCTTTCTGTCCTCCAGGGTACTGCCTCCTCCTCCTCCTCCTGCCCTGGAACTTGCTCTGTAGACCAGGCTGGTCTTGAACTCAGATCCTCCCTGAACTCTGCCTCCCAAGTTATGAGATCAAAGGTGTGTGCCGCCCAGTCTGCCTTCTGATTTAAGTATATTTATTGCAAAACAAAACAAAGCAAAAGAAATAAAAATGCACATTAGTACAGATGTTTAGTAAATACCTCCCATAGTCCAGCACCATCAGCACACTTGGGTAGGAGAGTGAACTGGACAGACATGGTCTCTAAACCCAGAAGACATTTTTTTTTGTTTTGTTTTTCAATACAAGGTTTCTCTGTATAGCCCTGGTTGGCCTTGAACTTAGAAATCTGCCTGCCTCTGCCTCCCAAGTGCTGGGATTAAAGGCATGTGCTACCACTCCCTGGTCCCAGAATTTTTTCTCTCTTTTTTTAAAAAAATTTTTTTCATATATGCTCTCAATCATTTTTTTAGATATTTTCTTTATTTACATTTCAAATGGTATCCCCTTTCCTCGTCACCCCTCTGAAAACCCCCTATCCCATCCCCCTTCCCCCTGCTCACCCCCCTTCCTGCCCCAATTTCCTATTGGGGAATTAGCCTATTCTGGGGAATCGAGCCTTCACAGGACCAATGGCCTCTCTCATTGATGTCTGAAATGGCCATCTTTTGCTACATATGTAGCTGGAGCCATGGTTACCTCCACGTGAAAGAGTACTTTAGACCAATTTCCCTTATGAATTGATGCAAAAATCATAAAATTCTTGCCAACCAAAATCAAGAACACATCAAAACAATCATTCACCATGATCAAGTAGGCTTTATCCTAGGGATGCAGGGATGGTTCAATATATGGAAATCCATCAATGCATTCCACTACATAAACAAACTCAAAGGAGAAAAAAAAAAAACCATGATCATTTCATTAGATGCTGAGAAAGCATTTGACAAAATCCAACACCCCTTCACAATAAAAGTCTCGGAAAGATGAGGAATTCAAGGCCCAGAAGACATTTTTAAGAGAATTTTGGATAGTAATAAATATAATAAGGGAAATAAGATAGGATGAAGTGATAGAGAACAGCTGACGTGACTGCACTTAAAATAGAAGCTTCTTTAAGGATGGACGATTAACCAGAGCACTCAGTGTCCAAGACAAATTAACTACTCAACAACAGCCAACAATTCAAACAACTCCAGCCAACCAAATAACCAAATAGCCACCAACCAACCAGCTAGTTAAGTAGTCAGCCAGCCCAGCCAGGAAGGGTTTTGAAAGTATTTTGGAAGCTCTAGAGGCTGAGCATCACATGCATGGAGCCGTAGGGGCAGAGCTCCTGAGCTAACTTGGGATGCTTGATAAGTATAAAGACCACACTACAAACAAATCGATCACTGTGTATAGAAACTAGCAACTGCAGCTTGCTCCTCCCAGGTGTTTACAACCCCAGTTGGCTGTCCCCAGAGACTTTCTGAGACAAACCACACCCTTCTCCCTGTGCTATACATGATTGACATTCTGAGGTTCCAGGTTGTTCTCATAGAGTTGCTACAGTTCTATCAGAGTTCCAATAGCCCACCCAGCCCCAGCCTTTCTGAGTACATATGTTTATGTGTTTGTCCTGCATATGTTTGTGTGTCTATCCTTTCTTCATTCTCTCTCTGTCACTGCCTAGTCATGGTTCTATGACCAAGCCAAGTACATCATGGCAGTAGTTGCATGTGATCTTCTAGAAAAGTCCACAATAAGGAGTTTAGTTTTATTCTGTTATCGAGGGAAAGCCATTGAACCAATCAGTGACTCAAAATGACTTACAAGAATGCAGATTATATTACTTGCTTAATTCTTTGACAAATAATGAGGTAATTCATGTTTTAAAAAGATATTGAAAAGTGACTTAATGGATCAACAGTTCCCTTGAAAAGGTTCTTAGCAGAGTCATAAGTTTGAGTTTTCTAATTGACTTTAGTAAAGCATGATTAATGGAAAGGGGAGAGATGAATTTGATTTGTGAGTTTTTAAAGTATTACACAATAAACAGTCCTATGTGTTTGTGTCATTGACAGATAGGACTTTTGGTGCACCAGCATATGCTTCAGAACTTTGGTTATCTGTAAGTGTCATCTGAGTCTGTTCTGAGTTGCTATCACACAATGCCCAAGATTGGGTAAGATGGAAAAAAAAGGCATTTATTTGGCCCATATTCTAGGCCCAAGGCTGAAGGTCACATCTAGTGTCAGGCTTCTTGTTAGCAGAGTCCTAAGATGACACAGCCTACGACATGGAGAGAGGCAGGAAGAATGTGAGAAACTCATCGCAACCCCCTCAACATAGCACAACTCACCAGCTCACAGTTTAGTAATTGTGTGAGTGGATTACTCAGGAGGACAGAACTCTAACCACTCAAGGGCTCTGCCTGGCTCCATCAGTTACTGGTTTCCTGAGGTGAGCCATATGTAAAACATAATTTAAACAAACAAGGTCCTGCTCTCCAATTGGTTCTTGATCTACCAACAAAGAAGCCATGGGCCTATTGCTAGGTAGAAGGAATAGGTGTGACTTCCAGGTCCCCAGAGTCAAGAGTCAGAAACAGGAGAGGGAGGAGGAGAGAGTTTGCCATGCTTCTAAGAGGGAAAAGCCAAGCAGCCATATGAGATCTTGGGTGGAGTGGTCACAGGCTACTTCTACAGATGGGCGGTTGGAGGTGTTTAACTGCGACTCAATGTAACAGAACAACTAAAGTTGAGGGTATGTGGAGAGGTGCAGCTAAGAGTATTAATAAGGCATGCTTCTCCGGGCCAGAGGTAAGTAGTGCCTAGCAATTGTGCCACCAAGGCAAGTTGAAATTGAAGAACTGTGTGTGTCTGTGTTTTGCATCTGCAGATCCAATATTCTCCGGACCAGGAGCCAGTAGTATAGTCCATTCTTGGAGCTTAGGTGGGATAGCAAAAACAACGCGTAACTCATGATAACAGGACTCAATGGACAGAGAGAGCATGCTTCCATAGCTAACCTTGCGGTGCTTCATGGGTCTCTTTTCTTCATTGATTTTCAGTTTGTTGAGAGAGGCACAGCAGAGAACTTCTGGCCTCCTGGCTGGTTCTGGTTGCTCCCGCTGACTTGTGCTTATTCGGTAGAGCCCTGGCTATTTCTGCTGGATTGTGCATGAGACATGCTGGTTCATGTTTGGTATCCTGACACTACTGAACTGGACTGCTAATAAACAGTGATTGGAATTGCCCCCCAAGGACTACTTCTAAACGGGTCCACATCTCTTTTCTTTTTATTTATTATTTTTCCTCCCCTACCTTTGGATGGTGGCCAGAAGGGGAGGGGGTCGAAGCATTTGAAAACCCTTATTAAAAGTAGGTTTTAAAATATCTAAGACTATAGCCAAGTTTAGAGACAAGAAAATGGAACTTCGAAACTTCCCCAAAGACCGCAAAATCAGCAAGTGTTAGTTAGCAAGATGTTAGCAAGGACACTAACATCTCCACTTCCAACCCCATAATTTGTGCAAATAACATAAACAGCATGCACAGGTTGATCTGTGCAGTGTTTCCAGTACTGCCCTGGAATATATTATTAGCTCTCTTGTATTGTAGCTGAAAATGTATGCTTTGCCCAATATCACTTAGTGAGCAAGAATCTAACTAGAGCAAGTCACGAGGACCAAGCCAGCAATCAGCACCCCTCCATGGCCTCTGCATGGTTCCTGATTCCAGGTTCCTGCCTTGCTTTGAGTTTCCCTGGTTCCCCTCAGTGATGGACTGTGATGAGGAATTATAAAATGGACCAATTTCTCCCCAAGTTGCTTTCTGGTTATGGTGTTTTATCATAGCAATAGAAACTTCAAGACAGGTGTGACAGTGACCTCCCTGTGATACAATCTATCAGCAGCTCACAAACACTCAACCAGCTTCTCCATAAATAAAAAATCTTAGGACCCAACTCTCCACTCAGATCCTTATGTATCATTAAGCTTACTACATTGTTAGAGCGCCTCTCACCACAGATACATGGCAAGCACCCAGTCATTTATTCTACACTGTCAGATGAAGCTACTGATATCTCAGCCCTGTGACCTATGAGACACTAGAATGGGTGTTTTCCTTTCCTTTCCATTTCTTTCCTTTCTGCTTTGTTTTTGTCTTGAGACATGCAGCACAGATTTTTTCAGACTCATTGTGTAGCTCAGGCTGTCCTTCCTGGAACTCACAATCCTTCTGCCTTAGCCTTCTGTGTGCTGGGGCTACTCACACGCATTATCACCAGCCCCAGATTAGGGTGGGTGGATGTGTTTCATGAAGTATTTTTCAGAATAACAATACAGACTGCATGTTATAATGATGCCAAGAAGAGTCGTTAGGTTCCTTCACACAGCTGGCCAATTGTGTGTTTAGGACAGAATAGAGCTGTGAACTGCAACAGTGAATGCAGAGCTCCAAGTTGCTCTTTGAACTGCAGAGTTACGCAGCCTACTGCGCCAAGTGAATTCACTAGCGCCCCTCCCCCAACCTCCGCCCTTAAATTTACATGGTGTCTATTTTGTCAGACTTAAAATCTTTTCCACAGGTGTTTATTACAGGCTCTGATTCATGTATTTGTTAACAAAGACAGAGTGGCATACACTTTTAGTAAACTACCCTGGGCTCTACGAGGAAGTTGAGTACCCTGGTTTGATGGGGCATGAAGTTACCACGATTGACCACCGGGTGGCAGAGCCAGCCAGCTCAGGAAGCAAGGAGGCAAAGCATGCGCACAATGCCTGGTTACAGATGAGGTTTGGAAATCACAGGCCTGAGAGCCGAGGCAGGTGCAAGATTTGTTGACAGACAGCTGTTCTCAGCGGGAGGACCAATTTCTCCCGAGCAGATGCACGACTAGAAAACTGTACCAAAGCTGCTAGTTCCAGCTCAGCCTGAATATTCTATTATAGAAATAGTCCTTTTGTAGTACAGAAATATCCTCCGGGGCCAAACTCCCACCATCCTCAGGGGTTCTGCTGGGTCCCTTAATTGTTGACTTTCCTTCATAGGAAGAAGAGGAGGGAAGGAAGGAGGGAGGGGGGAGGGCGGGAGGGAGGGAGGGAGAAGGGGGGAGGAGGAGAAGGACATGGGTTTGTCACTTATTTCCAGCTACTCCTCCCAACCAGTCTTGTGCAATTCTTCCCTAACTGCATGGTCCTAGCAGAGGGCCTTGAGGATTTA
This sequence comes from Apodemus agrarius, assembly GCA_964023405.1. NCBI lineage: Eukaryota > Metazoa > Chordata > Mammalia > Rodentia > Muridae > Apodemus > Apodemus agrarius. The sequence goes on along the minus strand of OZ030005.1, from coordinate 159,932,723 downwards.
AGTTGGGAATGAGGAGTGAATGAGACTTTGTCTACCTAGCCATGGGGAAGCCATCATTCCTACTGACTGCAGACTGTCTGGTGTGGCTACTTAAAGTTCCTTTATGTGAGGCCCAGATCTCCTCGCCCCTGGCTCACGTTTTTCCTTCTTTGCACAAGGGCTAGTACTGTCTCCATGAGACTTCCAGCATAGGCTAAGGACCGGGCAAACCACCCCTCTAGAGGTTCAGCTTCTCCTATCCTCGGGATCTCTCTAGGAAAGGTGTTTGTCAGGTCACCAGAAGTTCCCACTCTCAGTTGTCCCTAGAGAGCCTTTATTCTCATGAGTAAACCATGGGAGAACTCAGCTCTGGTTCCCTCAGTGATAAAAAGCATGCTCTCTGGAATTTTAGAAAGCCGTACAGGCAAATTCTGGGAGATAAAATGTTTCTCTTCTCTTGTTTGCTGAAAAAGCGGTCTCAGGTACAGGCCTGTCACATCTCTGGATGTTTCTGATTGATCAGTTGTTGGGACATGACTTTTAAAAAAAATTACCTGTGCATGTGAATGTGGAGTGGAGGGGTGAATATTGAATCTTTCTTAACAATTCTCCAGCTTATTTTTTGAGGGGGAGGTCTCTTACTGAACCAGGAGCTTACAGATTCAGTTAGACTAACTAGACAGCATGCCCCAGAGATCCCCCTATCTCCACCTCCTCAGTTTCAGGGCCACAGACTTTTGCCACTGCTACCAGCTGTTCATGTGGATGTTGAGATATGAACTCAACTCCTCCCACATTGGAGGTAAACAGCTGGAAGCCCCCAAATTTTCCTTTTAAAGTAATAAAAACTTTAGCCACTAAGATTTCTATTTCAGTAGCCTAGGGAGTGTGTTAGACATGGAGACCAACCTGGTACTCAGAGGCACAAAGGAGATCAAGCACTATTAACCAATGAGGCTGGTGTTCACAGGTAACCTTCAGGCTAACTTTGTCTTTTGTATTGCTTTGTCTTTAAGTGTGAAGGACTTGAGAAGCATCAGCTTCTTAACCGAAGAATTCCTGAATGGATGAAGACTTGAGTGGGAGGTGTCCGCTGAAAAGATGTAACTGCATGTCTGCAGGCCCTCTGTGTGTTGGAGGGGCATTGTGACTGAGAAGATACAGGGGAAGGTGGAAGATACTACACTCTGAGCTGCTACGCTATGCATCGGATGCCCTGTCGTCTAAGCATCAGATCTGTCTACCCTGGGGGAGGGAAATGTTACACCGTTCCCCATTATATCTGACTGTGCTTATTTCCAGTGGCTGTAAAGAATGACCATATTAAAAAAACCATGGCTGGGCCGAGAGAGAAGCACTTGCCACACCAGCTTGACAATCTGAGTCCAAGTCTCAGAACCCAAGCAAAGAGCGGGATGCATGGCATACTGCTTTAATCCCAGGGCCCCTGTACTGACATGGGAATTGTGGTGGTTTGAATGAAATGGTCCCCATAGACTCATAGGGGATTTGTTGTGCAAACCTGAATCCTCAATGTGAAACTATTGGTTAAGTAAAACTAGCCACATCCAATTACTGGGGGGAATAGAGAGAGGTGGCGTTTGGGTTACTGGACTGGGGATTGCAGATAGGGACCACTAGGGAGAAAGAGAGATAGGGGTAGATAGGTAGATAGGTTGATAGATAGATGGTAGATAGATAGATAGATAGATAGATAGATAGTAGATAGTAGATAGATAGTAGGTAGATAGATAGTAGATAGATAGATGGACAGATGGATAGATAGGTAAAGAATTCAGAAGAGAAGAAAGACAGAGAACAGGAGGTCTCCATTAGCCATGATGGACTGTGCCGTGATGCACGTGCTCTGTTGAAATGCCTCCCCAGGATACCAGACTGCTTGAGCAGAAATAATCCAGGGAGATTCAGACAGCAAATATCTAGGGAGCACAGTTTGGGAAGTAGCCCGTCTAGCATTAGAGAATTAGAATAGGGAATACTATTCCCCCAGCCATTGTGCAGAGCCTAATAAATGAACCATAGTTTGAGACTCATTCATTTAAAACTAGATGAGGACAAGCATCCATAATGCATATTATTTTATAGTGGGTCACTGAGGGTGGTCCTGGAGGTTTCAAATGCTCAAGCCAGGCCCAATGCCGCTCTCTCTCTTCCTGCTGTGTGAGGATCCGGATGTAGAACTCGCAGGTAATTCTACAGCATCGTATCTCCTGCGTGCCCCCATGCTTCCCACCAGGATGGCGATGGACTAAACCCCAGAACTGTAAGCCAGCCTGATTAAATGTGTTTCTCTATGAGTTGCCATAGCACGGCATCTCTTCACAGCAATAGAAGCCCAAGACAAGAGGCAAAGAGAGGAGAATTGGCTGGAAGCTTGCAGCACAACTATCTGTTACGCTGGGCAGTGTGGCAGAAACGATAAGCTGGCGAGAGAGAACCCACTTCTCCAAAGTTGTCCTCTGACCTGTGGATACCAGCTGAGGCTTGTGTACACATTAATGAGACAGGCAAATTTACTATCTTATAGATCCAGAGGGAGGTGATTTAGAGTGTGTTCTTCAGGCTGCATTCTGCTGGAATTGTAGAGATGAAGATGTGTTCTTTCCCAACTTGTACAGGCGGTTGAACTTCCTCGGCTGGTGACCTCCTTCCTTCACCTTCCAAACCAGCAAGGAAGCCTCCACCAAGCTCAGCTTTCCCCACATCCTCCCGGACTCTGACCCTTCTGTGACCCTCTTACACTTATGCGATTCCATTGAGTAAGCTGACCTTACAGTCCTTCATTTAAGCACATCTGCCCAAAGCCATTTTTTTCCAAGGGAGCACATTTTCAAGTTACTGGGGATAGAACACGGGCATCTTTAGGGAGCTGCATTCCACCTACCCCACCAGTGTTGCAAGGGTTATTTTTGTTGCCGCGCTGACTTCTTGGGGCAGTATTGCTGCACCAGTGGACTACATCAATGGCACTCACTTCTTTCACGGCTTGAATTTCTCTGCCCAGTTTCCTGGATTGGGCAGAGCTGGGTGAACATCAATTGTCAGACCTGGGCCTACCTTGGGGGTTGTGGTCAGGGCAATGCCTCATTTGTATCTAAGAAAACAAAGAGACATGGTCAGTGTCACAACTCTGTGTTCATTTATGTGGGGACATAAAGGTTAGAACATGAGGGTATCTAAGAGCTTGAGTGAGTCAATCCTCTTCACCTCTGTGTGACGAGAACGAGGCACAAAGGATTCTTCTCAATAGGAAGAGAAGCCCTCATGGAGGAGGGTAGCCATGGAGGAGAAGCCCACAGGGCTGGCCATGGTTACCGGCTAGGGAATGATAATAAGCAAACGAGCACTGACGTCCTAGTTCTTGTCCTGTGGCATCCGGTGGACTGCAACTGTGCTGGGGAAACGTGAAGAGCCACCCGGCTACTCATTTGCCCCGATGACATTGAGTTGATGATGAGATGTTTTTAAAAAGCACAAGAAAAAATAAAAGTTAGGTTTCTGGAGCTTGCCGATCCGAGCACCAACTGTTTACTGATTTTTTTTTTTTTTTAAATGACAGAATAGGGGTGACTGGGTTTAAAAATAAGGGTGAAGACATTGTTTTCTTAGTTTTAGAAATATGATCTAAAGAATATAGCTGAAGTGTGGGAGGAAAGTCTGTCCTAGGCTTGCGTTTGTTTTGTTTTGAGATGAGGCCTTACTATATGGCTTGATTTCTGATTCTCCACTTCCTATCTGTGGCCATAACAAGCCATCCGCCATTATGCCTGGCTACTGCTGCATTTTTGAAAAACATTTTATTTTCCTTTAAAGTTTACAGATAAGTATACCTTTCAGGACACTAGATGTCTTAAGTCCCAAGTGAGGAGCGAGAAGATTTTTTGATATTTTTCAAGCTCCTGAAAGCACAGGGAAATAAATCCAAGTCTAGTTGTAAAGCAGAAGAGTGCTCAGGCTGCAGGAGGAGTCTGCAGGGGCCTGACAGAAACCCCGCGTGCGCATGCGTGCAAGCCCCTTGGTTTCCCTGGCGGTGGCCGCCAGGTTCCTGCCCGTCTTGGACTGCTTGGTTTAGCGCACAGCACACAAGCAGGAGGACACGGTTTGTCTATGCAAACCCAGACCGTGGTCAAATCCTGATGCAGAAGGAAGAACAGGCGGTGGTCTCCCTGCCTTCCTCAGGCCTTTGCTGTCGGGGTTCCCTGTTCCCACAGGCCTGGTTTGCTGATTCATGGCTTGTCATTTCCTAGGGGATTGGCTGGTTTCTCCTGTAAGCCACATGGGGGGTGGGGGGGGGGAAATCCATCACTCTGGGTCTTGTGGTATAATTCACGTGTCACTGTACTCTTTAAGTGTGGAAATGTTTAGGGAAATAAACTGATTAGAGCCTATGTGTCTGGTTTGACTTGAGGAACCCTGCGTATTTCCATTTTCTGTAGCCTTGCAAACAACATAGCAAAGGAAAAGATGTTTTCCCCTTGGGGGATGGGGGAGGAACTTGATTGGGAAGAGGGAGCCTCGGATAAGGAAATGTCTCCATCAGGTTGGCTTGCGAACAGGTCTATGGGGGCATTTTCTTGATTGAAGATTAATGTGGGAGGGCCCAGCTCCCTTTGGATGGTACCATCCCCTGGGCATCTGGGATATATAAGAAAGCAAACCCGACGCAGCCCCAAGCCTTTAGGCATTGTTCCTCCGCGGCCTCTACTTCAATTCCCGCCTCCAGGTTCTGGCCTTGAGTCCCTGCCCTGACTTCCCTCAGTGATAGACCCTGACATGGAAGTCTAAGCCAAATAACCCTTTCCGTCCCCAAATGCTTCTCATCAGAACATTTTATTATAGCAACGGAAACAAAGTTAATACAGGGCTCTTGTGAGATGCTGGGACAGGCTATGGACGTAGAGAATGCTAAAGTCAATTTCTGACCATGGCCCCAAGACAGAAGAAACTGCAGTCAGTGAAGACGAGGCCAGGCTTCGGATCTGACTGGCTAGTCGATAACAAGGATATAGGCCACGCCCTCAGAAGTTGCACAGGGGTCGGTGGCAGCAATGGGAGGTGCGGACTTCATAATTCTTTACAATCCTCTTAAAGCACTCCGATTTGTCCTCGGTGCAGCCTTTGACCGAATACCATTCGATTCCCCCTGAAAAAAAGAAAAGACGCCGAGGCAGGGGGTTGTTTGGGAAGGTGCTACCCACCTGGTTTATGAGCTCTCTCTCCCCCCCCCCCCGTCGCCCTCAGCAAACAGGTAAGAATAAAAGCCCTCCGGAGTGAAACTTGCAGCTTTACCAGGACATAACTCTGGACTTCTATCCTCAAGAGCAGCCTCCGCATCATCTTGCCTTTAAGAACTGCCTGAGCCGGGCTCATGCTCTTGAATCATAAAACAATCTCTCTGCTTGCAACTGCTACTGTCTAGAAGTTTCCGCTGTGCTGGCTGTAGGGGAGCGTGCCCATCCCAAGTCCCCAGTGTCACTCAGCTTTGTAACACTCAAAAGGCTAAGTCTACACGAGGGTATCCTACTCGTGTAAGTGCTTCCTAGAGACAAAATGTTGTTCGCAACGCCACTATTTTTCTGGTTCATTTCGTTTGGTTTTGAAACAGGTACACACTACCAGACCTGTCCTTTTTACTTGGATTCTTGGTATCTGATTTCATCTTTTCATGCAATTAACTGCCTGAGCCATCTACTCAGACCCCAGTTGGTCCTTTAAAAAGAGATTTTTAGAAATTCCTTAATTTTCTGGATAGGTATTAATATGTTTTCCTGTGATCTATGATTTTAAATTATTTCCAGCTAACTCATTCTTTGTCCTTTACATTTACTTATTCTTTAACATTATCATTTATTTTTACAAATTTTAAAACACTGACACACAAATCAATTGTTTCCCTTATGACTTTTGGGTTTTGGATGTTAAAGGGGGAATCCACTCTTTTGAACTTGAAATGTGTCATCCAGCATGTTCTTGCAATCCTGTGTGTGTGTGTGTGTCTGTATGTGTGTCTGTATGTGTGTCTATGTGTATGTGTATATGTGTGTCTATGTGTATGTGCATGTGTATGTGTATGTGTGTCTATGTGTATGTGTATGCTTGTATGTGTATGTGTGTGTATCTATGTGTATGTGTGTCTATCTGTATGTGTCTATGTTTGTGTGTGTGTCTCTATATGTGTGTGTGTCTATGTATATGTGTGTGTTTGTGTGTGTCTAACATGGAATCTTGGCAGTTGTACTGGAGCCTGCATTTAGAAAACTCACATATGATCTATTAATGTTTTCTGCATCCTAACATGTAGATTTATTAACATTTATAGGTCAAAGTATTTGTATTTGAATAGGGGGGACCATACTCATTTACTAGTTACTTTGTAAAAATTATTTAATTTTTATGTGCCTCTGTTTTTTTTTTTTTTTAAAGGAGATAGATGACTCAGAGGTTTTGCAGAAGACCCAGGTTGGGTCTCTAGTGTTCATGTGATGTCCTACAACCTCTGGGACTCTGGTTCCTCATAAGCTTCTAAAAGCATATAGTGTATATAAACTCATAATGTCCACATGTACATATAACATATATGAATAAAAATAAATCGTTAAAATGGGAATAATGAGGTATGAATATAGCTCTGGGGCTGGGCACTTGCCATGTGTGCAGCCTTGGTTTCAATCTCCAGCACTCAAAAAATAAGAAGGAAAGTGAGTAAGGGACTTTGGGTAGGGCGGTTAGTGATGAGATTCATCCCGGTCATATCATTGCATGATTGGAGTAATGTAGCCCTGGTTATAACATAGCCTCGTAATAACACTAGGCACATGGACAGTGTTAGCAAATGTACGGCTTGTGTCTACACTCTTAAGCATCAAGACTTACCTTTTATGAGGACCTCCTTTATACAGTACTGACCAGGCTTTGTTCTGCAGGTTCCAAAGTCGAGCATACACCCATGAAATGGGATGGAGAGATTACAGAACTTGCAAATCACACCTCCAACGTCTCCAAGCACAGCAAAGATGGGGAAATAGTGATGGGGATCAGAGAGAAGGAACAGGAGCAGAAGGAGAGAGGAAGAGAGGGAGGGGGAGAGGAGAGGGAGAGGGAGAGAGAGAGGGGAGAGAGAGGGAGGAATCCAAAAATAAACCAATGATTCTCAACCTTAAAGCATGGGCAATGCTTTAAAAATTAATTATAAAAATCCACATAAATTAAGATTATTTCATCTTGAGAATTTAATGAGGGAAATTTCAAAGTGTGTGCTACATTAATGATTCAGAAGCACCCTGAACTGACAGGAATCAGAAATGAGGACACTTTCTCAGTACCTAATTAAAACAGGCATTTCACCAGACACGTACTCACAGCTAGGACTTCATTTCCAAGCCCAGGGTAGTATGTTATACATGTAAATATTCATTGCTTGGTCAATGCTTACATACTGATTATCTTTAGTTCTCAGATCCAGTTCAATAGCCTTGCTCATCTGGTCATGTACAACTAGCTCTCAGATTTTTGGTCTTGGGCAGCATCTAGAATATTAGTTCCTAGTTGCCCCGATTTAGGAGAGTGGCAAAAACACATTCCCGGGTGCCCAGAAGACTTGAATTTGACTCCACAGGGAGCTGAGTCCATGAGTCTGCCTTCAGATGTGCAGGGCTAGCTGATGGCATTGGACTTGGGCACAGATGTCTGACTCACGCTGGAGAATACCATCTAGCATTTCAGGAATCTGAGATGACTTCTGCAGAAGCCTTGGCTCATGACAGAAAGCTTACTGTTAAAAATAGCCCTGATGGTTCAAAGACTCTTGGGATAACCGGACCAAAATTTGACATTTGACCTAGTGTGTTCACATTCTCCTCTCCTCTCCTCTCCTCTCCTCTCCTCTCCTCTCCTCTCCTCTCCTCTCCTCTCCTCTCCTCTCCTCTCCTCTCCTCTCCTCTCCTCTCCTCTCCTCTCCTCTCCTCTCCTCTCCTCTCCTCTCCTCTCCTCTCCTCTCCCCTCCCCTCCCCTCCCCTCCCCTCCCCTCCCCTCCCCTCCCCTCCCCTCCCCTCCCCTCCCCTCCCCTCTACTCCCTTCCCCTCCCCTCTACTCCCCTCCTCTCCTTTCCTCTGTCTTCCCCTCCCCTCCCCCTTCTTTCTCTTTGTGTGTTTTTGAGACAGGATCTCTTCTACATATCCCTGACTATACTAGAACTCACTATTTAGACCAAAATGGCCTTGAACTCCCTGAGGTCCATTTGCCTCTTTCTCCTAAGTGCTGTGATTAAAGGCATGCTTGACTACACCCGGAGTGTCCCCTCTTTCAATATATAATCACCTCTGCATGTTACTCTTATTTACTAATAACCCACACAAGAACTTACTAGACATATTGTACAATGCATCCTTTTAAATAGTGCTTTGCTACAACCAAAGTGACTTTCAATAGAAGACAACCTGGGTAATGAGACCCATTCGTCAGATCAGTCAACAAATATATATTTAAACGCGGAGATGCATAAAATAACAACTGAAGCCATTAATTTGAAGGAGAGTGGGGAGAGGCATATGGGAGGGTTTGAAGGGAGGACAAAGAAGGGAAATGTTGTAATATTAAATATGATCTCAAACAATAAACCACAACATTTGGAGTGTTTATGTTTAGTACTCTACTAAGCAATCTATATGTGTTAGCTCAATGATGTTCCAAAAATATGTATTTTAGCCAGAAATTATATTTGTCATTATCTTTCAAAAAAAAAAACAAGTCTTAAAGCTTTCATAAGTGGAAGAGATAGAGACAAAAAGCTTCTCTGAAACCTAAGCCCTTGTTCTTGGCAGTAATTCTGAGGCCCCGGAGCAGGCTTGTGTGGCCCAGGCCTTCCCTCACCTCTTCCTGGATGAGAGTCCAGCTGCTGGCTGGGTTACTGGGCCAAGTGCGTTTCAGGGAATCCCTGAGGAAAGTTTCTTCTTGGTTTTATCATAATCCAGTCTTACAGTCAACTCTTAGACACCCACCTTGTTACACTTAGTACCATCCTACCATTGTGGAACTTGGCCACACATGTTTGGAGATATCGCCTTTATTTTATGACCAGCTACTACGCTGACAGTGCTTGAGAGTTTGGTTAAAAGAATAGGCATTTCCCTGTTATCCTGCATGGACCTTTCATAAGTGAAGGAATGTTGGAATTAGTAACAAACAACGGAGAATAAGAAAAACACTAAGAGGCCCTCCTGTGCTCCCGCTCTTCCTCCACACACACAAGTAACTTACTTATTTTGCCTTATTTGGAAAGGTTTCTGGCCTATTTTGATAAGCACATTCTAGTTTAGCAATGATGATGATGATGATGTCGTATACACCATTTACTAATACAGTTTCATCCTCTATAAAATGAGGAAAACACCATCTAACTTGCAGGGCTGTCGTGAGGAGGAAATGAATTAATACAAGAGACCCTTTGGGATGGAATCTGCTTACTAGGTGTTCCTTCAGAGGTTGGGTCTCGTTCTCAGCATCCAGAGGTCCATGGTGCCTCGTAGAGTGAGAAGATGATTAACTCAGGAGTCGGCTTAGAGGAACCAAGAGAAGGCAGGGGCTACAGTCTACTTCCCCAGTCCACCCTCCCGCTCAGGCACACTGCAACTCCTCATTCTGAACCAGCTGTCTCTCCATTTGCGTTTTCCCTTCTCAGAACTTACCACTTACAAGGCAGGCTAAGATAAAAACTGCAGCGACCGCGACTGTTCTCATTCTCAGATCTGCAGGCCACAGCACGGTAGAAGGCAAGACAGGCCCAGCCAGCATGTCTTCCTGAGGAACACAGACAAGCATTGTTAGCCACTTAAGAAGGAGATACTGGATAAACTGCTTTTTTTTTTTTCCAATTAGGAAAGCATACATACATTTATTTTATGAAGAAGGAAAGATTTAAGACATCCTTCATTTTAAAAATTACCACAAAGCCATTTCTGGTTCTGGAATTTAGATCTCTCTCTCTCTCTCTCTCTCTCTCTCTCTCTCTCTCTCTCTCTCTCTCTCTTTCTCTCTCTCTCTCTTTCTCTCTCTTCTCTCAAACCAGTGCCATAGTCTCTATTCACTTCCCCCTTAGTTATAGTTGCGTAGCCGAAATATGAAAGTGTCTTCAAAAACCCTTCTGTTGTTCAAAGGGAAATGTTCATCTCTGCTCACAGCCTGAAGCACAGGACACACAGTCCTATGCCTGAGGGAATGTCACATGATACTTAACGGCCGTGCTCATTAAGTCATCTGAGGTGTCGAAATGTCACCAGTCATCCATACCTACCTCTCTGGTGGCACTTTTCTTTGATTAAACTTCCTAAAAAGCCCAATCACAGTTAAAAGTTTATAGTGGAATGTGGTTTGCCATAACTGAAACCAACGGCCTGGTCCTCTAGACTCTAAACCGTTGAAACAGTAAAAGATGCCCAAGTAAGAGTGCAGAGGAATTGCCACTGGAACTTCCTCCTCTGTGTGGAGTGCATTCTCCATACCCAGGAAATGAATGTTTTGAAGCCATGTGAAGCTGATTCACTGTAAAGCAGAGTGACATTTTCTATGGATTATCGAGTTTGGATGCACAGAGCTATGTGGACATGCTTCTTAGTTTATAATGTACCTTCCTTTTTTTTGGGGGGGGTGCTTTCTGGGGTTTGGAGCCAGGGAAACACACACACACACACACACACACACACACACACACACACACACTTACCATGTACTACTCCCCCACCACTCAGTTATACTGGGAATCCTGATTTTGAAAAATACCAGGGAATCCATAGTTCAAAACTTGATCAAATTGCAGCAGCATTTTGAGTTTAAAGATTATATTCATTTTTAACTAAGGCATGGGTCCGAATCAGTAGAGTCTTCTTGAAACAAATGAAAATATTGAAAACATTAGCGTCTGTTTGACAAGATTGTCACGGGTGTCCACTGCATTCCCATATGTAAGTTACCGTTGTTAGGACGCTGGATGTTGGTCACCAAGTCCTACCCCATGGTTTATCCAGATGGACTCCTTTTTTGTGCATCCTTATCATTACGTCTAGCGCGGGAAATGCACCGTATTGCTGCTAGTAGTATATTGGTGGAAATAGTCTGTTCTGTTGTTTTTCCTTTGTATTTCATTCAGCAATATGACAATCTTCTTTAATCCACTGATTCAAATCTCAGAAGCAAGAGAATGAAAAACACCCTACTGAGGAGTTCATACAACACAGGTGTATTGGGAGTGCAGCTGAGTATCACCTCGGCATGGGTGGGTGCAGGTGGGCAGCCACAACTCAGCACAAACACATTTCCATCTGTCTCAGAGGTCAGCTCAAACTCCTTCTCTAGTTGTCCCTTCCTCCCCAGAAATAATCAGTATCCATTTCTAACTACTATTGGTTAATGGTGCCTGATCTTGATATTTATAGGTTCATATAGTATATAATATATACTACTATTGACTTGTGCGTCATTATTTTGTATCTAGTCACCATTCCTAATCCATCTGATAGCAATGTCTATCCCTAAATTCCAAGACATCCTGTGGTCACTTTCAGAAGTCTAACACTCTATCCTGCTTTTCTTGCTTTCACACACACACACACACACACACACACACACACACACAAATGTGTGTATGGTATGTGTGGTGTGCGTGGTATGTGTGGTGTGTGTGTGTGTGTGTGTGTGAAATATATATTAATAAGGATCTGGAGTCAGAATTAGGGATAACAATCACATGAACCTCATGCAGATTTTGTGAAGATCTTAAGAGAATGGCCTGGGGCAAAGAGCTCTCTCCCTCAGTGCCTGCTGTGTCATGAGATGCAGTACAGGCTTAGAAGGCTGAAACAGAAAGGTTGGCCAAGATGAGAGAAGCACAGGGCCAGATACTCCCCAGGACCCAGGGCTCCCTATCTTAACCCCCGAGGTCGTGTATCAGATGACTAATCTCCACCAAGGCTTGCTACATAACACCTTATAAGGCGTCTCTCTTTAATGAGAAATTCAGTGAAGGAATTTCCTGCCACCTCCTGCTTCCTGCAAAAGGCCCGGCACACTGTAAATGCGCACTGGTGAGCAGGGCCATCTCTCATGGGAGGAGTTAGGGAGATGAATTCCAGATGACCTTGGCTTGGCCGAAGGTACAGGAAAGAGGTGGAGGAACATCTATGTGGAAAGAGGCTTTTTTAGGCAGGGCTTGTTTTAGGTCACCTGTGGGAGGAAGACAAAGGCAGGAATGAGGGCTGAAGGTTAGAGCTTTTGGCTTGGGCAGTTGAGCGATTTGCCCTGACATGAACTGAAATAGCGAAGTCAAGTGAAATATTCCAGAGGAAAATCACAAGTTCTGATTGAGATGCTTTCAAGTGAAGACGTCAAGTAGCAGGTGGCTGTGAGCCTCAATCTCAAGAGAAGCATCAGAGCTAGAATACAAATCTGATGTGTTACTTGAAGCATGTATATGAGACTCAGTGAAGCTACCTATTGGAAGCTTATACACAGAGCGGGGAAAGGGATTTTTCTCATTGAATGGAAAGCTAGAAATACAGAAACTTGTTTGCTTACGTGATCTTTAAATATCATCAGTGGGGGGGGGGAAGGGGGAGGGAACCCTTGGCTATGATCAAATAATGCTTCTGTGAAACCAAAGGAAACACCGTGAGGTGAGGAATACAGAGAATGTCGCAGCTCTCTCCAGAACTCCACGCCTCTTGTGGTGACTGTCAAGGACTGAGTATGCATGTCTCCCTTAAATTCACATTTTGAAACCCCAAGCCCCCATTGTGGCTATACTTTGAGATGGGCCTTTACGGAGGCAAATATGAACAAATAAAGTTGCAGGTATGAGACCCCGGTCCTGCACAATTAATTTCCTTATATTAAAAAGGGCTTGCCCTGTGGTTACTTCCCAGTCACAGTCAAGGGAAAGGTCACACAAGGGCATAAGGAGAAGCAGGTAGAGAATCCTCTCCATTCATGAGAATCCTCCCCAGACTTGAGAGTCTTCTCCAGACATGAGAGTCCTCCCCAGACATGAGAGTCTGCCCCAGATAGGAGTCCTCCCCAGACATGCAGTCTGCAGGAACCTTAGTCTGGGACTTGTAACTTGCAGATACAGGAGAAAATAACTGTGATGTCAGCACACCCCAGCCTGTGGTATCCTTCAGATAGCCTGAGCAGGTGATGAAAAGCACAGTCCTAAGTGATCTCAAATGTCAAAGTTACTAAGTAGAAGTGGCTTATAAAACCCTATTAAAAATGGTGATGAAAAGCACAGTCCTAAGTGATCTCAAATGTCAAAGTTACTAAGTAGAAGTGGCTTATAAAACCCTATTAAAAATGGGGTACAGATGCTCCACTATGTTTATAGCAGCCTTGTTTATAATAGCCAGAAATTGGAAGGAGCCCAAATATCCCTCAAAGGAGGAATGGATACAGAAAATGTGGTATATTTATACAATGGAATACTACTCAGCAATTAAAAATAATGAATTCATGCAATTTGTAGGTAAATGGTTAGACCTGGAAAATATCATCCTGAGTGAATTAACCCAATCACAAAAGAATGCACATGAAATGCAATCACTGATAAGTGGATATTAATGAGCCCAGAAGCCCTAAATACTCAAGACACAAATAGCAAGTCAAATGATTCCCAAGAAGAAGAAAGGAGAGGACCCTGGGCCTGTAAAGATTGCATCCAGTTTAGTAAAGAAACCGAGGGGGGAGGGGGAATGATTGGGGAACAGTTGGATGGGGGAAGAGGAACTATGGGAACTATGGTGGGTGGGAACTGGGAAAGGGGAAAGCCTTTGGAATGTAAACATATAATATAGAAAATAAAAAAAATTAAAAAAAAAGAAGAAAAAAAAAAGAAAAAAAATGGGGTACAGAACTAAACAAAGAATTCTCAACTGAGGAATTCCGAATGGCTGAGAAGCACCCAAAGAAATGTTCAACATCCTTAGTCATCAGGGAAATGCAAATCAAAACATCCCTGAGATTCCACCTCACCCTAGTCAGAATGACCAAGATGGAAAACTCAGGGGACAGCAGATGCTGGAGAGGATGTGGAGAGAGAGGAACACGCCTCAATTGCTGGTGGGATTGCAAGCTGGTAAAACCACTCTGGAAATCAGTCTGGCAGTTCCTCAGAATATTGGACGTAGTATTACCAGAGGACCCAGCTATTCCACTCCTGGGCATATACCCAGAAGATGCTCCAACATGTAATAAGGACACATGTTCCACTATGTTCATAGCAACCTTATTTATAATAGCCAGGAGCTGGAAAGAACTCAGATGGCCCCCAACAGAGGAATGGATACAGAAAATGTGGTACATTTACACAATGGATTACTACTCAGCTACTAAAAACAATGAATTCATGAAATTCTTAGGCAAATGGATGGAACTAGACAATATCATCCTAAGTGATGTAACCCAATCACAAAAGAACACACATGGTATACACTCACTGATAAGTGGATATTAGCCCAGAAACTTGGAATACCCAATATATAATTCACAGACCACATGAAGCTCAAGAAGAGGGAAGACCAAAGTATGGATACTTTAGTCCTCCTTAGAAGGGGGAACAAAATATCTATGGGAGGAGATACAGAGACAAAGTGTGGAGCAGAGACTGAAGGAAAGACCATCCAGAGACTGCCCACCTGGAGTTCCATCCCATATACTGGTTCACCAAACCCAGACACTATTGTGGATGCTAATAAGCGCTTGCTAACAGAAGCCTGATATAGCTCTCCCCTGAGAGGCTCTGCCAGTACCTGACAGAGGTGGGTGCTCTCAGCCAACCATTGGACTGAGCACAAGGTCCCCAATGGAGGAGCTAGAGAATGGACCCAAGGAGCTGAAGGAGTTTGCATCTCCATATGAGGAACAACATATGAACCAACCAGTACCCCCAGAGCTCCCAGGGACTAACCTACCAACCAAAGAGTACACATGGAGGGACCCATGGCTCCAGATGCATATACAGCAGAGGATGGCCTTGTTGGACAACAAAGATAGGAGAGGCTCTTGGTCCTGAGAAGGCTCGATGTCCCAGTAGAGGGGAATACCAGGACAGGGAATTGGGAGTGAGCAGAGGGAGGGGGGAACGGATAGAGTATTTTCGGAGGGGAAACATTTGAAATGTAAATAAAGAAAATATCCAATAATGAAAAAGGAAAAGAAAAGAAAAGAAAGAAGTGGCTGTGAATTTGGAAGTACAGAGGGTATTAGAGATGAAGTGTTAGGTTGGTGCAAGAACTAGACATGAATGTACTAAAGATCACCTCATTCAGATGGAAGGCATGGAAAGGCTATGTCCCTGACTATAGAATGAGCTAGAAAAAGAAAAGTTATCCTTAGAAAAGAACATTGTTTATGGTGCTTCATAGATTGTTATAAAGCAAATGACCACATACGCACACAAATTAGTCATGCAAATTTTCTAGACCCAAAGTCTATACATCCCAGTGAACTTTTTTTTTTTTTTTCCCGAGACAGGGTTTCTCTGTGTAGCCCTGGCTGTCCTGGAACTCACTCTGTAGACCAGGCTGTCCTGGAACTCAGAGATCCGTCTGCCTCTGCCTTCCAAGTGCTGGAATTAAAGGCATGCGCCACCACCGTCTGGCTCCCAGTGAGCTTCTATACATTTAGATTCGTCATTCTGTGTTCTGGAACTTCATGTCAAAGTTTATACTTTCATTATCACTTTTTCACTTATCTGGTTAATTTTACTGTGTGATTTTTCTAAATTTGCAAGTTCTTTTCAATAAGTTCTTAATAATAATAAAAACAAATCTGGGTGTGGTGTTGAATGCCTTTAATTCCAGCACTTGGGAGGCAGAGGTCTCTGTGAGTTCCAGGCCAGCCTGGTCTACATAGTGAGCTTTAGGACAGCCAGGACTACAAAGAGTGAACCTGACGAGAGAGAGAATGAGAGAGAGAGAGAGAGAGAGAGAGAGAGAGAGAGAGAATGCAAATTATACCCTCTGCAAAACAAACAGCAACAACACCAACAAAATCCCATATATTTCCCCTAAAAATCCCCCCCACAGATTTGGCATAATCTATAGAAAAATAGACAAATAATGGAAGTTTTAAACCAACTGCAAGAGCCAACAAAGGTTTGTAATCTTAGCATTTGGCAGGCAGTTGCAGGAGGCTCTCAAGTTCAAGGCCAGCCTGGGCCACATAAAAGTCTGTCTAAAAAATCCAAATCCAAAGAGGAAGGAAGGAACGAAGACTGTAGGACCCGTAGAACAGCAACGTCCCTAGAAGTCTTCCGAGGAATACAACGATGACTTATTTCAACCTTAGAGAATCCCTGAATATAAAACCAGTGCAAACTTGAACACCACCAGGAAGCCAGCCAGCTACCACAAATACCAGCTTGAGAAAGGAGGGAATCATAGACGGGGAACAAGCATCTGTTTAGAATTGCTGGACACAGAACTGAAGCTGAGACATCACAGCTTAAGTTAGGTGGGGGAGATGAAATCTGAAACAGGCAAAAGAGACCACCACACTGAGCACACAGACTGCAAAAAAGGCAAATAGGTTTTCCAAGAATAAAAAGCACAATTGTTGGCCAACAAATGCTCCCTGAGAATCTGCTGTGTGACAGGCATCCTCCTAGTAACTGGGTTCACCACAGGAACAAAAGCTTACTTTCTGGAGAGAGAAACAACTGCGATTTCAGATGGTAGAAGGGATGAAGAACAGGCTACGCAAGCTGAAGTAAGAATTAGTGGAGAATAAATTAAGTGGAAAACAAATTAAGAGCATTCACACAAGTATATCGTCATGGGCACGGTGGCACACACATACAATCCCAGTGCTGAGGGGGTAGAAGTAGAGGCAGTAGGATTTTTGGCAAGTTTG
Organism: Apodemus agrarius; assembly: GCA_964023405.1. Lineage (NCBI taxonomy): Eukaryota > Metazoa > Chordata > Mammalia > Rodentia > Muridae > Apodemus > Apodemus agrarius. The sequence continues at coordinate 159,915,830 of OZ030005.1, read as the reverse complement.
AGGTCAATCTGGCTTTCAAGGCAAATTCAGGCTAGCCAATGATACCTTGTTTCAAAATAAAATAAAATAAAATAAAACCCAAAACAAACAAAACAAAACAAATAAACAACAAAAAAGTAATAGAACGATTTGAAAATGTGGGACAGGTGAGAGAAGAGAATAGGATGATACAGTTGCAAAATGAACGTGGCAGATTGTGGGAAACAAATTTCAAAGGCTTTCTGGCTGATACTTTCTTTTTTTTATTTTATTTTATTTTATTTTATTTTATTTTATTTGCCTTTTTGGTTTTTATTTTTTTTTTAATTTTTTTTATTAGTTATTTTTATTTTCTAAATTCTATGTTTACATTTCAAAGGCTTTCCCCTTTCCCAGTTCCCACCCACCATAGTTCCCATAGTTCTTCTCCCCCCCAACTATTCCCCAATCATTCCCCCTCCCCCCTCGGTTTCTTTACTAAACTGGATACTTTCATCGAAGTGATAATTATTCAGTCTTGTAGCACTGAGGTTTCTAAAGCCGATGGAGATGAAAGCGCAGGACTGAGAGAAACACTGACAACTGCGTTCAAGAACGGGCGCAGGTGTGAGGCAATATCTTCAAGGTACTGAGATGAAACAAGGAGCTGTCTAGAACAGACCCTCAGAAAGTTCGCCCTTTAAAAGAGATCATTATAAAAAACATTTCAATAAAAATTAACTATCGCTCCAAAATAAGAGTTGTTCCAATAATGCCTGAAAGTAGTACTGTGAGAAGAAAGGAAATAGTGTTGGGTATAGTGGCTCACAGCTCTAATCCCAGCAACTGGGAAGCTAAGGCAGGGGGATTGCTGGGGGTTCAAGGCAGCTTGAGTTCTGTAGTATCCGGTCAGTCATCATACAAATACTCTATCCCCAAAGCCAGACAGGCAGACAGGCAGACACCCTCAAACAGAAAAGCTATCCAATGATAATTTGAATTGTAATGCAAAGTCACAGGGGAAAATATGGTAAGTAGATAAAAATGAAGGACAATATGGATGACAGGAAATGCCAAAACTATAGTCACAACTCATAATAAAAGGCAGTAAAGTAACGTTGTTAAAACATTCCCGAATCTTTGTATTTGTGTTTGAAGTAGGTCAACACCACATTCCTTTAAGCTAAGTATCTTTTATATTATGACTAAGAGAGTAGAAACAAGTTGCTAATTTCCAACCAGTAGAGAAAAAATGGAAGGAGAAGAAATGCAGCCAGTTTAAATATAATTGAACTTCAGCTAAATTTAGATAAATAAATCCTTAAGATTTATCATGCAATCCTTCACTTGGTATGAATGAAGATTTATTACAATTGATTATTGATGAAATTAAATCATAAAAAAGACAGCTGCCTTTCACCTGTTCAAATAAGGAGCAAAATTCATCCTTAACTGATCTGTGTACCTTGCACAATCTATACAAATATCTTTTTTTTTAGATGTAGTTTTTTTTATTTTCTATATTCTATGTTTACATTCCAAAGGCTTTCCCCTTTCCCAGTTCCCCCCACTCCCTATGTCCCATAGTTCCTCTCCCCCCCAACTATTCCCCAATCATTCCCCCTTCCCCCACAGTTTCTCTACAAAACTGGATCCAATCTTTCCAGGCCCAGGGTCCTCTCCTTTCTTCTTGGGAATCATTTGACTTGCTAATTGTGCCTTGAGTATTTAGGGCTTCTGGGCTCATTAATATCCACTTATCAGTGATTGCATTTCATGTGTATTCTTTTGTGATTGGGTTAGCTCACTCAGGATGATATTTTCCAGGTCTAACCATTTACCTACAAATTGCATGAATTCATTATTTTTAATTGCTGAGTAGTATTCCATTGTATAAATATACCACATTTTCTGTATCCATTCCTCCTTTGAGGGATATTTGGGCTCCTTCCAATTTCTGGCTATTATAAACAAGGCTGCTATAAATATAGTGGAGCATGTGTCTTTATTGTATGCAGGGGAATCCTCTGGGTATATCTTAACAGTACTAAAATTTTGAATGTGAGACTCATACGTTACAGAATGTACAACTTGGGCAAGATTCATCCTCAGGATGCTGCAATGACCTCCTCTTCCAGCCCCTGCCTCCTGAAGCTGTTTTCAGAGAATTGCTTCCAAAACAGCTTCAGGACTAGCTGATGATTCCAGATGATCTTGCGTCATCCAACCTTTCAGAGGGATCTAATCAACATGTCAGTCAAATCCTGAGCCTTCCAAATATATGAAGACTGGTTACAGATGCTAAAGTTAGCTTTTGTAAGTCTAACCAATTTTTTAATTGAGTCTATGCAACTAATTTAAGAAAGACTGATTTAGACCCAGTCCTTCTAATAACTGCTATTACAAACTTTTTAGAATGATTAAGTAATGCAAGTTAAGGGCCAGGTAACATACTCATGGTTATGTTAGATTCTGATCTAATTATATTAAAGTGCTTTCTACAATATTCAAATAGAAATAGCTATTCTATTTCAACAATTCAGATATACTTTATATAGATAGTCTTCAAAAACATCAGAAATCCATAGAACATGACATTTAACATTAATTCATTATTAAAGATCATTTGACTAGGCTCATGTCTGCTCCTGACAGTACCCCTTTCTTAGTTTGAAAAAATAAATTGAGCATCAAAACCTTTGTATGGAGTTTCTCCATTTATGGCCAGATAGTCATTGGACAAACATTACCCTATTCATCAGCCAAAAAATACTGTTCAAGAAAGGCACAGATAATTGACAGCTTAGTTCTGCCAAAGACAGAGTAAACAAGTCCTTCATAGTTCCTGCTTCATTTCAAGGTCTGTCAGGTGGTTCTCACTAGAAGGCTGGAGACTGATGCTCCAACGTTTTGAGGAATGAACTGTTCAGGTGGTTAGCTATTTCTGCAAATTTGGTTAAGTTTTGGAAGCTATGTTTTTGTGTTTCCTATATATTCAGGCAATATTTATTTTTTTCTCAAATTTCTGACAGTGTTGAAGACAAATTATAGTGTCATAATCAAACTTAAGTTGTTTAGCATTGAGGAAGATGATATGGGAAGGATGATTTTCAGATGGGAATATAAGTTAAAGTCAGAACATAATTCAAATATAGAATGATAAACTCTTTAAGTTGGGATAAATGGTAGAGTACTTTACATAGTTGACAAATATGATGGGCTGGATGTTAATTATATATCATATTTTCTAATTTGCATAATTGTTATGGTTGTGCTCAATTTGTATCTGAGAGAAGACCCCCTCCCCTTTTTAAATTTGGGCAGAAAAGGTGAAATGTTGGGAATTTATTCTAATGCTTTGTCTTATTTTGGCTCCTAAAAATCATGCTTCTAGACCTGAAGGTCCCTGCCCCCAGCTGGCTCTGATTGATAATAAAGAATTGCCATACAGCCATTGGCTGAGTAGGGAGATAGGGAAGAACTTTTAGATTTTGTGGGCAAGAGACAGAGAGAGAAGGGAGAGAAGAGAAGCAGCGTGATGGGAAAGCAGAAAAATGAAACTTAAAGGTCCACTGGCATGTAAAGATCTGGGAAAGTGGCCCAAGGGGCCACTTCCCTGCTTAGGTCTGGGGTAGCGGAGATAAAACATTGATTTAGCAAACTGATTCAGGGAAGTTGGAGGGGAGCACGTGTGATAGCTAGAGAGGAGGATTAGAAATGCCCGGTCACTGAGGTGGTCAAGGCATAACAAAATATAAATAAATAAATAAATAAATAAATGCGATTGAAAGGGCGATGAGGAGCATCAAATAAGAATTCATCTCGCCAGGTGGTGGTGGTGCACACCTTTAATCCCAGCACTTGGGAGGCAGAGGCAGGCGGATTTCTGAGTTCGAGGCCGGCCTGGTCTACAGAGTGAGTTCCAGGATAGCCAGGGCTACACAGAGAAACCCTGTCTCAGAAAAACAAAACAAAACAAAACAAAAAAAAAAAAACCAAAACCAAAACCAAACCAAACCAAAACACCCCCCCCCCAAAAAAAAATCCCCAATTCATCTCTTAAAATGCTAATAAAAGGGTTGGAGGGGTGGCCAGGTCCTGAGATTAAGAATGAATAACTGTTGCCATCTTCTGGCCACTACAAGTACTACACATATATAGTATACACAAAACATGCAGACACACATATACAGAGAAGTAGAAATACATCTCACACTAGCAGGGCCTCCCAGGTGACAGCTATATCCAACTCTGATCAACAAGTACTTGTGGGCATCTATGATAGTGTCTGGGCTTTGTAGCTATATATGGGATGGATCCCTAGGTGGGGCAGTCTCTGGATGGTCTGTCCCTCAGACTCTGCTCCCCTGCTAGTGCATGACAAATACAGAGGGGGACACTCTCAGCCAGCCATTGAAATGAGCACAGGGTCCCCAGTGGAGGAGCTAGAGAAAGGACCCAAGGAGCTGAAGGAGTTTGCAGCCCCATAGGAGGAACAACAATATGTGCCACCCAGTACTCCCAGAGCTCCCAGGGACAAAACCATCAACCAAAGAGTACACATGGAGTTACCCATGGCTCCAGACACACGAGTAGCAGAGGATGGCCTTGTTGGACTTCAAAGGGAGGAGAGGAACCTGGTCTAGGGAAGGCTCGATGCCGCAGTGCAGGGGAATACCAGGACAGGGAAAGGGGAGAGAGTTGATTGGGGAACAGGGGAAGGGGAGATGAGTTATGAGACTTTCACAGGAGCGGGACCAGGAAAGGGGACAACATTTGAAATGTAAATAAAGAATAGATCTTGGGCATGTCACTTCCAGAGGACCCTGGCATACCACTCCTCAGCATATACCCAGAGGATTCCCCTACATACAATAAAGACACATGCTCCACTATGTTTATAGCAGCCTTGTTTATAATAGCCAGAAATTGGAAGGAGCCCAAATATCCCTCAAAGGAGGAATGGATACAGAAAATGTGGTATATTTATACAATGGAGTACTACTCAGCAATTAAAAATAATGAATTCATGCAATTTGTAGGTAAATGGTTAGACCTGGAAAATATCATCCTGAGTGAGCTAACCCAGTCACAAAAGAATACACATGAAATGCAATCACTGATAAGTGGATATTAATGAGCCCAGAAGCCCTAAATACTCAAGGCACAATTAGCAAGTCAAATGATTCCCAAGAAGAAAGGAGAGGACCCTAGGCCTGGAAAGATTGGATCCAGTTTTGTAGAGAAACCGTGGGGGGAGGGGGAATGATTGGGGAATAGTCGGGGGTGGGGTGGGGGGAGAGGAATTATGGGACATAGGGAGGGGGGGAACTGGGAAAGGGGAAAGCCTTTGGAATGTAAACATAGAATATAGAAAATAAAAATTTTAAAAAAATAAAGAATAGATCTAATAAAAAATACTCAGAAGATTTCATCCATAAAACAAAACAAAAAAAAAGAAATATATCTTACTGTAAATGTTAATAAAATTGAAAGATCCCTGATAAAATGAAGTCAGATTAGAGTACAAAAAGAAAAAGCAACAGCCTCAAAACAATTACTTAAAACACAATAAACCACCAGAGGTAAGAAAGACACAGTGGCACAAAATGAAGGCAAGAAAAACAATTGTTCTTTACACCCAGAGACAAGAAATATCCTTGCTGAGTGTGGCTTGAAGCAGGAATTCTCCAGTGAAGGACAGTTAGCTGATCTGCTCTGAAAGACATGCCAGTCAACCTTTCAGAGAGTCTCTAAATTTTAACATAAAGAAGCAATAAAAAATGATAAGAGATTTGGATGAGCATAATAGGTTTCTTTTGTTCTGCAAGCTCTTTGATCTGAAAGGCATCTGTCTTTTATTTTTAGTAGCAAAATATCAGTTCCAACTAGATCAAGGAAGGCATCTATGCTGCCGTTGCTATAGTAACGACACTAACAAGAACACCGGAAGATGCAGCCTCTTGACAATCAGTAGAGCATGTAGCAACAGCATCAGTAAAGATGGAAGCTCTATAATTCTTTCATAATGAATGTTGAATGTTCACAATGACGGATCATATACTATTTTACATTTGTATAGCATATGCCTTCAATCTCAGTACTTGGGAAGCAGATGCAGGTAAATTTCTGTGAATTTGAGGCCAGTCTGGTCTACATAGGGAGTTCCAGTATCGTCAGGGCAATATAAGGAGATTCTGCCTAGAAAAACAAAAACAAAAACAAAAACAAAAACCTGTCTATTTTGTGTATTAAAAGTCAAGAAAAGATATTTTGTACAATGAATAGGACCAAAGCAATTCCTGAGCTATATGAAAGAAAAACCAAAAAATACCAACACAAAACATCTGAACCTATACCCGACACTTTACAAAATTTAAAACATTTTATGGAAATACATGTAAAACATAGAATTCTATGTTTCAGAAGAAAACAGAGAAAAATCATGACCCAGACAAGAAATAATAAAAGAAAATTCTGATAAATTATATCTCATATTAAGACAAAACTTTCAAAACAGTGGTGTGGAATTGAATAGTTCGGTTATTTTTATTTTTTAAGTAAAATGAGCAAAAAATTGGAATGACATCTTCTTTTCTTTTTTTGAGGGTAGTGGTGGTGCTGGTGGAGACAGGGTCTCACTATGTAGCCCCAGTTGACCTTGAGTTCACTCTGTTGTCCAGTCTGGTCTCAGACTCAGAAAAATCTGCCTGTCTCTTCCTCCCAATTGCTGGTATTAAAGGCATCTACCATCAAGCCCTAGCCCCAAACATTTTCTTAAAGAATGTAACATAGTTCCATCAATTTGCCTGCAAAACTCAGGATGTCCTCATTCTTAATAGCTGAGTAGTATTCCATTGTGTAAATGAACCACATTTTCTGTATCCATTCTTCTGTCCTGGGGCATATGGGTTGTTTCCAGCTTCTGGCTATCACAAATAAGGCCCCTATGAACATAGTGGAACACCTGTGGCATGGTGGGGGCATCTTTTGGGTAAATTCCCAAGAGTGGTATAGCTGGGTCTTCAGGTAAATCTATTTCCTATTTTCTGAGAAACCTCCAGATTGATTTCCAGAGTGGTTGTACCAGTTTGCAATCCCACCAGCAATGGAGGAGTATTCCTCTGTCTCCACATCCTCTCCAATATGTATTGTCACCTGCGGTTTTGATCTTAGCCATTCTGATTGGTGTAAGGTGGAATCTCAGGATCGTTTTGATTTGCATTTCTCTGATCACTAAGGATGCTGGACATTTCTTAAGGTGCTTCTCAGCCATTCTAGATTCCTCAATACAGGGGTTGGGGCAGGGTGGGGGAAATGAAATATGGAGTGTAAAAAATAAAAACAAACAAAATAAAACATAGGCCACATCCAATCTCCGGACCCAGTCTGGAAAGCTGAGCTCTCACCCTCCTACCCTCAATCAAAGATGTGTCTATTTTCAGCAGACAGAGACTATTGCAGAAACCTACAACTGGTCAAAATACAAAGAACAAGCTGCCATGGTGTGATCACCTCCAGCTGATATATCTCCAACACAACCCCTACACCTAAGGCCTAGGGAACATCATAGTAGAGAGGGCAGAAAGATTGCAAGAGCCAGAAGAGCAACATGTCTTCTGAGAGAGTATGTCATCTATATATGACAGAGAAGCTGCACCCAGCTGCCTACTTTTTGATTGACATTCTGGAATAGGCAAAATGATAATGGCCACCAAGGTTTGAAGCGAGAGGAAGGACTGATTGCAGGAAGAGGGCATGAAGAAACTGCTGGGGACGAGGGCTGGTCAAGCTATTTTGCCTTCTGTGTGTAGCAGTCATTAACAGGCTACACATTTGTCAAAATTCATAGAACTGTATACCAAAGGAGTGAATTTCAATGATTATCAATGAAAATTATAGGGAAAATGTCATGCATGCTGTTAGGGAGGCATTGGGAATTAAAAGAAGCAATAAAAGCTCTAACATAACTGGAGAGTCAGGAAAAACTGAAGAAATGCCCTTAAGTTGAGCTATGAAAAAGTGATTTGGAAAGCTGGGGAAAGAAGGTTTTAGATGGAAGAATGACCAGTCTTTTCTATCACTTTTTGTATTATATATCTGTGGAATTGGCCAGTCATGCAGAGAAAAAGTTTCATCTCCATTCAGACTCCCAGAAGGTGCCAAGCAGACTGGTGGGAAAACATAGCCAATGGTTTTAACCCATTTGTCAACCTTGTGTGTTATAACACTGACCTCAAGAGCAAGAAATGCCTGCTGGTGTTTTGGGTGTAACTGCTTTTTTTCCTTTGTTTAATTGGATTTCAGACCTAATTAATGGGTCTAATACATGCTTGGCATTGTAATCCTGATCAGAGAGGTCTATGTATGGGGAAATCACAGGTTCTGAATGGGGAATTTCCTACTGTTTTTTAAAATTTTTTATTAGATATATTCTTTATTTACATTTCAAATGTTGTCCCCTTTCCTGGTCCCCGTGCCACCTGAAAATCCCATAACCCATCTCTACTCCCCCTGTTCCCCAATCAACCTACTCCCACTTCCCTGTCCTGGTATTCCTCTACACTGCGGCATCAAGCCTTCTTAGGACCAAGGGCCTCCATTCCCTTTGATGTTAATTAGTCAAGGCCATCCTCTGCTGCCTGTGTGTCTGGAGCCATGGGTAACTCCATGTGTACTCTTTGGTTGATGGTTTAGTCCCTGGGAGCTCTGGATGTACTGGGTGGCTCATCTGGTTGTTCTTCCTATGGCACTGCAAATCCCTTTAGCTCCTTGGGTCCTTTCTCTAGCTCCTCTACTAGGGACTCTGTACTCAGTTCAATGGATGGCTGAGAGTGTCCCCCACTATTTGTTATGCACTAGCAGAGCCTCCCAGGTGAAATCTATATCTGGCTCTGGTCAGTAAGTACTTGTGGGCATCTACAATAGGGTCTGGGTTTTATAATTGTATATGGAATGGATCCCTCGGTAGAGCAGTCTCTGGATGGTCTTTCCCTCAGACTCTGCTCCACACTTTGCCTCTGTATCTCCTTCTGTGAGTATTTTGTTCCTCCTTCTAAGAAGGACCAGAGTATCCATATTCTTCCTTCTTCTTGAGCTTCATTTGATCTGTGAATTGTGTTGGGTATTCCAAGCTTCTAGGCTAATATCCACTTATCAGTGAGTGCATACCATGTGCATTCTTTTGTGATTGGGTTGATATTTTCCTGTTCCACCCATTTGCCTAAGAATTTCATGAATTCATTGTTTTTAATAGCTGAGTAGTATTCCATTGTGTTAATATACCACATTTTCTGTATCCAATCCTCTGTTGAGGGCCATCTGAGTTCTTTCCAGTTTCTGGCTATTATAAATAAGGCTACTATGAATATAGTGGAAAATGTGTCCTTATTACATGTTTGAGAATACTCTGGGTATATGCCGTGGTATAGCACGGTATTATGCCCACTTTTCTGAGGAACTATCAAACTGTGTCCTTATTACATGCTGAAGAACACTCTGAGCATAATACCATGGTATAGTATGGTATTATGCCCACTTTTCTGAGGAACTACCAAACTGATTTCCAGAGTGTTTGTACCAGCTTGCAGTCCCACCAGCAGTGGAAGAGTGTTCCTCTTTCTCTACATCCTCACCAGCACCTGCTGTTTTGTGAGTTTTTGATCTTAGGCATTCTGACTGGTATGAAGTGAAATCTCAGGATTGTTTTTATTTGCATTTCTCTCATAACTAAGGATGTTGAACATTTCTTTAAGTGATTCTCAGCCACTTGATATTCCTCAGTAGAAAATTTTTTGTTTAGCTCTGTACCCCATTTTTAATAGGGTTATTTGCTTCTCTGGAGTCTAACTTCTTGAGTTCTTTATATATATTGAATATTAGCCCTCTGGTGGATGTAGTATTGGTAAAGATCTTTTCCCAATTTGTTGGTTGCTGTTTTGTCCTATTGACAGTATTCTTTGCCCTACAGAAACTTTGCAGTTTTATGAGGTCCCATTTGTCAATTCTTGATCTTAAGAGTATAAGCTATTGGTGTTCTGTTCAGGAAAATTTCCCCTGTGCCAATGTACTCAAGGCTCTTCTCCAGTTTTTTTTTCTATTAGTTTCAATGTATCTGGTTTTATGTGGAGGTCCTTGATCCACTTGGACTTGAGCTTTGTACAAGGAGATAAGAATGGATTGATTTGCATTCTTCATGCTAACTGCCAGTTGAACTAGCACCATTTGTTGAAAAGGCTTTTTTCCACTGGATGGTTTTAGCTCCTTTGTCGAAGATCAAGTACCATAGGTGTGTGGGTTCATTTCTGGGTCTTCAATTCTATTCCATTGATCTACCTGTCTGTCACTGTACCAATACCATGCAGTTTTTATCACTATTGCTCTATAGTACTGCTTGAGGTCTGGAATACTGATTCCTCCAGAAGATTTTTTTTTACTGTTGAGAATAGTTTTAGCTATCCTGGATTTTTTGTTATTCCAGATGAATTTGAGAATTGCTCCTAACTCTATGAAGAATTGAGTTGGAATTTTGATGGGTATTACATTGAATCTGTAGATTGCTTTTGGCAAGATGGCCATTTTTACTATATTAGTCCTGCCAATTCATGAGCATGGAGATCTTTCTATCTTTTGAGGTCTTCTCCAATTTCTGTCTTCAGAGACTTGAAGTTCTTGTCATACAGATCTTTCACTTGCTTAGTTAGAGCCACACCAAGTTACTTTAAATTCTTTGTGGCTATTGTGAAGGGTGTCATTTCACTGCTAATTTCTTTCTCAGCCTGTTTATCCTTTGAGAATAGGAAGACTACAGATTTGTTTGAGTTAATTTTATATCCGGCCACTTTGCTGAAGTTGTTTTTCATCTGTAGGAGTTCTTTGGTGGAATTTTTTTTGGGTCGCTTAAGTATACTATCATATCATCTGCAAATAGTGATAAGTTGATTTCTTCCTTTCCAAGTTCTATCCCTTTCACCTTCTTTTCTTGTCTAATTGCTCTAGCTAGAACTTCAAGTACTATATTGAATAGATGTGGAGAGAAAAAGCAGCCTTGTCTAGTCTCTGATTTTGGTGGGATTGCTTCAAGTTTCCCTCCATTTAATTTGATGTTGGCTACTGGTTTACTGTATATTGCTTTTACTATGTTTAGTTATGGGTCTTGAATTCCTGATCTTTCCAAGACTTTTAACATGAAGGGGTGCTGAATTTTGTCAAATGCTTTTTCAGCATCAAATGAAATGATCATGTGTTGTTTTTCTTTGAGTTTGTTTATGTAGTGGACTTCCATATATTGAACCATCCTTGCGTCCCTGGGATGAAGCCTACTTGATCATGGTGAATGATTGTTTTGTTGTGTTCTTGGATTTGGTTGGCAAGAATTTTATTGAGTATTTTTGCATCGATATTCATAAGGGAAATTGTTCTGAAGTTCTCTTTGTTGGATCTTTGTGTGGTTTTGATATCAGAGTTATTGTGACTTCGCAGAATGACTTGGGTAGTGTTTCTTCTGTTTTTATTTTGTGAAATACTTTGAAGAGTATTGGTGTTAGGTCTCCTTTGAAAGTCTGATAGAATTATGCACTAAAACCTTCTGGTCCTGTGCTTTTATTGGTTGGGAGTCTTTCAGTGACTGCTTCTATTTCTTTAGGGGTTATGGGACTGTTTAGATGGTCTATCTGATCCTGATTTAACTTTTGTATTTGGTATCTGTCTAGGAAATTGTCCATTTCCTCCAGATTTTCCAGTTGTGTTGAATATAGCCTTTTGTAGCAGGATCTGATGATTTTTTTGAATTTCCTCAGTTTCTGTTGTTATATCTCCCTTTTCATTTCTGATTTTGTTAATTTGTATATTATCTCTGTGCCCTCTGGTTAATCTGGTTAAGGGTTTATCTATCTTGTTGATTTTCTCAAAGAACCAACTCACGGTTTTGTTGATTCTTTGTATAGTTCTTTTTGTTTCAACTTGGATGATTTCAGCCCTGAGTTTGATGATTTCCTGTCTTCTACTCCTCTTGGGTGAATTTGCTTCTTTTTGTTCTAGAGCTTTCAGGTGTGCTGTTAAACTGCTAGTGTATGCTCTCTTACAGCTTCTTTTTGGAGGCACTCAGAGCTATAGTTTCCTCTTAGAACTGTTTTCATTGTGTCCCATAAGTTTGGATATGTTGTGCCTTCATTTTCATTAAATTCTAAAAAGTCATTGATTTCTTTCCTTATTTTTTCTTGACCAAGGTATCATTGAATAGAGCATTGTTCAGCTTCCATGTATATGTGAGCTTTCTGTTGTTTTTGTTGCTATTGAAGACCAGCCTTAATCCTTAGGGATCTAATAGGTTATTTCAATCTTATATCTGTTGAGGTTTGTTTTGTGACTAATCATATGGTCAATTTTGGAGAAGGTACCATGAGGTACTGAGAAGAAGGTATATTCTTTTGATTTAGGATGAAATATTCTATAGGTATCTGTTAAATCCATTTGGTCCATAACTTTGGTTAGCTTCACTGTGTCTCTGTTTATTTTGTGTTTCCTTGATCTGTCCTTTGATGAGAATGAGGTGTTGAAGTCACCCAGAATTATTGTGTCAGGTGCAATGTGTGCTTTGAGCTTTCGTAAACTTTCTTTTACGGATGTGGGTGCCCTTTGCGTTAGGAGCATAGATGTTCAGAATTGAGAGTTCTTCTTGGTAGATTTTTCCTTTGATGAGTATGAAGTGTTCTGTGTCTTTTTTGATGACTTTAGGTTGAAAGTCAATTTTATCTGATATTAGAATGGCTACTTTTGCTTGTTTCCTGGGACCATTTGCAGGGGTGGTTCCTCCTGTGTTGTCTGGCCTCTCTGCACTCCTGGGTGGTTAGCTATGCTCCTGTGCCTGATATGGTGCATTGTGTCAGAGGATGGTCCCCAGCTGGAGACAGAAACTGGAAGTCTTCTGCCACAGGGTTCCCTACTGTTGTTTTTCTAAGTGACATATAGACGAACTACTTTCTAAATATTCACACTTAAATCTGTAGACCAGTACATCTTTCAGCCTTAGGAAATAAAGCATTCTTTTTTTACTAAAATTATAGTGACTGTTAATAAGCTAACTCATAAACAATCAAAGTGCTAGGATTATAAGATGTTTTTATCCGTCTACAAAGGAAGTTTTCCTCTTTGTATTAATATTTTAATAAAATATTGATATAATTTTGCTAACATACAGACTTTAGTGAAGTTTCTAAATCTATGTCTAAACACAAATGGCTTATATAAATATAACTAACAAGCTACTAAAAGTAAAAGTCAATAGATGCCATTTACAAAAGAAATTAAAAATAAAGAACTTTAGAATAAATACAATATATAATAACCAAGACCATTATGAAGATTTGTAAATGTTTATTGAAAGTATATTAGTTCTTTATGGCAACTGCTATAGTTTGAACCTGATATAGTTTGAACCTAAAATGGCTTCCAAGGCTCATATTTTGAGTGTGTATTTTGAGAAGCTATGGAGCCTTTAGAGGTAGGACCTAGTTCCTGGTACAAGTGTGGTAGGGCTGGGCCTCTGAAAATTACCACTGGCTTCTAGTTCTGGTTTCACCTTTGTTTCTTGGTCTATCATGTGTGAAAAGAATTCAGTGCTTCTGGTGATGTGGTTTTCATCTTGTTCTTTTTCTTGAAAAGGCTTCCATGCTTTTTTGATACAATGGACCGATAGTCTCTGAAACCAGGAACCTTAAGTTGTTTCTGTCAAGGATCATGGTCACAGCAACTCAAGGACTCAATTCAGTTGATATAATGAAATATCAAAGACTTGGAAGCTTAAATGAACAGAAAAATTTTCTCTTACAGTTCTGCATGTCACAAGTGCAAAATCATGACACTGTCAGGTCACACTCTGCTCTAAACTTCTAGAGCATTGGCTGTCAGCCTTCCTAATGCTGTAACCCTTTAGTACAACTCCTTGTGTTGTGCTGACCCTCAACCATAAAATTATTTTTGGTGCTATATTATAACTATAATTTTAGGGGGATTGTTGGAAAGATGGCTCAGCAGTTCAGAGCACTAATAGATGCTTTTCCAGAGGATGTAGGTTCAACTCCCAGCACTCATGTGGCAGCTCACAACTTTCTGTAGCTCCAGTATTTGGGGATATGACATCCTCACACAGATATTCATGCAGTTAAAACACCAATGCACCTAAAAAGGTTGTGACCCTCACATGGAGAACTGCTGTGAATCTAGAGTCCTTCCCTGTCACGGATAGCCTCTGGTGAGTTTCTCTTTCCTGTGGTTTATGATAACAGAATGTCAGTGCTTCTTCCTCCTTTCACAGCTTCTTTTTCTTGTCTCTATATTCTCTTCTGCTCTGTGACATTCGCATTAGACTTAAGGCCACCTAAATCTTTAAAGGTTATTTAATCTCAAGATTACTTATTATGTTGGAAAGAACTTCTTCAATGTAAGCTATGTCCATTCTGTGGATAAGAACACAGACACATCTTCCAGAACCAGTTAACAACATATAATAATGTCATAAATGAAGCAAAACATGTTCATGGCTATAAAGACATGAATCTTTGCCAAACTGATTTCATCTGTTAAATTAATGCAAAAAGGAACAACAAAATGCTTCTTAAAAACAACTTCAGGAGATATGAACTCACAGAGACTGAGTCAGCATGCACAGAGCCTGTACTGGGCTGCACCACAAGTCTTAGAGCTGAAAGGAAAAGTGGGCACCTTCCTCCATTTCTAACACAGAACCAATCATGAATTGAGAACCACCACTTGCAAAATTTAGTTTTCTTTTAGTGAGTCTCACTTTTTTTTATAAGGTTCATTTATTTTTATTTGCATTGGTGTTTTAACTGCATGAATATCTGTGTGAGGATGTCATATCCCCAAATACTGGAGTTACAGAAAGTTGTGAGCTGCCACATGAGTGCTGGGAGTTGAACCTACATCCTCTGGAAAAGCATCTATTAGTGCTCTTAACTGCTGAGCCATCTTTCCAACCCCAGAAACAAATGACTTTTAAGGGTAGGCTACAGGCCCAGGAGCAGATGGCCAACAGAAAACAAACTTAGTGATATTTTGCCTGGCGATTCTTTATCTCATGTCATGTCAGGGCTTATTTTTTTAAACCAACTCCCCCAAAACCTACACACATATAGATACATCGAGTATATATTATATATAAAGAGAATATAAATGTAGAGAGAATATATAACATGTAATATATTTTCTCTTTTTATTATAAGTCCTTTATGAATAAATTATGACTTCCAGTTTAGTTTTTAATGCAATTCCTGAGTGTGTGAAGGCATGGGTCTCTGTCTTTATGTGTTTGTTGGGCTCTTTTTCTTTTTGTTTGTTTTGTCCTATTATGATGTGTTAATTTTTGTTATACAATATCATATCATATCATATCATACATGATCATATCATATCATATTATATCATATCATATAATATCATATCATATACCAATCATTATGCCTTAGAAGTCCTTTGTTTTCTAGCAAGAGACAGAAAAAAAGGGAGGGGAGTTTAGGAGGAATTCAAAGGAGTAGAAGGAGGGGAAATCATGATAATGATAAATGAGAAAAAACATGAATTTTCAGTAAAACAACAACAAAATTCAACAACAGAAGTTTTGTTAATTATGATGATGGATATAGAAATGAATTTTTCTTGTCAGTAGCATAAATAAAGTTCAGAGCATTTATATGAACTAACAACAACCATCAAATAAGTGCAGGAAAGGATGTGACCAACATGATTTATCAAGGCATTTGGAAGCTATTCTAAGTAAGACCATGTATGATAAAGTTAAACAGATATTTATGTGGACTCTTCATATGTATGAGATGTGATGTTACAGGGTCTCCATGAATAACTTTCTAGTAAACATTCCACAGCAATAGATTATCCACATTTAGAAATTGAAATTCTATTTTTGTCTTATATGATATCCAAATATCAATACTATTGATACATAGTATCACAGATACTATGCATCGATACTTAGATACATGCAAGCCAAATTTCAATACTATTTGAAGAAACATAAATTAAAATTTACATAGTAACCAAAGAGATAATACTTTCATAAGCAAGAAACATAAAAGCTACACATAGCACATTTGACTACATTGAACTTAGTTCATTTACAAGTAGAAAGATGTCAAAAATACTGTGAAAAGATGAGCTATTAACTTGATGGAATATTTAGAATTCAAACAACAAAAGATGAATATCAGAATACATAAAGAATTTCAAGCCCCTTTCTGCCACCACCTGCCCTTTCTGCTGTGGCAGACTTTTGCCCGGTTTGCCACAATGAAGACACCATCTCCTGATACTTCCTAGAGAACCAGCCACACTCAGGGCATTTAAGAAGCAGCCATACTGCCGGGCGGTGGTGGCGCATACCTTTAATCCTAGCACTTGGGAGGCAGAGGCAGGTGGATTTCTGAGTTTGAGGCCAGCCTTGTCTACAAAGTGAGTTCCAGGACAGCCAGGGCTACACAGAGAAACCCTGTCTCAAAAACAAACAAACAAACAAACAAACAAAACCAAAAAAAAAAAAAAAAGAAGCAGCCATACTCAGGGCATTTGGAGTGCAAAGAGGTCTGGGAGCACAAGAGAGCTGGTCTTCCAGGAGTGCTTACATACTTGTGTGCACAGAGAGAACAGGAATCCCAGGAGCACAGATACACAGACTTGTAGGACAGATAAGCCACAGTCAGAGACAGCAAGACCAGCTAACACCAGGGATAACTAGATGGCAGAAGGCAAACGCAAGATCACTACCAACAGAAACCAAGGCAACATGGCACCATCCAAACCCAGTTCTCCCACAACAGCAAACCCTGGATACCCCAACACACTGGAAAAGCATGAGCTGGATTTAAAATCACATCTCTTGATGCTGATATAGGACTTCAAGAAGGACATAAATAACTCCCTTAAAGAAATATGGGTCAACAGGTACAAGCCCTTAAAGAGGAAACACAAAAATCCCTTAAAGAATTTCAGGAAAACACAAACAAACAAGTGAATGAACTGAACAAAACTATCCAGGACCTATAAATAGAAGTAGAAACAATAAAGAAATCACAAAGTGAGACATCTTGGGAGATAGAAAACCTTGGAAAGAGTTCAGGAGTCATAGATGCAAGCATCAACAACAGAATACAAGAGACAGAAGAAAGAATATCAGTGCTGAAGATACCATAGAAAACATTGACTCAATAGTCAAAAAATGCAAAACACAAAAAGCTTGTAACCCAAAACATCCAGGAAATCTAGGACACAATGAGAAGACCAAACCTAAGGGTTATAGATATAGAAGAGAGTGAAGATTTACAAATTAAAGGGCCAGTAAATATCTTCAACAAAATTATAGAAGAAAACTTCCCTAACCTAAGGAAAGAGATGCTCATAAATATATAAGAAGCCTACAGAACTCCAAGCAGACTGAACCAGAACAGAAATTCTTCCCATCATGTAATAATCAAAATACCAAATGCACTAAACAAAGAAAGAATATTAAAAGCAGTAAGGGAAAAATGTAACATATAAAAGTAAGGGAAAAAGTAACATATAAAGGCAGACTTATCAGAACTACAGCAGACTTTTCACCAGAAGCTATGAAAGCTATAAGATCCTGGGCAGATGTCATATAGACCCCAAGAGAACATAAATGTCAGCCCAGGCTATTATACCCAGCAAAACTCTCAATCACTATAGACGGAAAAAATAAGACATTCCATTACACAATATCTTTCCACAATGGCAGCTCTACAAAGGATGATGGGTAGAAAATACCAACACAAGGCAGGAAACTACACCCTAGAAAAAGCAATAAAGTAATCTTCTTTCAACAAACTGAAAAGAAGATAGCCACACAAACAGAATTCCACAGTTAACAATAAAAATAAGAGGAAGCAACACTTTTCCTTAATATCTAATAACATCAGTGGTCTCAATTCCCCAATAAAAAGACATAGACTAACAGACTGGATACGTAAACAGGACCCAACATTTTGCTGCATACAAGAAACCCATCTCAGTGACAAAGACAGTCACTACCTCAGAGTCAAATATTGGAAAACAATTTTCCAAGCAAATGGTCCCAAGAAACAAGCTGGAGTGGCCATTCTTATATCGGATAAAATCGACTTTCAACCAAAAGTTGTTAAAAAAGATAAGGAGGGATACTTCATACTGGTCAAAGAAAAAAAATCTACCAAGATGAACTCTCAATTCTGAATATCTATTCTCCAAATGCAAGGACACCCACTTTCATAAAAGAAACTTTACTAAAGCTCAAAGCACACATTGCACCCCACACAATAATAGTGGGAGACTTCAGCACCCCACTTTCAACAATGGACAAATCATGGAAACAGAAACAAATGGAGACAGTGAAACTAACTGAAGTTATGGACCAAATGAATCTAACAGATATTTATAGAAAATTCCATCCAAAAGCAAAATAATATACCTTCTTCTCAGCACCTCAACCTTCGATTGACCATACAACTGGTCACAAAACAAACCTCAACAGATACAGGAATATTGAAATAATTCCATGCACCATATCAGATCATTACGGCCAAAGGCTGGTCTTAAGTTCAAACAAAGCCAACAGAAAACACATATACACATGGATGTTGAACAATGTTCTACTCAATGATAGCTTTGTCAAGGAAGAAAGAAAGAAAGAAATTAAAGACTTTTTTAGAATTTAATGAAAATGAAGACACACCATACTAAAACTTATGGGACACAACAAAAGCAGTGCTAAGAGGAAAACTCATAGCTCTAAGTGCCCCAAAAAGAAATGAAGAGAGCTTATACTACCAGCTTGGCAACACACCTGAAAGTTCTAGAGCAAAAAGAAGCAAATATACCCAAGATGAGTAGATGGCAGGAAATAATCAAACTCAGGGCCGAAATCAACTAAATAGAAACAAAAGAACTATATAAGAAATCAACAAAACCAGGAGCTGGTTCTTTGAGAAAATCAATAAGATAGATGAACCTTTAGCCAGACTAACCAGAGGGTACAGAGGCACTTCCCAACTTAATAAAATCAGAAATGAAAAGGGAGACATAACAAATGGAAATTCAAAAAAAATCATCAGATCCTACTACAAGAGCTTATACTCAACACAACTGGAAAATCTGGATGAAATGGACAGTTTTCTAGACATATACCAGGTGACAATATTAAAACAGGATTAGATAAACCATCTAAATAGTCCCATGAGTCCTGAGGAAATAGAAGCAGTTGTTAATAGTCTCCCAACAAAGAAAAACCCAGGACCATCTTGGTTTAGTGGGGAATTCTATCAGATCTTCAAAGAAGAGCTAATACCGATACTCTTCAAACTATTCCACCAACTCAAGGAGCACTACCCAATTTACTCTATGAAGCCACAATAATGCTTATACCTAAACCAAACAAAGACCAAACTAGGAAAGAGAACTTGAGGCCAATTTCCCTTATGAACAGTGATGCAAGAATACTCAACAAAATTCTGGCCAAACAAATCCAAGAATGCACCAAAACAATAATTCACCATAAACAAGTAGGCTTCATCCCAGGGATGCAGGGATGGTTCAATATACCGAAAACTATCAGTGTAATCCACTACATAAAGAAACTCAAAGAAAAAAACCGCATGGTCATTTCATTAGATGCTGAAAAAGCTTTTGACAAAATTCAGCATCCCTTCTTGATAAAAGTCTTGGCAAGATCAGGAATTCAAGGCCTATACCTAAACATAGTGAAAGCAATATACTGCAAACAAGTTGCCAACATTCAACTAAATGGAGAGAAACTTGAAGCAATCCCACTAAAATCAGGGAACAGACAAGGCTGCCCACTCTCTCCCTATCTATTCAATATAGTACTTGAAGTTCTAGCTAGAGCAATTAGACAACAAAAGGAGGTCAAAGGGATATAAATTGGAAAGGAAGAAGTCAAACTATCACTATTTGTAGATGATATGATAATATACTTAAGCAACCCAAAAATTCCACCAGAGAACTCCTACAGCTGATAAACAACTTCAGCAAAGTGGCTGGGTAGAAAATTGACTCAAACAATCAGTAGCCTTCCTCTACTCAAAGGATAAACAAGCTGAGAAAGAAATTAGAGAAATGACACCCTTCACAATAGTCACATAATATTACATACCTTGGTGTGACTCTAACCAAACAAGTGAAAGATCTGTATGAGAAAAACTTCAAGTCTGTGAAGAAAGAAATTGAAGAAGATCTCTGTTGTCCCCCAGACCATGTCAGTTCAGCATAGAGAGGTCATCTTGTGTATTGTATGGATACTTCACCTGTCAATTAAAAAATCTATGGCCTATAGCTTATGCAGGAAATAGAGGTAGGATATCAGAAGGAGAAAGAATTCTGGAAGAGAAGGAGGTGGGGAGAGGAGCCCAAAAGGAGATGAGGAGATGGTTGTGTGAAACCTGAGTACAGGTAACTAGCCAAGGGACAAAATGTAGGTGAAAATAAATGGGTACCTTTAGTTATGATCTAGTCAGAGAAGAGCCTAGCTATACCGACAAGGTATTTGTAAATATAATTTTAGTCTAAGTCTTCTTTCTGGGAGCATGGGGCTGGGCTCAGAACCTGGACTTCAGCAGTTCAACCTTATACAGTTTAAGCTTCTGACTTTTATTTTGTCTTTAATGTGGAAGAGAAAATGTGAAATGTGTAAGCATTCACATTTTTTATAATATTTATTTATTTATTTATTTATTTATTTATTTATTTATTTATTTAATGTGAGTACATAAATAGCTGTTTTCAGACACACCAGAAGAGGGCACCAGATCCCAGTACAGATGGTTGTGAGACACCATGTGGTTACTGGGAATTGAACTCAGGACCTCTGGAAGAACAGCCCTTGCTCTTAACCGCTGAGCCATCTCTTCAGCCCAAGGATTCACATTTTAATCATGGAAACACAAATTAATAACCCCCCCCCCACACACACACACAAATGAGACCTCTGAGCTAGCCAAACCTTTACAGACGTTTCCTTGGGCTTGAGAAGCAACAGAAAGTCTTGGTTGGGGTGGATTATGTAGTGCAAATTGTCCAAGAATTTGGGATTAGAATACAGCATTAGCTCCTAAGTACACTCATGGGGAGCCAGAAACGTCTTTTGCCCAGGAGCCTACAGAAGCTCTTTGCTTGTAGACAGATGATGTATTCAAGAATGGTCACAGAAGCAAGGTTCAAACTCATGCATAAGTGCTGACAACCCACTTCTTGGGCTAAAAATATAGACAAATAAACCATGATATAGCCTTATGAAGAAACAACATGGACCATAAAGATGTATGAACCGCTGCTGCTCATGTAGGCACAGGGAAGCCTTTGAGCCACATATTAAGTCAAAGAAAAATAACATGTCTGTCTTAGTTAGGGTTTTACTGCTGTGAACAGACATCATGACCAATGCAAGTTCTATAAAAGACAACATTTAATTGGAGCTTGCTTACAGGCTCAGAGGTTCAGTCCATTGTCATCAAGGCAGAAACATGGTAGCATCCAGGCAGAAATAGTGCAGGAGGAGCTGAGGGTTCTACATCTTCATCTGAAGGCTGCTGGTGGAAGCCTGGCAACTAAGGTGAGGGTCTTAAGGCCACACCCACAGTGACACACCTACTCCAACCTGGCCACCCCTCCTAATAGAGTCACTTCCTGGGCCAATCATATCCAAACCATCACAATGTCATAGCATAAGATATTCAAGTTTTAAAACTTTATAATTTATTTATACTTTTTTACATCATGATCTGGACAGTGAGTGGGCAGGGTAGGTTTGGAAAAGGTGAGGAAGACCTTCACCTTAATTGCAAAATTTAAGGGAGTGCCCTCAGTTCTTGAGATAAACTGTCTGTTGATGTTGTACTTAAAAATATGAAATAGGCAGATGATAGCCCTCGGGTCAGTTCCTGTCATCGTATGTACATCACGGCTTGAGGCTAGACTGAGACAAATGCTCCTGCGATGTGAAAGTGGGCACAGGACCAGCTCCTGTTTTTATTGAAGAGTGTCATATTTCCTTTGTCATAGTTAGCTTTGCTTTTTAAAACACAGCATTAAAGTACAGGCTGTCTTGATTATGGGCCTTGGGTGTTCTTAAGCATCATAACTTGCAAAAGTCTTATATGCAGATATTTTTAATGAAGGCTCAAAACTGAATCAAAGATAAAACATAAAGGAGAAAAAGAGGGTTTCATGTGGGAGAGGAGGCTGATGACGGAGAGCAAGGAGAGAGGAGGGGCCAGCCGGCTGAGGGGGGCACTTCTCCAAGGGTGAGGTTTGCAAGGCTGTTGGGTCAAGGCAGCGCCTGTTAAAACTAGCTAAACTTCCCTGTTAAGCCTGCCCCCTTTCAGTCACCTAGTCCCTGCTTTCAGCAATCTTGCCTAAGAATAGCTCAGCTGTAAGAAGAAAACACGTTGTGCATTCATGTGCACGAAACATAAATTGCAAGGTAAAATTATGAAAAGCTGTGTTTTTGAGCTATCAAGGCTTTGGATTTTGCTCTTTTGCACTTGGAGTTGTCAACATAGCATATTAAGCGATGGGTGAGACCACTCGGTCACTACCTGCCCTTGCTGACCAGCATATTCCGTGTGTGTGTGTGTGTGTGTGTGTGTGTGTGTGTGTGTGTGTTTGCATGGGTGCGTATATATATCTATGGGTCTGTGCATGCCTGTTTGTGTGCATATATGTGTCTCTGTGTGTGCATGTGTGTGTGGGTATTTGTATGGATACATGTGTGTCCATGAGTGTGTATATAACTGCATGTGTGTATGCCTATGGGTCTATTCATGCCTGCTTGTGTGCACATATGTGTCTGTGAATGTGCATGTGTGTCTCTGTGTGTGCATGTGTGTTCATGTATATGCATTTGTGCATGCATGTATGTCTGTGTGTATGTGTGAGTGTGCATGTGAGTGTGCATGTGAGTGTGCATGTGTGTGCATATGCATGTGTATCTGTGTGTGAGTGTGCAGATGTAAGTGTGCATGTGTATGCATGTGGGTACGTATGTCTCTGTGTGAGTGTGCATGCATATGTGTGTGCATGTGTGTGTGTGAGTGCATGTGTATGCATCTGTGTGCACATGTGCACGTGTATGTGTGTGTATGTGTGTGTGTGTTTATGAGCTCAGGTGCATGCATGCTATGGCACATGTGTAGAGGTCAGATACCTCTGGTGTCAGTTCTTGCTTTCCACATTGTTTGAGATGGTCTCTTATTGATCCCTGCTGTGTACATTAGAATAGCCGACTGCTGGCCTCCAGAAATTCTCTTGTCATTGCTTCTTACCTCCCCACAAGAGTGCTGGGAATACAGATGCACACTATGCATTGGGTTTTTATGTGGGTTCTGGGGAATCTGAACTCAGGTTTGTCTGTATAAGAGCCATAATCATATGAATCAGAGACATGAAGAAGGAACTTGTTGCCTATTACCCAGTAGCTCCATAACAACATATGGTTGTCAGACAAGGCTCAAAGGGCAGACAAGCCCAACAACCTGGAAGTGACATCTGACCAGGCTTTTCTTTTTTTGCATATTCCAATCACCCCAGACAATACAAAAACAAAACAAAACAAAACAAAAACACAAACAAAATAGGAGCTTCTAGGTTGTCTGTGTCACATTTGTTGTTCCTAACAGGATTTAAGATCAGTTTAGATATGATGATGACCATCAGTGTCTTCTCTGCTGTATGGGAGAGATGCTCTAATTATTAATTATTTAATTGTTGTGTAATAACATTATGTAATTATTTTAATATTTAATAATAACAACATAGTTATTTCATAATTAATTCTTAGGAATTCTCGATAAGTGAAGTAGGAGTCACAGGAACGCAGCAGAATTAACTAGCATGTGTTGCCCCTCCCTGCCCACCCTTTCCTCTTTCCTGACTGCTCTCTTCCTTTATTTTTCCTCCTTCACTTCCTTCTTTTAAAAAAAGATATATTTTTATTCTTATGTACATGAGTGTTTTCCTTGCATATATGTTTGTACACCACTTGAAAGCTGAAGGGATTCTGGTCAGCTCAAGCATGGCACACAGCTCTGGCTTGCCTTGCCCTTCTCCTGGATTCCCTCTGCCTTGCCGAAAACCATTAGAATACATTCCTTAAGCTGGCAACCATGGTCTGACCCCTTATTTGGTCACTTCCTCCTCCTGAGGCTGACTACCAAAGTCCAGCTACCAAACTACCGAAGTCCACCAATCAAAAGTCCCTTTTGGTTCACCTAATTAACATGCCCAATTAAAATTAAGCCCCCCATCCTAATATGGAGTGTCTCATTTTACCTTTATGAACCATCGTTTGTTTATGGGCCACATCTGTTTCTTCTCTATCCAGAAACCGTCCTTTTCCTCTGATATAAATACCCCTCGCTCCTTTTCCCTACCGCCTTTCTTCCTTCTCCCTTCCCCTTCTTCCTCTTCCTCCATCTCCTGTCCCTCTGGGGAAAATAAATCTCTTTTGTATTGAGAATATGCTCTTGGGGTGTCTTGAGCAGACTTTCAAGGTTCCCTACTCATGCCTGGTGCCCATAGAGGCCCAAGACATGCATAAAGATGGTTGTGAGCCACCAATGTGGCTGCTGGGTATTAAATCTGGGTCCTCTGCATGATCAGCTAGTGGGTTTTTTTTGTTTGTTTTTGTTTTTGTTTTGTTTTGTTTCTCTGAGACAGGGTTTCTCTGAGACAGGGTTTCTTTGTATAGCCCTGGCTGTCATGGAACTCCATTTGTAGACCAGGCTGGCCTTGAACTCAGAGATCTGCCTGCCTCTGTCTTATGAGTGCTGGGATTAAAGGCATGTACCACCATGCCCAGCCATCAGTCAGTTTCATAACTATGAAGCTCTCTCTCCACTTCACCCATCTCCTCTTTGGGGCAAGAGGTTCACTATGAAGCCCAATGTGGCTTCAAGCCCCGCCAGTTCTCCTGTGCTGGCCTCCTAAGTGCTGGGATTACAGGTGTGACTCACAGCACAGCAGGTCTTTCTGGGAAGCACTTTCTGGTCATGAACTGATGTTTCACAAAAATGATAGAGTGTGAGTTAAAGGAAGGCAGGCAAAGGATAAAACTTCACAATTTAATTTAATGGTTGCAGAATGTAATCCTGTTTATTTATTTTTTTTAATTAGTAAGAACACCTCACATTTCCACAGGATTATGTCTAGGTATTCCTTAGTGTCAGTCCTGGTTGTCCCTTTGCTTTCGGAGTGCTAAGAGTTAAATCCTGCATGAATGCATTTTGGAAAAGAACCAGGCTTAGTGTTTCCCTAGTTTTTATCAAAAAATGTTGATTTACATAATCATCTGTCCTTGATATCAAGTCTACAAAAATAACCATGGATCTGTCCTTAAATACATTGATCTTCTATTATATTTTTCAGAGATTTCAGAGTGCTCCCTACATTACTGTGATATACACCATCACGGTGCGTTATTTTATTTTAGCATCTGGCTCTCTGCTGTTTCACTTCTGCTTTTTCTGTCTGTACCGAGTGAACTAAATCTGCGTGGTGTTTCTGTGTGTGTGCAAGTAGTGTATATATTTGCTATTTGGGTCAGGTTTGTTCTCAGCGTTATGGGAATTCTTTAAATAAATGCGAAGCTTTCCTATTTATTTTGAAGAAGCTTCAAAGTTTCAAATTAATGCTCTGTCTCTTAACGAAAGGTGTAATTTCAGACAAGTTGTTTTACTTATGTTTAAATTTATTTGGCAAAAATTATATATTCAAAGTTCTGTGCCAAAGGGATGCATGTGCCACGGAGATAAAGTATTTGCGGAGTATGCTCCAGGCCCTGGGTCCTATCTCCAATGCTGCAAAAGGCGTCCCATATTCAACATTATCTCTTCTCCCCTCCTGTCCCTTCCTCTGCTCCCCCTGTTCTCTCCTCCCCCCTTCTCTGTTCCCTCTGCTCTTTTTTCCTTTCTTTGAAACAGGGTCTCATGTAGCCTAGTAATTCCTTGAACTTGCTAAGTAGTAAGACTACCCTTAAATTTGTGATCCTCCCAGTTTGCCTCTCGGGGGGCCGGGGGGAACATGCCCCCCAACATCTGATGGGTGTTACATTTTCCAGTATTTCTGTATTCCAATCTTTTCTGTATTTAAATTTCCTTCTACTTTATGAGATCTTATCCTGATGTCTGAGGTGTGAAGCCCTCCTCAACTACTCAGAGGAGTTCAGCATTCCAGATAGGGACTAGCGCTGCTACTCCAACCCTCTCTGGTATGAGTGCCCCGTTTGACCTGTGTCTTTTCTGATTTCTTGCCACTTCTCCAGTTAAAGAGGGAGGCCAGGCCTTGTCCAATCCTCATGGTTTGAGATTTTTATGAAGATTATGCATATTTAAAGTTATAGGTCAACTGAGATAAAGGAGAAATTCTTCAACTTATTCTACTTATAAATTAAAATGTATTTTTTATTTTCTGGTTCAGAAATCTAGTAATCTAAGGGGAAGAAAGAAAACAAGAGTATGCTCTGTTCATTGAGTTCTTTCTGAATGCCGATGGGGTGTCTGAGATTGTCTGGGACAGTAGAATTGCCTTTATTTGGAAAGAGTTGTTGGTGTTTTTACTGGTTTTCCAACTCAGTCCATGGACGGTTTCAGGAGGACCCCTGGTGCCTGCTCATTGTGGGGCTAGTGGACAAGGAAATGGCCCAATACGGCCCAGAGGGTTAGAGTCAGATTTGGCCGAGTGCCTTTCTGTGTGTTTTCCAGACTGCATAGAAGCCTTTCCTTCATGGTTCTGTCTTCATGCATCTACCAGATTCCTTTCTCAGTAACTGCCAATGCTGTAAGAGGCTCTCTGCCCACAGCATCTTATAAGCCATCTCAACAGAACACTTGCATGGAATACAGGGTAGTTAAATGCATCCTCGAGTTGCTGTTTTTAACTGAGAGCCATCTCTGCTTTTAGGAAGTCCGGGACTGCTACCAATTCATCACCCACGTGTACTGGTAATGGCTGGCAAAGCATGGAGTCGGGGGCAGGCAGTTTATGCTATATTCTTATTTCATCTCTCATCTGAAACCTACAAGCAGATGTCTTCTACATGAACACCAACTTAGTCGCCAAGAGCATCTTGGAAAGGGAAAGCCAAGATATTTCCCATAATCCTTTGTCTTCCAATATTTTCATACCTAGAAGTAAGTAGAAAAATGAAGTCCCGGGTGCTGGCCTGCTGTCTGTTCTGCGGCCTCTTGTTGGTGCTACTGGAGGCCTTCAGAACACAGGGCAATGTCCTCATTACCTCTGCCCTGCCCATTCTAAGTCGTTTCATGCTCATGAGATCTACCTTCAGGTGAGTAGATATTCAAAGCATTCCTCCCACGTATAAAGCTAACCACTCAGCGTCCCATTGCATGCCTGCTAAACCGAAGGGTTTTGTCAAATACTCCAGACTTATAAAAGTGACACCAAATTTTCCTTTGGATTTAGACACATAAATAACTATATTTTATACATTATCATATGTTTTATACTAATTATATACAATATATCATCATATGTCACAATATATATTAACTTCCTTTAAGTCTAGAGACATCTAGAGAACTTATGACTTTTTTTATATTTAGACTATTTCCCAGATAACTCCTGTTTCATCATCTGGCTGTTTCTTCTTACCTCCTACTATCTACCAAGTTCTAGGTGGTGCTGAATTCAATAAGTCAGGAGCAACATTTTCAGAAGCTCCGAATTTGACCGAAGCCTCGGAACTGCAGCAGAAAGAGGAAAGGTGTTAAGATTTCAGCGGTTTCCTAGAGGCACATGAGAGGAAGGATACTTGGGCAGGGAAGTCTTCTGGCTGAGGTTTAAAACAATGCTACCACCAGGAGCATGCAGGAGGAGGACCTGGGTCAGAGGTTGTCAACCTGTGGGTCGTGACCCCAGAATCACATCTCAGATATCCTGCATCTAAGATATTTATATTATGATTCATAACAGTAGCAAAAAGACATTTATAAAGTAGCCACGAAATAATTTTATGGGCCGGGAGTTACCACAGCACGAGGAAGCTGTATTCGAGGGGTATGGTGTTAGGAAGGCTGAGAACCACTGATACAGGTGGTTTAACACTTAATGGGGCATACACCTGACTTTACTCAACAAAATTTGCAGGGGCTATTTAATTTCTAATACTTGTGAACCGAATCAGAATCCTTTTAAATTCCTAGGTGATGAAACAAATTTTCCCAGAATGATAGTATTTGATATTGGTGCTAAAAGTAGTTATTAATACTCAGGGAAGGCCTGGGTGGAGGTCAGTGGGCTGAGTACTTACCTAGGAAGCACAAAGGCCTGGGCTCTCCCCCCCTCCCCCGCATAAACCAAGCATGGTAGGAAGAGTGTGTAATTCCAGAGAAGAGGTTGGAGAAGGAGGGACTTTGCTGGACCTTGTGGTCCTAACAATTAGGTTTGATTTTACTCCTTAGAAAATACTGACGCTTTATTTATTCATTTTGATTTTTAAATGGATTTCTAAGTTAACATGTAAAGTAGTGGATTCAATTGCAATATTCTTATACATATATATCATATATATCATTACGGTTTGTTCTTATTCCTTCCCCAAGCCCCACTTTGATCTCTTGCTTGTCTTTTTCCTGAGCACCCCCTCTCTGCTTTCATGTCATACATATCCAGGACTCTCTCCTGTTCCCCCCTTTTAGCCTTCTCCCTCTATGCATACAATCCCCTTTCTACTTTTATGTCCCCTCCCCACACATGTAAGTACATATTTAAATATGGATTCCACTGGAAAGAAAGCATGATATTTCTGAGTCAGATTTATATCCTTTAACACAATAATCTCCTGTTCAATCCATTTTCTTGAAAATGGCATGGTCTTGGTTGGTCTGTGCTCCAGATACTATCTGTGGAGATCTGTGGGGCTCTTGGCCTGTCTAGAGTGGCCAAGGAGTTACTCTCTCCAAAGGGCGGAGGGAAGTTGAATAGAGGCAGCCGCTGTTGTTCAGAGAGCTATAAGAGCTGGCCAAAGTGACCACCATAGGCTACTCAGTGGGGGCTTAGGCAGCTGAGAGCCAAGGTTGGGAAGAGACCTCAGTAGGCTCAAGTTGTTACCAGCAGTGAAAGCTTTGGGAGAAAACTCTCTTCCCCAAAAAGTATTATAATTCTTATATGGCAGAAGCTCTCAGATGATCTTTAATGAAGTAATTTTCACACACCCCCTTTACTCCTTCTGTCCAGGGTCTTTTATATATTTTGGAGTGGGTTGGAGTCTGACAACAGATACTTTCTATTGGCTTGGTCTGAGATTAGGGATGCCTCATCTGCATGTGGAGGGGCTTCGAGGCACTGCCACTACATGACTGATTGTCACGGTCCTCTCCATAGGGTACGGTGGTCACAGGAACCTGATCGGGAGTAGGTAAAATGACTACCACCCTCAGGTGTGAGGTGCTGGGGTTCTAAGCCTTCTCAACCTTACCAAGCTTCCGGGCATGCTTCATTTCCCCACAGATCTTGCTATTCTGTATAGTTGAATAAAATTCCATTGTGTTCATGTATCCTATTTTCCTTGTCAACTCATTTTTTTTATGCTCAATCACGGTAGTTCCATGTCTTGGATGTTGTGCAGCAGTTAGCATGGAGAAAGTATGTCTGTGGTGTGCTGACTTGGGATTGCTTGGTGATATACACAGGCGTGGTATGGCTGGGATGTGTGGTAGTCCTGATTTCAGTTTGTCTGATGAATCTCTGTATCGATTTCCATAGTAACTGGATCGCTTTATGTACCAATAGCACGGGGTGACAGCTCTCCATTCTCAGTATCCTTGTCAGCATGTTTTCTTCGTGACTGAGGTAGAGACAGACTCTCAAAGCAACTTGAATTTGCATTTCAGTGCTAGCTAAATGCGTTAATCACTTTTCTCCTCATTTTTAAAATTCGTTCTTTGAGAATTTTCTGCAATGCACTTGGTCATATTTACCTTTCCTCCAACTCTTCCTTAAGGCACCCCACTTCCTTACCCACCCGGGTTTGGGTCCTTGGCTTCAGTATTTACAGACACTAAGAGAGGTGATGTATTGGGGGATTGCTTCAAAAGTTTACTGGTAAAAATAATAAATGAATTCAAAGAGAAACCAGACACATAGATGGGCAAAATAAGGAAACTGACAGAATCTAGGAAAGAAAGCCAGCAACATACAGAATAAAGAAAAAGATGAGAAAATCACTCATGGATGATAAAGACAGCAATGTAGAAGTGGAAGTCACCAAAAAAAAAATTAAATAAATAAAAATTGAGGTACTGAGAAAAAGAAAGAAAGCAAAATTACAACATGAAGGAGAGGTGGGCATGAAGTCACACCCAAGGGGAGGATCTGTTGACAGTGGTAGCTTCTAGGAGAGGGAGTTTGTTTTCTTTAAGGATTTGACTCCTGGTAAGTTGACCTTGCTTCTGAGGATAGTCCCATGTCCCAAGACTATATACCCAGCACAAATTAGACTCAATGAGTTTTTGTGCAGGAGTGCATAGGTAGCTGGAGCTGCTGTACATTGTGTGGAGAAGCCACCGTGTCTTTAGAAGTCTGCATTTCTCAGCTCCCTTCATCCATCAGCTCTTAACTTTCTCATCCGTTATTCACAGTGCTCCCTGAGCCTTGATTGGAGGGAGGCTAGAGTCGATGGATGACTCATCCACAGCTGAGCACTCATAGTCACTTATACTTGGTTGGCACTTTGACCAGGTTTCTACGTTAACTCTTACCCATAGCATAAAGAAGTCTCTCTGATCACATTTTAGGGCAACACAAATCTATGGCTATATACACAGATATTTATTAACACAAGAATAGCAGGCTCCTTGCCAAGGCCTGTGTTCTCTAGGGTTATTGCACCAGGCATAAAAACCTTCCCATAGAGCAGGCCTTATATCCATTCAGAAAGTGGTTGGTAATCTCCATAACTGTCACATAGATGTGCGAGGGCTAATATCCAATGTATACAAAGAAATCAAGAAGTTAGACCCCAGAAAACCAAATAACCCTATCCAAAAATGGGGTACAGAGCTAAACAAAGACTTTTCACCTGAAGAAATTCGGATGGCTGAGAAACACCTTAAAAAATGTTCAACATCATTAGTCATTAGAGAAATGCAAATCAAAACAACCCTGAGATTTACCTCACACCTGTCAGAATGGCTAGGATTAAAAACTCAGAAGACATCAGGTGTTGGCGAGGATGTGGAGAAAGAGGAACACTCCTCCACTGCTGGTGGGACTGCAAGCTGGTAAAACCACTCTGGAAATAAGTCTGGTGGTTCCTCAGAAAACTGGACATGATACTTCCGGAGGATCCAGCCATACCACTCCTGGGAATATGCCCAGAAGACTCCCCAGCATGCAATAAGGATACATACTCCACGATGTTCATAGCAGCCTTATATATAATAGCCAGAAGCTGGAAAGAACCCAGATGTCCCTCAGTGGAGGAATGGATACAAAAAAATGTGGTATATATACACAATGGAATACTATTCAGCCATTAGAAACAATGAATTCATGAAATTCTTAGAGAAATGGATGGAGTTGGAGAACATCATTCTAAGTGAGGTAACCCAGTCTCAAAAGAATACCCATGGTATGCAGTCACTGATAAGTGGATATTAGCCTAGAATCTTGGGACACTAAAGACACAATTCACATACCAAATGATGTCTGACAAGAAGAAAGGAATGGACACTAATGCTGGAAAGGATCAAAGCATCAGAGTAGGGGAATACCAGAACAGGGAAGTGGGAAGGGGTGGATGAGGGAGCAGGGGGAGGGAAAAGGGCATGTGGGACCTTAGGGGGGTGGAGAAACAAAAAAGGGAAATGAAATGTAAATATAGAATATATCCAATTAAAAAAAGGAAAAAAAAGATGTGCCACTATTGCACTAGCAGGCACATCTTAGCAGATAGGTAGGGATGTGATGGTTAATCTTGATTGCTAACTTGACAGCATCTAGAATCAAGTAAGAGACAAGGCTCTGTGTGGATCTCTGGGAGTATTTCTAGAAAGTACTAACTTGAGTGAGAAGACCCTCCTACACAGTGGGAAGTGCCCTTCAACAGGTGACCAAGATACAAAGAGATCTCAGGAAAAAGCAGTGTTATCCGCTGTCTCAGTCGGTGTCTGATTGCTGTAAGAGACAACACCATGATGGCAACTTTTATATAGAAAAGCACTTAATTGAGACTTGTTTACAACTTCAGAGGTTTAGTTCATTACCATCATGGTGAGGAGCATGGGGCATGCAGGCAGACATGGTGCTGGAGAGGTCACTGAGATTCGATACCCAGATCTGCAGAAGGAGAGAGACACTGAGACTGCCTTGGGCTTTTAAAATTCCACCCCCAGTGACACACTTCCTCCAACAAGACTACACCTCCTAATCCCTCTCAAATAGTGCCACTCCCTGATCACTATGAGCCTATGGAGACCGTTCTTACTCAAACCACCACACGCATCCACATTTGCTTCTTGCTGGTGAATATGTCTAGTATTCATTGTTGCTGCTGCTATGGGCATCTTCCTCACCTGGCATCAGACTCCAACCTCTTCCACCTCTAATGTGTATTGAAGATCGGAGACTATCCAGGAATTTTCTAGTTTGGGATATTAAGGCATCTGATGACAAGGATTAAGCAGTTGCTAGGTTTTCAGATTGTTTAGCATGCAGGCAGCCATTGTTAAACTAGCTAGTCCCTCTCTTGCTAGCCAATGAAAAGGCACCATAATCCCCATTTGTCTACATTTAAGGACCCCATTTGTCTTAATTTAAGGGTCAAGCCTGATTTAAAAAAAAAGGCAGTAAGGCACCAGCTCCAGGAACAGACCATAAGTTTCAGAAACTAGGTCATAGGCACCAACTCCAGGGATAAACTACAAAGTCTAGAAGAAGATCATAAAACATCCTCTCAAAGAACATCCTGGGGCTAATCACAGAAATGAGGAAATTTCTGTGCTGGGCAGCCCTATCTCATCCTATGGTTAAATGTTTACAACATAGGAATGCAGACCACTGACCACTTGTGACCCCCCCTAACACCCACCAATGAAATTTTAGATTACCTAATCCTAAGAAGGCCTGCATGCCTTTGTCTGGGGTTGCCATTTTAAAAAATAGTTGACCCCTGTGTGCTGGTTGTTTCTGAAGAATAAATGCTCTATCTTTGCAGGCTGTCTGAGTCTGGGGTCTTCCTTCAGCGATTCTCAGACCCTTACACCAATCTAGTGAATCCTTTCTTCTACTATATAATCTTCTAATGGCTTCGTTCCCCTAGAGAACCCTGCCTAAAGTAGTAGAGTAAAAAGGAAAAATGAAACTACAAGGTTGGAGGGAGTTGAAGTCCTGGAGGAAGAGCTGCACTCTAGGGCCTTGAGAACTGGAAACTGCTGGTATGTATGGGGATGGGGGACAGTTGGACTTGCATTTTCTTTCCTATGATTTGTACTTGTGCTAAATCTGTATTGGGCAAGTGTCTTACAGCTGCTAAAGCTGCCCTTGCTTCAACAGCTCCTTTTCTCTGCACACAAAGGGCTTCTACACGCAGGGCAGATTCTTCAAACCTCCCCGGACTTCTCAATTCATACCCCTTGGGTGTCTAGTGTTCTGGCTCAGGTGTGTCTCCCAGTGCACTGACATCCTACGGGCAGTTGTTTTACTTACACTGAGGAAGTCTGCTCTTAGGCAGCAAGGCTGAGGCTATCTTTCTTGTGTCTGTAGTTTGGCCTGAGCCTCCTGCTGTCTGCACATCTTAGCCAGTCTGCCTCTGACTCTGCCATTTTCCACAGCTGACTTCCAGAGCTGACTCTCACCCAGAGGCTGTAGCAGCTTGAATGCAGGCTCCCTGACTTGTGGCTGTCTTCTGCTCTGAGGTCCTTATGGCAACTCAGTTTTACACAATGGCTTCCTTCTGAGGACGGCACTGGGCCACAGCCCTCTGAACCAGAGAACATAACAAGGTGGGAGTCATTTGTTAACCCATTGCCTATTCACTCTCTCCCAAACCTGCGGCTGAATCCGAGGCATACTGGAGCTGCTGGCTTGTCCTGTGTGCTCATCTCTTTTCACCAGAGACTTCCTGACTTACCTTTAGATGATGTGTCTTCTGCCTCTCCCATCAGAGATCTGTGTGGCTGCGATGTTCAGATCAGCTTCCTTTTATTATTTCCCACCATGTCTCTGTCTTCTTCTCTGGACTTCTCAGCTGCCCTATTCCTCCCTCTGTGAGTCTTGGAAGCTCTTCTCTGTCTGTGTTTGGGATTGACTTTACTATTTTTTTCTTTCACACTGAGTCATGTTTCAATATGTATATTCAATCTAGAAAGTAAGGACTTTGTTTATTCACTTTGAATGAATTGGCTAATTAGGCTGTGGATTGAATTCAGGACATGTAACATGCTAGTTCACTGTATTATATTTCTAGCTCTCAACTTTTGTTTTGATAGACCATATATATCATACATCATATACTATGTACTATATTATATATTATACATCATATACAATATATCATGTATTATATGTTACAGGGACAGCTTCTAAACCACCATCATAACTGGAAGTCCCTAAAACTGATGTTTAAAACTTTTAACAAATTGTAAACATAGAAGAAAATAATGTACTGAACCTTATTTACTAAAAAATCAACTTTTAAAATTATCAATATAGAGCCAAGCTCTTCTCACTTATATGTACTCCTTGAGAACATTTTAAGTAAGCCCTGGAAATTAGATAATTTGGTTAATTAATTTTATTGGAGAATTGAATCTCAAACCAACTGGGTAAGTGCCTTACCATTGAATTACATTCCCTGTCTTTGATATTTTTATCACTATTATTTGTTAGATAGTATCAATATAGAGCTCAGGACGACTCTCACAATAATCCTGCCTCTTGCTCTTGAGTATGCACTATATACAGTATACACTATATACACTATATATAGCTACTGTGTATGTAGTATATTGCATGTCACTATGCTCAGCTACGGGCTTTCTTTATAAATGAACCCATAACAGCATTATCATCGCATATAAGCCAATTTATAATTTATTAACATTATCACACAAACATTTACTTTGACCTGCTTACCTTCTTAAGTTTTATAACTGCTTTTTTAAAATTTTTTTTATTGGATATATTCTATATTTACAATTCATTTCCCTTTTTCTGGTTCCCCACTGCCCAAAGGTCCCACATGCCCTTTTCCCTCCCCTTGCTCCCTCATCCACCCCTTCCCACTTCCCTGTTCTGGTATTCCCCTACACTGATGCTTTGATCCTTTCCAGCACCAGTGTCTACTCCTTTCTTCTTGTCAGACATCATTTGGTATGTGAATTGTGTCTTTGGTGTCCCAGGATTCTAGGCTAATATCCACTTATCAGTGACTGCATACCATGGGTATTCTTTTGAGACTGGGTTACCTCACTTAGTATGATGTTCTCCAGCTCCATCCATTTCTCTAAGAATTTCATGAATTCATTGTTTCTAATGGCTGAATAGTACTTCATTGTGTATATATACCACATTTTTTTTGTATCCAATCCTCCGTTGAGGGACATCTGGGTTCCTTCCAGCTTCTGGCTATTATAAATAAGGCTGCTATGAACATAGTGGAGCATGTATCCTTATTGCATGCTGGGGAATCTTCTGGGTATATTCCCGGGAGTGGTATGGCTGGGTCCTCCGGAAGTATCATATCCAGTTTTCTGAGGAACCTCCAGACTGATTTCCAGAGTGGTTGTACCAGCTTGCAGTCCCACCAGCAGTGGAGGAGTATTCCTCTTTCTCAACATCCTCGCCAACACCTGATGTCTTCTGAGTTTTTAATCTTAGCCATTCTGACTAGTGTGAGGTGAAGTCTCAGGGTTGTTTTGATTTTCATTTCTCTAATGACTAATGATGCTGAACATTTTTTAAGGTGTTTCTCAGCCATCCAAATTTCTTCAGGTGAAAAGTCTCTGTTTAGCTCTGTACCCCATTTTTGGATAGGGTTATTTGGTTTTCTGGGGTCTAACCTCTTGAGTTCTTTGTATACATTGGATATTAGCCCTCTGTCAGATGTGGGGTTGGTGAAGATCTTTTCCCAATTTGTTGGTTGCCGATTTGTCCTTTTGACAGTGTCTTTTGCGTTACAGAGACTTTGTAATTCTATGAGGTCCCATTTGTCTATTCTTGCTCTTAGAGCATAAGCAATTGGTGTTCTGTTCAGGAATTTTCTCCCTGAGCCAATATCTTCAAGGGTCTTCCCCAGTTTCTTTTCTATTAGTTTTAGTGTGTCTGGTTTTATGTGGAGGTCCTTGATCCACTTGGAGTTGAGCTTAGTGCAAGGAGATAAGAGTGGATCAATTCTCATTCTTCTGCATGTTGACCTCCAGTTGAGCCAGCACCATTTGTTGAAAAGGCTATCTTTTTTCCACTGGATGTTTTCAGCTCCTTTGTTGAAGATCAATTGGCCATAGATGTGTGGGTTCAATTCTGGGTCTTCGATCCTATTCCATTGATCCGCCTCCCTGTCACTATACCAATACCATGCAGTTTTTAACACTACTGCTCTGTAGTATTGCTTGAGGTCCGGGATATTGATTCCCCCAGAAGTTCTTTTACTGTTGATGATAGTTTTAGCTATCCTGGGTTGTTTGTTATTCCAGATGAATTTGAGAATTGCTCTTTCTAACTCTATGAAGAACTGAGTTGGGATTTTGATGGGGATTGCATTGAATCTGTAGATTGCTTTTGGCAAGATTGCAATTTTAACTATATTAATCCTGCCAACTCATGAGCATGGAAGATTTTTCCATTTTCTGAGGTCTTCTTCAATTTCCTTCTTCAGAGACCTGAAATTTTTGTCATATAAATCTTTCACTTCTTTGGCTAGAGTCACACCAAGATACTTTGTGGCTATTGTGAAGGGTGTCATTTCCCTAATTTCTTTCTCGGCCTGCTTATCCTTTGTGTATAGGAAGGCTACTGATTTGCTTGAGTTGATTTTATAACCAGCCACTTTGCTGAAGTTGTTTATCAGCTGTAGGAGTTCTCTGGTGGAGTTTTTTGGGTCACTTAAGTGTACTATCATATCATCTGCGAATAGTGATAGTTTGACTTCTTCCTTTCCGATTTGTATCCCTTTGACTTCCCTCTGTTGTCGAATTGCTCTAGCTAGTACCTCAAGTACTATATTGAAGAGATATGGTGAGAGGGGGCAGCCTTGTCTAGTCCCTGATTTTAGTGGGATTGCTTCAAGTTTCTCTCCGTTTACCTTGATGTTGGCTATTGGTCTGCTGTAAATTGCTTTTACTATGTTTAGATATGGGTATAACTGCTTTTTGAAGTCCAAATAACATCCACAGTTTGCCATTGGACCAGAGCTCAGTAGTTACCTTTCATCAGATTCATATTTCTTTGTTGTCTTTTAGATGTAACCAGTTAGCTTGTTTTCAGTGTGATTAAGAATTATGATTTTAACATACTCTTTAAAGAATTCAATCCACTGCTCTTGGAGCTCAAAATCCCTATGCTGTCCAAGTGCAGCCCATGTGTGTTGGCTCCTGAGCACTTTTAGCATAGCCCTGATGGTCTTTAATTGCTTTCGTGCTGCTTTGGGTAGCAGATGTTTCAGTATGTCTTTCACATTCTCTGCCAGAATTAATTATTTTCTAGAGAGCTTTAAGAAGAAAATATTTAAGGATAAAAAATATGGACACCGGAGGAGCAAATTGATTCAGGACTGGCTGTTGACTCTGTATTATCAGTGGTTACAGTTAGGAAATGTGATTTGATTTTGGCCTTAAATATTCCCCCAAAGCTTCATTTCAAAGACTTGTTCACTAGATTATAATGCTCTTTGGAGATAGCTTAATTTGTAGGAGAGGTGGCCAGTGGCAGAAAGCTGTCATTGACAGTATATCTTTGAAGATGATATTGAGAGTTCAATCTCTTCCTCTCTGCTTCCCAGTCACCAAGATGAAAACTTTCCTCAATCACAGCAAGGTTCTTCATTGTCCCAGGCCCCAAACAATTGGCTAAGCAACCATGATCTGAAAGAAGAGCCCAGATTAACCTTCCTCTTGTTAAGTTGTTTAACTTAGGTATTATGTTGCAGGGACAGAAAGCTGACGGAAACAAGAAAAGTGGGATCATTGTTGTGACTCAACCTGAGAGTGGCTCAGAGTGGCAGGATCTTGGAAAAATGTGGAGCAGTAGATTATAAAAACCGTATCCTGTGGTAAATGGAGAAACTGGGCAATTCGGGCTACTTAGGAGACCAGGCTGCGGATAGGGCTGGGCACAGTAAGGAAATGCAATTGAGGCTTCAGATGGAAATGAGAATCCTGCTATATTCTGACAAATAATTGTGAGACTTTTGTGGGAGGCTGGGTTTAGCGGTGATGGGTGAGATTGGATGGCTGACTTGTTTGACACGCGGTGACGTGGGAGGGAGAGATGCCTCCCTCATCCCTTGCCAAGAGCTGGGCTTGCCCCTCACCGAGTGCAGCACTTGGGAGAGCAGGCTATGCCCTTCCCCTGGGTAGAACAGTAGAGTTGTCCCTGGTGGTGAGGACCTGGATCAGCTATCCTCGAATGCATGAGCGTGGAAGCGTTGGTGCTGCCCCAGGCTGACTGCAGCATTGGATGACCTTGCTGGGGCAGGGCTGGAGAGCCGTGGTGTGGGTGAGGTGCAGGAGAGCTGGTGAGCTGACCAGCTCACATACTTCTCAGGCCCTGACCCAGGCCTTTGAGTTGCCAGAGACCTCAAACCAGACCACTGGCTCGTTTCAATGAACATTCACAAGCAAAGAAGTGTGGACAAAAGGGTATGTTGTGTGACACACCGTGACACACTGCAGCTTCCCCAACAAGTTCTGGGGTGGAGTGGTTGGCAGGGTGGAGGTCCAGTGCGAAGGGATGGGGCAATGAGTGTGATTAGGAGGTATGATGTGAAATTCACAAAGACAATAAATAAATAAATAAATAAATAGATAGATAGATAGATAGATAGATAGATAGATAAAAAGACTATGTGGCTTTCAGGTTATGGCATGGGTATTATTAGCTGCTTGAACCAGATTTGCAGAGATAATGAGGAACAAAAAGCAAAATAAAAATAAAAACTAGCAATTAGTACATGAAAGGAATACACTGAAAGTTTAGCTAGGAAGCTGTGGCTGCTAAAGAGACTGGAGCCATAAGAAGTCCAAGTGTTTTGTACCGGGATAAAAGTAGAGATCCCTTGAAAGTGTCTTAACAATTGGTAAAGTCTAACATACGAAAGGTTCAATGGTGTAGAGGCTAAGCTGTTTAAGGCTTTGTTTTTGGGTGTATACCCAGGAGTGGTATTGCTGGGTCCTCAGGTAGTACTATGTCCAATTTTTCTGAGGAACCACCAAACTGATTTCCACAGTGGTCAGTCTGTCTAGGAGGACCTTACAATGACCTTGCTTCAGTCCCAAAACAGCTATGATGGCAAGCCTGAGCCATCCGACTTCTCATCGTCACTGTTTATAGATGATAACTACAAGAGTTATTGTGTTAGGGACACTTCACAAGATTTTAAGTGAAAACATGGGAAGCCCCGTAAGTATGGTTGGTTATGTAGCATGCAACAATGTTAGATTCTTGTAGGCATCCCCCAGAAGACAATGCATGAAGCTATAATAGAGAAACATTAGTTAAGACATTAAGACAACTAGAGGAGGTCCAAGAGGACTCGTAGACTAACGTGGACACAGTGATCAACCGAGGGAAGAAGTGAAGCAAAATTACAGTGATGCAGGCATACTATATCTGAGTTTTGTTGAAAAGGCAACTCCAGACATATCTGGAGTATATTGTCCCAAAGCCAAGTGGCAGAATTGAGTACCACCCTGTTTCTGACAGGGAATTAAACACACAATGGCCAAGTAAAAATATGGACTTGATTCAAGTCCATCAGAGCAACTTTAAAGGAAAAATTAGATTTAGGCTTTAATGAATGTGCAGAATTAGAATATTTCAGATATGAAGTCTAAGAATGTATGTCTGTCAGGATTATTCCAATGTTGAATTATGATCGAATGCCACTTGCATGAAATGAGAATGTAAGAAAATTGATTTCAGTGGATACAGAAGTGAGTGGCATGGCTCCTGTGCCCCAGCAGGCTGGTCAACATTTTCCAATTCCCTTGCTTGCTTTTGTTGGTTTAAACTGTAAAGAAACAATGGTTCAGAGTCTTCGGTCATCCTTACCACCTGAATCCCCTCTCTAGATGAGTCTCTTAAGACTGTGTTCACAAATTAAAGCTGAAAGCTAAGAGATATCTCCCATCCTGGCTTCATAGCTTGCTTTCTGTTTGAGATTGTTTCTGAGCTCTTGATGTTTGGCAGTTTTTCCAGCACATCCTAAATTAAATAAAAGAGTTGCTTCTAGCAGAGCATTGGAGTGAGTCCAGCTAAGAATCAATTCAACAACAAACAACTTAATTTATGTTGGTATAAAAAGCCCTAGTCTCTGAGTGTCTGTAATTAGGAAGACTCCAGGGGAGACTAAGGTGTGCTAAGATTCATGTTTCTCCTTCCCTCTCTTTGCCCACTGCACACCCACCCACCTGTTCTTTTCATAGACAGTCACAGCCAGAATACTCAGTAAGAAATTATTTGGTCTGTCACGTGGGCTTTTAGGCCTTTTGAGTGAATAACTACTGGGAAACTGTGATAATCTTAATGGATGAAGATGCTCTGAATAGTACTTGGGAAGTTAGAGGAACTTAAGAAGAGGTCTTTATTCAGAATGCTCATAAACTTCCATATTTTAAAGCTGTAAGGTGGACTCAGCGTGTGCATGTGCGTGCATACGTGTGTGTGTGTGTGTGTGTGTGTGTGTGTGTGTGGTGTCTGCTTTCTCTTGTCTTTGCCTGTCTCCCTTCCTGAGTTAGTCAGGGTTAGCTTTAGCTATGAATGACACAAACCCCTACACACTAATGATTAAAACAGCACAGTCATTGATTTTTCAGAAAGATAGTCCAGAGATTGGTATGACAAGGCTACCATTATCCTGTGGCCTTGCCATGGTCAAAATGTGAGCATTCTCTTGTGGTTCCTGCAGTCATCAAGGTCCATAATCTGGCCAGCAAAAAGACTCACTCCTCCTGGAAATTAATCATTAGTCAGAAATAACTTGTATTTGCTTCTCGTGAAGGACGAACGTTTTTATTGCTAGAAGCCACAAGATTAGCCAAAATCTGGGATCTTATAAAGGGATTATTGAAGACTAGATTATGCAGGGGGGGGGTCCCTGTTTTGAACCCACTCCCTTATAAGATACCATTGTTACGTGTTTGTTGTTATTTTTGCTTGCTTTCTTGTTTTTTCTTGATTTAGCCTTTAAGAAATAATCCTATATGAATTCTATATTATCTGCATGTTGACACATGGTTCTGTTCTGCTAGATGACTAGAACTCTGCAAATCACATTCCACTATTTCTTGCTTGATCTTTTTATCTGCAGGAAATGTGTTAAGGAAATTATTCCAGAACTGTGAGTGTAGATTTAACATATTTTTTTTTAAACAGGTTCAGAGTTTCCCACTAGATGT
This sequence comes from Apodemus agrarius, assembly GCA_964023405.1. Lineage (NCBI taxonomy): Eukaryota > Metazoa > Chordata > Mammalia > Rodentia > Muridae > Apodemus > Apodemus agrarius. The sequence continues at coordinate 159,874,206 of OZ030005.1, read as the reverse complement.
TCATGGCTCAAGTCCTACGTAGTGACACTTCATTATGCATTGTGTTATGAATACATGACAACAGTCATCATTCTAAGTCTGCACATGTGTAAATTCATAGGAATTTTTTAGATGAAATTTCTAGGTATAAATTTTGATAATTGTTATCAAATTTCTCCCAGTGTGTTCCACATTATACCTCCTCTACCTTATATGACAGTGCCTGTGTTTGAGCATTCCCTTCTCCCAGTGAGCTATAAAGAAGCCTCCATTGGGCTTTTCTGGTAGGTGAAACATGCATATTCCCTCCGCCCCACTTTACCATCTCACTCACTGTAACAGCTGCCTGTGCTTCCTCTTCCGTGAATTATGTTGTTATTTATCTTTTCAATAGAATGTATGTTTGCTCATTAGCTTGATGTCTTTATATATGCAAAATTTATCATCTTTTGTCATATATGCTACAAGCATTTTTTTTCCATGTTTGTCACTTAATTTACTATGGGATGTTTTCCCATCCTCAGATACAGAATTTGCATGTCTCAAATAGCTCATTGATCACTTTAACATCTCCAGAGTTTGTTTTTCTTGCTTAGAAAGGGTTTGCTTACTCCAATATTAAATATGAAAACCCATATTTTCTTTTAGTAGATTTGTATGCTCAGGTTTTAGGCTCAATTCTTTTATATGTCTGGAATTAATTTTGTTATCAGAATGAAGAAGGATTCCAATTCTGCTTTTCTGCCAGACAGCTAGTCACTTGTGCGACCATCAGTTATTGAATAGCCTGTCTTTTTTACTCTGAATTAAAATGTCACCTTTATCATACTCTGAATTCCCATATGTATCTTTACCTATTTCTAGATTCCTCATTCTGAACTATTCACACACACACACACACACACACACACACACACACATATATATATATATATATATATATGTGTGTGTGTGTGTGTGTGTGTGAATATATACCCATATACTACATATCTACATATAGATAATTTATCCTACTATTAATAAGATTTTCATTTAATTAATTATAAATTTTATTAATAAAATTTGGATGAATTTTATCCTCTATTCTGGATTGTTCTTTCAAAACAAAAAACAAAACAACCAACCAAACAAACAAAAACCAAAAACATTTCAGAATCTATTGAGTGCAAAAGTTCTGGTGCCATTAATGAAGTAGAACCTTTATAACATTAAATCTTTGATTTCAAGTAGTACTAGAAATATTTTTTCATATAAATTCTATCCAGTTTATTGTTAGGTGTGCACTTTATTAAAGTTAAGTGGTTTTTAGTACAGGAAAAGTATTTTTCATCTTTTTTGCTAATTGTTCTTACTTTTAAGTGAGTTTTTCAGTGCCTATTCCTGAGTTTCCAGAGGTGCAATCATATCTACTATAATCATATAAATAATAATAGTTCAGACTTGCCATTATTTTTATTAATCTTATTTTACTTAATGTATAGTTATACTAATAGTAATCCCAAAATAAAATAAGAAGAAAGATATTCCTCTTTCTCTGAATAAACCCAACCTTGAAGCCAAATCTCTACAAGAGTTATCTCAGCACAGCACTGAGTTACTATGAGCAGACTGACCTGGCCTGGCCAGTGTCAACTGTAAAGTTGGCGGGATCTAGGATCACCTGGAGCAGATCTCTTGGGCACGCCTGTAGATTGATTATTTTGATGATGTTAACTGAGGTGATCAAGCTAGAGCTGTCCACTGTGGGTGGTGCCATTGCCCTGGATGGGCTCCTGACTCTGTATGCCGTGTGAACGGCTGCTTGAAGCTTCCGATTCCTTGCTTTCCCCACCACGGTGAGCTTTACTCTTAAACTGTGAGCCAGAATTAGTACTTTTCCCTTAGGCTGTGCTAGAGCATTTTATCACAACAGAAGGAGGAACTAAAGCAGGACTTCCTTGTCATCTGCCTCTGTATCCCTTGCCATCCACCATGCTGGATCCCAGGTGAAAACTCTTAGGGCTTAATGCTCAGGGCTTGGAAAATGCCTCACTGTTCCTGCTAACGTTTTATTTTACTGAATCAGAAAAATCAGAACCCAATAAAGCTGATAAAATGGTTTGCCCAAAGTAAGCAAAGGAACACCAGAAACACCATATGTTAGGTAAGAACACTGACCCATGAGAAGTGAGTGAACTCAGTCTGTGCTTGTGGACTGCTGTTTGTATTTTCTGCTCCCTCAAGAGGGGCGCACACGCTCAGGTGGGGTCAGGTGAAATCTTAACTGGTCAGACAAAGCTAGAGTCTGTGAAAGGAGCCATAGGTAGCCAGGGAATGTAATCAAGTCATGTGGGGTACCTTTGCCCAATCTAGGTATGCAGTTTGTATTTATATCCATTGAATTTTGTGTTCTTTGCGTGGGCATTTTGGGGCTGGAGATTTACCGTTACAAATCTGGCTGGTATATTACACGTCTCTAGTGTTATTTCATGGGGCTAAGGGGATTTGAGGAAGTGGCAGTTGGCTTTCTGCAGGCTAGCCACAGGGTGTGGATGACCTGGGAAGTGCAAGCAGGCTAGCAGCAAGAACTCTGAGGCAGGGGCATAGCCGGATTTAGTGTGGATCGTGAATTATTTTTTAAAACTACACACTATATATACTGGTTTTCACTTCTTAATTATTTACAGATTAAGACTATAATAGTATGCATACATTTACAGATGAGAAGGATAGGGCACAAGGCAGTAAACTAGGTTACAGGCAAAACCTTCGCCCAGCCCCTTCTTTTTACCCGACCAGTGAACTACAAGAATATCTCCTTTGTTTTAAATGTTTGAAAACCATTGCTAGAGCAATATTCCATGATGTAAGGAAATCATATGAAATTCAAATTTCAATATCCATGCGGTTTTGCCAGGTTATGTCCATGCTCATTCATGTATTCCCTGTATCTGAGCGTGTACTAACGGCAAAGTTAAGTATGGTGATAGAGTCCATAACCCCAGACGCTAAAGTGCTGGCATCCCTGGCCTAGGACAGTGGTTCCTGATGTTGTGAAAGCTTGGGGGTAGCCGAGGCTTCTTCATTTAATTTAGTACCCCCTGTTCATTCTTTTGTCCATTAAGCCAGGAAATTTAGAAAACCACTAGGAGCCATATAAGATGCTGAGTATCTCAGTAGCTGGAGATGAGGAGTGAATGAGGAATGGCAGCAATCAGGATTATCTGGTGCCAGGGGTGGGGTGGGGTGGGGTGGAGTGGGGTGGGAGGGAGGGCATGAAGCTTCCATCTTTTATGAGACATGGAAACAGGAGCAAGCAGAGCTACAGAAGGCAGTCGGGGACAGCCCAGCACCTTCACAGAACCAAGGGAGTAGCAGCCCCAAGAAACCACTCAAAACAGTCGTGAAGATTGTCACTCATTGCCTGCGGGACCGGGCAGATGTGCCTTAATGTCCTGGCGCTTCCGCTTCTTCCTTGACAATGGAGTCTAGTAACTATTTACCCAAAAGATGGGTTGTTGTGAGGCCAATTAAAATTAAAACCTTGAGTTTAAAATAAAGACCTTGAGTTAGATCTCAAGGTCTCAAGGGTTGAAACCAAAGACAACAGCATAATCTCTTATCAAGAATTTAAGGGAAAAGAATCAATCTCGAAAGCTCCGCAGCTTGGGGTGTGCTCCACATACAAATTGTGCCGTTACACATTAAGCTAGAGTACAAAGAGAGGACAAAGAGTGAATGACTCCACTTCTCTTTTTTCTTTTTTTCTCGACAGGGACTTTCAATGTAGCTCAGGCTAGCTTAGAAGTCCTAGTCCTCCCACCACCACGTCCTGGATCCTCAGATACACCACCACACTTGGCTTTAGTATATAGAATAATTATCATTGCAAAGACATAAGGCAGAATAGGGGTTCTCAGGGACAGAGGATAGGGAGAATGCAGACTCTTGGCTTATGGTACCAATTTTAACGTAGAGTTTATATTGGGGATGAGGCAAAAGTTCTGGAAATAGATACCGGCGATGATTACATAAGATCACAAGTGTTATTTAATGCTATTCAATTTTACATCGACAGTGGTTATAGTGGTAAGTTTATTTCCTGAATATTTCATGATAGTTAATAAAAGGAAGAGCTTCTGAACCTGTCCATTCAAAGCCTGCTGACATGTGCTAGCAAATCTATCCGTTAGTCCCCATGTCCACCAGCTAGGTACTGTCTTTAATGGAGGCCCACATCTTGCTGTAGCTGGCTGCTGTGTACAAGGCTAAGTGGACTCCCTCGGAAGACCACAAGGTGGAGTATAGAGAGAGCGTGGGCAGTTTTTCTGGTCAGCAGCATGAGCCAGAGCTTGTGTAGACCCATCTATACCACACCTTCGCCTGAAATCAGGGTTAAGTGGATGAGATTTGGGGTCCAAACTGTTTCGTGGATGTTCTTCAGACACTTATGCATTTACCAATACACAACAAGGCTGTCTACAGGTGCCTACATTCTATACATGAATAATGTAACTTAAACATGAAATCATGCTGTCCGTACTGTTTGACCACTAGCTTGCTTTTCTTGTGGACACAGATCTAATCTTATAGTGGCACAGACACCATCATCTTTTTTAGAGCTCTGTAGGACAGTCCAGTGCATGGAGGTGCCAGAAAGATTTTTATCTGCTGCAGCTGTATTTCTTTATTTATGAAAACAAAATGACTCTTGTCAAAGACACCGATGATTTCCATGCCTCCCATCAAATGATGTTTGTGTGTGGTATATTTGTGTGCATACGTGTTTGTGTAGTGGGTATGTGTGCATTCACGTGTACGCATGTGTATATATGTGTAGTATGGGTGTGTATGTATATGTGTTTGTGGTGTGTGTGTTTAGTGCATGCACGAGTCTGTGTGTACACACTCTCGTGCATATGCCTGTGAAAATGCCATGAAAAGATGTTGGGTGTCTTTCTTCCCTTGGGGCTCTCCCATCTGAGGCAGGCTCTTCCCTGGAACTGGAAGCTCAGTGTTTCATCCAGGCTGCCTTACTAGTTAGCCCCCAGGACCCAACCATGTCTGCTCCCATGGGCAAGCACCCATGACCAACGTTTTATGCAGACATTGCAAATCGAACTCAGGCCTGCGTACTTGTATGACATGCGTTCTCACTCACTGAGCCACATCCCCAGCCCCAGTGAGTTCCTTTCCCGACATGTCTAATGTAGATGTTCCCCTGCAGTCATTCTCCTTGATGTGTATTCTTTGTTGTTTTGATGGGGGAAATGTTCTTTGCTCCAAGCCACATAGCTTTAAAAGGACGAGCAGAATCAAATCATGATTATAAGATAGAACAAGGGTTTTTTTTTTCTTGCTTTTTAAAAAAATGTTTTTTTTTTCAAGCTGCCTGTTGTTGAATTTTTCTGAAAGCAGGGGGGAAAATGCTCAAAAATGTTTAACTTGATGGTTGAAGAGGATATCTACTAATTATAGTTTGCAGGCATGTGCAACAAAATAACACACATGTGGATTATCGCACTCTGCATTCTTCGCTCGCACTGAGTGAAGTGGGCTATTATTAGTTGAGAATTATGTGGGTAGGGCATAAATGAAGGGATTGTAACAATTAAGTGAAAAGACATCGTTTTCTTCTTTTCATGTCAGTACATTTTAATGCCTTTCAAAAGCCAAGCTCACTTAATTGAAATCATTTCAGGAGACTTAGGAGTACCTGTTCCGAGCTTGTAGTAACCTGTATAATTTGGAGCTGACATTTGGGACCAAGATTACAAAGCATAATGTTTATGTTGGTTAGACTGCAAAAAGGGCAGAGAAGAGTGGAATCTCAGACACCTTGGGTTCTGAATGCCATAGCAAAATCACGTAGAACAACTGGTTTGATGGGACTTTTCCACATCTCATCTGGGGGAGGGGACATATAAGGTCAAGTCGCTGACAGACTCAGTGTTTTCTCTGGCTTATAGACAGTGGCTCTCACAGTATCTTCACATGGGAAGCTAAGGGCACTGCGGCCTCTGTCTGTAATGGCTTTAATCCTGTTGTGGGGGTGCTACCCTCAGGACTTTATCTACAACATGAACCCTCACATCTCATCTGTGTGGTTCTGGGGATCCAAGCCAGAACCTCATGCATGCTAGAACAGCACTTTGTCATGTATTCCTCATATTAGCATAAAGCCAAAATACATTGCAAACGAAATACTAAGTAAAATGTAAAACCAATACAACTTAAATTGTGTTGACCTGAGACGATATTTTTCTCACAGTGAATTGGCCACTGGAAAAAATACCATTAACTGGAAAAATACCCAAAGTATCCACTAGTAATATCTATAAATAGTCAGGGTCCAAAGCAATTAAGTTTTCTTGTAAATGTGACTAATGTTCAGGATCTTATTAATGACTCTGAGTCGATGAAATTTTAATGAGGTGTTATAACTGACTTATTTCCTTGAAGATGTGGTAATCATGTTTCCTTTGCCCTCTGAATGCCACATTCACTATGAGCTAGTTATATTACTAAGGGAAAGTAAAACCACAAGTTTACTTATCCCCAAAGACGGGATTATACATTAACTACCATTCAAAATATGTCTTATCTATTACGCATAGCTGCTGATGAAGCCTAAAACCAGGTCCTCGTGAGCCGGGCAAGTCTATAGCACTGCTCGGCTCGACGGAGCTTTCGTTTCCCATTCACTTCTCTCTTTGAAGTCATGTTCACTATTCAAAGACAATGCTAGCCGGTGTAACAGCCAAGCCCTGCATTTTCAGCAGTGGAACCCAGAAGAGCTCTTATCTGACTTCCACTGCATTCTGGTTGGAAGCATTTTGTGTTTGTCCTTTAAGGGTCTATCCTGCCTGCACTGTGGCTTTATTTGCCTTTGCTTTTTAGGACTCATCTGCTCAGCCACCGAAGCTGACTGAACACGATGTGGTGAGGTAGCATTTGGGATGTAGTTGTTACCAGTGGTTGGAGTCTGGGCTGGGTATTTCCAAGGTCTTGGCTTCTTGTTGAGAAGGAAACAAGTCTGCATAAAAGTAAAGTAGCAAGGAAACGTTACTTCAGGGCGAAACAACCGTTCAGGTCAGAAAGCACTTGTCAGGAGGACAATGGGAATTTAATCTCCGGTGCGACAATGTTGCAAAGTAGGATCCTGAAAATGTTCTGAGGTTCTTCTGGGCATGCTGAGGCTTTGCCTTCATGACCAGAATCATGTTATTATGGAGGGACTGTGTCTACTGACCATGTAGCTACTGCATTGGTCATAATGCAAGCCAGTCTCTTCAGTCTTCATCTCTAGTCTCTTTCTCTCCTTCTTTAATGAGATGTTACAACAGAAATGCTCTTACAAGATGCAGGTCCTTTATCCCAGAACCGTAAGACATAGATTTCTATCCTTGGATATTCTGTTATAACAACAGAAACAGACTAAAAGAACACACATAGACACTGCCTACATGCTGTCATGTAGAAGTCAGCCATTCGGCCATACCTAAATCACAGGAATTCAGTACCTGCAGTCTAGCAATAAACACAATAGAGTCCTCATTATGTAAATATACTTTTAATATAGTTTTTTTGGATTTGGTTTTTTTCTTCCCCTCAAAACAGGGTTTCTCTGTATAGCCCTGGCTGTCCTGGAACTCATTCTGTAGACCAGGCTGGCCTCGAACTCAGAAATCCAACTTCCTCTGCCTCCCAAAGTGCTGGGATTACAGGGGTGCGCTACCACTGCCTGGCTTATTTCTTATATATAAGAGTTAATATATAAAATTAAATATGTATAACCAGAATTTCTTACGTAAGCCAAATCATAACCACGAATACTGAAGTAAATCCTCTTGTATGTATTATGCCACAGTTTAGACGGCCATCATTAAAATATTTGCTTCTTAAATGCTCTCTCTGTTTGTCTCTCTCTCTCTCTCTATCTCTCTCTGTCTCTCTGTCTCTCTCTTTGTGTATATGTGTGTGTAAATAATGTCATTAGATATTAAATTTTTCTTTAAGAATCTGAAGGAATTCCAAGAAAATTTATCTTAAAGAGCTCTGAGCCTCAGTTTTAGAAAATATTTTCCTAACTGAATCTCTGCCTGACTCAAGCCAAAATGTTTCTCTACATCGCCACAGCTCCAGTGACACGGCCTTGGATGTTGCCCACACAGATCACCTGCCTAAACTGTATCTTCCTTTTTCAAAAAATTGATACAAGTTACTGAGCGTGTAGCCAATGGCACTGTCTTCAATGATCTTTGATTTTTTTTCAAAACATTTGTCTTATATAGAATTAGAAATATGTTCATATCATCATTAGTTTGTGAGTAAGTAGCTTGTTTTATGGAGTGGATTATAAACCAGAATCTGGAGAATTTTGCACACCAGAAAGCAGACAGGCAGACAGAAAGGGTGTTAGGGATGTTTTAAAAATGTTTAATTAGCTAGGCGGTGGTGGCACACACCTTTAATCCCAGCACTTGGGAGGCAGAGGCAGGTGGATTTCTGAGTTCGAGGCCAGCCTCGTCTACTGAGTGAGTTCCAGGACAGCCAGGGCTACATAGAGAAACCCTGTCTCGAAAAACCAAAAAAAAAAAAAAAAAAAAAAAATTAATTAACTCAACTTTAAAATATTTTTCTTTTCTGTTTTTAATATTAAGGTGATTTTTATAAAATAATGACTTGATCATCAGGAGTCATATTGTTTGTTTATTTTTTAAAGTTAATTAATTTATTTACTTTACATTTGGATTGCAGCAGCTTTAGCTATTCTGTTGCTAACCATCTATTGTTAGTAACTATCTATTGTTAACCAAAAATTCCTATTTTATATATATATATATATAAATATATATAAATATATATATATAAACTGATACACACACATATATGTATATGTATATGTATATGTATATGTATATGTATATGTATATGTATATGTATATGTATATATATATTCCTACTGAGGACTTAGCTTTCATGATACCAAGGCACCGTGCATGATTCCAAAGGAGATAAGCAAACAATAGTCCTACCCAGCCAGCACAGCATGGCACAATAACCCTAAGGATGCAGGAAGGGCACAAATTCCTTAGAAGAAACCAATAACTCTGTAATTGGACTTAAGACCTGCTCACAAGAAAGAAATCCTTTGTAACTGAAAACCTAGCCAACTCCCCAGGGCTAAAAATGAATCACAGATCTTGGAGCGGAACCTATAACCACTTCTTTACTAAGTTAGCAAAATCCCTAACGACTTTCTAACTATTTGGCCTATAAGTGTAGTTCTCCTCACCCTTCATCTAGGAAACATTTTCTAACAGATAGAGCCCATTACAGAAAACCATATTATATCAAAACATGGAGTCTCACCAAGCTACCTAAGCATGACTTGAAAGAGGACAAAATCAATAGATGTGACAAAGAGAGAAAGACCATTAGGCTTCAACACCACACAAAGAACTACAGGAGACTAAGGACGTTGGGAGTAGGTGAAGCGTTCTTCTGCATGGAGGAGTACACTGATTGGTTATCCAATACCAATGGTTGGCCCTAAAAACATCCACACAAGTAACATTATATACATATGCATATAAACACATATATACACACATACATTCATTCATGCATACATGTGTATATGTATATATCAATCTTGGGCATACACCTGAAGGATTCTATATTATGCTACAGGGACACTTGCCCGTCATGGTCAGTAATGTTCTATTCATAATAGTCAGAAAGTGGGGACAGCCTAGATGTCTATCAACAGATGAGTGGATCAGGAAACTGTGATACATTTACACAATGAACTATTACTTAGCTGTCCAAAATGAAATGGTGACCACCCACCATAAAGTTGTTTTCCTTGCTACTTCATAACCATTGTTTTGCTACTGTTATGAATTGTAATGTAAATATTTTTGGAGCTAAAGTTTTGCCAAAGGGGTGGCAACCCATGAGTTGAGAATGGCTGGACTAGGGGGGAGAGAAGGAACCTAAGGTAGGGAGATAGAATATATAGTAATGGAAAGAGAGAGAAAAAAGGCAGAGGTGGGGAAGAAGGGAACACGGGGAGGGACAGCTAATACTAAAGGCCATTTGAGGGGTCACATGGAGACCTAATACAGTAGAGACTTCCTAAAACATGGGCATATATGAAAGAAATGTAAATGGAATCACTAAATCCTGGGAGAGGCAAACCTCAAACTAGCCTTTCTCTCAGCATCAAGTCAAACCACCAGGAATGGGTTCCATCTAATTGAGTTGTTGGTGGAAGGGCCCAAGGAAACCCTATACTGTTCAGACTATAGCCAAGGCCGTTGGTTGCTTTCCACAAATTGATGGTAAGGCCATATTGCTGAAGACAACGCCTATATATCTCACTCTACTAGAGCCTTCACCCCAACCGACTAATGTTTATGGTACTGGAAAGTTCTCTGCAAGCTTCCCCAGGAGTAAGGTAAACAGTAACCCAGCTCCAACCCCACGATGGTGTCCTGGGGGAAAAGTCAAGTACTATTATTCTACTGAGGGAGGGTAGCAATGAAATGAGTCCTAGGAACATTCTGCTATACTCATAGGTCAGAGCCTCACTCAGTCATCATCAGAGAAGCGTCTTCCTGCCACAGATGGGAATTGATAACCGGGACCCACAGCTGGACATGTTCAGAGAGTAGAAGTCCTTGCAATGCGCAGTCCTAAATGGGATTTCATTATCATACCCTCCCCTCGGGGCTCAGAGAACCCCACAGTGGAGAAGGCAGAAAGATTGTAAGAGTCAGTGAGGCTGGGAGACACCAAGAAAACAGTGCCTTCCAGACACAACAGGACGGACAGATGCACATATAAACTCAGAGACGGCAGCATGCATGAGGCCGGCCCAGGTCTAAGTTAGAAAGGGTCCCAGTGTTCAGGGAGGGGTGGAAAAAAAGCTTCCCCCACAACCTAAACACTATCTTCATTTGACAACTGCTCCTGAAGGAAAAAAATTCAATTTTCTCCAATCGAGTCTTACTGGGTATACAAATCACACTAATGGGCAGACCCCACGCCAACCAGTGGATGGCCAATACAAAGTGAACTCACTTGTGTTTTTGGAGATATTTTGTCTCCGGGTGCTTTGTTTAGGCATTTATTTATGTATTCATTCATTCATTTATTAGGTCTTATGGACTTTTAGCTGTATGTTTTTCGATTATGTGTTTTTATGGTGTGTGTATGTGTTTCATGTGCTTTTTCCCCCCTTTTCCCCCTCTCTGTTTTGTTTTATTCCACCTGCTATGTCTTTGTATTTACTTGTTTGTTTTCTAAAGATAGAAAGAAAGAAGAGTTGAAAGGGAGAGTGGGTGGGGAGGATCTGAGAGGACATGTGAGAGGGGAAACCATGCTCAGAATATATTGTTTGGAAAAAACTACACACACACACACACACACACACACACACACATAAATGAACAATTAGTTATTAAAAAAAACCCATGAATTGAAAGAGGGTAAGAAAGGGCATCCGAGAGGGTGGGAGGATAAGGAAGGAGGAAATGATAGAATTATATCATCATCTCAAAGCATAAAATGTAATTTTAAAAAGTGACGTCAATCTGAATGGGGGGGGTTGAAGGCAAGAAATGAAGCATACTCACTCCAATCCTTACAGAGCCCCAAGAAGAAACTGAACTCAATGAAGTGAAATAATGCTCTTAAGGAGGGTTCAAGCCCAAAGTTTCCAGTCTGCCATCCTCAATAGGGTCATATTGCTTTCAATGAGGCAGTCACTTCTGGAGATTACAGGGGAAGAAAGAGGCTCTTGTAGTGTTTGTCCTTTGTAACAGTGAGGAAATCTCTTCTGGAAGTCATCCACTGAACCTATCTCTCAACTCGCTGGCTAAAAATGTATTGCATCCTTGTATGTGGTAATGTTACCTACAACTCCCCTTACTGAGAATCGGAGGCAGGGGGACTGCTTTGAGTTTGAATCCTGGTCTACGTAGTAAATTCCTGGCCAATTTGAGCTGTAGTGTGGGACTAGTAAACAACCAACCAACCAACCAACCAAACAAACAAACAAGAACACCACATGCTAAAGCCCAATATGTCTACTGCAGTACAAACAATAGACCGTCCGCTAGGGTGTACCACAGAGTGGAGCTGAGGATGACTCCTTCATGGGTAGATAGGGGTTCTGTGAACACAAAAGAAGCAGGGAGAGGACCATTATGGTGCGTGTGGTCCACACCTGCAACCTCACACTTTGGAGGCTGAGGTGGAAGGATTGTAGATTTAAGAACATCTTGGGCTACATGGGAAGGTCTTGTTTCAAAACACGGATGAGATCAAGGGAAATGCTTACTAATGTCAATCATTGAAGTCAGCTGCTTTAAGACCAATGCCGGGAGCCTGTTACTATACAAAATACTGCTTGAGCAAGTGGGTATAAATAGAAACATGCATGTGAATTGAGGGATTGAGGGACAGGAAAGCGTCTCCTTCTCTTTAGGACCACTAAGCATGTGATAACATATGAAAACATCTGTACATACTGTGTAAAGCTCCCTTCCTTATTCTTCCTCGTGATCTTATCAAGACCACCAACCACCATAAAACCATCCTGCAAACGGAGATTCCATCACCATATTGATTATTCCAAATCAGCACTCAGGGGCTGAAGATATTTCCTAAGGACCAGAAATGAAACTCTAGGAGATTCACAGAAAGGTCAAACAACTTGTAGACTTTTAAGCATTTTCTAGCTTTTTAGCATTTTCTCCCAAAATATGTCAAAGCAGTATAAGTATGTGAAAAGATACATGAGTTCCATTAGTAATCTCAAAGATGCAAATGAGTGTACAAGCATTGCACTCATCAAACTGGGATTTATTTATTTATTTTTTTAGGTTAGTATTAACATTTTATAAGCTGAACTTATAGACACAGGTGATCTGATGTCCTGATGGGAATGTTCTTCTCGTGTCCTTTCTGGTTGTCACTTTTATCAATGTGTGACAAAGGTTGTTGGCTGTTTCTCTCCTCCTCACACTTCAGGATCACATATTGCATGAACTGTATTTCCTACAGCTGAGTCTGGCTGGGGCCCAGACCACTAATCTTTCACCAGATGCATATTTAATTTTTACATACTTATTGAAGGTTCATTGAATTTGTATTGATAAATATTTTAAGAAGACAGTGTAGTCTTTAATGTCTCATTAGGTTTTCAGGAATCTACATGAGAGACATGAGTTATATCTCAAGATTTTTAAATAAAGATGTTTACCCTGCTGTGAGGTGGTAGACTCAACCAGAAAAAAAAAAAGTTCGAGGAGATAAAAATAAATGGCATGAAGGAATTAACTTTCTAACTGTTGTCACATTCAGGATAAGAGCCATTAAAAAGATCATTGCAGACTTGGAAAGATGGCTGAGCATTGGAGAGCATTGACTGCTTTTCCAGAGCACCTAGGTTCAGTTCTCAGCATCCACATGGAGATTTCAAAACCATCTGTAGCTCCAGCTCTAGGACATCCAAAGCCATCTTCTGACCCCCCTCAGGCTCCAGATATGCCTGTGGCACGTGCACGCACACACACACACACACACACACACACACACACACACACGCTTTCAGACATTCATACCCATAAAATATTAAATCTTTAGAAAAGATAGCTGAAAAAATTAGTAACATTACAAGTTATTTATAATATATACTGTTAAATCAAACTAGATTCTATTTAAAATAATGGAGAGATTAAATGTGTAGGAAAGTACACAGAGAATATACAGCAAAATGTGTCAGTACAGTGACAAAAGAGGTCATTTATAGCTATCACTCACAAAACATGAATTACTGTTTATTTCTTTTGAGACATATTCTCATGGAAATGTCACAGTGAGTTGAGGCTGGCTTTGGATTCACTTTGAACTGAGGAAGACTTTGAACTTCTGAGCCTCCTGCCTCTGAAGAACAAGGCCTGTGATTACAGGCCTCTTACACCAACTCAGCTTAATGACTTTTTTTTTTAAATAATAAGAAATGTAAATGAATGTCCATTTATTTATTTAGAAAACACAATGTCACTTGATTGCTCCTCGTCAAATGTCTTTTATTTCGGTAAATAACAATGATGTGATAAAGATCTTTGTCAACCAAACTAAGCATAAAGAACCAATTAGTCATAGTTCTGTGACAGATTGTGGGCTGTGTTTCCACTGTGATATCTGCAGAGAGGATATAAGGTTTAAAATATTAGAATGATCACAAAAAGAATCACCTTACTGTATGCATTTATGGAACCATATTTTTCACACCTGGCCTCCATAGGTCTTCCACTACTTCTAAAGATGAGCTTGCCCCTGTGAGTCCTATCAGTAGGGACAGCAATGCTATAGGAAAGCACATCCTTGCCCCTTCCTGCAGAGCTATTTAAAGGTCTTTGTAAGCACATGTATCAATAGGATGTAGGAGTCACATCACTAATTAGAAGACATTTTATCCTTTTATCAAAGAGATGGCAGCTGGTTTTTAAAAAGCTCTAAGCAAAATGGCATTTAACATGTGACTGGGTGCTATTCAAAGCTGACTAGAAGCAATGGATTCTGTTTTGGCCAATCCCTGACGCTGTGGGTGATTCACCATGGTATGTTTAACACTACCCACTTGACACATGGGGTCCATTGTCTCCAGCACGTTTTGTAAGGTCTACCATGTCCATCAGAAACTTCCAGGCAGCTCTGTGGGAGGGCTTACTCATCATTTTTGGTCTTATCAGGCCTTGCTCCCATCAGCTGATCCTCAGCCCTTGACCCCAACATTGTGTCATTTAGAAACTAGAAGCAATCAGGCAGAAATATGAGTCTACAATGCTCACATAAGCTCCACCCTGATCTGCATTTACACAGGTCAACCTCTTTCCTCTCCACTTGGCTCTCACTTGACCTTTGTCTTCAGGGACTATCATCCATCACTAACCTTTTTCTCCTTTTATCTCAGCTTCTTCGACAGTGGCGATTTTCACGTCTACTTGAATAACATCCATGAAATGGCAGCCCCCAGTTACTAAGCATTTTGTCTATACTGAACACGGGACTGGTGACTTTTAAATACATTACAGTATTTATTCTAGTCCCCACCCCCTTTCAGGATGTTTTCTGTACTCTACATAGGAGGAAATTAAATTTCTGAAGGGTTAAGCACCATACAGTAATAACTATAGCACAGATTCAAAACAAACTCTGTGGTTATGAGATTATATCTTAATCAGGGGTAATCTCTGAAAAAAATCCTCTTTGAACTTGGAGAGCATCCCTGTACCTCATCACAGACTGACTTCCTGGAGACGTGTGCATACTTGTCATCTCCTCCTTCCTTTGCCTGCCTCACAGCATTTTGGCATATGCCTCACAGCACCGAAACTGCTCTGGACAACCCCGCCAATTACCTTCCTCTTTCTTGACCTTTCTTCTGTGAGCCTAGCCTTTTCTGACTAGGCCATCTCTCCAGTCCTCCTTCCTGTTTGTAAGGCCAAAGGATCTTGGGTCCTCCATCTTACCTTGACTTGTAGTACCCTTGACACTGCTGAGAATCCTGGCTTTGAAGCAGTCTTTCTAAGGGCTTTCCGAAGACACCCACCCTGCTTGTTTCTCCATTACTAATCTATGGGAGTACAGGTTGCTCCATTTCCTGTGTCCAGTTCTTTCTTCTGTTCTGGAACAGCTTCATGCTGTTGTGACAGAACATCTGATATGCCTGTTGTTTGTAGTCATTTGAGACAGAGATTGTGTACATGTGGCAAATTTGTGACAGCAAAGAAAATCTCTCACATACACACACACACACACACACACACACACACACACACACACAGTCACACAGAGAGAGCCACTTCCTTAACCTAGCCCACCTCTCTCTTTTTATTGCTTCTATGTGAATTTCACATCATGTACTCCAAACTCACTCATCTCTCCCTCCCCTCATGCCTGCCTTTTGCAATTGCAAACTCCTCCACATCAGAGAAGAAAAAAAATCTCATTGTGGAAGCTGTAGCGTGTCACAATTCATCCCATGATACACCTTTTTGTACATGCTAGTTTGCTTGCAAATGTTCACTGCAACGAGTCTGGTATGAAACCTCTGGCGTCTGCTGCTCCATCCATACTGAAACCTCACTGGGACTCCTCTCAGATACCCTGTTGTTGCCCTGGGTCATGAAGAGCCTGTCATTTTGAAATAGTAGGACTAGACTCTTCATGCACTTCAGCAGTTCATCAATGGGGTACAAGTTGGGGTAAGCCCTGGATCTGGGTCTGAAAAGTGTCTGAGCTGGTCAGCCCTCCAGCTCTCCCACATTCATGACCCCAGGGCTGGTTCATCAATGACCCCCACAACCATAGCCAGCTCTGCCTTGCTGCCCAAGTGAAGTTCAGGCTCCCCTAGCCTGAGTGTGGCAGTGGTGGTGGGCATGGCCAGTTCTCCCACTTTTCTGTCTTTGGGACAAGTTCTCCTGCCTGCCACAGGAGATAAGGGACGAATGGAGGGCTTCTTTCCTTTGTCCACACCACTGCACCGCAGATGAAAGGCAAGGCTGGCTCTCCAGAGCTCACACCCTGGGCTGGTCTCCTACAATTCCCACATCCAGGGCCTGTTCTACTGTGTTGCACAGATGAGGTGTGGGACCCGCTTTCTGGCATGCTGCAGCAGGTGAGGGGCAGGGCCTGCTCTCCTGCTTTCATGACCTCAGGGCTGGTTTTCCTGCCTCCTGTAGGTGGCAGGGGCTGAGGGTGGGGTAGGTCCCATCTCTTACAGTGCCTACTACCTCTCAGTAGTCCATTCAAGTATATATACATCTGTGAATTAATACAATAATGATGTCAGAGCCCCTATCTCTGAGCACTGCTATATTGGTATTGAGCTCTTAATACATGAGTGTTTGAGGGGGCATTTCATGCCCAAACTATAATCATTTTTTTTTTTTTTTGTAATCAGAGTTAGCTCAAGCTTGTACTTTCTTTTCTATGAACAATACCCTGGAGATTTATCTCATTTACCCCCAGGGTTCTATTTTTACTGCTGGTAAAGCCCACCTCTCTCTCTGGAACCTCGCCTGACCTTTAGACTTGAATGTCTGTTGCTTGTAGGACTTTTGGCCTTACATACCTCTTAGGCATGCAAAGCCTTATTTCTCTGAGCATACCCCTTTCTGGGTCTTCCTTTTCATCAAGTGTAAAATGAAGAGCATATTCATTATTATCTGATAGGGGTATCCTACATGGTAAATGAAAATACATGTGGAACGTACTTATGACTGAGCCTCTCCTATGGAAATCACTTAACCTATTGTGAGGGACTTGATGAAACGAACACTGAAGTCTGTCTGTGGAGTACATCTTGTGGGTCAGCTCCATGCTTCACTTTCCTCTTGTGCTTACTGAGGAATCCCTCATTTTATCACCGTTGTAAAAAGCACATGTATCTATATATCCACAAATACACAGGGACACACACGCACATAGACACACAATCTGATAGGGCCAAAATGAGCTTGAACACTAGCTCCCTGGATCCACTGGCAACACACCCCAAACCCCAGAGAGGTTGTTGAATGCATTGCTTGGGTTGATTTCTAAACGAGCTGTTCTGTCCTAGACACATGTACCTGTTATTAAGCTTATTAACTAATGTGGGACGACGAAATCATTTGCTAAATGATTATTTAGCAAGACCAAATGATTAACGAAATGGATTAATTGTGACAATACATCCCTGTGAGAGTTATGTGAATGTACTCCCTGTCTCAGAGTATCCTACTGCGTTTTCACTTCAAAGGAATTCTCCCCAGCTTCCTGTTGGCTTAGGAGAATGGCTAGGAAGACTGCTCTTATGCTCTGAGGACATTATGAAATAAAATAAGAGTGATTTGGAGAGAGAGAGAGAGAGAGAGAGAGAGAGAGAGCTCTTAAGTGATTAAAGTATATGTAGTGACCACAGAGTGGATACATACCATTTTGGTGATTTATGTCCCATGTGGAATGGAGCTGGATGGGGTGAGTTCTATACTACTGAGAAAAACACATAGTAAAAATTCTATTATTTATTTATAGATTTTTTTCCATTTAATGTTTTTAGACTAGAGTTGACCGTGAGTAACAGAAACCATGGAAAGCCAATAAGAGAAAAAAAAATACAGGCCTTTTTAAAATCTAGTTTTTATGCTACCCGATGTCAACGCTGTCACTGTTGTGTGGAGAGTCTCTTTGGTTGAACTGAGGCACGCTCTGACGGCGACCTACACCTCCAGTCACTTGGGTTCGAGGTGGCTCAGCGTCCCACCGTCTTCCCTTCTCACAGAGAGCGCCTTCCCACAGGCTTTATTCGCTTTCTAGTTCCCCTCCTCTCAGACTGTGGGGAGAGGGATACAGCTTTAAAAGGGGGGCAGCATCTATAACCTGTTAAAATCCCTCTATACTTTTTTTTTAAGTCTAGAATATATTTTCTGATCCCAGTTGTCTGTGGATCTGTGACACTGTTTTTTTTTTTTTTTTTTTTTTTTTTTTTTTTTACTTTAAGACATTTTTCAGACGTTATCAAAACACTGCATGTAATTTTTCAGATGCTCCCTTCTGTTCTGTAATTATTTCCCTTCCCCCAAGGCAGTTTATCATTCTCATTTCTCCACTTTAAAGAGCACATCCCAGGGCTGTTTTCTCCATTTGCTTTTCTGTGTGTCATTATAAAGCAGACATCGCACACTTTCTTAGTATAATGAGAGAGTGTCAGACAACTTCTTGTACTCAATGATTCTGATTAGGCAGAATAACACCCAGGGACAGTGCAAAGCCTGTGCCTTGGTTAGGGTTTTCATGGTGTGAAGAGACACCGTGACAAGACATCTCTTATAAGGGCGACATTTAATGGGGTTGGCTTCTAGGTTCAGTCTATTATCATCATGGCAGGAGGCATGGAAGCCTCTGGGCAAACATGATGCTCGAGGAGCCAATAGTTCTACATCTTGAGCCAAAGGCAGCTAAGAAGAGGCTCTCTTTTGTCCTGGGTAGAACTTAAGCATAAGATCTCAAAGTCCACCCCACAGTGACACACTTCCTTCAACAAGGCCACACCCACTCCAACAAGGCCACACCTCCTAATAGTGCCACTTCCCTTGGGCCGAGACTATTCAAATCACTACAACCTGTGAGGATAGATCTAAAAGTCTACAGTCATGCTAAGGTTAGACCATCTGTGATGTAGTATGCCACAGTCATCAGGAGAAGGAAGCAAGGACAAGATTTCCTAGGACATGCTCAAAATACCAACATTCAACCGCAGGGTTGGGGGTTAGGATGTCTCTGTAGACTGTGGTGGTGGGATCCACTAATGCCCTTAAATTCTGTTTGTCAGTTGTTCACAGACTTAAGAGCTACTGACAGTACTACCAAGGAAGAGTGAAATGTCAAATAGCAGAGTAGTTTTGTGTGTGTGTGTGTGTGTGTGTGTGTGTGTGTGTGTGACATCACATTTTATAAAACGCAAGAATCTGTGAATTGTAAATGTACCATTATTTGGTGCTACTATGAAAGAAAGAAAAACTGCTACTATGTAAGCCATAAAATGTTGCTGGTCACAATTTACACAATTTACCATAAACGGCAGCAATGATAAAATGTCAACGTGTGTGGAATTCAGTGTCTGCTTTGTTTG